>OU896711.1:6524614-7884971 GCA_918026855.4 Phaedon cochleariae
CAGGAAAAAGGAATTAATTGGAAATCTACTCAATTGTGAGGCTGGACTGATCATTATTATAACGAACTGATTATTACTGAAAAATTTTTATTGTTAAGATGTTTTTCCACATAACAGGTATGTCATCTCTTTCTCAGCTAACACTTTGTTTCTGTACTATTGTATTGTATTGTATTGTTATATTTTTGATATTAAATATTGTGGTCGACCGAGTTTCTTCTTTTCTCCTGTTGTTTTATATATTAGATTGTCACTCGAAATTAGAGCTTTCCATCTTCTTCATTATAAATCCAATATTACCTGAAGACTTCTCTGTTCGAGCCCCAGCAGCAGCACGTAGTCGACGGCGCCGGTCGGCGTCACCAGCTCGCCCCCACCGAAGCACTCGAGCAGCCCCCGGTGCTCCCCGGCCACCTCGTACGCCTCGCGCTCGTTCAGGAACACGTTCCGGTGGTGGGCGGGGAACACCTTGACGGCTACTTCCCTGTCTTCCACCGTGCCGCGCCACACGCTGCCGTATCTGCCCTGACCTGAAGCGACAGAATTTGTGGAAGTTAACGAAGTTATCTCTCCGACTGAATGCAAAATTAATCGTATAGGTCGCGTGCACGAAGACCGACCCTGGAGGCAAAATATTGAAACACAACCTCATTCTTCTGTGAATTATTGAAACACAACCTCACTTTTTTATTTGGTTACAGAGGAATCAAAAGGTTGAAATAGTTTTTCACAATATTTTGGCATACGAATCGTATTTCTTGCGTTATTAATTAATTCAAGCATGTCTTCGCATTGTGCTGTTGTACAATGAACAAAAAATGCAGCAAGAGACTAGGGAATATGATTTTTCAGGTAAATAGTAATCTCACATAGTTAGCATTATGTAATGTTGTCATTCCTTATTAAAATTCCTTCTACCTTCTGCCACTTCTGCAATACAAGCTAATGCTGCTAATAGATTGAAAATGTCTACAACACACACGATCGTCACCATCTCAGACCAGTCCTACCGATTGATTGCATGAATCCAATCTTCTTGCATTATTCTAGAAATTTCAGGTATATTTCTATTAGCTGATCCTATTGCAGAAGGAATTCCGATGAGAAATCAGATAACCAAATTTCAAAAATGAAAACTATGTGAGTGACTATAGTAGGTACTTACTTTTGAATCATAAATGTACCATCCGGATTTCTCCATCTTCCGCTGCAGTTTTTGTGCATTTTATAACAGCACAATGTGATGACATTAGCGATTTGATGAATAGCGGAAAAAAACGATTCATATGCCAAAATAATTGTGGAGAACTATTTGGATCACTTGTAAACAAATATGTTTTGCCTCCAGGGTCGGTCATCTGACAGTTCTTGCACGCGACCTATTGTCAAGAAGAATAAATGCCTATGAATTAACACCACTCAAACTCTCGTTCGTTTCAAGATCTTTTATCATTAATTAACTTTTCCAAATTAAAACATTCAGTACATTGTAGTTTGATCAGGCCAGCGGAGTTCATAGACATGATTTCCTTTATAATTTGCAGAGAAATCGCTTACCGCGGCGATAATACCTAGGTAAGCGGTATCGAAAGGTAACGACCGTTCCCATTGTGGAAAATTGCGAACCTAGCATCGATTCCGAATATAAATAGTACCCGAATCGATGAGGCAATCATTCATTATCGACAC
Organism: Phaedon cochleariae; assembly: GCA_918026855.4. Lineage (NCBI taxonomy): Eukaryota > Metazoa > Arthropoda > Insecta > Coleoptera > Chrysomelidae > Phaedon > Phaedon cochleariae. Next base: position 6,526,304 of record OU896711.1, read on the forward strand.
AAGTCATTTTAGTGATCATCAATTGAAAATGTTCGCCGTCTCCCCAACTCCAAGCCTGCTGGTCAACCCCCTGCCTTCAAGTGTTGTTTTGCGTTGTTTTTTTCCTTTGCTAACCTGCCATGTGGCAGCATTTATTCATGATCTCTTGATTAAATCAATAAATGTCAATTTTATATGAAAACTGTCCGGTCTCTTTATTTGGGGATGAATAGGGTTGGATGGTGAAATGATCAAAGCCTCTTGTCAAAAAGCCAAGCGAGTAGCTATGTCACGACCTATAGGAGGGTCAGTCAACGTCTTCACGGTGTGTCAGGGGATCTGTCTGAATAAAAAGTTATTGAAATAATATATCTGCGTTTATATCGTATTGTACTCTAAAATAACTAGTACAAGTGGTCTTCCGGTGGTGGCGGGGAACACCTGGACAGCTACTTCCCTGTCTTCCACCGTGCCGCGCCACACGCTGCCATATCTGCCCTGACCTGAAGCGACAGAATTTATTTTATATAAAAAATCGTAATTTTTTCAAATTTTGGCGATTATAACCCTGAAGGAAAATTCTCTCAGGACGTTTTTAAAGCAGATCAAATTCGCAACAATATGATACAAAAACTGTCTCTATAGACCCAATAGTTTTCGAGATTGAGCCTATAATTTTTTTCGAACTTCAAAATTTTTTGCAATGTTTTAGGCGTCACTCGAATATACTCTAGCAGGATCAAGTTTCAATTACCTCCGACCCACCTGTAGCACGTTTCTAAACTTTTTAGACAATCTAAACCACGGGACTTTTTAAAATGGAAAGTCACAACAACAACAGTACTCCAAGCAGAGGAAGATGCTGATAGGCTCATCATCACTATAGCTGTAACTGCTCCCTCTACCTATGATATAGTGGTAGTTGTTGGTGAGGACATTGACTTGCTGATCATCCTCACTGCCATCTCAAACCAACGTGAAATTTTTTACAATAAATATGGAAGAGGAAAAGCATCAGAATGAGAATCCTCTTTGAAACCAGAGCATTTCTTCTTCATCCATGCCTTCAGTGGTTGTGATTCGACATCCTGCTTCTTTGGCTTAGGAAAGAAACAAATGATGTCCATAGTCGAGAAGAATCCGGACGTTGAAAAGCAAGCTGCGATTTTTCTCGACACTATCTCTACACCTGGCGAGATAGCAGCAGCAGGAGAACAAATGGATGAAATTTAATATTTTGAATTTGTAAATGGAGTTAATATCTAACAATTACCTCGGTTTATAAAGATTTCTTGTTGGTTCCAAGTAATCTAGTTTGTTTATACATTTAATAACTTTGTTTTGAAGGACAGAACCTGAAAATCAAACCAGTCAATTCTTGACTCTGCTTTTTTCACAGAAAATAGGTTGAGATAAGAGAAAAATAATGACTATATACATATTTACTTGTATACCTCAGGAGCAAACAATAAGAACATAGCCTATTTTTGATGATAACACAATTCTCAGCATCACTAAAGGAACGAAAACTCAACAGAAGTCAAATCCAGAGAGCCAGCCGGCCGAACCACTCACCTATGACCTCGATCATCTTGAGCTTCTCCAGGCTATAATCCGCTGGAGGCGACACAGTCTGTTGGCAGCTCTCCACGTCGCCCTTCTTCGGCTTCATCCGCCAACACCAATACAACACCATGGCCACAGTCACCACGAAGATCAGAAAAACCACCCCCACGGACACGTAGACGAAGGGGCCGACGGGCTCTGTTTCGACGGGGGGGTCTTGCGCGGGGGTCGGCTCCATGGGGATGTACCTGGCTCAGAACAAAATTGTTAGATCAATGGTTTTCAAATCACGTACAGGGTGATTCATCATTAATGTCCCCTCCTCTAGCACACTTATTTTTGATCCGATTTAAAGATAAGATAAGATAAGATAAGATAAGATAAGATAATATTTATTAATCCGTGACCAAATACATGGTATAGGACATGTCAACAGTTGTGTATAATATATTTATATATGTATTTATAAATACATATATAAGTAGACAATGGGTAATACTTCTAAATTAATAAATAGTATATAAACATATACAATTGTACATAGCACATAGATCATACATTGTTTGAACAATTACAAGGGGGACGCACATTTCATAAATTGTTGAGAATATGATATATGGGGACCATTAGAGACGACAGGGAGATTTAAAAAAAGCATAGATTATACTGGGATACTTATATGTCATAACTAGTTGTTTCAGTCATGTCAGGATCATCGAAGTATTCTTGTAATGAATAGTAAGCTTTTGAGAATAGTAGCATTTTCAGTTTCTTTTTGAACTTATTTAAAGGTTGGCAACTCTTGATATTGTTCGGGAGCTTATTATATATTTTGCAACTTGCATATGTTGGAGATTTTTCAAAAGTTGTTGTTCTGTGGGCAGTGGTTATTAGATTAGTCCCGTTTCTTGTATGGTATTGATGGTAGTTATTATTTTTTTCTAGTTTCTGTATGTTTTTTCTGACATATAAACAACTCTTGAAAATGAAAATGGAGTAGAAAGTCAACATTTTTTTTGCTTTGAAAATTTCTCTACATGAGTCACGTGGTTTCATACTAAACATCAGCCTAACAATCCTTTTTTGTGCTATGAATATTCTGTTAACCCCTGTTGCATTTCCCCATAGTGTGATATGAAATGATAAGGCAGAATAGACTAGTGCATAGTATACCTGGATTAAAATACTTTCATGTAGCTCATATCTCAGTTGCATGATTGCAAAGTATGATTTGGATAATTTTTTTGACGTTAGCTCGATGTGTTCGTCCCATGCGAGTGTGCCATCTATTGTTACACCAAGAAACTTAGTTGAGTGGTGTATATTAGGTAATTCATTGGGTATTTCGATATTTCTGTTGAATAAGATAATTTTGGTTTTTTGAGCATTCAATATTAATTTATTGGAGTTGCAGTATGATGACATTTCTTTAATTCCTAATTTGATGGCTTGGATCATGCCCCCCACAGTGGATTCAGCTATACCCAGAGTTGTATCATCAGCAAAGTTGATTAGATAGAATTGTTTGCTTATGTTGGATGGTAGGTCGTTGAGAAATAGTAGGAAAATGAGTGGGCCAAGGATTGATCCCTGAGCTACACCAACATTTATGGAAAATTTTTCAGATTCTGCCCCATCCAAGGTAACGTATAATTTTCTGTTTGATAAGAATGAGATGATTAAAGATAAGACATTCCCTCTGAAACCAAGATTATACAATTTGGATGCCATAAAATGTTTGTCAATAGAGTCAAAAGCTTTTGACAAGTCGAAGAATATACCCGCTACAAATTTCCTATGGTCAATATTTTTATGAATAAAATCCGCCAAAAGTGAAGTTGCAGTTTCAGTCGATCTGTCGGCCCTGAAACCATGTTGCGATTCGGCCAGTATGTTGTGTTTGTTCAGAAATTTCAAGAGTCTGTTATATATGAATCTCTCCAGAATTTTCGAAAAAATGCTGAGGAGGCTAATTGGTCTATAGTTATCTAAGTTCGACCTATCACCTTTTTTGAACACTGCAATCACTTTGCTAAGTTTCAAAACATCCGGAAACTCACCCTTCAAAATACATATATTTGTTAAGGTTGTTAAAGGTTCAACTATACTATCACTTATTTGTTTCAAGATTTTCACTAGCACATCATCTGGACCTGTTGACATTGTATTCTTGAGATTACGTATTATTGCTGAGATTTCTTCAAAAAATTTAAAAACCATCTGAAATGATATTTCAGAAATTTTTTTCCCGTTGCATCAGAAAATACAGGGTGCTCGGAACAAACGATCTACAGAGTACTACTTGATTTTTTCAAATGGAACACCCTGTATTTCATTGTATTTTTAGATTCTCCCTGAAGAGCTGATTCGCTGACAGCGTGGACATAAAACTGGAAAGTTCTGAACTTATTTTATGAAAATTCATCTGAAGGAAACTTCCCCATTGTCATACCTACTAGATTAAGTTAGATTATAAGTTTATATTGTGACATGACATGAAGTAAGTAAGTATAAGTAACTACCTGTCGGAGAAGTTGAGGTTGCAGTGGGACTCGTTGCAGCAGCAGAATTTCGTCTGGTTTTGAGCCTTGGGGGGCTTTTTGTCGGCGATGCACTCTGATCTTTCGCATTCGTTCGGTTTGCCGGATTGTTCCCAACATCCTATGAAAGTTCAGGAGACATCACAACATAGGAAAATTAATCCATTCAAAAAGATATTAATCTTTTTGCTAATTTCAACATGTAATGTGACACTTTTCAAAACTGACGGAATATTTGAAACGTCTTACTTTAATAACTAGTTGCGTAAAGTAGAATATTACATAACTAGTTATGAAATATTCATTTCAACACTAGTTAAGGAATGAAAATATGAATGGACGAAGAGAATAGTGCATTTTATGCTGCTTCCTCAATATCACTTGAGAAATCTGAACTTGAATCAGCCATTTTCCACTAATGAAAGTATCAAACGAGTTTATTTCGTGAATTTCCTGGCTTATTTGTGACCATAATATTTGCGACCGCCAAAGTCATAAGATAACGTTCTGATGCTCGTTCTGATGACAGTAAGAACTACGGGAAAACAAGTCCAACTTTCAATCCATGCCCGCAATTCGCGATAGAAAATAACACGTCGCTCCACCTGACGACAACAACTTGAACACTTCTGAGCGCTTCCAAGAACTCCGATATGTGGCATAAACTTATTTTCTATCGCGATTAGATGTTTTCCCGAAGTTTTTAATGTCATCGCAATGTCATCTAATGCCCTTGGCGACCGCGAATTGTTTGACGGATACTTCAAAGTTTAAAGTGACGGGCGAGGTCTTCTTGCCTACTATATTTTGTACATAATCACTGGTCATTATTTCTGTTCAAGCTAAATTTTCTACAAAATTAGAAAAAATATTGTACGTATCACGTTAGGGAACGCATTTTGTGTAACTGTGTTTTGCGGGATCTCGCTTCGCTTATTGTCCGGCAAAATCTCATCGTCACACAAAAGCGCGTGTTTCCCTACTGGTTATGTAAATATTTATTTCCACTACTAGCTACAGAACCTACCATTATTTAATCTTTTTCAAGGCATAAAGTGTATTTTTTTTACCAAGGTAGTTTTCGTTATTTTATGAACTACTAGTAGCTTCCTCTGTTTATAATTAACCCGAATTCAATTTTCTGATGCGAGATTCGCAGGAATGGCACTGGAATCTAGGAAGTAATACTCAATAACCACTTGTCATAATATATGCTGTCATGGTCATGCATGACTACTAGATTTCAATTAGAATTGAAAAAAAGTGCCTTCATAGCAACAACAGGTCTATATTTCAGTTTCACAGAGTAATAATGATTGAAATATATTGCTAGTGGTAAAAAAATCAATATACACTTTCTAAAGAATATTATTTCCGCGTGATCTTGGTCCCTGGGAAAAAATGATATTCTTTACTAGCTTGGTGTATAAATACCTATTGATACATGGAATGATTAAAATAAAATATATATATGGTGTAAAATTGACCAAAATCAGGAAGTAACTTCAAGAAACCATTCTGATGTATAGTACAGGTTTGTGTGCTCTTGTTGAGACATATTCATGAGTAAAATACCCCTATTATGTGAACAATATTGTAAATCTCAAAGGAAATTTCTAAGGAAAATATTGAAAACACAGTAAATAGTAGAATTTCACCAAACCATATAGTAACTGCTTATATATATTTCCCTCTGTACCACCAGTAGTATTTTATTTCTAATATCATTCTCAAGTTTCCATATAAACAAGATCACAAAATTTATAAAATGTGTTGAATGAATTCTTGTAGTTAATTGCATGCCATCAGAGATCTGAAAGCACTTGAAACACTTGAAACAAGAACCTCATTATACATTCATTTCATGGGAACTATATTGCAAAACTTTCAGTCAAGCACTGAGTATGTACTTGAAATCTAACAGACCCACTTTTTGTAATAGGCATCTGGACCATTAGGAATCACTTAATTGATAAAAGCTTGGAGACACTTTTGATGATACTTAGGCAAATAAATTCTGGAATAAATTATTGAACAACTTTTCAAATCACCATAATGAATTTTCTATTAAACTTTTGTAGAACTTCTGAATATTTGTGAATCTACATGCCCCTTATTGTCTGTATAAATTATGTTAAGTTCACATGATTTAAACAAACAATCCTTGTTACTTTGTCAATGTCTCAATAAGCAATAGTTATACAGTGGATAAAAAATCAGTTATTATAGCAAGCATTATTGTACCTACCTTTATGTTTATCAAAATAAAAAGATAGGTTACCTTACCCTATAGGTATACACGAGGGGGAAACAACTCTTTTAAGTGGTGTACACCATGGAATTTTAAGTATTTAAGTATAATTTTTAATACATTAAGTACAATTTAATACGCTTTTAAGTACTTCAGTACTAAAATAATTAATTTAAATACATCTTCAGTATTTTAATTACCTTTAAGTACATTTAAGTATTTTTAGTACCAGTTTAAGTATTTTAAGTACCAAAATTTATTCTTTAAGTTTCTTTAGTACCGAGTTCAGTACTTTAAGTATCTGTTTAGTACATGAGTACTGAAAATTTAATATTTAATTACCGGAGATAATACTCGACCCGAAACTTCCCGACTGCATTGGCGCCCTTAACGACCCATGCACCGATGAACAATAAACAATTTGGTTTCATTCCCGCATTCCGTCGCTGGACATTTATCAGTGAGCACGCGTTCGCGTTATTTTCGCAATACAAAATATTTGTTTTCATAATAGAAAGAGTTCAAATTAAAATGATGGGGTTAGGAGATACTGAAGGTAAGTGATACAGTTTTACAGTTATGTTATGTAGGTGCAACATTAGATCAATTTCAGATTCCTTACCCACAATTTGACACACGTTTTTTTTACCATGCTTATTAACTCATTGAGTTGAAGAAAACTAAGAAAAATGTCACGGTCAGATCTTGTAACCAACTTTTAGACCACTTCTAATCGTCTGATTGATTTGAAATTTTGCAGGTGTTCATGATTCCGGTGACAATGCATTATGAAATTTTTGTTTTAGAAAAAAAAACAATGGCGGCTTCAATATGGCGGACAAGTTTTGTAATTATGATCCGATTCTATTCAAAATTGCTATCTGGGGGATTTCGGGGAAGAAAGTAATGCTCCTTTTGTCAAAAATGAAAAATTCAAGATGGCGGCCCCAATATGGCGGACGAGTTTTGTAATTATGATTCGATTCTATTCAAAATTGGTATATGGGGGTTTTCAGGGTCGGAAATCATGGTTCTTTTGTCAAAATTTAAAAATTCAAGATGGCGGCCCCAATATGGCAGACGAAATTTGTAATTATGATTTGATTCTATTCAAAATTGGTATACGAGGGGTTTCAGGATCGAAGATTATGATTCTTCCATCACAAATGAAAAAATCAAGATGGCGGCTCCAATATGGCGGACCAGTTTTGTTTCATTTATTTATTTACCATTTTAGGTTGCTAACAGAACAGTTCATGATCCGATTCTATTCAAAATCGGTATACGGGGGTTTTTTGGGTCGGAGATTATGATTCTTCTTTCGAAATTTATAAATACAAGATGGCGGACGAGTTTCGAGTTTATAGTCCGGTTCGTTTCAAATTTGATACAGGAGGTTTTTGGGGTTGTAGATTATCTCGAAAATTGTACTTTTTTGTCAAAATTCATAATAATTCCAAGGTGTCGACTCTATTATAGGGGACGATCGATTTTTGTGATTATGGTCAGATTCTATTCAAATTTGGTATGTGAGGATTTTTCGGGTTGGAAGTTTTTGCTGTTTTTGACAAAATTGAATTCAAGATAGCGGATCTAAGATGGCGGACAACTTATGTTATTTATGTTCCGATTCGATTCAAAGGTGGTATATGGGGATTTTAGGGGTTGGACATCATGATTTTTTTTTTGTAAAAATTCGACAATTCAAGATCGCAGATTCAAGATGGCAGTCGACTTTTTGATTTATGATTCGCGGTGTCAGGCGAGTTTGTCAATTCCTGAGCGATTCACCTAATATCTATTATCACAGGGGGTTTCTGGGGTCAAGACACACGAATTCATGGGTACACATAATTTGGCGATTCAATATGGCGAAAGAGTTGGCCAATTATCTTTCAATTTACCAAAAACTGTATTCTGGGTTGTTGAGGTCGAGAAACACAAGTTTTAGGCATTGAAATTCATAAATATGCACAGTTAGAAATAGAAATCCGAGAAACAAAAACAAAGCATCAATCAAAACTTTCTCTGCCTTTTTAGAAATGTCTCAAGAAATGTGGCGTCACATTCAGAAGGAGTTTGGGATTCAATTGCCAGAGTTTATGACTAGTCTCCTGATTATGAATGGATATGATAATAAAGTGGCATTAGCGAACATTTCGGAAAGTGATATACATGAAATAGAAATATTTGCTAGGGAAACTCTACCAAAAATCATAGATATAGATGATGTTCAGACTAGAAAAAAATATTATGGCATATTTTTCAATTCTTGTGAGAATTTTATGATTCCCCGTGGCTACAAAAAAACACTACTGAAACTGGGAGAACTTTTTGATACTGAATTAAAAAATCAGGCAACAACAAATCAATCAGTGACCACTGACAGCTCATCGAATAAATCTGCTTCTCCAGAAAAAAAAAGATCAAAACATAAAGCATCGTTCAGTGATAAACGAGGTAATAAGTCCGCATTAGAAAAATCCGAATGTAAAAATAGCGACCTCGGCGATAACGACAAACTGGTAGAAGAGTTTAAAATAAATGATGAGCGACTGAAACTGAATAAAGCTTTAATGAAACACATTCACAGTCTGGAAGAAAAAGAAAATATAACTTTTGATAGGCAGAACATTGATTTCAATGCAAGAGTAGTCTTGGCATCAAGTAGCAATAGTAGTAACACTATTGCAACGGGATATATATCATGTTTCATATGCAATGGAGAAATCAAAGTTTCGAATAGTGTTGTTGGTAAAAGCACCTACTGGGTACTGTCAAACTTTTATAAACATATAAAAAATCATATTTCGAATAAAAAAGAAAAAACCGAGGAAAAAACTATTCCGCAAACTTTGGACAAATTTTTGATTAAACAAAAATGTAGTCAGCACATGGAAAAATCATCTGGCGATGAACAAATTTCCCATCAGCAGCCTACCTTAGATATCGAGGCAGATGTGTCATGTTTTCCAGGAACATCTATTTCTGGCATTACTGAAACCCATTCAAGCATTTCTGGAGAGCAGGAAGATCTGGCTTTGGAATCGGAAAATTCAAATTTTTAGGATGCAGAGATGTCATAAATGAGACACCAGACATTCTCTGCATCACATCAAATTTGAACGTGTCTCAATCAATATCAACAGTCGATTCGACATCTAAATGGAGAATGAAAAAATTCAGTCGGCAAGAGAGACAAAAAAGAAAGAGAGATAATGCTTCGGTCAGTAAGGGTCAATCCATACTGACCACATTTTATTCGGTGATTCCAAGAATGAATGAATTCATGGAAGAACTTCCAGATGAAGTGAATAAAGATTTCTCGAATAACATTGGGAATTATTGTTCAACAAACTCTAAAGCTCTCGAATTATTGCTGAAAGCCGCCGAAAAAAATGCTAAAAAAAAAACCGGTAAGAGATTCGATGCAGAAATAAAACTATTTTCCACCTATTTATACCTTACTGGTGGCTGTCTCCTGTATGAAACTTTGTACAACAACTTCAAAGCTTCATTACCATCGCTCTCCACAATCAGACAAAATCTTCAAAATGACTACAACTTATGTGAAGGAAAATTGCGGTTTATTGAGTTGAAAGAATACCTTCTGAAACACAATTATCCATTGGATGTATGGATCAGCGAGGATGCTACTGCCATTACAGGTATATTAATTAGCCCCACGAGCCTCTCTTTCAGTAATATATAGCAAATCGCCCCTTCAATTTCAATTTGTTTTTCAATTATTTCTGAGAAAATTTGCATTTGCTGCCAGATGAGTAAATGTTTATTGTTTTTTCCACTACTAGCATTATTTACTCCTGGGCGTGAAGTGTGTTTTCTTTACCAGGGTTGTTTTTATCATTTTATGAACTACCTAGTACTTCTTGAAGCCATTGCCACCTATTATTATCAACCTGAATTCACTGTCCTGATGCGAAGTTCGCAGCTATGGCAGTCGAAAGTTGTTAATCAATAACGATGAGAGAAAATCCCAAAAAACCTGGAACAATGAATGACGTTTATGACTATAATATATCATGTTGCCGATTATGACTACTAATTAATTGTAGGGAGTGTTTTCATAGTTGCGACAATAGGTTCAAGAGAACTATAATGTTTGAAATATATTGCTATAGTGGTGGAAAAATCTAATATACATCATACCATGGTAGTGAAGAATATCATCACCACGGGATCTAAATAAATATTTTTCTAGGGCGTATTCAATATGATTCTAAAACAGACAGTATCATTGGTTTTCCGCTGCCTTTGACCTCATCTACTGGGTTGCCGGTCGTTGGTCATTATGAAGCTACAAATGCTAAACGAATTTATCAAATATTCAGTACGGAGGATAAGTGCAAATATGCGTACGTGGTAATGGCTCAACCTTTAGCTCCAAATGCAGCACCATTTTGCATTTGTGCATTTGGGACGAATAACAAATTCAAATATTCAGATATTAGGAATAGATGGAGAACTATGAAAAACATGGCAAGGGAACATGGAATTCAAATATTAGGATTTTCTGGAGATGGAGATAGCCGCATATTAAAGGCGATGAGATATGAAACCATTATACCTATCAGCAACGATTTCAATACGTGGTTCCAAATAAATCCCGATATTTTTGAATCGTGCTACATACAGGATACAGTACACATAGGTATGTAGGTTCACGACATAATTTCATCAGTTTATTGAATACCTAGGTATGAGTATTAGCATCCATCACGGAATAAATCAATTAATTAAGTTAACCCCCAATCTAGTTCAAGTGTATTTCAGCACATTTCCTTGTACATGTGTTTCATTTTTATTTTTAGGTACTAAACTGAAGACACGACTGTTGAATCAACGTACTGATTTGAGAATTGGGAAATACACTGCAAATGTCAGTCACTTACATCATTTAGTAGAAAATGTGACCAAAGATAAACATCTTTTAACGAAATCCCATCTGAATTCCGACGACAAAATGAATTTTGAATCCGTCGAAAGGATTATTGATGAAAAAGTACAAAAGGGACTTCAAGATAGCGTTGCTGATAGCCAAGGAACTGTTGCATTTCTCAAAATAATGGCTATGTTTTTAGATGCATTTCTTGAAAAACAAATTGATATTGAAACTCGCATATCCAATGCATGGTTTGTTGTTTTTTTTTTAAGGATATGGAGGCACTGGATAAAATCAAATGGCTTCAGTTTGGATAAGAATTTTATAACATTGAACGCGTATATATGTGTAGAGCTAAACGCCCATGCGTTAGTATTAATGACATTGAGATGTCATTATTTAAAGCGACCAGAACTCTTAATGCCTTGGTTAATGAGTTCGCAACCCTGCGAAAAGACATTTAGAGCTACTCGTTCCATGACATCAACGTTTTCAACAATTGTGAACTTCAGTATGCTCGATATTCTACATCGCTTGCACAGAATACAAATATTAAATGACGTCATGTGTGACTTAAGTAAGTTCAATCCTCTGATTAGGTTGAGTGTCTGTCATATCTTATACTGAATGGCCTAATATTTCAGAAGATGAAATAATTTTTCCTCGTGAACATAACAGGAGGATGGGTTCAGTCCAAGAAAACCACATGATGGAATATAGAAATAGTACAATTGACTATGATCAAATCAATATAATTATAGAAGATGCCAAAGAAAAAGCGATAGGATATTGTGGACTACTTGGAATTCCTTCCTTGAATGAGGAATGGATGAACATATCGATCCCTAATGTACAATGTAATGTTTCAGTAAATTAAACTGATTACATACTTGATTAACTAATATAAAATTTCAGCACAAGAAAAAAATCTTTCGCATAATTTGAATGAGACACCAGGAAGGAAAAATAATCTCGGTAATGATACAATGATGGATGATATGGAAGATGATCAGAATATTTTGAATGATATGGAAGATGATCAGAATATGTTAAACATGGATTCTGACACCAATAGAGAAACAAATACGTTTTCAGGTAAACAGCAATATACCCACATGACGAGTTATATTGATTTCTACATACATACGGGGTGGTCCAATTGAAACAGTTCATCTGAAATATTTTCAATGGAGTTTTTTCCGAGGGTTTTTCCGTACCCCGATACAGGTCGATTTTGCATCCAAGGGAGACTTCTTCCGATCGTGAATATATATGTTATTATTCCCATGAACGGGGTTGCAACCTCTCAAGAATCTAAAATGGCACATTATTTTGAAAGGTATTTCTGAGGGTATCTCAATCCTATGACAAACACGCTGATTTTTTTCGTTCTGTGTCGAAATGAACGTAAAAACATGTTGGAAGTATCGGTGAAAACAAAGACTTGAAATAATATTCAACTGCGAAAAACTAAATTGGTGGCGTTTTTTTATGATTTTACAGGTGCCTAGTTGTGTTCCATTTACATATATTAGGTGGACTTTTTTAATTGGGCCACCCTGTATAAGTTTCCGTTCATACAAAGCGCTCACTTATATACTCCTTTCAGAGTATTCTGATGATCACCACGAGGGCTCGCCTGAGGATGATGTGTTGCTGAAAGAATTGAAGGATGTTAATCTCAATTTGGTTGATTACTCTAGTCGCACTTCGAAGAATGAAAGATGTTATGTGACTATATATAATAACACGAAAGAAATTACTGTTAAGAAAGGCACTCTCTGTTGGCTCTTGGACAACAAAAACCCTCGACTGAGTACTGACAGACTAGAGCGAGTCAGGGGTCCTAAATGTGCGAGCGAAGTTTTGTCTCGAGTTTTACCAAAAAAAGCCGCAGCTACCAAAAAAAGAAAGAGGCGATCATCAGGAACAAGTACTGAAAGTGTATCACTGTCATCACCCTCCTATGCAGATAGTGACGAGAGTGAAACATTTTCCGACTTGGAAAACGATAAATCCGCGGGTCCGGAAGAAACAGGAGACGTGTTTTTTCCCGAGAAATATTATTCCGTTGCATACAAAGAGAATTGGTATATTGGAAGAATTTTAGAAATTACCAACAATGGGTTGGTAATTAAATTTCTCAAATACGACTTAGACAAATATATTTGGCCACAGTCAGAAGACATTCAAACTGTAGAGGAACGGTATGTTTTTCATGGCCCTGTTGAACTGAAGGGCACATATCCTTTTAATATTGATAGGACTACAAAATTAATTATTGAGAAGAAATATAAAGAAATTAAGAGGACATTATTTTAAAATTTACATGTACCTACCTCCTATGTTGTGTGATATTTTAAGTTCCTGATGAGATTTGTGTTTATTTTATTAGCCGTTTTATAGGTTCAGTACCTGATTTTTTGTTTTGTTTTCGTTCGAATATGTGATATTAAACAGAGGATAGCCAAAAATTGGAATTATTATTTGTAGTAAGTAGCACCTTAACCGTCCATAATAATCACAGACAGCATTATAAAAATATCCTAATTTCTCTAGATTTATTGGGATTTTCTTTCCTCCCTTTCCTTTGAACGTTTCAAGAATGAATCGGCTATTGTTATCAACATTAAAATAGAACATCTTCTCATTGCAAATTTTCACTGTGTTTTGTCATTAGTCTCTCCTCACTGGAAAGTGTCCATGGGATAACTTTGAAAACGGGAGCAGATTCGTTTCTGAAACGTCTATAACTCAAAAGGAGGAGACAAAAGCACAAAAAACTGTAGAAATCAACATTCAACCAACTCGATCAACATAAAACAGAAATTATCACTATTATTATACCTTCAATTACTTAAATAGGTACTGAATAATATTAGATCTATTATCATTTAGTATTTTTAGTATGTGCTATTCCTAATTTAATTACTTTTAAGTACATTAAATACTTTTTAGTACATTTAGTACTCTTAAATATTGTTAAATACTCTTCATTAAACTTTAAGTACTTTTAGTACCTGTTTATTACTTTGAGTACCTTAAGTACTAGTTTTAAGTATTTTAAGTATTTTAATTACTTTTTTACTGAATTTAAGTACCAGATATTTAAATATGGTGTACACAATTTGGGTAGTTGTTTCCCCCTCGGGTATACAGCAGAATTTGATAATTCTATACCACTGAACATAAATGTTCAGTGTCTATATTGATACTTTTGTCTATCAAATTATGTATTGCCCAGTGATTCTCAGTTCTCACTATTGTCACATAGCAATAATGGCAATAGCTCAGAATCTATTGTTATTATGAATAGGTGTGTAAAATAAATCTGAGTGCAAATATGAAAGAAACAAGTTGGAAATGAAGATACAGAGACTGATCTGAGGACTGATCAGTTCCATCAATCTGTCTCTCAGGGCCAGTAGGCTTCCGCTTCCACTTGAATTGTTGATTAAGCTATTGCTTTCTCCTCTCTCAAATTTTTATTGATTCAAAATAAATTTCTCACCTTGGCTCATAATTTCAATGGTGTCATTCATAGGGTCCTTCGTCCATAGTACAAAGCAATAGGAATTTGTCTCCTTACATACTATTTGGTATGGGTCTGAAGGTAAAACTTCAGGGCCCCCATCTTCTGCAATATGAGCCACTGAACCTACATTGTTCCAGCAGAGTATTTTGTTCTCTGAGGGGTCACAGGAAATTCCACAGAGCAATAGGCAAATGAAGGGGATGCTTCTTCTTAGATACATTTTGGCAGGTATTTTGTTATGACCAAAGACTTCCTATTCATTATGCTGCAAGTATCAAGCTTGTTGTGCTGAAATTTTATTTTTGTTTTATTGATTATTGAAATGCCCCGATTTGTGATAACATTATCAGAAGCGGTATAAATATATCTACAATCAACACAGAGGAGTGAAGAGACAAAACAAAAACAACTTAAAGCATTCATCATTACTTCAGGTGATTTTTGGCTAAGGTTTTCATTCACCAAAATAAAATACCAAATGATGGAAGTTCTCAGTAAATAAATAACATTATGGAAAACTCAACTTACTCATCGATTTTCACATAGGTTCCATCAGAATCGCACATTTATATTTGGATCTTTGATTACAGTTAGATCTCTGAACTGTCTGGGTCTTACTTATTAGCGAATTTTTATTGTGGACATGTCGCCTCAGATCCTACCATTCCTACCGTAATCGGTCACGTGACAACATGACATCAAAAAAATGACAGACGAGACGAAGTGACAGGTTCTGTCGCCATGTTGGCGCCTATCAGGTGGCGCTCAAGAGAAATAGATATAATGGTTTCTCTTTCTCTGCTCTGAACACGAACATCTCTTGCCTTTGTCTAATTTTGCTGTTGCGCGCTGTACCGTTTTCGATGGGCGTGGCGCAAAATACAGGGTGACACTAACAAGTAGTGTACTAGAATTTCCATTTAGATCGACAATGGTGTGATATTCTCCGAAGGATAGAAGAGTTTAGTACATACCTTTTCCTGATTTTTCACTTTGATTTACTAGACAAAATGAATAGCAGAACACCTAATTTGCACCTAATGCTGAACAAAATAAATATTTTTTCAATAGATCTGATTTTGATTGCTCACTTTTACCACAGAGCGTTAAGAAGTTGAGGGTAAAAAAGTTACTTTTGTTTTTCCCTGTATAATGATTAGGACAATAGATGTTTTTCGGAAAAAAAATATCAGTCTGATTTTGCAAAACATAATTCTACGCTTTGGTCGAAATTTCATCGAAATCGGAAGAGGATTACGAAAGCTACAGGGCGAACAATTTTGCTAAAAATTTCACTGTCCGGAATTTATTGTCGTGAAGTTGAGCATAATTTTCTGAAATGAACAGGAACGCGAGGGTGCATGATTTTTAGGATGGGAATGAAAAATAAAACATTTTTCAATGAGATTTTCTTTATAAACTTTATGTACAGTGTACATTTTTTAAACTTCAATGTGTACATATTGCTCCCACTTTTGAAACCTTACAAACTATTTTTACACATTTCAAAAGTGAACGTTTAATGGGAAAATATCCAAATTTCAATAAATTAATTAATAATATATTTTTTATATTATGTGCTCAGTTCAACTTTTTCGTATAAAATGGAATGTTTTATACTGTATAAAAGTACTTTTTCATTGGTTATTTTCCCATTTTTTCTTCGTTTCTATTCAAGTATTTACAATGGATGGCTCAAAATGCTGACATATCATTCTAAAGCATTAGTATTCATCTTGTCAACTATTTTATAAAAATAGAGTTTTGTACTTACGGATATACATCTTCAAAAAGAACAACACCGAAATTTCTACAACATATCTTCGATGTGAAATGTTAAATTTCGAAAAAAATCAGCTCCAAAGAATATGTCAACATCGCTAAAATAATTGGAAAATAATGAAGCCTTTTTATTAGGATGACAAGGTCTGTCAGGAAAAATAATTTAGATTTTTCAGTACATTTTTCCACACATTAAAGCATAATGAAATGTAAACTTGATTTTGTACTATAATGTATTATAAAAAACATACAGAAAGGACTCCAGGGAAAAACAAACAGTCAACAGATTTAAAACAATCTCTTGTTTCAATCCAAAAATAAGTTCATATTATACACAACAATAAAAAAATACTCAATTTGATAAAAAAAACATTGGATTTGTTTTTTGCATTTTTGGATTGAAACTTCATTAAAAGGGAAAATTTTTGATTACAGCATAGTTCAGTTAAAAATTAATCTGTACAAAACAAGTACTACATTTTGGTTCTTAAATAATTACAATATTTATATAAAAAAATAGTATCACTTCGAGGATATTTTTTCACGAGAAATAAGTTAATTAACATAAAAAATGATAGACAATATCGTATGAAGAACAACAATTTTTTTCTGAGATAACTACTGCAAAACAGTTCAAATGATAAAATTTCCCCCTTTCATAAAAAAAATCGAACAATTTGAATAAAAAAAGCTTTGATTCTAGCTGAAAAATAAATATTCAAAATAGGATTGAAAAATTTTGATACATCCCTAAACAGTACAAACATTATAAAGGACCCCGCACGAAAACACGGTAAATTGGCTCTCGGTCGAATTGGCTGAAATTGTACCATGTTATTGTGGGATGGCTCATTAGAAAAATATGTGAGTTTAAAAAGTTTTGTATGTTTAGTTTCTGATATATAAGCCGACAAAGTTCGTAAAAAGGTCGTATCGGGGTAGGATTGACAAAATGAAAATTTTTTTTTTTTTTAGTATAAATGACACAAAATAAGCTAGAAAATATATTGATCGGAACTCATGAACATGTCTCGTTATAATCACATAAATTATAGTAAATCAGGGTGTATACGAGGCACGGTCAAAAAATTAATTTTTCGGAAAAAAAATTCGAGCACTATTCCAAAACCAACAAGTTATATTTTGGTGGGATATTATAGTTTTAGTCTATTGTAGGCTTCGAAAACGTATTTTGATTCTTGATAACTATCTCTGTTCGGAATATGAATTTTTAGAATTTTGTGTTATACCCCTTTTTGAAAACAATTGACAGCTTGTTTTTGATCACAAAGAAAGGGATTGATTGATACTGTTGATTGAATGAAAGCTGAGGTAACTCACTAGCGAATTCAGTTGTTCAATATAGTCTTTCATTCAGATACAGGGTGTGTTAGATTTTGTTGAAGATTATTTAACATGTTTCAATTGAATATCTCGAAAACAGTTCCGTTAATTCGGATCTCATGTTACTGACACTATTTTGAATATGTTGACTCAGAAACAAAACATAAAAAATTGAAAAACTTTTTGCATATGAGTCAACATATTCAAAATAGTGAGAGTGAAATGAGATCCAAATTGACGGAACTGTTTTCGATATATTCAATTGAAACATTTTAAATAATCTTCCACAAAATCTAACACACCTTGTATCTTAATGAAAAGTAATATTGAACAACTGAATTCGCTAGTGAGATACCTCAGCTTCCATTAAATCAACAGTATAGATCAATCCCTTTTTTGTGATCAAAAACAAGCTGTCAATTGTTTTCCAAAAGGGGTATAACACAAAATTCAAAGAATTCATATTTCGAACAGGGATAGTTATCAGGAATCAAAATACGTTTTCGAAGCCTACAATGGACTGAAACTATGATGTCTCATCAAAATATAACTTGTTGGTTTTGGAATAGTGCTCGAATTTTTTGACCGTGCCTCGTATTCACCCTGATTTACTATAGTTTATGTGATCATAACTAGACGTGTATTTGAGTTCCGATCAACACATTTTCTAGCTTATTTTGTCTTATTTATACTAAAGAAACAGTTTTTTTCTTCGTCAATCCTACTCCGATACGACGTTTTTACGAACTTTTTCTACAAACGCTTAACAAAGTAGCCTTTGACGCTTTCAAATTCCAGCACAAAGTTGACGTTTTCCCAGAAATGTCATTCTTTGACAGCATTTGCGCTCGTGAGCGAAAATATTGAAAAAACGCTCGCACATCTCTGTAACCTATACTTATCTATTCTTTTACTGGCTTATTTTGGTAAACAATCAAAGACTTTGAAGTCATCAACTCATTGGTCTATATATTCGATGGTACGTATACATGCTTGAATGTTAAAATTAATATCGGACTCAATAAGTATCTGAAATTTATCGCATTTCTCAAGAAACAATCTATTGGATATAAAACGAGAAAAATCCAAAACATTTACCGCCGAAGATATATACCAACAAATTTCTACAAGAAGCTCCCGATGAAGCTTTTCTGTTGAAAACGATGAATTATACTTTATATTTAAACTATTTGTTGTCATCAGAAAGACAGTGTATCTTTATTTTATTGCATCAATGAGTAATGTTCAATTTGATTGCAGAGTTTATCGTACTATGGCTCAGAGGTGTGAAGCTCAGGTTGCCTTGCTGGTGGTCCAGTTTCAATTCTCGGTAGGCCCGACATTTTTTTTCTGACTTGTCAGTTATTTCAATTTTTCTTTTTTTGTTTCCTTTGGACATATGGGATAATATGGATAAGAACTTTTTCAACTATTTCAATCGCTCATACTTTCAGGGCAGTTATTTCCAAAAGCTGCGTTAGTAGAAAAAATCTTGTGTGTATTTCGAGCACAAAGTGTCATTGCCGCTCTCCAAAGATTACCGCGCTCCGCTCCGCATCGCGCGGTAACTTTCTTTGTCGAGCGGCAATCTATCACTTTGCGCTCTAAATACACAAATAGCTATTGTCGGCTTATATCTTAGAAACTAAACATACAAAACTTTTCAAACTCACATATTTTTCTAATGAGCCATCCCACAACAACATAGTGAAATTTCAGCAAATTCGACCGACAGCCAATTTCCCGTGTTTTCGTACGGGGTCCTTTATCATCCAATCTACCAGAACTCAACAATATGAAAATTTTCGGTGAACATTTGAACTATTTTGTTTTGGCATTCAACTTGAAGGAGAAAAACGAGATCTACAGAGAACAGACAGCGAAATAACAAGATAAATGTTCAATCTTGGGCACACTCACGGAAATTATACACCTATTCAAAAGAAATCCCACCCCTCCCTTCCCGGCATAACACTCGAAAATTTACGCGGAATTCACGAAGGAACTGTTTTGAAAAGTCGGCGAAAACAACTCATATTAGGGACGATATAACAAAAAATTAGAGAGGATATATACAGAGCGAGTCGAAAACTTGAAAAGAAATATACAATTATAGAATTTCCTTCCACAGTGATTCTTAAATAGAATGCATTGTTATACAATTAGCTGAAATTGCTCATGAAATAAGTTTTTCCAGAGGAAAAAATTGAGTTGAAAATCAATTGGGTGATAAATATTTTACTTATGAAATAAAAATTCTTTCAAATTGGAAATTGTCATGGCATTCATATTCTAGTTAAATAATATATAAAAACAGAATTATGCTATTTTATTTGAATATGCAAATATATCCAAGATCTTTAATTTCTGAAATATCCTATTCACAGGAGATGTTTAAATTTCAGGAAAATCAAAATCAATAAAATTATGTAAAGATTATTATTCAATGAATCTATCAAATTCAATAAACTTGAAGTGTTCTTAGCTCAGCAAGACACAATGTAAGTTTCATAATTTTAATGTCAAAAGAAAAGAAAAATACAATCAAGTCATTTTTTATAGTGAATTCAGGCACTTGAAAAGGTCTTTGGCATCACAGCTCAGGTTCATTTTCAAATTTCCATTTTAATCCATTGAGAAATGACTACTCAGGATGAAATAATTTACTTTTGGAAGGACCATTCTACAATGACGTGTATATGTCATAAAATTCCACTACTCGCCCTGTACACTCCCCTCCAGACCTAAATCAGGCAGAAATCAACATTGATTAGCATGCTGCTTCAAATTGTAGACTCCATTAGTTATTGTCACCCATAGGGATGCATTGTGACGGTTGAAATTTTCAAATAAACAGTCATTACATCAGTTTACAAACATGGGAAAATGCTGAATAACTCAATTCCAGTCAAGAACTGTTTTTCAGTTTTTTCCCATAATATTCTTTGATTATAGACAAAGACATTCAAACACAAGAGACTTCATTCTTCATGTTTTTGCCAGATCAGTCATCATTTGATCCTTCTCAATCTCTTTCCCTTCTTGCTAGATTGTGCGAATTTTTGAATAGGTCATGAAGTTTTGCAATGGATTGAATGATTTAACACAAAACATTATATTGCATTAAAGCATAATTGTTTCTCATCATTCCCATTCTATGGATTTTAGTATGATTCAACTAAAGATGTTCATTTCAATAAAATCAATTCCTCCTAATCGGTTTTCACCTGACAAATCACCACTTTTGGCAACGCCGCAGGTATAACTTCCGAGAATTACTGTCCTGAATGGGTACATTACCCAATCGCCGCTGACTTGTTAGTGTTTCCTTGTGATTTATTTGGGTTATTTTAGCCTTTTCACTTTTTTGTTTATTGAATTGTATGCAAAAGGGTAGATCGGGATACAAATTTGACTTTTCACCGGTAACCAAGGTTATGTTATAGTGTGTTGATTTAATAGAAATAGGCACCCAACGTTATCATCACCATCATCACATCAAAGCAATAACAGATCAGCTTCCAGAACATTTCTTCAGTGTAACATTTTGTCTTTTGTCCCTTGTGTTTGACAGCCTATTTAGTCAACTTTGTCTTTATCTCAAGTCTAATATCCTCATTCCTAGCCTCAGTATTTTTCCTACAGAATAAGAAGGACATGACTATTTATACCACTAGACATAAGGACTTTGACAAATGACACTAATGACAGTGGTTCCTTTGTATCTCAATTGTCATGCACGCACTGA
Source organism: Phaedon cochleariae (assembly GCA_918026855.4). Taxonomy (NCBI): domain Eukaryota; kingdom Metazoa; phylum Arthropoda; class Insecta; order Coleoptera; family Chrysomelidae; genus Phaedon; species Phaedon cochleariae. The sequence continues at coordinate 6,547,952 of OU896711.1, forward strand.
ACATGCGCAGTGACTTCATGGTCTTAGTCTCAAGCATAAAAGTTGGGAATTAGGAACTCTCAAGGTCACGTTTTAGGACTGAGACAAAAAGAGATAAAATTAAAACAAAGACTGGGTAGTCTAAATAGACACTGAATGACTCTGATTACAACCCACAACTCGACACCGCCTGCCAATCAACGATAGATCCACCCTACACCCCGCTTCACTGCCTGACTCGTCGCTTTCACGGCGGCAGCGTCCACCCGTCTCACGCCATCGCCGCCCCGCCTTCACTCTCGCTGCTGCCCGACCCCGTACTCGACCCCGCCCCCACGCTTCCTGGCCCCGCCCCTAGTACCCCGAGCCCCGCCCCCGTACCGCCCACTCCGCTTCCCTCGTTCAGTCTGTCGACGCGATACCTGTTGTACGGCGCGTAGGGGGTGCGCGCTAGATCGTTGTCGGCGAGTACACGCGTCCTATTGGGTATGACGTCGGCGCCGCGGCCCATCAGCCAGTCGACGCACCGCTTCGATTGGGCGTCGGAGATGTGGCGCTCGCCCCAGCGGCGCAGCCATTGGCGGAAGCGGCACGATTTGTGTTTCGTCACCGACGGGTGGGACTGGAACATAAAAATGGAAGATTATGAATGATGATGATAATAGGCGAGTGGATCAATTTTTTTTTCATTTCTTGAATAGAATAATCAGCATTAGCATTAATAATGCCACGGTAATTTTGAAACGGCTAGAAATTCACGAAACGATTGAAATATCAACTTTCTTATCCTCTGTGTCTCTTTTGTATCTTGCTTAGTATTTGAGGAAACAATAAAAATTCGATTTGACTCAAAATTTCAATGTAGGTGCTCTCAAAACATTCATTGAGATTTCTCAATAACCTCAAATAAAAATCATTATGAAATGTTGGGACTTTTACAGTCTCCAACCATACTGAATTTTGGCACCATGAAAGCTTATACAGGGGCGTTATAAATAAAAATAATTGATTCTTCCAACGTCAACATCCTGTATATGAAAAATGAAGCAAGTTAGGCCACTTTATATGCACTTATTTCCTAAAATATCACAAGTAATCACCCCCTAGAGTTTGTCGCATTTCTTCACTAACACCCTGCATAACATAAATCTTAAAAGAATATCCATTATCTCACAATGATTACGCAAAGTTATCCCCACCATTCGCGATTTCATTCATTTATCCGTGTTTGGTGTTTAGGATTGCTTGCGTAGTTGGCATATACTTCTCAATGATTTATGAATGGATCACGTCGTCATTTACCGTTATTTAAAGTTAGTCAAAAGTACAGTCCGTCAAAGTCCTCACCTTTCTAGCTCTATGGAAGGCACTAATGTTGTACAGATAGCTGTTCTTGGTCACGGTAAACATGACACTTACACCCTGCATAAAATAAATCTTTGAAGAATATCCATTATCTCATAATGATTCCGCAAAGTTATCCCCACCATTCGCGATTTCATTCATTTATCCGTCTTTGGTGTTTAGGATTGCTGGCCCAGTTGGCGTATACTTCTCAATGATTTATGAATGAATCACGTCGTCATTTACCGTTATTCAAACTTAGTCAAAGGTCAAAAGTACAATCCGTCAATGCCCTCACCTTTCTAGCTCTATGGAAGGCACTAATGTTGTACAGATAGCTAAGTTTGGTCACGGTAAACATGACACTTACACCCTGCATAAAATAAATCTTTAAAGAATATCGATTATCTCACAATGATTCCGCAAAGTTATCCCCACCATTCGCGATTTCATTCATTTATCCATCTTTGGTGTTCAGGATTGCTGGCCCAGTTGGCGTATACATCTCAATGATTTATGAATGAATTACGTCGTCATTTACCGTTAGTCAAAAGTACAAGCCCTCACCTTTCTAGCTCTATGGAAGGCACTAATGTTGTACAGATAGCTGTCCTTGGTCACGGTGAACATGATCTTCGAGTCCTGCATGTTGAACTTGCACTGCTGGTCGTCGTCCACCGCGTAGCCCGGCCGCTCCGAGTGCTGGCGCTCCGGCAGCCCTACGGCGCGCTCGTTCAGCTTCTTCTCGATGGCTTGGAGGATGTCGAAGCTCGAGTCCATCGACGGTTTGCCGTTGTTGTCGCCCTCGGTGGTCGAGGAGGGGACGTCGTCGCCCGATTTGTCTCCCTCGTCGTCCTGCAAACGAAAAAGGCGGTGAGTTTAGTTTAGAACTGTCGTTGTTGAAGACTTCTGTCTGACATTATGCTTTGTTTTTCTCTTTAGTGGTCCTATGTAACTTATTGTTGATGATGAAGTACTTTCAAATAATGATATTAGTATTATCAATTACACAAGATTAAGAAAAATAAATTTATTTTTATATGGGAATGTCATCTGCCTCGGTAATACTGAGAAAACTATGAAATTTAAATTGACCAGGGACCATGGCAGATTGCTTTCTCCAGGCCCAACCTTGATTGTACAATGTCTTCAGATTCAGATCATTAACAAATCAAGGCCTTCAACGAACTACCAAGTAACTTGACGAAATTCTAGACAAAGATGTTAAAATATTGGTAGTGTAGTGTAGCAGTTTTGTGAGTGACGTCATGTACGTGCACGTAAGAATCATTTCTCGTACACATCAATGTGCCTATAGTCACTGGGCGATAAAAAACTACCGTAAAATTGGGTTATTTGGACCGTCGGGGTTTTCTTGAGAGGCAACTTTGTATGTTCTAATTTCACTACAACAGGCAACAATGCAAATATAAACATAACCTCAATTTAATACTTTGGTTAGTTGAAGAGCAATCTGTTGATCATTAATTTATGGAATTCTTCATAATTTAATGGTATTTCAAAAGTATAAAAAAAAACACAAGCGGTGGTGGGAAGCAAGACAAAAATAAGTGGCCAAAAATTTGATCTAAAAGAGGGAGTCAAAAGGTGAACAGATAAGTACAATTACAATTCATAGCTAGTTTTGTGAGTTTTATAAATACTGCCAATGTCTTTGCCCGTTTTCAAATAATTTTTTCAAATTTTGTCACTGTAATTATCTGAGAAAAAAATTGAAACTCAATATGTGTATAATTTTTATTTTTCTGCTGTCCCAAGTAACCCGTGAATAATTCAATAATTATAAACAGATATGTTTCTTAGGGTAATAAAAGCAATCAATCAATCAATTTTCCGTGAAAAAACAGCACAGTCCCATTTAGGTAACCCCTATACTTGGGACAGTAAATATATGCATTTTTTTTACAAATGTTTTCACACTAGGAGCCATTTTGGATACTTTATAGGTGAGATGCATATGGCAGAAATTTTGTACACCCGAATTGTTGCTTTGCCTTCCTAAAAACTTTGATAAAGTCCCATATTATTGAAAAAATCAAAGTGAAGTGGCCGAATTTGTCTATGCGCTGAAATTCGCTGTCACGATGCGAAGGTACCGTCGGTTCGAATCCGGCTATCGCCTGAGAATTTTTCTTTAAAAATGTGTTAATCATGGTTGTAATCCTAGCAGCACCTCGATGCCCTAAAAGTGGTTCAATTCCACTATAAGCTGTAGGTCCCGCTCTTCCTAACCCCGCACAAGTTTCGACTTCTGGGAAGTTGGTTCCCAACTTTGAAGTAGTGATATACAAATTTCACAAAAAATCTTCGCGCAGCCTCACCTGCGCCCTACTCGCCTGCCGACCTCTTCCACCACCCCCCCTTCTCGCCGCCTTGCTGCTCAGCCCGCTCACCCGCCGCTGGTACAACCGCAAATTCCTGTCCAAATACACCGGCGACCTCGGCTTCGACTCGCCGCCCGCCGTCAGATCGGCGTAGCGCTCCTTGTACTCGCTCCACTTCTTCGCCTCGTCGACTTTTTTGCCGTCCTCGGGCTCGGTATCGAGCAGCTCGATCGTGAGTCGACAGTCGCGCTTGTACACGAACATCTTGAAGCAGTTCTCCTCTTGGACGGCCTTCTCGGCAGCCCGTTGGTAGGCCAGCTCGAGGTGGACCTAAAGGGAGGAGGAAGAGAAAAACGAATGATGATGGATCATACATTCTAGTAGGAAGGAAAGACAAACTCCAAGTCGGTCGACCACCCTTTAAAACACAAACTAGCAGACCTCGCAAACGTTGTTTTGCTATATACATTATTTCTATATTATATTTTTTCAGTTTAATATTCATCAAGACACTATTATTTTATTTTCTAATTCTCTTTAGTTTCACTACCTATAAAAGCGTGTTTATCTAGTTTTTCTAACTACCATTTATTTCAACTTCTTTTTAGTTCACTTGAATTTGCCAATTTTGACGAAAGAATCATAAAATCCGACTCCTGAAACCCCAGATGGAAATTTTTAAAAGAAAACATAATTACAAAACTCGTCCGCAATATTGGATCTACCATCTTGAATTCCCTAACTTTGACGAAGGAATCATAATTTTTGATCCCGAAAACGCCCACTTACAAATTTTGTATGGAATCGGTATATAATGGGCTTACATCACAAAAAATTTTTATTTCATAATTCGATAGAACTCTCCCAAACTAGCTCACCACCGCGAACCGTTTTTTGCTGTGAGCTCCCTACGTTTTGAAAAAAAATATTGAAATCCCCGATTTTTTCGGACCTCTGAAAACGAGGCGATGATGTGACGTCAAAACCCTAATACTGAAACAAGACTATTCCAGACAGAGAGAGGGTCCGTTTTCAGAAGGTACTACTATTTATGTCCAAAAATAAAGCATTCCAGTTACTTTTTCGATCGAATTATGTCGTCAATCATTATATATGTATAAAAGGATCATTATAAACATGGTTTGAGATAAAAGTTCTACTAAGGTGTACACGCCTATTACAAAACTCGTCCGGTATCTTGGTTCCACCATCTTGAATTTCCGAATTCCGCACTTTTCAAATTTTGACAAAAGAATCATACTGTCCGACCCCGAAAACACCCAGATAACAATTTTGAAGAGAGTCGGATCATAATTACAATACTCGTCCGCCATATCGGCCATCTTGAATTTCCTAATTTTGACGAATGAATCATAATCTCCGACCCCGAGAACCACCAGATACCAAATTTGAATAAAATCGGATCCTAATTACAAAATCCGCCATTATGGATCCGCCATCTTGAATTTCTTAATTTTGACGAAGGAATCATAATTCCCGATCACGACAACCCCTAGATACCAATTTTGAAAAGAATCGGATTATAATTTCAAAACTCGTCCGTCATCTTTGATGGTTCTAAGTTACCACCAATTTTCAGCCAAATCGATCCAGTAGTTTAGGAGACTATTCAATACATACACACAAACAAACCAACAATCAAATCTTTCCTCTTTATAATATTAGTATAGATAACATTAAAGGTGGATTTATGCAAACTGTTTTTTTCATTAATCTGTTGCTTTCATTCACTGTTAAGTTTCTATTTATTAAAGGATATTAGTATGATACCACCACCTTCTTTTAATTTTAAACTCTTCTTCTTGATCAAAACATAGTCCTCAGGGTACTTAGCACGGTGAAAATATTTGTGTTACAACATTCAGTGATCACATAATTACAATAAGAATCATTCATCCATGTTGTTTTCAAAGTATAATTTGAACATACGACTAGAATTTCCTGAATTTTCAACCACATTTTGGAAAAAGAAGGGGAAGAAACTGTTTGTCTGACTTCTGACAGAATCGCCCCTGCGCAAGTCACAGTTTAATTTGAATTTGTCGTCAAGAGATAAAAGTTGGTCATCTTTTGGTGAATAGCTAATGAAAAATAAAATTCAATTTAGGTGCATGAATGAATGAACTGAAATAGCAAGTTTCAACTAGTGAAATTGTTGATGATTGTGAAATTACAGATTAGTGAAAAAGCGGTGTGCATAAATCCACCTTAACCCTTTAACGTCCAAATTTCTTTATCAAGATGTATGTTGTTTTTCTCATAAAAGTCAATAGCTTTATGTTAAATACTTGCTGACCCGACAAACGTTGTTTTACCATACACATCATTTCTAGAAACATTTTTTTTTTAGATAAATATTCATCATTTCATTTCTACTATCCATAAAAGCGGGATTCCTTAGTTTTTCAAACTATTCTATTTATTTTCTACTTCTTTTTAGTTCGGCACTCTATTATTATCATTATTATTAACTGTCCTCTGCTTGGGTAATACTGAAAAAGTATTGATTTCAACCTGACCAGTGACCTAAGCAGATATATTTCTATGGGCCTCACATTGACTGCACAATGTCTTGAATAGAACATGTACAGCTTCGATAGGGCCATAATGAAATGAAACTAGTTATTTTTTACAAAATATCACCATTTTTGGAGCAATCTGTCTGTACAATATAATATATACTACACACTGATAATTAGTGAGAAATGCCATTTTTCAATGGTTTTACGGCTGTTATGTGATACATTTTCGGTGTTTCAGTAACTCATTGGATATTATAAATCTGAAGCAGACTATTTGTGAATAAATATTGTTCAGCAATGTCGAATCTGTAAAGAAAAGTTAGTAACAAATGTCCTAACCTGATATTTCACAGGTATGTAGAATTGTTTGATGACTTCTGTTGATGAAAAACATGTTTCACTATATCACATAACAAGTAATGTTACGTCACAAAAGGCCGTATAATTGTTACAATACGTGCGAGTTAATTTATTAATGCACATACATCTATTGAATATATCAATTCTATGGAAATGATTTCGCAGTTATCCCCACCATTCGCGATTCCATTCATTCATCCGTGATTGTCATTCAGGATTGTTTTTGATGATTTATGAATGAATCACGTTGTCTATCGCTTGTTACTTAGGCTGAGCACTCATATGTGCTGTTATTATCCGCACCATTCACGGTTCCATTCAATGGGGAAGTTTCTTATATTGAGGTTTTCATCTCACTGTGAAGTTTGTAAAAAATTAATATATACGTATTTCCTCTTTTTTCGTAAGATTAAATTTCACTTCAGAAATAAATAAATAAAAGAGGAACTTGGCTCCTCCACCATTCCTTTAACGTTAGATTTCTGGAAATTTTTCTTTGAATGCATAATAACTATATCATAACAGTAATGGGATATAATAAGTTCTTCAATCCTACTTTGTCAAGTATTATGAATAATTCCCATAAATCTGATTACTAATAAAGATAAATTATGATATTTTGCGATAGTATCTATAACTTTTCACTATCGTTATATTAAAATATGTTGTTCATAACTAGTCAGTTATTTTTTTGCTATTGAATTCATTCCTTAATAAAAAGGATCTATTTTCTAGGGAAGTTGCATATTATATCATGCAACAGCGCCTAATACTTTCGAGTCCATCCACACCACTGACAGGCAAAACAAGAGGAAGGAGCCATGGGTGTCGGCTTCATTCTGTTCTGACCGATGGCAGTAAATTAGGAAGGATAGTATCATTTAATGTAGCCGATAGTGATTCATTGATTCAATATTTTCGTTTAGGATCGAGCTCTATTCCAGAGATTTCAATGCATAAGTAACAAAACCAACTGCCCTCTGTATTCCTGGTCCGAGTGGATTTGTTTACCAGTTTTACTTCTTCTTCTATTTTTTTCATTCGTTAGCGATTTGTTAGCTATTTGCTAGCTATATTCTTCACCATCAGCTATTCTCAGACTAGATTCAGAATGTACGTCACAGTTTGCGGCCCCGAAAATTAGAAATTGCTTTAATTTGGAAATGAAAACGACTTGTACCTTATCGGTCGCCATTCTGTACAGCGTGGCCATAAAACTGGAGAGTTCCGAACTTATTTTATGAAAATTCATCTGAAGGAAACTTCCCCATTATCCGTGTTTAGCGTTTAGCATCGTCGGCACATACTTCTCATTGATTTACGAATGAATCGCGTTGTCTATCTCTTGTTATTTAGGCTGAGTACTCACCCGCAGATGTATAAATGTCTGTGAATATCCCCACCATTCGCGATTCCATTCATTCATCCGTGTTTGGCGTTGAGCATTGTTCGGTTATACGGTGTCTATCTATTGTTATTTAGGCTGAGCATTCACCCGCAAATGTACAAATTTCTGTTAATATCCCCACCATTTGCGATTTCATCCATCCGTATGATTAGCGGTGTCATTTAACCGTTATTGACATTAATGATTGTTGTTTAGGTGTTAAGTATTTTATGTTATTCAGTCAATTGTTCTTTGGCACTCACCCTCTTGTGGGCGGTGGCGCACTGCCCCCCCGCCGCGCCCCGCTTCTGCTCGCGCAAAAACAGCTCCGAACACGCTACGGCCGTCCGCTCGGTGACGCAGTGTTGCAGCTGCCTGACGGCATAAGAGACGACCTTGTCCAAGGTGAAGGCGACGTAGGCGTGGATGCCGAACATCTCGCGCAGCGTGTCCTCGTACGCGTTGGCGTCCATGTTGCCGTCCAGCAGGTTCTTGACCATGTCGAGGAAGGCGGGGTAGTAGTCTTCGATCTCGATCTGTGATAAGGAAAACCAAGGGAGGTTTAGATCTGGGTCTGCACAATAGTTCCAAGAAAGCTATAACTCCTCTTCTACATATATTCAACAATAAACTTTTAAGCATTGATTTGGAGAGTTTGAGCCAATCTTCATATCCTCTCATTTATAATAGTCTCTCTTTACGAGTAAATGTTCAAAATTACCTCAAAGCGCGCATCCCCATATATATAACTAAAATTATCCCTCAACTAAGGACATGTAGTAAGTCGTCCCTTCAATCCAATAGTGTATAAAATAAATACTGAAGAATAATGTACTGTTTGCAATCTCCACAGACCGGAAACTTTGGAACACATTCTCTTTGAATGTCCAGTTTATGTTGGTATCAGGAACTGTCGATTATTTCAAAACATTGAATCTCTAGATGATTCAATATATTATTATCTTCTAAATTATGGTGGCCTAGCTGACTTGAAACTTCTAGTACAAGTTCTGATCAATTTGTTGAAGCTCAGATATTTTGTTGTGTATGAGTAATTTGCATAGGAATTATAATTTCAATATCTTCCTTGGTAGATTCAATCAAGGTCACGCAGGAAGGATTTTCGTTTTAGTTTTAGCTGTTAGTTCTGATGTATTCAATCATTACAGATTACCCAACCCTTGTAATAAAAATTATTGTAATTCTTGTTATACAATAAATCTATCTAATATCTATCTATCTCTATCTGGGTGTACAGCGGCTTTCAAGTCGATTTGGGGAATGTTTCCACTGAATGTTGAGGTGAAGAGAAGTTTGTTTGTTCGATAGTCGGTATTCACATCGGATTGCTCAGATCAGTATGTACCATTCGTTTATAACATGCGAATTAATGGAAGGTAGATCTTGATCGTTCGGATTTTCATATCCGACAAAAATGCGATTGATTTATTTGCTCGGATAATTTTGGTAGTCATTTTTCCGCCAGCTGTCAAGTAGAGTCTGTAGATTTCTCTAATTTTCGTGTAATAAAAATGAAAAATATACAACTGTTTGCTGCTGAGTACGACAAAATACATACATTAATTGTGTCAGGTAAGAATTAGGAAGACATTATCAAAATAAAAGTATGTTGAAGCATTTAGTAATGTTCTTTATATGATAAATTCTACCACCATCAATAAAAGTTCATTTTCCAGATTTGACTCTGGCTGCAATCCTACTGGAAAATGATCATGAGGCAGAGAAACCCCTTATTTTCCCCTTAGTTTTGGAGATGAGTGATTGAAATTTGGAATGACCCATCAACTTGATAAACATCACATTTTGACATGCTTTATTTTTCACTTCCGGTTTCATGAAGGAATTTTCTCTCAAATATTCCACTATAACAAAATGAGCTTTCAACATTTTTCAGTTAACTGGCGCCACTGACAGGCAGACATATTGGGTCAGTGAACAGACAATATTATACCTCGCCTACTGGATTTGCTTTTAGAACAATAACGAAGTGGCGGACGAATTGAAACGTTGTGAATTGATAGTAATATTCTGACAGCTTGTCCTTAGGAGGAATATCAATTAAAGAGACTTCTCCAATGCCATACAAAAACTGTTTTATGATTGACACCGTCAAGAGCTCAAGAAAAGTCAACAGATAAATGATGTTTCCCCTTCATCTTATGAAGTATCAATTTAAAAATGTCATCTGCTTGGGTGATACTGTGAAAACTATGAAGTAAGATTGACCAGGGACCTAAGCAGATTATAATATAGGCCTCATTTTGACTGCACAATGTCTTTGAATTAAAAAAACATGCAGCTTCGATAGGGCCCGAATACATTTATAAACATAAAAGCACAAGATAATTGAGTTACATTTGAATAACTTGAAAAAATATCTATATTTTCACCAATTTGCAACAAAATTTTGATTGGAATACATTATATTATGCAATTCATTCAATTTTCCATGAAGAAATAGTTGTTGTTCAAACCTACCTGTGGTTTGGGTTTCAGCCTTAAGACAATTGCCGTACTATCCTTCCTGTTGGACCTGTACTTGACTTCTTCCGTGGCCATCACTACGGCCCTCTCATAGATTTTCGCCAGACGCTCGCACAAAATCGCGTGCAACCTCAAAAAGATGTACCAATTGTTGTTGGCCATCAATAAAGTATACGCCTCCTCCTGAAAAACAACGAAATATTAAATTCGTGGAATTTTCTCCTTAAATACCACACCCATACGAATAAAACAGTGTTGGAACATGGAAATTGTCGATTTTCACTTACTGGATCAGTAGTTTGTGCGTGAGGGGGCAATTTTTGTTCCTCTTCTTTGACCTCTGGGTCCGATTTTACGTCGAACGGACTCCTGTCTCCACCTGCGGGAGATTTGCCGGGACTAGAATTACCCTTGCCCTTATTTTCTTTGTCCGATTTAGGGGAACTATTGGGACTGTCATCACATTCATCTTTATCATCTGAAAACAAAAAAAGAATGAGAACAGGATAAATTAGTGTTGTTTCTTGATTGGATCATTATTATCGATATTCCCCACTAGTTAACTTCTAAAATTTTCAATTATCCCTCAGCCCAACATATTTTTCATGTTGAGATTATTGTCATCTGCTTGGGTAATACTGAGAAAATCATCTAAATTAAATTAACCAGTGACCAAAGCAGACACATTTCTCTAGGCCACATTTTGACTGTGTAATGTTATAGAATAAGAACATAAACAGCTTCGAAAGGGCCTTCATGCAAACAACAGTGGGGAACAGAATTGATGAAACTTTACAGGGTAACAAGAGTAATAGTGGGAACTATTGTTCATTATGAGTGGAAAAATATCTTAAAATACACTGTGAAAAAGAGAGAAATCACTATTGAAGGAGTGGATTTCGTTAAGAAAACGAACATTGACATCCTCTCACACACACACACCACTCACACAGTGTTTAGTACTTGTATGACCGTATATAATAGTTTGGTACTTGTATTATACTATACAGTATATGAGATTTTCATTTGTAGTTAACATCACATGTTGTAGAAGCATTTATCAAGATGTATCGATAAAATCAATGAAGGAAGATAATAGCAATCTCTACTGCATTATCATATCCATAAAAATACAGTCCACTATCTCTCAAGCATCGAGTAACAGTGAATGCCAAGCAGCTGGAGCTTTCACATAAACATAAGATTTATCGATAAAATAAATAATTAAAGGAGGATTACATTACATTACAAATTGCAATTCTAATATCAATATTTAATTATCATATCACTATCTATGAAGCATCGAACATATTGGTCCTTCGAGCCGGATCCATTCAAATCAAACCTTCAAGCCTGCCAGAGAAGCTCTCAAGACCACCTGGAGTAACAGTGAATGCCAAGCAACTGGAGCTTTCACATGTAGCAACAAGCAGTTCAAGAGAACATACTGGTCCTTCGAGCCGGATCTATTCATCCATTCATATCAAATTTTGAAGACTGCCAAGTTCTTCAGAGCAGCTCTCCAGACTAGCTGGAGCAGCAGTGAATGCCAAGCACAGAAAATGTTGACCAACAGCTCAACTCACCGTCATCCTCTCTTTCGTCGTCGCTGAGCTGCTGCCTCGGATGGAAAAACAGATCGGGCACGAACTGCCTCAACAGGTGCTTGATCCGCCGCTTCTCTCCCTTCTGCACGCCCGTCTGCCGCTTCAGGTGGTGGATGAGCAGGTTGGTGGCATCGTCCAGCACAGTGCGGTCCTTATAGGGCAGCACGAGGTGAGGGCCGGTCGCGTGCTCGGCGCCATCTTCGTTCTGCTCGTGCCTCTACAACAAAGAAGGCGACAATTAAAGATACATACAATAACAAAAGTACAATGAATACACCAAACAAACATAAACGTGCATAGCATAAGATGTCCAGAAATTAGAAGACAAAATCCCAATTCGCGATAGAAAATAACACGTTGCCCCACCTGACGGCAAAACTTGCACACTTCTGAGCAGCTTGTTTTGAAGGATTGACCAATAATCATAAAAAGAGGCAAATGTGTACCAATGAAAACAAAGTAAACATGCCGCTTTGACAGCTTTCGAAAACTCCGATAGGTGACGTACGCTCATTTTCTATCGCGAATAGTAACTAGGTGAGAAATGGTCCACAATCGAATTCTTTATCAAGCATCAACCTCAGTCAATAACAAATTGTCTCACAGATAGCTTTTTCTTTGTAAATACTGCAAATTGACGTCAGCTACAAAAAAGTCGTCAACGTCATTTTACATTATTTCTGAAATAAAAACTGTTCATGAACTATAAATTTGGCGTGAACTCAATAATGAATGCGGAATTCAGCAACGAGACTGTATTTTAAAAATGCTTTCCACCCCCCCCCCCCCCTCCCTTTTTTTCAATTACTTTCGATATCATCATTAGTCAGATAAAATTCTTTTTGGGAATCAATCAGCTGTGTTAGGTTGTGCTACTCATTACTTTTTCATTCAATAATTCAAACAGAAAAGAATCATCTAGTTAATGAGTACATTTCATCTACTGAATGATCCAATTATTTAGATTTTTATTTCAAAATAGATATAGCGAGATAGATGATAGAAGAAATCTTTGATGTCTAATATATTCAATGCAAAACTTGTTTTGAACCTTCCATATACATCTTAGCGAACTTCTTGATGACTTTTTAAACTCTGTCATCTGCTTGGGTAATACTGAAAAAACTATTGAAATTAAGTTGACCAGTGACCAAAGCAGATATTTTTCTCTAGGCCACATTTTGACTGTGCAATGTAATAGAATAAATACATAAACAGCTTCGATAGGGCCTCAAAGATTAAAACAATAAACATATTATATCGGATAAATACATCTTTATACAAAAAAAATTCCAGACTGGCATGAAAATTACCTGTTCATGAACCGAAATCGATGCCTTACCTCACCGAAAATAGTCTCGATCTCGTTGAAGAGACTGTTCGACCGTAACGTGCAAATGTAATCGAATAAAAACATAAACAGCTTCGATAGGGCCTCACAGATCAAAACAATAACCATATTTTATCGGATAAATTCATACGAAAAAAATGCTAAACTGGCATGAAAATTGCCTGTTCATGAACCGAAATCGATGCCTTACCTCATCGAAAATCGTCTCGATCTCGTTGAAGAGACTCTTCGACCGCAACGCCTTGACGTCGGTCTGCTTGAAGTTGATCCCTTGGTGGTCGAGACTCTTCAGGTAGTACTTCTCGTTCTGGTCCCGCCATATCTTGTTGAAGCCCTTCTGCGCCTCCCGCCACTCCTCCTCTTTCACCTTCAGCCGCCTCAGGACGACGGGGACGGCGACCGCGGGGCTCTTCTTCAGTCCGTCGATTATGTCTTGAGCCTGAAAACAGAAGGGAACATATAAAATGCACCTAATTATGTAGATGTATTAAATTTGTATATGAAAATAGGTCATATTTCATACAATGATTTTTTAAAATGACATCGTCATGAGCACTATACCAAAAAAATACCAGTGAATATAAATTTGAATTTGTTCATTCATACTAGGACGATGAAAGAGTTGATTAAAAAATGTTCATTTCAAAACTATTTGAAATGGTGTCAATTCATCGGTGTGATGTATTAGTCCCAACATGCCTTTGGCTTTTTGAAATATCCAATGGTATAGGATGATTTCAAAATGCTATAGATTCGATTGACTTCAGCTTCAACTTATTATATTGATTGTACATTAATTTTAAATCATGATTCATATATTGAAAGAGCTTCAGACCGATTTCATCACTCAGTGGTCTTCCCCATTCAACATAACTCATAACTATAATACTAGAAACATCTCAGACTATAATATTCCACATCATAGGTTAGCTTGTTTTGAGAAATGGGCTCTACAATCCTACATAAAATTCTTCAATCATTTACCCACACACATATAACAATGAAAATTTCCAACTAGTGAAGAAGCTCATACTCAACATCTTATGTAATCTGGAACCCTATTCCATGAATGATTGTTTTGAGCAGTGCCTGGAAAATGCAGCAGGTTCAGGATAATTAAATTTTGCATCCTCAATATGATATATTCCTTTAGGACCAATTTCTAGTCCAATAACTTCTAAGATATAAAAAAGGCAAATTACAAGGGATATCATAGAATTAGTAAACTATTGTCATCTGCTTGGGTAATACTGTGAAAATTATTGAATTTTAACTAACCAGTGACCAAAGCAGATTTCTTTCTGTAGGCCACATTTTGACTGTACAATGTCTTGAGTCAGGATATTGACAGCTTCGAAAGGGCCTAAAATACGCTACGGCTCAGAAGATGTTTGAAAATGTTTGATGTTTGAAGATGTTTCAAAAATTATTCAAACTGAAACATGAAAACAAAGATTTGGCAACGCATTATGTTATTTTGATATAGAAACCGTATGCATTTACATTACTTTATGAAGTAGTTCTTCTCTTTATTTGAATATGGATACGTGAAAAATATATTTTCTTAAAAACATAATGTACCTAATTGAGTATACATACTCCATCCAGAAAGTGAACTTATAATCACCCAGTATACTATCAACTTGTCAACAGTGATATAACAATGTTCTGAAAATTCAAGCAACACAATTGAGTTAAAAATGAAACAAAGAATTAATAGAAGATATTCAGAACAGAGTGGTATTTTGCTAGACTAATAATTATATATAGAGGATGGTCCGGTTTGTAATACAAAAAATTCAACAGTGTGTTGTACTCCTTGAAATAGAGAAAAAAGTTCATATAAATATATTCTTAACACTTTTAACTAATACACTTTCCATTCATTTTCAACCGTGTTATGAGATAGTAAGAAAACCAACAAGATGTCATCGGAATTGACAGATCATATTGCCCAAAATCAATGATCAGAACATTTTCCAATCTCGAATTCTCGCCAATTTAAATCAGTTCTCGATCACCAAAGTTGAATTTCACTCACTAGGTATAAAAATGTCTATTCTTACCCATCCTATGTCCTGTCAAATACATCTGAGAATATTTATACAAAATTTTATGATAATCAGTCGAGTAGTTTTAGCGTGAAAGCCCGACAAACAAACTTACATTCCCATGTTTAATCCATGAAATTAGTAGGGATATTTGTATATTCACTATGTTCCCTGCTATAAACAATAATAAAGTTGACTAATCGGTATTTGCGGTCGTCGAGTTCATCACCTGACGTTGCGATGATATGAAAACTACATCTATGCCAGGAATTAGGATATTTTTCGATAACGTCAACTAATGACCTTGACGACCGCGAGTAAAGAAACACGAGCCACGCACCTTATCCCCGTAAATCCGCTTGATCGCCCGCTGGTGCAGCGTGGGCGACGTGCCGCCCAAGCAGTCGTCCAACTTGTACCGCCCGGCATCGTCCTGCCCCATCCTGCTCAGCTTCTTGCTCACCCCCTCCAGCGTGCGGATCGTCGCCGCGTTCACCTCGATGACTACGTCCAGTTCGAAGCGTTCGTCCTCGCACCGGTACATGTACTCCTCGTATTGCGTTTTCCGGGAGCTGACGAACGTGCTGTCCTCGGACCACGTGGGGAAGGACACCCACTGATCGTTGAGGACCTCTTTGCAGAGTTGGGTGCGGCCGGAGCACTTCAGGCCCTCTGTAAAGAGGAGGAGACAGGTAAAAATACAGGGAAATCTATGCCAGGAACAGAAACAGTTAAGTCACTGAGGGATATTTCAACTATTTCAAATGGCGCTGAAATGGCAACAATGTCAATAGTCTGGTACATGTACTCCAGTACTGCGTTTATCGCGAGCTGATGGAACGTGCTGTCCTCAAACCACCACGTGGAAAAGAAGACCCACTGGTCGTTGAGGACCTCTTTGCATAGTTGGGTGCGACCGGAGCATGTCATATGGAGAATAGAGAGAAAAATAGGTAAGAATACAAGAAAATCAATGATGGTGAGGAAGTAGAAATAGTTAAAGCCAATGGGAGACTTCTGAGACGTTCTAAAGAAATTTGGAAACAATGTTAATAAGTTCCAGACTTCATTTGCATTGTCGTTCTAAATCAAAATCTACTTCGAAACGCTCGTGCTCGCACCAATACATGTATTCCATGTACTGGGTTTTCCACCCACTGGATGTTGAGGACCTCTTTGCAGAGTTGGGTGCGGCGGGAAATCTATGCCAGAAGGTTTGAACTGAGGAAGTAGAAACAGTTACAGTCACTGGGGGCTATTTCAAGTCGTGCTTAAAGGACTTGGTAACAATGTCAATAAGTCCGATACATGTACTCCTCGTTCTGCGTTTTTCGGAAGCTGACGAGAATGCTGTCCTCAGACCACTTGGGGAAGGATACACACTGGTCGTTGAGGACCTCTGAAGGAGAGAAAATAAAAATAGATGAGAATACAAGAAAATCTATGCCAGAAGCTTTGCACTGAGGAAGTAGAAACAGTTAGTCGCTGGGGACTATTTCAAGTCGTGCTGAGATGATTTGGCAACAATGTCATTAAGTCCGGTACATGTACTCCCCATACTGCGTTTTTCGCGAGCTGTCGAACGTGCTGTCCTCGGACCACGTGGGAAAAGGAGACCCACTGGTCGTAGAGGACCTCTTTGCATAGTTGGGTGCGGCCGGAGCACTTCAGGCCCTCTGAAGGAGAGGAAAATAATAGGTGAGGATACAACAAAAACCAATGCTAGCTTTGAACTGAGGAAACAAGGTTTGTCCTTTTATGTCACATAACTTAGAGTTCCTAAATGTACTTGACACTGCTGTTTTGGCAAAACAAATGATTTGCTTCAAAATCGTTTGTGGTTATGTTTGATTGTCACTGCTTGTCTAGTGTTCATACTCTAATATAAAAAAAAAAACGTCAAAGCAGTGTCAAGTACATTTAGGAACTCTCTAACATAACTGGATAGGAACGTTTCCGAGTACAGAAAGCTGTTCCATTTGAGTTATTCGGTTTCATTGGTTCCTTGTGTACCGTTCTATTGAAAAATCGCTAGTTCAAGTTTAAAACACATTTTGATGAAAATAATTTATGACGACGTCGAGCTGGAACAGTTCGTCTTCGCACCGGCGCAATGTTACATGTACTCCTCGTATTGGATTTTTCGGGAGCTGAGAAAAATAGACGAGCATACAAGGAAATCTATGCTAGAAGCTTTGAACTGGGGAAGTAGAAAAAGTTAAAGTAATATGACGGCTCTTCAAAGCTTCAAAGCTATGCTGAAGAGATTTGGCTACAATGTCATAAAGACCTACACTTTATCTGTTAGCCATCGATTCCTTTATACCAAAACGACGTGTTGATCTATTATTGTTGTATACCGATTTTGCAAAACATTTCAGCGTTTGGACAAATTTCAATAAACCTCTACCTGATTCTGAAGATTTTCTTTGAAATACATTGTTTATTTTGAAGTTATTCTTATAGAAACTTTAGACCAGAATTAACAAACTAATATCATTGATGACGTCACATTTTCACATCAAGAAAATGTATGAATTCAAACCTATCAGAGCGCGGTTCATTAAACACTTTGTATCAGATAAAAATTGCATAAATTCGTGTACTAGTCTGGATTGATATTACTAATGCATGAGTTTTGCAGTTTTGTTGACAGCAGGTCGCGTCAATACAAGTTTTGTTGATATAATTTTGTCGAGAAGTGAAAAATACATCTAGAATACTACAATAACAATAATATTCAAAAAAGCATAAATAAATATTTCCACAACTGAGTTGTTCATAGAAGACCTGAAAAGATAAAAATTAGATGACTATAATATCTGTGCTGATGCCGATGACAATGCTGTGACATGAATAAATATCACAAATCGACTCGAAATGCATTAAAACTTCGCAAGCACTTTTTCCTCAAGAACAAAAAAAAAAAGAGAGTACACTAAAACTTACCTTGCGCTTTCGGTATGATGCAATAACTGGCCCCCAACCGCTTCGCCGTCGCCAGATCGATCTCCAGCGCCTGATCGCCCTGCGGCCTCTCATTCCTCGCCACGTTAAACGGCACCGGTTCCGCGGTCTCGCCGTTGGGGCCCAAAAAGTCCCGGAACCAGCGCAGCAGCTCCGGCACCTTGCCCAGGAACGGCGTCACGATCTGGACCAACTCCGACTTGGAAACGATCTCCTGGTTGAAGAGGGTGAGGCAGCGCAGAAAGTTGTTGTAGACCTCTTGGGAGCGGACGGCCTTCCGGACCTAGACAGTTCGGGTTTTTGTTTTAATGAATTTGCTCATACCCATGTATTTTTTTTGTTCGGACTTTTTCCCAGGTCCAGTATAATATAAATGGAAGTTTTCTGCATGAAAGGCAATATTTCTATACTTAATCGATTTGTGATTGCCATTTATTTGAATGATAATTATGTTTATCAAAATACTCGATCTCGTGAAAAATCACCGTGAAACGGCAGACAGCATAAGCCAGATGACAATAATTGAAGCTAAAAAAATCGCTGACAATCCTGAAATGAGACTTTCAAGCGCCACAGATCGCAGAGCAACAACAACCGTTCAAATCCTCCAGCATAAACTTCTTGCCAACTTTGGAAAAGCTCACTTATAATTTCTTACTTAGATTCATCAGTTACTTCATTTGAGACGCAGCTACCGATTCTGCCCCCGATTAATGTTAGATATGGACAGTATAGAGGATTTCCTTAGAAAATCACAAATCAAAATTGCCAATGAAGCGTTGAAGGAGATAGAAATAACAGAGTTGCTGCAAGAATCTGATTTTTTTCTATCTGGTTGAGGTCTACTATGACCGACAGTTGAAACAGTGGACTCCGTATGTTGAGTGTGCATGGAAAGACAGTTCTAGAGATAGATCCTGTCAAGTCTTTTCAATTAGATTGATGGATTGATGGATAATGTAAAATTATCAAGTCAGTTGTCAGTATTGTTGTGCCGCCATTACTGCTTTTTTCATTGATTAACTAATGTCCACTTCAAATCTTATTATTTTTTCGTAAAATGGTGGGGTCAGTTTTAGAAATGGTTCATCAATATTCGATAAAATCTCAAATAAACTTGAGGAAAGTTATATAATAGCTGACTCCTCGCTCTGTTGTCATTAAAAAGACACTTTCAATGTAATTTGGAGAACAAAATATTATTATATGATCGGCGTTCTAAGAGACTGTTTAACTAGTCGAAAAAAATTTTTGAGCTTGTGAACTTTACCAGCTTTGGCTGCACGTCTTAAACTTTTCTCTTGCTTCAAAAACTATTTATAGGCTTCCACGCACAAAAAATTAAAGTTGTAATGTACGATTTTTATTTACGTGAGGAAATGAGAATGATAACCGAAGTAAATATTTTGAATTAATTTCTTGTAACATGATAAAATATGAAAATATTAACTTATCAACAACTTTCTTCAAGGTGAATGTTTAATCAAACATATATGATAATGAGAACCGACCTTTGTTTTGATAAAATGTATTAGTTTTAGCAGCCAATTTCAGTTGATAGTTTAATGATTGTTTTGCAGATACTGAGTGAATACTCTCTGAACATTATTTGCAAAAGGTCAATATTTTTTGTATAAGGATTGTTGTCTTGTTAATCGACTTTTTCCTCTGTTTATTGGTACGCAAGCGATGTATTATCTATTTATATATCAAGGGAGTAAAGTTATCCATTTCCTCACGAGTAAGAGGAAATGAACCTTTGCTCCCATGATATATACATATATGGTTTCATCAACGAACGTATTTTTTCAAAGCATCATTCTTGAAATTCTGCTTCAGTCGTCTATCTCTCGATCCAAATCATTATGCATTACAAAGGTATGGTATGCCATGGAAAGTCAATTTGACAGTTCTGTCACCATGAATTAATTGATTTGTATACTGTGTAACTGCATTTGAAAGTTTTTGATTAGAAGTACGTTCAGAATATGAAGAAGAGTATGAAATCATTGGAATTCGAACAGGATATTATTGTTACTTGTTTTAGAATAGTGATAATGACACTGATTACTTGGATCGCACAGATTTTATAGGTATATCGACGCCAAAGGATGCATGCTGAAGCCAATTAATTTCACCTCCCACGGGAGTTAATATTTGTTTTCTCCCGTGGGAGTGAATTGACAACTTTGTTTCCTTGAATGAGGAAGCAAACGCCTACTTTCGATTCAGTGAGTAGATGAAATAATATTACAGCTTTTCTCAGTCATTTTTGAACACTGAAATCATCATACTGATGAATATGATGTTATCTGAGAACCAGTTCACAGAGATATTGATGACGTCGGTAACTCCTAATAATAAAATAGGGTAATTCAACACCTCGCCAACATCAAGTTAAAAGTATGTGTATTACTTATTTATAATTCATATTGTCAATCGGTTCAAGATGCGTGGATAAAATAAATGTATGGGTTGCATGCAAGAACTGTCAGATGACTTTTCTTATTTGTTTACAAGTGATTGGAATAGTTTTTCACAATTATTTTGGCATATGAATCGTGTTTCTCGGCTATTCATTAAATCGTGCATGCCATCACATTGTGCTGTTGTACAATGCAGAAAATATGCAGCGGGAGACGAAGGAATACGGTTTGTAGATTATGATTTAAAAGTAAGTACCTACTATAGTCACTCACATATAGTGTTCATTTTTGAAATATGGTAATTTGGTGATTTCTCATCGGAATTCCTTCTGCAATAGGAACCAACAGGAGTACTCGTGAAATTTCTAAAATAATGCAAGAAGATTGGATTTACGCAATCAAACGGGAGGACTTGTCTGACATGCTGACGAAATATGATCATGTGTGTTGTAGACATTTTCAATTTATTAGTAGTAATATAGCTTCTATTGCAAAAGTGGCAGAAGGGATTTTAATGACAAAATTTCACAATGAAAACTATGTGAGATTACTATTTACCTGGAAAATCATATTCCTTCGTCTCTCGCTGCATTTTTTGGCAATAACAGCAGCACAATGAGAAGGCATGCTTGCATTAATGAATAGCCCAAAAAAATACGATTCGTATGCCAAAATATTGTGAAAAACAATTTCAATCCTTTGATTCCTCTGTAAACGAATAAAAAAACAACTAAAAAACAGAATGATAGGTTTTCATTAAAAAAAAGATAAACAAATAAATCTTAGGATGCAGATGCTCACCTTATCGAAAAACGCATAGTCGTTCAACGTTCCGTACTTTCCCGCCTCGCTGAGGCTCACATCTCGACAGCTCGAAGACAGTTTGTGCTTTTTGGGTGGAGGGGCATCCCTGTGCTGATAGCTCGAATATGGGGGCGACCTCTTCACCTACAATACGACGAGGCGTGAGTAAACAAAATCTTCAGTCAAGAAATGGAGAGCTTTCGTTTCTGAGAATGCCATCTCAACAATCTTTTATAGAAGGGCTTGAAATGTTATGACTTCACACCCAACTTGTCTCATTTATTGAGCTGTTCATTTGTTATTGATATTGAAATTGAAAACATCAAAATATATCAATAATTGTGAGAAATATGTGTAATATCTTCTAAAGCTTGCATAAAGTTTATGCAAAGTCAGTTGGAAAAACACATCACCGCAAGCTGTCGGTTCCTTTGAAAGTTCAAAGAGTGCGGCAGTGCGGTTCGACATTCGTTTGATGATCTGTTCAATTGACTTTGCATAAAATATACCACATAGCAACTAAAAACATACTGATTCTATACCTACTGAGATCATTTGATCATAAAAATAGCGAAAAATTGTCCAGAAAACATTTCCATTCATAATATTCCGGAAAAGGCATTAGGAATATTTTATACCTGTTGAATAGACTAATTTCTTCGGAAATCACCCAATCCATAAGCATCTAGCTTTAAGATTATTGAGAGAAAATTTTTCTGGTCTAGCAGCTGCCTGTTAAATGTCATAATAGTAGAATGTTTCATACTCTATTCAAACAGCTGAACCTTATATACTAGAGCCTAGAAAAATTTTAATATTTGACATAATAAATGACAGGGAATATAAATTCATTTGAGACGGATAGAAGTAGTAGTAGTAGTGGTATTTCCTTTCTTCTAGTCTCTAGTACTATAAAACTGGGTGATATAGGTGGGCCAGTTTATTCAATTATTTGAACAACATTTCACTAGAATATTTTGGAAATTACAAAATAAAGCATAATAGCAATCTAGGCGGGTATATATTATGGTAGACAGTATTTCCTTTTCCTCTAGTAATTCGGAATTCAATTCAAAATCAAGTCTCAAGTGTCAACTCGATTTTAATGTATTTTTTCGACAAACGTCAAAAAATGACAAGGTCCGCGCATTGATAACAAATTGCGAAGTGACACTTTTTTCAGTTTCCTACGTTACCATATGATACCTTGCACATAACAATGCGCGAAGTAAAACAGTGCGCAAAGTACCTACTTCGCGTATTGTTATGTAAAATATATGAGATATTTATATTTCAACTTTATGATCCTCAATCGAGCAAACATCCACGAAATCATTCATTTCTGAATAATCAACAATAACTTTGTTTCATCTCTTGGAGCGCACGAAAGGAAATGCCTATTATGTTCGTGGAACATCGTGCGTACCTAGGGAGGATAGGGGGAGGCCTTTCAAGCCAGTTCAACAATATTTTTTATATCAAGCTAACCATATTTTTACTTTAGAACTATATTTTTTGAAGTTTGTAGAAAAAATGTTGTTTGCAACTCGAGCGCGAAATACTCGACTATTTTTTTAACTCGGCTACGCCTCGTTAAAAAAATCAGATCTCGATCACCAAAGTAGCATTTCGCGCTCTAGATACAAAAATAACTATTTTAGCACCATCTTATTTAAGAAAACAGAAATGATGAAGAATCAAAGGTAACCAAATAGATTTGACATCAAAATTTTCTCCCGCGAACTCGAATTAAAATACCGAGATTTTTTCTCAGTTGCAGCCTCCGGAAAATTTTCGAAAAATTCGCACCACCAAAAACAATTCTGGAAAAAATCCATGCTCTAGGGAGTCTAGGAAGATTATCAGTGACAATTCTCTCACCTGACCAGAAACGTGACCGATTTTGTGACTGGTGCTGTGGTGCCTGTCCAACGCGTCCCTGTGATAGGGCTTCTGCAGCGGCTTTTTGGCGCTGCCGCTGTTCGAGTGCTCCAAGGGGGGCACCTGGTTGATGTGGCTGGTAGCGTCGGGCAGGAATTGCCCGAACTCGGCCAGCAAGTCGCTCTGATTTTCGAATAACTTCGCCACCTGCATAAATTGATGGTTCATGTTTTCAACACTGTTTTATTAGCTTCACCTGTATTTCTGTATCAATGTAACCGACTCCGTTGGACTCGATTTTGACCCACTTCAAACAAACTGATTGGTTTGAAATTTGATAGGTGTAAATAATTCCATTGGTAATGCATTATGAAATGTTTGTAAGACAAAAAAAAAACAAAATGGCGGCTCCAAAATGGTGGACGTTTTTTAATTAGGATCCGATTCTATTGAAAATTGGTATCTGGGGGTTTTTGAGATTTAATGATTGTCAGTTGAGGTTAAGATCTCTAGTACCCTACACATGTAATAATGAAAACCACCCACCAACCAAAACTAGAAAAAAAACGATAGGACTTACTGATCAGAATTGCTAACACCCAATAGCAAAAATTAATAAACTTAACCAAAAATAAATTATACCGCTGATACAGGCAATCCAAAATCACCGCTAGTTTCAATAGGCACATTTTTTATCTTCAATGTTTCAAATGCATCTAATTTTATAAAATTATGAGTTGCTCTTGATGTCTCTGCTATGATTGTAGGTCATCATAAATGATCCGCTACACTTGCTCTTTTTAACCTACCATGTTTTGAAAATGTGTAAGATGTTCTATGAACCTTATAACATGAAGTTTTCTAGTTGGACCTACATAACTTTTCCGCAATCGTAAATTGTTGATACTGAAAAAATTAAACAACAGTGTATTCTATATTGATCTCAACGGTTTTTCTCAATTTCTTTCATGATAAAACCTTCATTTTCTCACCTTCAGTTTCAATCTCTGGTCAAATTTCAAATTCACCCAGAGAGAGAACAACAAAAAAGATTTTTTTTTTTCATTTATTCCAAACCTCATGAATGATATACCAAAATAAATTTGTATCAATTTTCCAATGAATATCACTTACCTGACTATAAACCTCCTGTTCTGTGAGGTGCTTCATTCCCGTTGCTACCGTAGAAGATTCTTTCAGCGTTCGTTGCTCCTTCTGGTAGGTGTGCAAGATCTCGAGAAACTTTTTGTATTTCTCGGGCTGACCTTGAAAACGATTCTGAAAGAATTTTTTTCAACTGTGTTATCTCTCATTCCACGACTAACACAGTGTTTTAAAAAAATGTTCAATGATATGGGTTGATTGCCGATATAAGAACACATGTAAACTACATAGCATGAAAATCTCTTTTTGTAAACTCATGGAACTTCTTGAGGTAGGTTTTCCATTTATATAATAAAGAATAGAAAAATGAAAATGCAAGGACAAGGATAGAACGAGTTCACTGACAGATAAACAAATTCTGACGATAAAAACAATGATAATTCTAAACACCATTTAAATTTCCATTTGTCATATCAACAAAATTATCAGCACTTTACTCACACAAACTAATGAAATATAGAAAGCCATCAATTGCAGCAAACCACACTGACAAATATTGCTTCATGATCATGACTCATATAAAATCCACAAACGCATCATCATCTTATAAAGTACACAATCCGACTGTGAATACATATACATAATATACAGGGCCATATTTGGTGATTATTTTTCGCCATACTCTGATTTTATGGCAAAAATTGAATTGACTACTGAATATATTGATTGTCTTGAGTAAAGAAGACAAAAATGAATTATCAACAAGTATCTGACAGGTAATATTTGACTTTCATTATCAGAATGCTTGTCTGACATAGCTTTTTATCTTTCTTATTGTAGTACTTCCTGCAACAAATAATTTCTGCAGATCAGCTTTGAAACTTCGAAAAATGCTTGTGACCCCTCATTGGAAAGCTGGATGAGAGGAATCCAGGGCACTGATAAACTTTCAGTTTGTAGTAAGTTTGAGGGTTGCAACTAGTTAAGTTTGAAAAATAGTAGGGATTTTCGACAATCATCAATGGAACAAGTTGTGTTTGCTAAGATTATTTCACTCATTATTTCATGAGTAAAACAATAATTTCATGTCATATTTTCATTTGCAGTCGGTTATGCAAATAACGGTACGTGAGAACTAGAGACAGGACGCACCAAATATTGTCGAGCGTGTTTTCAGTGGCCGAAATCGCTCGCGATATTTGATGCGTTCTGTTTCTAGACGCTAGGTCAAGTTGTCAGAGGTTAGGTTGATAGTTAATATAAAGAATGTCTGTTTAAAATGCCGATCATACAAAAGTTGGTCTAAAATTCTTCCATACAAATTAAAATACAGTGCCTATCACCATTTTGCCCGAAGTTTAGTGTTGAGTGCTATTCATCCCTGAATATGAAAATATTATGACATCCATGTCCATGATAGCCTGCTTCATGTAAGTCAAGCAATGAGGAAGCTGAATACAAAATTTAAAACACAGCAATATAGGTATCCAGTAGCCAATCAACAGCTGAAATACAAAAACGAAATAGTAGATTGTTTTAGCAAATCCGACCAAAAGCAAAATTTGCGAGTCAAACAAAGTCACTTTTGATCCGAATGAAACATGCCATTTTTTCGGCAACCGAAACAATAAACTCAAATAAATATGTGAAGTAACCACCAATGCCATATGCCATATGTATGCAATGCTACAAATCAAAATCAATGCAAAACCCGTGTGATGAGAATATTCTACATGCAGTAACAGCAGATTTATTCAATTTTCAAGGATGTCCGAATTGTAGTTTCAATATAGATACAAATACAGAGTGACATATTCATGTATTGAACAGGTGCCCTAAATGGCAAATACCGCGCCAGTGCAAGGTATAGGAACAAGACGTGGAAAATGTTAGGTTAGTGAGCATATCAACAATAATAATAGCGATTATTTATTTCTCTCCATACTACACTGTGTTTGACTTGATAATCAAATAGAGGTAAACAATATCGTTGTTGAGACAAAAAACTATTGCTTGCCGTGATTATTCAAAAACAAGTTATCCATCCCCAGAATAACAAATGGAGTACATATCAATCAAGTATGTGAATCTTGAAGGCTTCCCTGATCAAAACAACAATACTCAACTGAGATGTTTATAATTCCTATACTAAACTATAATAAGGTGTATTTAAATCTCCAGCATGGGTATGAAATGCCAAATCTGCCGAAATCGGAAACAAATCAGGTATGCGTCCCTACCCAAATCTACTACCGACCATGAGTACATCCTTTTCAGTTCCTAGGGGCTGAAGTTCAACTTTACCTCCTAGGAACTGAATGTGTTGCAACATACCTATTTTTGTGTCAGTAATAGCAACGTCAATTCGAAAGCTAATTTTGGTATTAAAATGGACGACTTTTGTGTGGTTTGCAGAAAAACATCATGTTTTCGATCATCAACACAGATATTTCCACCATTCAAAAACGTGTATTTTGAAATGAGTGGAATAATCGATCAAATGTATTCAGATAAAGTTCCCCAGTCCTAGAAAACATGCCCAAAGACAAAAATAACAAATCAAAAGTAGACAAAAAACATAAGACAATGGAAAATGTCTCACCTTGATCTTGTTGACGTAATTAATAGCATGATTGAACTCGACCGGCTGATTCTGCGGCGTATCCGTATGCCCTTGCATCGCATGCGTGACCGCCGCCTGCGCCGCCGACAGCGACAGCGAGCCGTAGGTGGGCGTGCCGCCGCCGACCCCACCCACGAAAGGGGAGGGGGCGTGGTGCGAGGCCGGCTGCACCTGTTGCGCGGCCGGCGGTTGCGGCGCCGTGGGCAGGGCTGGGGGCGTGACGGCGACAGGTTGCGGTGGCGGAGGCGGCAGAGGCTGCTGGACCACCGGTTGGGGAGGGGGAGGAGGCGGCGGCTGGTGCTGGCCCGACATGTTTATGGTGCCGGAGCCTTTCAGGATCATCGCGGACCTAAGGATAATTGAAAAATGACGGACCATCGTTAGGATAATATATGGTAAATTGAGATGAAAAAGAGACATTCGGGTCGATTCTGTTTGGATTACTGAATCAACAATATGTTTATAATCATGATGGAATTGATCGTATTTTTTTTCAAGAATCCGATTCTTATAACTGGAAAAACTCTCGTTGCTGGCGAAATAGGTTGATACACTTTCCATCAAGCAACTCAAATGGATTGATTGCTGGTGTAGTCTTATAATTCCTCCACAATTTCAAACTTCAAATTAGAGTATTTGTAATATGTTTATAATAACCTATTATCTGAATTTCCCAACATTTGGACACAATTGTAGTGTAAAAACAAAATATTTCAACCTTTCCCAACAATATTGCTATTTGCAAACAGAATAAACCCGACTTTCTATATTTTCGATTTTTGTTGTAGTTAGCACCTGGAGCAATCTTAGAAAAAAAATTGCTAATGATATGAAGGAAATTGTTTTTCCTTTCGAATGGGAGCTGACATTTTCAGTATCACCAGTTGGCTCTACTAAAACGTGAGGTCAATGTGACAAAAACCCCTAAAGCCTATGGCTTGTTTCATTTCAAATATTCGAAAAAAATTATGTTGAAAATTTGAACAAATAGAAATCCTCAAGTTATGGAAACACTTGAGCAGACTTTCGTTTTTTTACTCTTAACTGTATTTTATACCAGAAACAAGAAATTATCGAAGATTTAGAGAAAAAATATGCAAACATTGAAAATTTATTAATAGAGAATGATAGAAATACAGAAAATAAATCAAAGAAAAGGATGAACAGTGGAAAAATACCATGAAATTCCAAATCTTGAACTATCTCATCAAAAATCTCAGCAGAACTAGCTATTAAATCCTGATCCTTCTATTGAAAAACTAGTGCATCCTAAAATTAAATAAATTGACTCAACATATACCCTTTGTTAAGTATATCGAGAATTCCTATCAATAAATTAAGCTACACACTATGTCCTCTTTTGGCCAGTGAGATGAGACGCCACTTCTTCATGATAAGAAAGACAGAGAGAGATATATGGATATACCCTTCACCGCGGCAGTAGAGGAAAGAATATCCAAAGTGCATGGAAAAGCATATACATGTTCAACCAAACCATCAGTCATTTTGAGAATTTGGGGTTATGTCTTCTGTCACTGCTTGTCATAATGTCCGTACTTTTATTACATCAAAACTGTCAAATACATAAAGGGATTCTGATTTTACCCAAGATTTCATGAATTTTTGTCGATTCACTTGGCTTCAGCATACTGAGTTCTTCAAGAAATAAGGGACGCTAAACTCGGTGAAAACTTCGAGGTGATATCCGACTTACCTGTGCTCTTGCGGTCCAGAACTGATGGTGCCCGTAGGACTGGGCATGCTGACGGACACTTGGAAAGCGTAACCCTGATCGTTACGCTGCACCTCGATTTTGTAGCCGGGAGGCAAGAAAGTGTTGAAGCCGACGATCAACTCGGGGAAACCTTTGAACAGGTTGGACACCTGGAATACCGAGCGAAAATAAATCATTAATGGAAATATCGCTGGTGAAATCATGATGTTATAATGTATAAATTCCAAGGAGAACCTCTTGTGTGAAGAAAAACGGTGCGGAAAAATGAAAAAATATGTACCTTTGGATGAAGATGTCAATATTTTTTGGAATGTCAAGAATAATAAATAATTGATGGGCATCTAGTTCAAATACTGAACTTTTTTCATCTACATGATGCAAACAATGTAATTTATGAAAAATAATCAAGGCGGATATAAAAATATTGTAAATATAATCAAACTAGTTTTTGGTCTGCACTGGTACTGGTGGGGGACGTTTGCACGTCAACAACTAGTCCATAATAGGATCTTTATGCAAGCCCTAAGGTGTTTTCAATGAGTGATGTGGTTCGCTTAAGAGAGCTGGCTAAGATCCTTGTTAGGCACCGCCCATCAGCTCTCTTTCAGAGTTTTTCGGCTGCTTTTTGGAGGCTAGCAATGTACTCACTACCATATGCTGCAGTGGCAGGCCTGCTATTTTTGTTAACCCTCGTTAGAGACCGAGGTCCAGTAAGCAGCATTGGCCCGCTCTCACGTTCAGCTGGTAGTTTTCCACACCCACCTACGTACACCGTCTTACTCTTCTTTTTTTTTTGGTCTATAACTTTTTCACATTTTCAATTTGAAAGTTGGATACATTGAAATTTGGTGTTTTTTATCCAAAATATTATGAGTATGTCTCCATTCAATAAATCTAGAGAAGAATGCTTTGCCAATTTTGCCACCTTAGGAAAATGAATGATTATGTCTGGACCAGTTAGCAGGACTTCATGGAGATGAACTTTTATTTCATCAGACTCAGACAATTAAGACAAAGACAAAAGAATGATAGACACACTGAGATTTTCTAGTGCACTGGTCGAGGAATCGCACAAACCATAAATAAATACTGTCATGTGCATGATTTTAACATCAGTAAATAAAACAATTCGAATAAAATAATATATTGCAGCATGTTGAAATAGGAGATATTATTTGATTTCCGATATATTTTCTTGCACACTACAGTATATTTTTAATATTGAAAGTTATAAAATGTACTAATATACCGAGTAACTCATTTGGACTTTCAATCAATAAATCAGTAACTTCACAGAAATTGTCATGTATAAAATGAAAATGTCATGAAAAAAAATATTGAAGAATTCCAATATTAATAATTCTGTGAACTGATCAAATGATAATGTGATTGTTCCTATGAATGTTTTTTTTTTGATTAGATAGAATATAAAAACTTCAACTATTATTTGAATTCTAACCATAAAATTCACACAAAAAAATATTTGTCAAATTCCAACTAATAATCTTTTATTAACTCTTGGAGAAAGGGGATCCTGATAGTATTCACAGAACATCCTGCTTACCTCGAGAGGACAGGGAAAGCAGGTAGTATTCGAATTATTTTCAACTATTAGAGATCATAAGTACTTGATAATGAAACTTTTGCCAAATAACTACAAAGCTTCGCCGTTCTAGGGACAAACTAGGTTTGATAAAGTCTTGTTCCACATATTTCAAGGTTAATGACAAAAGGATGTGATGACTAGGCTTGTTGAGTACGCCTGACTGGTATTGCTAGTGGTAGAATGATAGCACAGACTTCTGAAGAACATTTTTATGGTGTTCCAATGTTGTCAAAGAATTAGCAAGTGTTGCATCACCCACCAGGCGAATGACTCTTCTCTGGCTGGAATCTTAGAGCATCAGCGTGTGTATGGCCCACATGACTTAACAAGTTATACCATGCTTTTACAGAACTTGACGAAAAAAAGATCTGTCATTCTCACCCTCTGTATGACGCCTGGCGTGTCGATGCTCTGGCTCTTGAACTCCTTCATGATGTCCAAGAAGTCGTTGTAGACCTGCGGCTTGGAGCCGAACTTGTACTTGACCAGGTCCAGGTAGGAGAGCGCGTCCTCCACCTTGAGCCGCTGGAAGTTGCTGCCGGGCGACTGCTGCTGCTGGGGGGGCGCCGCGGGGTCCTGCAGGGGGGCCGAAGGTGGGGAGCCCCCGCCTGAGAACACGGAAAATCCGTTTACGTTTAAATTATACAGGGTTTCTATAAATGATCGTAACATCGTAGTAGCCGTTGAAATATTTTCTCAATTTGCCGCCTTTCATTTATGCAGATTCACACATTCAAATTCAATTTCTGACATCAATCATTATACTGTCATAGCTGATAAACTCACACATGTCAGTTTTTCGTTAAAATTTTCAAACGATTCTGTTTTCTACTCCGTGATTGTCGTGTTGAAAAGAGGGATGGCTTATTCCTCGGAGCAGAATACATTTATTGAATGTCTTATTGTCGAAATGGCTCATTAATGGTGGAAATATCCTAATGTACGAGATTCAAGAATCTTCTTTGAAAGCCCACATTAGAACAGTGATAAACAGATTCATCCAAACTGGAAACTTTAATGAAAAAAGAAATCAACAGGAAGGCCCCAAATATCGGAAGAAGTTGTCGAAAATCTAAGGGCGCGTGTTGAGCAAAATCCCCTAACGTCATTGAAGAGAGTACCTTTACAATCTGGTGTGCCACTAAGTACATGCCATAAAGTGCTCAAGAAAAAATTGCATATGCACCCTTACAAGACCACTGTACTACAGCAACTTCTGCCAATAGATATCCCACGTCGTCTGGAGTACTGCCAATGGTTCCAAAATAATGATGACCAGCTATTGGACCTAACATTTTTCAGCGATGAGGCTTGGTTTCATTTGTCGGGATACGTGAACTCACAACATTTTAGGTTTTGGAGATCTGAGAATCCCCACAATTTCATTGAGACTCCACTACATTTTCAAAAAATTGGGTTGTGGTTAGCAGTTTCTCGTAGGCGATATGGACCGATTTTCTTTGATGGCACTATCAATGGTGAAACCATTCATCAATCAACTTGATGACGAAGAAACTCGAGTTGGCTATTTTCAGCAAGATGGTTCCACTGCCCACACCACACGTGCAAATTTAGAATATTCACAAGAATTTTATGACAACCGTGTGATCAGTCGAGGAAGGAGATAATCCTTCTTTTCCAACACGTTCTCCAGATTCGACGCCTTTGGATTTCTGTCTTTTTGGATATTTGAAAGACGAAGTATTCAAGAGAAACAATAATAACCTTGAAGAGCTGCAAGCCTCAATAACACATTGCTGCCAAAATATTGGCCCGGAAATGCTGAGGAACATTTTCGACAACAAACGGCGAAGAGTTTTTAAATGCTTGGAGAACAACGGAGAACATTTTGAACATTTGATGTAGGTTTGAAATAAACCGTTATTTATTACTTCTTTGATGAATATTTTTGATTTGTTCCATTATTTTTCAAACTCCAATATTGGACTCTCCTTTCTTTGAGATACATTTCCATAGTGTATGCAAAACTATATAAAAAAAGATCCTGTATATGATCACTTCCTCTTTTTTTGGTCGTTAAATGTTGTTAACAGCATTAGTAGAAAGCGGCAAATGGAAAAAAATGTCAACAGCCACTACAATGTTATGATCATTTATAGAGACCCTGTATAAGGCCAGGTAGCCTTGCGGACAGAGTGTCAATATTCTAATCCGCATTCGCTTGCCGGTCGTGGGTTCGATTCCCATCGACTGCAGAAATTTTTCTGATTGCCCAAGAAAATGTTTGGGATCACACGTTAAAAGGTAAAACCCCCGTCATTCCTTGCTCGCACAAGTCTCTCGAAGACTTCTGAGGGTTGCTCATAAGGGGGCAACCGGCAACCGAATGACGGACAGAACGATTTTAGAACGAACGAACGAACGAACGAACGAACGAACGAACGAACGAACGAACGAACGAACGAACGAACGAACGAACGAACGAACGATCAACAGGCCTTTTTGCAGCAATAGTTCTGGTAATTTTGCACTTATAATGCGATGTTTTTCTTTATATTTTTTTTTGTTACCAACGTATTTTTGTTTGGAAATCACGAATTTGATAATGGAAATGTGAACAAACCACTATTTATCGAAATATTTCAGAAAAAAGTTTGAAATTTCACCTTTTTTTCCGCCTGTCTTGGATTAAAACTGTTTGGCTTTCTTTCTTCAGTGTGGAGACTTTAACTGGAATATATTCGTTAGCGGGGAGGTGAATATTTTTTCAAAAAGTTTCTCGCATACGTCAACAATTTTATGTATTTACGTACCTTATTTGCAAGCAATATCGAGAATATATCCCTTTAAGGGTAGGTGAAACCATCCTCAACATGAATTTTCCATATGTAACCCTATGGCTTGTGACCTCTCATTGGGAAGCTGTTCAACAGCCAATGAACGAATTTCGAATTGTGATACATAGTTGAATAGAGACTTTCAGGACAAATAAGATAAGCTACAGAAATATACAGGGTGCCAATTGAAATAAAAAAGTTGAGTCTACTTCCGATCAAACAGGTGGTTGAAGAAATTTGTCATTAGGTTCAAGGGAAGCGACGTCATCGATAATATAACCCCTGTGAATTTCAAATTTGCATCTCTTCAAATAAAAAAAACTACAGGCTGTTACATGTATCCTGTGTCACCCGGTTTATTGATATATCGGACTTATTGATATCTTTTGACTTATTGATAATCGATGTTAAGTGAAATCTAATATTGCACAGCCCTAGTCGCACCCCTGACATTCACCTGTGCGTATTTGAGAATGCCCGCCGGCGACCACCGACACCGGCATCGCCTGTTTAACCGCGTGCGAGGGCGGCCCCGCGCCAGGCCCCGCCCCTGCCACGCCCAGCACGCCGTACGAGACGGGCGGCGCGGGCGGGTACAGGCCGGACTGCATGCCGTCCGGCTTGGCGTTGACGTAGGACAGCCCGGGGGGCGACACGACGCTGCTCAAGGACTGGCGGAACAGGGCGGCCGCGTCGACGGTGCTGTTGTTGGAAGGCTGCGGTTGCTGCTGCTGCTGTTGGTCCTTCACTATCTCGTCCACTCGCAATCGTTTCATTTCAAATCACATCGGGGCGGCTGGAAAATCGAGAAAAATTAGTAGATGCAAGAGTAATAACCATATATGTACTATTTCTATATGGCTAACGCCTATACGATATATCAACAAAAATTTGACCAAAATGAGAGATACTTTTCAATCTATAAGGACGGAAAGTGAAGGATGGAAACAGCCGTATTTGTTTTTCCCTACGTCGGCATCAACGCCTATTGGTCGATTTCGTTACCTATAGAGACAGAAGTTGGTCCCGCTTTGAGGACAGCTATGCTTCATATATGAGTAGTAGATGTATGGTAATAACCTACTACACGTTTTTCAGTTGTATTTCAGAAAGCGTCGATTGTATTTCAGAATAATCAATTGAATTTCAGGAAGTATCAATTGTATTTCAGAAAGCGTCCATTGTATCTCAATTAATATTTTCTGAAATACAACTGACAATATCTCAAATTCAATTGACTATTCTGAAATACAATTGACGCTTTCTGAAATAGAATTGACAATTCTGACGCTTTCTGAAATACAAATTGTTATTTTGCAATACAATTGATGCTTTCTGAAATACAATTGAAACTTTCTGAAATTGAATAGACTATTCTGAAATACAATTGACGCTTTCTGGAATTGAATTGACAATTCTGACGCTTTCTGAAATACAAATGGTTATTCTGCACTACAATTGATAGTTTCTGAAATACAATTGACGCTTTCTGAAATTGAATAGACTATTATGAAATACAATTGACGCTTTCTGAAATTGAATTGACGATTCTGACGCTTTCTGAAATACAAATGGTTATTCTGCAATACAATTGATGCTTTCTGAAATACAATTGACGCTTACTGAAATTAAATAGACTATTCTGAAATACAATTGACACTTTCTGAAATTGAATGGACGATTCTGAAGCTTTCTGCTCGGCTTTCTGAAATACAAATGGTTATTCTGCAATACAATTGATGCTTTCTGGAATACAATTGACGCTTTCTGAAATTAAATAGACTATTCTGAAATACAATTGACGCTTACTGAAATTAAATAGACTATTCTGAAATACAATTGACACTTTCTGAAATTGAATGGACGATTCTGAAGCTTTCTGCTCGGCTTTCTGAAATACAAATGGTTATTCTGCAATACAATTGATGCTTTCTGGAATACAATTGACGCTTTCTGAAATTAAATAGACTATTCTGAAATACAATTGACGCTTTCTGAAATTCAATTGACGATTCTGACGCTTTCTGCTCGGCTTTCTGAAATACAAATGGTTATTCTGCAATACAATTGATGCTTTCTGAAATACAATTGACGCTTTCTGAAATTGAATAGACTATTCTGAAATATAATTGATGCTTTCTGAAATACAAATGACAATTTTGAAATAAAATTGATGCTTTATGAAATACAAATGATGCTTTTTGAAATTGAATAGACTATTCTGAAATACAATTGACGCTTTCTGAAATTCAATTGACGATTCTGACGCTTTCTGCTCGGCTTTCTGAAATACAAATGGTTATTCTGCAATACAATTGATGCTTTCTGAAATACAATTGACGCTTTCTGAAATTGAATAGACTATTCTGAAATATAATTGATGCTTTCTGAAATACAAATGACAATTTTGAAATAAAATTGATGCTTTATGAAATACAAATGATGCTTTTTGAAATTGAATAGACTATTCTGAAATACAATTGACGCTTTCTGAAATTCAATTGACTATTCTGAAATATAATTGATGCTTTCTCGAGTGCTTTCTGAAATACAAATGATGCTTTTTGAAATACAATTGACTATTCTGAAATACAATTGACGCTTTCTGACAGTCAATTGACTATTCTGAAATATAATTGATGCTTTCTGAAATACAAGTGACTATTCTGAAATAATATTGACTATTCTGAAATACAATTAATGCTTTCTGAAATACAAGTGACTATTCTGAAACACAATTCACGCTTTTTGAAATTCGTTCTGAAATTCAATTGACTATTTTGAAATACAATTGACGTTTTCTGATATACAAATTTCTATTTTGAAATAAAATTGGCGCTTTCTGAAATAGAATTGACTATTCTGAAATATAATTCATGCTTCCTGAAATACAACTGGAGAAAGTGTAGATACCTCATCTTATGATTTTTTTAAATTGCACTAAATTTTTGTAAAATATCTTACATTTCAAATCCTATTTTTTGTGCCACTAGGTGCAGAAATCTGTATGTCAAATTGAAGAAAAACTACAAAATGAATGCCCTATAATAGATTCAAAATATTTTCTAGTAGATAACTTTGAAATTACGTCTAGCTTCTAGCAGAAGTCCCAACATAAGAATACTGATAGTTTCCAATACAGGGAATACCTATTTTTATTTATGAAAATGTACTTAACTAGTTGGATGACATATTTTTGTCAATGCAGAGCAGTGCCTAATTGAAAATATGAACAATTTTTCATTTGAAAAAATCATCCAACGTGTACCTGAAAGCCAATTCATAAGCAAACTATTCCTGAAACAGAGTGTAAAACAGTAGACATGCCTTTATTTTCATAAAAAGAGAAATAACCTGTCACAGATATGACCTGGGAAAATTAAAAGACAAAATTTACTACAAGCTGCATGATGTGGACCACAAACAGGATAACAGTAGCAGTAGATATTCTAGTGTCCAATTTGTAGAAATATAAAATATTGCTTCAATGTTATTTCTCAATGCAGTGACTACCTGCCTGTAACAGTGTAACTTCTAGCAGATTTAATTTCTGGAAATATCAGAATGGAACATGAATTTGAAGTATAAAAATTGTACTCATCTTTTACAAGGGCAAAGCAAAAGCTTGTTTAATTCCAAACTTCAACCTTCTGGAGGTTCAAATATTATGTAGTTAGTAGGTATCAGTTTCTATATTGAGTAAAAGTCACGTCCACAGAAGGTAATAGAGAAACACTATACAATTTTGACAATTTTATTATGATAATAAACTAATTTCAGTTTCACTAATGATTTCACAATTAACAAATATATTGGGCACCTAAAAAAACAATTGGCATCTTACTTGTATAAACAGGAAATTTCCATACCAGTAGACAGTTGATTTTTGAATAGGATTATACTGATTACAATGCGATTATGATACACGATTTCCATGCAAAACTTGACTGTATCATCTTGCATCCTTCAGAAAACTGAATAAATATTATTGCCTGTCTGAATAATATTTTTTCTAGAAATGCACATTGGGTAAAAGTGCACTTATCATGCGATGATTTTTTTTCGAAAATTTTTTTGGTACTTACGTATTTTCGTCTGATAAACACGAATTTCACAATGAAAATGTGAACAAACCACTATTTATCGAGATATTTCACGAAAGTTAAAATTCCACCTTCTTTTGCTACCCATCTAGGATACATATTTGCAACTACTCATCTTTCTTTTTTCATCACTGGACACTTTATATACTCACGGTATACTTCAATGACACATTTTATTCATTAAAATCAACAGAAACTTTGTTTTTTTCGGATATTTTTTCATATTTAATGAAGTAACAATCACACCACTGATGGCCAATAAACACAGCTAAGACATACGTCATGTGTCGTCGCATGCAAGACATGCCAAAATTGATTTCTACCTGGGGGGAAATTAGGAGTTTTGGAATAAATGAGAATTATCATATTTACAAGCATAATTCAAACAATGATTAGCTGCAATGCAACAAATTCTAGGAAAATATATCATTTCAAATTCAAAAAGTTGACGGGTGAGTCATTTATATTCCATTGGTCCGTTCGTAGATGCACCCCTAAGATGCGAAATCATTTCTGACATGTTTGGCATGCATGCGACATAATAATATGTCTTAGCTGTGTAAAATGGACATCAGCTAGTGTGATTGTTTACTTCACTAAATATGGAAAAATCTCCGAAAAAAGAAACACACTGTATGTTGATTTTATTGAATAAAATGTGTCAATGAAGTACAACGTGAGTATGTAATGTGTCCAGTGATGAAAATAGAAGGACAAGTAGTTGCAAATATTATGTATCCAAGATGGGAGGCAAAAGAAGGTGAACATTTGAACTGTTTCGTGAAATATATCGATAAATAGTGGTTTGTTCACATTTTCATTGTGAAATCCGTGTTTTTCAGACAAAAATACATGAGTATCAAAAAAAATTTTACGAAAAATAAACCCATCGCATGATAAGTGAACTTTTAAGGCACATTTCATTTGTAGGTAGGAATTGCCAAAAAAATGTTATCAATGATTCAGTCATCAGTTAGGAGTTAGGTAAGTGAATGGACAATTATTGGACATTTCAAGTCAATGGGCGAGTGTATGAACCGAGGTATGAACGATTTCTAGGTGAAATTTTGAAGAAGTTGAATTGAACAATAGTAGGTAGAATTTATGAAAGAAGCAGGTGTGTGTGTGTAGGGAATATAAATGCGGCGATGTTGTTTTCAAATTATAATTACGCAACAGATGATGCATCAGATTTCTATTTTTATACAGACAATTTTTGTTTACCAAACCAAGAAAGAGTTCTGATTCAAGTTGCTCACGTCAAACTCTCCAAAGCTGGAACACAATCATTCCCACATCTCAATAAATACAAATACCTACCTATATACATTAGAGCTTTTGAGTTTCAGAATTAATTAGGGAACAAAACAAACCTCACCATTTCGGGAAGCCACCCAAAAAAACCCTCGAATTCCGATGGAAACAGCACGTTCATTATCATTTTTATATAAGTTGATGGAAAACCAAGCACTTTGCCACTGACAAGTAAGGTCACTAAAATACAAATACAAATAATACAAAACCAAAACGTTCAAATTACGCTACATTTGGAAGTGCCATGTTGCGGAGTTGAACTGGCGGTGGCGGAGTTCAGCTGATTGGTGAAGACACGCCCACTTATTTATTTGTAGGTATTATTATAAACCACGAACCACGTACAAACCGTATAAACAAAACCGGTAACGTTACTAGCTGGTTTCTAGTTTCTAGCATCAGTCAACAGTCATTTGATCACTTGTTTCTCTTTTCTGATATTATTGCCGACTACAGCCAGCAAACACGTTAAAATTGAAAGAGCCAAGCAATGAAGCAACCTCCATCGAAAAGTAGCAACTGGTGAGGCGAGGAAAACCTTGAAGTGGGCCAGTTTTATTTTTAAACCGACCGAAGGTAGGTTGTCTCGCATGCTAGATGGCAATAGTTTTATCATGGAAATTTGTTTGAAACGCAGTTTCCGAGTGCCTGCACCGCTATCTCTTGCCTGACCTATTATTTACCTGATACTATTTATTGCGTAATAATAAAATAGTTGTATATACATCAGCACACAGCGCGCGCAGCCCAAGCCTCAAGCCCGAAGCCCGAAACCACAGTGTAGATACACCCTTACGGAAAAACGAAACATTGGCGGTAAACCCTAATATTGCCCCGGTTGCGCAATTTGACAATGCTGCAATCTGCAGTTTCAGGACATCGACATCCTCGATTTCCAGTAGGCGAGGCAGGCGTTGCACCTGAGCCTAAAAAAAGAAGTACCTACTACTGCTGAAAGTCCGACGATCTTTGCGACATATTCATAAAGAAAGTTACAAATAGGCTATTCGGGTTTTTCAATTCGTTCAATTCCATTTCCATTCCGTTAGCAACAGTAACTTTCACGATTGACCTTGGAACGCGCAAAGGGAATCAAAAAGCCTTCATTATTATGAAATTAATCGGTATTATCGCCTGCGTTAATGTTGGGAATTGTGCACAGAGATATTTTAGGCATTCGG
This sequence comes from Phaedon cochleariae, assembly GCA_918026855.4. Lineage (NCBI taxonomy): Eukaryota > Metazoa > Arthropoda > Insecta > Coleoptera > Chrysomelidae > Phaedon > Phaedon cochleariae. The sequence goes on from OU896711.1 coordinate 6,587,966, forward strand.
TATTCACGAGGGTATTCAGTATAATCATTTCTGGAACCATTCACCGAGCGCGACCACCTAGATTTCTAGTTCTACTGATAAAATCAGGTGGCATGGCAAATGGCGATATCGGTAGGCGTGATTGTTCATTGTCTCGAAGTAGACTTACATTTAGCCCTATTAGGTTCCAGTCAAGTGATACAATAGTTGTATTTCGACGAAACATCTGTTCCAACACGTCGAATACCTCGGAATGCACCACAAATATGTAATAACGATCATCTTGTCGAGCTATGGAATACGTCGCACAATCGTAATCGGGATTCTATTCTACAGCATAAAATTAACGATGTGCCTTGAAAAATTGAAAATGTACACTCGAAACGCGGCAACGTCACTTGCCCTCCAATATAGCGGCCACGTTGCCGTTGTCGCAGCGACGGGATCTGGCCATTATGTTGCTAGACTTTTGGCCCCGCATTGAAGCTAAATGGCACCAGCGCGCGATGAGTCTGCTCCCGCGAGCAAGAAACCTAGCTCTCGATTGGGCACTCAGGGGATCGATAGGAGAGTGGAGGGCAGGGTACCGGACGCACACAAAGCGGTATTGCCAGCGCTTGACCCTAAACTAAGCATCAACAGAGGCGAAATTCGCTTGCTGGCCTTTGTCAGTAAACAAATATACAAAATGTTGCAGGGAATAATTTCATTCCATAATTGATGTAGTAGAGCCATATGTCGAAGAGGACCTAGAGAACATTTCGGAAATTGGGCCTTTGGGTTATGCGATTATTATAGAGAACACCATTCCTTGGGAAAAAATAAAATATTGCTTGATAATCTTTCATAGCACGCTTTCCGCGGTTGCCAGGTCAAAAGTTCTCGAAGTCACCGACAAATAACACCTAATTTTGCTATAACAATTTATTATGTCCATAGGGTGAAATCAAAATTGGACTAAAATGTGTTACCGACACCTCACCTCCCACTTTGCGAAATATTTGGACTAAATATAGAAATATCCAAAGATGCATGAAATTGGGAAAATTCTTGCAGCTGGTTGAGAAAAACTGCTTTTTCTTATTGAACGAATCACTTGAACAACCCGAGCTTATGATGAAATCAGTAAAAAGAAATTTATGGACGAATGAGTTTAAAAATATGTCACTCACCTCGAGAATGCCTCCGTTTCGGAGTAATTTTCTTTCTCCAACAACACCAGAAGCACGTTTTTAATTTTCAACAAATATGCTGACTTTACACAAGGAAAATACAATTTTACACTTGGATTCATCAAAAGAAAATTATGACACATTCTGTTTCAACCTCCTAGTACGCTGACCGATTGGCGACTGCCTGCTTCAGAATTTTCAGAGCTTGTTTGGGCGAGTTCACTTCAATGGAACGATACATCAGGTAGAATGAAGCACAAACATTTTCAAAATTTTAAGCTCAAAATACAGCTTACTCTACAGAAAGGCATGATTTGTATCAATTTATGTACGAATATCCTCTAAGAAAGACCTATTTTTTTCAAAATTTCCAATTATTAATTTGGCACTTTGCACATACTCCCCTTATACCAATGGACCAGTCTATATTCAGAAATCACGATTTAGTTTGAATGGCCTCCTGCTGGTGCACGCGGGTGCGCCACTTGTCGAAGTCGAACAATGAATTTAAAAAATGGCGCCTATTTATTTCTTGTTATAAGGTTATTTTACCATCTTTTCACAATCGAAATCTAGTAGATTTTTATGCTTATTTTCACTAGTACAGCTTTCATTTCATACCACTTCATTTTTCAGTATTTTAGTGTGCAGTGTAGTAGTAGTGTAGAGTTTGAACAATTTTGGTGGGCATTTCAAGTTTTGAACATTCAAAAGTTTAGTAATTTGGACTAAAAGGGTATTTGGACCTGAGATTTGAAGTTTGAACCAACTATGATATATGGAAAGTCCATTATCATTACCAAACCACCAACTGAAATAAGTACTAAATAGTAGTACTCTAGTACTAGTATAATAATAATACTACCAGTATTATGTGTCAACTTGCTGATGCTTGATGTCATTCATCACTTCTGACACGTTATCAAGTGATCAGTACAATCGTGGTACAAATTCAAAATTGTGAGGAGAAAATGGAGTGGCTGAGTTTGGTATCATTATTAGTATTTATCTGTTTTGTAGAGAGCCAGAACATAATAAATGATGCCAAAGTTGATAACAAGGAACTGCGGTGTTTAGGTTAGTAAAAATGTCTCATTGTAAAGATAGGTTGATTATACAAATAGTTATCATGCCCTGAAACATGTTTTTTGTAGTATGTGAAACAAGCATACATGAATTGAGCAAAGCTATCGGTGAAATAGACCCTAATAAGAAGGTTGACGTAGGAGGCTACAGATTGGACATAGATGGTAACTACGGACACAAGTCAGTACCCCAAGCAAAATCAGAATTGGTGCTATCTGATATGATTGAAAACTTATGTGAGAAGATGGACAACTATGTTAGAGCATTGCGGATACAAGATGGAGCTCTTACACTTTTGAGTATGATTGATGATAGTGGAAATATGAATAGGGCCTGGAATGATTACAATATTGTACAGGATGACGATTTGAACAAAAGTCTAAAATATTATGTGAGTTTAGTCTTTTCTTGCATGTTCATCTACTCATTTTATACTTCTTTAGTGTGAAGAATTTATGGGAGAATATGAAGAGGAAATTATTAAGTTCTATCAGCAAGAGCATAAGGACATAAAGAGACAATTCTGTGTGGAGCATTCAAAGTTGTGTCCATCTGAAAGACACAATGAGGAATTGTGATTTGTTGATTTTTAATCTTTCATTATTGTTCTAAAGAACACATTGAGATGATAGTTATTTATTTTTATATGGATTTGAATAAATTGTTATTAACTATTATACACTTGTTTTTTATTAACATTAACCCTTCTAGATCAGGGCTTGGGCTAGACAATGAATATTGAGTTCATTGGGGCTAGAGAGAAGTGAGAACTCAGGGAAGGACTGAGATGTTTATAATAATTATAAACATCTCAGGAAAGACTTTATGTTTCTGTATATTTTATCTTCCAGTGAATTGAATCGAGAAGAGACAGGACTGACCGACGACCGACTGGCGACTGGTGCCGACTGACAGGAGACAGCTTAGAAATATTTAATTTACACTCACAGGACAGCAGGTCAATGGTCAGTCAGTGGCTCTTGGCTCACCAGTCACAGTTGGTGTTTTTGTACTTTGTAGCATTGTAATTTGTAGCGTAAGTAGCATAACATTTATTTAAAGAAAACAAGAAGAAGAAAACACCAACCTAAACTTTTATATGTTTTTGTTTACATCTTAAATTAAATCAGTAACAATCACTGATCTGAAAGGAAACAAGAAAAATGGATTGTGTTGAATAGAAATAGGAGCAAGCTGATGGAAATGAAAGAAGTGTTCAGTATTAAGACATTAAATAATCTAAAATTACTCAAGACAATCTGCACACTACATGCAATCTAGCTCAATATGACAAATTATGATGGACAAATATCTTCTTACAAAACTGTTTCCATTCTTGGACAATGTTTTGATTCAAAAGCCATAGTTTATCTTGCAAATCATTTGCCTTCCGCTTCATTGGTCGCTATAAAGAAATTCGACATGGATAAAGTCAGGGGGGAGGTTAAACTAGTAGAAGTATTAACTTCTTAGGAAGGTAGATAATCCATTGACTCCCTGTTTTTTCAGAGAGAAATCATCCTTACCAGACAACTGAACCATCCCAATATAATTTCTTACCACACTGCATTTGTTGCTAGCTCAGAGGTATGTGTTGTTAGTCCTTTGATGGCTTATGGATCTTGCAGAGATTTATTGTGCAGACATTTTAATGAAGGTAAGTGATACAACTGCAGTATTTGTTTTCCAGTGCATTCAAACTTATTTTTAGGATTAATAGAGCCTTCCATAATCATGATAATACAAGATGTCTTGCAGGCTTTGGTTTACATACACAAAAAGGGTTACATTCATAGGGCTATAAGAGCTAGTCATATTCTGATATCTGCTACAGGTCAGGCCTGTGTAACTGGGTTGAGGTATGCCTGCCCAATAATTATTAATGGCAAGTGGCAGAGGAGCATTCATTCTTTCCCTGCAACCACAGAAAAAAATCTCAATTGGTTAAGCCCAGAAATATTAGAACAAAATCTTTTAGGTAATATTCAGTTTATATTTTTGTGTCCCCCCACTTTTCTTATTATTTTTTTCAAGGTTATAATGAGAAATCAGACATCTACAGTGTTGGAATGGTGATATGTGAGTTAGCAAATGGTTCAGAACCATTTGCTGGTATGTCAAAAACATTGATGCTGACTGAAAAAGTAAGGGGCATAACCCCACAGTTACTTGACAGAACTACAGTATCTAAGGATGAAAATTTAGATTGTGGAGGTGAAAATTATATTTCTCTCCCCATTTCTTACTATAATATAATTCATTTTTCATTAGGAGACTGTGAGCTGAGTCCTAGTATTTTGAACCGTCGATTCAGTGATGATCTGCATGAATTAGCAGGGCTCTGCTTTACAAGAGAGCCTTATGACAGGCCTACTGCTGCACAATTATTAACACATCCAATTTTCAAAACTATTAGGAAATCTCTACCTTTACCAGAGTTATTGAAGCCTGCCTTGCCTCTCAGTGATAGAGTAGGGTATGATACAGAAGAAATGGAAGTTTTTGATTCTATCAGTAGATTGTCAAATTTGAATTTGTATTCCTGTGAATGGGATTTTTGAAAATTGTGCTCATGTTATAGTAGATTCTTTGATTCTTATACATAAAAGACTGGAAACTATTGAGACATACAATAAGGAATGCATTTTTGTGTAAATATGAGATTTTTTAGAAAATTCAAATGAAAAAACTATGTACCTATATGATGATCTATTTATTTTGTATGTAATCATGAACCTATAATAGATTCAGTTTGTTATAAATTTGTTTTTAATTGAAGTGATGTTTGGAAATGTTACCCATACTATATTACCTGGATCATTGTCTGCTAAATATGGAGAAAAAATCTAGTGAGCTGGAGTATCAGCTCACTAGATTTTTTCTCCATATTTAGCAGACAATGATCTGGATAATAAGATCTTCAATGAACTTACAATTGATGGAATTTCAACGAGAGTCAATAGGCCTTTTCATCTAGATATATTTTCAAGACGCATGCGCTCCTTTTTAGATCCAACAATTCATTGGGTAATGCAAAGGTGAAGTCTCATTGGCTATAATTCCAACACAAAATCCTGATTGACCATTTCGAATATGGCGGGTATTATTGGTATTATTAACGTTCTGTCAAATGTCAACAGTGTCAACCACCATGGGCATTCGTCATTGAGAAACAACAATAACAACATAGTATTCTTGTTTTTATATCCCTGGTGTGTATTAATTGTATTATAATAATTTAATTCCAAAAAACGTTACTCATTCGTTACTGAGGAGTGTGGTACTGTGGTGTAAGTGTTTCAGTGAAAATGGCCGCCACTGTCGTTGGATGCGAGATGTAAAGCATAGCTGTCCTCAAAGCGGGATCAACAACGAAATCGACCAATAGGCGTTGATGCTGACGTAGGGAAAAAATAATCCTTTACTTTTGGTGCGTTCGGTTTAACAAAATCGGAGCCGAGCGAGCAGATGCAGATTTGGTGTCACGTGATCACCTAGCTGATAGAGCTAAAGATATTTAACGAACGCTCAACGAGGCAATAGATTGCGAGCGCCAGCTGTCAGAAGTAACAGAAAACAGAAACAATGCACTTAACCTTATTACTTTTGAAAACACGTCAGGGTAACAAGGTTCTATTGAATGTTTGTTGTTTACTTGGGATATTTTGAAAATTACTAGAGAAGGAATTATTCTGTCTCATATGATCGGTCATTAACTGTGGATCAGGGCAGTTGTGATCGCATATATTACAGATATATAATTGATATGCTACCTACAGCAAATTCGTCGGTCATTCTGGCGATTCTGGGCAAGGAGGATTCTACAAAATTCAGTTTTATGTTTCGTTTCCAGTTTATCAAGTCTTTAATTTTTCGACACAAAAGAGATATGTAATTTCAATAACATGTTGTTGACACTGATTTGTTGACAACTGACAACCGAATAACCGATCAAATCTGAATGATCTGCTCCTCAAGGCGGAGCAAACAGATTACATCTTTCAGCTCGCTCTGACAATTAACGAACACGGAGCAGATTAGACAGAGGAAGTAGATCTGATTTATCAAACGCTTTCCGAGCTAACAGATGGAATCGAGCTAACAGATATGTTATAACCGAACGCACCTTCTCCGTCCCTATTTATAGATTCAAAATACCTCATTTTGGTCCAATTTTTGGTGAGATATCGTATAGGCGATGCGCCATATATAGAAATAGTAGATATATGATGTCGCCAAAGGACGCCATGTTGACAAATTGACAATTGACAGATTAACGATTTCTCATTTTTCCACCGGAATTTTGAATTACAAACTCTGTGAGATTGAGAGTAGTGAGATTGTGGTTTATTAATTATTATAATTGATTTGAATTCCATTTTTCGAATTTATAAATACTAAATACTTGGCTTCAACACATATAATATATGACATCTAGCATCTAGAGTGTTTCTTGGGAGTGTCGTGAGTTGAATTATTTGGACATAATATTCAACAGGTAGATCAATTCATAATTCATGCATGACTTATGGTCTTAACTAGGACTTGAAGAAAGTTACTGGCGAATTCACAATTTTAAAGCTAGGACTAATAAGTTGAGTTATGCATGAATTCACCATAATTAACTTGATGAAAATCAATAGTATTGAGAAATGGTTTTTTTTTTTTTTTTTTTTTTTTTTTATCGCTTGGAGCGCACGAGAGGGAATCCCTATAATGTTCAATGAACATCGTGTTGAAACAATTTCTCAAAATTTTCTACCAAAAATATCTTAAAGGCTAATACTTATACTCTGTTCTGATCAGAAATCAATCTATAGTTCAAGCCATTGACAAAAAAAAACGAAAAAAAAACAAAGTATTTCAGGTCTTCTCCTCTTGAAAGTTAAGTATCACTTTTTATAGATGACTCAAAACATTATAGTAATGATAATAATTCAAATAGTAGTATGGACCATAGGAATGAAAGGTGAATTTAAAAAACTTGTTTATTCTTATAATCAATGCCTATACAGCATAACAAACAAAAACAAAGATGAAAACATAAAATACTGACAACTTTTATGAGGAACTCTAAACAAAAAAACCTTTACTGACCATTGGAAACCATCATCGAATTTGTACACTCTGACAAGTTCTACAGGAACTTATGAGTTCTTGGTTATAAGCTTCTATTTGCACTGTACAACTGACCAATGGAATATGGTCTTGGATAACTGAAGCAGCCTTCTTCAGTAGGAGGTCTCTATCACAATATTGATCTGAAATGGAGAATATTATTATATCCTCTGATGAATTAGAATTAGACTTCATAAAATTCTCTCTGCAATAGTTGGATGTCCTAACTAAGGAAGTGTTGAAAGCAAGGTTGAAAGTAAACATGATGGTATTAGATACCCAATAATTACTGTAAATCTGTTCTATTTTAATGAAAGGATACAATAATAACAATCAGAAAAAATGTTCTACTGAGAAATGGAGACCCAGTGACTTACCAACAGCCAAATGCACAGCTACAGCATTTTTGCCAGGCGCTAGAGCCCAAGCATGTAAACTGTGCACGTGCTTGACCCCCGCCATTTTCCTTATTTCTCCCTTGAGAACCCAACTATCCACAGGGCTGCCCTCTATGAGGAACCACACCGAATCTTTGGCCACCTATAAAACACAAGATTCAATAAAAAATCTGCCCAAATTTCCATTCGCCCACATTTCAATTCGCCCAAAGGATACCGAAAATTTCTTAGGTGAATTTTTCTCAATCCTTTTCATGTGATTCTATGAAATATTTTCATTGGTATCAACGCCCAAAAATGTTTTTTGTTGGGGGGAATGAATATTTTGATGGAAAATACTATTTATTTCCATGGTTTTGCTGAAGTTTTGATATGATGTACTCCATCTGATTCTGGTCAGAAAATCTCTAGGTGACAATCCTAAAATCCCATTTGGTAGGAGGTAATCATGCTAGAGAACGTTTTCCATAAGTTCTAAGGCTTTTTGAAATATACAAGGTGTTTTTGAAATAAATGCACATATTCAACACATTAATATGATACAGTCTAAGGAGTATTCCCATGATATCAGATTTTTCCTGAATCTTCTAGTTAACGAGAAATTTCATCCCAAAAATTGAATAAAATACGAGTAAAAAATCAAGTACGCCACTCCAACATATCAAATTTTCAGAAAAATTAGCCGAAAGCCATTTTCCGTACTGAATGTGCGGGGTCCTTTTGAACGCAAATAAGTGATCTGTGAACTCTTCTCCACAGAGTACGTATTCGAACTCACCCCTGAACTACAATAATCCGACCGACCGCGACCTGACCTACCTTGACGGTGGTGCAGACGACCAGCAAGGAGAAACCCAACGTGCACACGGGATCCGCCATTTTGGCGTTCGGGTTGAACTTGATGATGAGGGCGGCCACCAATACGCCGACGCTCTGCAGCAGGTCGCCCAGCACGTGGACAGCGGCCGCCCTCACGTTGATGTTTTCCGCTCCGTGGGCGGGCGGCGACATGGAGTGGCTGTGGGTGTGGCATACTCCGTGAAGGATGCCGCCCATGCTGCAGAGAAATAGATATATTCTAACATTCATACGCTGTAAGTTTCTATCATTATACAGGGTGATTCAGATTTTGAGAAACAAACTGAAATAGCTGATAGATATATCATCATTTCAATTAAAAAAGTTTATATTAAGATGAGTCCAATCTCGATCAGTAGCGGATCTACAGGGGGTCAGAGTTTAATTTTTTTCTCTATTAATCAAAATATCTCGCTCACTTTTAGAACATTTACGGACATATGTTCAAAGGGCTGTAGCGCCATTAGGAAACATTTTCGGACAAATGTTAATTAATGGAACCATTTTTTCTTAATTTATATAGAATCACCTCCCGGAGTATACGGACGTTATTCTCCTGGGAGAGGGAGCTCCCCGCCTACAAATTTTCCTGGACAAAAATAGATTACATTAATATGCTACATGAATGATTCCTCAAATATATGATTGTTCCTTCTCACCTTTTGCTATTAAATTCCAAATATAGCAATGATGTATCAGTAAGGTAGGTATAAAAAATTGTTATAAAATAGTAAGGGAGCGGTAGTCTTTTTGAAAACACTATATTTACAAAATCAACGACTTGGAAGATATACCCGAATCGTATATCTAAGATTTTCAGACGCTTATTCCCCGAAAATTCACCTTACTACTGAAATTTCATTAAATACTTATATTAGTTCTGTTTTGTTTCAGACTGTTCATTGTATGTGTGCGGGTGAGTATCAGGGTGAGTTTCTGATCATGTTCATATATTTTTTTCTAGACAACAATCAACAATATAGACATTTTTGTTCCCCAAAAAGGCTAATTGGTTTCTTCTTCTTGAATCAGCTCATGGGTAATATCAAGAGTAAGGTACTGATAGGAATGTAGACGTTTGAAGATGATTTGAAGGTGAGTGGTTTTTTTTTGATAAAAATTTTCAATTTCCAGCTGGAGCTGAACAAATTGATATAAATGGTGTGTTGATTTATATCTGCACAAGGTTTGACCACAGCTGCAATATTTGGTGTGATATAAAAATCAATGCAAATCAAAATGGCAAAGATGATGTGGTCATTTAAAACCTGTGCAAAAATGATTCAAAATTTCATTCATGATCTTTTTCTATTTTATCTAAAATTTCACAGGAATACCTCTATTATGTTTATGAGGAAACGGTTTAATAACTCCAAATGTGTTGGTTCATATTTATTTATTTCTTGAAATCACAAAAAATGTGAGAATATGAGACTTTTAAACAAACGGGAACAATGATCAGGTCAAAAGTGAGAAAACATTACAAATGTAATATCCATTTGGTTTTCATAGTAGATTGCATCTCTTGAATAAGCTTGTTTTATGCATTTTGTTTTTACACATGTACCTATTATAGGCAATTATTATGTACCTACAAATATGTAGGTGTGAAAAGTATTCAACATAATAATCAATGGTCAATAACTCATTATTATATTTCAGTCATAGTTTGCTCTGTGACTGTAGTAGGGAAACAACTGAAACTCTGTTATCTTCTTGCCATCCTCATACAGATATCCATCACAACACTCAGTACACAAAAACACCTTCTCCTGTGGAAACCTAGCACATTTTAGTACAATCCATTGTGAAAGTCTGGTTGTGCACAAAAAACACAAAAAATTTGTATGCCTATTCAAAGACACAATCTTTGGGTATCTCTCTCTAACAAGGCAGTCATTGGATTGGATGAGTCTGGCATCAGAAAATGTTATCAAGTGTTCACAGTTTCCTTGGTGAATATATACATAAGGATAACCTAGACTAGGGGTGAGAGTTTTCAAAAAAGTATCTTCCATTTTAGCAGTAGTGAATGTTCCAATATTGTTCTCCTTAGCCCAGGGTATGATAGGTTCAGAATAGTCAATAGCTTTTGGAGACCTAGTGTCATTATAAAACACCCCATCTATGAACACTGTTTGAGAGGGGTAAAGGTCCTTTGCATTTTTATACTGACTCAAATCAGCTTTTGTATTTTCCACCTCTTTGATTATAGCATAGTTTGAAACACACTCAAACTTATCAACAACCTGAGCTATTGTATTTGTTCCTAAAGCTTCAATTTCAACTGCAAATCGAATCTTCTCAGAAGAATTTCTGGTGCCAATGTTGATGTTGAATGGCCTGTATACCAGAATTGAGTATATGAATGTGCTACCAGGTAGTATATTATTTAGTTTTTCATGAGGTAATAGATTATCCACTATTGTTGTTTTTAGGAATCTCTTACTGCCAAAGTTGAATTCCTCATTGTGCCATTTTTTTTCTAATACTGCTTTGATTTTTATTGTATTCAGTTGCTTAGCCTCTTCAGTTATGGGATAGTAACAGTCCAGTTTGCATCTTGTGGCTAGCTTTTCTGGGATATCAATTGGTAATGCTGTTGGTTCATTGTATATTCTCAGTTTCTCAACACTACAAGCTTCCTCTAGTGCTTTGAAATCAGCAAAACTGTGGTTTTTTGGATTTAGTTTATGCATGATATTACGAATTTTGTCTGATGTTTTGCCATAGGAGAGCTGACAAATTTCACTGTATTTCTTGAAATACTCTTCCGTTTGGAAGTTATCAGAGGCCCGAAAGCTCTCCTGGGGATATATACGATTGTTCATCTAGAATGGACGGCGGGAAAACGTTTGAATGTATTTTCCTCTTATTTTCACTGGGAACTCAGCAAGCAGATGTATGATCAGTAAAAAAAATAACTTATTGCTAACCTCTAAATAACTTAATAATTATCATCTGGCTAGTGGTCATTTGGCAGATTGCATGAAAAACAAGAAGATGACGAAGATGTAGGGTGGTCAGTGGCATAGTACATGAGGGTCTCGAACTAGGAATGGGATGGGACGACGACGACCACACCACGGATGTGGAGTGTTGGGTTCATTTATGAATTATTCATGAAATGGCGGTAAATTCGGATATTTCTGAGGCAGGTCAACATAATTTATTGTCTACCAACCGCGCCTCGCCGAATTAGTATTAATGTATCATGTGTTCCCGTCAGAAAACTACTTGAATCTTGAATTGCGCCGGTCCTAACAGAATGAAGCCGACACCCATGGCTCCTTTCTGGCTCGAGACGCTCGTCATAGATCATAGAAAGTGATAAACTTCAATAGTCAAATAGTAAATGTCAATATCACCTGCCATCTGCCAATCCTGCCACATTTTGTTTGACGTTATTTCGTTGTTTGACACTTGACACTCTTGACAGTCTGTAGTGAAGTGATCCCGATAATTATTTTTAATTTCTTCATTTCGAGCAATTTCAAGTTTTTCGACATCAACCTCTTCAAACTTACACAATCCACAACTGATTATCTCGTATCACATTGAAAAACGTATATTTCGGACGAACATGGATAGAAATCGGGGCTATCGAGGAAAAAACCCAAACGCTTTTGGTGGCCGAGGCAGAGGCGACGCGAGAAAACCCTGGCGCCCAAACTTCAATAGCGGGCCAACCGATCAAGACTCGAATGGAGCAAGGCCCTGGAGATCCAATTTCAACCAGGGTGACTCCCAGGAGGGCTCTTTCCAAATGAACAACCAAGTGCGGCCGAATAGAGGTCAATGGACGCCGAATTTCAACCGGGCACAAGGTACTGATATGAATCATCAGCCTTGGCAACAGAACTACAGTCCTAGGGCGCCGAATCAGCAGTGGCAGCCTAGATTCAGTGCACCCCAAGTTAATGATGGGTACTGGGTGGATAGTTATAGTGCTGTTGGCAGCAACCAGATGAATCAAGGTAATTTCATGCCCAGGCAGCAAAATTACAATAACTCAGGTCAAAATAATTATGAAAACAGGCGCTTTCCACAATATGGAAAAAGGAGACCATATGACAAGTCTATGAGGGGGGGCCAACCACGTCCAAGTAGGCCTAGACAAGAATATCAGAGTAATGAGCCAGAAATAGTAATAGAACCTGTCTTGTCCCCATTAGAGAAAAAAGTTGAAACACTGATAAATGCAGTTCAAGCTCAAGAGTTTGGTATAGGCCACATAGTCCTTACACAAAACAACAATGAAATACCTCCTGTGTTGCTAAACAATGCAGTTCATCAAGTGAAGAACTGTACTCTTACAGTAGACCGTGATGAATCAAATGGTTATTCACAATTGAAAATAAATGACCATACTATAGTTGAGGGAATGTACTCATCCAAAAAGGATGCCAAAGAAGCTTTGTATGAGCTAGGACTTGAATTCCTCAAATGCAAATGTTTCTATATTACATCAAAATCACACTATGATGAAGTTTCTATGGATGACTTGTCAAAAATTAATGAAGAACAGAAGCCTGCTAGCTCTTTTGCAGGTAGTAAAGCCCATCAAATGATGCTGAAAATGGGATGGGGTGGCAAAGGACTAGGGACCCAAGAACAGGGAGAGGAAAAGAGTGTAGCAGAGAAGATTGTGGAGAACATCACAAGGGAAGGTTTGGGTAATAAGAATGTATTCCAGGAAGTAGACAAAATCCTTGCTGACTATGCACGCTCTGTTAAAACAACAACTATAGCTTTTGACTCCAGCTTCACTAAAGAAGAACGTGCACAGATCCATCAAATTGCTGCTAAGTATCACTTGAAATCTAAGAGTGAGGGTGGGTTCAATCTGCGGCGTATCACCATAAGCAAGAAGATGAGCAAATGGATTCTTGTGCGTCAGCTGTTGATGGCAGGACCAGGACTTGAAAATGAATCCTACATTCTGACAATTCCTGAAGAGTTTGAAGATTTGTACAAGGAGTTATTCAAAGAGGAACTGGAAGCAATGGAAGCAAAGAATCAGGAAGAAGAAGAAGTGGCTTGAGTGTATCCAGGACTTGCTGTGTGAAGTATTAATTTAAGAACTTGCTCTTCATAAAGAGATAGGTTAGGATATTTCAAAAGCAAAGCATGGTTCACATCATTGGGAACCTAATAGCACATGGTAAAGTAAATTTCCATTCATGAAAAATTCCTAGATGTTTTATTTTTTTCTGAAGTCTGAATCATGGAAAATAATGTCTTAATGCTGATTTAGAGATGGGATACATGTGACTATGCCAGGTGAATTTTATATAATAGGGTTGATCTAATTATTTGAAATTAATGTGGATATGAAAAATTATTAGTAATATGTATGATTTCTATAAGGTAGTTTATCTTTGACAAGTTATTTAATGTTCCATTTTAGGATGTTAAATATGAGGACACAGTAACACCCTACTGAAAAAATTTGGTCCATACCAAATTTAGAGAATTCGAATTAATATGGATATCAAATTTGATTGAAGAGGCAAAAGGCTTTTCATTTAATGAAAAACTAAAATTAGCATATGTACTGAATGTTAATATAGCATTTCAGATGTCTATTTTCGAAGGAATCTATTAAGTAATTTTTTCCCAGTTGTTCTCATAAAAAGCATAGAAAAAAGATGTAATAGTTGCTGCTGAATATCTGGGTCAGTGTTAATAATTGTGAGGTTATTGTGGAATTAAAAAGATCTTGGATGTACAATAATTCTTTTGAAAAAATCCATAAATATCTTCACATAGGAAATACTAAGCCAAGAAAGGTTTGTTTCATTGTTTGAAATAGTGCTTCTGAATTGGTTGAAGTGATTGTAATTGAGACATTTGATAAATAGATTGTATTCAGTAACATGTTTTTCAATATTGAAGAGAGTAACATTTTATTGGTATGATGAAAATCATAAAATCACCTTGAATCAATATTAGGAATTCAAAAATGAACTCATAAAATGTGTTTTCAATGTTTTTAATGTGGGTGATAGATGCTCTTGGAACATTGAGATCATAATAATTCATTCTGTCTGTAAGTTAATCCAGGAGAAAATCCCAAATAAACAAGAAAAATGAATACTAATTCATATACCCTAAGTTGGGTTTACTGAGAAGCTACAGGGTGTTGAAGTATATAGGGCAATATAGTTTCTATTTCAATATCTTGAAAACGTCAGAAATTTTTTGAATTCTGACCATATTTTCCGAATTTTCGGCCTATTTCTTAAATTTAGTTTCAAATGACATTCAATGACAAAGCGTCAATAGTACAGACAATTTATGGACTGATGATGTTGGATGTTGAGATATAAATAATGAGAAATTGATTTTTGTTATTATTTATTGGTCTTTGAAAAAATAGTGCATGCAACAATTTTGTAATGGCTATTAATACATACGCACACGGTTGAAGACACTCGCCTATTATTTAAAAATAATACATATACTTACTCTCCATGATATCTTGAAGAAAACTATCTCACCCTATATAGCTCCTCAGCAAACCGTATGTGAGTGTACCAAGACCACACCAAGACTAATATGTTCATTCTTTTGGAAAAAAATTAATCACCCTGTATATTGTCAGAATAAATCACTAATGAATATTTGATGTACCTAATGGATTAATTTGTACTTACATTATGTTCACAAGCAACCCCAAAGAAGCAATAATAATCATAGTATTGGCTTCAATTTCATAATCATCATTGTATAGCCTGTTGATTGCCAGTGTTGAAAAAATAGCAGCCAATAACCAAATCGTTAAGACACTAAAAAAACAGAGACACTTCAGGGTATTCTAAAGGTTGATGCGAAACCTTATGGAGGTGAGGGGGACTCATTTGGTTGCTTTAAGCAGTTTTTAGATTTTAGATTATTTTATATTTGCATCCTAATAACACACACAGTAATAGAACTTTGATTAATTTTTTCTAATACTAGAGTGTGTGTCTGTATTTATGTATAACAATATTAATTTTTGATCAATATTATTGAAACAAAATTGGGTTTCATTATAGGGCATCTGAAATTCATGCTCTTTCAATGGTTCATCACAACTAAGTTAACAACCACGAAGTGAAAACGGATAATGAATCTGCATGAATAAAACAATTCATTTGGCAAAATGACAGGACAGCATGAACTCTGACCTCTCAACACAGTCCTATTAGTCAGATTACAACTGTTTTTACGATTAGAGTATTACTTATTATTGTCTGATCCGAACACATTTTTAAACCGACAAATAAAGTTTTCACACAATAATTCGGTCTAATCACTTAGTGTTGTTGTCCAGTTCATGAATATGTGAAAGTAAAACATTATTTGAATCATGTTTCCCAGATTGTTGGTTAGGCAAAGGTAAAACGTTTGCATATTGGTTCCTAGATCTCCCGGCTTAACACCTCTTGATTTCTTCCTGTTGGAAAATCTTCAAAATAATGAGACAGGAGATGACATATTTTGATAGTTCATAGTAATACTATAAGTACTTCAAAATATTCGGGTTATGCAGAAAGTTTGAACATTCTAATTGGTTTAAAATCATATGAAGAAAATAATCACATAAATGGCATTAGTTGCTTTGGAAAATTTTCGTGTTTAGTCTCCAAAAAAATACTATGTTTTTGGAAAAAGATGAAAAATCGGTTCACTTTGTACAGGGTGATTGTTTATATTTTACTCAATAGCTATCTTAGTTGATATTGGCCTTACAGAAACGTTCAAATGGGAGAAGTATGTATTTTTTATTGGAATTCAGAATCTAGTACTAGAAAATGCAAACATCATAAATCTAAATATTTCACATAAACTGGTATTTTTTAAATGGAAAACCCTGGGTTTTATTTCTCTAAACGGTAGAGCTCTTTCTTCTGATTCCAAATATATAAACTTTATCAAGGTTACTCTGTCAGTTTTCGAGAAATATAGATTCTAAGGCAGCTGTAGAAAGCCAGAAATCGCAGCATTGTTGACTGGCGTTCAACACCTGCCTTAGATCTATACCAAAAAATCTATATTTTTCAAAAACTTACAGAAGATAACCTTAATAATGCATAAATATTTGAAATCAGAAGAAAGAGCTCTACCGTCTAGAAGAATAAAGTACAGACTGTTCCATTTAAAAAATACAAGTACTTACATGATGATTTTTTGCATTTTCTAGTAATAGATTCTGAATGCCCATAAAACATACTTCACTTTGGTAAGACCAATACTAACTGAGATAGCTATTGAGTAAAATATAAAGAATCACCCTGTACATAGGTTTGTTTGGCGAAAAGCAATCCAAATGAGCTCCTCCCTTACCTTTGTTAGACTTAACATGTTTCAAGAGGGAAAACAAATATGCCTGGACTTTTACCTCAAAAGGGCACCTAATACTTCTGCCCTGTAATAACCAAATGTCATGTTTTTTGATGGGGGCTTCCTTCCCACCCATATCGCCAATAAAGATATCAAAAATCCTATAAAATCTGAAAAGAGATGGGCAGCATCTGTCATGATTGCCAAGCTTCCAGCCAGATAGCCTCCAATTAGTTCTGCCATCTGAAGCCAAAAAAACACACTAAGGACATAAAAGACGATTTTTCCTAATGGCTCACCATGAACATAAAACAAAAGGCTGCTGCTGCACACAGTTTCTTCCAAGCTGTGACATCTTCAGATGCACCAAGGGTGTCATGGCAGTGAAAATCGGTTTCAGTAGATTCTCTATAAATATCCTGAAATGAAAGGAAGAACATTCATTGGACACCATTTGTGGAATCCTGGGTGGAACCCAAAGATTTTTTCCATGTCCTTATGGAATCACCACCAGGAAAATCAATTATGAGAATGTATATTTTCTTAACACAATTCTCTAGCAAACTAGTTGTGTTTTGATCGTTAAGTGACTATGAAATTTTTTACCATTATCATGAAATTTCCATAGACACTACTGTACTACTGATATTAAAAACAATGTTTGACTGAAGGCATTGAAACCTGTACATGAAAACTAATCAGTCACAATATAGTGAGCTGATAAGGCATGGTGAATTGATGAATATATACCTGAATCATTGAAATTCAGACAATCTGCGAAATTTCTCTAATTTATAAAATTCCGAGTAAAATTCCACACTTATACTTCAAAACCAATTAGATGCCTTGTTCTTGACCCGTTAACTATGGCAATTAGAAAAATTTCCGGAAATATTTAAATGGAATTTTTGTCTTTTTGGATGTATGACGAATTGATATTCATCATATAGGACATGGAACCAAAATTCTGAATTGAGAAAACTTGAAAAATGGATATATATATATAACGAAATACACTGAGAATTTGCATTCTCTATGTGATGAAAATATCAATTCTTGGTTTATTCAACAGAAAACAACTACTTTCCTGGCTATATGCCAAGATGAACATTGAATTATACCCTCGATTACATCTATTGATCACACAAGATAAGAATTCGAAAACAATATCTTCTGAAGTTTTCAGATAAAAATATGTACGCACATAATATCATGCTGAATATTCAACAGAAAACAACTATTTTCGTGGCTATTTGCCACTTCAATAATAATAATAATAATTCGATGTTCCTCATGGTATTAAGCCAGGAAATAAGTTGTTTTCAATCGTCACATAGAGAACGTGAATTTTCAATGTATTTCTATACTTATACATATTTTTTTCATGTTCATAATTTATCTGAGAATATTCCTTTTGGAATTTTATCATTTAATTTGAAATGTCAGGTTTGATTCATATTGTGAACATTTCTTATTGCACTAGCGATGTGTGATATCATAAGTGAAAATATTTGTGGCCAGCTGTTTTAATGTGACCACTTAGATTATTCTTTGATTTTTGTTCATCTTCTCTTTTCTTCTCCTCATTGACAAATAATAGAAGAAATAAACTAACAGGTCACATTATTTTGATTGTTTCCCAGCATTTTTTCTACATTACTTATTATAATCCCAATAGTAGGTAGTTCAAAAGTCATTACAAATTCTCTGGACATTCAGGATCAAAGATGTTTTTTATAAATAATATTTTTTATGAGCTGACCTGCTATTTATATTGAGAGCTCCTTTTTTGGGAGCCATCAAACAGATTGGTAGTATTAGGAAATATAATCAGGAAATATTGTTGACATTACCATTTTCTGTGGAATAATTGTCCATAAATCCACTCACACATATACTATTCAACAATTCACTGTCAATTTGGGTTAAGCAATTAGAAAACAAACATCATCATGCACTATCTAATGGAAAACTTATTTTAAGAGTTAGATTTAATCAGACCACATTTTATATTCAAGATATAGAGATAGTACCTATCAAGGTGTAAGATGTATCAAGTATTTTATTTTGAAAACCTACTTAGGAAACAAGTAAATAGTTGAAGCAATTAGGACCAGACAGTTTGTATGTACTTACCTGGCAGTACTTACTAACTAGAAACAACAATGTACTCCTAATGAAAAGATCAAATATTTAGAATCATTAACCCATTAGCGCCGAGAATTCGGATTTAGTAGTTTAAGTCATTTTTATACTTGGGATAGAAAAAGAAGCATAAGAAGACACAAAAATCAATTTTATTTATTTTGGTTTTTCAAAATTAAACTCAGAATCAGGTGTTCCCATATGGAACCACTAGGCGACTTGCCGAAGCAATATCCTCAAGATTTTTTTTCGATATCTAGTTTGTGTGAAAATACTTAAAACAATCAACACAGTGTCCTAGATCGCATTTAGTGCACATTGTTCTGCCTCTACTTGTGCAGTTGGTCCCACCACATCTTCTTCTTTTTCTTCCTGGTACAGGTACTACATAATGTCCAACACCTTCGAGTCTCACGTCATAACTCACTCTGAAATCACTTCCTGTGGCTCTCGGGTTTTCTCCAGAAGCCTTTGCTGGTGTTTTGAAATTTGTCAGATGTGTCTGAAACCAATAAAACTATTACGAGTCCAGAAGTTTGCTGAGAATATACCACCGACTGATATAATGCTGGATTTTCTGAGTCCAACTCCCCTGTCACGAGCGAATCTGATCCTAACACAGTACATTCAGGATTCACGATCTCCCGGTCCTCCCAATCTCTTTTTGTTCGCAAAAACATCTTCCGCGCCTGCGGAAAGTTGCCTTCAAGACCTGCCTCGTCATCCTCATCTGCCGAATCTTCGTCAGTCAGAATATGACTTTCATGGGGTTCTATATAAATACTTGATATCTCATCGCCATCTTCATATACCATATCGAGTGTTTCTTGTAACGTTATTTCACTGAAATCAAAATTCACAATAAAATGTTTTCATTCACGAAGTCGCCTAGAGATCCCATATGGGAACACTGATGTTTTCATATAAAAATGAAAAAATCTGGAGTCTTTAAAATCACCCTGAATGATTCATAATATAGTTTCATATTATGAGAGTACACAGATGAAATTTCAATGCAAATCAAAATTCACAAAGTATACAAATGTTACTTACACGAATTTCAGGTCCATATTTTCAATCTTACGTAATAAGCCAGATATTTGCAGGATCACTGACACTCAAACCTTTATCAAAAACACACAATTACTCGATGAACCGGTTCTTAGAACCTTACTGAGCGATAAGATCTATCAAGTGTTGAAAGAAAACATTCCACTAGCATTTCCCTCCACTCGAAAGGGCGTTCCTTCCGATCGATCCATATGGTCCCGGTAGGCGCTAATGGGTTAAGATGTGGAAATCTTGACTAGTATCCTTGCAAATAGCAGATCATGCTAAATATAATTTGAACATGATAGGTATTTTCCTATTTTACTTTAATTTCCATTCTTGTTATTCCAAAAATAGACAATTCCCATCCATATTTATTTTTATTTGAGTTATGATTTATGTTGTAATTAATATGTAAACTTGAATTTCCTTCATTGAGCTCCAAGAGATAAAAAATCATGCAGTACCATATCAAAAAGATGAATTTTGTCAATTCTACAAAAATTCTCCCAGAGATTCATAGCATGCCCATTGCCTACACCAATTTCCTGGCCAATTTCTGAATCATGAATTTCCATCAGGCATTAGGTATATGCTGAAACACTACATTATATTCTCCAATATGGAGTATACATTGAAAAATAATTTGACATTTATTTAGATCTCAATTTTGAGGATAATAATGATATTAATAAGTAGGTAGGTATATGAAATTAACAAAAAATAAATAATCATTATTAAGATGAGTGACTATCTCATTTAATCATTAAATACTTAAATACCAACAGGAATTTGCCTATAAAAATGATTTATCATACAAATTATTTCATTGTGTGCCAACCAGTGACAGGTCATTGGATTGCCTGATTGTGACTGACATTATATACCAATGAGTATTTTAGTTTAAATATGTGGACCCCCGAATTACCAGAGGAAGCTAGGCACCTCTACCTCTATAATTATTATATGAATGTATGCTCACATTTTGGCTCAAGTTTATCAACAATGGAGAGTCTTCTAAATGTTCATTCGGATTCTCGGGGACTGTAGATATTAGAGCCCTATCTTCTGCACCAAAGTACGAACCACTGTGGCCCCATTTGAATGACAGTCCAGTCTGACCATTGGTCCATGTCGAATTCCTACACTTGATACACCCGTATTCGTCGTCTAGAAACAAATTTTCATCGCTTGCGCCGAAATAGTGCTCGCATTTGTCCATTTTTTCCTAATTTTTGCGAAGTAACGGGATTTTTCAGTTCAAATTCAAGATTTTTAGGGTTCCCATGGAACATAACCTCAGTCGCTTGCTTTGCTATCAAAGCTCAGGTTAGTGTGATGCTGTTTACGAGTGGTTTACGATAAACATTATTACAATTCACAATTACATCCTTCCAACTCATATCCGTCAACATTTTAGTTAAATAATAATTATTAATTATCTTGTATTTTTATATTTTTAATTCTTTCCTACGTGTCATTTGTCAATGATGAAAATTGTTGTCCAGTTGTCGTTGTCATGCATAGTGACACGTGTCAGGTGTGACGTGGGTCACTCGTGTGTCACTCGTGTGTCGAAGATGATTTTGACAGCTACAGATTTCCTTACCCCATCCTGTGGATTTATACATTTTGAATGATATAGCTAGATGGCACTGGAAAGTTGAGTATGAAAATTAAAAAATCTGTTTCAATGAAATTATCTTGCTCAAGTAGAAATCCAATAATAGTATATTACACACCGAGGTGGGAAGTGATTCATTCCTGCACAGCCGTCTGTTAGTTGAAGACGGCTGTGATTCCTGTCGTGAGATTAGTTACTTAACCGAGACGCAAAGCGTCAAGGTTACCTATAATTTCGAGACAGAAATGAAACTTCCTACCGGTGTAATGTTGTCATTACTAACGTCATTGGAGGTTGGGAAGTGTCACATTACACACCATATTCCATTTATCTGCCGAACAGGTGATGAGCTCCTAAGTGAATTGTCCTGAACGATTATAAAGTTCTTGTGAGTACAGGATCTCGAATGATGAGATATCTGCCATAGTTTACATTGCTTCTGGAATATCCTAAAAAAAAACTTGTATTAGTATTATACTTGTCTGATAGCGCAATATATTATTCATTATAATTCACATCTATAAAACAAGACATGGGTCTATCCTTCAAAGATCATATTTTCATTGAAAAAACGACTGTAGATTTCCTGAAGTGCACAAGTAATTTGGAAAAAAACTGATATAAAACCACTGTTTATACCTAACTCTTATAGGCGACATCCTCCTTTGTAGAGATGCATTACGAACGCCAAAGTTGATACACTCCCCTCGTGAGGGCACCTGACGTGATCCCATACAATCACAATGTCGACCAATACATCGACTGTTTGATAGAATGATCGAAAATAGTGTTTTTTTTATGAAGAAATACTCGAAGAAGAATGAACCTACGATCTGTATTCGAATTTAATGTTCATGAAAACTTATCTTGGATATCTTCATATTCCATTTATCTGCCTGACAGGTGATGAGCTCCTGAGTGAATTGTCCTGAACGATTATAGAATTCTTGTGAGTACAGGATCTCAAATGATGAGATATCAGTTTACATATTGCTTCTGGAATATCCTGAAAAAAAACTGGGATTTGTATTATGCTTTTCTGATTGCGCAATATATTATTCATTATAATCCACATCTATAAAAGAAGATATGGGTCAATCCTTCAAAGAGCATATTTTCATTGAAAAAACGACTGTAGAGTTGTTGTGAGTACAGAAAAACGACTGTAGAGTTGTTGTGAGTACAGGATCTCAAATGATGAGATATCTGCTATAGTTTACATCGATTGAGGAATATCCTAAAAAAACTTGGATTAGTATTATGCTATTCTGATTTCGCAGTATATCATTCATCATAATTAATATCTTTGAAAGAAAACATGGGTCTATCCTTCATTTCATATAGAGCATAGCTTCATTGAAACAACGATTGTTGCTTACCTAAGGTGTACAAATAATTAAAAAAAAAAACTGGTATGAAACCACTGTTTATACCTGACTCTTAAAGGCGACACCCTTCTTTGTAGAGAGGCATTACGAACACCAAAGTTGATACCTTGCCCTCGTAAGGGTACCTGTCATGATCCCATACACTCACAATGTCGAATAATACTTCAACTGTTCAATAAAATGATCGAAAATAGTTGTTTCTCATGAAGAAATTTTGTACGTTCGTGTAAGTTCGTGTTTATTCATGCTCAGATCAAGATACCTACTCTTTGATCGTATAAAAGCAGTTTTTCAGTAAGAAAGCTCTCATTTTATTCTTAAATTGATAAAAATTCAAGCACCTCACCTTAGAAGGTATCTTGTTGTAGAGGTGCAGACTGCAGATTCACAGAGTTCCTTTTTGACATCTGTAACGTGAGCTTAGGTATTATCAAGTTGCCATTGCGAGTGGAATAAGGGTGTTATTCGGATTGAACCGTATAATTGTTTTTAGTATTATGGATTTCGAGTAAAGATTCATAAATAAAAAGTGTAGGAAGTGGCATAATTTGGAAACTCACAAAAAGAGGGCGACAGTGCTCGCGAAAATGCACTCCTGCCATTACTCTAATAAGTCTCTTTTGCAACATGAAAACTTCATGAGAATGACAGGAGTCACTCCATAGTAAAATACCATAAGATGCATTACTATGGAATAACCCATAGTAACAAGATCTGAGAACATGTGAACTGACAATATTCCTTAAACGTCGGATCAAAAACGTGATACTAGATAGTTTTTTCGCTAGTGATTCGATATGAGGAGCCCAGTTGAGCCTATCGTCTAGTTGCACGCCAAGTAATTTCACACTATCGCCTTGAGTGATATTTCATTTCGAAGAAACCAGGATAGATTAATTTTTATGTAAGTTAATCTCAAGTTTGTTACAAGTAAACCAAGTTTGAGCTGAATTCAAGATATCTTTCGATTTCGTACATAAACTGTTTAGATCTGCACTTTGGCAAATGAATGTTGTATCATCTGCGAAAAGAACGGCCCTTGTCGGAGATATGAAATAATAAAGGTCATCTATATAAATAAGGAATAGAAGGGGGCCCAAAACAGAGCCTTGAGGAACACCGTGAAATGTATACCGTCCAGTGTCCAAACTCTCTACTGGTGAAAATAATCCAGATTCCAGAATAATTAACGCGTAACAGATTTGCATGATGGAATAAAGTAGAAAGCGCTCACTCGAGGAAGCATGCACATTTGCATAATTTGACAGAGAAATTTACTCCCTGACTAATCTAGGGCTGTCGGGGGTGAGTTTATATAACAGACCCATTAGATGTGCCATAATGCGGTACCTATATATTATGATATGTATATGAGGGGAAATTGGAATTAAAGCGGTCTGCATTTTTGGCTGTCAGTTATGATTCCGCACCACAGGGGAGTGGAGGTTGAGAAGTTGGCTTATTGTCACTTATAATTGAAGAGTGGAAGTAACAAAGGTGCTGAGTGCCAAAATTAAAGTTTCGAGATATTTAAGAAAAAAGTAATAAAAACGTCAATATTTGTTTTTTTCGTTTATTAGCATCAAAAATCGTATAAAAGGTCAACGGAAAACCAATTATGACTAACACCGATATCTGTTATGAAACACAGCTGAAAATAAAAATTATTTCTAAAAAAAAAAAAAAAAATAGAAACGAGGTAAGTGCCACATTTTTTTTACAAAATAGGATCAGGAAGTATTGCTGATATATAATTTGGAGTTTTTCAAAATCGAAAATAAGGAATTAGGCAATAGTCAAACTGACATTGATCTCAATAATAACAAAAATGACAAAAGAACGTGGTGTCTGATAATTCGACAATACAGCAATCACTCTGGTACATGCCCCCTTTGATGGCAAATAACCGTTGTCGCTTGATTGATTGATTGATTGATTGATTAATAGCAGAATGATCAGTCAGGGTTCGAAGCCCAAAACACTGCAGCCTTTGGGCCTATTGTATTCCTGATCATGCTGTTGACTTAGGTGAACAGGTTCGCTACCTTGATAAGGTTTAGCAGCCTCTTCACCAAATCATTCTTTGGAAAGGCCTCTTGAGAGTTTACTGCTCCCAGAAGGTTGTATCTCCAACGCGCTAGTGCTTCGCACTCCAATATTACATGGGTGGCAGTTTCCTCCTTCTCATTGCATAGTCTGCATATGGGTTCGTCTGTATAGATACCCATTTGATGCATATGTTTCCTCAAGGGGCAGTGACCGGTTATTAGTCCCGTCACTTGTCTGATCTGACTTCTGTTTAGGCTCAGAATGTCGTTAGTCACTGTTTTGGACAGTGTTCCAACCATCAGTTCACTGTGTCTTTGTCCTGGGACATTGTTTCAGTATGCCTGATGTCTTTCTTGCATCCACCTTGCCATCAGCCAGCCACGTATTGAGGTTTTGGGGATACCGACCACAGGTTCCGGTCCCATAAACAACGCCGCAGACCCTTGCCTGGCAAGAGCGTCAGCTGCTTCGTTGCCTTCAATTCAATTATGCCCTGGCACCCATTGAAGAGTTACCTTGTTGTGGTTAGCCAGGGTTAGCAGGCTTTGAAGGCAATCCTAGACCAGTTTTGATCTGATTTTATTGCATGTTAAAAATTGAATGGCCGCCTGACTATCTGAGCATATGAGGATTTGTTTACCTCTGTATCCTTTTACAATATTCTCTCTCAGGCATGCCTCAATAGCCATGCACCTCTGCCTGGAATACTGAAGAATACCTCCCCAAGGAAGCACACATCCTGGTTCTGGGTCTATCTCCATATATTCCGGCTTCCGTGCCCTCATCAGTCTTAGAACCGTCAGTGTACCACACTAACGTGCCTTCCTGACAGTTAGTCAAGACCATTTCATCCCAGTAGAGCTGAGTGTTGAAGGGTCTGTAAAAGTTTTACTCGCCCTACGGACTCGTAATTTTTTCTGTCAGTTTTTTGAGTTGAATTACCTAATGGCAGCAAAATTCAAATTATAAATTTCAAGTTTACTTCGACTTATCTGTTTATGGCTGATGCGTCTTACATCAAACTTCACACGTGAGAGGAAATTGATACCTTTCCTCCCTTGATATATTCCATTCCAGCCGACCTCCCGCGTGGGAGTTAATCGACGATTCAGTGAGTGTAGATTGAGGAGTGATGCTTCAGTTTTAGTTCCCAGAGATGCCAAAATGACTGGTGTGTTTTCTGAAACGTAAATGTAGCAATAGCAACTAGCAAAAGGATCTATGGACTCATGACTGATGAATGGACGTTGCACTGATGTAATAAGTAATAAAGTACGAGCAATAAATACTGTCTGTCTGAAAAGTATATCTTTGGAGAATAAGGAGCCCTAACTCATGCTGGATGTCTATGACAAATGGCGAGCTCACCGCCCCCCAGACACAACAGAATCGCAGAAAGAGATATACTATCTATTATGTGACAAAAACACATGTACTCGGTATAACCTCTAGCCGCGACACGCCTACAACGCTGACCACCGGTCATCGTTTCCTGGAGTCATTAAATATATGATGACGTCGAATAAAGTTTTCATTGTGCCCTGGAGGTTCGGGTCATCAATTTTCGTTTTAGTCGGAAAGATGGGCGATTTTTGGTTTTTCAAGCTGGTATTAGCCATGCAGCACAATTTTGTTCCGAAAATATTACCAAAGACCTAAATGTATCTATTTAGATCTATGATATTACTGAAACATGGTTCAGACATGATTTGAGAAATGTTCGTTTCGTTAAAACACATTGATGCAACATTCTGGAAATGTTGGGGTTCAGCACCCAAACATATACGCTGATGCTCTTATTAGATTCCATCCAGAGAGAAGCCAATCGGCCGGTTGGTGATGCCACAATCACTAATCTTTTGACCTCATTAGAACAGTGTAGGAAAGTCAGTGATTTTCCACTTTTTTATAGATACTTCCACGGGAAATGTTGATCAGAAATCTCCATTTAATCACTAGGAATACCATGTCAGACGAACTCGATAGGCCAAGTCAGCACATTATAGAAATTTCCTTTCGTGCGCTCCAAGAGATAAAAAAAAAATCCTTTCGTTGTCAACCTCGAAATATGTCGAACAATACTTTACCAACTCTCGTTGGTCTATACAGGGTGTTTCACAGGTGAAGGGAAATATTTCAATGGGCAGATAGGGGTCTCCAAGGTGGTTTTGAGAATACCATATTTGATGAGTCTGATGACAGTCTTTATAACGGAGATACAGGGTGATTTATCGATTTCTCAAAATTAGTCACTCGTCCATAATTTTTAAACTACCCAGTATATTTTTCTCAATTTATTGACTTATCGGGCGGAATGGTAATCCAGGTTCGGCTTAGGGTTTTATCTCTTGGAGCGCACGAAAGGAAATTCCTATAATAATTGTGGATCGCCGATCAGGTTCTTCTCCTCCTAGGTATACACACGATGTTCTCCGAACAATATAGGGATTCCTTTTCGTGCGCCCCAATAGATGAAACCCTTGAAATGACCTATTTTAATTGACTCATTTTATACAGTAGGAACGATAAGCAATCGCCCATTAAGGGGGTATAATTGTTTTCGAAGTAATAGACACAATCGGCAATTATGACGAACAATAGAAACAATCATCGAATTCTAACACGTCTTCATTGTACACAGCCGATAAATCCTCTATAAATCCCTTTGTGATTTCCGAAATTTTCCAACGATAGGAACGTGATGACACGTAGGTATAAAACGTATAAGGAAAGGCGGGTAGACATACAGTAGTCAAATAAATAAAAATTAGACGATTGATGTGACGCTTGATGTCGTTGTCTCTACCCCCCCCCCTCCCCGATTTCGGCTGAGACAAAATGAGGGGTAACAAGGAGCCTTAATCATACACCAAGGTAGTGAATATTACCTATCATAATCACCCAGGCACTCAGGGACCAATATCCGTGGTAGTAATATTCTTTTTCTACTCACATAAGATATGTAGGTACCACGCTAAATGATCGATCAATCATGGATTGATGATATGTGATTTATTAAAAAAAACAAACACGTTACCATTGCAACATAGTTTTTTAAACATACCTCTAGTCGTTCGAGTCCTGCCCGGCTTGTCAATTGTAGGAACTATCAACTGTCATTTTTAAATTTTGTTGCAATCCGGTGACAATCAGAATAATTCAAAAAATTTCTGTTTGCATTACTCAAGTCGGGGCCCCTGTTACCCGGGGCCGTAATTGATATACTTATGGCTGATACGGCGGTAGCTACGTTCCTGCCATAAAATTTCTGGTGTATTAGAACAGTTTTACTCATTGAAACTTGTTTACCCTGTATAGGTCCTTGTCGATTTTCCAATTATATTTTTTATCGTTTTTTCCTAATTATAGGTCATGAATAAGTGATAAACCGAAATAACGAATTCCAAATCTGGGTCAGTAGTTGTATTATAATTTGAGATCATACAAACTACCTGGTACCTGTTCATATACGTACTACCCCAAATATACTGATTTGAAACAGTAGTAACTATATATGCAAGGTTAAAAGTGCACTGAAATACATTTATTCAAATATCTATAGAATTTTTTTTTGTCCTTATATTCGAATTTTTTATGTTTCGATTCCATTTGATCTATTCATATCCAATATAGTAGATGTAAGAATGGATATATCCATTCTTCTGTTTCTATAACTGCTATCAGTTAACTTTTTTCATCTTCCTCATTCCACTTCTTACTTTGTGGAGTTGTGGTTCACAATAGTTCACATTGTTATTTATTTTATTGATTTTTCGTAATAATCAAAATGAGCGCTATCTCTACATTGAACCTTTTATACATATATATCATTCGACTATACTCAATAAGTGAACAATAATATGAAATATAATCTCTTGCAAATGTGTTTGAAATATAAATTTAATGAACTCACTTAAAAATTCCGTGGGCACCAAAATATACCAACTAAACTATAAAAACTGTCAGAATCGATAGATGAGTACATATAGAATGAACACACTTGTGGAAGTACTATGAACTCAATGGAATGATATTATATTAAATTGGATTAGATGGCGCTAGTAGTTTTGTCAAAAATAGGGTATTCCATATCACCGAATATATTCCATAATCCCCGACTTCACATGCGTTTCCCATGAAAGAGTATTGCTGATGGAAATACCGAGCATATTATCGTTATCGTTAAATATGGAAAAACGTACGGCAATGGAAATTCAGTGATATGGAAAATGAGAAAATATTTCGTATCTATGCGAAATCCGTCCGATTCCGATTCGTTTCACGATCTAGTTCGAAATAATGAGAATATCACTAGATATTTTCGTCTTTTTGCTTGTATCAAAGTGTCTCGTTGATCTACAAGAAGTCCAAGATGAATCTCCAACAATAAGAATAGCATCCGAAGAATCAGCGAAGATCAACAATAATCGGAGCACTATATCAGTTGACCCTTTCCAAAGTAGTGTCCATGAGACCTCTATCAATGTGTCTGACATTTCAGAAAATTCAGGTTAGTCCCCATACAGGGTGTTTCAGATTATAATCAGTCAAATTCATTGGGTGGAATAACTCGTTCATGTGAATTTATACGTTTCGTACAAGGTAGAGAAGTTTATTGAAATTTGAAAAAAAAAATGTTTTTTTCCAAATGGCATAGAAAGTATTGAAAAGGAATATTCTCAGATAAATTATGAACATACAAAAATGGATATATATTTATATAAAGCAATTCATTGAGAATTCGCATTCTCTATGTGATGAGAATATTTATTTATTCTTCATTTTTCATGTTCTCCTTTTGAATGTTCATCAGATATAATTCAATGTTCGACGAGGCAAATAGCCAGGAAAGTAGTTGTTTTCTGTTGAATATTCAGAATGATGTATGCATATACATATTTTTATCTGAAGGAGAATGCAAATTCTCAATTTTCAGAAGTTTTTATATTTTATTTTCAAACTCTTATCGTGTGTGTTCAATAGATATAATTCAATGTTCGTCGTGGCATATATAGCCAGGAAAGTAGTTGTTTTCTATTGAATCAACTGAGAAAGAGTAAATATTCTCATCACATAGAGAATGCGAATTCTCAATGAATTGCTTTATATAAATATATATCCATTTTTGTATGTTCATAATTTATCTGAGAATATTCCTTTTCAATACTTTCATACCCAATCAGGGGGTTCAAACTTGAACGATGGAAACTTGTGATTTTTATAGACTTCTAATCGCAGATTCGTGATAGAGTCTCAATTCAGAATTTCTTTCCACGCCCTGTATGATGAATGTCAATTTATCATACACTCAAAGGCATAGAAAGTGTCTTTTCTATGAAACAAACAGGCAGCAAAGGTATACTTTCTCTGCCTAGGCAGAACAAGTTTGTTGCTTTTGTTGGTAGAAAATTATCTTGACCTTGAAAAAAATTATCTGTAATAATTCTGCCGCTAGGGAGATTATAAGTGACTATTATGCCATGGTCGTGGAACTTGATTTTTTTCCAGTAAATGAACATCAAAAACTTTTACGCAAAAAATATGTTTTGATCTCGTGTTTAATATTGACTATAACGCTCTAATTCATTGAAACTTCTTTTTTGTAGTGAAAGTTACACAATCCGAATTTCATATTCAAGCCTCTTTATTTCCATTGGCGTAGAAGTTCAAGACATTTATTTAATCAAGTTCTACGCCCATGGGATGTTATTCCTTATTCATCATCATTATGGTATGGGCACAGATTATCTGTGGTATTGGTTTTATTGTCCAATAAAGCTTTGCTAACGTGGAGATTGAAATCTCATGAGTTATTTCAAAGTTATGAAACAAACTCCAGAGCCGTCTAGCGCCCAAACTAAGTAATTTTGTACTGGAGTAGGTAAGTTTGATTGTATGGTTTTTTTTTTGTACGAGGAATACGTAGTAGTATAGGAAACTAGGGGACACCCGTATATAGTCTCATTCGAATCAACAATATAAGATATAAGATAAAACTATCTTTCCCCGCATGAGTTTTTCGTATATAAGCAGTGTAATTTGGAGATTTTGAGAATGTGTCTGTTATCACCAACCACCCTGAAATTTTGGCATTATCAGCGGAGAGATAATGTTTGGCATTATGAAAGGTTTTACAGGGTGATAATAGGAAACGGAAAATAATATTTCTATAATGTCAACACAAACTCAGCTCCACAACATACAAGTTGATATGAACTTCTCTGTTTATTTTTGCGAGTACAATCGCCTTTGAAATTTTCCTGATTACAATCTGAAACACTTTCTATACATATACAAATAATTCACCAAATCATATACGAGTGTTTTTTTCCTTATTGTGGTTTCTCGTAGACGGGGTTGAAGTGATGATAAGGAACGTGAATTCCGGGCTAGTTTTGGATGGTTCTGACTTTGTCGTGAGGGTAGCACCACTGGTTGGTACCTACACTCAACTCTGGATCTTCAACAAGTCCACTGAAAACCCAGAAGCTATCATTTTCACCAACGTAGCCAATGGGTAAGAAAAAATCAGCCAAAAAGTCTTTCTCACTAAGTTGGACAGACTGGTAGTTTTTCGAGTGTCAGCGTCAAGGAACACCAATAATTTTGTTTTCGTTTTTTAGACGTGCCTTGTACAGTTGGCCTTACACGAAATCGGTATTCTGCTATGACTGGGCAGATACTGTATATACGAGGTGGTTTGTAGAGGGTGATAGGAGGCTGGTCCCTGCTGCATACCCTCAAGAATTTTTGTACTATGGATACGGTCCGTTAGCTATTTCGCTGAGATACGGCGTTTCGTCGGATGGCACTGATGAGTGGGTTTTGGTCGAATCCAAAGAAAATTCAGAAACTTAGATTATTATTACAAAATCGAAAGAGATTGGTTGGATGATTTGTATTATTTTACTTATGGTGTGCGACTGTACAGAGCTAGCTATCCGAGTATTCCGCTATCCATTTTCCTGTAAATAAAAATTGAAAAAATTAGAGAAGTTTACAAAAATATCAATCGATATCAATTTGAAATCAGTTTTTTGAACACATTTCTTCTGGTTCTACATACAGGTAGAGAAGAGACAAAAAATAGGAATGGTGACAATAGTAAAAATAAGAGGAATATCAGTTCAGTACTCACTACATGAGAATTTTCAATCAAATTATGCTGCAGGCTTGTCATACTCTCTAGACGACACCAAAATATATAGAGTGTTCAAGAAAGAAGTGGCTCTCTGTTGCTAGGATATATTGTCAAGAAGTACAAATGCCTATGGAATGACATCACTCAAATTCGCGTTCATTTCAAGATCTTCAACTATAAATTGACTTTTCCAAATTGAAACATCCATTACAGTGTAGTTTCGATCACGTCAGCGGAGTTCATAGACTTCAGTTCCTGTAGAATTTGCAAAACCGTGTACCGTGCGATAATATCTAGGTGAGCAATATCGAAAGGTATTGGCTATTCCCATTCCGGAACATTGCAAACCTAGCATCGATTACGAATATAAATAGTACCCGAGTTGATAAGGCATCATCATTATTAATACAAGTCATTAGTAATTATCAATTAAATATAATCGCCGTCTCCCCGATTTCAATCTTGCTGGCCAACCCCACGCTCATTTGGCAAGCCATTATTTTCTTTTTCTTTGCTAAAAACTGCCATGAGGAAACACTGAAATAAGTTTTTCTCAACACCGGATGCCGTTACGGTTTTTTTACCAAGCAAACCCAACTTATTTTGTAATGTTCTATACGCATCCTATCAACGGGGTCACCTTATTTGAAACACCCTCTATAGATAAAAATGTTTTGCAAATGAATTACATGAAGATACAATAATTGAAGATCCACGATGTAATATCAATTACTGAAAAAGGCATTTCATTCATTGAGGTATACATCGTCACACTTCTAGTGATACGACTGCGGCAAGAACTTACGCTTACGGCGGCGACAACGACACGTCGTCGACGGAAGCGGTACTTTTGACAGATTTCGGCCTCGTTAACATTCAAATAGGGTCTCACCTACCAACATGGGAATACGACTGTCTACTCACCACCACATATCTCCGTGTAATTGAACTGCCAGTGGCGTATCTACACAACAAATGAGCCGAACTTATTTTCAAATGAACAGTATAATTCACAAAGAGAGAAACTCAAATTCATTACCACAATAGATCATAAAATGAACAAAAATGATAGATAATGAGAGAAAAACAACTACTTTCCTGGCTATATGCTACGCAGAATATTGGATTACATCTTCTCGAATTCTATGCAATAATTCGTATAGACTGAACGCCGAGCTGCGCTTAAGTGGTACAGGAACGCATGACTACCGGCAGACCGGTTTCGAGCTGTTGGCTCTCATCAGTGCAGGGCTGTCCCAGATAACTTCTTGACCGCTATCTGATGGTGCAAACCTGGCCCAACAGAAACGCATCTCAGCACATATACCTCGCGAGGCGTTCGAAGTCCGCGAAATGAACGCGAACGCCGAACGCCATGTGGCAAGGAAATAAACACTCCAAAACAATCTCCCATTTCAGGTGCGGTTGTTACGACATATTGTTGCCTAATAATTTGGCGAATAACATTGTTTATTAAAACTTTTGTGCCGTAGGCAAGAAGTTCTGGAACAATGGCATGAGCGAAATTAAAGCAGCAAGGTGGAGTATGTCAATCGACAGATATTTCCAGGAAAAATAGTATCACGAGTTGTATTCGTATGACTATTGAGAGAATAAACGAGCGCCTCGCGATAGTTACGTACACTGCATCCATCATTATGGCTTCCAACATTATTGACGTTTTGAATGTCAAAAATGTTATCGCTGTAAAACGAGGTTGGTGGATCACGTGTGGGTCAATTCGGCTTCTGTATTGGTAGAGCAAGTCCGATATAATTTCTAGTAAACAGAAGATATCGCTGTAATACAAGAGGAACCGCGAAAATGGTTGATTCTTATGGGTTCTTGAGAACAAGAGTGAAAGTCATATTATTTTTGCAAATAGGTACCGAATATACCTACTTTCCCTTAATTACGCCACTGCTGCTCTATGATCGAAATACGGTTGAAAAAAATGCCGCTGCACGTATCGGTTTATCCTCATGATTAAGTCTGCTCGTTTTCCATTGATTGAAATCTCAACGGAAATTGAATAGTTTTACCCACCTATGGACATTGGACAGTCAATTACAATTCGTTTATCAATTTGTACTAGTACAGGATGAGGGCATCTAACTTTGGAGGTCAATAATTTATACAATATGAATAAACTTTCGAAAAATTTTCAATATTCCTCACCATAAAGCACTCAGAAAATAAAAACGTAATCGACTATTTTTCGATTTCCCCCTGTATCTCTGAAACGAAAGAGTATATCAAAGTTCCGATTGCGCCATTTTAGATTTCCTCAAAATCGAACCCGTGACATGTAAATCGGTTTTTCGATAACTCCATCAGTTATTGAGATAGCCCATGGGCCCATGAAAACGCCCAATTTTGCCTACCATGTACAGTGATTACTTCAACCTGCTTCAACTCTCTATAAGAGTTGAAAACACACACACCACGCCTCCCGAAAAGTTGAATGCCCAGGATCAAGTGCCGCCATAGCTTACGTTACATGGACTGTTTATACGTCCATGTTACGTTATATGATAGCTCCTCATCCCCATGTCCATCCACCCCCACTCACTAACGAGTGGACTTCAACCTTATGCATTTGGCAATCTGCATAATGTTTTATAAAACCCCTTACTTGGTTTCAGTCTCCCGACTTTTAAACCTTTTTGTCTAATGTGTGTTTCCTAGCCTGACTTTGCGTGGTGGTTCCCTACCCTAATGGGAAGCAAAATTGAGTTTATGTCTTATTATTATTGGTTTACTTTTTTTATAGGGTATCAAAGGAGAGACTCTTTTGTTTAATTATCTGATGATTATTATGCAACTTTTATTGATATTGATTTAATTTCGTTCTTTTATCTTATATTTGGTGAATTGGGCGCATGTACTTCATTCTTCCTATGGGCGGGTCTTGATTTAATTGTCTGTTGGTCAGGTCGTGCAGTAGTGGGTTCTCGTGGGTTTCCGTTCTTCCGAATGTAGTCTCCGCGTGTTGTCTTATGTAGTTGTCTATGTAGTCTGGGTTTATGTTCAGGTCCCTATAGATAAATCTATTTGGGATATACCATTGGGCGTTTACTGCCATTCTTATTGAGACATTTAGAAATGCCTGTATTCGCTTTTTGTATGTTTCTGCGCATTGGCCCCATGCACTTGATGCATATAAAATTATTGGAAGTAGAATGGTTCTTATTAGGCGCAGCTTCAACTCTAGAGCCATGTTGCTTCTGCGACCTATTAGAGGCTGTAGGTTTTGCCTTGCGGCTTTACCCAGGTTTAGTCGTGTTGTAATGTGTTGTCTGAAAGTGAGTTTGTTATCTAGGGTTACCCCTAGATATTTTGCCTCGTCTGCCCATGGTATCTGTATGTCGTTTAGTATTACGTGTCCTGTAGGTTTGGTACGTCGTCTAGTGAAGAGAACAGCTTGGCTTTTCTCTGCGTTAATTTCTATCTTCCAGTTATTGAACCAGGTTTCTAGTGTGTCAATCTGTTCTTGTAGGTACCGTACTGTCATGTCTGCTTTACTGGATCTGGCAATTATGGCTGTGTCGTCGGCGTATAGTGCGAGTTTGTTGAAGTTGTTCGCGGGTTTAGGGATATCTGCGGTAAAAATGGAGAAAAGTAGTGGTGAAAGGACCGCACCTTGCGGTACTCCTGCTTCTAGCTCCCTCTCTGCAGAGATTTCGTTGCCAACTTTACATTGGCATCGCCTTCCCCGCAGAAAGGAGGCTATTAATCATTCCAGAATTACGTCATTTGACAGGTTGCTGAGGAGCAAACATAGTATTTTGTCGAGATTTGTCATATGAAACCAGAATAAGTGGGATCGTTTTCCTTGGAATCCGAGTTGGAACCCGAAAGAATTTCATAATTTTGTTTGTTGAAACTGTTATTACATTGTGGATGTGGCAGGAATGGCCAGGGCTATGCTCATCAAAGGTAACCTTCCTAACATATAGTTTGTGTGCCCCTCAAGAAACCATGTCAGAATCACGTGTTCTAGAATGGTCAATTAGCTCTTTACCATAGATATCGGGTACCCGTAGTCTGTCATTTTGGTCAGTAGTCCGTCGTGCCAGACCCTGTCAAGGAAGACTGCTCCAGTATAATGTCCTTTTCCGAGATTGAATCCTGTAATCGCGTAATCTACTATTCTGAGAACTTGGAGTTCTGTGCAATGGTTTCGCCTGAAACCAAATTGTTCGTTTGGAATTACGTTTAGTTCCTCAGACATTGTTGTTAATCGTCTTTGGATGACGCGTTCTGCCACTTTGCTCATGGATGGGAGCAAACTGATAGGACGGTGGTTTTGTGGAAACGTGTGATTTTTGTTT
This sequence comes from Phaedon cochleariae, assembly GCA_918026855.4. Classification (NCBI taxonomy): domain Eukaryota; kingdom Metazoa; phylum Arthropoda; class Insecta; order Coleoptera; family Chrysomelidae; genus Phaedon; species Phaedon cochleariae. Next base: position 6,624,636 of record OU896711.1, read on the forward strand.
GGCTTTGGGATCATTATTACTGTAGCAATCTTCCAATCATTTGGAAAGTAACGTAGTATGAGTTGAAAAGGTTCTCGTAAGAGTTTATATACTGTGGAAAGGAATAGAATTCAGTAATCTCAGCCAGCGCCTACTCTGCGCTGCGTGCGTCCGATTGCGGTATCTCCGGGGGCGACGTCGACCGCTCCCCGCCGCCGAAATAATTGCCGCGCCGGCCCCGCCCACAGGACGGGTCGCACGCGGCAACACTCTCATTACTACACTTGTTGACAAACGAGGAACGATCCTCTATTCATCAGATAAGTATAATTATCATTGCTTGCTCCGAAATTAATGTTCGTTTCTCTCAATTTTTGGCGATTCTCTATATGGCATCTATACCCTATTCACTTCTTCAAGAAATTAACGCAATACCAAAAAGTAGCCAAAAGTTCAGAAAACATATTCGTCAAATCTTCTTGTCAGATTTGGAGGTTTTTTGTATTGAATTGACAGGTTATTTCCTGCTGAACATTGGTGTGCAAACTGTATTCGGATAAAAACCTCTTTTTCTGCAACCGACACTAAAGTCGTCCATTTTGATACCAAAATCAGCTCTTAAATTGACGTTTCTATTACTGACACAAAAATAGGTATGTTGCTAGGCAACATATTTAGTTCCTAGGAGCTAAAGATGAATTTTAGTTCCTAGGAGCTAAAGTTGAACTATAGCTCCTAGGAACTAAAAAGGCTCTACTGGACGTCATCAAGGATGAACAACATTGTGACGGTTTAGGTTATTTGGGTTGAGACGCATACCCGATTTGTTTCCGATTTCAGCAGATTTGGCATCTCATACCCATGCTGGAGATATAAATACACCTTATTATAGTTTAGTATTGGAATTATAAACATCTCAGCTAAGTATTTTTGTTTTGATCAGGGAAGCCTTCAAGATTCAAATACTTGCTTGTTCTGTATTTCATTCGTTATTCTCGGGATGGATAACTTGTTTTTGAATCACGGCAAGCAATAGTTTTTTTGTCTCAAACAACGATATTGTTTAGCTTCATTTGATCATCAAGTCAAACACAGTGTAGTATGGAGGCGAATAAATAATCACTATTATCATTGTTGATATGCTCACTAACCTAACATTTTCCACGTCTTGTTCCAATAGCTGGCACTGGCACGGTATTTGCACAAATATGTCACTCTGTGGTTGTATTTATATTGAAACTACAATTCGAACATCCTAGAAAACCTAACCTGCTGTTAATGCAGGTAGAATATTCTCACCACATGGATTATTTGTCAATATTTGTTGCATTGCATACATATGGCACGGCATTGGTGGTTACTTCACATGTTTATTTGAGTTAATTATTTCGGTTGCAGAAACAATAGCATGTTTCATTCGGATCAAAAGTGACTTTGTTCGACTCGCAAATTTTGCTTTCGCTCGGCTTCGCTAAACGCTCCGCCTCGCAAATGCAAAATTCGCTTGTCAAACAAAGTGTCACTTTTGATCCTGATTAAACAATCTACTATTTTTAATTATACTAGGTGATGGGTGTAGCAATAACAGCGTGTTTTTTTCATGAAATTTGTGATACCCTGTAGAGTGTAATAGTTACACTATCAAGTTTGAATTGAAATTACACCTTTGCTCCATCTTCCTTCAACATTTCTTCTTTGGATTCACTCCATTATCTTTCCTATTACCTACTCGTACATTATACATATACATCAAGGGACAGAAATGCAAGATAATTTCCAAGGTGCGATTTGTAGCTCGAGGGCGGAGCTCGAGGTTGAGAAGCACGCAAACTTTGAAATTGGTTTGTTCTTATTTTATTTGCAGACTCATTTATTCACAGGAGTACACCAGGAGATTCAAATTCCCCCAAAAATAAATGTCAAGTGGGTTCAGTTCGGGAGATCGGGGTGGCCAAGCTATATAGGTCCATTACGACCGATGTTCTTACATTTCGCGCAAAATGAGCTGGCGCCCTATCATGTTGATACCACATCATGGTTTAAGACATTTTCAACTGCGTGATTTTCTTGATGCATACCCTGTCGCCTATGGCTCATGCTGAAAACTTTATTCTCGTAGGAAATCACTATCATTCCGTGCTCGTTAAATAATATACTATTGTTCATTTATTCATGCATCCATTTATTCGTTCATTTATTTATTAGGAATATGACTTAGCATCCATTTTGGAAAATGACCACCACGGCATAGGTCTTAATAATAATAATACTAGGTCATCATTAGGCGAAAGTTTAGTATATAACTATTCTTACACTTTAACCTATAATATATCAGTCTACCTCTGTGCCAAATTTGGTGCATTTATCCAAAAGTGCACAATACATTCACTGATAAAAAGGATTCCTTGGATTGAAGGAATTTGACTTTACCTCAAGGGCGCCAAGCATTTGAATAGGGCGGAATGCATGGACATTTCGACCCAATATTCCAAAAACTTTGAGGCAAGCGCCTAAGTTTCTTTAGCATGAAATTATATAAATTCGAGGCAAGAAACTTTGGTTTTGCCCTAATAACTACTGCTTTTGGCTTAAAATCGTAGTTTTCCCAACTTATGGGGAATGTTGAGGTAATTACCATGATTTCTTTAGCCCAATGATATATGAGTTTATAGCAAAATACCCTGAACTTATCATGATGAACAATGATTTCTGGTCAAAATCATTGAGATATCATTTCAAAGTTATGAGATTTAAGATAAAAGATATGGTATTATTGTATTGAAATATAGGGCTCCGCTGTAAATACAGCAAATGTTTGATCCAATATCTTATGGTCTTGGAACACAATGTATATAATCTTGATGCAAATTCTCTGGAGATTTCTTGAGAGTATACTCCTGTAAAATGTTGAAATTATAATTAGAATTCCAATTGATTTCTATAAAGATTTTGAGGATCATGTTATTATGAATCCTTAACATTACCCCATTATTGGTTTGTTGATATTAGATTTAGTTCTGATGTTCTGACGAAAAAACGTTTTGCATTGGTTGAAAATTAAAATATCCCATCAACTTGTTCTAGCTTCTTATTTATCCTTGGGCGAAGAATTGTGGAAATCCTGAAAAAACAACCATTGATAAAAAACTCTTTCATTTCATAAAATAACACATGAAACATTTTATATGATGATGAAATACCTATCTACTGAAATAAGTATAGGTGGGTACTTACCTTGAAATGTTTGGCTCAAACGCAACGCATCTAGAAGTTTTTCAAACTCCACTAAATCGCTCATGATCCACAGCACAACGCTACACGACAAATATGGCCGCTTAAATGCATTGGCAACGGGACGGTACTCGGCAGAAGAAGAAGGATGATGGGAAGATAGGGCCGACCCATGCATTGCGCATGACTCAAACGGAGTCGGTATGTTTTCGGTTGACCTCGAGTGGACTCGATCTCATCAACGGTCTCAACCGAACGATTTCAGATCTTGTATCAAAGTATTGTGATCTTGAGGTAGATGCAAACCAAGCAGGACTAGAGACAAGGTCGATGATGTTCTCCCAAAAGCGTTTACAGCCAAAAGATTCAAAACCTTATTACAAAAACAGCAATAATCTGCAGATGAGAGCAATGTATTTGAAAGGAAGAAATTGTCTTTGTCAGGAGAGAAAAGAATCTAAAAGCATCATTCTTTTGTCACCAATCGGGTATTTTTATCAGTGTTGGAATATTCCAAGCAAATAAGAAGCGTCTCATCATGCTAGTTCTTATTCTCGGTAAATATTACTCAATATAATATATAAGTAGTCGTAACAATTTCAGAATGCATCAGACCAGGGCCTACTCTAGTAGGCCCTGATCAGACTTTCGATAGCACTGATAGCAGTAATTTACGGATCGCCCTGTACACTTCGATTTCGACAAACTTAATATTCTCCTTACACCTCCGTATCGAGTTATTCTATTAGAATATCATCAGTCCGTCAAATAAAAGCTATGAATAGGCAATGAGAAGGGCTCTTATCTGCGATCTGCGGCGGCTTTGGAAACAATCGATTCCTGACATTGCGATGTCATGCAACGACGAGACGATTTAGGAAAGGACATGAATGGAAAGAGATAGATAGCCTAATTATCATTTTTAGTGTGAACTGTTTCGATTTTGACATTGTGTATAATATGGCCATTGAATATAACGGATTGGGGCTCTGGTGATATTGTCAGATACAACGTCATCAACTTGAGACCGTAGTTCCTTTATTCCTATTATCGAATACACATTTTAGTACCAAAACTTTCATGATGCCTCATTAGTAAGGGCATCAGGGGGGCGAAATTTACCTCCCCTGATCTTCTACGAAAAACTGATTTTACATAGAATCTTCTAGTAGATGCCAACGAAACACATATACCAATATTCATCAACACTTGAAATTGAAAAAATATCTAAATTATTTTGAAATCCCTGAGATATCATGGAGTAGGTACCTATAACCATTGAAAGTAGTAGAACAAAATTTGGGTGTTGTGAGTGAGTTCATTTGACATTTTTTGACATATTTACTTGCTATGTACTTCCGGTTTGACTGGAAATTACCCCAACTTTCGATATATAAAGGGACACCCTGTATTTAATTTCCATAATCGGTTAGGGATTATCATAACGAATTCAACGATACTGAGCCTGATAGGGTTACCAGCAAACATTGAACTACCGGGAGAAGTCGAGCCTAGTGCAGGCAAGTCTGTGAAGAGTATTGGTAATGTTCCGATGATTTCCCCTTGCTAAGTAACCATCAGTTAAAAATTCGATGATGGCCTTGTGATGGTGAGATGTCTGGAACTAATTGAACTCTAACGAGTTGTGGCCCTTTGCTGGCCAATATCCCGTTCACTACTCGTCCGTGGATGTTCTAGGAACGTCACATCAACAGTCAGCTGATCATTTGGATCATTATTATTATGTTACTCTCAAGAAAAACCATGGTTTAGTACTTGTCAACCTTTTCATTGTGAAGTATTTACAGCCATAATGAGAATGAGAATATAGGTCATTGCTCACTTCTCTTTCACTTGAACAGAATAAAAATTATAGATAGTAATCTATGTGTTTGTGAAAATAATGGGCAGAATATTGATATATTATATTTAGAATTATTAATTATGGGAAAACCCCCTCCCCTCCTCTGTCGTATCAAATGCTACTATGTAATTAAAATGATGAGAAAATCAAGCTTCTGAGTGAATTTATCGAAAAATCCAATATCATCATTTAGGTAAATGAAACAAGTAGAATAAATAGTACATATATAGAACAAAAAATCCTTGTAATTCAGGGTGTCTTTCTATCTATCATACAATATTAATCTTTTAGATTTGTGACGTTCCTATATGTTATAACAAACTGACTGAATCATTTAATGAAAGAATGGGTTTAACAATAATTACTCTATATCCTAGACAATCTGGTGGAATTGGCACCGCAAGGAGTCAAAAAGCCAAGAAATAGTTATTTGTTTTACTAGGCAGAAAAATAGTAGATTGACTGCCGCAGCTGATAGTTCATAATTCAAGGAATTCAGCCAAGGCAAGTCAATCTACATTTGCTGCCGTGTGAAACATAGAATTTTATCTCCAAATGATATGAAACCAATTTTGTGTAATTTTTTCATTGAGAACTCCATCATTTTGTGTTCACCGAATGTCAGTGTCAATTTTGATTGCTCATTTCATTAGAATATCTTGGAACGTTGCATAGCAACAAACTTTTTCTGCCTAGGCAGTAAAAGTACACCTTTTCTCCCTGTTAAGCGGCAGAAAAAAGCCACTATCCCTGCCGCTTGGAGAAAAAATATTCAAAGGAGAAATATCCCACTTTCCTTCTTCTAGTCAGTGATACATTGTATGGTACGCAAGTACTTATTTGAAATAAAACCTACCAATTATCAGTTAAAAAACGATGACGGAAAATCGGAAAAAGTTAGTTTTATTCTGAAATCTTCATAAAAGAGTTCCATGCGGTAATGCAAACTTCTTCAATACTATTTTGAAACTATTTTAATCAAAGGCATCTGAATCTAGGATGGTTAGTCAAAATTTCGGTTGGTTTTGACATAGCTCTATAGGAGCATCAAAAAAATCTCATATACATATACTTACGATAATGACATTTCGTATATGCCATCTATATATAATGGTGGTTGGTTGATGGTTGATTTTCCTACGAAAAATACGGAGATCGGGAATATACCTTGAATATATTTGAGTCCCTTCTATTGCTTTTTTTTAGAAGGTGTAACACACAAATTTTTTATCATGAGAAATCGACCTCATGACATAGTGCGTACCAAAATTTTTGAAAATTTGTTATCCTACGTGTGAATCTTTTTGTGAATATCTTGTTGAGATCAGTCGGGTAATATTGTTGCCAAGTCATTTTCAAGTCATTAATTTCCTTAATAGAGGTCCTCTGTAGGGTGTCTACATCGACTCTGGATCACCCGTTTAGGTGATGATCTTTCATTTCGCCAGATCCCTTTCCCTTTCAACACAACCTTTGATACAATTGAATATTTTGAAAGTATATGCGTAGAGTAGTGGTTCTCACGTCTATTAGGTGCTTCTGAAAAACTATCTTCTTATAGTTTTGAATATTTCTTTTAATATCGTATATCAATTTGAATATATGAAATTATCAACATTTTGATACAAAACTAAATATTGCCATTATAATATATTGAGGGCGATTTTGTAATGAGTTCACTTCAATAAAATCCACGTGATTGTGCCTTCCGCACTGAGCTTTGTACAGAAGTGACGTCAGCAGAATTTGATCCCTGTGTGAAAGTTGCCATTCAGTTATAGGTATTGTATTTTGTTTATGCATCTTCCATTTTTCATCGGAAATTGTTATTTTCCTAACAAGTGCGCACGAACATAAAAAAGGCATCGGCCTACCCAAAAATCTGAAAACTTCACTTTCGTTAAAAAGTTTGACCTCTTCCGGTCAGTATCCCACATGTTGCTTCTTTAAAAACGATGTTAGCTCGAAATATTGACTCAAATTCAAGTTTATTTCGACTAAAAACACTTCTTAAACTAGAGTAGCTATACATGAAGTATTTGACTGATATGTTTTCGATGAATCTAAAAAATAGGCTAGGAATACCTACTATTTGTCCCTCTGTTGTGGCACCATATTCAAATTGCTGATGATGATTCTCATATTTTTATTGAGATTTAGCGCGGTCAGTATAAGGATGAAATCTGATAGCTCTTCGTCAGAACTGTTTCTTTTAATATCTCTGACAGAAACCGAGGAAAAATCTGATATCATGTCAAAAATGACAAGTGCACTCACTCATTGTTGTTTGACAATATTATTTATATGTATACATGTATATACAAGGTACTTATTTTTGTTTTGTTTTCAGCTGAAAACCAAATATCGGGAATTACAGTCGAAAGGTGAAAATGAAAACACTTGCAACGGCTTCTAATAATTGCTCAAAATAGCCCACAGCAACTAATATGAATATAAATTCTCCATACTAGTGAGATTTTTAAGTAGTTTTACTTTTCCGCACTCAGTGCAGATAAAAATCTTATCCGCACGGCGTGCGCTAAAGTGTGACTTTGTGCACGCAAATGTGTGTAGAAAAGTACTATTTTGCGCTCGTGGGGAAAGTGAATTCGTATTCTCAATTATTCCGTGGAGAAGTAGTGAAAAGAAAAAGAAGGTATGGTTCTCTGCCCCGGAATCTCCTGTATGTACATTGTACATACATACTTCTAAATAGTAACAATATGACATTTCGCCCACTGTAATTCCTAGATCCATATCCTGCAATGTAATTATGTATTTGGGACTCAATTATAGTAAACCGATTACCTTCGACTACTGATCGAGAGATTTTTAACACTATGTAAATACCATATCGACTTGACATTCTTCCATCTTCATTGCGATGCATGAGTTTTTTGTTTCGATCAGATAACGGCAGGAATGGAGGGATTATGATAATCTAGCTTGACTTTTTTTGTTGTAATGGATTAAGTTATAGGCACCAACAATATCTTGATTTGAGGGTGTTTGGCAATCCGTATACCTGTATATTTCACCTATGCCTGTACCTCACTCGACCAAACTACTATTTTGAAGGAATTTTTATCTGCTTGAACTTGAAACTGATACTAAATTTCCTTGAACCCATCTCCAGTGTGAAATTTCCAGTTTGGAATGAATAGTTATTTTCGTATCTAGAGCGCGAAATGCTACTTTGGTGATCGAGATCTGAGTTTTTTAACGAGGCGTAGCTGAAATAAAGCAGTTTTTCCTAGGCTAAATCAGTATATCCGAAGAGCACTAGTTCATCCAATCGCTCTCCGGATATAGTTCCACTTATATTTATTTCAGTTCATTTTTTCTGTTGCTAAAATTTTGCTTCCGCTCGGCTTCGCTAGATGCTCGCGCTCGCAAATGCAAAATTCGCTTGTCAAACAAAGTGTCACTTTTGATCCGAATAAAACAATCTACTATTTTATGATCATCACTGAGTGCTCGTCATGTTTTACCTTCTGGGACATTTGGTTTTTCATAAGTGCGCGTTCTTAGGGCACGGGGTTCTTCATCATTAATGAAATTCCGTTCATTCTTAACCCTCCTTCTCACCATTATAACCACAATATTATGAATCTATTTTCAAAAATACTGTTTCACCTCCATGTAAGTCAACTTTTGGTTTTTATAATATGTATATCTTCATATGCTTTTGCTTGTAGCACAGTTTAAGGAATACCCATTCCTTGAACTGTGCTTGTAGTAACTTCTAAATACAGCTGAAGATGGACTTTATAAGTCCCCGAAACATGTCCCCTTGATTAATTCACATCAGTAATAAAGTAGTGGAGAAGACTTCGAGCTATTCTTTCTTCCTTTCTCCAGGAAGTTGATCATGAGCTATTACTTGCGTTTTATTTATCTGACTTTGCCACCGGAATCACTTCGATGTGTCGTTTTATTTGCAACTTTTCCTATTCTGGTTGCTACTTTTCATTCCGTCTCCCGTCTGTTGACAGCTGTCAAAGATATTCAGAAGACATTTTTATCGTGAGGTTCGCAAGTTTATGATCCATTCAAGTAAGACTGGTTTCATATGTTCATTCCCAGATGAAATGAATGCTCTCGGTCTCAGCAAATTTTTTCCAGTCAGCACAATCACTGCCTCAAATATGCCTCGATTCATTTTCTAGATTCTCAACTCTAGTATATTGATTTTGAAATTATTAGGAGCCCCAATATATAAATATAACCTCTATCCTCTATAATATGTCAATTCTCTCATGCAAGTTCAAGAAGTTTCTCGTTTTATTTGCAAATGCCATTCTGTTTCCACCACCGCTATATACCAGAATGGAACAAATAAAACGCTACTATTGCTACAACCCCCGTACGCGTTGGTGGCTGTTCGGACAAAATTATTCTGAATTGTGGGAAATCACCGAGTTGGCGCTGAGACAAATTGGAATTCGATTTTATGGTAATGGTCGGTCCTTGGAGACATCTAAATTTCAAAGCGCTTACTCAGGAGTTGGAACTTCACAGGACGACCCTTGTGTAAAGTGCAATTCTGATTTTCAATGTGATGAAATATTCATTATGAAATCTGTGATAATTTGAGCATAGGTCCTTATATTTCTACTGGAAGTTTTGAAATTATTTTTTTAAAGAAAAACCAATTTATTCTTTTGAAGTATAAACAGAAATCTGAGATTTTATGATATAATATCATCCCCAAGATGTAATTTTCTGATGATTCTAATTGCCGTGCAGCTTCCGAAACCGCGCTAATTTTGACTCTAAATTGTCCTGAAAATTTTCTTGGATTGATAGTTTCCTTTTTTGACTTCTATATTATGTCCTGATGGGAATGGATATTAACAATTCTAAAATGTCATATAGGAATTCTCCTCAAATATCAATTTTTCAACTCGAAATGGCGTTCTTATGCAGAACTTGTGACAATTTGACGGTTCCTGTGGAAGTTCTGGATTTTTTTTGTAAAATTTCGAAATAGCATATTGTTCTGTTATTTCTCTAATGTTACACAGACATGTTTTCAACATTTTCCAACACTCTCTCTGAGTACCAATACTTGTAGGTACTCATCGTCTGATTGTCTTTTTCACATCAATGCACCACTAAACGATCAACTTTTCGTTATTTTCAACGAAGAAGACTATAAGAAAAGCAGTCATCATTACGCTTATCCGGCCAAACTTGGGCCTTCACAATGTCTGTTTTGCCAGGCCAAATGGGGGGGGGGGGGCGGGGGGATCGTGAAAAGCAAGATTGCGGTGACTTTTCGACTTTTCCATCAGTTTTCTAATATTCCACATTCATTTCTTCAACATTTTCTAATATTCTCTCTAAGTAGGTACTAATTATACTCATCTAATTGTTTTTTCCACAACAATGCCACCACTCAACTATCAACTTTTCGCCAATTTCACCGGAGAAAAGCAATCATCATTACGCTTTTCCGGCCAAACTCGAGCCATTACAAGGTCCGTTTTTCCAAGCCAAATTGAAGGTATATCGCATATTATACATGATCATATAATTTTTTTTTATCAATATCTAAGAAACTTAATGCCCATTATGAAGACCATTGTAACCTTTTTTATATTGAGATTATTATGATCTTCTCCATTTTAATCCATTTACGGGAGCAGATTCGTTCTCGAAACGTCCAAATTTGATATTTTTCTATATCTTACCTTTATTTCTCTTCTCCAAACTTTTTTCAATACAAATTGTCACTGACAAGCAAGTAAATTTTTCTTTCGGGATCTCTGATAGGAAAATTTTCTAAACGCAGTGACATTTTGGAGCAAATCATCTGATTTGTCCTTACTACACGTATATTGAAATAATATTCATATTTTTATTTTATGGAAACGAGGAGAGGAAATCCCAAAAAATCTGGAATAATGAATGTGTCATTATTTTTCGAATATTCTCTCTAAGTAGGTACTGATCATACTCATCTAATTGTCTTTTTCACAACAATGCACCACTCAACCATCAACTTTTCGCCAATTTCAACGGAGAAAAACAATCATCATAACGCTCTTCCGGCCCAATTCGAGCCATTATACAAGGTCCGGTTTTTCCAAGCCAAATTGAAGGCATATCTCATATCATGATCATAGATTTTTTTTATCAATATCTAAGAAACATAACGCCCATTATGAAGACCATTCTAACCTTTTTTATATTGAGATTATTATGATCTTCATCTCCATTTTAATCCATTTACAATGTCACCAACATAAAGTTCCATTATTGCACGTTGGAACACTGAAGACAAGGACATATCATGGGGAAGATATTTTTTTAATTCCTCAACGCTAGCTGAACTGCTGTATTCAATTGAAATTGATTTTCCTACTATTTTTTTTACACTTTTTTAACAATTTTCCTTTATTTTTCGAATATTCCTTCATTTTTTCAACATTTCCCAACAATTGTCACTGAGAACTGAAAAGTCTCAGGACAAATACGAATTTGCGATACGAAAAATGCATTTTTCATGTTGAAAACTAGAGCAGATTCGTTCCCGTTTTCTATATACCTTTATTTCTCTTCTCCAAACTTTTTTCAATACAAATTGTCACTGACAAGCTAGTGAATTTTTTCTTTCAGGATGTCTGATAGGAAAATTCTTTAAACGCAGTGACATTTTGGAGCAAGTCATCTGATTTGCCCTTACTACACGTATATTGAAATAATATTCATAATTTTATTTTATAGAAACAAGGAGAGAAAATCCCAAAAAATCTGGAATAATGAATGTGTCATTATTTTTCTAATATTCCCCATTCCACAATTATTTCTTCAACATTTTCCAACATTCTCTTTAAGTAGGTACTAATTATACTCATCTAATTGTCTTTTTCACAACAATGCACCACTCAACCATCAACTCTTCGCCAATTTCAACGGAGAAAAGCAATCATCATTACGCTTTTCCGGCCAAACTCGAGCCATTACAAGGTCCGTTTTTCCAGGCCAAATTGGGGGGTCGTAAAAAGCGAGATTGCGGCGAAGATCGGCGGCCGCAGTGTCGCAATTTGCGACCGGAACGCCCTCTACAGGGTCGCGCCGCAGGACGCCCGGTCGACGGCCGGTACGAGGGGAAATCAGAAAGTTCGGGATTGCCAGGGCAAAAAAAATGTTTTTTCCCAAGCAGCAGGAGAATTCGCATTCTCCATGTGATGAAAATATTAATTCTTTCTCGGTTTATTCAACAGAAAACAACTACTTCCCTGGCCATATGCCACGACGAATATTGAATTACATCTATTGAACACACACGATAAGAATTTGAAAACAAAATCTTCTGAAGTAGAGAATTTGCATTCTCCTTCATATAAAGATATGCATATAATATAATTCTGGATATTCAACAGAAAACAACTACTTTCCTGGATATTTGTCACGTCGAACATTGAATTATATCTGTTGAATATCCAAAATTCACTAGCTTGTCAGTGACAATTTGTATTGAAAAAAGTTTGGAGAAGAGCAATAAAGGTATATAGAGAAAATATCAAATTTTCACTTAACTTTGGACGTTTCGGGACCGATTCTGCTCCCGTTTTCAACATAAGAAATGATTATTCTAATAGCTAAGTCGTATCTGTCTTGTAGCTTTCCAGTTTTCATCGACTTAGCTCAGGGCACGCAGTTCTTGGTCCCAGTGATTATTCACCCCACAGGCTGTGGAGAGTAGTCACTGGATTTTATCTAGCACGACTCTGCGTGGCGTCGGAGGGTCGTGACTGGAATAATATATATTCAAATAATAATAATAAAAAGGTCACCCACTGATCCTATGTTCTATTTGGATGACCTCAAACTTTATGCCTCTGGTGAAATGGATATGGAACAATCCCTCAGGATGGAGCAGGGTTCATCTCAAGAAAGGACGATGCGGGAACTACGACAAGAACGCGCAGCTCGTGGACGGAAGCATCCTACACCACCTGGATGCCGGACACGTACACCTGTAGAGGAAAGTCACATCCAGGAGACACTTCAACGATTTACTAAACTGAAACTAGTTACTATAAAATTCATGTTTTTCTATTGATCACTGTTTGTCGAATAAGAAATTCTTCATTTGTTTTTTGAAAGTTGTAAAGGACTGAGATTTCATGAATTCATGATATTGGTTGAATTTTGACTGACATGAAAATTATCGTTCACAGGGAATTGATGAGTATTTGCATGGGTATATAGTGAGAATCGTGTTGGTTATTCGCAGGTCTCATAAATTATGTCTTTCAAGTCCCGGTATGAGTTTATTTGCTATAATATTTCTGAAATTCTAGTACTTGGTAGTTTGTATGGAAAACATATATTTCGTGCAATTTCCTTATATTTTCCATTTTAAACCAACCAATTTCTTCTATAGGAGGCAATACGTGTTCCTTAGTAATGTAATATTATGACCCAGTGTAATGATAGTTTGCACTATTCCACTAGTTAATGGAAATAGAGATATTAATATAACGTGGATTTTTATGCAGTTTGGAAGATGGAAAAAAATGTATTTTGTAAGAGGCAATACGTGTTCCTTGAATGTATGCTGTTTCGAAGATCTGTGTTCCTGGAGAGTCGCATAATGTAAATTTGCACTGAAAGGAGAAAATTTGTCCGTTTTTAATTTCTGATTATAGCGGTACTATACACTGAACCAAATTTGAAAATTCTCTACAAGTTCTATGCGTAGAATTTAACCCTCTTTGATATTAAATAGGATGCTACTTCCTGGGAGGGTGCAAACTCACATCACTGTATCAAAGTATTGAAACGATCTCCAGCTTGGTGGGAATTAATTCCTCAAAAAGGTTTTTCGGGATCTAATAGTTTGATTGGCCTATAAGACTTTGCAGGGGACTTAAAGCTGCCTCTTGATAATCAATGACATAGGCAGTGAAAATTCTTATACTCGATAGTCCCTTTTCCCCTTTGAAAAAAATGGGAAATGACGCCCCTGGCCCACGAGCACAAAAGATGACGAATGACTTCAAGAGATCCGGCTAACCCTCAGGAAGCTGCAGAGACGCACATATTTCGCATAGAAAGAGATAGAACGAGTGAAACAGAACACAATGGCAACATTAGTCCGGCAATAATGTTGGCAAATTGTTCGGTGGGAGGTCCCGATCGTACATCACTCGGTGTATTGTCCCTTGATCTGCTGATGCTGATGGTAAGCGATACTGCGTCGCAAAAACCATAGGCGTACCAAAAAACTCCAGAATTTTACTCTCAATACATCGAATTTGATCACATTATGGGTCTATTAGTTCTTATGACGTTTATGCCGGTTTGAGACTCAAGCAATACAATGCAGGGTGATTCATTAGGAATGGGAAATCTCTGAACTACAGATAGTAAACACCCAAATATGAAGATTTAGCCCAGCAACATGCCCTATAAAAATATTGCTGGTTTAAGAGATACAAGGGTGGTTAAGGAGAAGATTATATTTCAAAATATCTTCTACACAACCACCCTGTATTTCTCAAACCACCAATATTTTCGTGAGGCATGTTGGGTTAAATCTTCATATTTGGGTGTATACTACCTGTAGTTCAGAGATTTCCCATTCTTAATGAATCACCCTGTATATATGGAAGGTGACGATTCCGATACGACATCTGGTGGGCAGTTTATCAGGCCAGTTTATCAGGGTCTTCAAGGTCATTTTTGTTATTGTTATGGTGGTCATTTAAATGATTTTTCATGTAATTCATTCAACAAATTACTTTAACTATCTGTTCTTAATTTTCTTGAGTAGGGGAAAAGAACTTTATGTTTATTACCGACTCAATTTCACATTATTTTATAAATCATGAATCAACAAATCACTCGAATACCGAGATCGCGAAACTGTAACTGTGTCCTGTTGATGGTTGCACTAGTAAACTGATTTCAGCACTCATGAAGTCTTTTCTGATGACGAAAAATAACTAGTTGAATGGAAAAAATGGAAAAACGTAGAGCATCGAATATGAATTTGAAAACTGGATGTATAAATATGTACCTGCTACAAAAACTTCCTATCTTCTTTACCTTATTTCTTCACTTCATTACTCCAATAAAGGTTACTTATTATTAACTATTTGTAGTGTCTATCTGAGAGAACATGAAATAAATGATCACCAGTTCATATTTTGCATGGTAAGTTCCTGGTGAAGTCTCCAGGAACAAGGACTAGTGAAAGTTTCTTTTATCAACAATAAAAAGAAAATAACATTTTAACACCCTATATAGCTCGAAAGTTAGGAGGTTTAGAGCATATTATGATCATATTATGTTCATACAACTTTTCTTCTCAAAATGAGCCTAGCAACCATATCCTATATTTTTAGCCACCAATTAAACTACACCCTGATGTATACCTCAGTTGAATTCTTGTCATCATTGAGTAGGTATTCCCCAGGGATCCAACCTTGGACTCATGACATTCTCGAAATTCATAAAGTCGACCATATACATCATGACATTTTAGACATTCTTCAGGAGGCCAAACCCTTCTACAGTCTAGTTGAACTGCTGAGTACTCAGTACATATGATTAGGTTATAGGTGATCGATTGCCATTGTGATGTGACTTTTCGCCTCTTTGGCCTTCGTCCCACGAGTAGATCGGGCCTAGCCTAATAGCCCGCCATAATCCACTTAGCAGTGGGAAACGTGCTCCCACTCCCCCTATAAATCTTCAATTATGCTGTTTATACCCCCGGCTTGTGGGGGATTATCGGTTTATTAAATAATAGCCGTTTTCATTTCGGGACGGAGTGTGCATTTAGAGAAAGAAACGCCACATTAGCGGTACAGTGGGTACAAGAGCGGCACGAGGTCCTGAATAATAAAGGGCCTCTAAGGGCCACAGCCATAGGCGTGTCTGTTTCTGTAAGGGGGCAGAATTTCGTATTTTGAATTTTGAGTATTTCTTCAGTATTTATGGTCTAATCTCAATGAATATAGGCTGACTTTCTGAAATTCGAAGCGATCCAAGTGAACCTCCACAGTTTTTGATTGAGTTCACTCCCCTCATGGAGTATTGAAAATTGAGGATGAAAATAGTACATGAGGTACATACCTCGAAAAAAAAAAAAAGAATGCAGTAGTCTCATTTAGTAGGTAGATTATCATCTCCTAAGGTTTGACTCTACTTCCAACTGCAGACTGGTATATTATGATTATGATGTAGGTAATAACTGATACAATTTCGTTGTCAAGTTCGGAGTATATAGGGTTGGGGTAAAGTATGGATCAAAGTAAATATCTTTGAAACGAAAAGTACGAAATTTATGAAACTTTGCAGTCAGGTACAATGAAACAAGATGTATTCAATAGGCTCGTTTGTGTTTGCTCTACCTTCTAAACTCGATTTTTTTATATGAGTTGCTCTGTTTACATTATGCCATGAACAGAGACAACTATTGGAACGAAATCAACTTTAGTAAGTTCAGCAACACGAACGAACAAACCTAATGTGATTGTTTTTGTTGATAATGTACACTAATGTACAGGGTTAATTAATATGGATCCCATGTTCTCAACACTCAATATCTCGAAAACTAAAGGAACTTCAAAACAAAATCTTGAATCAGATGTTGTTCTCTTTCGAACGGTGCCCAATAAACATTATTTCTATATTCCATATACGGGGGTGTGTGAAAATGTTTTTTATTTCAAATGAAACATCCCATGTTTTATTGTATATATTAAAAGAGTGGTTTTTGCGGATTCCAAGAGTATAGCATGTCCATACATTCCATAGAGTAAAACTGGATGAATTGAACAAATAACACTGTGATATATACGTTGACATGAATTGTGTTGTCTGAATTCAGAATGAGGAGGTTAGTGGTTAGTCGAACCATGTGGAGAATTGTAGGTCTCTATTCAAAATAAGAAAGTTGGTGCCGACTTTGGGCACACCCTGTATAGCTGGAGGACTAAAAATATTTCAGGTTGATTGAAAATGATCAATTATGTCAGCATACCAATTATTTGTTTTTGTTTTTGATCCCACTGCAAGCTTGGATACTTCTGATGTGTGGCCTATATAAATCAACCTGTATTATTCCCACTAAATCCGGTATGTATGACTTCGAAATATCATGATCCATCAAAATCTTTACAAAAACCATCACATCAGATGCATTTTGTGTCATTGTACTTGACTGCAAACTTTCAGAAATTTCGTCCTTTCCTGTATATCAACTGATTAGTGATTACCATCAACCTTGACCAAGAGCCTTCAGCCAATGGAACGTTGTCTTGGTACTCTTTTTTTTAATCTCGCACGAAAGAAAATTCTGATGATGATCGAAGAACATTGTGCGAGTACCTCCCGCTTTGACCGATTTGCACAAACTAAGCGGAGTTGGATAGAGAATCGAAAGGCCTTTAAAACAAGGTACCACGTGACCCCTCTTTATATTTGAAAAAAAAAAGTTATTGGTGGTCACTTGACACTAGGTCACGTGACCACAACCATTTTCATGCGAAATAGTAGTGAAAGAGGTACCTTTTTGCCTGAATTTTACCCGACCTTGCTAGCTTGTTCCGTTCAAAGGTTAAAGCGGGGAGGACTTTTTACGTCCTCACTGTAGAAGGAATATTACGCCTAGTTTCCTATATATATTACTGTACATTGACTTTGTCGAACTTGCAAAATTAACTCAGTTTCATGACAAGGCTCTCTTGGTTCTTAATTCATTTCTTCCTAAGGAAAGTTAGGCTACTTGCTGTTGAAGCTTAAGTACATCAAGCACTCCATCCCAGTATAGTGATGAAGAAGAAGATAACCTAAAAATTGACCAACGTGTGATAAACGTTGACAAAGTGTTTCAATGTCTTGAATTGTGATAAAAGAATTTGCATTAATGTAAAAATTATGTAAGAATCGTTTTTGTTCGTCTTTTACAAGAATTTTAAATGTTTCGTGACACTGTATGTTCAAAAAATGTTACATCGATTATCAAAATTTCCTCTTAACATCCTAGTGATCATCCTCAAATAGTGTAAGTACCATTTGAACATTTCATTATATTGCTGTCATTGTACACATAAAAAATCTATTGTAGTAGACCCTGAAGATGAAAATATACATTTCCGAAAGCTCGGACAAACTGTAATGAGTTCACATTCACTTTGCTGCAATCCCCACTAGCAAGCTAGTTTATCTCTAACGTGTCAGCAACGACTTCCCTTTCTTCTATATAAATATATATAGTGGGGACGTATTGAAGGTCGGCATTCCTAATGTTCAAAAACAAAACAAAAGTTGCTGACCCTTCTACTCCTCGTAGATTACCGACCTTGGGCTGTCCCTGACCCTTTGGATATATAAACTAGCTCTTCGAGTCCCGATAAATCCAATAAATGACTCTCATTCCCAACAAACAAACACACACACCTCTGGACCGAAATCCGTCAAGGCTTGAAAAGTCACGGCGCGGAGAATCAAGTGGGCGTGGACGGGATTCGTCACCCCTGACGAGGGAGCGTGAGACGTGGCTGGCAGCCAGGTGGCAGGGTAGAAGCAGAAGCTGACGCAGCTGCCCCATGGGGGTTCACCAGGGGGTGGGGGTTGGGATTGGCCAGCTAGAGGCGTCTAGCTACACCATTTTCATCTGTGGTTCTCTGGATTCTCGCGCGTCCATGACGTCACTCACAATACGCGATATTCGCCCAAATTTCGATTCACCTACCGTCTCCGAACATACCCGAATAATGCGTTGTTGTCAAATTCGGATGATATATTTCCACGATTTCAATGGTATGGTCATTGTGGAGCTATTGTCGATCTAAATCCTAGTGCGAGAAGGAATAATATATATAGCTCCTGCCTACTAACTACCGAACTAGGTTGTGATCTAGAACGACAATGGTGGAGCTAACAACATTCATTTAATCAAAGTCAAATATGTCGTTGGGCTCAAGGAAATAGTACTTCGTGATGTAATAGCATGAAAAAATCATGTTTTCATCATAGGTCATACCTGGATAGGTAAATATACTTGATGACATTTGTAGAATATAGATTTCCATGACTCCGAAATGGAATTTTCGATGAGATTACGTCATGAATTACTACACTATCCCTTCACCCAAATTTGGATTCACTCATGTTCGGATTTACCCGAATTTCGAATCACCCAATCGAAATTTGGGTGAATCTGAATTTGAGTGAATCGGTATTTGGGCGAATCAAAATATGGGTGAATGGAATTTTGGGTCAAACGAGATGTTCCTGCGATATTTTCGTGATGCAATTCTTTCTTTATATAGTAGAAAGTTTCAAGTCAGCTGATGGTACAGCGAACTGTAGGTTGGTTTCTTTCATGTCATATAAAAGTGGCTATAGGAACGGTTCCGTATGCTCTTTCATTTGGGAAATTTGGCATCATTGGTTTCTTGTGTATTGTTCCATTAACATTCCCAAGTTACGGAACTCTTCTATCTTGGTTCTAATAGTCTCCAGTGAATTATTAGAATCAAGTTTTGTTAATGGTGGTCAATTATTTACTCGTATATGCTGTATATTATTCTTCATAGAATTGTACAAGACGACTTGTTGTCCCGCTCTATAGTTCAGCAACTAAATCTGGTGAAAGTTGTGTTCCTGATGAATACACAGATGAACAAATGCGTATACATTTTTGCGTTCTCCTCGATGTGGTTGAAATGTTGACTGACAGTTGTGCAAGAAGCCCTCAATTTTGAAAAATCACAGAAGGAAATTAGAAAATATCTGCTTTCAAACATATTTCGAAGAAGAAAATTTCATAACAGTCATTTTCATCTAATCAGATGCTTTATTTCGACATTTTTACTATGGTTACCAGCAAATTTGTTGGACATTTTTCATCTACTTGAGCATGTAGACGTAAAATTAATAAGTGGAAATATTCTGGCACATGAAAGCAGACAAAATTGAAATAATTTTGGCAATATTTTTCATTTTTTGGAAACTTATAGTAAGAAAATCATATGAAATCAATTATTTTCATATAATAATGCATGTATCTGATACTATAAATTATATTTTACTAGGGAACAGGGAGAGTGAATATTTACTTAATGTTTTCTTTTTGAATATAATTCCGATATGAATTTTTTTGGTGAATACACCACATGCATGAATTAAATGCAGGAAAATTGTCTCGTACTTGACTTTTTAAAGAAAATTAACCCTCGTCGCCTCTCGACTCGTGATAATTCTCAGAAGATTCATGTAGATACTCAAAAAAATTACGGCAATAATTCATTACCCATGGAGATATTAGTAATAATTTCATAACCTATATGAATCCAAAGAGAAAATAATTGAAAGTTGAATGTGCATGCGAGATGAGAATGAAAAGAAAAAAAAGCGTGTCATTTCAACTAGATTCCAAATAGAATTGATTTTTTAACAATCACAAATGTAAGAAATTCTGTGTATACGACTACCAAGCCTGCGGCTTGGCTTCAATCCATGCAAGGGTCAATTTTCTTCATTTTGTTCTCTCGAGTGGGTAATTTTCCGAAAAATATACTTTTTAGGAAGAAAGTTCATTTAGGCCGAGCTAGATTAGATCGATTAGAAAAAGTCTCCCATTTTACGCAGGAAGGTTATTTTCTTTCCTTAGTACTTCAATACGTCTTGAAAATTCAAAGAGCCACCAATGAAATTGGTATAGCTAGACGTCGGTCGGATCAGGTCGGTGTTCTTCTAATCGTGCCTTCGCGACACCATGCTAAGGGTGATAGAATCGGTACAACTACTATAATGGCAGTGATTACGTGCTCAGATGAGTTTCACTGTTATAGAGGTGTTTGTATTGTGCATGGTCCTTTGTCGTTGTTTGTATACGTCAATTATTTAGCGGGCACAAAGCAAAGTTTACGATAACAACTGGTCGAGGCACTGGTCCATCGGAAAATATTGACGCTCTGCCACTAACTTAGCTTAGTTTGAATTGCGGCATCTTTAATTTAGCGGGCACAAAGCAAAGTTCACGATAACAACTGGTCGAGGCACTGGTCCATCGGAAAATATTGACGCTCTGCCACTAACTTAGCTCAGTTTGAATTGCGGCATCTTTGGATATTCGCAAAGGGGATATTATATGACATTATCCCCTTCCATTTGCTATTTGTTTCAACTCTTTATCACATGACGGAAGTATACAGGGTGGCCCACGGTCGATGGTAACTTAGACGTATACGGAAAACGGTACATTGGATTATCCTGAAAATTTGGTTACTCTAATAAGCGTTTGTGATCTAACGATTCAAAATATTTTCAGCGAAGCAGCGTTGCCACTTTTACCAAAAAGTAGCATCATCTTTGTTATTTCAAATGGAACACCCTGTATTTTATTGCGTTTTTAGATTTTTCTCGGAAAGCTGATTTCATCAATGCATCACACTTGGGGTCTAGCAGGAATTATTACAGAGATATAGGGTGTTCAAAATCGAGATTTTTCAACTTTAGGATTTTTTTTGTGTCGAAACTATTCATCATTGGTCAAAACGGCTTACATGTCCCTGTATTAACTTTTGATTAACTATCTACCGACATTTAATTGGAAAAAATACAGGATGGTCCAAGATTCAGAATTTTGATCACCCTGTATCTGTTCCAATTAAATGTCAGTAGATAGTAAATCAAAAGTTGAGATAGGGACATGTAAGCCGTTTTGATCGATAATGAATAGTTTCGACACAAAAAATTCCTGGAATTGAAAAATCGCGATTTTGAACACCCTATATCTCTGTAATAATTCCTGCTAGACCCCAAGTGTCATGCATTGATAAAATCAGCTCTTCGAGAAGAATCTAAAAACGCAATGAAATACAGGGTGTTCCATTTGAAATAACAAAGATGATGCTACTTTTTGGTAAAAGTGGCAACGTTGCATCGCTGAAAATATTTTGAATAGTTAGATCACAAACGCTTATTAGAGTAACCAAATTTTCAGGATAATCCAATGTAGCGTTTTCCGTGTACTTCTAAGATACTATCGACCGTGGGCCGTGGGCCACCCTGTATGTGGATTTAGCTCAGATTGAGAGCTGGCACAGGTATAGGTTTTTGAGATCTACCTACCATACTACCTAGTCGGAAAAATTGAACATGTGCTATGCATTTGAGTAAGGATTTCAGTAACTTTTCACTTCTGTGAATGAAATGAAACTGAATTCAATCTCGAAATCTTATGATGACTGATTGAGAGTTTCACACTCTTCTTGACTTTTTGTTATATTTATTTTACTTGTTCTTTCCCTATAAGTCTTGAATTTCTATTCGATCAAAGGTTCCGTACCTACTTCAATTTAGACAATATGGTACAGGTAGGTAATTATCATCAAGGAATTGAAATGAAATTAGACGACATTCTACTATATATAATATGTATATTACAAATATTTACAACTATATCATTATTACAACCATCCAAACCTCCCCTTCCATCTATAATTCGATCTCTTTTCGTTTCATCATGAGCAATCAAAGAGTACCCACATTCTCCAAATTCCAAAATCTGGATATAGGTAGGTATTTTGAAGAACCTGTAGGACAACTTAATTTGATCAAGTTTTTTAAATGTCCATCCTGTTCAATTCAAGTTGTGTCCCTGCTAAACGAACCATTTTTAATATATCATAATACCCCATATTGCACTTGTCAAAGTTGAAATCTTTGTTAGAACTCTCGGCACTTCACTCAAAGGGCTTTTCAAGTTACCTACAATCGATCTTAAAACTCAATTTTGTTGATGAAATTTAGAAAATAGGCGCGGGGACTCGACCGTGTAAATTCAGTTAAAATCTAATATATAAATAAAAAAATTATATATGGCTGAAGATTTTTCAATGCAATATGCTGCGATTCCTGAAAAAATACCAATTGGAAATCTTACGATTTCATGAGACATTCAAACATAGTGAAGGTACATTCCTTGCCAGTACTGATATCATTAGTTCCATGATTTAGTTGAAATATAATATTAATAGAAAAATAATTTATGTCTAGTTCAATATGCTGTGATACCTCAAAAAAACCAATTGGAAATCTTACGATTTCATGAGACATTCATATAGTATATAGGTATGCCTTGCCAGTACTGACGTCATTAGTTCCATGATAGTATAGGAAATATGCAGAAAGTATAACAGTTTTTGTATTCACATCCAATTGAATGATTCCGATAATGAATTAGTTTGAAAAAATCTCAAAATCTCGATGATGATAGGAAACAAAACAAATGAACTATATAGTGTTTTTCGAATGATGCTCAGTTCATCCATGAGATTGCTAAATTATTATATTGTTATTGTTTTTATATGTGGTGTTTACTAAAGTTCATCAAGGGGTTGGAGTCGATACTTTTCAACATAACCATTTCATTTCTGAGGCTATTTATATACTAGCAATAACTTTGATGCATATAACATACGATCGGTTGAAGTACCTACTGACGTCAGTACTGCTGGTAATGTTTCTTTGTGAAACTATTGACAATATGAAATTGAAAGGAATTCTTTATAGAGGTCATGATCGAGGTCTTGTCATAGACTCTTCAAGAGCTACAATTGGCCTAATTGCCATGGCGATTGAATCTTGTGATTTGTGTTGTTTTATTCATGTAATAAAAGTGTTCTTGCCAAATTCCATACTTTCCTGAATATTTGTAATTTCTTTTGAAAAGGAAACATTTACGTGAATCACAATCCAATTCGAAACATAACTCACTTTTGCCATAGGGCGATAAGAAATTGAGGGTAGAGGAATAACTCTTGTTCTTCCTGTAAAAATGATCAAGCCATCAGATTTTCTTGGGAACTAACACTCAGGCTCACATTGAGGAGGATAAATCTACGATTGGGTCGAAATTCCACCAGAATCGAAGAAGAATTAAAAATGTTACAGGGCAATCGATATCGCAAAATTTTTAAATGATCAGCGGATTTTTTTGCCCGTGTGTTCTAGTTGGGACACGCTCTGGTACTTGAAAAGCCCTGTACAGAAAACACATTGCTAGATCACCCTTGGAAGACACCTCGCACCAAGTGCGGTGGCGCCTGGTGCGGATGGAACCCGCGCAAGTCCAGCTAACTCGCACCTAGTACGGTGGTGCCTGATATGGATGTAACTCGCGCAGGTCTAGCTAACTCGCACGTAGTGCCGCGGCGCCTGATGTGGATGGAACCCGCGCAGGTCCAGCTAATTCGCACCTAGTGCGGCGGTGCCTGGTGCGGATGGAACCCGTGCAGGTCTAACCCGGCTCTCAGGGCCGCGTGACTCGCCAGGACACGCCCGGCGAGGTCCCCGAGGGCCCTCTCAAGCTGCTGGTGCTGCGACCGCACCGCGAACCTGTTCACGTGCACCGGGATGGGCACCACTAGCTTGCCCTTCTGCTGTCCGCCCTTGCCGCCCTGCACGTAAAAAGCGAATGTCAAACCAAAGATTACTAACGCCTCCATCAGGTTCCAGATTCCATGGGCATACGAGTCTGGTGAGATGTCAGGTGACCTATATGTATGCTTAGTCCAGCCAGTACATCGAATTTATGATATCCAGTTGGAAATCATCTATATCTTCTTGAAATTCACATCAACGTTCCAGTGTCATCAGGAACAGTAAATCGGCTCTTATAACCAGTACAATCATTCCATGAAGATTGTTTCATAAAATCATCGAGTACATTAAAAGCATTCAGCAAAATAGTTACATAACCTTCCAAATCTTCAAGTAATAATACTTTTAGGACAAGTATATAAAGTGAAAGTAAAGGTAAAAGTGAAGATAAAAGTAGAAGCAAAAGTCTGGCAGAACTATAACATAGGAAAAATAGAAAACGTGTTGTAATAACGTAACCTTGAGATGATGAAAGTTTATAAATCAATTTCCTTGAATATGGCCCAAATTCCATAAAAATAAACATTTCAATAAATCAAAAATGTTTTAAATAATTGGGTATTTACCTCTAATTAGCTGTTTTCACGATAACTTGTGGATGATCAAAAACGTGATTTAGCAGACATCCGCATACGAGTTCATTTCATGGTGGCCAGAGGCAGGAAGGAACGATTTTCGATTTTTTTTCTCTTTTCTAGTTGACAATAAAAAATTCAAATGTCCATGTCCTAAAGGCCAAAAAATCATAATATCCAAATAGCCAAAATCGATTCAACTGTTGCAATAACCAATACCAGGTTCAAATGAATAATCAATACAGATCAATAAGATAACGCTGACGGCATACTGCATACTGCTTAGAGGATGGAGAGAAGTCCATTCTTGGTATGTTACTGTCGCGATCCTGCTCGTTGAAGGCTGAACGCTGAACTACTGGTTAATGCAACATGAGACAATGAACAAGAAAAAGAAGAATGAAAATTACAATTTTGAACCTTAACTGCTTGTTTGACATTTCAGCTGAATGTTTTCAGAATAAACTGAAATAATAAACTTTCATCAAATCAACACAACATAATTGAATTCAATTCAAATTATGTAAAGAATAAACAGGATAATCTCCGACGAATTCCAGTGACTCGCAGCTCCATGAGATCTGTAACAGAGAAGCTCAAAATTTTCTACAAAAAGGAGTGCAAATTCTCAAAAAACATTCAGTGAAAACCAGAGTTGAATCAATTACTCTGAAAAGGTCAGTTGAATACTTGGTACTATCAATATCTCGTAGAAAAAGTAACATTCAATAAAAGTAGATGTTACACCAAGGTTATTCTTACCGTGTGGTGGTGCGGCCCGGTGCCAAGGCCAGCCTTGACCCTTTTCCACTTGGCGCGCCTGTTCTGGAACCAGATCTTCACCTGGACCTCGCTGAGGCGCAGCGCCGAGGCTATCTGGCTGCGCTCGGTGAGCGACAGGTACTTCTTGGCGTGGAACTCGCGCTCGAGCTCGAGCAGCTGCTCGGAGGTGAAGGCGGTGCGGCGGCGACGCGCCTTGGAGGAGGGGCAAGAGGGGTCGGCGGAGGGGGGGTCATCTTCGTCCTCGAGGTCTGAGGTGGCTGGAAAAGGAATTGACTGAAGTCAATCTAGGCCCAGATTTACAGTTTGACTATTCTATAGCTTGGCCCCTGAGATGCGCAAACGATAAACAGAGATGGTTAGTATGCGACAAAGATTCTTTACACCTTTTTATTGATGGGATGTACATTCGTACTGTACTATTCTAACCGATGTTTACTGAACCAGTTCCTCGAAAATAAGGAGCTGTTGCTCCACTACGCCGACTGGTCTACTGCGCATCCAAGTCTCAGAGGCCAAGCTATAATGGTCAAGCTGTACCATACAGTTTTGACATCAGAATGTTAGAAGATTATGCATCTTACTAATTTTGTTAGGTCAATTAATTTACGAAAACCATTTTAAAACTATTTGAAAATATTCAATATCAACTTCTAGGGGAGTAGTGGACCGTGAGGGGAAAAGGGAAAGGATAAGGTGGGAATTTTCACGTGCCCATTTTTCTGACAAAGGTAAATCCGGGAATGAATAACTCATTCATTTATTCAACATTGTATAGTTTGTCCAAAATCAATTGCAGAGTCTTGTGCTGACCCGCAGCCACTTCAGAGAGAACAAGCCGACGCCGCACAGTGCGATTGATATTGGATATAGTATACGCACTTACATGCAAAAAAATCGGCCAGTAAAATATTTAGTCAAATTGATCGCCCTGTAACTTTTTCAATTCTTGTCTGATTTTGGTGAAATTCCGTGAATATATGTTTAGAAATGTTAATCTGAATTTTAGTTTTCACAAAAAATTAATGGCATGATTATCATACAGAGAAAAACGAATGATTTTTAATGACAAAGTGCTACAATATATCAAAAACCATTGATAGACAAATGTTGTCTTTTTTATGCATTCAAAATCATTAAAGGTTGTCTTTGTAATTCCTGAAAAACTGCTTCTGTTGTTGCACTTAGTTCTTCAGAATTGTTGATTGTGACTTTTACGGTAGTGTGTTAGGGACAATGAATATCAATTTGAACAATTCAATGAATCGAAAAGGTACTGTATAATTCGAAATTCAATTGTTTTCGTAAATATTCAATCAGGTGCTTATTCAACATTATGAATTTTTTATTATTATTTATCTGTTGATGCTATCAGGTTAATTAGTGAAGGTATTGTTTTTGTACCCTACATGGAAAAATCAAAAGAAATATTCCCTCAATCAGAACTTTTTTTATATGAACAATCCATAAAATTCAATGTTGTAGTGATTTTTGCAAATTGTATATTTATACATTACATATCATTTGGAAAAGAAAGAAAAAGGATTTCAATTACATGGAACGAATAAAAAAAATATCATCTATTGGCATGAAACCTTGTAATGACTAGATATTTCAAGTTGATATTCGAATAATTTTTCACCAAAAATTTTCCAGAATAGAAAAAATCTAATTGCCACATCTATTTTTCGTAGTTTATATTCAGCAAAAAGTTCATTATGAGAAAATCGAAAACTTTCAATATCATTGAAATAAAGAAAGATTCGGAAAATAATAAATATATGGAAAAAGTGATATTTTCAATATATTATCTTCTCGATACTCCGTTTCCGAGAGTATTTCGAAAAAAATTTATATGGATGTAATTTTCACTGACAGAGCTCCTAAAAACAAATGTGTCAAATAGAATTTTCCTATTCTGGTAAATTATTTGGTAATAAATTAGTCGATTATCAACTTGAAATAAGTAGTCATTAAGTATTTCAAAACAGATTCTATGCCTGTTATAGGTTCTGGAGAATAACAGCGAATGTACTCTTTAATTATAGTAACACACATTGTAGAATGACCATAATTCGTCCAATGTGTAGTCTTCAAGTCATGCTTTATCAAATTATCTAGTAACTGATATTGGATCGCCATAGCAAAATGATTTAAATCGCATTAATAAGACAGCTAGGCTTTCCCCTATTTAATACATCTTTTTTAAGAAGATTATTCAATTTTTAATAACCGTTATCCGCTTTTTTCTCAGTGATTATATACATATAACAGTACAGTGCATGCTCTCTGCTATAGCTACACAAGCTTATACCCTATTTCCAGAGATGTTTCAGTCAACTACCTAAAGAAAACAAAGCTCTCTGACGGTTACACGCTACATAAATTTAATAAACCATGGCAAATCGAGTAGAAAATAATGTTCGAAATTTTAATAACCCATAAACGAGGCGAACATTAAACTCCGCCAATGAAAACAATGTTATAAAATTGTCGAGATCATAATATACACTGCACAGAGTGACGTCGAGAATAATTTTGTGGCCAATGGGTCGATTGTTATTCAAACAGAATTTGGCAATGTGTTTCCGTCCAAACTGCAGAAGGACAATATGCTGAATTTGCATGAGGAATCGATTATGGGCTCTGTTGTCTGCCAAAATTATTCTAGACTGATGCCAACAAAAGACCACCAGTATAGAGTTGAGGAATTAATATATCTACTCAGCTTACAGTCATCTCTACAACAATGTGTTCGATAGATATGTTCCGAAATTCACATCTTCGAAGAAAACAACTAATCACCCTCCCTGGTTCAATTCTCAAATCATAAAGAAAATCAAACAGAAGTCCAAAAATCAGCTTATAATGAATTTTCACGTCTGAGGCTAGACATCTATAGATTATTCAGAAAGAATTACAATAGGTTTATAAAATAATTGAATGACATTTCACAATAATTAGAGCTACCTAAATAAGTTATTGCACCTAGATTACAAGCAATGTGTATGTGCAAAAATCTAAGAGGTTATGTTAGTTTCTTAACATATAAAGTAGTGAAATAAATTATTATTATCAATAATATTATCCTACAACCTACATGTACTTAAATGAAGAAATGCTAAGGGAATGAGAATAAATATACAAGAATTAAAGGAAGAAAAATCTTATGCACGAAATGCAGAGAATTACCTACATTAGTTTTACAAATAATGTTTTATAATTACTGTAGATAATAGGCTTACATTTTTTTACAGATGCATTATATTTAGAAATATTTCTTATGTGAATTGGAATAGAATTGTAAGTTTTTGGAGCTAGGCTCGTAATGAATCTTTGGTTACCGTCTTTTCTGTAAAATGGAACAATTAAATTCTGGTTGTATATTTGTCTAGTTTGGTATGTATGCTCAACTTTTGTTTGTAAGTCCTTGTTTTTATACAAAAAAAGACAAATATTATAAAAATATAGCATTCTGATGTTGAGTATATTGTCGTCATAGAGCTTTTCCGTAGCGAATTGTTTTTCTTTTTGAAAGATGACCTTCAAAATATAGTTTTGTACAACATTCACAGGTTCGAGTGAGTTTATGTATAGACCACCCCACACAATTATAGCATACTGTAGAATAGACTCAACTAAAGCTTTATAGATAGATATAACAAGTTTTTTATTCGTGAATTTACGTAGCTCATAAAACTTTAAAACTAGCCTTCTCGTTTTAACAACTAGATAATAGGAAGTTGAAATTTGGTCTGTTGACATCAGTTAGAGAAAATGCAATAAATTTTGATTTATCTATATTTAGGGTTAATTAATTTATCTATATTTAGGGTTAATTCATTAAAGAAATTAGCGAAGCCTATAGAGAATATATCAATACTGTTGAAACAGATCTTATTGATAATCCCAATAGATTTCGGAGTTTCACTAACAGTAAAAAAGGGAAATCTCGTATTGCTGATCAAATGATTTATGAAGAAAGGATGGTAGATACTCCTGAAAGTATCTTAAATGTCTTTGCTGATTTTTTCGCATATTTCGATATTTCCGCTAAAAGACACATCAGTCACTTAGAACATCATTCAAATTGACCAAAAATGACGACAGGCCCAGATGACATTCCAGCGTTTGTTATTCGGGACTGTGCTCAGCTTCTTGATGTATTTCCGCTCACTATCCTCTTCAACTTATGTCTAAAATCCAACATATTTCCTGAAGCATGGACGCTATCAAAGGTCTGTCCGATTTATTAAAAAGGAAACGAGTTTGATGTTGAAAATTTCAGACCGATATCAATAATATCGAATTTCAGTAAGGTATATGAGATAGTCATCTACAATAGGCTATTTGTGAAGTTTTTAAAATCTTCGATCACTTTTCTTGAAAGCGTATTTTGCTAACAAGCTGCAGTTATTCATTTTCATGATTTGGCGAAGAAGATCTTTCGCCAAAATATGAAAATAGACAAAAAGAGAATTTCCGCTTCCGCCAAAATATGGAAAAGAAGTAACGTGGAATGTGATTTAATCATACTCAAATTGCACCTATTTTCCGAAAATTCTCAACCTCACTATAGGTTACACTTGCATAAGCACTTTTTTCTGTGTAGCCTATAGTGAGGTCAAAAATATTTGGAAAAGAGGTGCAATTTGAAAATATGAAAGATATATTCCCCTAACGCCTAACTTTACAAACATTCACCATTATCACGTGCTTTCGAAAAGAAGAAAAGTTGAGCTTTTGTTTATGCTAGTTACGCCATTGACATGGTGAGTATCATAATAAATTCAAAGTTTTCAATCGAATTCAATAATCTGATTGCCTCATCAACTTCATTTTTTTAGCTGTTTTCAATTCAGTAGGTGCTTGATTTATCGACATATTTATAGGAGAGTTAAACTGCTGATAGAGAAGTAGCTCTACCTGCTCTATACCTTGCATTGAGTAGGATTCAGCCATCTCAGTTTTATTAACTTGTTGAGGCATAGTAAAATGACCAGCTAACGCTGGCAGTTTCGCCGAAGATTTGTATATCTCAGGTGATTCAGTTTTTCCAATAATCACTGATGTTTCGTAATATTCAAGATACAAGTTTTAATGCGACGGTAGTATTGGCACCGGCACTTGCCATATTTTATAAATTCCATGATAAACTTTTTGTACAGTTGAATCATTTCACAATTGGAGTTTTTGATATAGGAGGAACACTCCTATTTGTGAAAATCTTATCGTTTGGGAAGTTTTTACAAAAGTAGATACCTACATCCCACATAAAAATCTTCGATTATTTTTCTTGAAAGCGTATTTTGCTAACAAGCTGCAGTTATTCATTTTCATGATTTGGCGAACAAAATATGAAAATAGACAAAAAGATGTTTCCCGCTTCCGCCAAAATATGGAAATGAAGGAACGTGGAATGTGGTGTAATTATACTCAAATTGCACCTCTTTTCAAAATATTTCCAACCACAATGTAGGTTACACTTGCAGAAGCACTTTTTGTTTGTGTAGCCTATAGTGAGGTCGAAAATATTTGGAAAAGAGGTGCAATTTGAGAATATGAAAGATATATTCCCCTGACGGCTAACTTTACAAAACAACCACCATTATCACGTGCTTTCGAAAAGTAGAAAAATTGAGCTTTTGTTTATGCTAGTTACGCCATTGACATAGTTAGTATCATAATTGATTCAAAGTTTTCAATCGAATTCAATAATCTGATTCTGATTGCCTCATCACGTTCATCTTTTTTAGCTGAGAGTTTTACTATGCTGAAGAAACGAAGGAAATCGTAGAAAATGGCGAAGAACGAAGTGATATAGCAACTGTGAAGAGAGGAGTACCGCAAGGATCAGTTTTGGGTCCCCTTCTGTTGTTGATTTACATAAATGACCTCCCTTACACTATGAATTCTATGTACGCAGCAACGATTATGTATGCGGACGATACTACGTTTGGCATTGAATTGGAAAAAGAAGAAGATACTGAACTTTTTCTTTCACTTATCTTGGAGAAGGCTAGGGCTTGGTTCGAGCACAATGATATGCTATTAAATGGAAGTAAAAGTAGGAGTCAAACTTTTGAAAATGTTACTCCTGAAAATTCAAATAACCATGTTGATTTGGGAGTTGAATTAGATACAAAGTTGCAATGGTCAGAACATATAAATATATTGTGTGGAAAACTCTCAAGAACAGTGTTCGCTATCAGGAAAATTCGTTATTCACTTGGCGAATCAGCTGCACGCACAACATATTGTGCACTCTTCCACTCTGTTTTAACATATGGAGTTTTTGATATAGGAGTGTTTGCAAAAAAAAATACTTCTGGTTCTGGTTGGTGCACCTAGGAGTCAGCCCTAGGGCCTTCAACGAGGGACGCCACTGGACTGTAGACTCTGTCATTTTCCTATAACCCAGTTAATTCATTCTTTTCCATAGTTTCACTCACCATTCTCTGTATACGGGGCTATGCAATTTGCGTCGAATGGATTGAAATTATTACAATTTTTTTACGAATTATGATTATCCCTTTGAATGAAATGAATGCATCACGCATTGTTGGGTCTATATAAATCCCCCCAAAAGCAAAAGTACTTACCCTAATGAATGCTTACGTAGGCTAATTGAGAGTTTTCATGCCACCGGATATGGGAAAATTGATGGTATTATACATAGTTATCGGAACCCCCTTAGTAATCCATTATCGGGTTGGAACTGCATAATTCAATAAAAAAGGGTCTAATTGCCACAAAAGTAGCTATCCGCATGCACACGGACCATGATAATTATTGTTTTTAAAACAGGCCTATATAGATTCCTTGTAACATATTCAATTTTCATCAGCGTTTTTGTTTCGATTCGGATTTTGTTCAATGAAAGCAACTGATTAAACTTCAAGTCGCTCTTCATATTATCATCACAGTTGTGTCTATGTGAACGATTTTGTCATTATTTTTGTAGGCCTTATTTCACTTGGTTCTCACGATGTTCTCTGAACATTACAGGATATTCCTTTTCGTGGGTACCAGAACATAAAAAAAAGTACTCGCTTTATCCAGAAGAAATCGTTTCCTACAGCTAAAACACGAAACAACTGCTCTTTCTCAACTGTTTCTTATAAAACAATGAGGTACCCATGTTCTACATTGTATTTCTTCTATTTCATTTCCTTACCAACTATAAAACAATTATTTCATTGTATTACAGTCGTGATTATTATTATACAATAAATCTCAGCTCCCATGACTCCGAAATTGAATACAGGCTGATTCACGGTGGATGGCACATTAGACGTTTCTGGTGAACCAGACAACGGATCATTTTGAAAATTCAATGGAGGGCATATTCGGACATTCTCTAGCCAACTAAAATATTTTCGACAATGCGGTGTTGCCGCTTCTATTAGAAAGCAGTAGCAACTTTGATTTTTCAAATGGAACACTCTGTATTTTATTGTATTTTTAGATTCTCCCTGAAGAGCAGATTTCATTGATTTATCACACTTGGGGTCTAGCGGAAATGATTACAGAGATATAGGGTGTGAAAAATCGACATTTTTCAACTTTAGGAATTGTTTTTGTCGAAACTATTCATTATTGGTCAAAACGGCTCACATGTCCCTATCTCAACTTTTGATCAATTATCTACTAACATTTAATTGAAACAAATACAGGGTGGTGCAGAATTCAGAATCTTGATCACCCGGTATATGTCCCAATTAAATATCAGTAGATAGTTAATTAAAAGTTGAGATAGGGACATGTAAGCCGTTTCGACCAATAATGAATAGTTTCGACACAAAAAAATCCTTAAGTTGAAAAATGTCGATTTTTCACACCCTATATCTCTGTAATCATTTCCGCTAGACCCCAAGTGTGATACATCGATAAAATCAACTCCTCAAGGAGAATCTAAAAATGCAATAAAATACAGAGTGTTCTATTTGAAAAATCAAAGTTGCTACTGCTTTCTAATAGAAGTGGCAACACCGCATTGTCGAAAATATTTTAGTTGGCTAGAGAATGTCCGAATATGCCCTCCATTGAATTTTCAAAATGATCCGTTGTCTGGTTCACCAGAAACGTCTAATGTGCCATCCACCGTGAATCAGCCTGTATATGGCGGTATATAATTGCAATATAAAAATCTTCTATTATTTTTTATGATGGCATATTTTGCGAATAAGCTGCACTAATTCATTTTCATGATTGATTTGGCGAAGAAGATCTTTCGCCAAAATATGAAAATAGACAAAAAGATGCAAAAAGAGTATTTTCGCTTCCGCCAAAATATAGAAATTAAGGAACGTGGAATGTAGTTACATTATACTCAAATTGCATCTCTTTTCCAAATATTTTCATCCCCATTATGGGTTACACATGCAGAAGCACTTTCTGTGTAGCCTATAGTGGGGTTGAAAATATTTGAAAAATAGGTGCAGTTTGAGAATATCAAAGATATAATCAATCCCCTACCCATAACTTTTCAAACATCCACCATTATCACGTGGTTTCGAAAAATTGAGCTTTTCTTTATGACTCGAGAGTAGAAGACGATAGCAAATTGTTGTGTTTGTCTCCGATCACGGAATGTCAATGAATAGATATTCTTCTGATGATAGAGCTATGTTTTTGAATGACTTTAAATTATAAATTTGAATTTCATATTATTCCTTTTGTTGAATCATTTCGCTATTTTTTGTTAAAGCCATTGAAAAAATATCTTATAGTGTATAACTCGCATGGAATGCTTATTTCCCATATGTTGTCCATTTTAAGTATGGATATATATGTTCAGTTAATTTCGATTTGTCTATAAAGTATAATACATGTATTGTACAAATTCTACGGAAATGAAAAGTACAGAGTCCAAAAGAAACCTACAATTTCAAATTACAAAATTAAAAATAATGACAAAAAAAAAAGTTTTTCAAGAAACTTTAACCACCTTGTAGCTCGAAAACGGAACTTCAAAACATATGAGTTTACATGTAGTTTTCATTTCCACAAGTTTGATCGTCTATTGAATTTTCCCGATACACTGGAATGAACACATATTCTATATCAAATGAAGTACCTTCAATCCTTTGTATAGGTATATATCGAGGTATATATTGAAACATAATATCTCAGATTATCTTATAGGAAGTCAATTCAATAATGTATCACTTTCCGTAGGCAGATATCTATCAGTTAATTCACTTATTCCACTTCTATATATTGATAGATAGATAGATAGATAG
Source organism: Phaedon cochleariae (assembly GCA_918026855.4). NCBI lineage: Eukaryota > Metazoa > Arthropoda > Insecta > Coleoptera > Chrysomelidae > Phaedon > Phaedon cochleariae. The sequence continues at coordinate 6,659,729 of OU896711.1, forward strand.
ATAGATATATAGACACTTTTATTAATCTGTTTTGCATGAGACATGCGAGACAGGTTCTTATTGTTATAAGTAATATAGGTGATAAATCTTTGTGTCACAGATATCATAATTAAGATTTCCTGTTGAATTGAAATGGCTAGTGAATTCTATCAGCACTGTCTTATTTATATTATTAATGAGATGGTTCGCTCTACACCAACAATTGAAATTTTCGAAGATAATCTTGACTTGATATTGTGATTTAATTCTGTCCTATTGTTGACAGTAACAACAATTGTGTCATCATCCGCATAGTACGTCCCTGAAAGTACGTCCTTGAGCTATGTGATTAGGCAGGTCATTGACATAGAGAGTTAAGGGGAGAGGCCCCAGTACTCCGCCCTGGGGTGTACCAATTCTGATATTATACTCATTAACTCATTTGACCATTCATCCCCCACCTGCACCTTGATAGTTCGGAGTTTGATTCTAATCAAGTTCTTCGGGTTGATCGCGTCAAATGCACGATTAAGATCAAAGAATATTGCCACAACAAGCTATTTGCGTTGATGTTGTCATAGACTACTTAATTCCTTAATTGAAAATGGATATACCCATTGTAAATCTGTGATATATAGATGAACTGTCTCAACCTCATCAATACACTCACCATCCTTCTGACTCCTATTAGACAAATCCTGTGCCAGATCCATATCGACGCTCCCATCCGAATCGGTATCCCTATTCAGTTGCTGGTACTGGCCCTGGTGTTGGTACGCCGGCGGTATGCCCCAAGGTACCATCCCGGTACTCCTCCTAGGGCCGCAATCGCTCATCAACGCCTCTATCGAAAAGGGCCTCGGCACTGGTTTCGTCATCGGTGCACTCTCAATTGTCTTCAACAACGACTCACTAGATGGCAAATCCATCTTCACCGAACCGGAACAACCCGCTCCAAAAGACGAACAGATACTGTTAGAGGTTAGAGCTCGATAGAAACCATCTCCTTGGAGGATGGGCGGGGTTTAGAGGGGCTACGCCTCCACTACCCCAGTGGCTGGGGCTCAGCCAATGGCAAGGGGTCAATCGGCTCAAACGTCCCAGAGTGTTTGAGATGGGTAATTAGCCGTGAAGGTGATTATGCTGTGGCTAATTTAGGCGATTAGCCAATAAACAAGTCGATTCCATCGGTGTTTCGGCATATCTCGTGAATATTCAACGTTTCTGGTGATGTTGATTGGGTTTGACGGCGATTTGAAAGTTAATAGCAAATTCAGATCGGACTTCGAGATACTAGGAATTTGCAAATTTGTTTGTAAATCAATTTAGAAACAAGTCTCAAGGTTCCGCTAATGAATTATTGAGGACTGCATGGAGTAGATTGGTCAATACACAAGGTTTCTCTAACATGTATAGCGGACTAGCGGATTCATCAAATTTTATTTCAATGACTATCATATTGGATCGTACTGGTTGAAAAAGTTCAAAATATCACTGTGTGGAATCAGATTGTTTTATTAAAATTATATAAAAGTTTTGCATTGGTATCCTACTCATCAATCTTCAACTTGTCCTTGATATATCATCCTCTTTTTTCTTTAGTTTTCTATCTTAACTTTATATCTTCTTTAGCTAATTCTTCTTCGTTCCTTCTTTCCGAAAGCCCAACCGCACCATGCATATGCTGCTGGGATGTCAATTCGAGGCTGCTCAGAGCAGATATAAAGTATTTTGGGAATATCTTTGTTCTGGGACATTTTTGCGGACATCTCTGTGTGCCAGGACAATTCGTGGACAACTATATATATACTTATGTGGCCGCACATTGATGAACTTGATGGCTTTTGCAACCTACTCAATCCAAATTGTGGAAACCCTTGACGAGGGTTGAATAGCACCAAGGTTAAATTGTGTCATCAATGGGACATCTGGAAATAAGGTTACAACTCAGAGCCTTGTGCAGGGGACACCACAGTGTTGGACCAACTCCTTCCCTTATATTATACTCGTAAGAGAAAGAACACTTCTGGCCTTCTTCATGGACGAGACCCGGAATCAGAAGAGTATTATATGAATCGACCAGTAAACCCAAAAAAAATCCATTTTTGCACTGTTCATTCACTGGCCAAACTCTAGAAGAAAACATCAATAGCAAACATTTCTTATTCAGAATACTTAATTTGAATATCCCGGTGCAGCACCAAACACTAAAAACAGAAATATCTCTAAAACGGCTTATTTAGGGCTTCGCGAGACCAAGACCAAGACCATCAAGACTGATCAGTCTGATAGTCTTGGTTTTGGTATTGGTATTGATGTTTCAAAACCAAGACGAGACTGGCCCAGTCTTGGTCTTGGTCTTGATTGTCTTGGTCTTGGATCAAAATGCGTCTAGAAATTTGAATTATTCAATTCAAATATCCAACAGTTTATATGCATATAATAGGTAATTCTTATTGCTCTGTCTTTAAAATTGTCAATTTGTGCGTATAAGGTGAGCGAAATAAATTCATCATTTCACCATATAAAATTATGATTTTATAACCTAAAATGAACATTAATTGAGACCCAAACAGCGAACAGGCCGACGCCCGACAGGCCATGCAGTAGCAAGGTTCCAAAGGGTCGAAACTGACAAACAACGCATTTTTAAAATTTGAAATATTTCAAAAATTTTCATATGCAAACCAAATTGTATTGAATTTTTGTTTCTATCTTCAATAGGGAGGAGGTATGGACCACTGTGACCTTACAACAAAACCCTATATATTTGTTGTGAACTCTGAAACTGCAATACTGAATTTGAAAAATGTATTTCGGATTTTGAGTGAACTAGAATTAAAAACCTACCATATGACAGATAAATAACTGAAATAAAATGCCATTACATTTTCCATCAGATTTTTCTTAATTTTGACTAGATTCGAGTTCATTATTTTTCATTCAAGACCAAGACCAAGACTCTATAGAGAGAGCCCTGGTCTTGGTCTCGACAGTCAAGTCTTGGTGTTGATCTTGGGAATATTTATTAAGTCTTGGTACAAGACGAAGAGCAAGACAAGACCAAGACTGGACTCTTGGTCTCGCAAAGCCCTAGGCTTATTCTAGCGAATTTTCACAAGTGTATCTTTTTTTCATGCAAATATTCAGAAAATTATTTCCCCAACAAAAAAGTAAAAAACTACACTGAGAAAAAGTTAAGGCCATTCTGAACCATAAGACGTGCATTGGTAAGCGCCCTCTAATGGCCACAGTGGAAAGGTTACGCATCACAAAAAGCCAGACATTTTCAGAAATTCGATTTTAATTTTATAAGTTTACCACCTTGTATCTCGACTGAGGTAAGTTGCTTTAAATCGTCTTATTTTGACCTCAGGACATATTCCTGGGGTCCTGAGATTCTGAGTAGACCTTTTAGGGACATAATGTATACTCACCCTCAGCTAAACTACTTCGAAATCATCGGGGAATTCCTTCTGCTCCATCTATCAGCTCATCCTGATGTCCTGATGTATAGAATGAGACCTTATACGATGGGTCCCGATGATGTTCCTTGCGGAACATCCAGTTTCCGTCAGTTTTAATGCGAAATCGATGTTTGATCAGTGATCAGTCAGTATAATTCCTTCGGTCTTCACTCATTAAAGTAGCTTTCATCTACTAATTAACTGAGTTGATCGCGTCATATTCTTCCAATTCATTCGTCGTGCATGATCGTTAGCTGTTTGTTTAACAAACGAGCTCTCGATTAATGGACATCATCAGGCTTTAAAACTCCGTTTTGTGATAAACGGACGAATAGAGTCGTGTGGTCGGCTTTCCACATTAAAAATTCATCGTAATTATTGTGTTTCCTCCAAAGGAAATCATCGGCTATATAGAGTAGAGGAAAACTGCCATTCAACGATAATTACGAATAATGCTAATGCAGTTGTTGAAGCTCGTTGGATAGCGAAATAAATGAGCCTTGATCGATTTATTATTAACCTCTTTTGAATGTATATACGATTAGGGACGGGGAAGTTTCCAATATTGAGGTTTTTATCTCACTCTAAAGTTTGTAAAAAATTGATACGTATTTTTCTTTTTGTTGAACTTTACAATTGCGAGAGTAAATTAGGAGTTTGTAAAAAATTGATATATACGTATTTTTCCTTTTGTTCAACTTTACAATTGCGAGAGTAAATTAGGAGGTGTTTTGAAAAGAAAAGTTTTCCCTGCCTAATTTACAGTTGCAACTGTAAATTAGGCAGAAGCTTGTCAGTGATTCTTTGTTTGAAATGGTTTGGAAAAATGTTTGAAGAGAAGGATTTTTACTTATCTTTGGACGTTTCGGGAACGAGTCTGCTCCAGTTCTCAACATAAAATACAGTTATACATAATATACAATTCGGTTACAGGATGTTTTTATCAATTGATCTTATATAAATCTACCATTTTCATGTTCAGTTTTCAGTAGTGAATACCATATGTTCTATCTATATCAACTGAAGAGGATAGAAAAATTTGTTATTTATTTCATAGAATCGAGGAGAAAAAATCAAGTGAAATGAATGTATACCACCTCCTCGATTAACCTACAGACAATATCAGAAAAAACTTGTTTTCCATATCCCCTAATTAACAGTTGCAACGGTATACATCAGCCATAATTTACAGTTCCAACTGTTCCAACAGTAAATTATATAGGAGGTGTTTTGAAAAAAGGTTTGTTTTGCCTAACCTACAGTTGCAACTGTAAATTAGGCAAATATTTGTAAAAAAAAAGTATTTTCAGGATGGCAATTCGGACGCGTCGTATACTTTGAGGATAGGTATATCAACAAAAAATAAATGCAACGTTTATAAGGAAATTATCAATATGTAAGTACTATAGGTGTTCTTATTTCGAATCGATTGACTAAATCCATAGCACAAAAAAACAGTTCAGTTCAATCCCGAAAACACAAGACCGGAGCGTAAAAATCCAGGGATTGCCGGGACCGAAATTTTGTCGGGATGCCGGGATTAACGATCTTGGGATTTCGGGATTGATATCACTAGACCATGTGCTTGCATTATTCGTGATAAAATAATAATTGTGTTGTATTTTTTTTATGTTCTGGTTCCCACGGAAAGGGATATCCTGATGTAATGTTCAAAGAACATCGTGAGAACCAAGGGAAATAAGGTAGGAATTGGTGTTCTTCTTAAATTTCTGGAGGTTATATGCCTCGGGAAACACCTCCCTTGGTAATGTGTTCCAGAGCCTCGCTGTTCGTTGGATGAACTAGTCTTTGGAAAGAGATGTTCTGCATCAGGTCTCCAAAGTGACCACGAAGGGGTGCGAAGCCTCAACTCGACGGGTTAATCTCGCGGAGACTGCCAAGGGAGAAACAATTATTGATATTTCAGAAGAGCATGGTCCATGAAAATATCTATAAAATAGAGTCAGATCACCAACTTTTCAACGGTGTTCCAGAGAAGTGAGTGAGATTGTGAGCGAGGCATCACCCACCAGACGAATTGCCCTTTTTTTGGACAGAATCCAACAGTTTCAGAGGGTATGTTTGGGTGCTGCACTCCAAATATGGAAACAGTATTCCAGGACAGGTCGGATCTGTGCCTTATAGATCATAAGCAGCTGACTGGAAGTGAAATAGCTCCTGGTCCGAAAGAAAACCAAGTTTTTGGGATGTATGGAGTATGTAGGATATTCAATTCAGAAGATTTCGACGCAAGTATCACGCAAGTAGGGCAATTCAGGAAGATATGCCGATTTTTCACATTTTTTTGATTTACTAATGTCACAATAATCATCAAGTAATGAAACTGATGCCATCGGATGTAATATTCATTTGGTAAAGAAGGCACATAATGCAAAAATGCAAAAAACAATGCAGACAAATGTTCGCACAGTATGTAAATCGGCATCTCTACCTGATATTACGGGAGAGATGCCGTAAGGTTAAGGTAGATATGCCTCTACACTTTTTTCTTTTTAATGGTCAATTTTACACACATTTTACATGTATTTTGGTATTTCGTACACCCCTCATGCATGATGCATGCATGTCCTTTTCTGGAATTGCCGGATGCAAATCTGCGTTTTAAAGTTCTTGGTGGAATTTCAAAAACTCTAGCAGCTTCATTTACATCCATACCTTCTGTTATACTTTGCATAGCAGCTTCTAAAGCTTCTTCAGTCCATTTACCCCTATTGGGACACTTCCTTTCGTATTTGCTAGGCATTTCTGAAATTAAAATATTTTTTCAGGTTAGCCATAACACCCTAAAAAAAATCGGCATCTCTCCCGAATTTCTGGTAGAGATGCCGTATGCCCTTGAACAGTTGCAACTGGGATAAAAATGACAGCACAAATACGCAAAAGTATAACCTCATTCTATGCTGTTTCACTGTATTCATGCGAATCTTATACTAGAACATTTATGAAGTAAGAACAGTACACTAACCTCATACTCCGAAAAACTTTTCACTCGGCAGAAATGGGAAATCTCAGTTCAATACCGACACCGACTACAGACGTCGATAGGCACTGACACGTGATGCTGGGTTTATAGATTCAATTAAACTAACAATTAGGAATTAACAATTAACAATCAACAATAACAATAACAATATCATGAAGGTGTTTATACATATCTGATAATAATTAAGAATTAGATGTGAAATGTCCTTTGTTTGTAGATCAATATGATGTTAATAAGTAATTTTGGTCTCCACAATTCATGAATCCATAAAAAATACTCCAATTGAATTACACCAAACTCCATTTGAACAATAACAAATCCCATCTTCATGTTCTGTCTCCAGAATTTCCTAATTCTTAGTTGTTAAGTTGAAAGTTGGCCAACTTTGTAATTCATAATTCTTAATTTAATTGACAGATGTAAATGTATAAACCCTCATAGATGTTTCCATGTATTCAACTTTTCAAGTTCATAGTTGTTAGTTTAATTCTTAGTTTAGTTGGATCTATAAACCCAGCATGAAGGCGTAGGTGCGTAACTTATGTCTCACAGATAAATAAGTTCGGAAATATGGTCAATCGGCATCTCTACCATTATGCCATGGCGGCATCTCTACCGGAATTACCCTATAGAAGTGAATTTTCTAATTATTTTGAATCTAGACTTCGTTGAATCCGTCGAGAATACAAAACAATAGAAATAATAACTCTGCTGCAGCGGGCAATATGGCGGCGGCAGGGGACGAATAAATAGGAAATTTGAGCGGTCGCTAATTGGGAGCGCGATTCGTTCGCTGAGGGAAAACACGGAAAAGCGCTTAACCGCGGGTTAGCAGCGCCCCCGCGGGAGCGTGGGAGGCTCCCACAGGGTAGGAGTCGAGCGGGATAATTGATGTTTAATCGAATCGTATATATATATGCCTATAACGATGCGCGCCGCGTGAATTTGATTATTTGAATTATTCATCGGGAATTCTGACGAATGTTTTAATGAACAGCAATAAGTGAGTATTGATAATTATTTCATCTCATGCAACTATTTCATTGATCATCTGAAAAGAAATGCTGCTAGATTCGTTATGTGAAACCTTGACACTGACGCCACAGTGTACACGGTTTTGCAAATATGATAGTTTCAGTTTCTCATCCCAACACCATTCCCATACCTATATGACGAGGTCTTTATTATAGTAAACATTTTTGAGTTGAGTTTAACTCCTGGTCCACACAACAAACTGTCATCGTTTTATTGCCATCCTTGGAATTATATTGATACAAAATGTATCAGAACTATGAAACATGTTCCAGAAATCATGTACACAATTTTGACTGTCGTTAAACAATGTGGATGTAATAGTTGTAATAGATATTGTTATATGCCTATGATCATGGTCAGAATTTCATGTTTTTTATCCCTTGACATTGACATTGACTATGTCAACGTTTTGCCCATGTCATTATTTGACATTATTTTCAGTGTTTTCTAACCAAATTAATTTAGATTTTAACACGTGCTGTCTGTTTGCTCCATCAATTTTATCGATATTTTCTTTGAGTTGCGCTTTCATAAGGGCCAGGGGGAACCCCTTTTTTGAGAAACCCGTTAATTTATGCTGTTGTCAAAAACAAAACTTTTTGGCAATACCCTTCATATTCCATTCTGGTATATGAAATCTTCAATGAAAACAATAGTATGCGCTCTCAGGGCACGGGGACCTTCATGTATTGAGAACCCTTTTTTTCATTGAACATTTGAATTCTTGGCTATGTGCATTGACAACAATTCAAGAAACATTAGCATCAAAAATTTGTTCAACTCCAAGTAAGTCAAGCACAAACTAGGTAATTCTTCCACTTCAAATATTATTTTGTTTTTGTATTGTAGACCTTTCAGTTAGGCTGAAGATGGTCTTCTATAAGACCGAAGCATGTCTCTTATGATTATGTAACAACATCATTGAAATTTGTGGAGATGACTTCAAGCATTCCTTCGTTCCTGTGAAATATTTCACTCCACTTTGAGCAATATGAACTTCTATCAAAGACTTATTTATTTATCAAAAGGAAGCAAATATATCCATTTCCACCCTATATATATATATGGATCATGACCATATCAAACTCTTACTAACCCTATTTGTCAATGTCATCTGTGCATTCTTTCTTCTTTCCTCCGCTTGATGGTTAATTTGCATTTGCATATAGAAAATTTCCATAGAGCAGAGCGGTGATTTCATGAAATACATAATCATGAATTTTGATGAGATTGTAGGAGTGAATTTTGGCTGTGAATTATTCGGCATAATTTCAATCAATCGAGAATACATTGGCTTTTAGAACTGGTAGCTCAATAATAATAATAAAATTGTTTGTCAGGTGCAATCATCAATTCCATATAACTCTGATTAGCCTGATTAAGTAAACCGTACTTTCCTGTTTCAAAATTGATGAAATGTTTTGAATTAATGTGCTGATCAGAGGTATATGGTCAATGATCACGAAAATGAACCAGGCACCATAACATTCGACATTTGAACAAAATGAGAATCGGAATTCACTTTCGACCTTTCAGGCCGGGCGCCCTGAAACATGGCACAGACGGTCTCATAGACCCATAGTCAAAAAAAAATACTTCTGAGATTTTCAGATACGAAATAATGATTCAATATCATAAAATAAGTCTTTATTCAAATGAAAAAGTGGTATTGAACGCATAATACGAATTTGAATCCAAATGGATTACACTTAAAAATTGTCATCAGAAACATCTTTTTCGTGTCTCAAGTAGGATTTCCTGTGAGGTGCTTCCAGTGAAATATCTCTTATTATCGCCTCTCTCTCACAGATGGTGGAATATTTGTTACAAAAGAACGTCGATAAAATTAACGAAACAGTGACGGGAGTCGGGGCGCTGGGTCTCACAGATTTTTTGATGAATAAGGGCTTCTCTCACTAATGAGGTGTAATATTATCACTTGCAACGCGTGTACTGAATAAGGAATAATGAAGCTACATAGAGCCCCCACTCACAAAAAAATTCTGCGCGAATCAGCCGTTGAACCAGTAGGGAAAAAGTGCTACCATGCACATAGAATTTTGTGAATTTGGTCTTCTGCAACTGTGTCTCGAATTTTTTGTCGTAGGATCAACTGTTGAAGAGTTATTTTCGAATAACAATTTTTTTGTACCTTCAATCTCCTCAAGGTCGCGCAGAATTGTTCAACAGAGCCCTGAACTAAACAATGTGATTGATAAAGCAAACGACTTACCTGAAGGAAGTTCGTCCTATATTATACGAGAATTGTATTTTCCCAGGCTGATAAACACAAGGATGTGCTACTACAGAGCGTTATTCAATCTATTTGGGAAGATACAATGCGAAAATCATAACTATATACCCTAGCTTCTGCAAGACGAAGGACTCTTCTAGTCCCTAATGACTATGGATTAAAGCAAGCACCTGCATCTATATTTTCCTTTCATATTATGAAGTACGTGAATTTCGATTATTCATCAGAAAATAAACAGATCTCCGTGGAGAAACCAGTTTATGATAATGAACTTAATGAACTAGTTTTGGTTAGTACTTCAAAATAATGAAATTGAATAAAATAACAAACGAGTGGAAATATTTGAACAACAAAAATGTTGTCACGTAGGGAAACTGCATCTATTGAAATTGTGAAGGGTTCAGAATATTTGTCGCATGGAAGCGACAAATCATTTTCGAAAAGAAGTTTTCTACGCATTCCGAATGAAATAGTCCTTCCTCGAATAATTGTAGTTAACGGCAACTTCTTAATACTTCCGTGAATCTATTCAATAAGTACTTGCTCGTTCTCTTAGCCAGCAGATAATTAGAATATCCAACTGGGCGTATAGAAGCTATCAACTTCAAAGCCAAGCAGATGTCATTGAGAGTTCCAGGATGAATTGCCAACCAAATGTTCGTTATGCACAATATGTTTTATCTGCAATAAGGCGGGTGTTTGTTTCGAATCGATCTTCACTCTAAACATATACAGCGTGTCTCACTTTGAACAGCTATTATAGTCGTGCGATTCGTACCGGTATATGATTAACCATCAATATGATTAGTTTTTCAAAGGCGAACATCCTTTTGGACAGTGCTGTGCGTTTTTATTGAAATAAAAAGGGGTCGATTTTTTATGAAATCATATAAAGCATTTTTTTAAGGGAAACTCACTCCATATAATTGTTTCCTATATATGTTTTCGAATCTCCATCATGCAGAAAATCACCTCGATTCGAATTAACAGGATTATAGCTATATTTTTTCCATTTCTAGTGAATTCAAACTAACTGTCTGCGAATTTTGGAATGTTTAATAACTTTGGTAGGTAAAAAATGATTCCTGTGAAAAAACCCTATCGATAGGAGAGAGGAAAGTAAATACATAGTAGTCCATCTAACGGCACCTGTGCCAATCACTATCCTGAGCAAAATGATTAGAACATTGCACTTTCCTGTGCGGACATTTGCACTCGATTTTGCGATTTGATAACGAGATGAGGTAGTTTTAGCCAGGAGTTAGGAATGGTTTCTCGTAGTTTTCATGTCATCGCAACGTCGGATAATGACTTGGACTACTGCTAAATGCTTTTACTATATATATATTATAACATTTGTGTCCCAACTAGGAACTTCATCCTGTATATTTGAGCGCTGCATCAAATCATGTGGTAATTGATGTCGTCTCCAAATTATAATTAGTTCAAATTTAACGAGGTCTAGAACCGCCCAACGTTAAAAATATCTCTCAACATGCTTTAATAGAAGATTAATCAAGATGCCTGTGTTATACTCCGAGCATGACCTGACTCATGTGGAAGTGCAGATGTGTAAAATGCAGCAAATTGTTCGTGTCGAGATTTATTATCAATTTCAGTAAATAAATATAAATATACATAATTCTGTACTATTTAAATAGTTCTATGATTAGAAACAATAAAATACCTCTGTTTATAAATTTCACGATGATATACAATTATTACAAATTAATTTTGATTTATACTATATCATACGCATATACCTACCATGTGTTATTCAAAAAAATCTAGAACTCTTGATGAATGCCGGAAAGCTAAGTGACATGATAATAATCAAGTTCCGTTGTGGGTAATTTCTCGATACTGTTGACCTTTGTTCGATTGACACTGAAAAATAAGGAATAATGTTGTAAAAATGTCTTCATCTGGAAAATAGAATGAGACTATAGTTCTTACTTGGTGTACACACTTCGTCATTGATCGGTATATCTTCTTTCAAAATTCCGTTGAATTTCTTTAGAGAACAGAACTCTTCGCATTTTGGCAGCTTCATCAATTTTGGTTCGCTAGTTTTATAATTCTGGTAAAAAATCTGAAAAGAAATATGTATAGGTGAATTCTGGGCTCGAGTGATGAGATGAACGTGAATGAATAATCATTAATCGAGCTATTTTCACATTGGCGCACCCAGAGGGGGGATACAGGGGCACGCCTCCTCCCAAATTTCAAGAAAATAATAATTCGACTCATTTTTACTACTCTCTCGTCCATCATCCTTTTTCAATCATCAAGTTTGCTATCATTATAGCATTTTGTCATGACTCTGAATTTACCATGGCCTTGACTTAAAAAAAACGCCTGCGGTGCTTATTTATTTCCGTGTGCTCCCCCCATAATATGATTCCCGGTGTGCCTCTATATTTTCACCTTGAAACCAAATCCATTGTCAATACGATGCAATTCAAAGAGAATATAAGATCCATATGGTGGAACGGACTTGTAATCTTCGCATATATCCAATACTCTAAGCAGGGAAGCAATGTTGAATTCGTGTCCACACAAAATGGACATTTTTTTCATAGGCAGTCTGCCGTTTATCTTGTCATCGGTGTCATCTAGAATTTTCTTCAACAGAAATCCTGAAATCAAAAAGTGAAGAGAATGACAAATGATAGATGACATCTATATGCTTCGATTTATATACACTACCTGCCGACATCTGCCTTAAAATTGGAGTAGCTACCAGATAATAATAGTTAATTGCTATAATATCCTTCATCTTGTCAGGATAAATAGATTTACTCCACTCTGGTAATGGTTGATTGAAACTCTCCTAAAATCATCAACACACGTCAATGTGACATTTGAACTTGTTTTTAAAAGTGACATCATCAGTGGGTTCAAACTTGAACGATGGCAATTTGTTATTTCAATAGATTCGTGATCGGGTTTTCTCGATTCAGAATTTTCTTTCCACGCCCTGTTTGATGAATATTTATTTGTCATACATCTAAACAAATATAATTGGCTGGTTTAAGAATTTGAATTTTTGGGGTATATTCAATCGTGTTTTCCTAATTGCTTTAATTGATTGGATTCAAAAATTGATTATTTGATGTATTTTCAATCGTTTTTTCCAAATTGCTTCCCTCCAAAGATATACCTATGTTAGTCAATGTCAATGCGTATATCGTAGAGGTGTACAATATACATATAGGTCAAAATACTATGAGATGAGAAGGCGAAGTCTCGATCTTTCATGACCCAAAATTATCGTATCGAATATGTTCATCATACGGGGTGTCCCGAAATTAGCCTGATAAACTTCACCAGCGGCTTCTACGACCAAAAATAGGAAGAAAAGTTTCAACAACAACCTATTTCTGAATAGAGGTGTAGATTTTCATAATCCGAGATTAAATTGTTGAAAATTATGCATACAGAAAATTTTGACCAATATTTAATTTAGTCACAACCTGTATTATACACTCCTGAGTGAAATTTTGAAATGATTTTATTTTCACTGCATTGGGCATGGAAAGTTTAGTTCTTGCACCTCCTGTATATAGTACATAGGTTGGAATAATGAACTATTTTTTTAGTGAGGAATTTTCAATCTTACCAGTATTTGGAATCCACGATATAATGAACATATATCTCGCAGTTTGCTATAAGTTTTTCCTGTTTTATTGGTTAAAAATTTAGAGATACTTTTGTAATCCTTAATGAGAGCGTTTCGCCCTTTCTCACTTTGTTCAAAGTCATGGGCGTTAGGTTTCCATGAGGGGCAGCCAAAACAAAACAACTCCTTGAAATACCGAAAGATTTAAAGGACATTATTGGTATGCAATTTCAAGACATTATGGGTCGCGTGCACGATGACCGACCCTGAAGGCAAAATATTGAAACACAACCTCACTCTTCTGTGAATTATTGAAACACAACCTCACTTTTTTATTTGTTTACAGAGGAATCGAAAGATTGAAATAGTTTTTCACAATATTTTGGCATACGAATCGTGTTTCTTTTCTATTCATTAATTCAAGCATGCCTTCGCATTGTGCTGTTGTACAATGCACAAAAAATGCAGCAAGATACTAGGGAATATGAGTTTTCAGGTAAATAGTAATCCCACATAGTTATCATTATGAAATGTTGTCATTCCTTATTAAATCTGCCTTCTGCCACTTCTGCAATACAAGCTAATACTGCTATTAGATTGAAAATGTCTACAACACACACGATCTTCAGCATGTCAGACTAGTCCTCCCGATTGATTACATGAATCCAATCTTCTTGCATTATTTTAGAAATTTCAGGTATATTTCTATAAGCTTCTATTGCAGAAGGAATTCCGATGAGAAATCAGATAAATAACCAAATTTCAGAAATGAAAACTATATGTGAGTGACTATAGTAGGTACTTACTTTTAAATCATAATGTACCATCTGGATTCCTTCATCTTCTGCTGCAGTTTTTGTGCATTTTACAACAGCACAATGTGATGGCATGAGCGAATTGATGAATAGCGGAAAAATACGATTCGTATGCCAAAATAATTGTGGAAAACTATTTCGATCACTTGTAAACAGATAAGAAAAGTGAGGTTGTGTTTCAATGTTGTACCTCCAGCGTCGGTCATCTGACAGTTCTTGCACGCAACCCATAAGTCTTTTAAGAGGTTATAATTCATGTATTCACTGTCAACTCTCAACTGTTTTTTTTTCTATCATACAATAATTTTCTGGGTTTTACCTTGTCAGATTTTCTCTCTAGATAAGTTGTTGCGATGGGTTGCCAATTCATTCCTTCCAACCAAACCAATTCTTTAGTGGGCGGAAAGAGACCTGCCAAGATGGCTTGCAGCGAGGCTTTGGTTCTGTTGAAATCGCTACTTCTGGCATCTATCAATTTTATATTATACGTTTCATCTAGAAAACCTTTGTATCGCTTCCTCAATTCTTGTCCAACTTTGAATGCTGTCAACTTGCCTTTCTGAAAAACATACACTGATTCATGGTTGAGTCCAAGAATAGGTCCTTGTGGTACCTCTAAATGATACCAATATTTGGTATACTCACGTTTGTTAGTTGTCCGAATCCATATGGCATGAAGAACGATTCGTTGTTATATTTACTTGCTGGGTAGAGGCTGCTCTTTTCCGGAGTTCGATCTCCATGTCTAACGAGCTAAAGAAATAAGCAGAAACACAAGCGACAGTAAATTTGCGAGGGTTTTTTTTCGAAAATAGTTTTGGTACTTACGTATTTTTGTTTCAAAAACACGAATTTGACAATGATATTTCACAAAGAAGTTCTAAATTTCACCTCTTTTTTCGCTTGTCTTAAAACTATATTAGCCCTTCTTTTTTCGTCATTGGACAATTTATTAATCACGATGAACTTCGATGACAAATTTTCTATATGGAAATCGACTAGAAATATGATTTTTTTGCGATTTTTCCATATTTACAACAAGCCAACAAGAAAAATCATCACACCAGCTGACGAGGACGGCCATTCGTCCTTCTGCCTTTCTGCCATCTGCCATTCAAGGACATGTCAAATAAAGAATTCACTTCCACCGTGAGTATGTAAATGAGAAATTAGTTGTTTTCCTAACAAGTGCGAAAAGTGATATTTTCCCGCACGCGAATGCCGTTGATCCGAACGACGCGAAGCGGAGTTAGTCAATGGCGAATTTTGATATTTTTGATTTTTCGATTCACCCTATATCAAAATCTAAGTTGATACAATCAGTGGAGTAGTTATTCAATTGAGGAACACATCGAATACATAGGAACGAAGTTTCATCGCTATAATTACTACAGGAAGATCTCTCTAGGTCAACCAATATTTAATGAAATTGTAATCGAAGTTTTTTATTATGATCCATAACTTTTTTCTAGATAATATAGATAATGGTGACTAATTTGGAGAAATATTTTCAATACATACAAATTCTCATTGTCATCTCAAATTTTCATTCCATTTCGCCAAAATTGGTGTATTATTATGATCACATTAAACATCAGTATATCTCCTAGCAGTCTTTAGAGAGTATTTGTCTGTCATTTTATTTGTGTTATATTCGACAGCTCTTTATCGAACAAGACAATTTTCACAGTGACTGTTTGGGTAGAGTGTGAAATACAGTTAACATGAGTTTTCAGAATGATGAATCTCAACTTTAGCAGAGATTATACAGTGTATAATCTCTGACTTTAGTTTTATTGATTTTTGGTTGATCTAGAGAGATCTTCCTGTAGAAGTTACAGAGATGAAACTTCCTACCTATGTATTCGATGTATTCCTCTATCGAATAACTACTTCACTGGTTACATCAACTCCTCAGATTTCGATACAGGGTGAATCGAAAAATCAAAACTATCAAAATTTGCCATTGAATAACTAACACCCTATATGAGATTTTGCGTTCAAATTTCGTATGGAGGTATTTCAGTTATGCTTGAATCGAATAGGAAAGTCACTGTATCTAAAAAACAATTGCCTGATAGTGGTTTTCTCAAAAACTCACAAAAAAATCATATTTCTTGTTGATTTTCCTTGTAATATGTGTTATTTAACTACTTCATGAGTATAAAAAGTGTTTATAATGTCAAAGAGATGTATATGCGTAATTAGAACTTTTTCGTGAAATATCTTGATAAATACTGGTTTGTTCACATATCCATCAATAAATTCGTGTTTTTGAGACAAAAATACGTGAGTACAAAACAAAAAGTTCGAAAAAAAAAATCCATCGCATGATGAGTGCAAAATTATCTAAGCGATTATAATAACAGGTAGGTACAAACAAATCATCCGGATGCAGCTCCGGTGTTGTTCTCTTCCTGCAGCAAATAAATGAGAGGGCAGATATACATAATCTCATTTCTTATTGCATTTGATCTGAATTGTTTTTTTACAGAAGTCGAACGCCAGCTTTTCAACTCAAAATGACCTGAAACTGGGGCTGCATCCTTCTTGCATCAGCAAACTTCTCAATTATGAAACAGTTTTCTCTCATATATCATACATTTTTATCGCATATTTGGAGATTTACTTACTGCATGTACGAACACTAAACTGTCTTCAACTGCTTCAATTTCAGAACATAAAAATAAAAAAATAAGGATGACACTGAAACTATTCATACAGAATAGAAGCACTATCAAAACTATATGAAATTTTTTTATTTAATATTCAACGTACACTGTCGAAAATGTCACAACAGACAGATCGTTATTATGCCATTTCCAATAAACTTCAAGAGTGTTCAAGAGATCCCGCTGATGCAGATTAGGATCCCTTGGTGCCCTTGATGGAAATTGACATTAAAGTCATTTCACAATTCATATGTTCCCTACCTTGCAAAGATTATGCTGGAGTAGTAAACTCTAAAACTAGAGGATTGTTCATCTATATCTTGGTATAGTTGGATCAGGAATTCCATATGGAAATTACGTATGATACGCCAGTGACCTCAATATAACCTAAAAAACAACGAATGTCAAAAATCTAGTGTTTATCCCCAGAATTGAATAAGGATGGAACTATATAACTGTTTCACAAACACTTTAGAGTGATAGGATACGAGGATCTGTCCGTACCCTGTTAAGATGACTTTAACGTCAATTTCCATTAAGGGACCCTAGTATTCACTAGTTATAGAATATATTCTCGAATATTATCAGAAGTAAGTAGGTGACAAGTACTACCAAAATCCAATTAGTATCTCCTATCTCTTCCTCAGTTCTTGTCCGTGACTTTGTACGTAGTCAGCTTGCCTTTCTGAAACACGATAGCTGATTTATAGTGGTTGTGGTGCAGATGAGGCCGAGAATGGGTCCTTGTGTCACCTCTGAATCTGATTAATATTCTCAACTCACGTTTGTTAGTTATCCGAATCCGTATATGGTTTATATAGTACGATTCGTTGAAATACTGTTTTTCCCTGGAGTTCGATCTACATGTCTGAAGGGCTGAATGAAAATACTCTGAATTTAAATGATTTTGAGATGATGAGTTTAATATTTTCGTGATAGCTTTATAATTATTTATAGAAATATGGGCTAGTAGCTGTATCTCGCATACATAAGGATGTATACAAAATATAAAAGGTGGAATTTTGAACCTTCTAGTGAAATATTCCAATGGTTTATTCACATTTTTATTATTAACCTCGTGTTCCTCAGAAAAAAATAAATCTGGTAGAAATACCCATCGCATGTAAATTCACGATTTCTTACTCGTGTGTACAAGCACCATACTATTTTCAACTGCTTCAATTTCAAGATATAGAAACATTAACAAAAGACAACTTAATCGTTTCATCTTATTCTTCTCGACAAACTCCATATATCAGTATAAATTTCGATGTATATATATCTAATGAAATAGGAAGTCTTATCTGGTGAGTTCTATATTACGATATTAATTTTTCCAAATTGTGAAACGTTTGTACAATAAATGAATATAATAATCAACATTTTTCATTTGCCAAATTCGATAAAGGTAGAACTGTTGAAGATGACTATGGAAGAAACTACAAATATAATTATACTTTGAAGTGGTAAATTTCCAGACGCTGCTGACTCTGAAAGAGTGAAACGAATATACATATTATGTGATGGTTAAAACCGAACAACTATTTACTTGGTCTGCAAACTTCATCGCTGACCGGAATATCTTTCTCTACTATTTGCTTGAACTTCTCCAGGGGACAGAATTCTTGGCATTCCGGAAGTTTCATCAGTTTTGGTTCTGCTGTTTTATAATTTTGATAAAAAATCTGAAAAATCAATTAGTTTCAGCATCTATGAACCATCAAAATTCAACTCATGTTCACCTTAATACCATATTGAGAGTCTTTGCGATGCAATTCAAAGAGAATATAACCCCCGTATGGGGGAAGAGAATTGTATCCTTCGTTGATATCTAAAACTCTAAGAAGAGCAGCTATGTTGTTTTCATGACCACAAATAATTGACATCTTTTTCACGGGAAATTTGTCACTAATCTTGTCATCGATGTCTTCAAGAATTTCCTTCAAGAGATACCCTAGAATCAAGTACTAAGGTGAATTATGCAGAAAAAAAAACTATTCGTGACATAATATGAACATTATTTGATGTCCTTTTGATTTCAAAACAAATTATCTCGAGAGTCTATAGTAAGTTATCAAATGATGAAGTCGGGTCGAGCTCAAAATTGAAATTGATCTATACGTACTACTATCACAAATTTTTAGAAATTTTCGTTAAAACGTCATCTTATATGAACAGATACAATACCAGCAGCCATCTGCCTCAAAATTGGAGTAGATGTCATATAATCATAGTGGATTCCTAACATATTCGCCATCTTCTCTGGGTAAACCGATTTACTCCACTCTGGCAAAGTTTCATTCAAACTCTCCTTACAAAAAAAAAAACAGTTTGAAATAATCATCATGCTAGTTTAGTATCCTTATACTTACTAGTATTGCGAATCCGAAATATAAGAAATATACATCGAGCACCTGCCTGTAGGTTTTTCCAGTTTTGTTGGTGATATATTCGAAAATATTTTCGTTGCCTTTTAAAAGTGCTCGCCCTTGGGCACTATATTGAAAATCATCATAATTTGGATCCCACGCAGGACAGCCGAAGCAAAACAACTCCTATAAATCATACCTAATACTATTATATGGGTTAGGAAAATGTATGGAAACCCATTTCTGTCGTTTCCGAGATTCAGTGGTTTCCATAGTTTTTTTCCGAAAATACTGGTGTCACATTATGAAGATGAACCCTGCTATGAGCATTTATGTATGTATATATAATTTTAAGAACTAATCTGGAAATTATGATTTTGAAGGAGAAAAATTGTTGTTTTGTGGCAACAATTATGATTTTGATCGACATACAGGGTGGGTCATGAGGAAATGTACATACTCCAAACACGAATAGAGGCACTTGAGGGAAAAACCTAATGACCATCAGAAAGTGTCTTCGCCTCTTCTGCACTAATATATAGGGTGAATTATGGGGATTTGGCGAAACCATATTTTGGTCATAACTTTCCAACAGTTTTTCCGATTTGTCTGATTTTCGCATGGGATATCCTGCTACTTATCTCTAATCGACTGACTTATTTAGAATCAGGAAAATTTTCATGAAAAAGTTCATCCTGTATATGGTTTTTGTAAACTGTGACAAGGAAAATTCATTTTACAGAGTAATTCACTGCGTTAGTAAAGTGTCACTGTTTGGAATGCTGAAATATCGTCTTCATGCATGCACGCAGTTCTTCAGCATTTTGGTGATCTCGACGATATACAGTCTGTCCAAGAGGCTCATATCAAGAGCCTCCGCAAATTTTAAAAATTATTTTTAGTTTTTCAGTTACATCGAAAAAAGTGAATTTTTGGAATATCTATTTTATTTTTTTTCTCCGTTATCATTAGAGATACAGCAAAACTGAGAAACCTTTTTTATAGCAACTTTTGATGACGTTCAACGTGGTGATACCGATTTTTTATGCGACGTTTCGTATTCGTGGAACCATCATCAACTTTTGTTTTTTAAATACGGTACATTTAATTTTTTCACAGATTCTGAAAGGTTTTTTTATTCTGAATTCAACCATGTACTATATAAGGATTATAATAACGGAGAAAAAAAAAAAAAAATAGAAATTTCAAAAATTCACTCAAAAACTAAAAATAATTTTTAAAAATTTCGAAGGCTCTTAATATGAGGCCCTCCTAGTCCTCGAGTGTATCATTGGCATCTCTCTCAAAGTTGCGAATTTATGAATCCAAACTCGATGATTATTGCGGAAGATACGGAGGTGTAACCATGACACATGTTCCATAAGAAAAAATATAATTGGCTGCCGTATCTTCTCAATATAACCCTGTATAAAATTTTCAAAATTCCAATGGATTGTTCGCATCATACTATGTATATGAATGAACTTCCGAAAATTTTCTTCAATATTTCCTACTATGAAGTACTCAGAAAATAAAAAAGAAATCGTCAATTTTTCAATTTCCCTTGTATCTCTGAAACGAATGAAGATATCAATTTGGTTTTCCCTGAAATCGAACCCGGAACATGTATATCGGTTTTTCGTTATTGAGATAGCCCGTGAAAACGACAAACTTTGCTCACCCTGTACAGTTTCTCATGACTAACCCTGTAAAATTCTTCGTTAGTGTTGCTCAATCTGCTGAAGTTTATTTTTCTGTTCACTCTTTTATATCAAAATGCAAATGTCTTTTTACATCCGTCATCTAGTAACGTCATATTAATTTCTGAGTTTTACCTTATCAGATGTCCTCTCTACATAAGTTGTAGCAATGGGTTGCCAATTCATGCCTTCCAACCAAACCAATTCTTCAGTAGGTGGAAACAAACCTGCCAACATGACTTGCAGCGAGGCTTTCGTTCTATTGAAATCACTACTCCTGGCATCTATCAATTTTATATTATACGTTTCATCTAGAAAACCTTTGTATCGCTCCCTCAATTCTTGTCCAACTTTGAATGCTGTCAGCTTGCCTTTCTGAAAGACATAAACTGATTCATGGTTGAGTCCAAGAATAGGTCCTTGTGGTACCTCTAAATGATACCGATATTTGGTATACTCACGTTTGTTAGTTGTCCGAATCCATATGGCATGAAGAACGATTCGTTATAATACTGGCTGGTTGGGTAAAGGTTGTTGGTTTCTGGAGTTCGATCTCCATGCCGAAAGATCTGGAAAAATATATTTCATAATACCATAATACAGGGTGACATTGAGATAAATACAATAGCACCAATAAAAAATAGGGATCAAAATGAAATTTGGGATGCGACCCCCATTTCCACCCAAATTTCTACATTAAACCAATTCTAACGTCATCTCAGTTCAAAGGACCCCGCACTAAACTATAGGGAAAATGGCTCTCGATGAAAATCGCTGAATTTTTGGTATGTTGCATACATTGGCATACTAAACAGATATTCCATTGAACTAACCCTCAAAAATGGACAGTTTTTCCGATATGTACCTCCTAATGTAATTTTTTCGAGAAAAAAAGAATCTGAAAATGGTTGAATTTTTGGCATGTTGTACATAGGAATGAACTGTTGAAAAAATTCAATTGACCTAACCTCCAAAAATTGACAGTTGTCTGGATAATGACCTCCAAATGTAATTTTTACAAGAAAAAAATCTCTGAAAATAGCTGAATTTTTGGTATTTTGTAGATAGGAATGAACTGATGAAAATATATAATTGACCTAACCTCAGAAAATTGACAATGCCATTGACTCCGGAAATACTATAACCATCTTTGAAATGATATATTTTATTACATCCTCTCTTCGACTTTCTTCACCTGTGGATGTATTATATGAAGAAGATCTGTCTTTAGAAGAATGAAATGCCAAATACTAATTCGAAAACAGCAACTTTGTCTATTGATTATTGTTCCATTCATCTTATTTTCCATACGTACATTTGGGGGTCAATATAAAAAAACTGTCCATTTTTTGAGGTTAGTTCAATGGAATATCTGTTCAGTGTATCAAAGTCTGCAACATATCAAAAATTGAGCGATTATCATCGACAGCCATTTTCCCTATAGTTTCTCGTACATTATGAGAAGAAATTATGGTAATATTCGTTAGCATGTGAATATATAAATTAATGTTCAAAATCAGTTGAATAAAACTATTAGATATCCTAATCCAAGAAATCAATCGAGTTTGCCTTGATTCTCATAAGTCTCATTAGAAATTATTTCTTCTCGAAATAAAACAAAGATTACACATCATCTACATGTCTATACAGGGTGTTCATTTCAGGACTTCCCACCCTAATTTTCTCGAAATGTGTGTATGTTTTTGAAAAATCCCGAGACACGTCAACTACATTTTCGAGGGGGACATGGTTCTAAAATATTTTCAGCCCCGCGGCGTTGCCGCTTCTAACGAAAAGAAGCAACAACTTTGTTATTTCAAATGGAACACCCTGTATTTTATTGCATTTTTAGATTCTCCCTGGAAAGCTGATTTCATCAATGCATCACACTTGGGGTCTAGCAGGAATGATTACAGAGATATAGGGTGTTCAAAATCGAGATTTTACAACTTTAGGATTTTTTTGAGTCGAAACTATTCATTATTGGTCAAAACGGCTTCTATGTCCCTATCTCAACTTTCGATTCACTATCTACTGACATTTATTTGAAACAAATACAGGGTGGTTCAAGATTCAGACTTTTGATCACCCTGTATTTGTTTCAAATAAATTACAGTAGATAGTAAATCAAAAGTTGAGATAGGGACATGGAAGCCGTTTTGACCAATAATGAATAGTTCCGACTCAAAAAAATCCTGAAGTTGTAAAATCTCGATTTTGAACACCCTATATCTCTGTAATCATTCCTGCTAGACCCCAAGTGTGATACATTGATGAAATCAGCTTTCCAGGGAGAATCTAAGAATGCAATAAAATACAGGGAGTTCCATTTGAAATAACAAGGTTGTTGCTTCTTTTCGTTAGAAGCGGCAACGCGGGGCTGAAAATATTTTAGAACCATGTCCCCCTCGAAAATGTAGTTGACGTGTTTCGGGATTTTTCAAAAACATACACACATTTCGAGAAAATTAGGGTGGGAAGTCCTGAAATGAACACCCTGTATATGTATGTATATGTATATGAACGTAACCTTATCAACAGCCTATAATAGAAATGCTTCATTCCAATATCAATAATATTATTGATTATACTTTATCAGTTTTCATTGATTACTTACTGTGTATACAAACACTAAACTATCTTCAACTGCTTCATTTATTCCAATACATGAGGACAAAATCAAGAGGACAACTACACTTTTCATTATTTCTTCGGATACACAATTCGTCAGTATTTACAGAGATTTCGTATCTCTCATTAAACGAGTAGAAGCCGATACTTTCTCACCTACTATTCACAGTTGAAACTGAGTATGCCATTTTGAGATAATATTTCAACCACCGACATTAAACTAAGACTAGATGAATTAACAATGTTAACAATTGGTCATTATCTCCTATGACCCGATGACTTGAACTGATTTAAAAGCCGCTATGATTCCCGAACCTCTGATGTTAAAAATATAACTTTGATGATGTGCTTATTTGCAATGATATAAATATAAAAATTATAGACACTCATTTGTAAGAGTATAAGTAGAATATTAGTCCTGTGATACGCAGTAGCGGAGAGATATTTTTCTCAATCAGAATGTTCAACAATTTTTCTCCAGTTATACGGAACTATATTGATTCAATTGATCCCTTGGTGAATATCACATTCTTCAGAACCATGGTGTATATACAGGGTAATTCATGAGGACACTCACATATAGCCAAATGATGAATAGGGAAAATCAAGGCAAGATGATGTATACAAACGAAGAATTTGTTTGGCTATCCATAGCGGAGATAGAGTACTTATTATGTGAAATCGCAATATAACTTTGATGACCGATATTTCAGAAATGATTTGTCGTAGGTAATTGGCTGAAATCTGGCAGCGGCATTTCTATATTAAAATCATTTTAGAACAACAACAATTTGAGGTGGCATACTATTTTTAAAATGTCAAAAAAGTTCACTTTGTGATCACTTTTCTCGAAAAATCAAATTCAGAAAAATCAAACAAAAGGGCAGGAGAACACACTTTGACTGGTTCAATAAAAAAATATGAAACAAAATCGTTCGATTGAATTTTCAATTTCAACTGGATTTATGTAAATTGATACTTTGTACATTTTTGTTGAATAGAAATTGACAGAAGGGAGTAGTTCGAATGCGTTGAACATGACGAAAATTCAAATGCTGCAATGTTTAAGACGAAAATTCAAATTCTGCAATGTTTAATACCATAGAAGATTTCCAGACCCAAGAATACGTAGTAATAAAACCTTATTTACAAGGGTGAACATTAGGAATATTGAAGAAATAGCGAATTCATCCTTATATCACTTGCTGAAGTGTATCAAGAACAAACAATGAAGTTCAGCATAACTAATTTGATTAATCACCAAATGGGCACATGATAATCCTCATGCCGTGATTTTATCAGTTGGTACCTACCCATCAGTTCGAATTATCAACGGTCATATCACACCATGAAAACAGGGCCTAGGTACTAGATAATTCATTATTTCTTCTATTAAAATCCATGAAACAAAGTCACGAATAATTTCTATCTAGAATTTCGATAAAAAAATAACATGATTCTTTTTCTCAACTACTCTTCTGTCAATTTTTTTTTCATTCAACAGCAATGTACAAAAACTCAATTTACATGAACCCAGTTGAAAGTTGAGAGTTATCAGCTAAGTCGAAATTGAAAATTCATTCCAACGATTTTGTTTCATATTTTTTCATTGAACCAGTCAAAGTGCCAGCACCATTTTCAAGATAAATCGATTTCAAAAGTCTGCTGCTGCGTAACAAAAATAGTGATTTTTCTATATAAAAGTGTACCAAATTTTCCTTTCAATTATTCTACTTCAGAAAATACCCTTTAATTAACGTCCACTTGTGATGTTTGACTCAGAAAATGAGAGGAACAATGAAAAGAAAAATTTGAATAATATTATGAGTATTGAGAAAAAGTATACTATTTTTATTACGCAGCATAAATCGGTTCATCTCGAAAACGGTGAGTGCTATTGAAACTATACAAAATTATCATTTTCAGGTGAGAATTATGATATTTTCATATTTCCTGGTCAAACTGTCGAGAATTGCATAGAAAAAATAGTTGGAGGAAGAAATGCCCCGTAGCCCCACCTATTTTTCACGCCCCTGATCAAAATTTCAGAAAATTTTCAACATTTCCAAATCGGGCATGAGAACTAATATAGGTAGTAATGTAGGTATGTACATGTAGAAGATTTCGTTATCGGGCTCTCTTTCAGATGGCTATAACTCCCCACGGGGCCATTTCTGAGCTCATGTTCACATCATATTTACATGAACTCTATTTACTATTTTTGTTCCTAGAATCTGTGGTTGAAATCTTTCCATGTAATTTTGGGACATCCATATGTTTGGGTATTGCTTTTGTTCGTACCGCTACTGAACTTGAGAACACAGATAACAAATAAAAAATAAAATCTTATCTTGTTGGTGATTAAAATAAGCATTTTTGATAAAATTCGAAATAAACACTGATTGGGACAAGTTATCTGGCAAAATGTACGTATAATGACTTCGTTGCTCTGCTCTATTCAATGCCAGATAGTATAATTTGACATTTGTATTTTATAGCATTTTTGTACGTATTTTGTGGATCTGGACATGTACACTGCGACCGAAAGAACATATGTTGTGTTCCCTTCTTCTGCTCTACCCGATGAGATAGTTATCCGTAACTATAGCATTTTCTCTAAGTCTATTCGCGGTAGAAAATAACAAGTCGCTCCACCTCACGGCAGCAGCTTGAACACTTCTGAGCTGTTTGTTTTGATGATGTGACCAATAAGAACAGACTAAAAACAAATGCGAACCAATAAAAACAATGTAAACAGGACGCTTTGACAGCTTTCATTATTTTCTATCGCGAATAGTAGTACTATATCCCTCAGAAACGGGGTTGTTCCAGGTTGAGAGAAGCTTTTCCTCCTCCTCCTGTATTATGTGTGCTCCTAGATGTCTTGCCCTTGAATTCTGTAGGGCAACCGGCAATGTCCTGTTAGTACTTCCGTTACTATATGAAGTTTATGTTTGCTGAGGTAGACCTAATGTGCGTTCTTTTTTTGTGGTTGTATGCACCCTGTTTCTCTGTCTGAGACATTGCAGATCATTTCAGATGTCTAATCTCTGTTCAGCCTCTTGTATCCTAATCTCATCT
Source organism: Phaedon cochleariae (assembly GCA_918026855.4). Taxonomy (NCBI): domain Eukaryota; kingdom Metazoa; phylum Arthropoda; class Insecta; order Coleoptera; family Chrysomelidae; genus Phaedon; species Phaedon cochleariae. The sequence goes on from OU896711.1 coordinate 6,686,358, forward strand.
GATACAGTACTGCTGCTGATCATGCAGAAGGATCCCGAGGAGTGTGTTTCAGCTCCTTTCCTAGCGAGTTTGTTCGCTACTTCATCTCCTTCTACTCCGGAACCCATAGAAGGGCGATTGTATTGAGGTTAGATAGTTTCTTTCAGTTTTTCCTGGCATTCCCAAATTATTTCGGAGCTGATGACTAACCATAGAGATCAGCGCTTCAATGGCTCTTTTGTTTTTATCGGAGGTGGTTGAAATTCTTTATGGAAATCACGAAGAACCAATTCCTTTCACGGTAGTGTGGGAATCCCTATATGTAGATGTACACCACCTCCTTCCAAGGTTCGCTTGACCGAAGTCTCCGATGACACTCATATAGGCCTAATGACCCATTGTATCTTACCTCGACTATGCCGTTATTGATTTTACCATCACAGTAACTGTAAGCACTCCCGTGCACAGTATCAGATGTTCGTTCAGGTTCCTGAAGATTACTCTTCCAAGCCCTGATATGCCTGATCTAATCCATGGAGAAGCCAGAGTTTTCCTTCTCGCACAAGTGGTGGAGGAAGAGTTTGGTCTAGCCCTGTGGTGCCCCCTGCACAGTTCTGAGGTCTCGTTATCGACACCATATAACCTACTTAGCCACGGGTTCCCACAACTTGGATTAGGTTGTCAGAGCTTCGTTTATCGTGACCACATATGCAGGAGTTCATAAACTGCCCCATCTTTGCACACAGATGTCCATACAGAACTGTACCATCTGAGTGATCCGAACAATGATGTTTCTAAATTGCTTCATCTGCCAAGCAGCCACAGCTTGTCTTCCTCGCACCCTGGTGAGGTTGGGCTTTAGGGGAGAAGGAAAAAAGAAGAATTGACCAAGAGAGGCCGATAGCAAAGATTGAAACCTGGAGAGTAAAAAGGATAACATCGACAAAATGATACCTCGGGTTCGCCATTTCTGTACTCACATGTCATGACCCCTGAGGGAGCTTCAATGGATGCTTGACTCGGACATGATAAATGATATCTTGTCTTTCATAGCTTTTTCCTAAATTGAACTGAACACATTTCCGACAGGAATATTATAATGGGAATTTGCCAAAGCTTGCGAAGTACTTGGTACCAGACCCTTCGACTCCTATTTCAGTTCCAGTTTCTCTGAATCATACTCCATTTTTCGATATTTGAAAATTGTATCTTTGTGGAAAAGAACATTACTTCTTGTTTCTTTGAAAAATCACAAGCAAATACAAGTAAAGTCTGAAGCTGAGTCGCAATACAGTTATTGAAAGGGTTTTGCGAACAATTCAAAATTTAACAAAAAATCTTCACCGATCACCAAACTTTCGAAAAAGGCAGATTTCAGGCTATTGGAGTCAGAATCAATATTTCTTCCTCAACTTAATCGTCATTCCGATTTGGTCGGTAATGGAGGCCAAACATCCTGAATTTTTAATGTTATTTCTCCTTCCGCCTGGACGAAAACTGTCAGATGTGCATTTCCGAACGCGTTCATGAAGTAATAGCGTATAATTATGGTAATTCTACATGCAAATCGATGGTGCGTTCGAGTTTACAATTGTCGGGTTTCGATAAGGGGTGTACACTCTGACGCAGAGGCGCAACATTGAAGCGGATTTTTCGGGCACCTGACCTTAATCCCATCAAAGTTTGTTCAGGTTGACAATTTTGGAACGAGCAGCATTCGAAATTTCTTCAACTGATGGGAACATGAAAATTTGGCGAAACATGCCAAAACACGCACAAAAAAGTTATGACTTTTCAGAAGACTCAAAAGACATGTAGGTGGCGCCTCTCCCGCACGAAAGAGACAAACTAACATAACATTTGATATTCTCATTGAAAAATACCCCTAGATACCAAACCTTATTCGAATATCACAATTATTTTGAAATTTAATAGCAAAAAACAGAAACCAGAATTGAACTTTGACACTCTGTTTCTCAGAAACGAATAACTTTAGAACTTAAGAAACACCCTGTATATTATGATCACTGGATATATCATATGATTAATTCAGTTGTTCTAATAACATGAGAAAAATACAGAATGTTGATTCTAATGTCATGTCAGTTCGATATTATACTGAAATAACGCATTTCAAACACTATATACCTCCAGAAATAAAGGACTGTACGCCAATGTACATCTTCGTACACAAAGTAAGTAGGTATTATTCGAGAAAAATGAACGATGTTCTCCTAATATTCAAATTGGGGGTTCGGTCAACATGTTTCCGCAAAATACATTTCAATCGTGCTTGATTACAGTAATTTTCCGGAGAATATTGTATGTCTACGTCTACCTATTTACTTTCGAATGTTTCGCTTTGTGTATACACAAATAATGTAATAAAGCAATTATCGTAACAGATGAGGGTATCATTTTGGGTATTCAAATGGATTAGAATTTTAAATATTCATCTGGAGTTTCTGTGGTAATTATCATGTTCAAATACAATAAAATTATTAGCTGGTGATGAAAGTAATAATCACTATGATTAACAGACTGACTGGCAAAAAAACCCTCGAGCCATATTTTTTTATTAGTTACGATTGTAATTTTTTTTTCGAATAAAAAGATATACAGTGTCACCGTTCCATGTTAGAGAAACACTGTAGATCTATGGAAATTGGAAACACTGATGAAAATCGGTCTCCGTAGAGACTAAGGCTGTCTGGACTAGAGTCACTGGATGGTATTAGTCTATTGTATTAGTTAGATAAGAGTTCGGACAAAGCTGAACTTCTGTCCTTTTCTATTTTCTACATAATAATGGTTGAGTGAATAAGAGAATAAGACATATATTCTGCTCTTTGTCTTTTCAATTTCCCTAGTAGCACCAGTAAAATCAATCATAGCCGTAGATGGAAAATAAAAATATGGTATTGAAAGAACAGTTTGGTTACAATAAATAAATATGATTAACTGTTACCAAATCCGTTATTGAAATATGGCTTATTAAACGTTTGTTTAAAAAAACAAATTATTTGTTCACACCCCCATGAATAAGCCTCGTGCATGGTTAAATTATGATTATTTCATGAGAATATTCATTTGTTAACTGAGAATATATATTTCTTCACCCACACCAAACAATATTTATTATTTCAAAATCTTTGTTTTTAGTAACCAAATATTCATACATAAGTACAGCATGAAAATAAACCTTTTATTGATAGTGAATAAATATTTTGTTCGCTGTTATAATTCAATGTCTTCATTTCAGAAAATTGCTTCTTGATTTATTAAATTTCCTGATGTATTACCACCACTCGTGGATCTCTCCGCGAGGGGGTGTTTCTAAGCCTTATATCAATTACAAATTTAGTAACAGTTAACGAATATTATTTATATAAGTATATAACCAAACTCATCAGCTCTCAGCTATAATGGCATACACACGTTTCCATGTACATACAGTGTGTCCCACTTGCCATGCTCACCATGGGTATCTTTTTAACGGTGAGAGATACGAGGTCGGTTAAATGACACCAAATGTGGAGTTTGTCAAGGCCAACTATAATGTGAAAAAATATTTTGATGAAATCTATTCGTTTTTGTTTTATGCGCAAAAAACAGATTTTGATAATTCTCATGTCTCCTCCGTAACTTCTTTATTTATGAAAATATTCAAATAGGAATTTCACATTCTCATGGCAGTTTTTCAAAATGATTTCGAAAAAAATATGAAATTCATACCAACTCTTCTAGAATTTGAGATGTCAGCACCAACTTTAGTTTTTCAAATGTAGGTCATAGCTCACTATGACTTGGTTACAAATAACTTTTTCTTCTCTTACAGATGATATGTCGCAGTAATAGTTTTGTGTTGATAACAACGGAGTAATTGTCATTTATACAAAAACAAAAAATGATTTGGATGCCGCCATCTTGAATTCATGAATTTTAACAAAAAAATCATGATCCCCGACCTCAAAAACCCCCACTTACCATCGCCATCTTGGAGCAGCCATTTTTTTAATTTCAGCGAAAATTCCATAACATCGATTAAATTGAAATTTGGCATAATTTCGGTGACAATCCATTATGGAATTTTTGCAGAAATTAAAAAAAAAATGGCTGCTCCAAGATGGCGGACAAGATTTGGTCCAATTCCATTCAAAATTGGTAAGTGGGGGTTTTTGAGGTCGGAGATCATGATTTTCTTGTTAAAATTTATGAATTCGAGATGGCGGCATCCCAATCATTTTTTGTTTTTGTATAAATGACGATAACTCCGTTGTTATCAACACAAAACTATTACTGCGACATATCATCTGTAAGAGAAAAAAAAGTTATTTGTAACTAAGTCATAGTGAGCTATGACCTACATTTGAAAAACTAAAGTTGGGTGCTGATATCTCAAATATTAGAAGAGTAAGTATAAATTTCATATTTTTTTCGAAATAATTTCGAAAAACTGCCATAAGAATGTGGAATTCCTATTTGAATATTTTCATAAATAAAGAAGTTACAGAGGAGACATGAAAATGATCAAAATCTGTTTCTTGCGTATAAAACAAAAACGAATAGATTTTATCTAAATATTTTTTCACATTATAGTTGGCCTTGACAAACTCCACATTTGGTGTCATTTAACCGACCCCGTATCTCTCACCGTTTAAAAGATACCCATGGTGAGCATGGTAAGTGGGACACACTGTATATTACTTTCTTTCAAATTCATGCAAAGCAAATGATATTAGAAAATACTCATGCATACTACATAGGTATTCGCACCTACTTACGTTCAAAATGTTCCAATATCGATTGATTAGCACCAGATGCACGCACTGTTTTCTTTTAAACTTACTAAATGTTGTAAAATAGATGCACCTCGGGATGCACTGATAGTCGTCTGCCATTTTTTTTCATATGTGATGTCGTACCTATATGAAATTATCCCAAGAAGCTAATTGTAGACGTAAATATACATGTCCAGATGTAAACAAACACTCACTGTCATATAAGGAATTGAACTAATATAACCATCACACTTCATAACTTTCGCGTTGGTCGAAATCACAGGTAAATCAGGAACGATTTCACAAAGATGCACACGGTATCTAAGATGGAAGCTAGACTAAAATGATGGCCCATGCGCATGACAGTTTTTTAATTATAACCAAATGTATTGTTATAATTACCAAACGAAGAATAAAATGAAATATCCATTGTTATCCTTCATATTACGAATATTTATGATAAACAAATGTATATCATCATGAATAAACACATAGATTTATGAACAGACACTGTATCATTGTTAATTATCACCAAATCACATTATAATTATAAATTCATCTTATTGATTTTCACTTCATGAATCTGCGTAATAGATGAATTGTTAATTATTAAAAAATGTTGTTCACAATGAACAAATATGACAGTAATAAATCATTTATTGTTTATAAATGAAGCATTAAAACAGATACGATTTTGATGAATAAGCCTTTTCAATTATGAATATGGCTAATTAATTATAAACAAATTTGACGTTAACAAATATTTGATAATTATTACTGAGATTTTTCTTTCGGTGTATATAAACACTCACTTCGAATTATATCGATACATTTTTCGCAGAACAACAGTTATAAACATATGTAAAGAAATGCATGTAACAACATTTTAATATGACAAAATAGACACATATGGATTTAATACTATTCAAAACATGAAGATTATTTTGATTTTCCACTTTTTGCTCAATTCAATTTTCATTGATACATTTTGAATTTGGTTGGTATTGAAAACGCCATTTGATGATAGATATATTACGTTGCAATTCACTCGATTTCCTCATTTTCGTTCTCAAATATTCAATTTCATTACGTAGTTTCGCAATCAATTCCTCTTTCTCAATGATCATTTCGTTGTCGGATTTTTTTAATAGTCTGTTTTGTAAATTGATGGAATAGCAAATTCTCTCAAACAGATTTCAAAATCTTCGGTTTGAAGATGGGCCAAAAATATAATTTCATTGTAATCTGCTATGGTAAAAAGGGAATTTTAATGCATTTACCTCTTGCTTGTCCATATGAGTCCATATTATTTGTTTTGCGTAGAAATTTAAAAAAATTATCATAATCTGAAAGGTGCAATAGAACGTTCAAATTGAAGACATGAGACACATGTGTAATATCGAAATATAATTAACTTGTCCCTGTATACGTTATTGAAATGCAAATAAATAAGCCTACAATATTCAGCGATTAACTTGAAAAAATTTTATACTTCTGACATGTAGCGTGTCGTGACCCCCGACCAAGTATGTCATTTTTTATAGTTAGTTCTGATTCGAATAGAACAATACATGTATGGAACATTCAATAATAATATGGAAGTTATGATAATGTTTCTGCTCATGATTTTTTCGTGAATCCACGGAATAGTAGATCGGTATACTGTTCAATTTATTATTTTCTTGTTGAAGATTGATTTCTCTCTTTAAGTATTGAATAAGGATCAATTCAAGTCACCGCCAGTTCTATGAATATTATTAATTATCTAATCACTATTATTGGTATTATTATTCACTTCATTTCAGGATGAAACACAAATAGCAAAACCAAGGCAACTGAGAAGAGCTGAAAAAGTCACGGTCACGTTGCTTTTTTTTGTTGCGAATGACATTTGCATAAGTTTAATTCACGTTTAATTCCAGATTCTGCTCCACTAATCAGAATACGAAACGTAAAAAGCAGAACGTAAAAAGTTTTCGAATTTCAGAATGAATTATCATCAAAAGATAGATGGCAACTTTCTGCAATAATCTGTACTATATCGCTCACACAGTGTACACGGTGGTCACATCAAGTCCGTTGTCCGTTGTTTGTGTGCGTGTATAACCATCGTCCACCAATCCGTAAAAACTCACGTTGCTTGTTGTGAATGGCATTTGCATAAGTTTAATTCCAGATTCTGCTCCACCAATCAGAATACGAAACGTAAAAAGCAAAACGTGAAAAGTTTGGTTGTGAACGTCGCTGAATTATCATCAAAAGATAGATGGCAACTTTCTGAAAGAATCTGTACTATATCGCTCACAGTGTACATGGTGGTCACATCAAGTCCGTGTTGTGAGTATATACTCACTCGATCATGGAAGTTTCTGTCGAGCTCAGGCCGAGAATTCTTCAATTTCTTTTTCGTTTAGTCGCGCAAATGGGACGTTTCGCTTTTCCAGTTTTCCGCCTGAGCTGATCCGGCGGTACTTTTCTCGAAGTCAAAGCGGCCACCGCTTTACGAAGCGTGACTTTTCACATGCTCGACAACGATCTCACATACCTGGCTACCATGTGTGTTCGGCTGGTTCACTTTGAGCGTGATTTATCGGTCTCTTCTTGGACGAAATGCGGACGGAAATTGTCGAGAATCGAGATGCAACAATGTCATGTCTTCTCTACGACAGCGTATTAATGCCACTATGCTTTTTTTCTTTTTCATCGAAATTTCCATTATATCAAGACGAAACTTAAAATTCTGAGACTAGGTAAATCTCTTTTTTTTTTTTTAGAAGATTTTGTTTTCAAATTCCTATCGTGTGTTTTCAATAGATATAATTCAATGTTCGTCTTGGCATATAGCCAGGAAAGTAGTTGTTTTCTGTTGAATAAACCGAGAAAGAATTGATATTTTCATCACATAGAGAATGCGAATTCTCAATGTATTTCTTTGTACAGGGTGTTTCAAAAAAACCTAACCCCCTTGCTAGGGTAGGTATAGAACATTGCAAAATAAGTTGGGTTTGCTCAGTGGAAAAATGTCGTAACGGCATCCGTTTTCGTGATACAAGGTGTTGAAAAAATTATTTTTTTACACATTTTTCACGATTATTCCGAAACTACTGGCACCATTGTAATGAAATTTTGTATGGATGTTTCTTGAAATCTGACACATCGCATGAATTTGTTTTTATATCTGACTGTCATAGAGGGCGCTAGTTACACGGTTCGTACCGAGTAGTTTTGAACATAACTTTTTTGAGGTTAGATTTTCCAATCCAAATATGATATGAACTTAACATCATTCTATTTTACATCAAAAAGTTATACTGGTGAAACTCGATACTATGTTCCGTTTTCGGAATATTTCGATTTGAAAATAATGGAGTAGTAATGATGCTGGTATAAAATGAATTTTATTGAGTTCAATTACCTATTTATTCAGGTTCAAAAACAATGAAATTATTCTTGTGCTGAAGTTATTGATGGAACAAAGAATCATAAGTATGGAAAAACCAAGAGATATTTGACTAGAAACATGAAATATTGAATCAGTTAGAGTAAAGTGTTCAAAATGTCCTACGTTTCGAGGAATACACGATTCTATATTCTTTTTTAAAGAATGAATTATTCTTCTGAACAGTTGAGGATCAGCTGTTAGGTCATTTAAGTGATGTTCAATTATGTCTCATAACTCTTGACGTGAATTTACCTATGTAGCATAGACTTTCTGCTCAAGATACAACAAAACTGTGTAATCCATGTTCTTAGTCAAATCTGTTTCGATTTTATTCTTGTGATACATTGTTAAATCAATGAGCTTAGCATCAGACATGTATTGTTGATTTCGGTTTTCAATAAATAGGTGATGATTTTTCATAATACTCTAATACATAGCTTTTATACCAGCAACAGTTACCACTTCATCATTTTCAACTCGAAATATTCCGAAAACGGAACACAGTATCGAGTTTTACCAAGAGTATCTTTTTGGTGTGAAATTGAATGATGTTCAAGTTCACATCAAATTTGGATTGAAAAATCTAACTTCAAAAAAGTTATGTTCAAAACTACTCGGTACGAACCGTGTAACTAGCGCCCTCTATGAGAGTCAGATATAAAAACAAAATGCATGCGATGTGTCAGATTCCAAGAAACATCCATACAAAATTCCATCACAATGATGCCAGTAGTTTCAACATAATCGTGAAAAATATGTAAAATAAATATTGTTTCAACACCTTGTATCTTGAAAACGGATGGCGTTACTACATTTTTTTACTGAGCAAACCCAACTCATTTTGCGATATTCTACCTAGTAAGGGGGTTAGGTTTTTTCGAAACACCCTGTATACAGGGTCTTCCCTAAGTACGTGTAGAAATTCAGAAGTCGGATGTTGCTGACCTCAAAATAAGAAGAAAAGTTCGTATAAATATATGTCCGAAAGTTCTTCGTTTTTGCGATACAGAGTGTCGAAGTTGTATTCCTATTTTTGTTTTTTGTTAATTAGTTTCGAAATAATTGTGATATTAGAATGAAGTTTGGTATCTAGGGGTATTTTTTAATGACACTATTAAATTTCATGGTGGTTTGTGGTGGTGGTTCTAGAGCTAGTGGCGGAAAAGGCGTGTTTTTCTAGTCTATCAAACTACGATTGATTCTAAGACGAAAGGCTCTCGAAAAGTGCCGTATTGGCTTTGTGAGCATTGGGGAGAATACAAAAATTCTCTAGGACGAGAAACGAGAATAAGGAATATGATAGTTACAGTGCCTTCGTATTAAAGTACTGGATATATTAATTTTCAGTGAAAATATCCATTTCTGAGGAATCTCCTGGAACAGGTCGATTTTTAGTCTCAGTTTGCCACCTTGGTAAGGGAAAATTGAATATTATACAGAATAATCCTCGACATAAATCATTGAATTATTGGAACGTTCTTTCTAAATATTATTTCCCAATTTTTTTACGAATTGATCCACTATCTAAGAATTAAATTGTTTTAAGATCGCAAATTGGATGCGAGAAAAAAATCAGTGTGCAGAATACGTCTCAATTTGTATGGTATAAACGCGCTGCCAAATTCTCGCTAAAACGGATGAAAGATGTGTTTCGCCTGTTCAATAATTCAATACGCCCGAAAAGGAACGTTCTCATGAAAGTTCCTGTGCAGTCTTTTCGATTATTTTTATTTATTACTTGTAGGTACATGAAATTATACTCTTTCGATTGGATATCAGTGGCGTAACACTCAAAAGGAATGTTGCAGTTTTTTTTTAATATTGAATCAACTATTTGGAGTACATAATAGGTATTTTCTGATGTTATTGATCTTGTTTTTCCCATTCCGAAAATCTTGGAAGTCACAAAGTTTTCTACCGTTTCATGGATGATAGTACATTATACATCAAGGGACAGAATCGCAAGGTGCAAGGTGCGACTTGTAGCACGAGGGCGAAGCCCGAGAGATACAAAGCACCGAGGGAAAAATAGCGTTCTGAGGTGTATATGTCGGCGTCAAACAGTGAAATCCGTCATTCTCTGGAATGCCTAGTCATTTCACGTATTGCCGGCGAATAGCGTAACTCTAAATTTCGTACACCGTTTGCCTAATATAGTTTCAGGCATTTCCTTCGAAAATAAAAAATGGGGGATAGCTGTCGAATGTAATAATAGTATATTATTCGACGAGCGTGTAATGATGGCCATTACTCATGAGAATGAAGTTTGCGACGTGAGCCGCAGGCGAACGTCGTAATCATTCGAATGAGTAATAGCCATTACACGCAAGTAGAATACTATACTTTTTCTATGACTGAGTGATGAACTGGTTGAGTTCATCAGCAGTGAATATCTTCGCTTTCTGTGACATATATCGATCAGATATCCTTTTTAGAAATGCTCGTAATTTCAAATATTTGTCAATATTCACATAATTTTCCATTGAAATTGTGCTTCTTAGTATATGCATGGAATACTGTGACCACAAGGAGGATGCTTTGTGTTTAGCTGCTAATTCGCCAAAATAGAGGCTAGCAGTACATTATCCGAAAACGAATTTGCAAGTTTTGCTTTTCGCCAAACCACTTCATACCTTTTTTTAGATTCCTCGGGCAAAAGGCTGATTGTACTTGAATTGGCAGCTTTCGAAACTTCTGATGGTGGAGAGCAGTTGAATTCATTTTCGCTTTCAGAATCCATATTTGTACAAAAAGTCAGTTCTAAATCACGCCAGATAGCTATTGTCAAATTATGACATTTCATGACGAGTCTGATTCAAACGTTTCACTGCATGCCCCATATTATCATTACAACACTGGTGTCAACTGTTTTGTAGGTAATGAATCTACTTTGTTGCTGATTGGCCATAGCCTGTTGTGTAAAGGCTCTTACACACGGGGCGTGGCTTGTTTTGTGTAATGCATCCAGTTACCCAACAAAAATGTTACATTAAAAGGGTCTAGTTTTCAACAGTCATAGAAAAAATTTCTTATGTCATTTTAGGAAGGCACTTCAATACCATTCAACGCAGTTTTTGAACTTTTCAATAATCTTGTCAAATAAGTATATTATACTATTTTTTTGTTCTATAATTTGTTCTATCCGTCATTCGGTTGCCCCCTTACGAGCAACCCTCAAAAGTATACTATAAATTGAGACAACCGGTTTATTTATATTATACTATAATATCCTCATCTAGGAGGAGAATAATTTTCAAGAATCTAGAGAAATGGAGATTTACTGGGTTTAATTTTCGTTTTCGTTCAAAGATCAATTTTTCTTTTGTAAAACTCAAATGTAACTGTGATCGAATGAACATTATTATTATATTATCAATTTCATGGAAGCAATCTTCCTTAGATTGTTTCATGTTTTGTCGTTGAATTCAGGATGACTATCTGTATACAGAACGTACGCATCCACTCCAAAAACAACCCCAATGAAATTAAAACAGTGGCAATAAACGATTCATCACGCTAGAATTACCCTCAATGATATACGGAGCTACGAACGTTTACCAGATTTTTGCGCCGCCGATTGTTACAACTCCCTTGATTGACAAGAAAACAATGTCGTGACAGAATGACAGACGAACAAAGAGTTGGCGAATCGCCACGAATGTCATTTTTGACTTTGACGAATTTGACGCCCTACGAATCGATTTCACGTACAGAACACAACTAATGATTCACGAATAGTGAAGTGCAGGGGTGTCCCGCGAGGCACCGTTCTCGGCCCCTTGATAATGCTGGATTTTCACTTATTTCATACTTGTCACCTCTGATGAGGATGTGCAGTAAAAGATATATATAGAGGTATATAGAGGTATATTCTCGGATGAATAATAGCTTGAATATAGCTATTATCATTCAGCATAAATAAAACTGATCATATACAGGGAGATATTTTAGGAAATGAAGTTCATATAAACATGATGATTGTGTCGATCCTCACTTGCTTCATTTTCGAGATTCAGGGTATTAATCATTTCATGAAATTTTTTTTTCTATTCATTTCCCAATTGTCTCTTTATCAATATCAGTGGCGTCACGACAGTGGGTAAATTTATCGATATTCATGGTGAATGTCATTGTACACCATCGGTTTTTCTGAGTTTCATATTTTTATTAGATTGAACTATTGAAATAACAACTTTCATATTCTCTTTGTGATTTTTGTATCTATTACTCAGTTTTTGAGGAAACAATAAAAATTCGATTTGACTCTAAATTATAATGTAGGTGTTTTCAAGACTTCCAATAACCCCAATTAGAATCATTTTGTAATTTTGAGGCTTCCCCAGTCTCCATCCATACTGAATTTTGGCACCATGAAAGCTTATACAGGAGAGTTATAAATAAAAACAAATAAACACTTCCAACTTCAACATCCTGTATCTCTAAACGGAGCAAGTTAGTACACATGTTTATATGAACTTCATTTGCTTTTTCAAATGGAATGATGGTGGGCCAGGAATTTTTTTCGAAGAATATTTTTCAACTAATTAATTGATACCACATTTGTCAATATCCGATTGAAACACAAAATGGATGAAATCAAAATGAATTCTAAAAGAGCGAGAAATTATGTATGATGTGTCTAGTTGGTTATGATGTCTTACTGGTAAAATCATAACTACTACTCTGTATGTGAAATGGTCTCCTGAATAAAAAAATGTGGAAATATACAGGGTGACCCATTTGTGAATCGAAAGGTCTGTTGATTTCGGCTGAAACCGAAAGTAATTCAAAATGTTCAATTGTATCAGTGCGAATACGAAATAAGATGTTTTTTCTGTGACGGAAAAAGTTCGAAACATCCTGTATATTGAGTTCTTGAAAACTTCGATAAAGTTCTTGCTATCTTATTTCAATCATTGAAATTACAGATGAATTAAAAAAGATGGAATTCAAAGAGAAACAGAAGTTTCATTGTGTATTTCAAGGTTGCTAAAATTGATGAACATTTGTAATCATCAATTCTTCCAACCTTGGTGTAATTCAACATGTCTATCACCTATCGGATAATAGTAAAACCTACAGACAGTATGTAGTTTTCTGTTTTTGATCATCAGTTATTAGTTTGAGTGGTTCAAAAAGAGATGGCACTTGCATCTTAGAAACAGCAATGTTGGTAGAACTGATCATCAGTTTTACCAACCTTGTAGAAACAGAACATTTACTTGTCACTGTCATTTACTGCCATAGATAAGGTGGCTATAATTGACGATTTGACGAATGAAGTAGACACCTATTATGGCTCCTTTCGATCCAAAACGGTCGTTCCGCTTGAACTCCGACATGAAAACCGAACGCAGCTAGTAGTTGCGTTTTATTTCTCAGATTCCTCCACTGGAAAATCACATCAAGTGTGTCGTTTTATTTGCAACTTTTTCGATTCTGGGTGCTACTCTTTATTTTTTCTCACTACAAGGAATGTTGTGGAATTCCTGTTGACAGTGGACACAAAATAAATTAGATTGATTGAAAACGAATTTTTTTTGAAGAAGGAGACGATTAAAAGACATTTTCATCGTAAGGTTTGAAAGTTTATGATTCTTCCAAGTAAGACAGAAGAAAGGTTTCAAATCTTCATTCCAAGACAAAATTAATTCTCTCGATCTCGGAGAACAAGCAGTGCTCCAGATATGCGTTTATTTATTTTCTTGATCTTCAACTCTAGTATTATGATTTTGAAATTATTCGGAGCCCCAATATATAAATTTAACCTCTATCATCCATTCTCTCATGCTAGGTCATGAAGATTGTCGATAGAAAATATCACGTCGCCCCACCTGACAGCAGTAACTTGAATATTTCTGATCGGTTTGTTTTGATGATATGACCAATAAGCACAAACAAAAAACAAATGTGCTCCAATGAAAACAAAGTGAACATCGAACTGTCGTTTCATTTGCGAACGTCATTCTGTTCCCACCACCTTTACCAGAATGGATCAAATAAAACGCAACTAGTCACTAGTTGCTAGTGTCTTGGCCGCTTGAGGTTGACGCCGTCGCCGTTGACAGTTGACGCGTTGAAGTATTGACGTGTATCGTTTTCTGAAGAGGTTAAAAAAGTTAAAATTTGAAAACGGACACGTCTCATTATTATAATTTACTAACCGGGACTCTCTGATACAAATACCAAACATGAGGGCCCCCTGGTGCATCCTAGCGATGCTCCTGTACACATTCTGCGGTGTGACGGACACGCAGAAGAGGCCTGGCACCACCCTTGCAGAGAGGGTGCAGCAGCTCACCGATATGTCCAATAAAAGGGCTGTGCTCAGGTTCAACGCCAACAAGTTCAGAGATTTCGTCAAGGCGACGCCTAGGAACTACTCTGTTGTCATCATGTTCACGGCAATGGCCCCACAAAGACAGTGTCAAGTCTGTAGACATGCCAGTGATGAGTACACAATTGTTGCCAACTCCTTCAGGTATGTAATAGATGAAAGGGTCGTTCAGTTCAACAATATTTTTTAATTCTTCAGGTATTCACAGTCATACTCCAACAAACTGTTCTTTGCTGTAGTAGACTTTGATGAAGGCTCTGATGTCTTCCAGATGCTGAGATTGAATACAGCACCGGTTTTCATACATTTTCCACCTAAAGGAAAGCCAAAGAATGCTGACACTATGGACATACAAAGAATTGGTTTTGCAGCAGAAACTCTTGCCAAATGGATAGCAGAAAGAACAGATGTACAGATCAGAGTGTTCAGACCTCCCAATTACTCAGGAACACTTGCCTTGATTGTGCTTTTTGGCATTGTTGCTGCCTTCTTATATTTGAGAAGGAATAATTTGGAATTTTTGTACAACAAGAATATGTGGGGCATGGGAGCATTGTTCTTCTGCTTTGCTATGACTTCTGGACAGATGTGGAACCATATCCGTGGGCCTCCTTTCATCCACAAGAATCAGAATGGGCAGATTGCCTATGTCCATGGGTCATCACAAGGGCAGTTCGTTCTGGAGACCTATATTGTGATGTTTTTGAATGCTGCTGTTGTTTTGGGGATGATTTTGCTTACTGAGGCTGCCAGGGGAAAGGGGGACCCAAAAAAACGTAAAATTTTTGCTGTTGCAGGTTTGATCTTAGTTTCAGTTTTCTTCTCTCTATTGTTGTCTGTTTTCAGGACAAAGACACAGGGGTATCCCTATAGTTTCTTGTTCAAATAGATGAGCTATGTTTGTGTACTTTCAATGAGTTTTCACTCCTGTAAAAGAAGTGTATATTCAACTGTTTGACTTATTTAAATAAATTTTGTTGAATAAGTTGACTTCCTTATCTTGAAACCCTTCAATACCTTTGGATGTTAGGCCTGTTTGGTAATAGGAAATTCTATAATGACATAATATAAATAATTTATTAAATGGAAGCTGAATAGGTATGATATATTAATGTAAAATAAATTAAAAATTAAATAATTATAAATCTATTAGGCTAAAAACTAATTCTTTTTGTTGGATTTCTTGATGTGGTGATAATTTGGTAACATTTTTGTGAGGGTTTCAATCTGTAGAGTCTGTGGCTGGAAAAGAAAAGAAGTGAGCAAATTAATTCAGGAAAAATGGTAAAATTTAGTTCTTTGAGGCTTAATCAAAAATGATTCAGAGCTAACCAGTATTCTGTATGGAAAAATCAGCAATAGGAATATTAATGAAATAAGAAGTGCAAATCGAAATAATTAAAATGAAGACACATCTAACACAACTTGGCCTGAAACAAATTAGTGAGAAATACAAACTTCCTGCATTTATAGATTATAGGTAAGAAATAATGTATAATCATCATATCTTGAAAATCCTGTCCCACCTGTGGTTTGTCTAGTCCTTCCCTCATCTGACACCTAGATCCATAAATTATCATTTTATCCTTCAGTGTCTGTTCCTCTGTCAACCTGCATCCTGCTCCAATGATGCACCCATCAGAAACTGTGACTCTGTTGCCCACAAAGCATTTTGCCTCAAAAACATTGTTGCTACCAATTTTGGGTGACTCCACATTACAATCTACTTCAAAAACATTGTGGGAACCTATTAAGAGCACAGGTGTGCTGTTTTCCTTGTTTCTCTGGTCAAAAGGCAGTCTGAAAAGTCATGTGAAATCAAATGGGTATGTTTTTTAAACAATAGAAACCTATTTTCTGAACAGAATGCAAGCTTTTAGGGACATGAAAGTGCTCAAGCATAACTAGACAGCATATTATTTTGACATGAAAAATTTAGCAGGGATCAATAAAGATTCTTTTCTTTGAATAAAACTTTGGACTATACATCAAGTATCAGTATTGAAAAGGATCAACTCAGATAAATTCTAAAATGGATATTGATTATCAGATTGAGACAAAAATAACAGAAAATTCAATTAAAGGATTTATTACCTATGCACTATTCTGACTTGTTCCTCTATCAAGCAATACTCTCCAATGATAATGGGGCCAGCTTCTGCTATTATACTTGCCCTAGGATGAACTATAGTGCCAGAACCAATTGTTATGTCTCCTCTTAGTTTACTTTCTTCACATACTAGTGCTCCTGGTAGTATCTTGATGCTAGAAAATATTATTTTTTCAAATGACTGTGATGATTCAGAGTCAGAATAAATGTGAACATGTTTATGTTTATATCGGTGATGAATTCGCCAGCTTCAATCTACCCGAAAAGATATGGTCAAATTACAAATTTTCATTTGGTAGATTTCTTCACTGACTGCAAATCAAAGGAATCTAGGTACTAATTTCTTTATTTAGCAGTGGTTGGATATTACTTATAGGAAAATAATTTTGTTAGTATATTTTTTAAACCCTCTGAATTTGAATTAATGTTTTTACCTATTTCTTGACATGTTGATTTTTAGACCATAACAAGGAATTCTATGCAAGGGCAAGGAATCAAGCAAGATCAAGCCCATTTGACATTTAAGATTTTGACAACAGTCAACACTTCTAACCTCAAAAAGTTCTCTTCTCTTTCCGAAATTCCGAAAGTCAACTTCTTTTTTTTATATATATCGAAGACTGGAACCTTTGGCACGATAATACACTACACTGTTTTACCACTAACCAAACCGATTTTTTAAAACTGAGTTTTAATCTTCTCCTGAAGATGCTAACATAGTTAGCGAAACACGTGTCCAGGCGTTAAAAAATCGGTTTGGTTAGTGGTAAAACAGTGTGTTCTTTTTTTTATTTGTGACAACTGACAACTTAGCCAGATCTCTCTAGCAGCAAAGTTCTTAGTGCTCGCTTACGCACGCTCACTTTAAAGAATCGGTCAATGACGGCTAGACGGGTTATACCCGTCAGACAGTCTAGATATCTAGCTGTCATTGAATCGGTAATTGGTCCATATGAGACCAATGAACTCAGTATAGACAGGGGCGAACTCAGAATTTTCTTGGGTGACAGGTTTTGGGGGCGTAATAGAGGATTCAGAGTTTTGAAGGATACTGGACGGATTTACAGGAAAATAATAGTGTACATGTCTATTTGACTAATCGAACATACAATATTATGTAGTTAAAAAAAATAATTTTGAAAATTCTACAAAACTATATACCTAATAAAAATGAACAACAAAGATTCAGGAACCCTCCAAAACGAAAAAATAGTTTTTCTGTTCAGAATAGATTAATTTGAGGCCAGTTTTCAGTTTCAAACAAATTCACCTAAATATCATTATAGTTTCCATAGAAATGAAAGTATAAGATTCAGACTTTTGTCAGGGTTTTCAGATCTGAAATTTTGATGACCTCAATATTACTCTCCTTTCCATATAGGAAACAATCGACTTTCAAGTTCAAAAATTCAAATCAAATATCCTGTATACTTTTACATTCTTGGATTTTGAAGACGATATTCTGGATTTCAGACAGCACAGATTCAAGGACTGTTGTCGGAATGATTATGAATTAGTATATTGTTTAACGAGCAAAATTTATACAGGGTGTTTCAAAAAAACCTGACCCCCTTGCTACGGTAGGTAGAACACTGCAAAATGAGTTGGGTTTGCTCAGTGAAAAAATGTAACGGCATCCGTTTTCATGATACAAGGTGTTGAAAAAATGATTTTGTTTACACATTTTTCACGATTATGTCGAAACTACTGGCAACATTGTAATGAAATTTCGAATGGATGTTTCTACAAATCTGACACATCGCATGAATTTATTTTTATATCTGACCCTCATAGAGGGCGCTAGTTACACGGTTCGTACCGATACTATGTTCCGTTTTCGGAATACTGCGATCTGAAAATAATGGAGTAGTAATGATGCTGGTATGAAATGAATTTTATTGAGTTCAATTACCTATTTATCCAGATTCAAAAACGATACAATTATTCTTGTGCTGAAGTTATTGATGGAACAAAGAATCATAAGTAGAAAATTAAGAGATATTCGACTAGAAACATGAAATATTGAATCAGTTAGAGTACCTAAGTGTTCAAAATGTCCTACGTTTCGACGAATTCACGATTCTATAATCTTTTCTTAGGAATGAATTATTCTTCTAATTCTAAACAGTTGAGGATCATTTACGTGATGGTCAATTATGTCTTACAAACTTTTGACGTGAATTTACCTATGTAGCATAGACTTTCTGCTCAAGATACAACAAAACTGTGAAATCCATGTTCTTAGTTAAATCTGTTTCGATGTTATTCTTGTGATCCATTGTTAAATCAATAAGTTTAGCATCAGAAATGTATTGTGGTTTTCGGTTTTCATTAAATAGGTGATAATTTTTCATAATATTCACTCTAATACATAGCTTTATACCAGCAACAGTTAACACTTCATCATTTTCAAATCGAAATATTCCGAAAATGGAACACAGTATCGAGTTTTACCAAGAGTACCTTTTTGGTGTGGAATTGAATGATGCTCAAGTTCACATCAAATATGGATTGAAAAATCTAACCTCAAAAAAGTAATGTTCAAAACTACTCGGTACGAACCGTGTAACTAGCGCCCTCTATGAGAATCAGGTATAAAAACAAATGCATGCGATGTGTCAGATTTCAAGAATCATCCATACAAAATTTCATCACAATGTTGCCAGTAGTTTCGACATAATCTTGAAAAATGTGTAAAACAATCATTTTTTCAACACCGTGTATCTTGATAACGGATGCCGTTACGAATTTTTTTACTGAGTTAACTCAACTCATTTTGTATTGTTCTACCTAACCTAGTAAGGGAGTCAGGTTTTTTTGAAACACCCTGTTTGTACCCAACCGTGATTTTTATGTAAAATAGCATAACTCAGTATAAATAGGAAAATAGGTACCTGCATCAATCATATACAATGTGAACCATCTATATACCATTAACTTTTCCTCAAAAGGCGGCCTCTATTTCTTCGAGCTAAAGTGTAGTAAATAATGAAATTGAGTTGTATTTCCAGAGTATAAATATTTGCTTTTAAAATAAAATCACATTCATAATAATAGGTGTATAATATTCTTATTTTCACAATATTGATAACTACATTCAAAACATTATCGAATATATAATTCTAATTATGTTAGTAGAAAGAATTAAGAATCAAACTTCCCTATCTCAGTTATTGGTCATATGATTACAATTAATATGATGATTCTGACAAAACCACTTTAATTTGGACAGTTCTGTGTATTTCTATTGAATTTTTTGCCTATCGAAATTCAGGCATTGAGGTGAGCAGACTATACATGAAATAATGACTGATGTCTCTGAAAAAATGACCATAAACGATCTGTATACTTATTACATTTTCTGATTTTGGATAAGAGATACGCAGAACTTTATCGTATAACAGGAACTGAGTGGTTTTCTGATCATCTTGAAAAAACCATAACTTCTTGAACATTTCCATGTTGTTGTTTTGGTCGTAACGATGAAAATAAATTTGCCCATAAAGAGAGCAACTCCATGACAGTGTAAAATATATACTGTCGACGGATAGCTCTCTTTACTTTCAAATTTAGGAAATACATCAACCGATTCGACATCATCAGCTGCCCATTTGTTATCTGTAAAATAAAAATAAATTAAAATCGGATAATCCAATTTCGGAAATTCTCAGGGCATCTCCAAACGTGTTCTACAGGATGAACAAAATCAATGACTCAGGTCAATTTCAAGAAAAGGAAAAACGATCGGAAAGAGAACCAAGAATGATAGAGAAAATCTGAGTAGAGTCCTATATTGAACTGAATTTCCATACTTGGAAACTGAATAACTGATGAAGTCTATGAAATTCATCAGAATTATTTGAAGAGATCGAACTTTTCTGAAAAATAATTCGTGTATCTTATCGAATTCGTCGATAAGAGTTAAAAATGTCAAATCGTTACCTACGATTCACCTAATTGGGGAGTCTCTACACATTGGTAGCAAAGTCACAGAAAAAAATATTATATTAGTATACACGGTGTAATTTATTTCATGGCTGAAACTAGAGGAAAATATGGTTCCTCAACTCATTTTAAGAAGGTAAGTTCATATGCATATATGCCCTGAACTTTATAGCTATAGGCTTTTCTCATGATAAAAACATAAGGCATTTTTTGATGCAGGAGATTTTCCAATATTCCTACCAGGGCCGTCCGGATGTATACTGGAGATTTTTCTAAATCATATTGTACGCCCTTGCTTTTTCCAAAAATAAAAATCCAATTTGAAATCCTCATTGATTTTACAACAATTTGATTTTTTTGAGATCGGCAAAAATTTTTCGCGTGAATGAATAAAAACCATTCTCAAGTATTTGTGGCATTACGAAACTATTTTGAAATAGTAGGCTCTGTGCCCTATTTTTTATTTAAAATATTGATATTCGATCGATTACGTTGCGGTGTTATCTTGACAAGTATTCATAAACATAAGCTTTTTACATTGTGAAAGTTTCTTCAATGAATAGAGAGAAAATGGAACACCCTATAGCTCGAAAGTTAAGAATTTTATCCTGTATATTTTTACGAAACTCCAAAAATTACAAAACAAAACATGTTCAGATTCCTATAGATGTTCAGTAAAACTCTTCATACATTTTCATATAATACATCGTTCAATTATAAATATTGTGGAATCCAGATTTTAAATAGGTTCAATTTCGATTCAATTTTTGTTAAGTAGGTATGGGTCTTCTTCTCGGTCTCCATGTATATTTTGTAAACCTCATTCTCACTTATAATACTTTCTTTATGGATATAGAAAGCCTTCTATACACCTCTACCTACGTATGTGTATTGCTATATCACTAATTTTATTTCAAAACATGATCTATACATTATTCATTTCTGAACATTTCTCGGTGATTTCTCGCCTTGTTTCAAAAAATAAGTAAGGACGAATACCGAATACCTACTTTTCTTTTTTATTCAAAAATATTTCCAGACGATCAGGTGTCACTATTAGAGAGGGATTTCTCTGTTGGCTCTTTGAAAGTAAAATTTTCAACGCAGACATTTTGGGACAAATTTGATTATTCCTCAAACTACGAATGTATTGAAAAAATCCCAGAAATGCTATACCAAGTGAAATGGATATTTCATGTCCTCCATTAACTCACTGATATACCATTACCTATTTGATTTATACGGTTATTATTTTCTGAATAGTACAGGTAGGAATATCACGATAAAAATCGATATACATATTTTGCGAACGATATTCGCTCAGTCAGCTCGTGTTGTTTTCCAAACAATAAAGATAAACGTATTAATGATGATAAGTATTCCTATAGCAATAGACATGTGTCTACAACTGATAGGTTCGTTCGAACCATCAGATGACCCAGCATCTAAGTGCACCCTGTGAATCTGTTAGTTCATGCAAATGAAAATTTCAAATTGACACCCTGTATGCAAACCTTCAACTGGAATGAATCCACTGAAACACAAAGAATATAAGAACTCTGAGAAGACCGGAGAACATCGTGCAGAATTTTGGAAATGCATCTTTCTTAAGGTGGCACCAAGATCCCGTCCGACATCGTAGGTATCACCCTGTACATGGTTTTATTAGGAGCAGAGTGTGGAATATTCAGAAGCTCGTCTCAGACGGACCATCGGTGCCTAATATGTTAATGATACCACCATAATAATAATTACCACTCATTTTCACCTGCATCTAGTTTTTGTTTACTTTCGGAATTATCACTTCATGAAGAAATAAACCTGGCGACACAATAATTTTAATCGGTGAACAGAGTTATACATGGAGGTCAGAAGATATTTCCATTGCGTCCTTTATTCTTTGAGATTGGCAGCTTGAAGAACTAATTTTGTCTTCAAAAAATCTAATATGCTGGAAGACATGGATATTGGAAAATCACCTTGTCCAGCACTGAGCAGTATTCTTCTTATCCACTCCAGAGGTTGATGAATGTTATGAAAAGAGGAATGTGTAATTGCACCTGATCCAATATTCTGAAAATACATGGAAATTAGTCAATTGGTAGGACATTTCAGGTGCTTTTGAATACTTGGATATATTTTCATTAGGTAATTACTACTCGCGATACTATTTTGTCGAAAATATTGGACGATTGTTACGATAGCTTGTTACCTAATTATTTCGCGAATGACATTGTTTCTCAAAACTATCGAGCCATAGGTGAGAAGTTTTGGAACAATGTCGCAAGCTGCTCAGTATGATAATCGATGAATATTTTCAGGAGAACTATACCGTTATGGTGAACTTAATTTTGTGATAAATCAAGAAATTTGATAATATTGACAGAATTACATTTTTTTAGCATATCACACCTGTCGATATGAGTAGGTACATCAGACTCGATCAGAATAGTCATGGCATACTCAGATGAAATATAAGAAATGAAATTTTAATCGATATTGAAGTTTGAAATATCCCTTGTGTGGTATCATTGGATTCAGGAAATGATGCGGAATTCGAAAATGCATAAATATACGAGGTGTTCCATTTGAGAATCAAAATTTATTACCACTTTCGGTTTCACCGATGAAACATATTTATGTCAAAACGCGACGTTTATCAAGTTGATGGGCTATTCCAAACTTCAATCATTCATTTCTAAAACTAACGGAGAAAAAAAGAAGGTGTCCCATGATTCACTAATCACATAATCTGACCAATCACAAGCCAGAGACTAATTGTGTTATCGCGAAAACACTAGTTGATCTTCAATTATGATTGGTCTATCAGCGTTGGTGCTTTCAACGATGAAACCATGGATAGCGAAGCTAAGTCTATCAATTTGACATGAAATAATTAAAGCTGTATCTGTTAGAATGAATCGCTCATTTATAATAAATCCTTTTTATGCTTATCCACTGTGTTTGGCATGGCAAAAGCACGTTATCCATCCCGAGAATAACGAATGAAATACAGATCAAGCAAGTATGTGAATCTTCAAGGCTTTTACCTGATTATAAACAAAATACTTAACCATAATATGGTGTATTAAGTATGAAATGCAAAATGTGTCGGAATCAGAAACTAATCAGGTATGCGTCCCAACCCAAATAACCACCTCTACTACATCCTTTTCAGTTCCTAGGAGCTTGAGTTCAACTTTAGCACCAAGGAACTAAAAGTGTTGCCTAGCAACATACGTATGTTTGTGTCAGTAATAAAATGGACGACTCTTGTAACGGTTGAGAAAAATACTATTAACGAACTATAGTATTGCAAAGGATTTGATTAATTTGAGAATATTGTAGAGTTCAGAATGATTCTTGAAATTTGTAACTTCTAGCTATCATCAAGTTTATCATAATTTCGGCGTTTTCATATCCTCAGAGATAACAATAGCAGACGATTCATTAATAATTATCACGAGTGGCACATTAAAATACCTAGAAAGCAGTAATAAGCCGATAATAAATTCAAATGTTTGCCGTAGATAGTCATATTTGCCTGATAAATTTGTTTAATAAGGTAACAATGGGGACAATAAACTATAATAATACCGTACTTTTTTTAGACGTTAGCAAATGAGGGATTAGTATGGGGTGTATGTTGTTTCGTAAACGACAAAAAATATTGACTTTACACAGCAACTAGTAAATAAAATACGTCATAGGTTTTCAACAATCCGGTTGTAAACCTACAGTGTGATCCACTTGAGACCGAGCACCTCATACAAAATCTACAGCTTTCAATCAATTCAATCATGTTTTCAGCAGAAAGAGTTTCAAAAGATCTATACGTTCACACATATTTGCAAAATATAATCCATATTTTCAGGGAAAAATGTGTGTTTTTTCATGTTGGAAATTGCAAAATGTCGAGCGAATTCGACTCCACTACTGGATTCCGCATCATTCAATTAGCCAATCGTTTGACTTTCATACTGCTGATTTGTTGGTAGCGAATTACAGCGATAAATTTTTCACGTAAGGCTCTTATATAGAGGGCGTTGTTGTTCGACGACTACACTAATTCTCTCGAGTTGAAATGCATCACCTGAAGAATTGTATTCTTTATATTATTATTATATAAAGAATAACATTGAGAATTCGCATTCTCTATGTGATGGAAATATCAATTATTCTTTCTAGGTTTGTTCAACAGAAAACAACTACTTTCCTGGCTGTATGCCACGACGAACATTGAATCATATCTATTGAACACACACGATAAGAATTTGAAAACAAAATCTTCTGGATTCTGGAGTTGAGAATTTGCATTTTCTTTCAGATAAAAATATGTACATATATGCACATTATATCATTCTGAATTCGAATTCTCAATATATTTCTCTATATATATATATATATATATATATATCCATTTTTCCAAGTTAATAATTTATCTGAGAATATTCCTTCTCAATACTTTCATCAAACCAAGTGGATCAAACTTGAAGGATGGAAACATGTAATGTTTTTAAACCTTTAATCGCAGATTCGTGATTTCAATTCAGGAATTCTTTCCACGTCCTGTATAATGAATATAAATTTGTCATACATAAAAAGCCCTGAAAATTGAAATTATGTATCATAGAATGCCAGATATGTGGATTG
The DNA here is from genome assembly GCA_918026855.4 of Phaedon cochleariae. Taxonomy (NCBI): domain Eukaryota; kingdom Metazoa; phylum Arthropoda; class Insecta; order Coleoptera; family Chrysomelidae; genus Phaedon; species Phaedon cochleariae. The sequence continues at coordinate 6,711,605 of OU896711.1, forward strand.
TTATGTGGGTAGAATATATAGAAATTACTAGGTGTATAGTATTTGATGTGTCAATCGTTCTTGAAACATTTATTTGGGATTCATATAATATATTCCGATTTGATTATCATTTGTACAATATATTTATCGTTTCCAAACTCCAAAAGAAAACAACTGTTACGAAAGTTATCAATATGTTATCTTCCTATCATTTTATCTGGAATGAAGCATTACAAAATAATAGAAAGATTATTGTTATTACTAAATGACAAACTGTGTGGATATCGATTGTTAATTAATCATGGCCATATAGATTGGCTGCGACAAAATGATTGTGATAAAAGTAATGATTCTGGGTATAAAAACCATATATACTTAGAAAGGAATCACATCTCCAAAATTTGTAGCATTGAATTGCTCTAAAACGGCTCAATCAAATACCGACAACTCAGAAAACAACAAATTGTCATCAATGAAAGTCGTCAGTTTGAGTTCGACCAAAAAAAAAAAAAAAAACAGCATCACAAAATTACAGATCCCTTTAGTGCAGTTTCGATACTGAAAAGATACTTGATGCAATAGGAGAGGATTTTTCCTTCGCAAAAAATTATTGTCTGGCGAATAATAACCCTCGGTAGTCGAGATAAAAATTAGGAGAACGGGCAAAACTTCGACTAAGTTTGACATCATATTTCTCTCGAAGCGTACGCTCGATTTAATTTTTTTAAACAAATTGTAGCTTCAGTTTCTACGAATATATCTGGGAAATAACCACCTCCAAACGATTCGTCTCTATATCATATACAGGGTGTAAAAATAATTACGGATTTTTCTGTATTTTTTAAGACATCCTGTGGAGTGAACCATTGATATTTGAAACGGTTTCCCAACATAAAATTGTAGCCCAATCTATGGGCCAAAGGAAAGGTGGATATTGGTATTAATTTTACAACCTCGAAACTCGAATTGGATCTGAAAATCTGTTGTTTTCTAATTTGTTTCTGAGATAATTTCCCCTTCGAGTTGAATATTGCTTTCATTTCCACTTAGCAGTCTATTGGGTGAAGATTTTGAATTTTCCAGCATGTCAACAACATCAGTGTACTATCTACCATTTTCAATTAATGCCGCCTTCGCCACATCAGTAGGAGTCAAATCTCCCAAGTTGAATTTTAATTAATCAAATTCATGAATTTTGAATTGTGAATCGCTTGACTTAGACAATAATTGATGACATAAACAAAATAGCCAACGTTGATTAACAGAAATAGCATTTCACCAAAAGAACATTAAAGCAACTTTTATCACCCCTGCATATTCATAAGAGTATTCTTATATGTGTCTTCAAACAGTGAACCGATAGGTAAAACTGTGAACAATTTTTATCTTGAAGTAAAAATCCTCACAGAAACAAGTTGAAAAACGACACGTTCTTATCCCCAGTTCGAGTTTCGAGGTGGTAAAATTAATACCAATATCCACATTTCCTTTGAAACTCTGTATTTTCTTGAATAATTGAGATATCAGAATGAATAAAGAACGAGAATATTTGTAATAGATTGGGCTACAATTTGATGTTGAGAAACCGTTTCAATTATCATGGGTTCACTCCACAGAATGTTTTGAAAAATACCGAAAAATTCGTACTTTCTTTACACCCCTGTATATTCTCATGTATTCTTGAAGAATAAAGCTACAATTCGTGAAAAAAAATTTGAATCGAGCGATTGGTTCGAGAGAAAATTGATGTCAAACATAGTGTAAATTATGCCTGTTCCCCTAATTGTGCCAGTGTGTATAGTTCATTGTTCTTTCCTGAATGCCTATTTCCTACTAAGATGGCGTTGCTCTCAGGAGTCAGAGAGCTTGAAACCGGTGGTCTGTAGGTGTCTAGCGTGGTCTGGTTAAATCGAAATCAATTGGCATTCAGGAAAGAATCACGTGTATCAGTATTCGTTCATACGGGTCGATGCATAGATTTCGGGAGGATGTAATTCAATGTTCTGCGTGGTATTAGCCAGGAAAGTAATTGTTTTTTTCCACCGAAATCTACCATTGTTGTTCATTTCATGAACATTGTGTGGAACTTACTTTGAAGATGATAACAGATTATCCAACTAAGTTGTGTAATCTTTTGTCTGGACCAGTTTCAGAATAAAAAAATGAGACAGATATTCTCTACATAGGTATTATCGATTTGTTATCAGAATCGAGCTAAATCGAACAAAACCGAGTACCTATAGTAAACAATGCTAGGTAGAAATAATCGTTTAGCGATAAAATTTATCACTGCTTATTCAAATATAGGAGTTGGTTATACGTTTAACCTTATTTTCACGGCAGTGGCGCTTCGTGCCAACATGATATTTTTTAAAATTTCGAAATTAATAATATTGATGACATCTATGCCAACAATAAATCAGGAAAGATCTAGAAAGTGGATTACCTATGTGATGAACTCATCTATAGAAAATGACTCGACAAAGATAATGTTTTAATTCTTATTATATATCGATTTGGTTTTTACTTTTGTAAGTTAAGTTCGCTTTTAATATGGCACTTAATCATATATATTTTCCGAATAAAGACAAAGGGAGATATATTGTGCCATACCTCGTTGCATCAGCAATAAAACATGCTATGACATACAGTGCGTACTTTCTTTAGTGCCTTATGAAAAAACAAAGTTGGTGATGATTTCTTCGGAACGAAACGTTGGACGGAGATTTTGTGAATGCCATTTTGTAGAGGTAAATGAAAAGGTGGAAATGAGAAAATGCCTCTAGTTTCTTCTGAAATCTGATAACTTAAAGAAATGAAAACCATGCAAATCGACAGATTACGGTCTTTTCCGAATATCTGCCCATTTGACATTCCTTGTATCTGTTTCAACGAAATTTCAATAGATAGTCAATCGAAAATCAAGATGAGGAAATGTGAGCCCTTTTCACCAATAATGAATAGTTTCGACTCACAAAATCCCAAAGTTTAATGATATCAATTTTGACCACCCTATATTTTTGTACTCATTCCCGCTACACCCCAAGTGTGATACATTGATAGTATCAGCTCTTCAGGAAAAATCTAATAATACAATGAAATACAGGGTGTCCCATTTGAAATATCACAAAGTTGCTATACTACTTTTTGGTAGAAGCGGTAACACCCCATCATTGAAATTATTTTAAAAACATAGAGCGACTTCGTGTATGCAATCACCTCAACTTCCAGAACGATCCTTCAGCTGGTTCGCCAGAAACATCGAATTAACCGTTTAAATCACCCCGTATATAAGTGCAATTTTGCAAGTTTAGGAATCACGCGTGTAACTTTGAATTACAAAAATACCCGTACCAGAATAAATTCAATAAAACTAGCTGAATCGACTTCATTTACTGCCGGCAGTATCAAAATAAGCCACTTTATCGTCAAATAGACCACATACTAAAATTTGTGGACACAATCTCCTTAGCCCCGCGACCTCCAGGTGCATCATCTCGTCCGGAAGGTCACCCACTTGGTTCCATCACCGCATACAACGCGTACCCAAAATTTCGGACGCCATCTCCGTAGCTCCACCACGTCCTGGGGCATCACATTGACGCAGAACCGTTTCTGTTTCTGATAATCACCCTATATATAAGTGCAATTATGCAATTTGAGGAATCACATGTCTATAACTGAATTACAAAAATACCCATACCAGAATAAATTCAATAAATTTAGCTGAATCGACATCATTAACTGCCAGCAGCGTCAAAATAAGCCACTCGATCGTCAATTAGACCAGATACCAAAATTTCTGGATACCATCTCCGTAGCCCCGCGACATCTAGGTGCATCACCTCGTCCTTAAAGTCACCCTCTTGGCTCCATCAATGCATCCAACGCGTAACCAAAATTTCGGACGCCATCTCCGTAGCTCCACCACGTCCTGTGGCACCTCCTCGACGCAGAACCGTTTCAAGCAATCACTCTGTATATACGTGAATTTTGGATTTTCAGGAATCACAAGTGTATCGTGTATTGTGTAACTGAATTCCAAAAATACCCGTTCCAGAATAAATTCAATTAAATAAGCTGAATCGACTCAATTAATATGAATAACTGCCAGCAGTATCAAAATAAATCACTCTATCGGCAAATAGACCACATACCAAAATTTCTGGACAACATCTCCGTAGCTTCACGACATCCAGGTGCATCACCTCGTCCTAAAAGTCACCCTCTTGGTTCCATCACCGCATCCAACGCGTACCCAAAATTTCGGACGCCATCTCCGTAGCTCCACCACGTCCTGGTGCACCACCTCGACGCAGCGAACGCCGGACCTTTTTTGTCACCTGCCGCCGTGGGCGTAGTACCTGTACCGTTCGACACGTCGTGCCCGCGAAGCATAAGTACCCGACGACGATGACGTCATGCCGGGTCTTATCGCGACACCTGCATAGTGGGGCGGCCGTGTGCGTATGGAGAGCGCAAATGTTTGTTTGGCTTAGCTGGTGTGGTGTGTTTGGTGTTTGTTTGAGGATGCCACCGGATTTGGAATTTTTTGTTTTTCGGTGAATGCGAAAGGTTGAATTTCATTTTTCACCCGTTCAAAACCCGAGTCAAACCCTACAGAGGGATTTTGATTGTTACTTACGTCTTACGTCTGAACTGCCATCCTATAAAAACTTTTTTTTTCTCGAACATTTGCCTAATCTACAGTTGCAACTGTAAATTAGCACTAATTCACAGTTGCAACTGTACATTAAGAAGAGTAGACTTTTTTTCAAAACACCTCCTTATTTACATTTGCAACTGTAAATTAGGAGATATTTTGAAAAAAAAAATCCTTCTGCCTTATTTACAGTTGCAACTGTAAATTAGAACGAGATAACTTTTTCAACACATCACCTGATTTATAGTTGCAACTGTAAATTAGAGTCTAACATGCTCAGTTCTCTCAATTTCTCACCAGACTACCAGTTATCGGCAGCTTTCATTCTTCGATAGCACGCGATACGCTGAGACTGTGAGACTCTAATCTACAGTTGCAACTGTAAATTCTGAGATGTGTAAAACGTTCTCTAGTTCTAATTCACAGTTGCAACTGTAAATTAGAGTCTCACAGTCTCAGTTCTCACAATTTCTCACCAGACTACCAGACATAGGCAGCTTTCATTCTTCGATAGCACGCGATGCGCTGAAACTGTGCAACTGTAAACTAGGAGATGTGTAAAACGTTTTCTTGTTCTAATTTACAGTTGCAACTGTGAATCAGAGTCTCACAGTCTAAGTTCTCATACTTTCTCACCAGACTACCAGACATAGGGCGATGCGCTGAGACTGTGAGACTCTAATTTACAGTTGCAACTGTAAATTAGGAGATGTGTAAAACGTTCTCTTGTTCTAATTTACAGTTGTTGCAACAGTAAATCAGAGTCTCACAGTCTAAGGTCTCACAATTTCTCACCAAACTACCAGACATATGAAGCTTTCATTCTTCGATAGCACGCGATGCGCTGAGACTGTGAGACTCTAATTTACAGTTGCATTTGTAAAATAGGAGATGTGTAGAAAAGTTCTCTTGTTCTGATTCACAGTTGTAACTGTAAATTAGAGTCTCACAGTCTCAGTTCTTACAATATCTCACCTGGCTACCAGACATAGGCAGCTTTCATTCTTCGATAGCACGCGATGCGCTGAGACTGTGAGACTCTAATTTAGAGTTGCAACTGTAAATTAGGAGATGTGTAGAAAAAAAGTTCTCTTGTTCTAGGAGATGTGTAGAAAAATAAATTCTCTTGTTCTAATTTACAGTTGCAACTGTAAATTATATAGAGTCTCACAGTTTCAGTTCTCACAATTTCTCATCAGACTACCAGACATGGGGAGCTTTCATTCTTCGATAGCGTGCGATGCGCTGAGACTGTGAGACTCTAGTTTACAGTTGCAACTGTAAAATAGGAGATGTGTAGAAAAGTTCTCTTGTTCTGATTTACAGTTTCAACTGTAAATTAGCACTAATTCACAGTTGCAACCGTAAATTAGCACTAATTCACAGTTGCAACTGTAAATTGAGCAGAGAAGAATTTTTTTCGAAACACCTCCTAATCTACAGTTGGAACTGTAAAATGCATAGAGAGGCACAATAATAAATGTCTTATTGACTGTGGCATTCGACATGAAAGTGTTGACAATTTTGAAGTCAGAATGACAACCAAATATAAAAAAAAACGTGTAGAATCAAAGCAAACAGTATTGAAATTAAACTAGCTGAATTGAAGTTATACAATGCTAAAAAACTAATATCATTGATGATTTGTATAACATCCTCTGGGTCCAGGATACTGCTCCCAAAATGGATATCCCTTGCTGCCACTACTGCCGGGCATTCAGTGAGGATGTGAGTAGAAGTCTCTTCATCCTCTAGGCACCATCTGCATTCAGGATCCTCCACAATCCCAATTGTGCTGAGATGTTTGTTCAGGTGGCAGTGCCCTGTCAGAAGACTCACCACCAGTTTCAGCTCCTTCCTGTTCAAAGCCAAGAGGGCATTGGTCTGTGACGGGTTTCCTATATGGAGCCTTCTTTTTATATGTTTTTTTTTATGTTTTTTTTGCACGAATCTACGATTTGGTTTGTCATGCCAGACATGGCAGTCAACTTCCACATATTGTTTTTTTCTCCTTCATGAAATATAAGGTGAATATAGGGGTGAATCTTTTCAATGGATAACCCTGTACATACACACCAAAAGAGTACATAAACACTACTACTACTACTACTACCAAAATCAAACGAAACTATAAATAAGTGTCAATTTGATTAAATCTGAGTGGGTATATTAGAAATGGTTGATACAGGATACAGTTCTCTAGAAATCGGGATTATTTGCATTGAAAAAATAATTCATTTGAATGAGTAACGTTAATCAGTGGACATGAGATACTTTAGATTTCCTTCGAGTGACTTTGACAACATTTTCATGAGTTTGTGCTAGATAGTTTTTATAACTCTTCATAAAATGAACGGGTAATTCTGATTTATTATATTTACTCGTGCCATGATAACAAAGATGTTGAAATTAATGTTAATATTTACATTGAGCTAAAGAGATAAGAGCAACACATCTTTGTACAGTTTCCCAACGATTAACTGTTGAATAATAATTGTTTCACCTCCACGTATCTATCTGAAATTATTCAAGGTTATTATTTGCCAGAAAATATTGAGTTGGTTCGCAATTTTGATCATTAGATTTTCCGAAGTTAATCTCAAAAAAATAGTAGTTAATTTAATTAGGATCAAAAAAGTGGCACTTGGTTAGACAAGCGAATTTTGCATTTGCGAGGCGGAGCAGCCAGCGAAGCCGAGCGAAAGTAAAATTTGCGAGTCAAACAAAGTCACTTTTGATCATAATGAAACATGCTATTTTTTCTGCAACCGAAAGAATTAACTACAATAAATATGTGAAGTAACCACCAATGTGACTTACTTGACAGACTATTGTAATACCTTAATTTCAATAATATAGACTACTCCACATTAGAATATTGGTGGACGATAACTTTACTTTGTTACAAGTTGTGTTGACATGCATCATCATATACTACAGGCACGGATTCAATACTATACCCGAAGCGTGGATGGCGTGCCATATGTATGGAATGCAACAAATAACCCTGTGGTGGGAATATTCTACCTGCATTTACAGATCAGGTTTATTCAATTTCCAAGGATGTTCGAATTATAGTTTCGATATGGATACAACCACAGAGTGAGCCATTTTTGTATTCTATTGAATCGATTAGTCGATGAATTAATTTTGATCAGGTGTCAGCCCTAATAGCAAATACCGCGCCAGTGCCAGGTATATAGGAAAAATCATATCAACAATAATGATAGCGATTATTTATTTCTTTCCATATTCCACTGTGTTTGACAAGGTAATCAAATTGAGGTGAACAATACAATACACACGTTGTGTGAGGCAAAAAAGTATTGCTGGCCGTGATTATTCAAAAACAAGTCATCTAATCAATCTGATCCCGAATTAATAAAATACAGATCAAGCGAGTATGTCAATCTCGAAGGCTTTCCTGATCGAAACAGAAACATTGAAATATAATATTCCAGCATAGAAATAAAATGAAATATCTGCCAAAATCAGGAACAAATCGATCAGGTATGCCTCACAACCAAAATAACCAATTATAATAATGTTGTTTATTCTTGATGAGCTAGTACATCCTTTTCAGTTCCTAGGAGCTAAAGTTCAACTTTAGCTCCTGGGGACTCAGTGTTGCATAGCAACTCACCTATGTGTGTGTCAGTAATAGAAAAATCAATTCAAAGAGCTAATGTTGGTATTAAAATGGACAACTTTCGTGTTGGTTGCAAGAAAACGTTGGTTCACCTTGAAATTCTGAAATTAAAAATTAAATTACATTTTCCAAGCTATTGGTACTCTAGATTCTTGATAATGATTCTGGAAAACTATAAATGTGGACTGCTAAAAGCGACAAATAATGAGGGTATGTATGCTTTTATCTTTTACTAACAACCAAGAATCATTTCAAAATAATCCCAAATATACTGATGGGACTGGGTGTTGGTTGTCCCATTTGAAAATGAAGATACGGTCACAATAAGCAAGGGGTCATCAATTTATATGACACCTAGTATATCCATAGACTACAGAAGATAATCTATATGCTTCATCTCCATGAGTTTGTCTACAGTGTGTTTCATATTGCACCTTCCTTCGTATTTTCATTTTTGATGACCGATTTCGGAATTCGTTTCACGAACGAATCAATTTCTTGTGATTGTAAAAAAAAACAACATCCTGTGTATGATGACAACGAAACTGAACTGAATCAGTATTCTAAGAGTATCAGCAGAATATATAAATACTGTCCGTATAGAATATTATGATTGCTATGATATTCTCATACTTTTCAAATTATTGTTTTCACACGGAAAATAGATAATTCGTAATAAAAACGCCTTGTATAATATGATCATCGTGAAAATTGAAACAAACGTGTTTAGCAGTTTCTAAAATACTGATAATATCAGTTTTTTGCTAAAAAAATTGCCTGATATTACTAAGTGAATTTTCGAATTTACAATCGATCACAGTGGCCGCAGAATATTGCAATGAAATATTTGATAACTCAGGAAAGTAGATCGAATTTTGAGTATATTCTGCATGAAAATAAATCGAAATCATTTATCGAAGCAGTGGGACATACTGTACAAGTGTATTTTTACTCCAGAATAACTTTATAATCGAAAAAAATATTCCAAGTTAACTAACCTACACTAGATGGTAGCTATTCTTAGAATTAATCTGTGAAAATTGTCCTCATCTTGTCATCTCGATGAAATCGGGAACATAAGTATTTCCTTTATTCCTCAAGTTATTTTGAATGAATATGACAGCTATTGAATCATGAAACATGAATTAAATGGATATAATACGCTCCTAGCTCCTATTATCGATAATTTATCCATTATATCATTCATACGTCGGTATCCTGAAGGTCAGATATGAAATAACGAAACCGTGAATATTAATACGTGATCAGTAGAAAACGTGTAGTATCAGTACACTACAAAAACATTTTATCAGTTATTCAGTTGTTTGTGTAGAGTGTAGAGAGTGAAAATAGTGTCCACCACCAGTCGTCATGACGTTGAAAACAGCTAGATTTTTCTTACGAACACTCCAAAGTAAGTAAATTTGAAAAATCACATTCACAGACAGGTTAGTACAGTAAACACGGAGATCTTATATTAGGTCTCAAAAACAACACGCATTGTAGGTACAGGGTTATCCAGAATAAAATCATCAATTCTACCAGGTCATTTCTTAATTACTTGATTTCAACAAAGTTTTTATACGCACATAATGATTTCCTATTAGAGGTGTGACGCTGAGAATATAAGAAATAACTGATAAGTATAGATATATCACAAGGTGATTATTGTGATTTGGGTTTATTTGTTTGAATAGAAAGTATGAGCCAATCCATCAAAACTGTGGCAAATACACTGATGTCTTTCAAAGTTAACTCGATGAGTTGAAATTAAAATAACTAGGTACACACTTCAATATCCATCAGAACGTTTCAAGATTCGATATCAAATATGACACAATCGAAAAATTCATGGATCAAAATGCCAGAAGTTCCACATTATAGCAATTCTGAGATGACTCCTTAACAAATTTGGTTTTGTTGAAGTGGCGTACGTAAAAATATTTCTGTTCAATGTTTGAGATCAAATTTATCGTTATTCAGAATACTTTCAATATATTGGAAATTTCATCAACCTGTATAACAATAATGAGTTCAATATACAGGGTGTTCTGATTTCATCGAATTTTATGCACAGGGAGATGGGATTGGGAAAAATTGAACACTTTTTAAGGGATAGTTCCTTTTTTATTTGAGATATATGAGAACTGATGATGTTGCTGGTGGAAGTCGATTTCATTAATCATTTTAGACTTACTTACAAGGTAACTATATTTCAAAAATGTAGATTTTTTTGGGAAATATTGATGATAGATATCGATATGCGGTTCTCCCTATTGAGTTTATCATGAAAATTGACCTCCATTCATCAGATTCCATTCATATATAGACCCTCTGGTCCATTTGAGCAGTCCCTAAAAATGAGTTATTGAATCGTTCAATCTAATCTTAAATACGAGGTTGAAAGTATATGTACTTATTTCGAAATCATTTTGTATATTAACTTGTGATACATTGCAAAACATTAATTATTCCAATGGAGATTAGCGGAATTCTCATTTATGTTTGGGTTGACGTCGACAGCACAACACCAATGTGTAATGATTTTCATATATAAATAAATTATTTCTTAATTTTTCGAAATTGAGTAGAAGTGATGGAATGGAAAATCAACAGCGCCAATGGAAACCAGATCAGATGTCCCTTCATTTTGCTATCCACTACGGCCTCTCAAAATTGATGTTAAAAATCATGAACACCCTGTTAATATACGAAACAATCGTTTATTGCAGCTAGGAATGCGAGTAACGTATCATTCATTGGCCTGGGCCAAATGGGCACCAGGATGGCCAACAATCTGGTCAAGAAGGGCCAGCAGATCAAGGTGTTTGACATCGTGCCAGAAGCGCTCTCCAGCGTCTCAGGGGCTCAGCAATGCAGCTCAGCAGAGGAGGCGGCGAGAGATGCTGACATCGTTGTCACGATGTTGCCTACCGGAGATATCGTCAAAGAGACTCTGTTGGCAGAGAAGGGAATTTTGAAAGGTTAGTGAATAATCCTCAGGCATAATTCATTAAGTTTGGCTAATATGAGAAGGTGAATTTAAGATTTAAGGGGATAGGAAGAGCGGGACCTACAACTTCAACTCATTCTAATTTTTATAAATATATATCGACTCTTATAAATCATTTTTAATGAATGTTCATCGATTTTCATCAGTCTTCATCTGTTTTCATCAGTTTTTGACAGTTTCCATCAGTTTCTATAAGTTTTTATCAGTTTTCATCAGTTTTTATCAGTTTTTATCAGGTTGTATTGGTTTTTATCAGTTTTTTTCATTTTTTTGATCAGTTTTCATGAGTTTTTATCAATTTGATTCAGTTTTTATAAATTTTTATGAATCGTCATCAATGTTTTCCATTTCTATCAGTTTTTATAAGTTTTACTCAACTTTCCTCAATCTATCATAATTTTTCTCAATTTTTGTTCCAAGGTATGCCCAAAAAAGCTCTTTTGATCGACTGTTCGACCATCGAGCCGAAAATGGCGCAAGAGCTGTCGCGCCTCTCCACCGATAGCGGCGTCCGGTTTATCGACGCCCCCGTCTCGGGCGGGGTGACGGGCGCCGAGGCGGCCACCCTCACCTTCATGGTGGGGGGCGCCGACGCCGACCTGGCGGAGGCGAGGCCGGTCCTGGAGAAGATGGGCGCGCGGATCTTCAAGTGCGGGGACATCGGGGCAGGCCAGATCGCCAAACTTTGCAATAATCTTATTTTAGGTAAGTAGCTAGCTAGATGATGAAAATAATGATTTGAACAACAAGAAGTCCGGGAAATATTGTTTATCTACAACTATGGAGTCATTCATTCATTGCTTACTCGATTTTCAACATTTAATGACAGACATTATTGTGATTAATCAAGTAATAAGAGTAACAATGACAGTAGGGTGGCGTAATAATCTGACATCCCATCGTCTTGTCAAATTCAAATAGGAAGGTATTCGTTCTACTAGTTCGCAAATTCAAAAGACTCACCTTACATGCATGGTTCTCATAGTTTTAGTCACTTCGATTCTACAAATACACGGAAAAATGAGAATTCACTGTTTTCCTTCCTCAACAGTGACTACCATCATGAGTAACCATAACCATAAAATAGGACTTGATACTTGAACTTGACAGTTGCAAATTTGCTCACACTATCACGCTAACAGGCTATTCGAATAGATCAGTACAGACCAATCAGAACTATCATGGAATTTTATTGTTGATAATTAGCTTCTAGAGACAGGGTACTACAATTAATCATCGCGGTGGGGGAACGCTACAGCGGAAGCAAGTTAATGAATAATCTGCAATAGTATGATTCATTTTACAACTGAAAAGTGAAATGGCATATAATACCTGGTGAGATTGACTGATATGTGATTATAATAAAGTTATATCCAATATTGTTTATCATATTTTCGCAATCAAAATTATTGAAATAAGTTATGAGCTGTTCGTTGAATGAAATTTTTGTCAATAAGTTTCCGATGAAAATAATGAGTATTTGAAATCAGATTCAGTAATTTTGCAATATAATAATCTTCATTTTTTCCAAAGATATATTTCTGAACTCTCAGAGTTGCTGTGATATTTGAATAGTTGTAGATAAATGATTACAGCACTCGCCTTCGGCTCGTACTGCAACTTTCATCTTCGTGGGTAATAGCCATCATTATGCGCTCGTTGAATAATATACTATTTTTCATGACTAGCTGGATCTACAGCTATTACTACCATTATTCACTCTTTTGAGTGCGTGAAGTGTGCTTTTCCTATCAAGATAGTTTTCCTTATATTATAAACCACTAGTCAATAATAGTTATTCATTATACGAGGGAAAAAAGTAGCAGATGTTTGCTCCAGGTTGTGTGATCTGAAATCTAATATTTTTCCCGTATATAATGCTCTATTTTTTTCTGTGACAGAAGAAAGGATGAATCAATATTGAGAAGATATTACATTATTTTGAAATCTGAAAATTATCGACGTGAAATTTTATGTTTTTAACAGTAGGGACACCGTGCGTTGTAGGCATCTTTATCATTCTTTTGAAATAATCGAATGTCTGATGTCACTCCTGTCAGTCTAATTCTGTCATTTGACTAAAAAAAATTGTGAATTCAGTGGTTGATCAGTAATATACGTAACCGCGAAGTCGAATGGAAGATAAGGACTCAGTTCTTCAGTTCTTTCTCGGAGACGGTATTATTGACTCATTTTTCGAAACCATAGAACAACAAAAGCCATCAACAGTGTATATATATGTGATATATATCCGGAAAAGTGCTCACTTTTTTATTACGGGAAAAAAGTAATTTATGAAAAGTGACATTTTATAACCTGCCAACAGAGATGAAATGCCAAACTATTTTATCGTCACAGAAAAGTAGTTATTTATACACCAAAAGGAAGTAAAGACTATCCTAGGGACCAGGATTATATCCATTGGCCTGTGTTATGCTGAAAAAATTGGAATTCTCTCAAAACCTTGAAATCCCGTGATTCATCTCCAGATTCATTTCATCAAAATGGTTTTTGAGACAAAACACACATTTTTTCCAATTAATTTGTAGTAAAGAGTAGTAATGGGATGATTTGTTCCAAAACATCGCTGCAGCTAAAATTTCACTATTGAAAATCTAAAAGAGAAATTCAATCGTTAGTCAATAAGAAAAATATTAGAAGAAGAAGAATACAGGTACATTGAAAAATGATCTAAAAACAGTTCAATCATGAATCTTTATTTTCATTCCAGGTATAACAATGATTGGTACTTGTGAAGCCATGAACTTAGGAGTCAAACTAGGCTTAGATCCAAAACTGCTCACCGATATTGTAAATGTTTCAACCGGCAGGTCTTGGTCTTCAGACACCTACAACCCCGTACCCGGTATCTTGCCAAATGTTCCATCATCGAATGGGTGAGAAACAGGAAACAGTTATATTTTCCTTACTAGTCTGAGAAGTGATACTTTTCCATACTTACGTATACCATGGGAGGAAAGCAATTAGGAAAAAACGATTGATAATACCTCAAAAAATCAAGATTTTGAAGTAATCAATACTTCACCTCGATTTTCTTACAGAAAAGTAGGTTGAGATGATGTAAATATACATGTGTTGATATGTAAATGAACTAGTACTAATTTGATTATGTGAAATCTTTTAATTTTTTAAAATTTCGACTCAATTAAATATTGACCATCGCGACCAGCTTCAAAGATCATATAAATGGTGTAAGTTGATAGTTAAAATTTAAAAGGAACATTTCATTTTCCTCTTTTTAGAGCATCTAAATAAAAGCTTTCTTCAAAGTTTTCTTTAATTTCAATTTATTTTTTACTTTTTGGTTATCGCTGACTTTGTGCTTGACGAAACACAGTTATGCGTTTGATTTTGGAGTTGTCCTCCTCCTAGACAGGTTGCAGACCAATGCTGATGACACCCATCTCGCCAATTCCAATCGATGTTAGAGGTATAAAAATCGATTTTTTTAAACCTGCATTCTCAGCAAACCTTTTCATTTTATTGGAAAGCACAAAAAACTTCAAAAGTGCGACATATTGAATTCAGAGTTATGTCACATTATTTCTAATTATTCTCGGCAAGCCCTTTCTATCATCTTAGATGGTCCGCCATCATATTGGATTAAGAATGACGTTCTATCATTTTTCGAGTTACTCTCAATAAGCTCTTTGATACCTACATTGTGGAAGCGCATTGAAAATAACTATTACGACATCTTGGATGGTCCACCATATTGGATTTAGAATGTCGTCACATTATTTTTCGAGTCGCTCTCACCGAACCCTTTCATTTGATACCCATATTGTAGAAGTGCATTGAAAATAACTATTCCGCCATTTTGGATGGTCCCCCATATTGGATTTAGAATAACGGCACACACCTTATCGTGCATTGTCATCCAAACTAAACGTGTATACAAAATTTCAGCTCAATCCAATTCCACCCGAACAAACAAACATGCGTACATATATTTATTGCAAGTTGAATACAAACTTTTAATTGAAAAAAATAGTATAAACATTGACCTGCATACCTCAGGAATGAAGCAATTCGGAAAAAACAATACCTCAAAAAATCAAATATTCAACAGTACTGTCACACATGTTCTGAATATGCTAGATAATTCTGTCGCTCAATATAATATTCCACAATTTTTTGACATTTTTCAAATGGTAGATAACCCAGATATTTGCTGGTATAAAAATTCTGGTTTCCCCTGGTATTCCTTCTGTTTATTATTCATAAGTGATCGTCATGGATGGAATAATAAACTGAGGAAGGGTAATGCGTGCGGAAAATTAGGCTTTCTCGACGATCGCAGATTCTTTATTCTAGGTGCTGATTTTTTTTTCCTATTTTTCTTTAGATATGCTGGTGGATTTAGTGTGCCTTTGATAGCCAAAGACTTGGGACTTGCGGAAGCAGCTGCCCTTAGTTGCGGGACTCCACTCATGCTAGGGGCTATGGCCCATCAACTATACAGGGCCCTCATCCTAAATGGTTATGGAGACAAAGACTTTTCTGTTGTTTATGAATTTTTGAAAGGAAAGAAATAATACACTTTTATAATTTCGCAAAGTTTAATTTTTTATTTTTATAACGCGGCATAGTTAGTGGAGCTAAAGGAACATAATCCCAAAACAAGCTATACGTATTATAGGCTGTTTTTCAATATGTTACGCTTATATTGAAAATGATCTCTTATTGGTTGATTCATCACTATACTGTGTGACCTAAATGTTTTTCTAAAGTGTGCATTTTTGAAAATTGGCTGAAACTTATATTCCCAAGGAATTTAGATTGTTATAAGGACAAAAAAAGGCAGATAAATTTCACTATATAGGGTGATACAAAATTCGATGTGAATAATTCAAGGACGTATTGTTGGGTTCGAAATAAGACATTTTTTTCATATGGACATGTGTCCTAACATGCACCCAATTTCGGCCAATGAAAGTGAGGACCCCTCTCCAACTCCCCCCCCCCCCAAACTGGGTTTACATAATTTTTGTAGAAAGATTTGAATGAAGTGTATAAGAGGACAGGGGCCTGCTGATTTTCAGAAGATTTGATCCGATATTTCAGTCACAATTTCAGAATTTCTTTTTTCTTTACCTAATTTACAGTGGCTGTAGTTTGGAGAGGGTGAATTTTAGGACGAATGTTTATATAAAGAAAAAGTCTTATTTTGAATCATGGGGTCTATATTCTATAACTCTTCGCGAATATATTTATCCATTAAATTATTATCTTTGACAATGTAAATTGATTTTTATGAACCAAACATGTTTTTCTACGGATATTACACAGAATTGCTCTTATTTTATTGTGTTCGATAAATCAATGAGGTACTTTGTTCATTTCTGTATCTGAAATCACAATATGTCTTCATTGCGTCATGATTTCACAAAATCTCGATCATCTCTGAAAATTTCAAATTTCAAGCAATGACAGCTCTGTCTAATAGAGGATGGGCATTACTTAAGACAAAATCAGATTGGCTACAAGCCGAAGAGATTAAACATTTCGCGGTTACCTGTTACCGCCGTAGAAAAAGTATAGTGTATAACTTATAATCAATGTACTGTTATGATATTCCCCCCTAGAGAGTCTCTAGAAACATCAGCAGGAAGGAAAGGAGTACAACGATCATCCTGTAACACGCATCCCATATTGTTCTCCAACATCCCAATGATTCCTACATAAACCAGCCTATTTCCAAACACTCAATATATGCCGCGGTGACAAATAACGTGACAGAAGATTCTGGAATGTTCTGGAAACAATCAATGGAACAACAAGAGAGAGATGTATTGTTCTAAGAAGCTTCTATAACAAAAAGAAGGGTACGGAAAATCATTCCAGAACGTTCGAGAAGCAAAGCCTACCAAGGGTATCCATATATATGGACGGCCAGACAACTGCAGTCAGTCAGTCAAGCAGCGAGTGTCAGAGAGACAGTCATATACCGCGTGATATAAATCGTTTCACATAAATAGTAGTTATAAGTTCGATATAAATTAGTGTTTCTTTAGTTGAAATACATCAGTTCGAGAATAAATGGTATCGTGTTCGCTTCTGCCCCCGAATAACGTAACAATACTATTGGGATGGGAGTACGTCACAAATTACCACTTTTTCTCCTTCATTTTCTGATCAGTATCTACTGGTTTGATAGAACAATGGGCTTTTTTATAATTCTCATTTGTTAACTATATCAAATTGAGTACCTACCATTTCAGTAGCCTATTGGATAAAGGGTTCATATAGTTTCCCTTTCATCATTACATGGTGTACTGCAATTTCTAGAGTGAATATGGTAATACTGGAAATGAGACCTATGCATAAAATACCAAATGCTCCTTCGACATGTATCCATTTCAATTTGACTACGACTTTGGCTTTATTGAAGCTGTAGAATTTTACTGCTTCCTGAACCTTCGCATTCATGTAAAGGGCTGTTCCCTAAAAATTATAATAGATGTATACGATTGCAATACAATATTCCACCTGGCCACTAATAATGCTAATCAATTATTTAAAATTTAGATAATATTCCCGGAAAAAAATGCAATAGACTATTGTTGATGCATACCTTTTGCTTGTGTTTATGATAAAGTTATTAGTCCATGTTTATAAAAAGAAGCATCACCTTTTACTTTCAAAAAATGAAGCAATTCTTTCGAGGTATATGCATAAAAATAATTGAAGGAAAAGGTAATGCTTCGAGGGGTTCGCTTCGAAGTGAAAGGTTCAACTCTTTTCTTATTCATAAACAGAAGCATCTGCTCAAAAACAGAAGGATGTGCTTCTGAAAAAAGGAATCTTGGTTCACAACAACCTTTCATACTCTATTCAGTAGCTGCCCAACCATCACGCAGCTTATTGTAACGTCACATTTGCAAATTTTGAAGAATGTGGACGGGCTTGAGTGAGTGATCTTTGGTTGTGTAGTCCCAGTGATCTGTTTGTTATGGCTGATATAGTGCATTTACGTACAAGAAAATACTACAAACCAAGACGCATGCCACGTGAATCAGTTTCCAAAAGTATTTCTGTGTTATTGCGCGAAAAGTGGATTCCAGAATATTTCCTGAGGTGCTTGAGCAGATTGTACAACAGAGCAGCGAATGGATACGGTATTAAGTATAAAACGAATAAACTATGCTGTCGCAGAACACATGTAAGCGTTGATTGCATACAGGTCTCAACCTGTCATAATCGCTCTACATTTTTCTCCTTCTTCTTTTTTCCTTCCTGGCTCCTTCCAATTTCACCAGATCCGGTAAGGCTATACCCTTTACTTTATTCATCGGAAGCATTTCCTTGCAAGGAAGAGGTAGAGATTATCAATACGAATTGAAGCGAAACCTTTTACTTTCACCTCTTGCTTCTACCTTTTAATTGAAATCAAATGCTTCATTTTTATAAATATTCACTATTGATTTTAGTATTTCGATATGAATTGAAGGTAAGACAAATGTTTCTTACTTTAGCGCACTTGTTAAGCAGATTAGTGTTTTTGTAATGTAGTGTAATGTTTTTTATATTAGTAGTATAGATGAACATTGTTGATAGCCTTTTATGATTTTATAGATATAGATAGAGTTCTAACCTCATTTTGCCAGTATGAAATGAGTCCAGTTTCGAAGACTCTAAGTATGAACATATCAAGCAACGGCAATAATACTGAATTTTTTCTAGTCATGATCACACATTGTTCCCAATAAAGATCGTCTTTCATCAAATGAAAATTATCTAGTACTTCATCTTGGATGTATGCTCCTATAGCATAGTTACCTGGAAAATTGCGTTATGAAAGAGGTGGCAACTTTTTTATTATTGAAAAAACAAAACTGAATCACACATCGTGCGAGTAAATGGGAAAATAAACTTATATAATACATAATCTCTCACGCACTATTTGGTAACCTTTCAATAGAGAATGCGAAACTGGATGTCTTTGAGTAGCCTTTCAAATTCTCTTCATCGGTGGATATGAAGCGCTTCACTATTTCCCGATAGATGGGCTGAAAAAATGAAAGACATGTTTATTCGTTATCAGAGCGGATCCATAAAAATAAATAATTTTCTTCCTCAAAATGTTTGAGAAACAATTTCTCATTCTGTGAATGACATTTAGATTTAGGAAAATCCGTCTTCTGGATATATATTCTTTCAAAAACCTCCCTTGGAAGCGAATTTTGATTTATATTTAACTCTCGTATCATTCATTAGGAGCCAATGGTGAAATATTACACCAATTTCGAAACATCACCCTGTTATGAAGTATCTATTAGAAATGACACTAAGACTGGAATATTCATAACCAAACAGCAAAGAACAATAAAAACTTTCATATCTTCAAAAACATTATTCATGAATAAAACTTTGCAAGAGGAAATATATCCAATGATGACTTACATCTTCTACTTTCTGAATGGACAATATCCAAGCATTTGAGGTAGCACCCCAATAAATTCCGCTTGCTGAAAACTCTTCAACAGTATTAATTGGATTCTCATATCTAGGTAAAGTCATGATACTGGCCAAGCCACTGCTGTATGAACTAGACAATATTAGGCTGAAACAGAACAGTAGACCCATGAAGTACTTTCCTACGAAGCCCCTAGGCTGTCCAGACTTTGTTACTACTTGTAAAGAGAATAGTTGGATGATGCCGAATAGTGATTGGCCTAACAGTTGAATTGGTGTCTTCTTCACGAACTGACCTCTGAAAAATTGAACATTTTCATGGGGAAACCCCAAAAGATGACAACAGCAATCGCTTACCTCCGCATTGCAGTAATGGAATGAAGGAATTGTATGAAGAAATGTGAAGTGACGGAAAGACAAAACATGGAACCGACTGCATACCACATCGCTGGCGAATACGAGTATAAAGGCGTTAACCATCCTGCTACCAACCTTGAAAATAATTCAGTCAATAGATGTCGATTGCTAGAATATCGAACAAACTTTGGAGCTGGTACCAAACAAGTGATCCCAGTTCTGACCGAGGCTTTTGATAGATCTAGATAGTGAAATGCGAATTCCCAAGTATACAACGCGCCTGAAAAAGTTTGGACCTTAGATTCACTGACATAAACTACAATCTAGACCGCTAATGCCATAAAGAAAGAAGCTGCGCCAATCACGAGAGCTGGAGAACATCAATTATTCGAGTCTCTCAGGCTCATAACCTGAATAATGTATCAAACTGACCTCCATATATCTGTCATATATCTTACTGACTCTTACTTATGTTTCCTATCACCAAGAAACATGATGTTTTGATACTTTATGTCATGAACGACAGTTTGGGAGTTCCTGCGTATTGAGCAGAATCGTTTTCAGGAGAAAAATGCACCCAAGATTTTCGGCTTGCTGGGAAATGACCAAAGCGGTCTTAGGTAGTAGTTATGCCTGTGTCTAAAGTAGTGGTTCCCGCGAGAGTCTCGTTTTCGAGAGCATCGCATGGTCTCGTCTCGTTTCCGAGACAAGACTCGAGACGAGACTCGGGCAAGACGAGACGAGACTTTCATTGGTCTCGTCTCGAGTCTCGTGCAGGACTTCTCGTTTCTCGTGCGAGAGTCTCGCAGGTAAATATACAACATATTTAGAAATAATTCAGACTATCTAGCACATATAGACAAAACATTTCATTAATAAATACCTCAAAAACACAATCCATGATTGCTGTAAAACGACGTAATGTGTGAAACTAAAACGGAATATAAAGGCAATTCTGCAATAACGACAGATCGCAAATTGAATGACTACCTGGAAATCTATAAATTAGTCATTCTGTGCTAAATAGTCTAAGATAAAGAATAACTTTGTTTTGACGGGCCGTACTAGACTGGAACAAGGTTATGCATGACGAAATTGCGATACATTTGCGAGACTCTCGTACGAGACACGAGACAAGACGAGACTTGAGGCTGCGAGACGAGACTCGAGACAAGAATTCATATTTCATCGGCGAGACGAGACGAGACTTTATGGAAGTCTCGTCTTGCTGGTCTTGTGTGAATTGTAATATGTTTGATTCAGTATAGTTAATAATAAATTGATAACTTATATTTGGGAATGATTTATATTCTGACTTTTAACTTCAAACAATAATCGTTGCCGTCCCAACGTAGATCATATTATAAAATACAGAGTACTCATATACCACATGTCCCTCTTTTCATAAATCTAATCTATTTGGTTTATTAATTTCTCTTCCACTCCTAGTATATCGATGACCATGTTCAGCATTTTCAGCATCGTCGTGGATTGGCTCATCTTTATTGATCAAGTGTGCAACGATTATTGTTTTTGGAGTCCATTGCTGACGGTGATCTTGATTCGGAACTCATTTTTAGTCTTGCTTATGTTTGCTTTAGATTCAATTTCGTATGTTAACAGTCTCATTAACGGTTTACCGCTGCCACCATGTGATATGTTTGATTCAGTATAGTTAATAATGAATTGATAATTTATATTTGGGAATAATTTAAATTCTGACTTTCAACTTCAAACAATAATCGTTGCCGTCCCAACTTAGATCATATCATAAAATACAGAGTACTCATATATCACATGAATCACTGAAGTTGGCTGAATAGGGGATCCTTGAGGTATACTCACTGAAGCCGATATCAGCTTTGTCCATCACTAGGTTTCCCATAAGGCCGTTGCCTGTCCAATTGTCGAAGATGACTCCCCATTCATCTTCTGGATTTATCACGACGATTGGCGTCATGTTGTACTGTTTTGCAAACATCAGCGCAATCGACATTTCGGATCCCTTGGATTCCTCCAAGGATGAACCTATTACCAAACCCTTCCGATATACAAGAATCTATTCAAGGTGTTGTGATTTACTAAAAACCTGAATATTTACCATACCATTTCGAATGAAAATGGGAAAGACGAGTTTTTTAATATGGCGTGTAGAATAAAATAATCAACATCGACAGTAACACAAGTGGTGGTATTTTTTTGACTCTCGTGAGATATCTATAGCAACAAAAATTCGTGCATCATCTGGTTGAAATAATTAAAAAATACCTCCACGAATGTAATTCGGTGTGATAATTGTTGAGACGAATACAGGGTAGTTCAGAATTCAGGGGACCACCATGTATTCGTTCAAATTAAATATCAGTAGATAGTAAAACGAACGTTGAAATAGGGACTTGTGAGCCGTTTTGACCAATAATAAATGGTTTCGAGACAAAAAAATCCTAAAGCTGAAAAATCTCGATTTTGAATACTCTTATATCTTTGTAATCATCCTCGCTAGACCCCAAGTGTGATGCATTGTCCCATGAGAAAAAGTATTACTTTGATACGTCACGCATTTTTGAGTTGCCCATATAACGCGAAACATTTTGGGAATGTGCTGCTCATGAGCCTAGGCCTAGACTATCATAAAATTTTTTGTTCATCTATCTAAAACAGCAAAGCCGTTCTCACTTTCCCATTTCAATGACTCACCCTGTATACAACCGCGTGCCAATATCATACCTATTATGCTATATGGCTCGTACTGGAACGTCGCCAATTTTATACCTCTTCCCCTTTGATTCAATAGTTTATTTTTGTATAATGACAAACCAATCTCGAAAGATTTGTTTTTCGAGAACCATCTATCCAACATCACTTGTTTGTTATTGTTTTTTGAACCAACATACTGGTGGGACCAAAGAGAAAATACCATGTCAGTTTCGGGTGAAATCCCAAATCTGGTTTCTTCGTAATCTTTCTGGACAATGACCAAGCTTGAAACATATTTTAATGCATCTAACTGGAAAATGTCTGTCAAGTTCTCGACCGTATCTTCACTTGGTAAAAATAGATATTTCCTCTCGTTGAATCTTTCCATTTTTATTCTCATTTCGTGTTCGAGATTCCTGAATAATGTCAGATGCTCCTTGGATTTTATGACTATACCTTGACAACCATGATAACGAAACAAAACTTCTGAATTTATATCACCTGATTCTGATCTCACATTTACGAGTGGCAGATTTCCAGTATACTGAAACTTCGTAGAATTGTCATTAAGAACAAATACACATCTGGAATGCCAGAAATATTGTTGGATGATGATGTTGGCCAACATATCCACGTAAAGATCCATGACTGATTCCGTTCCTAACAGTTGGGTAAGACATGATATTCATTGCTCATGAATTTTTAAACAACATACTAAGTAGTTGAATGACGGTATTATTCAAAGTGACAATTTTGTCTATAGACCTCTTGATCTATTTTGTGGTTTTCAGGTAAAGGGTGACATAGAGAATAGCTAAGATTATAATGATATTTACATTGAAGTTTGAGTAATTTTTATTGTCTGATGTTGGCGTTTGTTCGAAGTGAGCGAGTTATTTATAATTCAAATGGCTAATAAACTAAATAGGAAATTCAATTCCAGGAAGATTGTAAACATTCATGGATACGTTATTCGCTGTTCGATATATATAATCACTGACCAGGATTTTCGATTTCTTAATTGAAGTTCATTCTTATTCAATAGAAGTTCAGATTCGGCAAACTGAATATTGGAAGAGAAAATCTCAAAATTTCAGTGACATTCAGTTGAAAGAGAAACAAAACAGCTAAATCCTACAATAATACTAAGCAAATTGCAATATTTTACCCGAAAATAATATACGGTATAGGACGGGGTTTAGGAAGAAGAATATGAAATCTCACAATTACTGTTCATTATTATAATACATCACAATTAGAGTAGTACTGAGTATCGAGTCAACAAATTCATTTCCTATTTTATTTTCAGATATTATTGTTATTTGCAGCAGTATTTTCTTAATTTACAATATTTTTTTTTACCTTTCTGCATTCAGATCACTAATCTCATTTATTTGAACAAAACGTTCACATTTTCAGTTCTTTTTACTTGTTAGAATCTGGAGATAATCCATTGTTAATATCATGACCGCATTTGGCACAAATCTGTTTTATATCGATAATCCCATGAGGAACTATCTGGTGATCCACAGATTTGGATCTAGATTGTCCTGGAAATGGTACTTCTAAAGAATCACTAGAAGGAGATTGCACGTAACCATATTCATTGATTTCTGAAATAGAAGACAACGTTAGAGTGAGTAAGTATCTGTGTAAGTGCCAGTATTCTGTATTGAGTGACGTATTCCAAATTTTTAAACCCCCACGATAATAGATACACAATGTGATCCATGATAAAGTATTGTATGGAGAGCAATGTTGGGATCCTGAAATCGAATTATAACAATTGGCCTAATATGGCCTCAGATTAGTGACGGTTTTCAATTATTCAAATCAACAGAATCAAAGATCTATGATCTTCATGTAAGTACCTGAGCAAATGCTGTTATTTTCTTCAGTTTCGTCCTCAAGAAGTGGCAAGTTGTCTGACGTTAGTGACCTAGTAGTTTCGATACCGTGAAATAGGTCCAGTCTCGAGTCTAAAGAGAACTGCTTTCCAGACATGAGTATTCCTTTGATTCTCCTGCGCATAGCTACAAATTTTTTCTAATATATTCTGCAGGATGTATCCTAGTTACGAATCTTACCCGGGCTATCTCTGGCATCCTTCCTCAGCTGGATTGTTCTTGAGAATTCATCTAAAACGTCGCATTGATCGTAGATCGCAGCGAAAGATCCATTCACAATTTTTGGGGAAGTCGGTACGTTGGATAATAATAAACTGGTACCGAAATTCTCATTTTTCTCCTTAGTTTCTTCAAAATAAAATATCAATAATTATAACAAAATAAAAGGTATGTTTCGACATTAGGACAAGGCACAGACAGAGACAGCAGCATTCGCATCACAACAACTAATAGATACTTTTTATAGTTTACCTCCAAGAGGTACTTTTGCCCTAGCTGCTTGAGCATTTTTATCGCCTAATACTTCATCTGTAACAGCTGAAATTTCCTTCCAATCTGTCACAATGTCGTCAACATTTGTCCTAGGTGACGTCACTGTGAACCTGATCACATATTTTCCCTTCAGACTAGCTGGAACACAATGAATTTTTCCCCGGGCATTCAGTCTTTTCCATAACGTCTCCGTTGCGACGTTATCGCCTACGAGTCTAAACACGATGAGGCCTAAGTACCGTTTGAAGGGCATCTCAAATCTACTGTCGCCTCTCACCAGGCTCTCGAATTTTTCTGCTAGTCGCACGCCCTGTACAATAAAAATTCGTTAGGCTACCGAAAACATGCACGACACGGCAACGTCGCTACTTATGGAACTTGCGGCGTTGTCACTTTGGAAAAATTTTCGCAATGCTACGGATTTTATACATTACCTTCCTTATGTGTTCCTGGAGACCAGAAATTCCGTAATTTCGTATGACAAACCACAGTTTCAACGATCTGAATCTTTTGCTCAAGGGTATTTGCCAGTGCTGTAAATTCAGAGTGATTTATTCGAGATATCTTCAGAATATGTAAATCTTACCATGAAATCGATTGCAAGACCTGTAGGAAATAAAACGTTGCATATTAGGAAGAATTCGGTTTGTTTGGCTCACCTGAATATTCATGGGTGAGGTATAGAGGGTTCACATTGAATGCTCCGTGCAGTGCTCCACTATTCTGAACCCTAAAATACGGTAATGATTAGTGGTATTACATCATTTCAAACATCGAGATTTTTCCTGTAGCCAAAAAACTAGTCGAATGCTGTATTGATATTATGTAGGTGTTTTCTCATAAATAATATTCATGTATTAATTCAATTGGATATGAAAACATGATTGGAACTTTCCAATGGAGAATTGATTGTGAGGAACCTGTTTTTTTTGTTTATTCGTGGAGCTTGTTCAGTTTTCTCTTTCCTATGATGTTCGAAGAACATCGTGCGTACCTACAGGGAGGATAGGGAGTTGAGTTCTTGAGAATAGTTCCATCGACAAAAATTCCAGAGAGCTTTGCCGTTCTATAGACGGGCCTGTCGAGTTTGCCTGGTATTGCTGGTGATGGAATTATGGCAGAGGTTTCTGAGGAACATTTCTGTTCTGATGAAATAGAAGTATTAGTGAGTGTGGCATCACCCACCAGGCGGATGGCTCTTCTCTTGATAAAATCTATATGTGAGAAATGTTCTCTAGAACCGGCTATATCTGTGCTTCGTAGATCATTAGAAGCTGTTTAGGTGTTCAGTATATCACCAAACAAAAATCATCAGGAGAAATTCTTTTTTCTTTTTTTTGATCCATATATATTTCTCCTCAGAAAATACCTCTAGTACCCCCGGTATACTCACCACATGGTAGTACAATCGAAATGCACCATCATCCATTTGGACGGGTTGAAAGCTATCGAATTGGCTTTTTCGATTCCTTTCAACCACCCCCTGTATTCTGGACAAATGAAGGCCGTCCCCGCGTAAGCTGCGTCCACGTGACACCACATGAGTTCGCTATGTGAGATTTTAGCTATTTCCTCCAAGTTATCAAACGCGCAAGATCCAGTGGTTCCCAGAGTAGCGCATACCTGAAAAAGTGCAGCATAGATGACATTTTTTTTTCAGGGTATCCCACTTCAATTGTAACCACCCTCGTATTTTATAGAAGAATTAAAGATTCTAAATGGAGGCATCGTAGATAGACACAATTTCAACACAGGGAGGCTTGTACAAAGATGACCGTTTATAAAAATACAACATCGACAAGTGATTCGTTCTGATGCTACGATACTAGTGACTGAACCTGCTTCCATCTTCGATCACACGATGATTACGAATACCGATGAGTCATCGAGGCCGCTTGGGATATAAGGCATTCCTTAGGTGTTCTTCTCAATTACGGGGTGATTTGAACATCGTCGCTAACAATATATATTATTTCATGACCTCCTTTGATCAAAATTGCATCACGGAAATCAGTAAAATTTGTATATTAAGCATTATCTTATTTTACTCGGATACACAGTTCCATGTGAAGAATGTTCATGAAGGGTATGCAATTCCAATTTTCAATCTAGATTGATGGCAACCGATGTCGGTTCCTCAATGATACAATGTACAGTGTCCTTCCAGCATCAAGAAAGGATCAACCTATTTGAATACGTTCGATTTTCACTCGGATTTTCATCAATTTTAGCACTTTTCGAGATTCTGGCACGACTTTTCATACGCCTGGCATACTTTTTTTTTCATTTCATTTACGGGATGGACCCCATTACAGTATATATAAAAAAATATGAATAACACATTTGAATGTGCCAGCACCTAAGTAAGTATATGAAACGTATACCTACCCAACAATGGCTATGTAGCTAGTTTACACATGAATATAATATGGTATAGATGACACTAGAAACCCTATGAAAATAACAATCACAAATTCGATGACTAATCAAATGCCACTCCCTTCTACTTATAAGCTATTCAATGATTTTTTTGAACATATTGTAAGACTGCAATCCAAATATATTGATGTTCATGTCGTTCAATAACTTTTGAGTTCTTTGCCATAATTTTTAAAATCGAATGGTGAGTGAAATAACAATTTATGTCTAAGATTCCTGTTTGGAACGTTGAAGTTCATTGATTCGAGCAATTCCGGACACGATAAAAGTCCATTGAGGATTTTGAATACGAAACAAAGATCTGTGTAAGTTCTTCTTGTTTCCAACGATTGAAGGTCCAGTTCACGTAAAATATCTGAATAGTGTGTAAGATTACGATTATGAACTTCCAGCGAATTTTTTATTCAAAAAGTGAAGTCACTCGAAACCATGCACTATATGAAGCATCGCTGGCAGGTTGGTACTATACAGTCTCCTCTCCAGAGGATGAACGGAGAAATATGGAGAATATACAGGCTGGGGCATTAGTTCATCGGAGCTCGATTGCTCGAGTTCCATGATAGCTAGAAACTTGATTAAAAAACGAATGTCAATGAGACAACAAGATCCGTAACTAGAAATTATTGTCGCATATACAGGGAGCACCAGAAAAAATCTAGAGGGTCAGGATCACGTTTTTTAAACGGAATGCCCTATATATTAGCAGATCTTTTGAATCAAAATCAGAATGTGAAACAAAAAAC
Source organism: Phaedon cochleariae (assembly GCA_918026855.4). NCBI lineage: Eukaryota > Metazoa > Arthropoda > Insecta > Coleoptera > Chrysomelidae > Phaedon > Phaedon cochleariae. Next base: position 6,739,983 of record OU896711.1, read on the forward strand.
TGATGAAAATGGGATAGCTTCTGAAGCCTTGAACCCGCACCCTTTTTAGTTTATGCGATGTTCCAAATTTCATGATTTTTGGATAAAAGGTTTTGGATGTACTGGGAGAAAACCTTCTTCAGAGTACACAGAAAATTTGATACTGATGTCCAAAATTCAGATATAGTCGTTATATGAATTACGGATACTCGATATGATAGCAAAATATTATATAACGCAGAAGCTTTACCAAAATACGTTCTGCGATCTTGTAACCGTATACTCCTTTCATATATTCACAAATAACCAGTAACCAATAATCAGTTCTTGGTGGTGAATAACATTCATCCAGAAGACTAGGAAATGGAAATTTCCAAGATTTGATATATCAACACTAGGATCTATATTATTTGAGAAAATAAATACATCGGAAGTCACTTCCAATTGAAACCAGCTCTAAATTTTTATAAATTTCGTTATTTTAGAGTTTTTTGATGCTATTCAGAATCATCTTTCCACCGATAACACTCTATTTCACACTCAAGATGAAAGAAGAAGCGTAAGCCAAAAGTTTTACTCGAAAAAATCGCATCAGTATTGATGGCTATACGAAATAAATAGTTCGAATCTCCGATATTTCAGATAAATGATGAAAAAATAAAACTTGCGACAATCTGCACATATTCTTACCCGATTGAATAACGAACGAATGAATCTCCTCGGCACAGAAAAGGATTAGAAGTGAACGCTGCCAGATATCTTAGCAAATAACTAATTGGTCCAATCTGCTTGAAATGATGCGCTCTCCCTCCCGAGAGACCCAATTAATTGTGATGTTGGGGATCTTTCTTGATCTGTCATCAAGGATTGTTTGCCGTAGCGGCTTCGCTGCTGATTGAATGTTGCCACAAAACGAACATCAATCCGACTCGAAATAATATACAGGGTAATCACTTCAAGAAGTGATAAGACAGTATGTGTCACCGTGGAAAGTTAGTGAAAAGTGAATTCAAACGCTATTTTTTAGATTATTATCGTAATTGTGACCTAGTTATTTGTATTTTTGGACCATATAAAAAAAAACAAGATAGAAGAAACGGAATGGATAGGGGGTTTGTTCACTCAGAAATTTCGCTACATGTCAAACTTGGCATTTTTTCAAATTAATCGAAGAACATAGGCCTCATTGTTCAAAATTTCAAAACGTTTACTAAGCAAAGTTGTTTCTATTCATTTCCATCTCACACATGTGTCTCAGAATTGAAGGTTCTAATATAACTTCCAGTTTTTAATATTTTTTCAATTCATACAAAATTTTTTGACATGAATGAAGCTTTAACAAAACTGTTTTATATCATTTGCACCTTCTTGCTGTTAACATCCAGTTACAGATTCAACGATTCTGTTACTGATAGGGAAAAAATTTTTCTGAGTAACTATTATTCAATTATCAATATCAAGAAAAAAACATATTTTGAAAGTTGCTAGACCGCCAGAATTTGAGACAAATTATGTATAAAATGAAAATGAAAACATCTCTTCCCAGTAAACGCTCTTGAGATTCAAACGAAAAAGCCTGTTCTTAGCGATTAATTTGAAGAAATGAAACTTTTGCCATAACGCAAAAGTCACGTGACCAAACCGAGTAGAACATTTCTCTACCTCAGTCAAGTGAGACAACACCCGAGTCGAATTTCGAAATGAGTTATAATTGAAAATTGTTCTTATATTATGATGCCAACTATTTGAATCCGGCACTGTATATGTTTCAGTTTGTTGATTATTCGATATCTCCCTTTTATGTAACTTAGATTTGATGATCTGTTTACCAAAATAGGGATTAAAAAAAAAACAATTCTATTACATGGAACGTGAACTTATCAGCACCACCTAGCGGTTTCGTGTTTGTCACGAATGAGAAAATCAACGACAGACTGAAAAGAAATCTTACAGAAATAATGAAACTCACCCAGAAAGGTATCAGACCCTTTTCTCTATCCTCTCTGATGGCTCTGTGTAAATCTGCTCCCCTCATGGAATAATTTTCGTCGCATTCTATGTACCTCAAAGTCACCAGCCCTATCAGAGCGGCTTTCTCGATGCTAGAATGGGCTTGGTCCGAGCAATAAGCCACAAGTTTTCCGTGAATTTCGTGTTTGCTGGCCTCTGGATAGAGGTCCATGTAGAGTTTGAGCGCCACATATCGTCCTGCTAGAAGGCTTATCAGAGTGCTTTCGCTAGCTGTCGTCTAAAATGAAAAAAATTGGGGTCTAATGAATGTATAAATATATTTCTTCTTAGTGGAGTAGAGGGCCATGACCGGTTCTAGGTCCAACTGAAGGTGACACCTCTCTGACCTTGGGCGGTAGCTGGTCAATCTGAAAATTTGTGTACCGTCAGGTCTAACCACTCACTTCCAAAGGACCCTAAAGACCTCGAGCAGTGGTTGACACAAAGGCGTCGCCAGAGAGGGGCAGAGTGGGGCATCTACCCCCTCCCAGAGGTTGAAAGTAATAATAATGAATGCTTTTATTGGTAGAAACAAGAATAAATTTACAAAACCGTGACAAAAATGTATGCATTTCTACCAAAGGGCAGAGTTCGCTTTTGTCTGATCTCTAAAGGAATAGACAAGTGCTTTCTCACCCTCAACCTCAAGTATGAAATAACAAAAATCATAAAAAAAAGAAAGGAACAAAATAAATGAAAATTCATTGAACTTATATCTATTCCGGAGATGATATGGAGGTTTTTGAGTCGTGACTACCTTATGATATAGTGTACAGGCATGCAGAATCCTCCTCCTCCCAATATTCAGCCAACCTAGTTCACAAAGTGGACTAGATATATGATGTCTAGTCACACTCACTAGTCACTAGTCACCCTGCTAATTGAAAGGAATATTTCACTCATCACATATTCTGACTAATAACCAGCCAGAGACAACGTGAGCTTACCGCGAGAACATTAGCTGTCATTCAATTCTGATTGGTCTTTCAGCGTTGATGTTTCCGACGATGCAACCATGGATAGCCATGCAAAGTCTGTCAGTTTGGCATAAAATAATCATCGCTGTACTTGTCAGAATGAATCACTCATTTCTAATAAATGCTTTTTATGCTTCGTGAACGTGAAATAGTCAACAAAATACCACTCTGTTGTGAATATCTTCTTATAATTCTGTCTCTCATTGTCAACTCAATTGTGGTCCCGTACAGCAATACCCCTCGGCAACGTAATTTCGTGAACAATTAAGCGACAGAATCATTTCGAATATTCAGAACATCGTGATATTACTTATGATAACGCTCATTTTGAGCAAAGAACTTCAAAAACAGATTTTTTTTCTTAAATTAAGAAGGCTTTGAAGATCCTTGTGGTGTTACCTTGAAGGACTTGTACAATTGAAAGATCATTTATAGTAGCCTTCGGAGAATCAAAACCTAGTTGAGGAGCACCATGTTTGAAGCTCGACTGAATACCCTCGCAATGATGAGTGTACACAGGCAACATATTTTCAAAAACTTGAACGATTTCGTCAACTAAGTGACCAACGAATCCACAAAGAACCCTAGAAGATTGATGTTCTATTGATTTTTTTATGCAGATTATTTTCCGTTTTCTGATTTTTCTCATTAAACTTTCCTTATTTGATTTTCCTCTCTAGTTTTTTATGGTGCTTCCCCCTAGCTTTCCGGCTGTCAACGCCCTTGGGTTGACACACCTGTCGCTGTATTCTCATGAGCATGGATAACTATATCTAAGCTTATTTGTCCTCTCAGTAATTTCCTTCCATGGTAGAAGTAGTCTCCTCCTACCCAGAGTCACTAGTCGAAGGTCACACTCTGATTTATATGTTTCATGGTCTCCCTCAAAGTTAAACCGTATATTTCAAAGGAAACATTACTCTCACCTTGGAGAGGCCCTTGAGCCGGCCTGGGGCGTATGCTTACAAATAATTTTAATCAATAGGAGTGTATTCCTTTTGTTATTTTGAAAACTGAAGACAAATTCACGCATTTCACAGAGATATTGTCGCAACTCAGATGGTTTTGGTAGATTATTTGGCAAACGGCGTGCCCACCACATGTCGCAACTCAGATGTTGCCCTCCTATGGCTCGCAACTTGGCTACTCGCTTGGCTTAATGAGAGGATTTTGATCATTTCACCATCCAACCCTATTCACCCCCAAATAAAGAGACCGGACAGTTTTCATAGAAAAGTAACATTTATTAATTGAATGAAAAGTTTTATGAATAGATGCTGCCACATGGCAGGTTAACAAAAAGGAAAAAAAGATCAGCGCAAAACAACATTGGGAAAAAAAACAGTACTTACATTATGACATCTAACATGGGGTTGACCAGCAGGATCAAAGTCGGGAGGACGGTACACTTTTTTGGCAGCACCTCGTGAATTAGTAACTCAATTACGGAATAAAGTAAAGTGTTATCGAAATGCATTTTACTTAGTAATAATCAAATAGTAATGTAATCAGGAATGAGTGATCAATAATAATCAAGAATCGGTAATGAATTCAGTAATAATGAATCAATAATAATGAAAAATCAGTAATGAATAGTAATGAATGGCTTATCGATTCGGAATCTATTTATATTTGGAATCGATGCTAACATTGCAATTTTCCGCAATGGCAATGCTCGATGCCGGGCGTATAGCTTGGCCCGCATCGCAAGCTAAGCGGTTTCATGCAAATTTTACCGGAACTAGAGTCTATGAACTCCGCTTTGACCTGATCGAAACGTTGTACAAGATGTTCTAATTTGGAAAAGTTAATTTAGGAATAAAGATCTAGAAATGAACGAAAGTTATTCCATAGACATTTGTACTTCTTGTCGAATGTGGCTTACCTGTATAACGCCCCCACCACTACCACCTTTTTTGTGTAGATAATCATCTGGAAGACCAATCATTTTTCCTAGCCAGTTCGTAACCACCATTTCTAATTCTGTACAAGCAGGACTCGATGCCTGAAAAAATTACAGGGGGTTTGATATTATGATTGAAAATTCTTTATGGGTGATGGATATGGTATAGTACATAGATTTCGTGATTCAGGGTGGGTCATTTTTTTCATTTTTGCTTTTAAATATGCGAACACAACTTTTTTCCTCCATAACAGGTGAGTTTTAAAAACTGTCGTTGTTGAAGACTTCTGCTGACATTATGCTTTGTTTTTCTCTCTATACCTTTTCAACTTCAATTTCGGAATCGGTAAGTTATATTTCGGAAAAAGTAATCTCGATTTCAGAATTGGTTAGTTCGATTTCAGAAATGGTAAACTCAATTTCAGAATCGGTGAGATGAATTTCAGAAAAAGTCCATTCAATTTCAGAAATGGTAAGTTGTATTTCAGAATTGGTAGGTTCAATATCATAAAAAAAATCCTTATATTTGTTCGAAATGTTTCCAATTGCATGTGAGATTAACAAACCATATTTAAAATATTCAACTTTTCAAAAACAATTTAATCCACAGATGCCTTCCATCTGAATCGCTGGAAGATAGTGGCGTTGCAATGACCCTTTGGCGATGCTCTTGCAAGAAGCTCTTCACTTCTGACTTGAAGGCACCCCATATATTATGTTTAATCTGATTCAACATAGGGCTCTCAAACACCGTTCCATCCACTGTAAACAGTCTTCTCTTTTGCAATTAAAAACATTTCAAACATATAAAAGGATTTCATCTTCTAAAATTGAACCTACCAATAATAATTCTGAAATACAACTCACCATTTCTGAAATTGAATGGACTTTTTCTGAAATTCATCTCACCGATTCTGAAATTGAGTTCACCATTTCTGAAATCGAACTAACCAATTCTGAAATCGAGATTACTTTTTCCGAAATATAACTCACCGATTCCGAAATTGAAGTTGAAAAGTTATAGTGCTCCTATGTAAGTTTTTGCTGATAATCAAGCTTTGCAGCTTCGAAACATGTCCCTTCTATGAATTGCTTACATTGAAGTATAGTTTTGGTGGAGTAGACTGTATGAATTTTTGCTCTGTCCTATTGCCTACACTCCACTGTAAGATGAATCACCTCAGTTGGTCATCATCCATTATTATTATTATTTTTATATTTTGATCGTTCCTATGCCAGTATGGCTATTTGAAAGCCCATCAGTGGAATAAATGCCAGCTGATTATCCGTCAGGAAACGGTCGCCTGGAGTGTCCTTTGTAATGTAATGGGCCTTTATTTTACCGCAAATGAATGTTTGTTGGGATTCCAGTTTCATACTTAAACTCATTTTCCCGTCTTACCCAGGTGAATCCGATGCAATTGATCGCATTGGTGATCATCTCGCCCAGCATGGAGGGGTAGCTGTTCAAGGCAGGGAAATAGGCGTGCATGTGGGGGCTTTGCCAGTGAGTGACACCTGGCATTATCACTTTTTCCACGTCGGCGAAGATGTCCGACCATTTTTCGCCGCTGATTGGCGCCGTATCGGGGATCTGTTCGTGTATGAAGCCTGGTTTTTTGTCGGGGAACACCCTGCGCTCGCGGATGTTTTCCAGGTAGTCGACGATGTAGTCGACTACGGCTTTTCCTGGAAGAAAATTCAACGGAATGTGTTGATTGAACTACACTCACCAACACAAAACACCGGCCAAATTGATCATTCTGTAACTTTCTCAATTCTTGTCCAATTCTGGTAAAATTTCGACAGAACTGTCGAATAATATTTGGGACTATCAGCCTGATTTTAATTCTGGAAAGAAGCTGATTTCTCGATTATTATACAGGTGTAAGAAAGCTACTATTAATAGGCTTTTATCATTAGTTAGAATATCGAATCAATCCTGAGCTGATGAAATTACATCGTCCAGTAAATTTCACAGTTCATCGAAATCGAGAGCCACATCGAAATAATAGTTTACAACCCTCTTGTAACGAGTAACGACCATTATAACCACAAATTAATTTTTAATAGATTTAGTTTTGATGTGTTGCGACCAGAATACAGAATAGATTTGAGTAACTATTGTCATATTAGTTGAAGGTAAATAACGACATGGTATTAGAAAGATAGTTGTTGGTTATTTACTATGCCTTATTTTCCAATAACCCGAAATCATTTTTGGATCGTAATACGGGCAAGGCTAGCTCGATCCATCTGACCGGGGTCCGAATAGTATTTCTTTATTCAAACACATACTGTAAAGGATCTGTTTTTTTTTTGCCCATGCAAAGGCAACCATTATATACTATACGTATATTTTCTTCAAAGAACAATACATTGTCAAGTGAATCTTGTTGGGTTTGAAACATATGTTGAATGTTATTCATGGTTTCCTTTGGATGGAAGTATAGTTGAGAGATTTTTAAATACCACCCAAACGATGGAATGACATCACATGATTGGCCAGATACAATTTGGCGCTGGGTTTTTACTTTCCTCATGTCACTTGATACACTAACTATGCAAAAGTAATGTTCGGCATAATTTTGTGAAAGTGCGTTTTTGAGTTTTGTTCTGTTCAGTTGTGTCACGTGATAGGCGGAACGCTGGTGAAGTAATCTGTTATTTGAAATCTTCACTTTCATTATGAGTTGAAGAGTTATCAACTACTCGAATTGATAACTCGATTATCATGGTTCTTACGATTTATTAACGCCTCGACACGTGTTTCGCTAACTATGTTAGCATCTTCAGGAGTTTTAATCTTCTCCTGAAGATGCTAACATAGTTAGCGAAACACGTGTCGAGGCGTTAATAAATCGGTTTGGTTAGTAGTAAAACAGTGTAGTGTATTATCTTGCCAAAGGTTCCAGTCTTCGATATATGGTTCTTACGATTAATATTCAATTATCACTATTTCTCAACCAGTCTTTGAATGCAGTAAATATCAAGTTAGTTTATGTCATTCAGTTAGGTCCAGCTCCTATTTTCATTCACTTTCACTCATTTATTATCCATCTGATAATAAACATAGTTAATTTCAGTTAGGTAATCTGATAGTTTGATTTATGTCCATCCTATCCCTTCTGCAGGTTTATTCGAGATTGAGGGTAAAAGTAACGTTATTCATCGTTTCAAATAATAACTAAAGAGTGTCTCAAAGTAGAGTAATAGACTTTGACAAAAAATTATGTTGCTTGCTGGGACTTTAGATATGAAGTGTGATCCCTTTTCGTTACTCCTTAACACAATGGTTCTAAATTCACGTCAAAATCTTCCTTTCGAAAGAAGATACAAGTGTTTCAAAGTAGTATGGGTTTTTCAAATTGTTATTAACAATAATTCAGAGCCAGGCCGAAATTTAGTCAATTGTCATTCTCAAACTACTTACTTCTAATTTTTTATTTTCGAATTTGATATAAGAAGGCATAAATAGCTGAATAGCTAATTCTCTTGTAGACTGGTTCGAAGAGCTCATATTGGTGAATTTTCTCTTGATACTCATGGAGAGTTTTGCCGATGAGTGTATTTCAACCTACGCAATTTTCACATTTCAGTTTTTCTCGTTCCTTTCTGTTAGGAAAACGAATTTATTATGATACTGATATTTTGGTTTCGTTGAAGTATATCATCAGCCGAAATGAAAAGCAGAAAGCAGAGTTTCACCTGTCACCTGTCACTTTTTTCTACTTTACTACCATAGATTAACGTTAACTACTTATGAATATTTTCAAGATTTTGGTGAATTCGAAGTGCATCCACCATTATGTCGTTTCACCATTATTTCGATGTGCATTCACCAATACTTTGAAAATGCTTTGAATAACCAAATTTTGTAGTCTGAGTTTTCGACCCAATGTACAGGGTGAAGAAAACTCGATGTCTCAGAATAAAACGAAAGAATGATTATGAATAGCGCCTTTGAAGTACGGGGTGACCAGTTATATTCTGACCCATTTCAAATGCTCATATCTCTGAAACCATCCAAGTTATCGTTGTGCGGTTTGGACTAGTCTATTTTGATGTTGTTCAAGTTTTTTTTGACGTGTCCATCTTCTCACTGGAACTTCCGGTTCTTCCGGAAACGAACAAGCAATAATCCAGGTATAGGGAAACTTTTATTTCATTAAATCACCCTGTATATTTTTGCACATTCAGAAAGACTGTTTTTTTTTCTATCTAACAATGTATTACAAGTTATGTTCTCCTAGAAAACTATTAGAGTTATAACTCTCTAAAACAACTACTGCTTGTGGAATGGTTGAATGAGATTATGCAATGTTATCAAAGTTTCCCTATACCTGGATTATTGCTTGTTTGTTTCCGGTAGAACCGGAAGTTAAGGTGAAAAGGTGAACCAGTCAAAAAACTTGAAGAATATCGAAATAGAGAAGTCCAGACCGCACAACGATAATTTGAATAGTTTCACAGATATGAGCGATTGAAATGGGTTAGAATATAACTGGTCACCCGGTATCATTGTGTTCACTTATTGATGGTGTTACAATCTAAAATTTATTGGCTGTTTCTTCTCATTAGTGTTTTTGAATGTATTAGTCAGATGTATCCGTTTTCTGAAATGCAGTTGTTTCTGTGTCTTCCAAAGAAGAATCGTGAATTTTGTAAATAAAATCTCCCAAACCAATATCTATTTTTCTTAAGATTGTTATTTACTTCGATTTGACACACTTGGATTCAATCCATTGTAACTGTGCCTCCTAGAATTTCAAACATAATATAAACGTCACTTTAACCAGTATGTATCTGCCAATGAGTCGCGCGACACCCTCTTTATTGGTCAATAAAACCATCTGAGTTGTTCAATTGTTTTCGATTCCGTTCGCGAATTGCTTCTGTTTATTCAGTTTATATATTATTTGTATATTTAGTGTTTATATTTCGCAGGTCTGGAAGACTTATAGGATTCGATGAAAACCGTAGATCACTTACATAACAAAAATTATGGAGCTAAAGGATTTCAAGTTTCTTACCTTCCTTTCTGAATTCTTTTCCGTCCATGACGATTACTAGAACAAAACAAAAGGTATCAATAACAAGTTAATTAGGTTTCAATATGTTTGGTGTAAGAATCAAGGGATGATTCTATATCATTTTTATTTTATTGAACTATATCTTGCGTAGTTTCTGAGAAAACGATTGAAATTTGATTTGACTCCAAAATTTTAAGTATGTGTTCTACACAATAATTGAGATCACTCAATAAATTCAACTTATTCATCTATTCTTCATAGCATGAATATTGCATCTCAAAATAATAACTCAATTAGTTTTCATAAGTTTCGAGCCTACAGAGGTTCATCTCCAGGTTATAAGGATGGAATTTTGAATTGCAACTATCAGATATTCCTCATTTTCTCGTACAGCCGATCTTGATTAAAATAGAGACATGATTTCTCCTTTCGTCTCTCTCTTACACTCCAGTTACACACGATATTTTTGATATTGATTTGATAATTGGGATTCCGCCTATTTTTTATGAGGATCTCTCTGATACTGAAAAATCAACAACCAGAAATATATTACATCTACAATCGATTTTGCAGCTATTACCTCGTATGGAGAACTATACTCTGATCGGTTTTGCTAAGGATTCTGTTTAGCATTTCGTTTTATAAGCTTGCAATTCTGAATTCGTTTGATGACTCGTTATAGCTAATCCCAAACCATGTTTTAACAAGACGTGGAAACGTATTGGAAAAATCGAAGAAGAAAAAAATACAAGTAGAGACCTTCCTAATAATTTGAATTTATATAGTGAAAGTGAGACATCCCTCTATGAGTCATATTATTCTTAATACTATACTTCAGCATGAAATGAATCTTTAGTTTCTAGGTGCAAAAACTCATAGATTCTGTGATGAAAATATATTATTTGATGTTATCTGATATCTTTGTGGCTGAATCGAAAATAGACGTGATAGAAATGGGAGAGTGTCAAATAATTCAAATGTACTTCAGGATTTTGGTCCACAATGTTGATTTACTGTGATCCAATTGTATGCACTCAGAATTTAGTGAGGAAATGTGAAGAGAAATGGAAAGTCTTCCAACGTATATATTTTCATGGTGATGAATGAAATTTCGTCAGTGAAAATTCAGCCGAGAATGTCAGGAATGAATTGGTCTCTTTGAAGTCCAGATATAATCCCAATTGAACGTGTCAAGTTCTTATAAGAATGGCAGCAAATTTACCAGACTCACATTTGATACCTCAATGAGGGTATCCCAATTAGAATAACAGCAGTTTGTTCTCATTCCTTTCTCAGAGGCCGTTTTCCTTATGTTAAGTGTCGTTAAACTTTCAAATACTTTTGGAACCATAAGGAAGTATGTGGAAATTGGAAGTTTTTTGAAAACTCTGTTTCGTTCATAAAAATCAAGTTATTGTTACAAAGGAAGAAAGAGAACGTGAGGAATAGATGTTGTTAAGTAAGAAGATGAAGGTGTTTCAGCTGGTATACACTCCCTAAATTGTTTCATTCGAAAAAGGCCCCTCTTGTGTCACTTTGTATATTGGGGACATATAACTGATTTTCTTCGATTCACAATTTTGTGTTAGATTGAGTAAACTTCATCGATATTTCGAGTGGATCGATCGTTTTGCTGGTTAGTGTAGAATTATCCCTTAATCTAATCAGGACAAGACGACTGGATCCACCATGATACTACATATAAGGGCAAAAAGTTCTGGATACCTCCCACATCTTGAAAAATGAAACATCCCTTTTTTATGGTCAACTAATTATTCTCCACTAATATCGATGGCACTTAAAATCTGCGGGATTTTTGCCTTTATATACTTGAAATTTTTGTTTGACTTACTTGATTATTGTTTCGCAACGATAAACTAGAACACACCGTGTTTGGCACTCTTTAAGCTGGAAGCCAAATGATATCAACAAGTAGTGTGTCCTCTCTCCCGCGAAGACTTATATAGGGATTCCTTCCACTTTTCCCCTGGCACCCCTCTGTTACAGGAATGGAAATTATCGTCGGTATTTTACTTTGTTTCGCGTTATTTATTGCCTATACAGAGTGATCGATAACTAGGAATACTACAGATGTATTACAATATTGTGTTATTTTAATAATTGGAGTAGGTAATTAATTCCACTACTACCTAACATTAGAACACATAATTATTCACATGTTCTAGCTAGCTACCGATGATAGCTGGATTTCATTAAAAAAACATACATCACCAAATACCTCTACCATACATAAAAATAATTAGAATAGGATGGAATGAAAGTAATGTATTATATAAAAATGTTCTTTCTGATTTTGAAATTTAATTTTGCTCTTTTCAAAACTGACAGAAGTTTTGAAATATCTTACTTTAGGTAACCAGTTGGATGAGTTGATTTGACTCAGATCAGGGGGTGGGACAGGATTTTTGAGATCTACCATTCAATTGGAATCGAATAGCATACTCCTCATCTCGTTATTAAATCGCAAAATTAAGTGCAAATTACCGCACAGGAAAGTGCACTTCTTCAATCATTTTGCTCAGGATAGTGATCGGAACAGGTGGTGTTTGATGAAATCCAATGTATGTACATGTCTTAGGGACTTATATTATCATTTCGTTATCAGATGAATGTCGAAATTTGCAGCCAGCTCTTGGACTATACAGGGTGTCTGTAAAAGGTTGGGACATGGCTCGGCTGTGGACTCCTGGGATGAAAACAAGTTGATTTAGGCCAACTTACCAAAATCGTCTCGTTGAGTTGGTACAAGGCGTTGAAGTTTGTTTGGAAAAGAATAATTATCTCAAAAATTAGGACGTTTACGACATATGTTCATATGAGGTTTTATTCTTGAGAGGGGTCGAATAATCGGTCCCTTAAATATTAGCATATCATCAAAGAGCACCCTGTATATATAATGTTTTCCCGTAGTTTTAAAATGTCATCGCAACGTCATCTGACGTCCTTGACGACCGCGAATACTGTGTTGACATTGCTATGCATTATCAAGTCATTGTTATCAAAGTCACATTGACGTGAATCTGAAAATATTGTTACATTATACTCGATCTGAAAATGGCTTTCGTGAAGTTGATGTTCAAAGCTACCAAACTGAAAAAGCTCAAAAATGAATTGGAAGAAGAAAAAACCGAAGCAATAGCCTTATCAGAAACCCCAACGTTGAAGAGAAAATTCAGATTCAGGCATGTGGGGATCAGAATCCGAGCCAAGTTGAAAAGGGCCCTGAAGACGATTTTATACTGTTTTTGCTGTCGAAAATTCTGCTTCAAACTACGACACGAGGGAAGCTGTGAGAATTACGTCTTGAAGAGTTTTCTTGGGTTCATGGGAGGAATGGTGTTGACCTACATCTTTTTCATGTTTTTCGTGTTCCAACTCAACTTCAAAGTTGGTACCGCTACTATAGTTTGTTCTGTATTCGGGTGTTTTTTAGTGAATGGACTGGCTTTCAGCTCCAAAGTTAGGTGAGTTCAGCATACTGATTTAAATCTCAATTTCAGTATACCTACTTCGCGCATTGTTATATAAAATATATGATATATTTATATTTCAACTCCATGATCCTCAATCGAGCAAACATCGACGAAATCATTTATTTCTGAATGTTCAACAATAACTTCGTTTTATCTCTTGGAGCGCACGGAAGGAAATTCCTTTTATACAAAAAATTTTACAAAATGTTGTATTTCGTGCAAAATAGTTTATCGCAATTTTTCGTAGCAGAGCGCTTTCGACTATACAGTCATCATCAGTGCTTACCTGTAAGTAAGTAATCAGCTTTTAGCTATTGAAAGACATCAAAAATGTTAAATTCAAACTAGAAAATTAGTAAAAGTGAGGCTACTTACTCGTCAGGTTGACAAGAAAATTGTCTATAAAAATTTCTTTGGTCCTGCTCATTGTTATAAATATTTATAAATAATCATTCGCATTGAATCATAGAGATGTTATGTCCAATTAAAAGTTGAATTCAGTCTTATAATCATTTATAATTTCGATCATAATTTTTTCATTCGAGAAAATATCGAAATGAATTAAACGGCGTTCAATAGTGGACTATTTGTATATGTCCACAATTGAAATGACAAAATTTACTATGAATAATGAACAAACTATTCAGTACGTCTACATTTACCCTCATGGCGAAAATAATGGACAGAAAAAAAAAATTCAAATAAAGATGACCCTATCGGAATATGCTATCAATTAGTCATGGTTTTCTAATTCATACATCAACTACTACAATAAACATAGGGAATACTACGTTTTCTGACTTAATGGTCTTCGAAATTTGCCAGTCCCTTATCCACTATTATGGAGTTAGTCCATCATTCCCCTCGTCTCCCCTATATTCGTGAAGTATGTACTCGCTGGCGATGTTCACAAGAATTCAATGAAAAATACTTATACCTATACCAACCATTCGCAATGGACGAAGGACACTTGTTGAATGAAATTCGTAGATAATTAATTTCCCGAATAAATTTTCTCAAGAACTTCCAGTTACCCAACACAATATTAATTGCGGCGATATAATTAATACATTGTGAATGGCTCGTCTGCGTTTCCATCTGAGTTTTCCATTTCCTCTCTTGTCTTGATTAGGATTTTCATTGATTTGTTTCCCTGATTCGTTCTGTCTTATTGCCTTAACACGGTGACCGACATTTTTTTCATTAACTTGATTTTTCAGCGTTAGTATACCAACAATGAAAACAAACATTCTTTGCAATAAAAATACTGAAATCTTTTTAACCTGAAGCGTGAAGCGACAATTCAGAGAAAACATTATCAGAATCGGTATAGAAAGGTCCAGGAAGAACAAAATGTCAAACTTATTGTTGATTTTTGGTGGTATCCATCCGATTTTTTTTTCGAAATCAAATCTCAGGAATCCTCAATTATTTCTCTTGAGTCTAAGGAATTAACGAAGTTTAAAAAAAAGAAATTTAAATGAACAAAATTTTTTAAAAACACAACAAAACATGATTTATACAGGGTGAGCCATTTTGTAGCAGCACAATGCCGGCAGTTGATGAAATACCTTATTTTAAGAAGAACATTTGCTATAAACATTGGTTGTAAGACGCATCATTTTCGAGAAATAAATTTCATTGAGTTCAAGTTGAAAAAATGTTCTTCCAATTACTTTAAAATGGTTCCACAATAATACGAGATGTTCTGGTGACATACTGCTATACTATAGAGTGGATCACTTTGTATATATCTCTCTAATCGACCTATGCACCCTGTTATATCGGTTTCAATATATCACTGCAACGAGTTTAATATGATCTTTTTCTTGCATGAATATAACAAACTTCTTGTTCCGAGTGATTCTTTAATTTTTAAGGCCGATTTTATTCTGTTTTTTTCCAGATGTGTTGTGCTCCTTACGCTACCGCATTTTTTTTCTGAAAAAGGAAGGCAGGCCCTTCTTGCCTATGCCCTTGTTCTTGTCGTTACTGGCCCAGCTAAAAATACATTGAACAACGTGGGAATTTTGAGTGAATCCTTAGCTTGTGGACAGGTGAGATACTTTTTCTAATATTCGCCGATATTCAAGGGCCACGGCTTTTGTTTCTAGGAACAATTGAAGAATGCCGTCAAACAAATAATAGACGTGATCAAGAAGCCTTTTTATGCTCTCAAAGATGCCATAAAAAAAGTTGTCGAAACGGTGAAGAAGATAGTGAAGAAAATCAAGGAAATTCTTTTGAAGATCAAGAGAATTATAATGGGAATAAGTACGTAGGTAAAAACTCCAAAATTCGGAGATATCTCTTGAAACTTTCGAGATATATCTATGATGATAAAAAGAGTATATTACAGTTCTGCGTCATTTCTTTTATAAATTTCAAGAATATACTGGGTTGTTCATCAATAATTGAACAGGGGTATTTCGAGCTAGGTATACCTAATTCCCTTCAGCTCACTTTTATTGAAATACACTCACCAGCAAAAAAAAACCGACCACCAAAAATTTATGACAAATTGTTCGCCCTATAACTTTTTGAATTCTTGTCCGATTCTGGTGAAATTTTGACCACATTGTATATAGATGTTTCAGAATGTTAGCCTGGATATAAGGTTCTAAGAAAAGCTGATGACTTGATCGTTATAGAGGGAAAAACGAAAGTTACTCTTTCACCCATAAGTTTTTAACGCCCTGTGGCAAAGGTTAGTGGTTAAACTTAGTTTCATCATGTTTTGAATTGAGGTGTGATCCGTTTGAACACAATGGTTTCTGATTCTCGTCGATAACCACTTTTAAAGAGAAGATACAAGTATTTTAAGAAAGTATGGATTTTTTTATTTTTATTAACAATAATTCAGAACCATTCTCCAACCTTCTGCTTCATCATGTTTTGAATTGAAGAATGATCCTTCTTCGTCCGTTCTTAACACAATGGAAGTATGGATTTTTAAAATTTTTATCAATAATAATTCATAATTTAGAGCATCTTGGCCATGTCAGAGACTCTTCAAGAGCTACGATTCGCCCTTCAAGCAGAATTTTGGGAAATTCCTCCAAGACTACTTGAAAATTTGAACGAATCGATGCCCCGTTAAATGACTCGTTATTGATTACAGGTCTGCTTTTTATTTATTTTAGTGATTAATATTATTTGCTGAGTGCTGAGGAATTGAGCTAGAAATATGTGTATTAATTCTTCAACTTGTTAGTCAATAAGTTTATGTAGGTTCTGATTATTGAATACGAGTTTTAATAGAAATTGAAAATGCCATACATTCTTAAAACACTTGTATCTTCTCTTAAACATGAGATATGGACGTGATTGACAAACTATAGTGTTAGGAAAAGATCACACTTCAATCCGAATTATAATGAAACCAAATCAACCATTCAATTTGGCCATAGAGCGTACAGAAATAAGGGGTGGAATAGTGACTTTGGCTTTTCCCTGTATAATGATCAAGTCATCAGCTCAGGATAATAATATTCAGGCTAAATATATCAAGGACGTATTGTTGAGATCGAAACAAGACTTTTTAGTCTCTAGTAAAACAAAAACAACAGTACTGTATCAGACAGTCAGGCTGTTCTTAAAGCACTGAACCGTCTCTAGCAAGACACATTCCAAGCTTGTATGGATTTGTATTGGATCCCTAGAATGCCTGGGTGCAAACAACAGAGTAACTTCGATGTGTGTGCCTGGACACCAGTGGGTGGTGGGCAACGAGAAAACCGACATCCTCGCCAAACAGGAACCGAATCTGTTTTCATAGACCCAGAACCATACTTTGGTATCACCGCAAGTGCTGCCAAAATAACTATCTTGGACTGGGCGGAGGGGAAAACACTCACGTATACTAATCTGATTTACCAGGATAAACCCATTCGAAGGCGTTCCTGCCTAAACCATCGGAAAATATAACCAGGCAGATCCTAGAACGGAGCACGGAGCAGGGGTAACCTGCGAACTCAGACAGTCCTGCTTACGGGACACTGTCGTCTAAGATACCACCTGGGAAGGATGGATCTAAACCAACAAATGGAATGTCGATTCTGCTGTGTGGAAGAGGAAACGGCCGATTACATATAATGTTCATGCTTCTGCTTAGAGAGACTGAGGCTTGACATATTTGGCTTCACCAATTTAGAACCTATTGATTTCAGACAAGTCTCCCCTACTTCAACCATGGACTTTGTTGAAAGATGTGGATTGTACAGTGACCTGTAACCTCTAGGGATGATCAATAAAATACCCATCTGGGGGTCACAGTGGAGGGGCAGTATTCGCCCTACTCACATGGAACCTACTTACTTTACTTATCTCGGAGGAAGTGCATTTTAGGACACATGTTTATACAGTGAGGACCTGAAATGTCGGTGAAATTCAGGCAACAAGGTACCTCTTTCACTACTATTTGGCATGAAGATGGTTGTGGGCACGTGACCTAGTATCAAGTGGACAATATCAATTTTTTTTTTAAATATGAAGAGGGGTCACGTGGTAACTTCTTTTGAAGGCCTTTCGATTCTCTATACAACTCCGCTTTGTTTGTGTGAATCGGTGAAGCTGTTTCAAAATGACCAGCGTTTGAAATGTACCTCGGAAACAGTAAATCACGTTCGGATTGAATTCCGAAACCGATTTTTTCGTGTCAATAAGTGAACGATAAACATTTCGAGTATGTTTGAGCACTAGTTACAATTTCTACTTGAAATTCTGTTGCAATTGAAAGTTATTCAGGTTTTTCATTCATTAATATTGATATTTGAAGTAAATTTCGAACGCTTGTGATTCTGAAACGGCTTGGTCGATTTGTACAAACTAAGCGGTGTTGGATGGAGAATCGAAAGGATTTCAAAACGGGGTACCACATGACCCCTCTTCATATATGAAAAAAAAAACGTTGATGGTGCCCACTTGACACTAGGTCACGTGACCACAACCATTTTCATGCCAAATAGTAGTGAAAGAGGTACCTTTTTGTCTGCATTTTACCCGACCCAGCTAGCTTGTGTTATTTTGATCCCAACAATATCTCCTTGAGATATTCACAACGAATTATGAATCAACCAGTATTCTCATGATTTTTTTCAATTTTCAGTTAAAATCATCAAGGCTGCCTTCGAATTCTTGGCGAAAATCATCAGCATATGCAACAAAGAACTGGGCACTCCCTTCGAAAGATGCTCGAGGGTTTTCGAAAATGCCATAGCCGATTGCAACGCCAAGTTGGGTTCCATGTTTAGTTGGCTGTGTTCGTTGGCCTACATCGTTCAGTCGGTTTGCTATTTGGTCAAAATTTTCGATCTAGTTTGCATGGTCGTCGATTTCATCAGCGATTCCATTATCGGAGTGGTCATAAGAAGTAGGTAACGCGGAATTTTCGTACGTCATTTTACCACTTGAAATCGTCGAATTGAATGGGGTTGTACACACTTGTCGAATTTATACAGGTTTCTAAATTACACCGAAAAAAATCAAGGGGTGTGTCTAGCAGATAACTTGCTCCGTTTTTGAGATACAGGATGTTGAAGTCGAAAGTATTAATTGTTTTTATTTATAACCCCCTCTGTACAAGCTTTCATGGTGCCAAAATTCAGTATGGATGGAGACTGAGAAAGCCCCAAAATTACAAAATGATTCTAATTGGAGTTATTGAGTAATCTCAATGGAAGTCTTGAAATCACCTACATTAAAATTTGGAGTCCAATCGAATTTTTATTGTTTCCTCAAAAACTAAGCTAGATAAAAAAATCACACAGAGGGTAAAAAAGCTGTTATTTTAATAGTTCAATCTAATAAAGATATGAAATATTATTTCGAATGTAATTGCACTAGAAGAAGCTCCATGATACTATCAACAAAACCGCACAACGTTTCATTGGAATTAATGAAAAGACAATTGAGGAATGAATAGAAACAAGATTTTTTTATGGAAATATCAATACCCTGTATCTCGAAAACCAAGCAAGTTAGGACACATGTTAATATGAACCTTATTTCCTATATATCACAAGGAATCACCCCTTGAATTTTATCGGTTAGATACACCCTGTATATTAATGATTCCATGAATAAATAGTATTTGATGCAATCATTCGTTATTTAAAATCATCGCAAATATTGTTTTTTCAATTATTGAATTCAGTGACTTCGAAAAACACCAAGTCCGATGACGTCATGAACTGTGTAATGCATAAGTTCCCAGAAATACAAAAGAAGTAGAAGAAGACAAACTACATCGTCCTAACTCCCTGAAGTCAATATCGTCTTATCACCTTCATCGTCAAATCCTTGTTTCATCTTGTCAAGATACGAATATTCAAAGATAATCCTCATATTTTCTGATTCTTCAGTTGTGTGTTAGGTTCTTTGTTATCTGCAGTAAGTGATCAATCCAGAAAATGCATTCCATATTCTTATCGAAATGACAAGAAGAAATATTATATATATTCAGAAATATAGAATGGATACGTAAGTCGAATTTTATGGTATCACGAACGTTCACGAATGATTGCGTCACGCGTTTCTCAGTGTTTTTCATGTTATAAAATTCAAAATATTCAGATAATTTTGCATTCCGAGGATATTTTTTTCTGAAAATGCACTTGCAGTTTTTATAACATCAAATTTCTCCCAGAAACCTCGACGATAATTTTTTCAACTTTATTACCACTCCTCAAATTTTCTCTGACATTCTCATGTCCTGCCCAAAATCATTTTTATCTCTGGGAGAAATTTTATATTGACATAGTTCATAATACATGAGCAAATTTGGTTGGACGCGCATTATTGATTACTCAGGAGCATTCGAAGTGAGACAGACTGTATATCTCCATATCATAAATATCTACCAATGTTTGAATGTTTGAATTTGTCACTGCAAATTATGAAAATCAAATGTTTTTCATACATTAATTATTATAACTAACGGAGATAGAGATGCTTATTAATGCTTCAAATGGAAATAATTGTAATTAGTATTCAAATTTCAAGCACTTTTTTCCTCATAAACTGTTCAGTGAGTACCTACTACACGTGTATGAGTTATATATTACGGGATTTTACCGACACCGCTCCATAGATGATAGCTGTCATGATATAATGAAAAATTAGGTAGGAATAGAAGATCCTCAAGTGGTTAGTCCTGGAGATACAGGGTGTTGAAGTTAAGGAATTAGAATAGTTTTCTATACTCAGCTAAATAGAATCAGAACTGATGGGTATCTGATCAAATCTCCACTCAGAAATATATTTTTGCTGTAATAATCTGCTATTGAAGGTGATGAAAAAAGAGAAATGCCTGATGTATAGAAGCTTCTATACATCTCAAAAACTGTTAATTTCAGCTCAGTTGAAGGTTGCGATTTTACAATAAAATTGAACAGGGAATCAAAGACATTGAAACTAATCGAAATTTCATCAGTGGCGTAGAAAATATGGGAGACTAATTCAGCGTAACCTCCTTTCAGAACAAAATATTTACCTACTTGAAGATGGGACCTCAAAATGAATTCGAATGCAAAAAATTCAATCGTTCATGACTTATTGCCTCGGTTATTGCGGAGAAAACATATAATCATATTTCTTAACTTCAACACCCTGTTTCTCATGTACGGTGTTGGTCAATTCTTGCAACACTCTGTATGTCTCATCATATGTTATATACAAGGTGTCCGAAAAGGTCCAAACAATGGCAGTACATGTCTATCGCACTTCGTTACGGAGTTAGTGAAAGAATAATAAAGAAAGAAAGATAGATTGAAAGAATAATAAAAATGAATTTCATGTGTAACGTTCGAACAGTTGCTATGGTATTAATGATGTTCGGGCAGATAAATAAACTCATACAAATGCACCTCTCCATACGTGAACGGCGTTCCAGTGGATATGTATATACAGGATGGAACGAAGTTTTTTCTGTTGAGGAAATCATTTTTGATAAAGGTGACAGATTTCACATTTTGCTCTCACCGTTTGATCCCTTCATCTTTTTTCCACAAAAATGGTATACTTCATTTCAATCGATATCTTGTACCGATCCAGAGGAATCGCATTCAAAAACATACATTCCAATCGTTTCAAAGGTGATAAAACTTCATTTATTATCAATGTATGGATAGGGATAATTGGCAACTGCTCAATCATGAATCCTATATCATTGGTGGAATTTTAAATGTGAATGAATATTCAAATTTTTTGTAAGAACATCCAGATCCGTTGTTAGAAGAGGTTCTTTTGAATGTTCGAGGTGTATTGTGTGTTGTTGTGTATTATGCGCCTCCTCATTTCGACAAAGCTGTAAGAGATCATTCGAATATCACATTTCCCAGGGTCCTTTTCCATAGCCACTTCGGTCACCTGATCTTTATCTACTGGTTTAATTTCTTTGGGACTATCTTGAATGTTTAGTCTGTGAAACACCAGTAGATATTGGCAATGAGCGTTTAAATCGGATTCTTATAGCTGCACACGCCGTAAGAAATGATCAATCAATCAATCAATCAAATATTATACTTCGTGAATCTCATTGACAAAGTCATTCACAAATGAAGTAGAGCAACGATCATTATTAGATACCTATCGATATGACAAATAAATCAGGTAAAAAACTGAATAGTATGTATAAATAGTACACGATAGGCAAAAAGTAGTCAAATAAAGTTTGGTATGAAGCTTTTCACCGTATGGGTCAACAACAACAAAACTTGAATAATATAAAATACAAGTACAGAAAGAAGTATTAAAATTATCACAATAAAATTGCTCACATGTTATCTCGAATATAATGCAGATTTTCAGATAACTTATAAATAAGAAAATGCTTTGAAGTTCAAGATGCACATATTGAAAACCATTCTTGATAATTTTTTCTTCATTGGTCATTAACTAGGTAAATGAAGCTTTATTACCGCAGAAACGGTTGAAATGTATGCTTCAAAATGTAATTTTACCCAAAACGGTACAAGCAGATATCGATTAGAATAAAGTATACCATTTTTGTAGATGAAGGAATCAAAAGGTGAGAAAAACTTATGTATGTAAAGGAGCATCAGTATGAATTTATTCATCTGCCCGAATATCATCCATACCATGGCAACCGTTTGAAACCTATACATGAAATTAATTTTTTTTTATTCTGACTTTCATGGTCTGTAACAAAGCCCGAAAGACATTTTGTTATATAAAGTACTAAAATTATTTCATCTCACTCTATCATTTGCGACATGACCTCTCCGGACACCCTGTATAAAAATGAATAGACCAGATTGGGAGCAGAGAAGGAGGGTTACAAATGAGGTAAAAACGAATACTAGACATCATTAATGCAAATGATGCTTATAATAAAATTTATGATAATCATTATTTCAATCAGTCATTTTTTTATACATATATAAACGTAAACTGTTCAATATAACGTATTAATTGGTCTTATTTTCTTTCAGAAGTCAAAGGATTCGTAAGGCACATTCGTACCATGTTTTACGTCAGAATAAAGTTTTCTCATTCCTTCCATTTCGAAACGAACTCTTCGAAGAGCATAGCGGAAATATCTAAGGGGATCGTCCACGAAATCAAAGACAGAACGAGAACCATCACAGCCATTTTTCAGTTCCTGACTTCCGGCGCAGTCTTGTTTTTCGTGTTCATGGTAGTCAGGTAATTGAATGGCAATTTTGAAGATATGACACGTTATCTATGCAGAAACAATTCTTTTTCTACGGATATAACATATAACAAACAATTGCTCTTGTTTGCCGCTGTTATCTGTTACAGCCGTAGAAATATTATAGAGTATAACTCGCACGGAATGCTGAGTTCCCACTCGAATGATTGCAGCATTCGTCTATCATTCCGTGCTCGTTAAACAATATACTATTGTAAAACACTTAAATTTGTGTTGTTTCATATGGAGTTGAATAACACTACTTGTCAAAAGGAGAAAAACAATATCTCTAAGTCGGTCGACCACAAAATTTAATAAAAACCCCTCAATGTGTAACTAGTTTCGGCCACACGGCCATCTTCAGACACAAAAATTATAATGAAGTACCTGAAAAATTCGAACAGTTCTTAATCTAAATAATATGGCAGCTGGGAAAGAACATACCTCTATGGAGAAAACAACTTAGAATTTAAATAAAAGCACAATAAGTAAGTTCGGCATCAAGGAGAAAAAAACGTTTTTAAAAATCTACTCAAAGGAGCTCCATCTGCTACGAAGGCAAGCCATCAAAAGAAAGAAATTATATAGTGGAGCAAAGATGGGAATGTGAAATTTGACATTTGACATAGAATTATTGACAATTCAAAGAATGAAATTGGGAAAAAACAATATCAATTTAACATTAATATCGAGAAACAACCAACAACATTACAGAGAAAGCGTAATTCAAAAACCTAAATTATATAATGCAATACAATTATTAATATTAGAAATTTTTTGATGGCTTGCCTTCGAAGCAGATGAAGCTCCTTTGAGTAGATTTTTAAAAACGTTTTTACTTATTGTGAAGTTCTTTTGGCTTTTTAGCCGCTACAAAGATACTTAGTTTTACCGGATTGATTGTTACTATAACTTGACCAGTGCTTTTATTTGAATTTTAAGTTGTTTTCCCCATAGAGGTATGTTCTTTCCCAGCTGCCATATTATTTAGATTAAGAACTGTTCGAATTTTTCAGGTACTTCATTATAATTTTTGTGTCTGAAGATGGCCGTGTGGCCGAAACTAGTTACACATTGAGGGGTTTTTATTAAATTTTGTGGTCGACCGACTTAGAGTTATTGTTTTTCTCCTTTTGAAAAATACTGGACCACTTTGAGAATGGATGGTTTCCATGACTTAACACTACTTGTGTTTTTTTAGTTACTACGACCACTACAACTATAACTTTCTAGGTTGCAATATTTCGAAAGTGTATGCAGGATGGTTCAAATTCAGTACTAAATATTTCGTTAAGAAATTCTTCTTTTAGAAGGGTTCGAAGAACTTACAGTCACAACTCCACCACATGAACAATTCAATTGACCAACGGTCATGGACAAAAGGACATGTTTCGAAGGATTAATCCTTCATCATCAGCAAATTTCCTTTCACCCCTCCTGATTTATATCACCTCCACTATCACCTACGTTGGTTACATTCTTCGTTTAGTCCTAATTCTGATACTTATTATGTAGGTATATCAATTTACAAAAATGGCTGAATTGAATGCATCAGATCTCGAAAACTTGAGAAGAATGTCAGACAAAGACATTGGTTTAAATTCAAGGTTTCGTTGGATTTGCAGCGTCTAGAATATGGGGAATATGATAAAAAAAAATTCATAAAATGAAAACTAATCAATTCATATTTGATGAATGATACCCAAACTATTCTTCTTTCTCACAGAAAATATAGTATGAATGAGAAAGAGAAAAAACAAGGACTATGTACATACTGCCTCATATACATACCTCAGATGGGGAGAAATAGGAAGAACATTAATTGAAATACCTATTCATGAAATGGAAACCAATAAAAAAAAATTAATTCTTCATCCTAATCAATTCAAATTACAAAAAAATATCAATTAATTCTTCATCCTAATTCTCGTGAAAAAATAACTCTGAAATAAGAGCTAAACAACGTCTATATCCATATTGCATACCCCACTACATACCACGAGCAATATGGATCATATTATGAATGAAAAAAATCATAACATTGGAACCTGTCGACTCAAATTCCATAAAATATACATTAAACCTTCATCTCAATTCTTCTAAGGAAATTAGGTTGAAGGACAAGGGACGGAAAAACATACCTCAGCAATAGGAACTTTTTATTAAAAAAAAAAACGGGAAATGGAAACAAATCCATTCATATTCCTCAAAAACGAATTGATCCGTCACCTTGATTTCCTCAACAAAATTTGGTTGAAACAATAGAAAAACAAGGGATATTATACACATTGTACCAGAAGAGAAGCAATAAGCAATAGAAATCTTCGATTGAAAAAAATCACAAAATGGAGATGAAATTTAGTGGTATGAAAACCAATCAATTCTCCATTGTTTCTTTAAAAAAATTGATTAGAAGCGAAGAGGAAGGGCAACTTACACGAAGACATCCAATGTTGAATCTGATATGTTTCAAAATTGACTACCAACCCTATGAACATTTTCGAAAAGGTCACCTTAGATATTTAATCTATATTTAGTTAGAGATTAACAACTGAAATTCAACTATTCCAGCAAAAAACTCCTACATAAAAATGCTTTAACATTTTCGGGCAGTTCACATCTACCTTGTTTTGTTTAGGGTCACCATGTATAGACACAAATTTCTAACGAAGAACAGCTTCGACAACAAATTTTTGAGCAAAGATTTCCACGATATCGATATGAGGAGAGTCAAAATCGACAAGGAGACCGTTCTGCCACTGAACGATAGAGAAGCCAAAGTCTACGTGAAGGTAACAGAACAGAACAATTTCGGCAGAATCGCACTGTATACGGGGTGTTTTCAAAAGTGGAGCATTTTTTTCAATCAACTATACTGGGTAATTTGAATTCGAGGGCCACCCATCATTGGGATCTCGTAAACCATAGGAGATACGAAGATGGTTAGATTAGGGCGAACTTAATTGCGAATGCGTATTTATGTGACTAAAACTATGCCGTCGGGAAAAATTTTAATTTCCGGGTATTTCTGGAGATATACGAAGAAACACTAACTGTTGGTAATTTATTGTTTCGCGTTATTTGTTGAAGAATATCAAAAATGATAGCACATTTACATTGCCACTTTTTCCTGTAATACGATGACACTTACTTACCAATATGTTCAGGATTGAAATGAAAATTGAAATGTATAGGAGAAGTATACTTGTATAAACACTGATCTTGATGAGTTTGGATGCTCAACAGATATAATTCAATGTTCGACGTGGCAAATAGCCAGGAAAGTAGTTATTTTCTGTTGAATGAAGCGAGAAAGAATTGAGTTTTTCATCACATAGAGAATGCAAATTTTCAACGAATTTCTTTTTATATACATGGTAACTTACGGTCGATGGTACGTTAGACGTTCATGGAGAACGGGACATAGGATCATTCTGAAATTTTGGTTACTCACGTAACCTGCGGCGTTGCCGCTTCTAACGAAAAGTAGCAACTACTTTGTTATTTTTAATGGAACACCCTGTATTTTATTGCATTTTCAGATTCTTTCTGAAGAGCTGATTTCATCGATGTATCACACTTGGGGTCTAGCGGAAATGATTACAGAGATATAGGGTGTGAAAAATCGTCATTTTTCAACTTTAGGAGTTTTTTTTGTCGAAACTATTCATTATTGGTCAAAACGGCTTACATGTCCCTATCTCAACATTTGATTAACTATCTACTGATATTTAATTGGGACATATACCGGGTGATCAAGATTCTGAATTCCGCACCACCCTGTATTTGTTTCAATTAAATGTCAGTAGATAGTTGATCAAAAGTTGAGATAGGGACATGTGAGCCGTTTTGACCAATAATGAATAGTTTCGACAAAAAAAATTCCTAAATTTGAAAAATGTCGATTTTTCACACCCTATATCTCTGTAATCATTTCCGCTAGACCCCAAGTGTGATACATCGATGAAATCAGCTCTCCAGAGAGAATCTGAAAATGCAATAAAATACAGGGTGCCATTCAAAATAATAAAGTTGTTGCTACTTTTCGATAGAAGCGGCAACGCCGCAGAGCTGAAAATATTTTAGATCGATAGACCAAGAGCAACTACGTGAGTAACCAAAATTTCAGAATGATCCTATGTCCTGTTCTCCACAAACGTCTAACGTACCATCGACCGTGAGTTACCCTTTATATGTATCCATCTTTCATGTCCATAATTATATCAGAGAATATTCTTTTCAATACTTTCACCCAATCAAGGGGTTCAAACTTGAACGATGGAAATTTGTTATTTCATATAGACCTCCAATCGCAGATTCGTGATTAGGTTTTCTAAATTCAGAATTTATTTCTACGTCCTGTATGATGAATATCAATTTATCATACATTCAAAATGTTTTTCCTTATAAATTTTCCCTCTTGTTGAAAAAAGATGCCTTACTTTTGCAAACACCGTGTATAATCAACGTCTTGTTATTTCAACGTAGTTTCCAGATCACTTCGTCAAAACTGGCGCAGCAAGAAAAGAAGGCTTTGTCTAAGGCCGTCATGAAATTGGCTACAATCAATTTGAAAGCGTTGCTGTACATGGGTATTGATTACGCCCTGTATTGGATATTGAATCTGATCAACTACTACGGTAGATTCCAGTCCAAAGTTCAAGGTATTGTCACGAAAAGATATTTTCCAAATTATTCCCAAATATTACTATTACTATTATTATTCTTTCACTGTTCTGATTTATCGAGTTTATCATATTTCTCAGCAATTCAACTGTCCTCGTTTGTAACAAAACATGTTTCAATAAAATGAACATTTGAGGTAATCGATCATAATCCACCTACCAAGATGGACTTGACTTATGGTTGGAATAGTGAACGGTTGCTTGTGACAACGTGGATGTCCCAATGGGCGTGTACACCTTATAGTAGAACTTTTAACTCAAACCATGTTTATAATTCATTATTCCAAATTTTTTGGGATTTTCTCTCCTCGTTTCTATAAAATAAAAATATGAATATTATTTCAATATACGTGTAGTAAGGACAAATCAGATGATTTGCCCCAAAATGTCACTGCGCGTTTAAAGAATTTTCCTATCAGAGAGCCTAAAAGAAAAATTCACCAGCTTGTCAGTGACAATTTGTATTGAAAAATTTTTGGAGAAGAGAAATAAAGGTATAAAGAAGAAATATCAAATTTTCACTTATCTTTGGACGTTTCGGGACCGATTCTGCTCCCGTTCTCAACATGAAGAGATTTTTTCAATTGCGAAGTCGTATAATATGTCTTGAAGCTTTTCAGTTTTCAATGACAATTGGTGACGTTGGCAATCAAAGGAGTTACAGGATGTTTTCATTAATTAATCTTGAATTTACCATTTTCATGTTCAGATTTTAGTAGTGAATACCATGTTCTGTCTATATCAACTGAACAAGAAGCAATGCTATTGTCTCCGTTCAGATGAATGCAAGCAGATTCCTTGATTTTTCTCTTCTGGTTGTTATCTTCTTTTCCAATGATTTTAATATTATTCCACTCTGCCATATGTTGTCCGTCTTCAGTTAGGATATGTTCAGCTAGTTTCGATTTATCGATGTTTCTTTTCTTTATATTGTACTTATGTTCCTTCGTCCTTCCTTACTGAAAGAGGTCTCTTGGTTTCACCTGTATACAACTTTCCACAAACACAAGGTATACTGTAAATACAATTTTTTGACGATTGTTCTTCATTTTTCGGCTTTGTTTGAGTTAGAATTGATCTCATTGTATTTTCAGTTTTGAACACAGTTTTCGCTTGAAATTTATCACCAACACGTTTTTTTTTTTCAGATATGCCGGGAATACCTATATGGTATTATATTTGTCGTTATTGATGGTTGATTTTGTTGTGGTTGACCCTGTTTGTTTTCAATTTGATGAATCGTCCTATCGACAAAATTCTTTGGATAGGAATTCAGTTGGAGAACATTTTTGATGTGGTGGACTTCGTTATTATTATTGCCAACGTCACCAATTGTCATTGAAAACTGAAAAGCTTCAAGACATATTATACGACTTCACAATTGAAAAAATCTCTTCATGTTGAAAACGGGAGCAGAATCGGTCCCGAAACGTCCAAAGATAAGTGAAAATTTGATATTTTTTCTATATTCCTTCATTTCTCTTCTCCAAAAATTTTTCAATACAAATTGTCACTGACAAGCTAGTGAATTTTTCTTTTAGGCTCTCTGACAGGAAAATTCTTTAAACGCAGTGACATTTTGGGGCAAATCATCTGATTTGTCCTTACTACACGTATATTGAAATAATATTCATATTTTTATTTTATAGAAACGAGGAGAGAAAATCCCAAAAAATTTGGAATAATGAATGTACCACCTCCTCGATTAACCTACAGACAGTATTCATGTTTATAATGTTCCTTTTATACATAAATAATGATTGACGACATAATTCGATCGAAAAATTGACTGGAATGTTTTATTTTTGGACATAAATAATATTACCTCCTGAAAACGGACCCTCTTATGACGTAGAAACCTCATCTCGCCATACTTAAAAGAAAATACCAAACGCCCGTCGGAGACTGAGGCAACTTACATATTAATTCTTTCAACTGTGATCTCGTGCTAAATCACTCTGTCAGAAATCATCATTCATCTCTGTCTGGAATAGTCTTGTTTCAGTATTAGGGTTTTGACGTCACATCATCGCCTCGTTTTCAGAGGTCTGAAAAATCGGGGATTTCAATAATATTTTATAAAACGTAGGGAGCTCACAGCAAGAAACGGTTTGCGGTGGTGAGCTAGTTTGGGTGAGTTCTATCGAATTATGAAATACATTTTTTTTGTGATATAAGCCCATTGTACATCCCCGAGTTTAGTTAGATTATTGTAAGTACCATTTTTATAATTTATTCAGTCGTCAACCTGATGCCTCTTCAAAAAATGTCAAAATTGTATTTCATCATTAATAATTCCATAATTGTTTTTTTTTTGTTCAATCTGTGGCCCTTCTATTTGATATCAACCCTCAGCAAATCCCAACTAGCAAAGAAAATAAGTCACATTCGTGACAGTATTTATTCCTTTTGGAGAAATGAGAAAAACTCCTCATTGAGAGTTTCTCAAATTACCCAAACCAGGCAGAATATTCTAGGTAGGTACGCACGATGTTCTTAGAACATTATAGGAATTCCCTTTCGTGCACCCGAAAAGATGAGATAAACAAAACTAGGAACTCACTACGAAGGCAGGTCATCTGTGTTAATGAAGATCACACAGGTTTTTATTCCGAGAAAAAAGCTCACCAGCTTTTCATGATCTACAAAATAGTAATACCAGTCAGAGAAACTTGACAAGCTCAGTCAGCACAGTGTTTGTCTCCAACCTCGATATAATATGCCGAACAACTCTTTATCGAAACTCGTTTGCCTTTGAGAGGGCAGAGCATTCAAGAAAATAAAGATCGAAAATGTCTGTTCACTTTTCAGCTCCTAATATTCCCACTGCACACATCAGTGGTAACGGGATTTTGGCGGATCTGTTGAAAAGTATAGTTAAAGCGTTTCAACCAATGGGGCTTCAACTTGAGATCGATACAGTACCTTGTCTACCTACTCCCATACCTCCTGATTACGATAGATATCTCCAAATAGGTGAGTACATTTTTTATTCTGAATCTTTGTAATATTTCGAGATATCTACCAAAATGTTCAAGATAAATGTTCTTATTAATTAGATATAGAGAAAATTTCGTACACTCTGAAAGTTACAAAGTTAATCTTTGTTGATTTCATGATTCACTGATATGTATAACTTTTTTCCACTTCCAGATTTTCAATAATCTTCCGAAACATAATACTGGTTTCGAGTGGTAGTTGCATAACGTATGGTTCGAAAGTTTTGGGAAAAAAATTAGATGCTGACAACTCTTAGAAATAAATTTTTATAATCTTAACAAATAATCTTACAATATCTCTTAACTATTCATATCACTATCTAAGGTTCAAATAATCGACAAGGGACCGTTGTCTTCGATCTGCCTGAGTTTTCCTCTGACGCGTTGCATCATCCTTTGGGCGACCCCAGCGTTGATTTCTCTGATTTTTCCTGATATACGACGTCGGAGTTGTTCTTGATTTTGTGCTTCCCATCCGTTATTGTAGACTTTCTGGTTCAATATTGCCCAGAAGTCTTCAATTGGGCGTGCCTGAGGTAGGTTGGGGGGATTGTCCACTTTCGGTACAAAGTTGATGTTGTTGGCCCCATACCAATCCCTTGTGATTCTAGCATAATGGCATGAAGCAAGATCTGGCCAAAACATAATTTCGTCATTCGTATGATTTGAATTTAAAAACTGAAGCAATTTAGAAAGACATCTGTCAATATATCGCTCTGCATTTAAGGCCTCACCACGAACAACGCCAATGTAGGGCTGTGAAATTAATCCAGCCTCAGAAATGGCACACCATACCAAAATTTTGTCCTCAAACTTCTTTTTGCTCTTGAATCTCACATCGTTAGGAACATTTGCGTGATCGTCCGTGTAGAAACCATCATTGTCCTTCATCTCAGAGTTGGCCAAAGTGAAATATTTTTCGTCGTCCATCACGATCAACTGGTTGGCAAAATGCACTCGCCTCAACGCGCGGCAACATCTTGGAATTCTTTCTAACTGAGCCTCTGTGTATTTTGGAGCTTTTCTCCTTTTCCGGAACAAAACATTGTGCCTTGATAGGGTCTTAAACACACAGTCTCCGCTCTCTTAATTGGTATCCATTCTTCAGAATCTTCAATTGTACGATATATTGTCGATTTTTATGTTCTGATCTTGAAAAATATCGACAATCTCTCGTTTCGTCATTCGCCCAACGAGATTATAAA
Organism: Phaedon cochleariae; assembly: GCA_918026855.4. Classification (NCBI taxonomy): domain Eukaryota; kingdom Metazoa; phylum Arthropoda; class Insecta; order Coleoptera; family Chrysomelidae; genus Phaedon; species Phaedon cochleariae. The sequence continues at coordinate 6,771,941 of OU896711.1, forward strand.
TACCTCGACGAAGGTCAATTTTATAAGACATTTTGGTAAGCGCAAACCAACAACTTTTGCATTGCTTATTTAGATGACAAGACGGGTGACATTTAATTACCACGCCTGCTTGATTAAATGCATTTTGTCACTCAATCAAACCAGGTGAGTTTTTTTCCCAAAACTTTCGGACCATATACGTTACTATAGATATAAATATTCTGAAATAGTAGTGAATATTATTGGAAATGGAATTTTGAAATGTGGAGTCATCATATTCAATCATCAACTAGAGGTATACCTGCAGAAAATTTCGAGATAATTATCTTAAATATATTATTTGATAGTAATCTTTAGTAATCTCAGATTTGAGATACAGCAACTTAATCGTTCAAGATAATATGTATGATATGACACAAATTGAATTTATAAATTTAGAATAGGAATTTTCAGTTTCAATAGTCAGTAGATATTTTAAGAGACTTGCATTATAAATATTATAGGTATAAATATATTGTTTCCTACGAGCGTGCGGAAAAGTTACTTAACTTTTCCACATCATTTTTCGTTATTCAAGATGTTGCGGCATCTGCTATATTACAGCATGCAACAAACACAAATTGCACTTTCAATTTCAATATTTACCATCGTTATTTAAAGGTTACTATTCCTCACGATTTTTGTATTGTTGAAAATAAGAATATTTAGGACTAACTAAATGATCCATGTAACTATTCTGTCTTGTGTCAATTTGTAGTATCTTTATAAAATATTCTTCATTGAAAACCTGTTTTTTTCATAAATAATATGGACAAAAAAACTCGTCGGAAACACTTTGTGCCTAACTATTGCGGAAAAGTACTAGTTTCCGCACTTGTTAGGTAAATAACTATATTACCTATCATTTCCTGAAATATTATTTCGGAATTTTAGGGACCTTATTGATACTATGCTGGGTGTTAACACTTCTAGAACCGTATGGTCTGCGTATGAGAAACGTCATAATGAGCTACTACCATCCCACCAGAGCCAAGCAAAGATCCATTTGGTTGTATAACCACATTTTGAGATCGAGAAGCTCTTTTTTGAAATTCGCCAGACGCCAATTGAGAAGGAAAACTTTCGGTAGCAAAGACATAGAGAAGGTTACCTGCAAAGAATTTCTCTCGGCTCATTTCAGGTAACATATTGGTTGTCCCGAACGTACAGGGTATTTTTAAATAAATGGGAGATGGATTTTCTAGATATTTTGTAGACACATGAATTCAACCTGTTATCCAGATGGATTCAGTTATTAAATAAAAGTAGTAATTTTTTCAGGATTTTTGCTGTGTGTTTCGATAAACCCCAAATAGCTTGTTTACTGTGCGGAACAGTTTTTCGGGAAAACGATAGACAGAAACCGATCAGATGCCACACACCTGGCTGTGCTGGAATTTATTGCGAACAGTGTTTTGCAGATTTGAGAAATTTGTGCACAGTTTGTCTGTCTCCAATCGAATATGGCGATTTATCAGATCTCAGTGAGGAGAAGTAAGTGTTGAAAATACCATTTTTTTTTGTATCTTGTAGAAAGATAGCAACAGCGGCGAAACTACAGACTGACAAGAGGATAATCCCAACACATTCATATTATTTCACATTTATTAGTAATGGAACAGATAGTTCTGTCTAGTTACCTACTTAGTTGCAAACACAAGTGACAAACAAAATGTATTCAAATTTCAATTCATTTGTAAAAAAAAGTTGTGACCCAGTTTAAGAAAGAAGTTGGAAGTGTAGACACTGCAAATAATATTTCGAATATTGAAATAATGGTGCTACCTCAAGTACCTGTTCTTGGCGGTCTGTTCGATTTGTGGAAGTATACTTTATATTTTTGTTTAGAGATTCTTCGGCAGACGAACAGCAAGTGCCCCGTGTGAAAAAACTCGTCAAACAGAAAACCATCAAGCAACCAAAAAGAAGAATGAAAACTAGTGATGACTCGAGCCAATATCGTGAAAAACCTGCGAAATGGTCACTCTTCAAGAGTTGTTCGAAATCCGCCGAGGAAAGAGAACCCCACTTGCCCTTACATAAAAAGAATTTGGAGCAGAAGAGGAGAAAATTGTGGTCGATCTTTCCAAAATGTTCCAAACAACCTTCTGAAGAAGATATAACGGAGTCTCAACCCAACAAAGTTGAAATATTGAAGCAACCTAGCAAATCTCTTGCTACAGACGAACCAACAGAAAGTGTTCCTCTTCTCGATGAAATCAACCTTTCAGACTCCGAAACAGATCGCATCTCAGACTATTTCAGTTCCACTGACGACACTTCTTCTACCACCACATCGACAGACTATTCATACTCCTACCAATTCGACAAGAATAGGGAAGAACCTCCCCCGCCCTTGGAAATCTTCTCCAGAGACATCGAAAAACAAGCCACCCTTGACTATGCGAGCATGGATAGCTTCCGAGAGGAACCGCCAACCGTTCCTGACAGCGCTCAACCAACACAGTCCACAGATACGAAAGGTACACAACCTCAACAATCCATAGGCACGGTCATTTCAGGCGAGACAATCAACCTGTCGAAAGCTGAGAGACACGTTGAATTTGTGGGCGCCAAGAAAGAAGACGGTATGAAGAAGAAGACCAAGCGAAGAAAAAAGAAGAAGAAAGTACCCGAGTCGATACTGTGTCATTGTTTCGACACGGACAATGAAGATGGCATCGAATACTTCGAGGAAACATCTCTGATAACGTTGCCGAGGAACTCTGCCACGAACGCCGACGCTGTGTTCTGTACGTGCAAACGGCCAATGAAAAGAAAAATGAGAGAGTTGAGCGACAGCGGTTCTTCTTCTTTTCCGGCGAGTTCTAGCGATTATCTGTCTTCTTCTAGCGAAGTTTCATCGTTGAGTGGCTTGAGGGATTTTGCTAAGATGGAACAGGAGAAGGACAGATTGGGGGAGGAAATGGAGTTGATTCATTTGACTGATAGGCAGGAATATCATGGGGGGAATGACGAAGAGGAGAAAAAGCCGGGTAGGCTGAAGATGTTGGTGAGGCGAGTAATACCAAAGGTATGATTTTTTGATGTTTTGATCGATTATGTCGGAGGTGTTCAAGATATTCTTCTATAAGACACTCGTCATTATAGCTTGGAACATGAAAATGTAGGAAATCATTTTTTCATGAAAGTTTATTCAATATATCTCGAAAACCTTTTGATGTTTTTACTGAGGTCAAGTTATGATTTTCTGATGAGGCATGAACTTTCTCATCACCAGCTATCATAGTACCTATACAATATCGATATATATGACACCCGCCTGTACTTACATAATCAATAATAATTGCCGTCGGTCCACCATTGCTTTGTGAATAATTCATTATAAATCACCCTGTATTGAACATTTGAGTGTTCAATTTTTCGAATCGTTTTGTTTTAGTTCAAGATGCAAAGTGAAAAATGACTCCTAGTATAGGTATTCGATTTGGACAACCGTCAACAAGGCATGCTGATGAGAAAAACAAAAAGTATTGAATGAAAGATGATACATATAGGAACATCGATTTGAGACAGTGAATAAGTATATATGTATTGTATTTTAAGGTGATTATCATTCGTTTTATTTCGTGTAATTTTTAACTCAATTGCTTGTGTCAATACAAAAATAATAAATATTGTCATTTTCTCGTTGAATCGATTATTTTTATTTCTCACAATTACAAACTGCAGAGTATGTAGTATCCTTTATTGTTGAAGAGTCAATCAACCATGCATTCGCTTTTTAATCTTAATTGTCTTATAGATTTTCAAAATTATTTTGTTGGTTACTTATATATATCTGTTTATACAAAATGTTTCTGAAATTGAAACGGTGAAATGAAATTTTAAATAGCCATTAATGACACTTTAAATCACACTCGAAGTCGCAAGAACAACATTTTCTGAAGCAATAAAAAAATTAAAAAAAAAATCAATTATTGATTTTGTTTCCTGACAAAAATGTATTCTTTCAATTCATTGTATCATTTTTGTTTTATATTTAGTCGTGTCATTCACGAAGTTGGCATAAAAAATGGGAATAACTTTTAATAATGATTGATTTCGAAATCCGACTTTTGGGCGTCAAGTTTTGCTTAGAAAATATGAAAAATCGACTACTCGGTCGGGGTCACGTGACTTTCTCTACTTGTCAAAAGTTACATTTATTCGAATTAATTGCTCAAAATAGAATTTTATTCATAAAATTAGTAATTTTTGACATATATTTCGTAAAATTAATAATGAGAAAGATTTTCATATGGGACGAACGTAAAAGCAGACACACTGATCCTTTACTAAAGTTGGATATATTTTCATCATGCTCCTTTACTTATATATGTATATATATGCCTATACACATTTTATATATTTATCGCACCAATTTTAAAAACACTCTGTGTACAGGTATTTATCGAAATATACACGCGAGGGCATATATTTTAGTCATTCATCCTTTATTCTATCTGAAAATATCCAAGGTATTACATGTTATTGAAAACATAACTTATAATTCAAATATAACAATATCAGCATAGAGTCCTGGATCCTGACCTGACAGACGTGAGGTTGGATTCAAAATCAATAAGTATATTGGGTTATGGGTGGTTAAGGCAAGACAATCTGCGGTTGTATATATTTTGCTTTTGTCATTTGTGGTTCCTAAGTAGGTAATTTTGAATGATTCAGCGGGGACAAACAGTCGTGAATAAAGTTATTTTGATGAAAAAAAAATGGTTTAAATACAAGTGGAAATAATTGTTAGTTTTTATGGGTTTAATAATCAGTAAAAGTTAATTAGGTAGATATTTTAAATATTTCAGAAAATTTGAATATTTTCTGTACACCTACGAGAGAAGAACTGAATGAGCGAATAATTATTCTATATTCTTCGCCATGTTTGGTACAATTCTCATTACAATAGTGGGTGTTTTAATAGTGAGTGAACTTGTTCTGTTTGCTTCAATTTTGGTCGATATAATGGTATCATATATGAACTAAGGACTGGGCTATTGTCATGTTAACTACCAGGTATAATATTGAAATTTTTATCTTGGGAATCTTCAAGTATTATCAAGAATCTTCGAATATTGGGGAAGAATACTAATAATGTCATCACAGAAGCACAGAACTCATAAACATAACATAATAGAATAGCAAGATATCCTTCATCTACAAAATAAGTAGAGAAGAACTGAGGTAGGAGAACAGCTGTCAAATTAAAAAAAAGAAGAAGAAGCGAACGAAAAGTAATTGCAAAAACATAAAGAAAAGGAAGACGAAGAAAAAAGCCCTAATTCCCATTGTTTTGAAGTTGTTGAATGTTTAGGTTGTGTAGTTTTATAAATTTTTACAAAGTATGTTCGAGGCACAAGAAATTTCTGCAGAGCACAAGGATTTAATCCATGATGTCGCTTATGACTATTACGGACGTCGAATGGCCACTTGTTCAAGTGATCAGTACGTCAAGGTTAGTTGAAACAACAAACAAAACTGTTCCTATTAAAAACTGCTTCACCTTTTGAATTGCATTCCTACCCATCAGTTTTGATTTGTTTATATTACTATTATTGATGAGAAGTATTCAAAGTTTTTAGGACCACAAATTATCACTACATCCAGTGAAAGCTTCATAGTACTTCGAGTAGTACTTAGTACAGTTCAAAGGAACTAGGATCATGATGCATTGATGATCTTTCAATTTTAATATTATTTGAGATATTATTATTTCATTTTCTGAATTGGCGTGAAAAATGGAAGCTTTAGCAGGAGTTTAATGAATATGATGACTCAATTGATCATTCTATTTGTCTTTTAGGTTTGGGATCAGACAAATGATGGAAAATGGATGCTTACTTCCAGCTGGAAAGCTCACAGCGGTTCTGTGTGGAAAGTTACTTGGGCACATCCTGAATTTGGGCAGGTCCTAGCTACATGTTCCTTTGATAGAACTGCAGCTGTTTGGGAAGAAATTGGCAAGTGAAATTTATACATTCTATTTGATCCAATTGTAGTGAATATAGTGATAAATGATGAATGGGTAACAGAATGTAGTTCATCTAGCCACTAATTCTGAGACAAACTGCATGATCTTTTTTCTGCTTCTGAGAGGTTTGTATTTAGTTCCACTATTCTGAACTATTAGGGATAATTGTTATTCTCAGGTTATCTCATACCATTCTTAAATTTCAGTTCATTGTTTCTTATAATTTTAATATTCAATCTTGAATATTTTATCAATAGTTGAACCAAATATCAAGAATCTATAAAATATTTTCAAAATTATGACAGAAAGGTCTTTAATTTTTCTATATTTTTGGATTTCCTTTCCCTGGTCCTATTATCAATAATACAATTTTTTCAATATTAACAATTCCAGAAAAAAACTGCAACCCTGAAATATTTTATAAAGTGCATTTACTGATAGCATTAGCCAATTTGTACACTTCTTCCACTACAAGTTGTCCTTCAACCTGTTATCACTTGTTGAGATAAGGAATTTTAAGAATGTTAATTTTTTTGCTGGTGAGTAGTGAATTTGTAGTTGTGATGTCAATGCTCTTAAAATTTCACTAGCAGAAACCCAAGCAGAAACCTGCAAGAGTAATTCAATCAATAGTTAGCACCCTGTTTAAAAAGAGGAATATAGATTTTCTCTGAACATTTTTCAGATATAATTAAAATATAACAGACATATTTAATCATACTTATTACTGTGATGCCCCATTAATTCTTTGTTGTAACATATTAGGTAGTAATGTCATATCAAAACATGACCCATCAGACCATTGCCTTGTAGATACATTATTTTTGGTAAATAAAAATCCTACAATGCTGGCTGTAATCAACTCATGACGCTGCTTTGACTTCAGCAAATTTACTTGAGGAAATTATGGTTTTTGAAGAATGAGGCAAACATATTAAATTAGGAGCAAGATTGGCCAAGTTCAAGAATACTATTGACTAGTCTCCAAAACGATACTTTATAACTGCAAACCAAACCTTATCAACTCTGAAGCCTAATTTCCAAGACCGCTTGTCTGAAATCTTGCCATTTCCCAGTTTCGAAAAAACTGTAGTAGGTTTTATGCCTGAAACAAAACAGTAGAACGGGGACAAAAGCAGTAGATCTACTGTTGAAACAGTAGGTCTGGCAACGCTGACAAGCACACGGAGACTGATCTTCTTCTTCTTCTTCTTCTTCCTTTCGATTAGGATGGCACATGTGGCACAAGGACACTGGATTTTGTGGTTATGTCAAGAGTTGCCGTTTTTAGTACTATTGTACTTTTCTAGTACATTTCATACACATTTAGTACGTCGATATAATTAACACTAATCTAGTACAAAAACGAGCCGGATAGCCCCATGGGATAGCCCAAGCATTGCCCAAGCATTGACTGCAAGATAAGCGTATTTCATATCTAGTACTAGCTGTCCGACTCGGCTTCGCACGGTTGGTGTACCCATTTAAAAGAATAAGACAATTGTTGCAGTCCTGAGCTATTCGCAGATCTATACAGTACATATTTTTTGTCATTCTTTATTTTTTGTGTGCTCACTTATAGCCTTTATTATGAGTGTGAATACCAATGCTTATAGCTACTACTATAAACTTACTCACACCTAATCTCATTATCTCTCAATCTCAATGCAATTGTCAAGCCGTTTAGTAGTTAACGTACCAGCGCCACCTACGGCGTGAATTGTATTTTGAAATCATCCCCATCGGTTCTGCCATTTAGAAGTTATATACAGATAAGTAGGGAAGCATAATTCTTATTACCCGTTGTCCTATTACCCGTTTTCCCGCAGTAATGAAGCATTTTTCTGCGGTAAAAAGTACCCTATGTTCATCAGGGATAATGTCGGCTTCTAATGGTAAAAGACATTTTCAAATTGTACCAGTATTTTCAGAGCCTATTCAATACAAACAAATGTAGAATCAAATATTTCCTCTTTATAATATTAGAACAGATATTACGGGCAATGTGAATTGAGCATTATTTTTTATGCCCGGGCAATTTTGAAAGAGTCCGAAGGAATTGGACAGAATTATAACTTATATAGAGGAAGGAAAATATCTCTCCTGCATAAAAAAGAAGACTACTTTTTTAAACCATCTAAATTCTGAATGAACCTTCTTCCTAAGAAGACAGAACTTTTTTCAGGCAGGAAAGAATATATCCCTTCTGCAAAAAAATAAATTGTCCTAGACAAATACAAAATTATTGAATTGCCCGATAGTGTCGATCACCTCATAAACTGCTCGGGCATTATATGAATAATGCCTGGAATAATCAAGCTGCCGGTAACATAGATACAAGCATCATTCTAGAATAGGATATTCAGCATCAATCTTCTCTTCATACAAGTTTCGACTTTTGGGGAATTTGTTTCAAACTTCGATATATCGATATACATTGTTTTTTTACAAATTTTGTTCTCCAGTGGGGGAGCTGCCAGGCCCCGGCGAACGGGGTACCCGACACTGGGTGCGGCGAACTAACCTCGTCGACTCGCGTACTTCGGTCACCGACGTCCGATTCGGCCCCAAAGCGCAGGGGCTCCTCCAGCTGGCCACGTGTTCGGCGGAGGGCATCGTACGGATCTACGAGGCGCCCGACGTGATGAACCTCAGCCAGTGGACGCTGCAGCACGAGGTGCAAGGCAAACTGCCGTGCAGCTGTCTCAGCTGGAATCCCAGTTTGTCCAAGTTAGTTGTAAATATTCACTTAATAGTATTATAGTATATTATTCAAGGAGCACATAAAAATGGCAATTACCCATCAACTATTCAAATATCAAAGCAACTCTGAGAGTTCAGAAATATATCTTTGGAAATAATGGATGATAATATTCCAAAATCAATAAATCTGATTTGAAGTACTCATTAATTTTATGGAAAACTCATTGACAGAAATTTCAATCAACGAACAGCTTATAACTTATTTCAATAATTTTGATTGTGAAAATATTATAAACAATGTTGGATCTAACTTCTATTTACAGGAAAAAAGTCGTGCAATCACATATCAGTCAATCTTACCAGGTATTATATGCCATTTCACTTTTCAGTTGTAAAATGACTCATACTATTGCAGATGATTCATTATCTTCCTTCCGCTGTAGCATTCCTCCATGCGATGATTAATTGTAGTACCCTGTCTCTAGTCGCTAGTTATCAACAATGGAGTTCCATGGTTCTGATTGGTCTGTACTAATCTATTCTAATAGCCCGCACATAAGTGTGAGCCAATCTGCAACTGTCAAGTGCCAAGTCCTATTTTATGGTTATGGTTACTCATGATGGTAGTCACTGTTTGAGAATGAAAAACAGTGAATTCTCATTTTTCTGTGTATTTGTAGGATTGAGGTGATTTAAACTATGAGGACCATGTAAGGTGAGTCTTTTGAATTTGCATGTATTTCACAAACAGTAGTATAATGGTGTGCTTTAGTAGAACTAGTAGAATGAATACCTACCTTGTTTAATTTGACAAGATGATGTGATGTCAGATTATTACGCCTATCCTACTGTCATTATTACTCTTACTACTGGATTCATCACAATAATGTCTGTCATTAAATGTTGAAAATCGAGTTAGCAATGTATGAATGACTCCATAGTTGTAGATAAAGTAAATAGAGCTACATATCCTTTTGATTGTTCTTCAGCTTTTCTAATGATCATCAAGACATTTCTCAGTGGCAGAGTTTGTGTGATAAAAAGCTCGCTACTTACTGTCACAGTTATTATACATCCTCTTCTGCAACGATTTCTTCAATGAGAGACAAAAATACGAATGCTATTCAGTTTGCTGGTGATAGAGCATTGATAATTTATAGAAGAACTCTAGAAAGGACATCACAGCTTCTTCATAAACAGGTTAACGCATTATCTTAGTTTCATAGATAGAGAAATAAAAAGTTGATTATAATCAACCTCCTACACAATCCTCCCATATTACCCTCTATGAGAAAAAACTAAAACTGAGTCTATATTGACAAGATTCAAGAAGCTTTTCATTTTATTCTCCAACAATTACATCTACCTGCTATTGATTGAGCCACTATTTATCAATGGAAGTATTCCCAGGAACTTAAAACCTCCAAAAGTTCAAAGAACATTACAACACCTACTTCCTTTCCCTATCCTCCCTGGGTATGCATGATGCTCTTCGAACAGCATAGGAATTTCCTTTTGTGCGCTCCAAGAGATAAAAAAACTATGAATCTATACTGCACATCATAGAAAACGGCACCAACCAGGAACCACTAATACATTTTTATATTACAATGATTTTCTCCTGTAATTCCCTTCATATAAAATCAAAATAATAATATTAAAATTATATTGTGAATTTAGCTGAAAGACCTAGGTTGATGGCCTTTTAGAATAAGTTCCGATGAAGTTTAATAAACTTATACTAAACTTGATAGAGACGTATTTGAATGACAGTGGAATCTAACCTCCACAGATGAACATAATTATTAGTTGTATCAGTCAGGGACTGCCAAGGGAGGAACTATTGTTGATATTTCAGAAGAGCATCGTCCATGAAAATATAAAATAGAGCCAGATCGACAACTTTTCTACGGTGTTTCAGAGAAGTGAGTGAGTTTGTGAGCGAGAAATCACCCACGAGACGAATTGCCCTTTTTTGGACAGAATTCAACAGTTTCAGGGTATGTTTGGGTGCTGCACTCCTCCAAATATGGAAACAGTATTTCAGGACAGGTCGGATCTGTGCCTTATAAATCATAAGCAGCTGACTGAAAATGAAATAGCTCCTGGCCCGAAACAGAAAACCAAGTTTTTGGGATGCACTTTTAGCAATTGATCTCACGTGTAAATGCAATAATCATGTCTTGTTTCGTTTCCAGAATGCATCCACAAATGATCGCGGTAGGCAGCGACGATTCCAACCCGGCCAGCGGCGGCAAAGTCTTCATATACGAGTACAACGAGAACAGCCGCAGGTGGACCAAACTGGAGACGATCGCATCTATCACGGAGCCCGTTCATGATATCGCTTTTTCGCCCAACCTGGGCAGGAGCTACCACACCTTGGCCGTGGCGACGAAAGACGTCAGGATCATCAATTTGACGCCAATAGAGTGAGTAGATTAGTCATTCTGGAAGGCTGTCACTGACTTCGATTTGCTTCCATGAGCTTCGAGGGCTCGTTTCGGTCTTCTAACCGATATTTTCGGGATTAGTGCCAGCTATTTCTAGGAAAAAGTACCCATTCAGGTCGTGGACTGACGGTCGATTCTACAGGCAGTAGCTTTTAGTTGCATTTCATTTGTTCCATTCTGGTAAAGGTGGTGGGAAACGAATGATTTTTACAATTAAAACGAGAAACTTCATGACCTTGCATAAGAGAATTGACATATTATAGATGATGGAGGTTATTGGAGGATTTATTCATGTATTGGGGCTCCCAATAATTTCATAAACATAATATTAGATACTGTCTGTAGGTTAATCGAGGAGGTGGTACATTCATTATTCCAATTTTTTTGGGATTTTCTCTCCTCGTTTCTATAAAATAAAAATATGAATATTATTTTAATATACGTGTAGTAAGGACAAATCAGATGATTTGCCCCAAAATGTCACTGACAAGCTGGTGAATTTTTCTTTTAGGCTCTCTGATAGGAAAATTCTTTAAACGCAGTGACATTTTGGGGCAAATCATCTGAATTGTCCTTACTACACGTATATTGAAATAATATTCATATTTTTATTTTATAGAAACGAGGAGAGAAAATCCCAAAAAATTTGGAATAATAATATTAGAGTTAAGAATCTAGAAAATGATTCAACAAACATTTGGAGCAGTGATTGTGGTGATTGGGGAAACTTCTCTGAGATCGAAAGAATTCATTTTATCTGTTAATGAACATATGAAACATGTCTTGAAAGAATCTTAAGCTTGTGAACGTCACGATAAAAATGTCTTCTACCTTCAAAAAGTTTTGGTTTTCGTCAATCTTTTGACAACTGTTAACAGTCATTCCTAGTCATTCCTTTTAGGGAGACGGAATGAAAAGTAGCAACCGGAATCGGAGAAGTTGCAAATAAAACGACACATTAAGTGATTACAGTAACGGAATCGGATAAATGAAACGCAACTGATATTCAGTCCGCCTGAGAGATGAAGCCTCCAGGCAGTGTTGCCGATTGGTGGAAAATTCTGCGCTTTTCGGAGAAATTTGAGGTGTACGGAAAATTTTGCGAAGAATGGCATTCGACGGAGAATATGACACCACCTAGTCATCATATTTCAAGGGTATAGCCAAATTAGTATGTGCCACAGATAGAGAATCGGAGACATTTTCGTCGTTATCGGGGTATCTCCCTCGCTTTGACTCCGCTTGTCTTTTTCTTCGACGTAGGTATATGAAGAGTGAAATATAAACAATGCCTCAATGCATACTAGTTTCACCAATGGAAACCGCTATGACTTAAGAAACCCAACAAGTAGAGGTTGAAATCGTTTTTTTTTTAATCGAACCAACTACCAAGCTACTTTTTAAATAGCGAACATGGATAAATGTTCAGGATCAAGGGTGAATATTCGATTTTCAAAATTGTGTCATGGCAGGACTAACATTTTCTGTGATTTTGGACTGCCTCATTGGCAACACTGCCTCCAGGTCTCGGCCAGACAGATCGCAGACAGCAGACGACCTTAAATTTCTTTACACAGGACAGTCCATTGGCCAGTTGATGCGATGACGACGTACAGAATAATTATCAAATATGATTATTTTCGAAAAAAGAATAAAATTAGCGTTCTTATTCAGAGTTTTATTATTTGAGAGCCCACCTATTCATAGTTTTATTATTATTTGAGAGGCCACTTCGACGCAGTGAGCTGTGTGTCACTTTGTTAGGATCATCAATTTGGCGCCCATAGTGTGAGTCAGGAATATATTTGTCAAAATGGACAATTTCAGGTTAAGTTTTCAGAACGTCACCTCAGCAAACTACAAGTCTTTTAGGAATTAGAATGATCAAAAATGTTTGACTTCACTCCAAAGTTAATTTGTCAATTCTTATATTCAGTACAATCTAAAAATCTCAAGAAAGACTTGGGAATGGCAATCACTTCAATTTTTTGAAAGCAAGGAATTTTATATACTGTGAAGTTATGTTTCCTGCAAAAAAATCTTATTATGGTCTCATGAAAAATCGACCCATTCGGATCAAATATGACTTTGTTTGACTCGCTTGTCAAACAAAGTGTCACTTTTGATTCTAATGAAACAATCTACTATTTTTTAGGGACGAACAGAGTGCCCAAAGCGGGGTAACGAAACTGCGAGTGGAAACCATCGCCCAATTCGACGACCACAACAGCCTCGTGTGGCGGGTGTGCTGGAACCTGACTGGCACGGTGCTGTCCTCTAGCGGTGATGACGGCTGCGTCAGGATGTTCAAGAGTGAGTCTCATCGCTTATTCTTGAAAGTTGTCAAGTCTTTAAATCACGAATACAAGTTGTGTTGATCTAAAGGGCTCAAAGAATTAAGTCGACCACTCGAGTTTTCGACGTTTTTTAAAATGCGGTAACTTTTTTGCAAATGAACCGATTTTCAATCGGAATGCAGTGTTCAAAAGATGCGTCCTTTCTGTTTCGGATTCATTGTTCGAAACTTCTCGAAGTATTCAAGTTATGACATACCAAGTGGTCTAAAACAGTGTTACATAATCGAAAAAGTTCAGGAGCTCCGGTATTTCTCAGGAATTGTTTCTTCTGCAAATCAACTTCCTCAACTCTTCAAGTCAATATCTCGATATGGTTTTGGAATTTCGGACTGCTTCCTTATATATAATGTGAAATATGGATATTTTTCGATATTCTGTATTTTTATGCATTTCTGTAAATTTAAAAAAGTTCAGGCGATATTAAACCGTACTGCACTTTAATGCTATCGAATTCTATCCTGGTGAAATTATCCACTTGGTTTTAAGAGCAGCAGAACTCTCGACAACAACAAAATGAGCTTTTTTTGAATAATGTGTGAGATTTTGTGAAATCTGATACTGCTACGGTAATGTGCTTGTGAAGTTATGAATACTTCATGGAGCTGGATTGCTCCAATCAACATCTCGAAACAATTTCGTGATTTTCTAGTTAAGTTAATTCCTGGGGCGGCAAAGGCTATTATTCAGTAGGTACTTTACATGAAATATTGAAGAAACGGTGATTTCCAAACATTCCTGAGTTGGTATGAAATGAAGAAACCTCTATATAGACCACGTTTCCTTCATCACTTCATTCACTTTCATTCATCACTAGGGAAAAGTGCCCTTGAAAAGACGATTCTAAGCAAGTGATTACATTTCAATCATTCCAACACTCAATATAACATCTCGTTATGAAAGAACTACTCATGACAACAACTGTCTCTTGAAAATTTGACATATTTGTGAAGTCCAGCATTTTAAACTCTTTGGTTTAACTATAAATAGACCAGCATAGACCATGCTCTATAATGGTCATCGCATTTACAAATGCTTAGGGAAAAAATATCTTCCATTGTTGGTATATCCTACAAAATAAAGTCTTTTACCTTTTAAATGATTGAAATTGATTTATTTCAGTTCGATTTACTCTGAATTGCAGTACTTGATATTAATCTGGGGTACTGCATCAAAATCTGATTTGAAACTTTTGGAATCAACATCTTGACTATACAAACAGAGGGATCTGCTAGATAATGATTCTCCCTTCAATATGAAAGTATGAAAAATCACTCGAATCTTACACTGTCAATTCTGATTCTCATCACTGTTCATTTGAAAACTGTCAAACACACATAATTTGAAAAAAAATATATTATACAGTGAGCATCTGCAGGTTGGACTCAATATAGCCATTGGGAAAAATGCTTAGTCACGTCGATTTTCTTTCTCAGATGCGCATTTGTTGGTCCACTCATATATGCCAGTCATGTAGGCAAGACCTTTGAAATGCCTGCGTAGAGTATGCAATATTCATAGTTGACATTATCAATTACTTCTCCATGTAGAAACATTCATTCATTCTCGGCCAATTCGGAATATTTTGGTATGCTATTTCCAGTTTCGGTAGTTTCGGAAACAACTGTAGATTTGGAGGCAGCAAGGAATTTGCACTGTCTAAGTTCGGCTGGACTCAATGAAAAACTGACTTTTGCATGAGATTGAAAATAGCATTCCAGGACGGATGGGTTTAATCAATATTCGACAGCAACAATTTGAAATAACAGTACTGTAGTTTGAAAGCTTGTATTAATCCGACCATTTTGTTTTTTAGTGAATTATATCAATTCCTGGAAGCCAGTGGCGGTTTTGAAAGGGGACGGATCTCAAATCACAACAGAACCGGGATTTTCTGGAAAATGTTCAAACGGAAATTCGCTGACCTCTCTGGCCCACACAGTGAAATATATAAAGTTAGGGTCTATATCACAACCTAGAGATGTCCCGTGGCATTGAAATTACCCTTAGATGTAAGTTTTTTTATAATCTTTTACATGTATCAGGTCGATTGTACAGAGTGGGCTAAATTCGATCGTTTTTGGAAGGTATATATCTCGATAATCGTAACATGCATAAATTTGTATCATCGTTCATAAGAGTGCCATGAAAAAGTCATGTTTGATTTTTGATTTGAATCACTAATATATTCTAATATTTCAAAAACGCTCCGTACCTTGACAGTCGCAAAAGATAAACAATCCTGGTTTATACAGGAAATAAGCTGTTTCCGTTGAAAAGATGTGAATTTTCTATGTTTTTTTTTATATATTTTTCATGTTCATAATATATCTGAGAATATTCATTCTCGAAATTGGTAACGAAATCGTTTTTTTGTTGATCACTCATAGTTTCAGAGTAATTCCCAGAAACACTAAACCATCGATTTACCTACCCTGTACTGTAATTATTTAAATTTCAATGTTGATTTGTATAACACTGATGATTCATTCTGAGTTTCATAAAAAAATAATATTTCTGCCTAGGCAGATGAATTTGAATCATTTTTTCTGTCGTTTCCAGGCAGACACTTGTAGTTTTTTCTCATCGCTCTTTTATGGTTTCATTCTCTAACCAAATCAATGATTCAAAAAGTTCAAGATCAAATTATTTCATAATATATGTTAAATGCTGATTCACGAACGTTATTCAGCCAGGGCCAGTCTATAATGTGTCATTTCACGCAATACTATGATACCGAGTGACCTACTCAAGTAAATTCACCCTGAATAACCCTAACCAATAATTCGACAACGAGAGGCTGAGGACTCAATCTTATTCATTTCTAGGGTAACGAAAATTGAAATTGACGTATCCTCAGTCTCTCCTCATTGAAGGTTGAGGGAGCTATTCGGGTGGATGGTTTTGAGCAGGCCACACGGTACAAATCTGTAATACCTTTTAGGTGCGGGTAGGTTGGTAGCTCACTCTACTCAACCTGATAAGGTCAAGTGAGTAGTTTAGGTAGGTTATTGGTACAGCTTACTTCACCTGCCTACCCGACAGGGTAGTAGGTATCTTTATCGACTCACTGAATGTCAATTTACTCCCACGGGAGGAGAAAAATATTAACTCCCGTGGAATGTAAAAAAATGGCTTCAGCATGCATCCTTTCGCGTCCATATACCTATAAAATCTGTGCAGTTCAAGTCATCAGTGTCTTTATCACTATTATAAAACAAGTAACAATGCCGTCAATTGTCCATGGCATACTATAACCTTTGTAAATGCATAATGATTTGGATGCTTTGAAAGAATGCTTTCGTTGATAAAATCATATATATATCATGGGAGCGAAGGTTCATTTCCTCCCATGTATGTTTAACGCCCTCCGCTACGCGTCGTGCAACAAACTTCACACGTGGGAGGAAGTGGATACCTTTCCTTCCTTGATATATAAACAGCTATTACTACCCTATTGGCTATGGTAAGTGAAGGCATACTACACCAACATCAACCCAACCCGTCCAATATATTATAAGGAGTGAACTACCAACCTACCCACTAACACTTTCAGTAGGTACTGATTGGAAAACCTAATAGTAATATGATTGGAATAAGGTCTATAACTTGAAGAAAACTGTAAATAATTAACTGTATTTCATTACCCGAATGTTTTATTCAGCTGTCCTGATTCTACATTTACATTTCTAATACAAAAGTTCGCCTAGTTCATTTTCCTCATCCATGGGACCTAGAACAAAGAAGTGGTAGTATTCTCCCTATCCAGATGCTAGCCGGACGGATCGGAAGAACCTTCATTTTGATCAGTCCAGCTATTAGTCCAGTAGCTGACCAGACAAAATTGAACGCGGTCGTCTAGAGCAATCAACCGACAAAACATCTACCAACTGTCCGAAGAAGGACCAGTCGAAAAATGCGTCTATACCGGTCCATTTGGCTATCCTGGTCGGGGTAGCCAGATAGCAGACTGACTGCTCGATTGGTCCTTCTATGGTCTGTTGGTTGATGTTTGGTCAGAGGATTGTTAGTCGCCGCGTGCAGTCTGGTCTGGTGTCTGACCAGACAAAACTGTAAGCGGTGATCTGGCAATGAACTGACCAGAAACGGACCAGTCGAAAAAACTACATATTCCGGTCCATTTGGCTATCCTGGTCGGGGTAGCCAGATGAACATACTGATTGTTCGTCTGGTCCACCTGTGATCTGTCGGTTGATGTTTTGTTAGTTGATTGTTAGTCGGTAGAAGGACCAGTCGAAAAAGGTGTCTGGTCCGGTCCATTTGACTATCCTGGTCTGGGTAGTCAGATAACAGACTGACTGCTCGATTGTTCCTTCTATGGTCTGTTGGTTGATGTTTGGTCAGAGGATTGTTAGTCGCCGCGTGCAGTCTGGTCTGGTGTCTGACCAGACGAAACTGTATGCGGTGATCTGGCAATGAACTGACCAGAAACGGACCAGTCGAAAAAACTACATATTCCGGTTCATTTGGCTATCCTGGTCGGGGTAGCCAGATGAACATACTGATTGTTCGTCTGGTCCGCCTGTGATCTGTCGGTTGATGTTTTGTTAGTTGATTGTTAGTCGGTAGAAGGACCAGTCGAAAAAGGTGTCTGGTCCGGTCCATTTGACTATCCTGGTCCGGGTAGTCAGATAGCAGACTGACTGCTCGATTGGTCCTTCTATGGTCTGTTGGTTGATGTTTGGTCAGAGGATTGTTAGTCAGCGCGTGCAGTCTGGTATGGTAACCAGAAATGGACCAGTCGAAAAAAGTATATAGCCCGGTTCATTTGGCTATCCTGGTCGGGGTAGCCAGATGGACAGACTGACTGTTCGTCTGGTCTGTCGGTTGATGTTTTGTTAGTTGATTGTTAGTCGGTCACGTACAGTTTCGTATGGTCTGGTTAGATTGTCCACTCTGTTCCTGCTGAAATGCACATTAGGTAGAGGTTTGTTTGTTAGTGTTGCTCAACCTGCAGAAGTTGGTTTATTTTCTATGGTTCATTCTGTTCATTCTAGCAGGCTGAGCGAATACAAACGAATAGGCTCATCGTATTAACAATAATGGCGAATGTATTACGAAGTTTTAACCACAAGATTTAACCGATAATGGCATAGTCGATGTCGCCTAGTGAAGTATCATTTCATGATACTTTATCCTATATCATTATGACGGTTAATTTATCGACCTTAATATGAATAGAACTTTTGGGGACATGTCAGTTGGGCTTCAAATAAGTGCTAAGCCAAGCTATCGAAAAATTGGAATAGTTTTCAATGCTGCAGTCCCCGAAAATTCCAATCGTTTTAATCATATCAACAACAGTTCTGTTGGTATACAAAAAAACTTCTAACATTCCCTGTTGAGGAAGAAAATATTGAATGTGACAGGTTAACTCTTTTTCCTCTAGGTTGATATTACTCGTTTCGTGAAATGCCGGGATTTTTCACTATGAGACACGACAATCAAGTATCACTGTGATAATTCGAAATACTTCTAATGTGCGTTTCAGACAGAACATATTTTAGGATTGAATTTTCAGGAAACCAGTGAGAAATTTCAACTGATTGTAATTCGAATTTCTGCTCCACGAAAATTAATGGATCAAGCATTAATATGAGAATCTGAACAAATAAAATTAATATTTCGAATTGGCGAACAAGGCACTCCTGAATAATAAATCTTCCAATGAATTGTAATTCCTGAAACTGAAATAAGACGATTCCACCACTGTATAACCATAGTGCTCTGAAGTCAGTTTATGAGGTTACTGAATCTGGTCATCTGTGTGCCTATCGATTTTAGAAAATCAAAACAAAAGTCCTGAAAGGCATATGTACTCAGTCATAAAGTTTTCAAGAAAATAATCCTCTGAGGGTTTGACAGAGCATTATTTAGTATAGAGGTAAAAGTTTATAATAATCATCTCATCATAGAGTCAGTAAAAATTTTGTTAAAATCGTCTTATTTCAGTAACAGTATATAGCTCTAGTACTGTTAAGTTTCAAGAATTCTTCGCCGAATTTCGTACTACGGACATGTGAAAAGCTATAGCTTTGGTTTCAGAATTTGAAAAGTCTCACTCGTTCCTGAAATTGAAAAAAAAAAAAAATGCGGACGTTCAACTCACACTAGGTAATTTATGTGGAACATTGTTAACCACATAGTCGGCTATAGATCTAGCGATGGGATCATAGATGGCAGGTTTTCTTCCTGGTGGATATGGAACTAGAAAAGAAAAGAATATTTCATTGAAGAGTAGGTATATTGGGATTAATGTATAGCAGATGTTCTAAATAAATATGATATGACTTTAGAAAAAGATTGAAAGATGTACCAATCCATACAAGGTGTTTTCTGACGAGTATACATGTAACTCCAGGGGGTGAAGTTGAAAAAAAAACTTCAGCAAAGTTCTGGAACGTTATTTGGCACTTATAATAGTTTACATTTCTAGAAGAACACCTTGTATTTTCGTCTATGTACATACCTGCTGTCACTGCTCTGGTACTATCTCCTCCACATGCATCCCAGCAGCTGTCTTCTCGTTTTCGAATCTGCGTACTCTTTGCATTACCCTGCCGATGCTTCTCCGTGGTTTTGGATACACTGCGACTTACTGTCACCCTGGAAAATAATTGGAAATGATAAAAAAATACGAAAGTGCAATAGAGGTTACTGCATGTAATACTGAAATATATCATAAATGATGAGGACTCAGCTCGGAAAATAGTATATTATTCGACGAGCGTGTAATGATGGCCATTACTCATGAGAATGAAGTTTGCGACGTGAGGCGCAGGCGAACGTCGTAATCATTCGAATGAGTAATAGCCATTACACGCAAGTAGTAGCAGTGAATATCTTCGCTTTCTTTGACATATATCCATCAGATTTCCTTTTTAGAAATGCTCGTAATTTCAAATATTTGTCAATATTCACATGATTTTTTATTGAAATTGTGCTTCTTAGTATATGCATGGAATACTGTGACCACAAGGAGGATGCTTTGTGTTTAGCTGCTAATTCGCCAAAATAGGCTAGCAGTACATTATCCGAAAACGAATTTGCAAGTTTTGCTTTTCGCCAAACCACTTCATACCTTTTTTTAGATTCCTCGGGCAAAAGGCTGATTGTACTTGAATTGGCAGCTTTCAAAACTTCTGATGGTGGAGAGCAGTTGAATTCATTTTCGCTTTCTGAATCCATATTTGTACAAAAAGTCAGTTCTAAATCACGCCAGATAGCTATTGTCAAATTATGACATTTCATGACGAGTCTGATTCAAACGTTTCACTGCATGCCCCATATTATCATTACAACTGGTGTCAACTGTTTTGTAGGTAATGAATCTGCTTTGTTGCTGATTGGCCATAGCCTGTTGTGTAAAGGCTCTTACACACGGGGCGTGGCTTGTTTTGTGTAATGCATCCAGTTACCCAACAAAAATGTTACATTAAAAGGGTCTAGTTTTCAACAGTCATAGAAAAAAGAAATTAATGGCTTCAATGCCTTCGATTCAATCTTCTCTCTGTTGATTAGATAGATAGACTCGATATATCACACTTTTCATCGAATAATTGCTATTATTGATTTGAATATGAGAATAAAAAATGAACGTTTGAAACAAACTGACGGTACCAAATATTGGTATTTGGATTGATGAGTTGACATGGGGAAAGCATATTGACATTCTCAAAAGAAAGATAAATGTATATCTATCCCATCAAATATTCTCCGTTCACACATTTTCAGTCGAATCAGCTATCTGATAGATATTTGGGGGTCATCGCAATACAAAAAAATCAAAACTAGTGGATTTTCCATAATGAACTAACCCTGCTGTTTTGAGGGACCTCTCGAAGAATTGCTGAAGTGGGCCGGTTACAGGACGTTTTCTATGGTGACTTTGTTCTGAACGGCAGCGCGTTTGCTCAGGTAAAGCTCGTATAAACTTGCGTTGTTGTTCATCGCTGAAAGAGAAAATCATATTGAGTTCGAATTCAATTTTCTTTCATTTTCAATGTCGAGAAAAGATAGTAGAAAAAGTTCAGTTTTTATCAGTTAGCCCGGACTACCAGCAATGAGTTCCACAAATTTGGTGCTCTGATTAGAGAAAAATAATACAATCACCATCACAATTTCTAGAAAATCGCATCATGTATAACTGAGATTTCAGGACGTAGTCATGAAAAGCGGAATTTTTTAATTTTTCTTGGGATTTTGAAAATATGAATTGGGGGCTTTTTGGGGATGATTATTCTGAATCTGATAAAAAAGTTATTTAAATTGAGCCCTAATATCCTCTTTTCCCGAATAAAGGCGTTTTTTGTACTCCTCAACGTCGCATGCCAATGGTGAATGAAACTGATGTTCTTTCGGCTAAATACTTCATTGTTCTAACATACAATCACCACCAAAATGGGCGTGTACTCCTTAGTAGAACTTTTAACTCAAACCATGTTTATAATGATCCTTTTATACATAATAAATAATGATTGACGCCATAATTCGATCGAAAAATCAGCTGGAATGTTTTATTTTTGGACATAAATAATAGTACCTTCTGAAAACGGACCCTCTTATGACGTAGAAACCTCATCCTGCCATAGTTAAAAGAAAATACCAAACGCCCGACGGACACTGAGGCAGCTGATATATTAATTCTTTCAACTGTGATCTCGCGCTAATTCACTCTGTCAGAAACCATGTATCATTCATCTCTGTCTGGAATAGTCTTTCAGTATTAGGGTTTTGACGTCACATCATCGCCTCGTTTTCAGAGGTCCGAAAAATCGGGGATTACAATATTTTTTTATAAAACGTAGGGAGCTCACAGCAACAAACGGTTTGCAGCGGTGAGCTAGTTTGGGTGAGTTCTATCGAATTATGAAATAATTTTTTTTTGTGATATAAGCCCATTCTAAGAATATCGCATAATTAATAACTGAGATATCAGGGTGTATTCATGAAAATCGACCACTTTTTATTTCAATTAAAAGCACGGCACTGTCCAAAATGATGTTCGTGTCTGAAAAAAACTGATCATATTGATGGTTATTCATACCGGTCCAAATGTGTACGAATCGCACGACTAATAGCTGAGATATAGAGGAGGGGGGGGGGTGTTTGAAATGAGATACGCTGTACATCTCATATTCTACTAAGGTTGCAATAATCAGAAATTAAATGTTCTTGTGCTTCTCACCTGCAGACAATCACTAACAACGCCAACATATAATTTCAAAGTAAACAAAGTTTTATTTTATTGTTTATTTATTGTTTATTGAGAAACTAGCTTCCAGTCAGAAATAGAATTCTGGTATTAGGAAGTTGATTACAAACAACAATAATAAAATAATATAAGGTGACAACAACGACAACAAAAAATACTAAAAAATCTGAAAATGCTAGATCGATCAATTCATAAAAATAGCCACAGGGACTAATCAGTAGATGGCAAAGTAGCAATTTTTTATATTATGTGGTAATTTATTGAATTTAGCTAGAGCAACGTGAGTAAATTTTTTTTGGCCAATTATAGAAGTAGCAGAATCAAGATAAAATGAGTTTAATTGTCTCGTGTGATGACCATGAATTTCTGAGTTTCTTATCAAAACAAAATTGGATTTCAGATTATTGTTTATGATATTATATGAAACTTTGAGAGAATTTATTTTATATAATTCATCCAACGAAATTTTTTCTGTTATCGCATACAGATAATTTGTTGAGATATCAAATGAGAGATGATACAATACTTTCAGTGA
Source organism: Phaedon cochleariae (assembly GCA_918026855.4). Taxonomy (NCBI): domain Eukaryota; kingdom Metazoa; phylum Arthropoda; class Insecta; order Coleoptera; family Chrysomelidae; genus Phaedon; species Phaedon cochleariae. The sequence goes on from OU896711.1 coordinate 6,795,225, forward strand.
TTTCTTATAATGTGCAGATATTTTACTGAAATAATTTTTTGAACAAGATCCCCAAAGGTTTATCGTATGGGTAATACGACTGAGTATATGAGGCTGAAGTACTATGTTTATGACTTTTTTCTTTAGGACATCTTCGCAAAACTCCAATAATTGGAGATATTTTTTGTATCAGAACCTCTATATGCTCTTCCCATTTCAATTTTTCATCAATCCACATACCAAGATACTTTATTTGTATAGTTCTTTTCAATGCTTATTCATTTGTGATTTGGAGATTGAGACTAATATTCTGTTTATTTTTCTGATGGAATAATATATATTCAGTTTTATTGGTATTAATTGATAAAATGTATATTTTTCATATTACATCTGTTATGTTATTTATTGTATAAATAATCAGATATTAATTTGAGACGTTTATTGACTGATTGAGTTACATGCATGTCAAGTATCTACTGACAATTCCCTATCTCCCTAGCAATACATGACGAATACCAGTTATATACAGAATCTTGATCTATCATCATAACACGCTCTTTTCTGAAGAAATGAAATAATTATTATTTCAACAAACAATATTATGAACACTAAATATTAACACTAAATATTACTAATGTCTATAGCTAGTACTAGGCTTGTTAACATCAATTTCGGAAGCGCAAGAAAATCGTGGTGGCTTAACAATTTGCCTACCACTTCTGGTGACCATAACATTCGTATCATTTCCACATTCAGACTCTAGGTCATGTCGTATTGTATTCCCACTAACAGAATGATTATTTGGTTCAATATCAGTTCCAACAGCAGCTGATGGTATGGTTGCATTAGCTTTCATCAGATGTTGTCGATTTCTACAATATTCGGCCCCATCAGGTGTTTTGATAATATATGACCTAGGAGACTGCCCTTCATGAACAACAGTTGCAGGCAACCATGGAGATGATGGCATTCTTTTATACATCACTTCATCATTTTCTCTCAATGGTGGAAGTGATTTTGTATGTTGATCATAATGAGATTTCATTTTGTTAGTATTACTCTCAACTTTACTATTATATTCATCAAAATCAATTACTTTTGGCTTCAAAATATCTTCACTGACAGGAAGTTTCATTCTGAGACAACGAGACATGAGTAATTGAGCAGGAGAAAATCCACAGCTCAGTGCGGAATTTCTATATTGCAATAAGCCTATATAGGGATCTGTTTTCGATTCACGGCATTTATTAAAAATATTTTTCACAATTCCTACCATACGTTCAACTAAACCATTACTTCTTGCATAATTAGGACTTGAAGTATAATGAATAATATCCCATTCCTTGAGAAAATTGTTAAATTCTAATGACGAGAATGGTGGACCATTGTCAGAAATGATAATTGAGGGAATACCGTGTCTTGCAAAGATAGATTTGAGATTAATAATTACTTCTTTGGCAGTAGTTATTTTCATGGAAGTTATTTCGAAATATTTTGAGAAATAATCAACTACAAGCAGATACGTTATATTTTCATAATGAAAAAAATCCACTGCAACTTTCTGCCATGGATAATTTGGAATATCATGAGGCAATAAGGGTTGTTTGGGATTAGCATTTCGAAATTTTAAACAAGAAGTGCACTGCTCAATTTTATTTTTTATATCTACACTAATGTTTGGCCAATATATCGAATCTCGAGATAGTCTTTGACATTTTTCAATACCCAAATGACCCTCATGAATAATATCTAACATCTGGCTACGCAAACTTTCAGGAATCACAAGTCTGTGATTTTTAAAAATCAAACCATCAATCGTATGAATATCGTCACGAACATTGTAATAATTCTTGACCGATGGACTTACTTCACTTTTAGACTTTGGCCAGTCACTGAGACAATAATTTTTTATTATTTGCAAATCTAAATCTTCCAAAGTAGCCTTTTTTATTTCTTCTAGCTTAGTAGGTGAAACTGCTAAATTGGAAACGAAGAAATTCATATGAATACGTAATTCTTCCTCTAACGAATCATCCAGATCAGCTGGTTCAACAGGTGCTCTACTGAGAGTATCTGCTATGAAAAGATTTTTACCAGGAGTGTAAATAACTTCTAAATCATATTGTTGTAAACTCAGCATCATACGTTGAAGCCTCGATGGTACATTCAACAAAGGTTTATCGAACAATACTACCAATGGTTTGTGATCGGTTTCTACAACAACTTTCTGTCCATAGATATACTGATGAAAACGTCGACACCCAAACTGAATTGCAAACAATTCTTTTTCAATTTGCGCATATTTCATTTGACAATCTGTTAATGACTTTGAAGAGAATGCAATTGGGCGATTATTTTGCATTATCACTGCTCCAACTGCAAATTTTGAACTATCAACAGACAACTTTAATGGAAATTTTTGCTCATAATATGTTAGCACAGGTACATGACAGATTATTATTTTCAGCGAGTCATATTCTTTTTGATGTGAATCTGTCCAATGCCAAGCAATATTTTTTTTCAATAATAAACGAAGATTATAAGTTTTATCCGCCAAATTCTGAATGAATGTTCCAAAGTAGTTGACCATACCTAAAAATCTTCTTACTTCTGCAACATTTTGAGGAATAGGTAAATCCAAAATAGCATTAATTTTTTTAGGATCAGGACTCATTCCTTCAGAATTGAATACTTGGCCTAAATACTTCACTTCTGAAGCCTGAAAATTACATTTTTCCGCATTGAATTTCAAATTGACATTTCGAGCTCTTTCTAATACTCTTTTTAATATTTCATTATGCCCTTCAATAGTATCGCTATATATCAAGATATCATCAATGTAAATTGTAACACCTGGTATATCAAGAAATAAGTCTGTCATTACCTTGTGGAATATTTCTGGTGCGCATGACACTCCGAACGGAAGACGAAGAAATCTATAACGTCCAAAAGGCGTTCCAAATGTGCACAACTTGGAACTACTTTCATCTAACTTAATCATCCAAAATCCTGACTGAGCATCTAATGTTGAAAAATATTTTGCCCCTTTCAACTTCACACGAATTTCCTCAACAGTTGGTAGTGAGTAATGACAGCGCTTGATCGCCTTGTTCAGATTTCTTGGATCCAAACAAAGTCGAATATTTTTATTTTTCTTTTCAACGATTACGACGGAATTGACCCATTCTGTAGGTTCATCAACTTTAGTTATAACATTTAGAGACATCATTCTTTCAAGTTCAGCTCTCAACTTATCCATCAACATGAATGGAATCTTTCTTGGTGCATTCACGACTGGAATTACATTTTCATTAACTGATATATGGCATTCACCTGGTAGACATCCTAATCCTTTAAACGTATCTTTATATTCATTTACAATCGATTCACTAGAAATATTGTAGATTCTTTTTATCAATCCCAACTCCTTACATGTTGGTAATCCCAGAATTGACTGACAGTCGATATTGGCAATGACAAATTCAACAGATACAGATAAATCATTATTGAAGATACAATCAATTTTTGATGTACCTATAATCGGAATATTTTCACCCGAAAATGATGTTAACTTTACAAAGCTAGACCTAATATCCTTATTCAAATCTAAACCTTCGAAAGTTTTTCTCGAAATAACATTCGCCTCTGCCCCTGTATCTATGTGAAAATTTAGAATTTTTCCCCCAATTGTTACTTGTACCAACCATGCCTCATCGTTTTTTTTCGCATTTTCACGACTTAAAGATCTTATAACTAAAAAATCATCTTGATTGTCATTGATATCTTGATTTTCTTGAACATTATCTACACCTACACATTTGACATTTTTGTTAAAGAAACAACATCTTGTATAATGACCTACCCTTTTACATATACCACAAGTGACACCTTCAGCTGGACATCTCGATCTATGAATTTGGTTACAACGTGTGCAAGTAATATTCTTATTATTAGCAGGCGATCTCATCAGTGGACTCTTTATTGCATCATAATGAGATTGACTCGATGTACCTGCCCGATTCCCTGCCTTGAAATTATTATGGTATTGTGGACTTGAATTGACTCTGCAGACAAATGCTTCTGATTTGGAATCAATCTGCTTCGCTTGAAGTTGAGTAAGCTCCATACTTTTCGCTATTTGCACCGCTTTTTCTTGAGTTAAGTTATCCTCTTGCAACAGCTTCTCTTTAATATATTTATTAGAAGATCTCAAACCGATGATGAATATGTCTCTGATGAGACTGTCTCTCAATGTGTCTAGTTCGCAAGTGAGACTGAGATTTTTGAGAACGGTTACGAACTCATCAATATTCTCATCAGGTCCTTGAACTCTTGTTAAGAAGTTGTGTCTTTCTATTGTCAGATTTGTCTTTGGTTGACAATGGTTCGCAAACTTACTCACTAAGTCATCATACTTGCAGGTATCCATGTCAACATCAAACGAATTGAAAATTGCAAGTGCTTCATTCCCAATGTAGTGAAGAAATATAGCTACTTTCCTAGAATCTTGTTCGTTTTCATATCCACTCGCTCTAAGATATATTTTGAAGTGCTGGTACCATACCTTCCAATTGTGTGAGAGATTGCCATCGATTACCAAAGGTTGAATAGAAGAAGAATTCAGTTTTGTTTTCTTTTCATTTTCTGCTGCAGATGATGATCCTGTAGATGCCTGCTGATGACATTGTTCTTGACTGACTGGCATTTTCGTTTTCTATTGTGTGTTCTTTTTTACTTTCTTGGACTTGCTATTATATTTTCTTGTATTTCTTTACTTCTGACACCATGTTATGTTATTTATTGTATAAATAATCAGATATTAATTTGAGACGTTTATTGACTGATTGAGTTACATGCATGTCAAGTATCTACTGACAATTCCCTATCTCCCTAGCAATACATGACGAATACCAGTTATATACAGAATCTTGATCTATCATCATAACAACATCTAGATTAAAAAACTCAGAAATTCAATTTCTTGCTTAAAAATTGCCTTAAGCTCCTTACCTGCAACAGTGCTGCGTAGCCACAGATCTACCCCCTCCTGCCGCTCCGCCCTTCTCTCCGCCCCCACGTGGCCCGTCCCCCGCCTCCACCCTCGCACGCCCCGCCTCCACTCTCGCACGCTCCGCCTCCAAAGACCTCTTCCCCTCCCTGGTTGGGGGCGGGGAAAACGGCCGGTTCGTCTTGGGTGTGACGGTGGCCGAATACGCCTTGCGCCTCAGGTTCGGCGACTGGATGGTGCGATAGTCCGGCAGGAGGCGGCAATCCGGCAAGGGGCGGCGCTTCTCGGGGGCGGCCGTCGACGGGGTGGGTTGGACGGTGCACGGTCGCTGTTTCGGTGGCAACAACTGTGGCTGCGGCTGTGGTTCCTTCTTTCTCGGTTTCGTTTGGGACAGCTGGAACCAAATCACTGTGTTCATGTCAGTTTGATATTGTTTTTCATCCATTTAATTCCTTTCATTCGTATCCATTTTACTAGTTCCATTTAATTTATTCGTTTCAGTATAGTTTTATTACTTTCAATCATTCGTATCATTCGTATCATCCGTATCAATTGTATCATTATCGTATCATTCGTTTCGATCGTTTCATTATTCGTATCATTTGTATCATTTGTATCATTCGTATCATTCTTATCATTTTTATCATTTTTATCATTCTTATCATTCTTATCATTCTTATCTTCCAAAGAAAATGCATTTTTTCTTCATAAGGTTGATTTGATGGGGTGTCATATGGAAGACGATACAGTAGGTACTTTTAATGCTCTTATATAGTACAGATATTTTGTTGAAATTATTCTTGGAACATGAACCCCAAACTTTTATGAGATAGTTCATTTTACTAAGGATGTGAGAGTATAGAACGGTATTTGCTATATTTGGGATAAGTTTTGGACATCTCCTTATAATTTGACACCTATATCCTTATAAACTTTCAATAAAGAAAAACCTCATATTGCCTCGCATATCTCAAAATCAAAAGATTTTCGTGAATCGATTGATGAATACTCTCTTGGCCTGCCGGCCTCATCAGTTGTTCTAGGCCAGCAGATATTTCGTTCATATATAAGTAAACTACAATAATATATGCTGAAAAGCAAAGCTCAAAATGGATGGAAAGGACAGTATGACAATATAGCCTTAAGAGCCATCTAGTTTCAGGAATGCGAAGGTGTATTATTATTGAGAAGGACGTACTATTCTCAAATAAATTATGAACATAAAAAATGGATCTATATTTGAAGAAATACATTGAGAATTTGCATTCTCTATGTGTGATGAAAATATCAAATCTTTCTCAAATCCATGAGCTCGAAAAAATTTCCGGAAATACTTTGTTCTCTAGCTAGTGGTATTTCAAGTGAAAATTGAAATGTATAGGAGAAGTACACTGTGTCCAGTTTTCGATGCTTTTGCGTGATATCTCAGTTATCTTTCGAGATAGAACCTTGCGGTTTTCGCGGTCCTGTACCACTTTTCTGTGAAACTCAAGATGGCCTAATCAGATTTTGCATAACTGTTTGCGTTTATGAGATACAGGGCGATTTTGAAAATTTATACTTTTTGGACCCCCTCTATATCTACGAAGTTTCTCAGCGAAAATGTCGAATTGGAATCTTATCCCATACAGAATTTTGCGCAGAATTCAGTGGCGTACTCAAATTTTTTTTTCTGGGTATGGTTTCGGAGATACGACTCAAACTTATGATTTTTCAAATGGAACACCCTGTATTTTATAAGCTCATTAAATTCCTTATTTTTTCCCCATCAAAATGAAATATGATGAATAGGTATAAAATTTTCAAAAATGCTCCAAAATCACTAAAACATTGAATTTTAATTATGGGCTATGGATTTTTTATTTAAAAAAAGTTCCAATTGAAGGGATATTTCATTTGATTCTTCCATGAAAAAGACAAAAACAATCCCAACACTAGTTAATTAAGATAACTCAAAAATTAGGTACCTGATAACAACAAATGAATGGTATTAAAAAGTTCATATTCTAGAATAAGCACCTGATTTAATATTCACTAAGACAATTGAATTTCGAAATTAATCAATAACTTATTCATTGAATTGTTCAAATTGATGTCCACTTTCCCTCACACGCTTTCTCAATACGTCTTAATGCAATCAAAATCATTAAAGGATGTCTTTGTAATTAATGGAAAACTGCCTCTGTTGTTGCACGAAGTTCTTCAAGATATTTGTGACTCTTACTTGTATCAAGACGTATTGAGAAACTGTGTCAATTGTGTGTTATGGGAAATGGACATCAATTTGAACAATTCAGTGAATAAGTTATTGAATAATTCCGAAATTCAATTGTATTTGTAAATATTTGATCTGGTGCTTATTCTACATTATGAACTTTTTATTACTATTTATTTGTTGCTATCAGGTACATAATTTTTGTGTTTTCTTAGTTAATTAGTGTTGGTATTGTTTTTGTCCTCTTTATGGAAAAATCTAAATCAATATTCCTTCAATTGGAACTATTTCATAAGAAAAATCCATAGCCCACTATTAAAATTCAATGTTACAGTGATTTAAGACCATTTTTGAAAATTTCATATACATACATTATAAATCATTTTGAAGAGAAAAAAATGAGGATTTTTATGAGCTTATGAAATACAGGGTGTTCCATTTAAAAAATCATAAGTTTGAGTCGTATCTCCAAAACCATACCACGAAAAAAAATTTTGGGTGCGCCACTGGATTCTGCGTGAACTTTTATATGGGATAAGATTTTAATTTGACATTTTTGCTGAGAAACCTCGTAGATATAGAGGGGGTCCAAAAAGTATAAATTTTCGAAATCGCCCTGTATCTCATAAACGGAAACAGTTATGCAAAATCTGATTAGGCCATCTTGAGTTTCACAAAAAAGTGGCACACGACCGCGAAACCCGCAAGGTTCTATCTCCAAAGATAACTGAGATATCCCACAAAAGCATCGAAAACTGGACACACTGTACACTGTGTATTATTACAACCATAGCTCGCGAGTGAGAATTATACCCCTACGTCTGCCTCACAGAGAGACAAAAATTCACGATGAAGATTCACCCAAATAAAAATCTATAGAGTTAAAAAGTCCTCACTTTGTTTCTCATCACGTTTTCGTTTGGGGAACTGATCACCTGTCTGAGGTGCTTATTCAAATCGACCATCCTTGGGGTGCAATAGTAGTCCGTTCTGCGCCCCACAGCAGCCGTTTGGGGCTTTTTCTGAGCCGGTGACCTCGACGACAATATCGCTCTTTCTTTGCCCACACCCTTCGTCATATCTGACAGTTCCAGGAGTGTCACGGAAGGCACAGATCTACAATGGAAATAAATAGAAAATTGTTCACTACACATACTGTTTCACCACTAACCAAACCGATTTTTTACACCTCGACACGTGTTTCGCTAACTATGTTAGCATCTTCAGGAGAAGATTGAAACTTAATGCTCTATATCCTAGTGGGCTACTTATATACTATATGAATATGTCCACTAAACCCGTGAATAGACAATAACCGCTATGTAAATGTTATTTGTTGAATTCACACATATTCAGTATATACAAGGTGTCCCAGAACAACTTTACCATAAATTCTACTGGGTGAACTGGTCATACAACTTTATCATCATGTTGAAGTAGTTCATAAACATGATTATTATGGTCAATAACTCAGCACGAATGAGGTGAAAACTTGCAAAACATGATAATCGTCATGCATAAACAAGTATGGGGGAGCACCAAAATGAATTTTGTTAGATATCTGGAAAACCAAGAAAAATTATAAAAACACTGTAGTTAGAAGATAGTTGGATAATTGATTTTGTCATTCATCGAAATAACAAAATGTGGTTAGTGCCTTACTCCAAAAAAAGTTACATTAATTCTTATCAAAGAGAATGCGAAATACCTTGCTCTTTGTATATTCATTGAATTGGTACGACATTCACTATAGTAAATTGTCCTTCCAATTTCAGAGAAGTACATTTCAAGGATTTCGAAATATTGAAGAAAGCTAGTCTGGAAATGAATTGATTTCAATCGGCCTATTTTGATCTCCAGTTCACGGTGTAGGATTTATGGTACTTTGTTCTGGGACACCTTGTATATCGGTCACTTCACGCAATGAATTTGCGTGAAGAAATAATCAATTCTAGAATGATTGTGACAAAAACATGCAGGATTCAGAAGAGAGAGAAAGAGGAAAAAAAACACTTTTTCAATAGTTGTATACTTATTATTATTTCGTACCTGGTAACACCGTCTCCGTGTAGTTGGCTCATCTGATATCTCCTCTGCAAGATGTTGTACATGCCCCCTATTTTCCCCAATGGATCCTGTGACAGAGCTGACAACACCAATTTTTTTTCGATTTGTAGAAGAGAGGCTATCTCGAAAATCATCTGCGGAAGTCAATCATCAATCAAGCGTCAACATGTTATTGTTATTTTTGTATCTCTAGAGCGCGAAATGCTACTTTGGTGATCGATATCTGATTTCTTTAACGAGGCGTAGCCGAGTTAATAAATAGTCGAGATGACATGATTCTTCTTCACCTCCTCTACCGTAGTCCGAGGGTGTTTTCATGGAAACCGCTGCCCCCTGAGTCCAACCCAATGGGTGAGGCATAAGGCCGTATGTACGACCTGATGGGGCTATCCTCATCAGCCCAGGTACCCATGTCAACAAGATTCCTCTTGTTACGTTTGATGGGTCACCGTCGCAAGAGGCTTTGGCCTAATTGCTACTCATGTTGACAAGAATCCCTCTCCTCCCGTTGAATGAGTGATTGTTCGAGGACATTTACACGTTCCTTTACCTCGTTTACAGTTGAGGACCCGGCTTTGCCTACGATGACTGGCGGTAGAATCGCTTGGGGCTGCCCGTTACCACCGATACAACATGGCCAGCAGACTCTGACGTAAACAGCTCGTAACGTCACCAAGAGAGGCCAGTGTTTTATTTTATCGCTTGTCGACTAACGCGTCAGTTCGTGTTAATTCATCGGTGATTCACGTATGTTTTTGAAACGGTCCCGAATTCTTTTGTTGTTTATTCATCAAAATAATTGGCGGAAAAATTACTGTTTTATGAAATATTTTGTGTTGTGATCGGCGAAATAACAAAGCCTTTCAAGTGTTGTGTTCCCTTTTGTCGGGGGAATTATGCGGGTGGTTCAAAAGTTCATGCTTTTAGTTTCCCGTTGGACGAGGAGCTATCGAAAATGTGGGTATATACAACCGCGAGGATTTTACTCCATCTAAGTTCAGTAGTAAACAGAGCTTAATTTATAATGATGAATTAATAATAGAAGACAATTACTCTCTCATAAAAAGTATAAGTAGAGGAAAAATAGAAAAGCTTTGATTGTGCAGTTAGTTTAGTATTCGTATATTATAGTCAACAAAATCATCTCTGAATTCGAGGAAATTTTCTTGAATGTTCATAATAAACGGGCATTTTTAATTCTCATTCTCAAACTTCTTTCTGAAAACGGTCATTTGCCTCGTGGCAATGAATGCAGAATTCATTCCAATAATCAAATTGCAACTATCATATTAACATGAACTTCAAACACTCTACTTAAAAAGGTAAAACTGCATTTATCATGAAGATTATTTGACTAAAAAGTTCCAAATTTCACCTTCTTTTTCACCTGTCATCTGGATGGCATTTAGAACAAATTTCCCTTCTTTTTTCATCATATTGGACAATTTATATATAATTCAACTATAAATATGATTTTTTTGAGATTAATCCCCATATTTAGTGAAAAGAAGGAAGAATGTCATTCAAAATAATGGCGTGTGTAATGTCATTCGAAAGCAATCTATTGTCATTTGCTTCAAATGCCCCCAACACAAGGGGAGAAAGAAGGCGAAATTTCGAACTTTTTCTTGAAATATCTCAATGGTTTGTTCACATTTTCATTATAAAATTCGGTTTATCAGACAAAAATACGTGAGTACCGAAAAAAATTTCAAAAAAAAACCATCGCATGATAAATGCAGTTTTACCCTTAAAAATTACGGTTTCAAGTGTAACGATCCACTTGGGTGAAAAATCCAACAACAGGAAATTGAAAACACTCACTGGTTATTTTTTCAGGTAATAGGAATTCTCCAAGATAAATATAGGTAATTGTAACAAACGGCATGTCAATCAAAATAAAATACATTTTCCACAATGTTCTGCGGGCCCTGTATAAGTAGGTGTGAAGTTTACCTTCACCACAATTTTTGCCAATATATTTAATTCGAATGGGTTGCTGTAGGTGGATATTTGTGTTTTATCCTGGTTTTTGCTTTAAAACTTCGTTTTTCCATAATAAAATCGAATGGGGCACGAAGAAGGGCTCAGTTGACGACTGGCATCCTTTTTTAACCGGAAGCCCTTCAAAAAACAGCAAAATCGGCTCAATGATGATATAAAACTAAAATCGAAATACGCGGTCGCCTTATAGCGCTATAAGCGCTTATCGTTTCGAGCCGCTGGTTAGGCCTGACTAAGTGACGTCACCCACGGAGCATGCAGGCCTTGTTGTATCGGTGGTAACGGGCTGCCCCCTCCCTGATGGCGAACTAAGGTACACCAAAGTGCCAGTTTTCGCTGAGCAAACTCAGCTACCCATGTCGACCGAAATCCTCCAGTCCCGTTTGATTGGTGTCCGTTCGCGGTCTTTCACACATACCGCTACCATGAAGAGCGTGGGGACCTCAAGCTTTTACCAGAGCTGGAATCACCTGGGGCTACCCCACTCGACGCCGTGAGTGCATTGTGCGGGCTCACGGCCAATTTCTTTTTCACCTTACTATTGAAAGACCCTGTATGAACTGGTTGCCCACCTTATTCCTCCAATTGGCATCCACCTCCTTCAACGGCCAGCTCCGCACCAGTCGCCTCCCCCGCTCCGTGATCCACGCGTGCGCCGTCAGTTCCTTTACCGTGATCCGCTTCGCCGCGTCCGACACCAGCAGCCGGCTCATCAGCCCGCGGAATTCGGGGCTGAAGGGGGCCAACGCTCTACGGTGGTGCGTCGACAGGCCGCGGTTTATTTGGGCCACCAGTTTTTTGCGGCGTTCCTGCGAGGTAGCGGTGGAACCGCGGGCGGTCACGAAAGGCAGCTGACCCAGCACCATGCCGTACAAGATGATGCCCCTGAAGAAAAAAAATTACAGATCAGTATGACGAAAAACTGTTGAATTGATGGAGTTTTCGACTGTGATTTATTTGCGCCACTAGTTTTTAGAAGCGCTACTGCGATATGTCAGTGGAATCACGGGTGGTCACTAAGGGCAGATGGCACAGCACCATGCTGTACAAGATGATGCCCCTGAAGAAAAAAAATTACAGATTAGTATGACGAAAAACTGTTCAATTAATGGAGTTTTCGACTGTGATTTATTTGCGCCACTAGTTTTTAGAAGCGCTACTGCGATATGTCAGTGGAATCACGGGTGGTCACTAAGGGCAGATGGCACAGCATCATGCTGTACAAGATGATGCCCCTGAAGAAAAAAAATTACAGATTAGTATGACGAAAAACTGTTCAATTAATGGAGTTTTCGACTGTGATTTATTTGCGCCACCAGTTTTTAGAAGCCCTACTGCGATATGTCAGTGGTATCACGGGCAGTCACTAAGGGCAGATGGCACAGCACCATGCTGTACAAGATGATGCCCCTGAAGGGAAAAGATGGTGGCCTTTCATTACCACAGATAAGTATGGCCAAGATTGAAACTGTCCAATAAAAGGATTTTTCTACTGTGATTTAGGAGCCACCTGTTTTTTGCGGAGCTTTTGTGAGGTAGCAGTGAATCCGCAGGCGGTAGATGATGCCCCTGAAGAGAAAAAATGATGGTGTAGTTTCATATGCACAGAAAAATATGGTCGACAATGAAACTGTCCAATTAAAAGATTTTTAGACTGTGATTTATTTGAGCTTCTCGTATTTGGCGGCACTCTGGCAAGGTATTAATGGAACTCCGGGCTGTTATCAAGAACAGTTGGCTCCGAAGCATGCAAGATGATGCCCCTGAAGAAATAAAAAATGATGGCCTTCCATTTACACAGATGTCCAAATGTCCAATTATAGGAACTTTGGACTGTGATTTACTTGCGCCGTCAGTTTGGGAATCACCATCGCAGTTGCGCTGGTCACTAAGGGCACAGCTGGCGTAGAACTATGCCTTACAAGATGATGCCCTTGAAGGAAAAAGATGATGCTGTTTCATTACCACAGATAAGTATGGCCAAAACTAAAACTGTCCAATTGAAGGATTTTTTGACTGTGATTTATATGGGCCACCAGTCTTTCGCAGCGCTCTTGCGAGGTGCTGTGTAATCGCGGGTGGTAGATGATGACCCTGAAGAAAACAAAATGATACAGATGAGTATGGCTAAAATTGAAACTGTCCAATAAAAGGATTTTTTCTACTGTGATTCATTTGGAGGATACCAGTTTTTTGCAAAACTTTTGTGAGGTAACTGTGGAACCGCAGACGGTAGATGATGGGAAACATGGGTGTTTCATCAACATGGGTGAATCTTTTTTGGCCTATAGAAGAATTTGCGATTTCAAGATGAAATAAACCATGTTGTCTAGTTTGGTAATCATGAATTTCATTGTTTCGTGTTAAAATAAAATTGGATTTCGATCTTTTATTCATGATTATGATGTAATTTTCATATTTTCAATTTTGAACATGCATTTCTTCTAATGAGAATGATTTAGTTTTTTTACCTATATAATTGATTTGTTGGTGTATCATATGGTAAACGATACAGTACTCTCAATGTCTTTTTATATAATGCAGATATTTTATTAAATTGTTTTTTGAACAGTATCCCCATATTTTTCAATCTACCTATATTCCTTTTCTTCAAACATATTTAAACATGGTATCATTTGATCTCTCTCAGGTTTCTGAAAGCGAAATTCAAACGCAATGACAATTCAGAAGAAATCATATGATTTGTACTTATTACAAGTATATTGAAATACTTATACTTTTATTTATAAAAACGGGGAGAAATAAGTGAGAAAGTTCGAGAAATTCTTTCATCGAATTCATCGATCGACATAATATATTTAACTCGAACCTGAATAGTATCTTCCATTTCACTAATACAATCGGATTCAAGTTTATTGAATCAGTCGTTTGTTTTTCGTCCCGACTAACGCCATTGCTGAAAAAGGAAAGGTCCCATTATCGCAATCGGTGCCAGACAAGAGCAACTTCCGATTGATTCCTCATGTGGAGTGTGGACTGAATCTCTCATGTTTTTAGGAATTCAGACAGAAAGGTACCTCTTCCACTACTATTTGGCATGAAAATGGTTGTGGTCACGTGACCTAGTGTCAAGTATAGGCACCATCAACTTTCTTTTTCAAATTTGAAGAAGGGTCACGTGATACCTTGTTTTGAAGGCCTTTCGATTCTCTATCCAACTCCGCTTTGTTTGTGCAAATCGGTCAAGCCGTTTGAAAATGACGAGCGTTTGAAATGTACCTCGGAAACAGTAAATCACGTTCGGATTGAATTCCAAAACCGATTTTTTCGTGTCAAATAAGTGAACGATGAACATTTCGAGCATGTTTGAGCACTTGTTACAATTCCTACTTGGAATTCTGTTGCGATTAAAAGTGAATTAGGTTTTTTATTCATTAATATTAATATTTGAAGCAAATTTCAAACGTTTGTCATTTGGAAACGGCTTGGCCGATTCGTACCATGATTCTCCACCTACCGGAGCCATTAAACGTTCCAAAATCTGTAGTTGATTTGAAGTCACTATTTATGCGAGAATGAAAAAAATGAAGCCAATCCTGTTAATTCAGAATTAGGCGATTTTTTTGCATATGGAGGTTTGAAAGCATGAGGAACAATAATATGGGGTTAGATTTCCTGTAAAAAAATGCCTAATATGATTATATGAAAAATCGACCCCTTTTTATTCCAATAAAAACGCACGGCACTGTCCAAAATAATGTGCATTCCTGTAAAACTGATCATATTGATGGTTTTTCATACCACACCAAATTTGGTTGGAATCGCATGACTAATAACTGTGATATAAAGGGGGGCCGTTTAAAGTGAGACACGCTGTATACTCCTACTATTATGGTACATTATATTATTGTACAGTGTTACTAAGGGTGTAAATAAAGACAATCAGAAAGTTTATCGTTCACATCTACAATAAGTTGAAAGTTCAACTTTGGAACTTATACAGGGTGTTTCACAGGTAAAGGGAAATATTTCAATGGTAGATAGGGGTCACCAAGGTGGTTCTGAAAATACCATATTTGATAGGTTTTAGAGTTTTCATAACGGAGATACAGGGCGATTTATCGATTTCGAATAATTATTCATTCGTCTATAAGTATTGAACTACCCAGTATATTTTTCTAAAATTTGGTATGGAGCTTAAACTTGGGACGTTGAATTCATTCACCTATCGAGCGAAGAGAAAATCCAGGTTCGGCTTCAGGAAAAATTCACATTTATTCGAAATATGAAAATAATACACTGTATGTAATAATTGACAGAGTTCATCGAAGGAATCGTAAAGAGGAGGAAAAAGTGAACTGGATTTGATGCTTTTTGTTTTCCCGCCACCAATTCTCATCGTAACAATCATAAACAGAAAGCTGAAAGTATGTCGATTTGAAGAGTATTGAAATTATGAAACCAGTGTCAATTATGATTATTCGATATATTTTAGTCAAAAAATAGCTCGAAAGAACTTACTAAGTCTCACAGTTTTTATAACGGAGATACAGGGTGAATTATCGGTTTTGAATAATTATTCACTCGTCCATAAGTATAAAACTACCCAGTAACATTTTCTCAAATATGTAGCTTACTTGGGACGATGGATTCATTAACCTATCAGGCGGAATTATAATTCGATAATTCGCCCTGTATCTCTGTTATAAAGACTATGAGACTTTTCCTGAAGCTGAACCTGTATATCTATTCTGCCTGATAGGTCAATGAATCCATCGTCCCAAGTAAGCTCAATACCAAATTTGAGGAAATATTACTGCGATGGGTAGTTTAATACTTATGGACGAGTGATAATTCACCCTGTATCTCTGTTATTAAGACTGTGAGACTAAGTAAGTTCTTTCGAACGATCATTT
This sequence comes from Phaedon cochleariae, assembly GCA_918026855.4. NCBI lineage: Eukaryota > Metazoa > Arthropoda > Insecta > Coleoptera > Chrysomelidae > Phaedon > Phaedon cochleariae. The sequence continues at coordinate 6,811,375 of OU896711.1, forward strand.
AACAAGAATATATCGAATAATCATAATTGAAAGTGATTTCATAATTTTAATACTCTTGAAATTGACATACTTTTAGCTTCCTGTTACGATGAGAATTGGTGGCGGGAAAACAATAAGCATCAAATCCAGTTCAGTTTTTCCTCCTCCTCACGATTCCTTTGATGAACTTAGTCAATTATTACATACAGTGTGTTATTTTAATATTTCGAATAAATGTAAATTTTTCCTGAAGCCAAACCTGGATTTTCACTTCGCCCGATAGGTGAATGCATTCAAAGTCTCAAGTTTGAGCTCCATACCAAATTTTAGAAAAATATACTGGGTAGTTCAATACTTATAGACGAATGAATAATTATTCGAAATCGATAAATCGCCCTGTATCTCCGTTATGAAAACTCTAAGACCTATCAAATATGGTATTTTCAGAACCAACTTGGTGACCCCTATCTACCATTGACATATTTCCCTTTACCTGTGAAACACCCTGTATGTTGAAAAACGCGTATAACATTCACTATTGTCATTGCTAGGATGACTGGAACATGGTCTGTTGATTAAACGTTCTGTGAACTTTGAAAGTTTCATTCCACAAACCTTTAAAAATGAAGGTAGAGTATCAGCAGTTTCGTAGTGCCTTCTTCGGGTTTTATAATGACGGCTTTGAATTGAAGACGCAAAATAGAGAAAAAGGACTCACAGACTCCACAGATCCACTTCGGCGCCATATTGCTTGCCGGTGATGAAAAGTTCAGGGGCGGCGTACTCGGGAGAGCCGCAGTGGGTGCGCAATGGATTATCTGGTGACCACAGGTTGCTCAGTCCAAAATCGACTATCTTAATCTGGCTCTGGGATGAGTTCAGCATAACATTTTCCATTTTCAAATCCCTGAAAGAGAAGTTGTTTTTAAAGGACCCCGCACGAAAACATGGAAAATTGACTCCTGGTCGAATTGGCTGAAATTTAACTATGTTCTGGTGGGTTGGCTCATTAGGTAAATATGTGAGTTTGAGAAGTTTTGTATGCTTAGTTTCTGAGATACAAGCCGACAAAATTCGTGAAAACGTTGTATCGGGGTAGGATTGACAATAAAGAAGAAAACTGTTTTTTTTTTGTTTAAATGAGACAAACTAAGCTACCAAGAATCGAAATACGTTTTCGGAACCCACAATAGACTGAAACTATGATGTCTCACCAACATATAACTTGTTGATTTTGGAATAGTGCTAAAGCTTATTTTAAATGAATTTTTTGACCGTGCCTCGTATTATTATCGTAAAAACATACAACCTTGACCCAATCGTTTCAAAGGTAAAGAGAGAGAGAGAGTATATGTTTATTGTCCAAGATATACGATCTTATCGACAAATATTTTGTAGAAAATTAAAATGTAACAGTGAACAAGAGTATTAAAATACGAGAATTCGTTAAGTCCTCATAATCACAGTTTTGTATCGTCATAGCCTATTTTATAATGAAACAATCAAACATAATATACAATACGAAAATACAACACTATACACTTTATACTCACTATAGTTGTGATTCGTCATTGTAATACTCTGTGACATCATAATATGCCTTACAAGCTTATCCCTCTTGAGAGGCTCAATTATAATGAACACTCTATTTATTTAATATCATCATGGTAGTTGCAGTAATTGTCATCATTGACATGACAGTATTCAATACTTTGGTAACACCATGGATAAGATAGACTATTTTTCATATGAAGTACTAGGATTATTTTGGCTCACTCTCTCAGCTATATCATTTACGACATGACCATCCGGACATCCTGTATACTTCAGGACAAGATTCACAGTTAAGTTCACTTTTGATTTTGCAGAATAATATTTCTGTTCTTGAATGACAGAGATCACGGCTAGAATCGTCGAAAGAAGGAAGGGTTAACTCTTTCTCCAGTAATTTTCTAGAAATATGAAAGTTTTCACATCACCTCCTACGTTTTCTGGATAACCCGGAAGAGTGAACAGAAGCCCCACTTGAAGGCTAATTCACTATTTCTCATAGGAAAGTAGTAGTACGAGATCCTAAGGTCGGTTTGTTAACTCCTGATTTTTCAAATATGGATGTTTCTCTTCATAAGTTTTGATAAACTTTCGTTTAATCAGCCAGCATTTCACTTCTTAAATGACAGAAATCTTGGTTAGAGCCATCGAAAGAAGGAAGGAATAACTCTTTTTATAATAATATAATAATAATAATAAATCGCTTTTAATGATAGTAAGTATAAATAACAGGTACAATGAGTAGATTTACAAATAACTTTGATGCTTACTATCAAATGGCAGAGTTACCGTTTACCCATGTGTGAGATGGATTAATACTTTCTCACACTCAACCAGTAATAATTATGAAACAATGAGAGCTTCCAATTTTCTGGAAATACGGAAGTTTGCAATCCATTTTCCGAAGACATTTCAGAACAACGAAAAAGTGAACTATGAATGGAGTCACATTCTACGTTTTCTGGATAATCCGGAAGAGTGAACACTTGAAGACTAATTTGCCATTTCTCACAGGAAAGTAGTAGTACGAAATCCTCAGATCGGTTTGTTGAATCCTGATTTTTCAAATATAAATGTTTCTCTTCATTAGTTTTGATGAACTTTCTTCCAATTAGCCATCAGTTCAGTTCTTGAATGACAGAAATCTTGGTTAGAATCATCGAAAGAAGGAAGGAATACCTCTTTTTCCAGTAATAATTATGAAACAATGAGAGCTTCCAATTTTCTGGAAATATGAGAGTTTGCAATCCATTTTCCAAAGACATTTCAGCACAACGAAGAAGTGAATTTGGAATGAGGTCACATTCCACGTTTTCTGGGTAACCCGAAAAAATAAACAGAAGCCCCACTGGGAGGTTAATTTGCCATTTCTCACAGGAAAGTAGTAGTACAAGTTCCTCAGGTCGGTTTGTCAACTCCTGATTATTCAAATATGAATGTTCCTCTTCATTAGTTTCGATAAACTTTCTTTCAATCAGCCAGCAGTTCAGTTCTTAAAATTACAGGAATCTGGGTTAGATCCAGCGAAAGAAGGAAGGGATGAATATTTTTCCAGTAATAATTATGAAACAATGAAGGCTGCCTATTTTCTGGAAATATGCAAGTTTGCAATCCTGTTTTCCAAGACATTTCAGCACAACGGAGGACTGCACTTTGAATGAAGTCACATTCTACGTTTTCTGGATAGCCCGGAAAAGTGAATAGAAGCCCTTATTGCAGACTAACTCGCCATTTCTCACAGGAAAGTAGTAGTACAGTAGTAGTTTCTCTCAATTAGTTTCGATGAACTTTCTTTCAATTAGCCATCAGTTCAGTTCTCAAATGAAAGAGCCATCGAAAGAAAGAAGGGATAACTCTTTTTTCAGTAATAATTATGAAACAATGAAAGCTGCCTATTTTCTGGAAATATGCAAGTTTGCAATCCTTTTTCCCAAGACATTCCAGCACAACGGAGGACTGCACTTTGAATGAAGTCACATTCTACGTTTTCTGGATAACCCGGAAGAGTGAACAGAAGCCCCTATTGAAGACTGATTCGCCATTTCTCACAGGAAAGTAGTAGTACAGTAGTAGTTTCTCTCCATTAGTTTTGATGAACTTTCTTCCAATTAGCCATCAGTTCAGTTCTCGAATGGAAGAGCCATCGAAAGAAGGAAGGGATAACTTTTTTTCCAGCAATAATTATGAAACAATGAAAGCTGCCAATTTTCTGGAAATATGCAAGTTGGCAATCCTGTTTTCCAAGACATTTCAGCACAACGGAGGACTGCACTTTGAATGAAGTCACATTCTACGTTTTCTGGATAACCCGGAAGAGTGAACAGAAGCCCCTATTGAAGACTGATTCGCCATTTCTCACAGGAAAGTAGTGGTACAGTAGTAGTTTCTCTCCGTTAGTTTTGATGAACTTTCTTCCAATTAGCCATCAGTTCAGTTCTCAAATGAAAGAGCCATCGAAAGAATGAAGGGATAACTCTTTTTCCAGTAATAATTATGAAACAATGAGAGCTTCCCATTTTCTGGAAATATAAGAGTTTGAAATCCATTTCCCAAAGACATTTCAGCACAACGAAGAAGTGAATTTGGAATGAGGTCACATTCCACGTTCTCTGGGTAACCCGAAAGAATGAACAGAAGCCCAACTTGAAGATTCATTTGCCATTTCTCACAGGAAAGTGGTAGTACGAATTCCTCAGGTCGGTTTGTTTACTCCTGATTTTTCAAATATATGTGTTTCTCTTCATTAGACTGGATAAACTTTCTTTCAATTAGCCAGCAGTTCAGTTCTTAAAATGACATGAATCTGGGTTAGATCCATCGAAAGAAGAAAGGGATGAATATTTTTCCAGTAATAATTATAAAACAATGAAAGCTGCCTATTTTCTGGAAATATGCAAGTTTGCAATCCTTCCTCCCAAGACATTCCAGCATAACGGAGGACTGTACTTTGAATGAGGTCACATTCCACGATTCCTGAATAACCCGGAAGAGTGAACAGAAGCCCCACTTGAAGACTAATTCGCCATTTCTTACAGGAAGTAGTAGTACAAGATCCTCAGGTCGGTTTGTCAACTCCTGATTATTCAAATATGAATGTTCCTCTTCATTAGTTTTGATAAACTCTCTTTCAATCAGCCAGCAGTTCAGGTCTTCAAATTACAGGAATCTGGGTTAGATATCCATCGAAAGAAGGAAGGGATGAATATTTTTCCAGTAATAATTATGAAACAATAAAAGCTGCCTTTTAAGGAAATATGCAGGTTTGCAATCCTTTTTCCCAAGACATTCCAGCACAACGGAGGACTGCACTTTGAATGAAGTCACATTCTACGTTTTCTGGATAACCCGGAAGAGTGAACAGAAGCCCCTATTGAAGACTGATTCGCCATTTCTCACAGGAAAAGTAGTAGTACAGTAGTAGTTTCTCTCCATTAGTTTTGATGAACTTTCTTCCAATTAGCCATCAGTTCAGTTCTCGAATGAAAGAGCCATCGAAAGAATGAAGGGATAACTCTTTTTCCAGCAATAATTATGAAACAATGGAAGCTGCCTATTTTCTGGAAATATGCAAGTTTGCAATCCTGTTTCCCAAGACATTTCAGCACAACGGAGGACTGAACTTTGAATAAGGTCACCTTCTACGATCCCTGGATAACCCGGAAGAATAAACAAGAGCCCCACTTGAAGGCTGATTTGCGATTTCCCACAGGGAACGTGTCAGAGTGGCCAAATACCCAGCAGCGAATTATCAGATCGACGACATACTCGAATATTTCCAGACATTTTCGGGGTGGAAGTCTCCTGGAAATCTACAATTGCCATATTTCTATGGCCCTAGACTGCGAAGAACATGGTCGTACATATTAATGAGAGTTATACAGGAAGATTAACGAAATCGCTGACTAGCAGAAATTCAAGATACGTCGTTATCTTTTATTGACGTAGCGTTTTGTTAGTCTTGACTTGATAATTTTCTATGATTTAGTTCCTTTCATGAAAATACAGAATGTTACTAGAAGTACAACATTTCAGCACATATTCTTGAGGTCAAAATGAGCCTATTTGAAGCAACTTTCCCCAGTCCTAAATTGCTACAGGGTGGTAAAGTTGGAAAATAGAAATCGACAAGTACACTCCAAGAGAGTATCTAGAGAACTCCATTTATGCACTGCAAATTCTCTGACCAAATAACATCCATGAAGATAACAGCAAAAATGTTTTATTCAAAATAATTTGAATTTTTCGGTACGACATCGAACACTGAAAACGAAATTTCTCGAAATCGGTTCACTTTAGCGGATTTCCACAATGGTAATTTTTTGATTGAAAACGTTCAGAACATTATTTTCTCTACATATAGTGTAAAAAACTATACTGAGAATAAAGTTATGGCCATTCTGAATCATGAGAAGTGCATTGGGGGAGGTAGTCGTAAAAATGTTCATAAATTCTGAAAAACTCGATTTTTATTTTTCAACTTCACCACCCTGTATCTGATTGATTGATTGATTACGCGGCTGGCTGGCAAGGTGGATGCAAGAAAGACATCAGGCATACTGGAACAATGTCCCAGGACAAAGACACAGTAAACTGATGGTTGGAACACTGTCCAGAATAGTGACTAACGACATTTTGAGCCTAAACAGAAGTCAGATCAGACAAGTGACGGGACTAATAACCGGTCACTGCCCCTTGAGGAAACATATGCATCGAATGGGCATCTATACAGACGAACCCATATGCAGACTATGCAATGAGGAGGAGGAAACTGCCACCCATGTAATATTGGAGTGCGAAGCACTAGCACGTTTGAGATACAACCTTCTGGGAGCAGTAAACTCTCAAGAGGCTTTTCCAACGAATGATTTGGTGAAGGGGCTGCTAAACCTTATTATCAAGGTAGCGAACCTGTTCACCTAAGTCAACAGCATGATCAGGAATACAATAGGCCCAAAGGCTCCAGTGTTTTGGGCTTCGAACCCTGACTGATCATTCTGCTGTGAATCAATCAATCAATCACCCTGTATCTAGAATAACTTTTGCAATTTGTGGACTAAAATATGTCCTTCAGTCCCTCTTGATAGGGATTCAAGAGGCCCATTTCATTCCATGGGTACTGAATTGATTACTTCAAAGCAAACTGACAGATATACTGATTGGTACTTGTCAAATGGAATCTAAACATTGACAGGTAAAATGAAAAAAGGTTCTGATATAGGTAAAAAGTTGAATTGAAGTGAAATTTGATTCTCCACAACTGAAAAATCTCAAGAAAGAAGTATCAGTAGAAAATTTTGGTCACAATTTCGGATTCGAAGTGGTTGTTCATCTAACTTGCATCCTACTATCATTTTCAGGAAATATTTGTGTTTCCATGGCTGCTAACGAGCAATTTTTACAAGGTTTGTCAATCTGTGGTATATCACTGAAGACCTATGAATCCATCGAAATAAAATATTGATCCACTTCTAGTATTTGGTGGAACGCAACTTGAATTTATAATTTGGCGAAGGAACGATTTTTTATTTACCTTAAAAAATGGCGGATTTACAGTCAATATTTTGGCGGAGGATTGGATTTGGAAATGTGCAGTGTAGATCCCGCGACCATAGATTGAAGTCATTGATCTATGCCGCGACTAATCTGATATACAAATAAAGCTTTCTGGAATTCAATAGACTATTCTCAAATACAATTGATGCTTTTCTGGAATACAAGTGACTGTTCTGTGATACAATCGACGCTTTCTGAATTCTAGTTTTCGTAGCATCGGCCGTAGATGATTCCATATGATTTGTTGTTGCTCTCCAATCAACATTGCTGCTCCTAAGGTGTCGTATGACGTTAGTAACAAAGCCCATACAGAACACGCATAAGCTGAAGGACCTCTCGTGAGGTCGATGACCTGACGAAGTGAATATACTACCACTATTATAATAGTACCAATGGATATACATCCGTTCCTAATCATGAGATCTGTATTGGCATTGATTCAAAATTATTGATGACAGTAAATAATCTCAGTTCTACAGTATTGATTCAAATAATTCCTTCAGCACAAGACTAATTTTGTTCAATGATGATGTTTCTTGATAAAGTGTTTAGGGTGACAAAAACTTTAAGTGATTCCAAGTAACCTACTCTCTGCACATTACCTTCCGTCCAAGGTTTTCAATTTCCCGGGAAGAAGATACGTATCAATCCACTTGACAAAATTAGCCGCCAGCTTCTCTACCGATAGTCTTTTTAATTTCGCTAAAAACTCGACGTCATATATTTTCTTTCCTTCCAACTTCAAGGCAAACACGGATGAATCCTATTGTTAATTTTCAAGTCGACAGAACTTTCAACGATATCCGAAAAATAACTCCGAGAATCTAAGGGGATAGAGCAATACACCTTTCTCAATTCTGATACAGAAACTGTAACATACTATTTGCTTTTGGGTGTATGATAAATTGACATTCATCATACAGGGCGTGGAAAGAAATTCTGAATTGAGATTCTATTACGAATCTGCGATTAGAGGTCTATAAAAATCACAAGTTTCCATCGTTCAAGTTTGAACCCCCTGATTGGGTATGAAAGTGTTGAAAAGGAATATTCTCAGATGGATTATGAACATACAAAAATGGATATATATTTATATAAAGCAATACATTGAGAATTCGCATTCTCTATGTGATGAGAATATTTACTTTTTCCGTTTATTCAATAGAAAACAACTACTTTCCTGGCTATATGAACATTGAATTATATCTATTGAACACACACGATAAGAGTTTGAAAATAAAATATAAAAACTTCTGAAATTGAGAATTTGCATTCTCCTTCAGACAAAAATATGTATATGCACACATCATTCAGAATATTCAACAGAAAACAACTACTTTCCTGGCTATTTGCCACGTCGAACATTGAATTATATCTGATGAACATTCAAAAGGAGAACATAAAAAATAAAGAATAAAATCCTCCGAAATTGAGAATTGACATTCTTCTCCAAATCGGATGAATAATATGATGAATAATGATATAGAAATATAACTTACCAATATATTCAGCATTGAAATGAAAATTGAAATGTATAGGAGAAGTATACTGGCATAAACTCTGATCTTGATGAGCTTGAAAACTTCCAAAAATAAACATTCATATCAGTGATATGGGAAATATTATCTCTCACACACAGGTTATATGACTTTATTGCAATGAAACCATTTCGGATTTCTGAATCCTCATCAGTAACCATGATTTCCACTTATTCTTACAGCCATTCTTCATGATATACACAATTTTCATCTCTCTATAATACAACTAAAACCGAGTAAAACTATAACGAAATGACATCTGAGAAAATTTGTTGACATTCTATTCCTGTCATTTGGACGTTTTTGCTTTTGGGTGTATGATAAATTGACATTCATCACACAGGGCGTGGAAAGAAATTCTGAATTGAGACTCTATCACGAATCTGCAATAAAGGATCAGGAGAGGAATTTTCTGTTGATCAGAAGAATACAGGGTGACCCAGGGTTAAACCGCCAAACGTTAAGGGTCGGTTATTTGGGCAAACATAAGACTTTTTTTCTAATGAACATATGTCATAACTTGCTTTGTTTTCGATACACAAGGTGACAAAGTTTTCAGAAAAAATCGGTTCGGATTACATCAAATGGAGCTCTGTTTCACCGCAAATAAGCATACCAAGTTTCATCGAAATCTGCCGTAAGTTCAAGCCGTAATTAATGAAGAACCGATTTTGTCTGAAAACTTTGACACCTTGTATATCGATAACAAAGCAAGTAAGGACCTATATGTTCATTAGAAAAAAAGTCTTATTTTTGCCCAAATAACCGACCCTTAACGTTTGGCGGTTTAACCCTGGGTCACCCTGTATATCTGAAACAGAAGTGAGATTTTTGATGGACATGGTGTTCGGTGGATCAGAAGTGTGAATTTCGTGAATCAGAAGTGAGATTCACGTCAATCAGAAGTAGGATACCTAGTAAAATCGGTAGAATCGCCTCAATTCCATCACAGAAATGTTTGAACAGAATACGGCAAGTAAATCCAGAACTCTCCAACACCTTAAAACCTACTCGAATCACTAATCTATTGCATAATCTCTTCACGAAATATTGTTTCATGAAGAAACCATTGCGATATCTTACACGGTCCAATCGGAGGTGGGGATTTCGTGAATTTTGAGAGAAATTTTGTGGATTTTCGAAGGACATAGAGTTCGGTGGATCAGAACTGAGATTTCTGTTAATCAGAAGTGGGATTTCCGTTATTCAGAAGTGGGACACCTTGAAAAATCTGGAGTATCGCCTTAATCCCATAGAAGAAAACTTTCAACAGTATACGGCAAATAAATCCAGAACTCCTCAACTCCGGTCGTTCCCGGACTCGATCCTATTCCGAGCGTTTCCTTCGCATAGAGGACCTGTTTACTTACACCGACTCCATCGTCGTCGGTCTTCTCTGCACCCCGTGTGAGGGTGTTTGCGCCCGTGTGTCTGTTTGTTTGCTTCTTCTTCTTCTTTTCGGCGATGAACTTCAAGAGAATACGACAAAAACGAACGACTACGACAAATATATCATTCTTGACGTCAACGGCGACGACGTCGTACGTCTAGAACAGGGTGTTTACACTTCTCGAGAACGTTGGATTTTTTTTATTGTGTTTCGCCATCTTTCGTTCGATAGGTTTACGTATCAGTATACATACGAAAAAAAAACACTGAATCGTGTGGAAGCGAATGAATTATTTCGCTGTCGTTTTTGATAGTACTTGATTGTGCTTTGAATATGGCAATATTGATAAAAAAGTGTTTTGGAATATCAATTGTGAACAGAGAATTAAAAAAAAAATAGTTCAAATCAATGGAGCGATATAATATATTTTTCGATGTTTTTGTAGTATTTCGTAGAGGTCCACAAAGTTAGAGAGTTGAGGTCCTGACATCATTACTGCTTTTTCGTGAAACAGACGTCTTAAAAAAATTCATAGTCCATCTCAGTAAAAGAAATAGGTACATGGATGGGTCGAAAATTCTCATTTACCTGGTATTTTTATATGTTCTCTATTAACGTTGAGAATCCTTGTATTTCACTAAAAATATCTCAACATCTTTCGGAATGGCAAAAAATTTATATCTACATGCATACAGTGTCATTCATGAAGTCGGCATCATATGGGAAAAACTTTTAATAATGACTTATTTTGAAATTCGAGTTGGACGTTAAGTTTCGCTTCAAAAAAGATGAAAAATGGCCTACTCAATCGGGGTCACGTGACTTTCCCTACATGTCAAAAGTGATATTTTTTCAAATTAATCGCTGAAAGTAGGCTTATTTGTTCGAATATCGAAAAAGTTCACTTGAAAAAGTTGTTTTTATTTGAATTCTACATAATATGTGACTCGGAATTTACCTTTTCTATTACATTTTTTAGATTTCGATATTTTTTGAAAATTTTCGAAATTTCTGTAACATTAAAAAAATTGTAAATTCGATAAAACGACTTCATACCAGTAGTTTCATCATGCTACTAACTTTCAATAACTTATTATCATTAATTATCGACAAAAATATGATTTTCTTCAGAAAATGATAATCTCCGCTTCAAAATTCTGTTATGTTTGAGTCAAGCATTTAGAAACGAAATTCATTCAATTTTTTCTTTCAGTACTGAAAAGATCAGTTTAAATGAATTTCGTTTCTAAATGCTTGACGATATATCAACTTTGCATCAAACATAACAGAATTTGTAAGCGGGTATCATCATTTTCTGAAGATAATCATATTTCTGTCCATAATCAGTGATGATAAGTAATTGAAAGTAAGTAGCATGAAAAAGCTACTGGTATGAAGTAGTCTCGTGGAATTAACAATTCTTCAAATATTACAGAAATTCCGAAAAATTAAAAAAAAAATCAAAATCTAAAAGTTGCAATGGAGAGATCAAATTTTAGAAGAATGTGTGAAATTGGAATAGAAACAAATTTTTCAAGTAAACTCTTTCGATATTCGAACAAATAAGCCTACTTTCAGCGATAAATTTGAAAAAATGTCACTTTTGACATGTAGCGAAAGTCACGTGACCCCGATTGAGTAGGCCATTTTTCATCTTTTTTGAAGCAAAACTCAACTTCCACCTCGAATTCCAAAATAAGTCATTAATGAAAGTTTTTCCCATATGATGCCGACTTTATGAATGACACTGTATATCATATTCCGTCGGGGTATATAACAAGGTATTGCAAAATTCGATTGACAACTCTTGGAAGCCCTCGTAATTTATCAATTCTCGATATATAGGGTGACCAGTTGAACAATCAAAATTCTTCTGTCGCAGAAAAAGAATGGTTCGATATTATGCATTCAGATTCGGAATACAGGGTTACTGTTTCTCCCATATTTTAGGCGCCCCTGATGAAATATCGAGTATTTCTAAAACCTCAAATTCCCTGAATTTGTAGAAAAAGCACATGATAACAGCATCAAAGTCCGAGAAAACATTATACATATCATGACGACTTTTGTTTGTTTGTTTGTTTGTATGTATTGAATAGGCTCCAAAACTACTAGATCGATTTGGCTGAAAATTGGTGGGGAGGTAGCTTAGAACCAGGATAGGGTTATTGGATACTTTTTATACCGTTACCATTGAAAAATTCAAGATGGCGGATCTAATATATCGGACGTTTTGTAATTATGGTTCGATTCTATTCAAAATTGGTATCTGGGGGTTTTCGGGGTCGGAAATCATGATTCTTTCGCCAGAATTCGAAAATTCGGGCGGAATTTGGAAATTCAAGTTGGCGGAACCGATATGGCGGACGAGTTTTATAATTATAATCCGATTCTATTCAAAATTTGTAGGTGGGTGTTTTCGGGATCAAAAATTATGACTACTTCGTCAAAATTAGGGATTTCAATATGGTAGATTCAATGTTGCGGACGAGTTTTGTAATTACGTTTCGATTCTATTCAGAATTTTCATTTGGGGTTTTAGAAGTCGAATATTATCATTCTTTCGTAAAAATTGGGAAATTCACGTGAACAAAAAAGAAGTTGAAATAAATGGTAGTTTGAAAAACTGAAGAAACACGCTTTTATAGATAGCGAAACTAAAAAGAAGTAGAAAATAAGATATAATAATTGTGTCTTGATGAATATTTAACTGAAAATAGTAGATTGTTTTATTAGGATCAAAAGTGACACTTTGTTTGACAAGCGAATTTTGCATTTGCGAGGCGCACCGTTTAGCGAAGCCGAGCGAAAGCAAAATTTGCGAGTCGCACAAAGTCACTTTTGATCCGAATGAAACATGCTATTTTTTCTGCAACCGAAACAATTAACTCAAATAAACATGTGAAGTAACCACCAATGCCGTGCCATATGTATGCAATGCAACAAATATTGACAAATAATCCATGTGGTGAGGATAATCTACCTGCATTAACAGCAGGTTAGTTTTTCTAGGATGTTCGAATTGTAGTTTCAATATAAATACAACCACAGAGTGACATATTTGTGAATGAGCCAGGTGCTCTAATGGCAAATACCGCGCCAGTGCCAGCTATTAGGAACAAGACGTGGAAAATGTTAGGTTAGTGAGCATATCAACAATGATAATAGTGAATATTTATTCCTCTCCATGCTGGCCTACTACACTGTGTTCGCCTTGATAATCAAATGAAGCTAAACAATATCGTTGTTTGAGAAAAAAAAACTATTGCTTGCCGTAATTATTCAAAAACAAGTTATCCATCCCGAGAATAACGAATGAAATACAGATCAAGCAAGTATTTGAATCTTGAAGGCTTCCCTGATCAAAACAAAAATACTTAACTGAGATATTTATAATTCCAATACTAAACTATAATAAGGTGTATTTATATCTCCATCAGTATGGGTATGAAATGCCAAATCTGCTGAAATCGGAAACAAATCAGGTATGCGTCTCAAATAACCAACCGTCACAATGTTGTTTATTCTTGATGACGTCCAGTAGATCCTTTTTAGTTCCTAGGAGCTAAAGTTCAACTTTAGCTCCTAGGAACTAAAATTCAACTTTAGCTCCTATAGGAACCAAATATGTTGCCTAGCAACATACCTATTTTTGTGTCAGTAATAGAAACGTCAATTTAAGAGCTAATTTTGGTATCAAAATGGACGACTTTTGTATCGGTTGCAGAAAAAATATATTATAGAAATAATGTATATAGCAAAACAACGTTTGCGATGTCTGCTAGCAATATTATAACGATAAAATATCTGTTTTACTTGATTTTTTGGGATTTTCTCTTCTCGTTTCTATAAAATCAAAATATTCGTATTATTTCAATATATTTGTAGTGGGACAAATCAGATGATTTGTCCCAAAATGTCACTGCGTTTAAAAAATTTTTCTATCAGGGGGTCTAAAAGAAAAATCCAATAGTCAGTGACAATTTGTTTGAAAAAATGTTTGATGAAAAGGAACATAAATATATTGAAAAAATATCGATCTTCGGACGTTTCGAGACCAAATCTGCTCTCGTTCTCAACATGTGAATGAAAAATATTTCTCTTTGAAAGTTGTATCGAATAGGCTCCGAAACTACTGGTACGATCTGAAAAATTCTTTTACCATTAAAAACCGACATTATCCCTGATGAACATAGGCTTCTTTGTACCGCAGGAAAATGCTTCATTCCTACGGGAAAACGGGTAATAAGACAACGGGTAGTAGGAATTATCCTTCCGTACTTATCTTCTTCACATAAGTTCTTGAAAGTTTGCCATTTGCTGCCACCTTTTTCAGACCCACTGTAGAACCTCTCCGTGAACGACCCCGTACGATGCGTATCGATTTTCGATGCACCGCCACCGACCGATGCCGTCCCCGTGTATGGTGGTGGCTGCATGTCGACGAACCGCTTAATTCCCGTGGATGAATTATTTACGGACCGTCGCCCGGCGGAATCAATCAATTGCATATGCGACCCGGTCAAAAGGAAATTTTACCCCCTCCCCTCGATTCCTCCCATTCACTATCTGCCCCCTGACGTACGAGGAAATAGTCAACAAAAGTGTATAATATGGATCAGTGTCGGATTTATATTTTTCATGAAAAGGTATAGGCCACTTCATCTTTCCTAGAAGTTTCCACGTATCACTTACTTATAGGCCGTTATATTAGGTAGGACTCCCACCGATTGTTCTCAAGAAATGTGCTCCCGAACTAACACCTGTTCTCTGCAAGTTATTCAACTACTCTTACAAATTGGGGATATTCCCGTCCAACTGGAAAATTGCAAGAGTACAACCAGTTCCTGAAAAAGGCAAAAAGACCCTACCTAGCAATTACAGACCGATCGCACTGCTATCTATTATTTCAAAGATCATGGAGAAAGCTATCAACATCGAGCTCATGAAATACCTGGAATATCAAGGTATTATCAACGATAGGCAATACGGCTTCCGTCATCAGAGATCAACTGGCGACCTGCTCGTTTACGTCTCATATATATGACAGCAATCTATTGAAAAATATTATGAAATCTTAGTCGTGGCACTTGATATCTCCAAGGCATTCTATCGAGTCTGGCACCACGGAATCCTCGTCAAGCTTCCATCTCATGGCTTGCCTCCCCAGTTATGTTCTCTGCTAGCTAGTTTTCTCTCAAACAGGTCTCTTTATGTAGTGGTCGACGGAGTTTCATCTGACTCTCTTATCATAAATGCTGGTATTCCTACTTCATATCAACGACTTGTTGGAAGCAACTTCATGTCCAGTACACAGCTTCGCGGATAATAGTATCCTCCATACCGCCTTCTCTTCCAAGGCTCCAATACCAGCCAGGCAAATCAGAAACAAACGAGGGAGGAGTGTTGACAACACAAATATGGACTTGGCAACAATTCTCGAATGGGGATCCAATAACTTGGTAGATTTCAATGCAAACAAAACACAAGCATGCCTTTTCTCTAGATAAACCGATCTTACTGTGTCCAACATAAGCTTGTCAGGAGTAACCATACCTTTGAAGACATCCATTTCGATGCTTGGTATTACTATCAGCAATAACGTTTCTTGGGAAAATCACGTGAGATCAATTGCTGATAGTGCATCCCAAAAACTTGGTTTTCTGTTTCGCGCCAGGAGCTATTTCACTTCTATAGTCAGCTGCTTATGATCTATAAGGCACAGATCCAACCTATTTGGAGTGCAGCACCCAAACATACCCTGAAACTGTTGGATTCTGTCCAAAAAAGGGCAATTCGTCTCGTGGGTGATGCCTCTAGCTCACAAACTCACTTCTCTGGGACACTATAGGAAAGTTGGCGATCTGGCTCTTTTTTATAGATATTTTAATGGAGCTCTTCTGAAATATCAACAATTGTTCCTCCCTTGGCAGTCCCCGCGAGATTAACCCGTCGAGTTGAGGCTTCGCACCCCTTCGTGGTCACTTTGGAGACCTGCCGAACATCTCTTTCCAAAGACTCGTTCATCCAACGAACAGCGAGGCTCTGGAACACATTGCCAAGGTAGGTGTTTCCCTAGGCACGTAACCTCCGTAAATTCAAGATGAACACCAATTCCTACCTTATTTCCTTTGGTTCTCACGATGTTCTCTGAACATTACAGGATGTATATATATGATATCACAGAGGGAGTTTTGCAGGGTGAACCGCTAAGCCCTATTTTATTTTCTTTATTTCTCGCCGACATAGAAGAATATTTCTTGTCTAGAAATCATACTGGCGTTAACATCGATAGCATCAATGATATCATGATGTTATTATATGCTGATGACCTAATAATTTTGAGCGATTCTCCCATTGATTTGTCGCGCAAGCTACGAACTTTAGAAGAATACTCAACAAAAAATAAACTAACAGTAAACACACAAAAAACAAAAATTATGATTTTTTGCAAAGGCGGCTACCAAAGCAATTATAAATACAAGTTCAACTTATTCAATGAACCTCTGGAAGTTGTAAAAAAAATCTCATACCTAGGTATAGAGTTCTCATCCTCCGCACTTTTTCTGGAAATGAGCAAATCGGCCACAAAAAAAGCTAATCAGTCAGTCGGTGCCGTTATGAACTTGATGATCCGCTCCAAAATTAACTCCTGGGAATCCAGAATGAAACTATACGAATCGATTGTATTATCATCATTGTCATATGGCATTGGGGTTTGGGTTCTGCGGTATGCTGATATAGTGGAACGAGCTCAGGTAGGATTTTTTAAACGTTTACTTTCTCTCCCAAGGAACACTCCTGATTATATTGTTCGCTTAGAAACATCATCCACCCAACTCAGACTAATAATCTTCAAAGCAGCTCTCTCATTGCTTAATGAAATCAAACTATTGGAAGACTCTCGCCTTCCTAAAATCTGCTTCTTGGCACTTACTGAATTGAATAATACAGATGGAAGGTACAATTGGGTTGAGCAGGTCAAGCAATGTTTTTTGTTCGCTGATGAAGAACAACGCTGGCAGAATTTCTTATTGTACGTCTCCAAGAGTGATACTGCCTGTGTTTTAGAAGCATTTCAAAGGAAATTACTGCGTTATGATTTAGAGAGATCATCGAATTCTTCATATCCCCTCATCTACCGAGATCTGTGCTTGTGTCTTGATGGCCAAAACTGCCTGAGAGCTTCTCTGCCCATGTATATTGTGAGACTGATCACTCAATTACGAACTTGCAGCAAAAAAATCCTCAGATTAACCTTCAACGGCCTAGTTTACTCAATCGACACTGAAGTAACATGTTCTATTTGTAACCTACATGAAATCGAATCTCTTGAACATGTCTTGTTGGTATGTCCAATTTATAGAGGCATACGGGAAAATGAACTTTTTGAGCATCTGAATAATATAGAAGATATCACTCGGCTTTTGAGCTACGGAACACTTTTACAACTCAATACCTTGGTTCACTCAGTGATGAGCATTTTGAAACTCAGGTCATTCATTATCAACGAATAAACGTAGGGATAAATATTGAAATTGTTATTCGAATTTTCTTTCTTTTTTTTTTTTTTGTACACTACTCACACTTAATTGGTTCTTGAACTCATCATCATATATGTATACAGTTTATTTTTCCACTCTCTTATTTTTAGAATTTCGAGATATGGTATTATGGAAACAGATTGATATAATTTTTCCGTTTTTCAACTCGAACTCCAACCCTTGTAATAAGAATTATAATTCTTTTGATACAATAAATGATCTATCTATCTATCTATCTAACATTACAGGATGTCCCTTTCCATGGGAACCAGAACATAAAAAAAATTTATTGGAATGATTCACTTCTGCTCAAACTGATTCATAACTACACTACAGGTATCGATGCAAAACAAGTTAATTCATTATTCAACAAATATTCAATACATAAGGCGAACAAAATTATCGATCAAAGCTGTCTTCAAATAATACGGATATTCAACGTCATTCATTTTCTGGTAACGACCGAAGCCAGATTGTCAATTACTGTTTTCAACTCGATCCGGTTTGTAGATAATCCTGTTCTATTGGGGTGTTTTCCATTGACAAACATCAATAAATTTTCATTCGACCTATAACCCTACTGACAATCATTGTTCTCCACATAAAGGGGCAGTGTTCCAGTTCAATCGAAGAAGTAAAAAGGAGAAAAAAGAATCGAGCATCCAGAATGGATTTCCATTCGACACAAAACAGATTTTTGGGATCTCTCAGTTCCGCAATTGCCCAATCCCAAATGAAATTGCTAGGTTATGTATTATGTATGAGTTCAGTGGAGAACATGAAGTTCAATTTTATTTCAAAGAAGAGTTTATAGTCCTGAAAAGTAAGAAAAAACACAATTGGATGAGCATTGAGTGTCCAATATACAGGGTGTTTTCGAAGTTGGGGCAATGATAAAATAAGGTGTAATATAAGACTTTGACACGAAACAATTGTTTCGACAATTTGTCTAAGAATGTGCGCTTTCACCACACTACATCTTCTAACTATTATTGAATGTTCGAAAAAGTTGCAAAAGTCGTTGATACTACCGGTGCTTGTGATCTTGTCGGAAGCAAACGCTTGGGTTGGGCTTTCAACTGAGCTCAATATCTTTCAAAATTCATTCTTTCGTTTTGTTTCTCCGTCTTCTATCATCCATCTCATTTATTGCCCCAGTTTCGGAATTCCAATGATATATTTCATTAATTTCATGAAATACTGATTCAAAATTAATCAGACATGAACACCAAAACTTTTCATTCGTGGTAAGATCAGAAATAACTCGAATCCCACTTTATCATTTGAAACGCCATCCAATATATTTTTTCTACTGCTATAACAAGAAAAAAATGCTCTTGTTTTACCGTCTTCGATAAATCAATGAGATAATTTGTATGTCATCAATTTCACTCCCGTATCTGATATCACATAACTTCATTATTTCATTATGTCACAATATCTCAAATTTCAAGCAATGACAGCTCTGTCTGATAGATGAGCAATACTTTAGAGGAAATAAGATGGCTACAAGCCGAAGAAATGGAAAATCTCGTTGTTATCTGTAGCCGTAGCAATAGTATAGTATATAACTCGCATGGAATGCTGGTTTCCCATTCGTATGATTTGCAAACTTCATTCTCCTGGGAAATGACTATCATTCCGTGCTCGTTAAACAATATACTATTTTCAGTTATTGTATTGAATTTCGCTTGAAATAATTTTATATATCACCTTCAAGATGATAGAGTGATCGATAATTGAAATTTCAAAATGAATGAGTTGCAGTATAAGCTACGAGCATTGCGTACCTTTGATTTCCACTCACATAGTTCGAAATCTGTCTTCACCTTATTTTTACTTCCAGCAGCTTTTGAATTATACAAGCCAAACTGAAGTCTATACAAGACTTTGTACCTATTCAATACTTCATTTGTTATCTCAATTGACATTTTCTTCATCATATTGATAAATCACATAATGCTATATCGTTGAAAAGCTGTTCTTGATTAGGATTGGAAAAACTGGAAGAATAAATCAGGGTGCTATACCGGGTGGGTCACGGTCGATGGCACCTTAGACGTTTACGGAGAACGGGACATAAGATCATTCTGAAAATTTGGTTACTCAAGTAATTGCTGTTGATCTATCGTTCTAAAATATTTTCAGCTCTGCGGCGTTGCCGCTTCTATCGAAAAGTAGCAACAACTTTGTTATTTTAAATGGAACACCCTGTATTTTATCGCATTTTCAGATTCTCTCTGGAGAGCTGATTTCATCGATGTATCACACTTGGGGTCTAGCGGAAATGAATACAGAGATATAGGGTGTGAAAAATCGACATTTTTCAACTTTAGGAATTTTTTTTGTCGAAACTATTCATTATTGGTCAAAACGGCTCACATGTCCCTATCCCAACTTTTGATCAACTATCTACTGACATTTAATTGAAACATATACAGGGTGGTTCAGAATTCAGATTCTTGATCACCCGGTATATGTCCCAATTAAATATCAGTAGATAGTTAATAAAAAGTTGAGATAGGGACATGTGAGCCGTTTTGACCAATAATGAATAGTTTCGACAAAAAAAATTCCTCAAGTTGAAAAATGTCGATTTTTCACACCCTATATCTCTGTAATCATTTCCGCTAGACCCCAAGTGTGATATATCGATGAAATCATCTCTTCAGAGAGAATCTGAAGATGCAATAAAATACAGGGTGTTTCATTTAAAATAACAAAGTTGTTGCTACTTTTCGATAGAAGCGGCAACGCCGCAGAGCTGAAAATATTTTAGATCGATAGATCAAGAGCAATTACTTGAGTAACCAAATTTTCAGAATGATCTTATGTCCCGTTCTCCGTGAACGTCTAAGGTGCCATCTATCGTGACCCACCCTGTATATATTTGAAAAAAGTAAGATTTGATTGAGATTTTGATTGCTGCAAATCATGATACTTATCTGGAATATTTTTCACGATTTAATCTAAGCTCAAGTTTTCTCTATATAACAAAATACAGGGTGGCACAGAAAACATGTTTTCGAATAAGCATATGGAAATTTAGATCGCAAATAACTGCGTAATCGTTTGAAATAACCCAAACAAACCCGGTATCAATGAATTCGTTATAACAATCCCTAACCGATTATGGAATACAATACAGGGTGTCCCATTTCAAAATCAAAAGTTCCAGTAAAACCCTATCTCGAATAAAAGTTACAGCCCTGGTCTTTTTTGTGCCCTTCTCTGTATAAAGAAATACATTTAGAATTCGCAATCTCTATGTGATGAAACTGTCAATTCTTTCTCGGATTATTCAACAGAAAACAACTACTTCCAATTCAGAATTTTTTTCCACGTCGTGTATGATAAATATCAAGTCATACATCCAAAAAGCATTGAAAACGTTGTCCAATCAAAGAGTGTTTGTTCATTCAAGGATATTCGAAGTGTCACTTATCATATGGTGGAGTTCTAAAGCTCGAGGATGCAATGATATACAGGGTGAAACCGGAGTGGAAAAAATTCAAGGTTGATCTTGTAGGTGAAATATATATATATATATAAAATACTAGTGATTTAGAAACAAACACTGTGGTTCAATTCTTCATAGGGTTGCAGTCAAAATTTTAGGCATCAAATAAGTGAACTCTTCGTTATTTAGCCGAGCTTTCGGAAATGTTTATTTCCTTTTTCAAGACATCTATAAGAAAAATGGTATGCATAAAAAACAATATCAAACTCATAAGAAACTAAGTACTTACTTAACATGAGATTGGTTTAAAGTTGGAACAATTAAAGAACAGACGATTCATTTGCTGAATTTGTTACACAAACTGGAATACATTAGGATTTGTAAAACGTAGAAAACAATTTAAAAAACAGTAAACCACCGGTGCTTTTTCATAGTCGACTTCGATATCTCCACAAGATGGAAGCTAACAAACGGCCACAGATGATACAAATAATACGGAAAGAGCCGAATCGATTTCGATATCGATTACGAAAAGGTACGGATGGTGGGAAATTTGAATTGATAATTGGGTGGTGAGCCAACTTATTATTTTTTTTTTTCCAAATTGTTTTCTACGTTTTACAAATCCTAATGTATTCCAGTTTGTGTAACAAATTCAGCAAATGAATCGTCTGTTCTTTAATTGTTCCAACTTTAAACCAATCTCATGTTAAGTAAGTACTTAGTTTCTTATGAGTTTGATGTTGTTTTTTATGCATACCATTTTTCTTATAGATGTCTTGAAAAAGGAAATAAACATTTCCGAAAGCTCGGCTAAATAACGAAGAGTTCACTTATTTGATGCCTAAAATTTTGACTGCAACCCTATGAAGAATTGAACCACAGTGTTTGTTTCTAAATCACTATGTAGTATTTTACCTCAACTAGTCAGTCATAGACTACCCTTCTCTTAAACTATATATATATATATATATATCAAACTTTATTAGCACACAGTGCTCTTCATTACAGTTAAATCTACAATAAAATACAATAAGTCAATAAATAAAAACATAGAAATATGGAACTAAGACACAGACACATGAATTACGTCACATATTTTAATATAAGGGTAATTAACAGATTTCTCCTTTCTCAATTGATCAATCAATAATTTTCTTTCACAAATAACACACACGATTCTTTAAAACTATCTAGTGACACACATCTTTTCATTTCACAGGGCAAATTATTGAACAATACCAGACCTTTTGTATATAAAGTATCACAGACAATATTTACTGAATTTATATAGAAATCATTCGCTGCTTGTCTTCTGGTATTGTGACAATGTACATACATCTTGAACATAATTTAGCTCACTTGATAAATACAAAGGCAACATGTTATTTTTCAATTTATAAACAAAAATAAGTGTATTATATGAAATTCTTTGCTTGATATTCATTAATTGCAATGTGTTCAGCATTGTTGTGACTGGTGTGCGTCTTTTACAACCCAAGATAGCTCTTATTGCACGATTTTGGACTTTTTGTAGTGTATTAATCTGTTCGTTACTCAAGAAACTCAGTAAAGTACCACAATAATCAATATGAGGTGAAATTATTGACTTGTAAATTGTTAATTTCGTGAAATGAGATACTTTATCACCAAGCCTGTACATGAAATCTATTTTTCGCGCAATTTTCTTTTTAATGTATTCACAATGGCTGTTAAAATTCAGTTGATAATCAATGATCACTCCCAAATACTTGAACATTTTCACTTCTTCAATGATTTCTCCGTTTATCAGAATATTGAATTTTATTTTATTTTCCTGGATAATTTTTGAATTTGCTTTCGAAGATATAATCATGAATTTCGTCTTTGTTACATTAATTTTGAGTCCATTGTCACAGATCCAGGTGAAAATATTCTCAAGATCTTCATTCAAGAATTTCTCCACATCCTCTTTCTTGCCAGAGAAGTTAAAGCAAGGTATCATCCGCAAATAGTTTCAGCTTACAATTCTGGACGTGATGTATAAAGTCATTCATGAATAAAATAAATAATATTGGTCCCAGTACCGATCCTTGTGGTACTCCATGCATGACCTTTTCCCTATTTGAGTAAATGTTATTGTATTTAACAAGTTGTTCTCTATTCTGTAGATAGCTCTGAAACCATTCGAGAACCTTTCCGCCTATTCCATATTTGTTCAATTTCTTCAAAAGTAAATCTCTATTTATCGTTTCAAATGCCCTCTGTAAGTCCAAGAAAACCACCCCGATGATTTTCTTATCATGAATATCAACTTTCCATTTGGATATCAAAAACTGAAGAGCCGTTTCACACGAGTGACATTTCCTAAAACCGGATTGTTGTTCGATAAGTATTTCATTTGAACTGATGAATTCAAAAGTTGATCTTTGACGGCAAGCTCCAACAATTTTTCAATTATTGGTAATGTATTGATTGGGCGATGTTCAGCTGCAAATTGTGTATTAGGTACTTTTGGAATCGGAATCACTGTAGATATTTTCCATACATCAGGAAATAGTCATCCAAGATTTGGATTCTAGAACATCAAGTCCGCCCAATTTCTCCACGAGATGGAGTCAACCGCAATTCTCAACCTAGGTGATAGATGACCGAAAGAGTAGCGAACTTTCCAGAGCCCATTTTATTTATTGCTCATTTCATGCAATCGGCCCTTCAACCCCCACCCCTTCAATTCGCCAAAGCCGCTTTGATGAATGTTCGGCCATGTATTACCGGAGTCATTGCATCCCGAGGACAGCTTTATTGGCGGCATCGGCAGTATCTCTGTCTCCTTCTAACTCGCTGTCGCCGCTCGATTTTGAGGCCGTTTTTGCGTTCGGCATATCGAACGGATGCGATTGCGGGATAATTAACGAGAACGATCTGGTACGGCGAGGGATTGCGTAATTAGTGGCTCTCTCCGATTATATGAGAATCAGAAGTGGGATTTTTGTGAATCAGAAGTGGGATTATTGTTTGGGAAATCAGAAGTGGGATTATTGTTAGGGAAATCAGGAGTGGGATTTCATTTATCAATAGGGGATACTGTGAAATCAGAAGTGGGCTGGAATATTCAAACAGTGTATCATGCTTCACGTGTGACACCCACTAAACATGGAGACATAACTTGAACATTATTGTTATATTACATTGTTACTTTGTGAAGTTTTTTAGAGGAACGCCCAATGTCACAAAAATGTTGCGGGAATAAGCCTTTGTGCCTCTTGTAAATATCACAACATATGATGATGGATAATATCATATGAATATATCAAGAATTACATAGAATCAATGTTGCTTTATAACGCATATTAAATATTACTCAAAACATCTGAACAAAATTGTATATCAACAATCTAATTATTTTCCATGAGTTTTTAGGTTATGTCTATTTTTTCTGGAATCATCAAGAAAATCATCTGAATGATCTTCAGGAAAGACAGAGAAGAATATCTATCCCTGAATATAAGTAACTGTGTCAATGAATTGATCTTGCCGTACTCTTTGAATACTATAGGAATGATCTAGTTACACAGTGATATTTTGAGAAATATTAATCACTATCGTTGTTAGTATCATTTTAAATACTGTCTGTAGGTTAATCGAGGAGATGGTACATCCATTATTCCAGATATATAGAAAAAATATCAGATTTTTACTTTTCTTTGGACATTTTGGGAACGAATCTGCTTTCGTTTTCAACATAAAAAATGTTGCCGCCGGTTAACCCCTACGCTAGGTTAGTATGCTTTTCAATCGTCTCGAGCCAATATTTATATTCTATCGTCTGACCGGCACTGGGAGTACGTTACCAATCATTTATTGCGCCATCTATCGACATTGGTTTGAGACTGATATGAGGTATATATTGGAATGCTGAAATCGATGTGTATCTTCAAAACAATATGTTACCGATATGCAATTGAACATGGAAATATAATATTGTTTTTTTTTATGACCGACATGGAGAAAAATATTGAATTGTCGATATAGATATTCATCTTTGAAACAATATGCATTTGATATCTTCCGCATGATGTAGATGAAATGATATTAATCAATATAGGTACGTGCGATGTTCCACGGATATTATAGGACTTTCCTTCCGGGCGTTTCAAGAGATTGGAAACGAAAAAATGATGATCGAATATTGTTGAAACTATATTCAACCAATGTGCCGTCGAATTCGAATATACAATATCGCATAGCCGCGTCAGAGTCGACATGCGGAGAATATTGGTTATAATTGCAGGAAACAATATGTATACGATGTAGTTGTACCGACGTTTGTGAATATCATATAATATTTATATATATGTTTTCTACATATTGTAAACGAACTTTCCAACAAATATTGCTTCAATATTGTAGTTGACAACCCACATTTAGCTCAGGTTGAACCAATATTTCACCAATATTAATATCATTCCTATATTGTTTTTCCAATATACTTCCATATTGGACCAATCAGGATTCAGTTAATTTGATGTGCTATCTGGGTAAAATCAACTGAATCAAGGCCTAAGATTCACGTGATCAGAAAAATTCTGTACTCAACTCATCCCTTGAAGTCTTCAACAGGCTTTCAGACCTCGCCTTCGGCTGTGGGTTTGAATTTGCCAACACGTCATGTAGATCCATCCCTTGGTAGAAGGGGATCGAAAGCATCATCAAGATTCATGCCCTGGAGACTACATCAGTCATGCATATAGGCCATAGGAAAACTGTATTCAACAAAAACTGTTGAATCGATTCACTATAGTTGTGGTTAATTCAGCAAAACTTCGGATTGTTTGTTTCCTGCTATGGGTTGAGGAATAGGACAAGTTGAAAAAAGTACATTTATTGACAAGCACTTTCCTGAAACGAGATCTTTTGACAAATCTGACGATATTGATTTTTTTACGATTGGATCAAATATATGAACATGAATTGAATATTACTAAGGAGGATACTGGATAATAATTCATATACTTTTGTCAAGTGTGCCATGAATAGCAATAGCATAATATTTGGCAGTCATTTTCATCGAGTAGTCGACTCACTTAGTTGATGACAGTGATATACGATTGATGAGCAAACAGAGAGAGTTAAATTCCATGAAATATTGGAAGTGACTAAAAAAAATGGAGTAGGCGTTCAAACTTGGAAATGTCGCATTATGATTCTAAAATTCCGCATTCTGATTATGAAATAAGGCATTCTGATCCAGAATTGTCTCATGAATCAGAAAAATGTTACAATTCCGGGTAAACCAGAGATGACCGAAAAGAAAAAACTATGCAAAAAATATCCTCTTCATATATCTACCATTCACCTATACCGAATCTCATTTTGAAACATTCTATATTATTGAAGTTATGACTTGTCTAATAATTTCGTTGACTCCCAGTATAGGGTGTTTCAATTGAAGAAATTGTCGAGGATGAAATTATTCAAACGTGGGTCACCCAGTGTATTTATTTTTCTCTTATAAATGTGGCAAATTCAATTTTTTCTGCTTGGCATGAATAAGGAAAGTAGTTGTTTATGTTTCCTTGTCAATTACTATTGTTCATTTTATTGGACATTTTGAGAAGATCACTCTGAATACAATCTCAATTGTGGACGTATTTATTCATGTAATATCAGCCGTTCCTCAAATTTGTCTATTTTACGAAAAATAAACATCTGCGAGAATTGTCAACACAAAAAAACGAATCCATGAAATCAAGATTCTCACAATCACATTTCTTACTAAACCACTTCGATGTCCCATCGTCTCGGTATCGAATTCCACCCGTTGTATGAATGATTTATTCAGCTCGATAATCGTTATTTGGGTCTAATCCTCCAAAGATACGGAATCTATCGAGCTGCACTGAGCTGCACTGAGCTGCACTCGACTTCCTGATTGAATCCCCTCAAATGCGAGCCATCTAGTGTGGATCGGCGACCGCCACTTCTGTTTAGAACTGACGATGTCGTCGAATACCAACCGATTCTATATACAAGACGATGCCCGAAAGCGATTCGAAAGAAGTTTCATGGCCCATGAATGAGATTCTTGAAGATCTTGCAATTCAGAAATGAAATCCTCCAGAAATCTATGCAATAAATCGTATAGACGAATAAAACCGTTAGTGTTTTCTTCCAAAACGTCGAGCTGCGCCTAAGTGGTTCAGGAACGAGTAGCTACCAACAGACCAGTTTCGAGCTCTTGGCTCTCATCAGTGCAGGGCTGTCCCAGATAGCTTCTTGACCGCTACCTTGGGCGGACCTGACCCAACGTAAACGCTTCTCAGCATTAATACCACCCGAAGCGTTCAACGTCCGCGAAATGAACGCGAACGCCACCTGGCAAAGAAAGGAACACTTCAAAACAAGATCCCATCTCAGGTGAAATGGAAGTGGCTGGTTGCCCGACTGGCGTATTTTCAACTAGAAAAAGCCAAATACTCAAAGTGGAATGCAATGGTTACAAAGAGAGAGAAACTCGTGGGGTATGAATGCTGAGATACGTTCACGTTGGGCCGGGTTCGCATTAGATAGCGGTCGAGAATGCTATCTGGGACAGCCCTGCACTAATGAGAGCCAAAAGCTCGAAATCAGTCTGTAGGTAATCACGCGTTACTGAACCATTTAGGCGCAGCTGGACGTTTAGGAAGGAGACACGTACGATTTTAGTCGTCTATAAGAATTATCGCATAGATATCGGGAGGATGTAATTCAATTCTGCGTTGCATATATAGCCAGGAAAGTTTTAGTTGTTTTTCTCTCGTTATCTATCATTTCCGTTCATTTTATGAACTGTTGTGATGATTACTTTGGGTTTCTCTCTGTTTGTGACTACTCACAATCCTTCATTCTTGTTTACATCTCGCAGCGCCCTCATCGGTAGTTGGAATCGCGAATAGGGTGGTCTTCAATAAAATCATGAAACTCCGAATAATTACAATACATCTACAAGAACGATGAAGTTGGCTTCAAGAGTAAAAATTGTTCATTCGAAGCTTCGATCACGAATCATTGACAATGAAGTGATCGAAAGAAACTAGGGTTATATTAAAATGCAAACGACATAGGTATTATTAGCAATATTTTCCTACCAGATTTTTTATTCAGAAATAGGTATTTCTTTTAAGTAAAAACACAATATCCTCAACTTTAGATCAGCTCATTACATTGCTCCTAACCATAACAAGTCTGGATTCTATATCCTGTAGTCAGTAGTGAAACTTTCAGTAACTTGACTATACAGTACTAACTGTATCAATCAAATCAATCAAAATATGCTTTATTGTCGGAAGATTGGTATCTTATTGACAAAGTCTTGTATAAAAAAACAAAATATCAGATATGTATAAATATAAAACACATGTCACAAAACAATTAATAAATGGGTGAAATTAAATTAAATAAAATAAACATAAAATACATTCACATCTGCAGAAAAGTCAAGTTATAATTTCCAGGTTATCACAGTAGAATTCACTGATTGAATAATAAGCCTTTTCGATTAATATATCTTTAATCGAACTTCGGAACTTTTTGATATCTGTAATATTTGTTAGATTAGTAGGAAGGTGATTGTATACTTTAATACTTTCATAAATCAGAGAATGTTTAGTCAAAGCAAATTTTGGAATGGGTAGATGAAGCATATGGTTCTGTCTAGTACTATGACAATTTGTTCCGGGAGTGTACATGCTAGTTTTATTTTTATGAATTGAGCATACTGTTTCCATTATGTATAAACAGGTGACAGTTAATATTTTGTGGCTGATGAATAAAGGCTTGCAGTGATCTCTGGATTTAGACTTTGTAAGGTATCTCAATGACCTCTTCTGAAGAGCAAATATCGTATTAAGTAACTGTAGATTACAATGGCCCCAGAAAGCTATTCCACAGCGAATATGAGATTCGATCAATGCAAAGTAAGCTATTCTAGCCGTAGTATACCCTAGTTCATTTGATATTACTCTTATTGCATAACATCCACTAGAAACTTTTTTACTCAAATAGAATACATGTTCTTTAAAATTTAATTTATTGTCTATATAAATGCCTAGGAATTTAGAGTGCTCTTTGTTTTCTATGTAGCGGTTCTCCAATTCTAAATCGTCTAGTACACATTTGAAAGTAACTAGCTTTGTTTTGTTTAGGTTGAAGCATAAAGAATTCGCGTTACACCAGGTTTGAATTTTTTGAATATCTATTTTTATCATATTTGATAGCTGATTAATTTCTTTATGACTCCATATAATAGTGGTATCGTCGGCAAATACAGTGAATCGTCCTGCGATGTCAATGGTTATTAGGTCATTTAAATAAATTAAAAACAACATTGGTCCTAAAACAGACCCCTGAGGTACTCCATGTTTTATGTCACTTATATCAGACTGTCCACTTGATGTTTTCACAACCTGGCGACGTCCTGACAGATATGACCCGAACCAGGTCAAATTTGTTCCTCTTATACCATAATGGCTGAGCTTCCGCAGCAGCGCTTCATGATCAACGCAATCGAAGGCTTTCGAAAAATCACAAAACACTGCTGCAACAGCCCTGCCACTATTTATGCTAGAGTATGCATTCTCTAGAAAGGAGAAAATAGCATCTGTGGTGCTTTTCGAACTTTGAAAGCCGAACTGAAGACTAGATAGCACATTGTTTATCGATAAGAAGGACATTAATCTTTTTTTCACTAATCTTTCAATAATTTTTGAAAGGGTCGATAATAAAGAGATGGGCCTGAAATTTGAGGGATCCTCCAGATCTCCACCCTTATGTAATGGAATTACCATAGCTATTTCCAGACAAGTCGGAAATATGCCACTCCTGAATGATTCATTAATGCATTCCACCAAAACATGTAATGCACTTAGAGGTAGGTTTTCAAATATTTTTACAGATATTCCATCTATACCCGCCGAATTTTTATTTTTAATTTCATTGATTATCTGTATAAGCTCATGCACATCGGTATCTGTAAGAATGAAGTTGTCAGCAACATTTACATTATTTAGATATTCCAGGGGGTCACAACTGGCTTTTATATTCTCTTTCAGTTTTTCGCCAATAGATCATGGATCATCCTGTAGGGATTAGGACACCGATCTTAGGAGCCTCTCTTTCCTTCTCCTGAATCCGATCTGCCTGCCGAACGCTATCAATGTGTAAAAAGGAATCACCCGTAATGGCACAAAGTCCTTTAGTGCCGGATGCAGCTTCTACTTACGTGAAATTGGTATGTGCTCAATTGAGACGTTTTATTTACGAAACCTCTCAGTACGCCTGGGTATTAGCTCCTTTTTCGTTGTTTGCTCCTGGTGTTCTGGCAGAAAATCTGCGCGACACGATTTTCCTTGCATGAGAAAGCAGGATCGGTGGAATAGTGGCACAGATAAAGTGGAGGAAGGGTGCAGTTTGGACGTTTTTGCACATAAACCGGATGAAATCTTGTTGTTGTTTGAATTTTTCAGGGAGATTTCCGATAGACCAATTGTCTGGATGGAGTTGTTGGAGAAGTTCTCCTCAAAGGTTAACGAATTGGAATGATACACAAAAGATACCTAAAATACCACATTATCATTCAGAAATCACTGAATCCGTTATTTCATTCATGAAGATGCAGCATCCGACACTGAAGGACCATGTGTCAATACGGGTGATTTTTTTTCACACACTTATATTATCCAGCAGGTAGATCGGATTGAGCCAGATGGGAAAAGACCTTCAGGGATCAGTGTTTCACAATTTTGAGTAGAATAAGCTATCTGATTCATTTTGAGTGGGTACTGAAACCTACTGATAGTCCCGACTCACCAAGAGATGTTGCTTCAGCCTCATGCTGGATCAAGTAGCACACATACAGTGCTTTTCTTCAATGCACTCCCCTTCCTTTTATTTTCTGAACCGGTCAACGAAAAAAATCGAAACTGGAGGTAATGATATGGATTCATGAATACTACATTTTCGAGTAAAATTGACAGATGAAAATTTCAAGATAGCAACTGAGCGATATTACGAAAATATTGACAGAATATTGTGAACGTGATATTGGCGGAAAACAGAACATGAACATTCGGCGATATTGCTACAATATTAGTTTCAAAATGAGGGTGAGCATTTTTCTTTAAAATGTGTGATTCATGGTTGTAATCCTGGCAGCACCTTGGTACCCTAGAAGTGGTTCGGTTTCCACTATAAGCTGTAGGTCCCGCTCTTCCTAACCCCGCACAAGTTTCGACTTCTGGGGAGTTGGTTCCCAACTTTGAAGTAGCGATATACAAAAAATATAGAAAATCGGCATGTTGCTATATCGTCTTGAGAACATTGGGGAAATATTTTCATTCTAATATTGGTTGAACATGAAATGTAAAATCCATATTGGTGAGAAATTGAAAGTGAACATTGGACAATATTGGTGCAATATATACACAATGAAAACTTATGATTCAGTATAAGTCTCAATGTCGTTGATCCTCAGTAGATACTGAGAAGTTTCAAAGCATCTCGAAGTAACAGAGGATGACAAGTTTCGAGAATATGTTGGACGAATCTTCATCAACCAAATCGATATTAATCGGCAATATGTTCTTTGAATCTTGTCGCTATACTCCGACGTGTTCATACAATTCGATCCATGAATCCCCGTTGGGATTACCAAATGCTACCAGGAATGGTTCAGTATAAGTCTCAATGTCGTTGATCCTCAGTAGATACTGAGAAGTTTCAAAGCATCTCGAAGTAACAGAGGATGACAAGTTTCGAGAATATGTTGGACGAATCTTCATCAACCAAATCGATATTAATCGGCAATATGTTCTTTGAATCTTGTCGCTATACTCCGACGTGTTCATACAATTCGATCCATGAATCCCCGTTGGGATTACCAAATGCTACCAGGAATGGTTCAGTATAAGTCTCAATGTCGTTGATCCTCAGTAGATACTGAGAAGTTTCAAAGCATCTCGAAGTAACAGAGGATGACAAGTTTCGAGAATATGTTGGACGAATCTTCATCAAGCAAATCGATATTAATCGGCAATATGTTCTTTGAATCTTGTCGCTATACTACGACGTGTTCATACAATTCGATCCATGAATCCCCGTTGGCATTACCAAATGCTACCAGGAATGGTTCTTTTACCGAAAAAGCAACGTTGAGCTTCTGCAATCTGAAATTTTCATTTGAGTTTTCATGAATCTCCTACTATACTAGTGTGTGAACCAGGATGTGTGCTTCCTCGGGGAGGTATGCTTCAGTATTCCAGGCAGAGGTGCATGCTATTGAGGCATGCCTGAGAGAGAATATTGTGAGAGGATACAGAGGTAAACAAATCCTCATTTGCTCAGACAGTCAGGCGGCCATTCAATCTCTAACATGTAATAAAATCAGATCAAAATTGGTCTGGGATTGCATTCAAAGCCTGCTAACCCTGGCTAACCACACCAAGGTAACTCTTTAATGGGTGCCAGGGCATAAGGGAATTGAAGGCAATGAAGCAGCTGACGCTCTTGCCCGGCAAGGGTCTGCGACGTTGTTTATGGGGCCGGAACCTGTGTTCGGTATCCCCAAAACCTCAATACGCGGCTGGCTGGCAAGGTGGATGCAAGAAAGACATCATGCATACTGGAACGATGTCCCAGGACAAAGACACAGTAAACTGATGGTTGGAACACTGTCCAAAACAGTGACTAACGACATTCTGAGCCTAAACAGAAGTCAGATCAAACAAGTGACGGGACTAATAACCGGTCACTGCCCCTCGAGGAAACATATGCATCAAATGGGCATCTATACAGACGAACCCATATGCAGACTATGCAATGAGGAGGAGGTAATATTGGAGTGCGAAGCACTAGCGCGTTGAAGATACAACCTTCTGGGAGCAGTAAACTCTCAAGAGGCATTTTCAAAGAATGATTTGGTGAAGAGGCTGCTAAACCTCATCAAGGCGAACCTGTTCACCTAAGTCAACAGCATGATCAGGAATACAATAGGCCCAAAGGCTGCAGTGTTTTGGGCTTCAAACCCTGACTGATCATTCTGCTATTAATCAATCAATCAATCAATATCTAGTGTCATTTCTAGAGTGGTGGTTTGATGAACATAACTTCTGTTCTGTATTAGTTTCACTATGTTTTTGGATGTATGGCAAATCGATATTCATCATACAGGACGTAAAAAGAAATTGTTAATTGAGAAAACTCAATCACTATATTATTTATTATGAAAGTCTGCTAACCATTGCGAATCACAATATGTTTGATGTAATTCCCACCCTGTGTACATGGTATTCGTACATGTTTTCTCACCATTCAATAACTATATTCTGATTCCTTTTTGCTATTTCTAATAGTGTATGAAGAAATGGTGATCAAATCTCTTGATCAATTATATTATCTATGGAAAAATGTATCGTTTGATATCGAGAATATGAAAAAATATTCCCAAATGGAATTAAAAAAAAAGTGTGATTCCGAAATTTGCTATCAGATTTGTCCAACCAGATTTTGTGATTCAGAAATATAGTACATAATCTGAATGTAAAGATTAAACTGTGAAAACTAATGTCTGAGGAATAAAAAGCTTCAAAAAACCAACCAGACACTAGTTCATCAACTTTTGATGCAACCGCAAGTAATTTTAGATACAGAAGCTTCTTTTTCGCGTACAAGGAAGAATAATCCCTTCCATTTTACGAGCGTTGCTAAATATTTCACAACTTTTAATAACGCAACTATCAAGCTGTGAGCCCTGAAAAGTCGAAAATAACTTTCATTCCACGCTCGTGGATTTTCAGAAAAATTCACCGACGTACATAAACTCCTCTCATCTATTATTGAAGTAGACAAAAATTACTTTCAGAATTAACGCTACCACGAGAGCCGAGCCGATTACAGCAAAACATATTACAGCGTGAGGAGAAGTCGGTGCCACAGCTTTATTATGGGAAGAGAAGAAACACTAGGAAACATCTGGAAAGAGGTTTCCGAAACCGCATTGAGTATCGCCCGTTTTAAGCGATTTGGAAATCGAAGCATCGATGGCATCGAATTTTCCTTCAGGAACATGCCTTTATGTTTTGGCATGTAAATGGCTCATTCTTCTGACAAAAATGGGTGGAAAAATATAATTGTTAACTTTTTTATTTTCAAAATGTTGATTTCTGTGAAAAAAATGAATAGTACAGCCGCAAAAACATGGTTGAAGAATTTGAAGAAGAACCTGAAATCAGGTAAAATATCTCTACCGACGACAAGAGTTGGGAAGATCAATCATAAAAATTTTCCGGACCCCTCACAACTTCAATGTTTACCCATAAAATGAACGAAGATTGCTGAAAAAAATAGACAAGAATAAATATAAAAGAGCCCGGACGAAGTCATTCTATTTTCATATATGATTTGTTTAAAAAAAATATGAATTTGTTTCCACTGAGTGGAATTCGTTAGCTACCCTTTCATATTATTTTTATTTTGACGGGGACATTTCATCTCTGTTGACTTGTTACAAAAAGTAAATAAATTACTTTTTTCTGTGACGGGAAAAAAGTTTGGCATTTCATCTCTGTTGGCAGTTGTGACTTTTCATATATTACTTTTTTTTCTGTGACGGGAAAAAAGTTTGGCATTTCATCTCTGTTGGCAGGTTATAAAATGTCACTTTTCATAAATTACTTTTTTCCCGTGGGAAAAAAGTGAGTACTTCTTTCCCGGATATATATCACATATATATACTCTGTTAATGGCTTTTGTTGTGCTATAGTTCCGAAAAATTAGTCAATGATACCGTCTCCGAGAAAGAACTGCAAGTTCTTTTATCTTCCATTCGACTTCGCGGTTTCGTATATTACTAAACAACTACTGAATTCGCAATTTCTTAAAATTAAATCACAGAATTGAACTGACAAAAGTGACATCAGATATTTGATTACTTCAAAAGAATGATAAAGATGTCTATAAAACGCAGGTGTCCCTACTGTTAAAGACTTGAAATTTCACGTCGATAATTTTCACATTTCGAAATAATGTAATATCTTCTCAATATTGATTCGTCCTTCCTTCTGTCACAGAAAAAAATAGTGTATTATACACGGGAAAAATATTAGATTTTAGCTCACGGTTTTTTGTCTCCCTCCGCTACGCGTCGGGAGACAACACAACCTGGAGCTAAAATCTACTACTTTTTTCCCTTGTATAATAAATAACTATTTCTTGTGGGAAAGATGTGGGTACTTTTTTCCCGGATATATATCACATATATATACACTGTTGATGGCTTTTGTTCTGCTATAGTTCCGGAAAATGAGTCAATAATACCGTCTCCGAGAAAAAACTGCAAGTCCTTTTATCTTCCATTCGACTTCGCGGTTACGTATATTACTAAACAACCACTAAATTCGTAATTTCTCGAAATCAAATCACAGAATTAGACTGACAGAAGTGACATCAGATATCTGATTACTTCGAAATAATGATAAAGATGCCTAAAACGCAGGTGTCCCTACTGTTAAAAACTTGAAATTTCACGTCGATAATTTTCAGATTTCAAAATAATGTAATATCTTCTCAATATTGATTCGTCCTTCCTTCTGTCACAAAAAAAAAGTGTATTATACCCGGGAAAAATATTAGATTTTAGCTCACCTGGAGCTAGAATCTACTACTTTTTTCCCTTGTATAATAAATGACTATATTTTCCACGGGAAAACAATCAGTACTTTTTTCACGGATATAAAGGTGTACTTTTGATTGGTTTCGTTGTGCAAATTTCAAAAAATAAGCCAATAACACCGTCTCTGAGAAAGAATTGAAAGTCATTTCATCTTCCATTTCACTTCGCGGTTAAGTAAATTACTAAACAGCCATTGTTCGCTTTTTTTCAATAAAAAAATAATGAATTCTCCACTACACAATGGGAGACAACAAAACCTTAAGCTAAAATCTAATACGTTGTTTCCCTTGTATAATAAATAACTAATGATAGCTGTTCATGTATTCCTATTATAAACAGATATTATGTGCCTCAATGAAGACAATCAACATAAATCTCATTAGAAGTTGTCATGGCAAATAAAGTATATTCAGTTTCTCTGTATCTCCTATTTCTGATACAACTGTGAAAATATGAATAATTTTTCAAATTCACACTATAATGTGATGTTGATTAGATGCAGTACCTATATGGGTGTATAGTATGAAGCTACAAACAATAGTATCACTGAAAATATGCACCCTGTATATGGGAATTATCTATCTTAGTAATGCAAATTATTGATGGTTCGCCTTGCGATGGAGCAACAATTCCAAGCGGCAATTCAGTACGTACCACGACCGCTAGGGGGAAAAGGGTTGGATTGGTCAGGTGAAGGGGTGGAAAGAGGGTTGATGCAGAGCGAGGTGGAAGACTATAATTTCGCGAAAGGCGACGTATTCGGCTCATGAATTTTTTACAAGTTATAGTCGTTCATCGACCCACTAATAGTCTATCGCAGGTACAGGATGATCTATATCTAGTAATGGTAAAACTGCATTTAGCATGCGATGGGTTTTTTTCCGAAAATTTTTTTGGTACTTACGTATTTTTGTCTGAAAAACACGAATTTGATAATGAAAATGTGAACGAACCACTATTTATTGAGATATTTCAAAAAAATTCGAAATTTCGACTCCTTTTTCCCTTTGCGTTGGATGCATTTTCAGGTACTTGCTCTTCTTATTTTGTCATTGAACACTTTATATACTCATGATGTACTTCAATGACACATTTTTATACAGAAAATTCAACAGGAAATATGATTTTTATAGTGAGTTTTTTTCTATTTAGTGAGCAAGCATACCAGATGACGGCCATTCTATCCATAGGCAATCCAAATACGAGATGTCAAATGTCAATAGATTGCTTTGGAATGACATTACACGCCATTATTCCAAATGATATTCTTCCTTCTTTTCAATAAATATGGATAAATCACAAGAAAATCATATTTCTAGTTGACTCAATAATAGAAAAAAATATGTCTTACATTGTGATATATATAAATTGTCCAATGATGAAAAAAGAAGGGTAAATTGTTTTAAATTCAATCCAGAAGACAGGCGGAAAAGAAGGTGAAATTTGTAACTTTATAGTGAAATATCTTGATAAATAATAGTTTGTTCACATTTTCATTATCAAATTCGTGTTTTTCAGACAAGAATACGTAAGTACCAAAAAAAAAAATTCGAAAAAAAACCCATCGCATGCTAACTGCAGTTTTACCCTAGTAATATTCATCAGAATAGACTCACTTCCGAAATTAGAAAAAATCACACTTCTGATTCATGAATTCATATCTGAGGTTTTCGAGGTCAAAGATTATAAATCATTCGTCAAAATTGGGAGATTCCTGCGAACTAAAAAGGATTACAAAAATAATAATCTGGTAGCTCGACGATACAATTCACAAGTTACTTGGTTTTCACTTCTATCGGCATTTCCTATATAATTCCCTTGCACTTTTTTCACTTTTTTTTCTTGTATTTGTAGTACCTACCTACTGAATAAATAGTCCAGGATTCATTTCTATTCATTTTATTGATGGGGCCATTGAAAATGGTTCTAGATTTTCTACGGGTCCGTGGCTGAAAAAAGTTGAGAATTGCTGGTTTAGATAACAGTGAGATCCATACAACCTACTATACAGGGTGTTCCAGGTTTGACTCGTCTAATTTTGACAATCGATAGCAAAAATTGAAATATCATATACGTATTGCTTTTGGATGTATGATGAATGTCAATTTATCATACATCCAAAATCAAAAACGTCCAAATGACAGGAATAGAATGTCAACAAATTTTCTCAGATGTCATTTTCTTATAGGTTTACTCGGTTTTAGTTATATTATAGAGAGATGAAAATTGTGTATATCATGAAGAATGGCTGTAAGAATAAGTGGACATCATGGTTACTGATGAGGATTCAGAAGTCCGAAATGGTTTCATTGCAATAAAGTCATATAACCTGTGTGTGTGAGATGATATTTCCCATATCACTGATATAAATGATTATTTTTGGAAGTTTTCAAGCTCATCAAGATCAGAGTTTATGCCAGTATACTTCTCCTATACATTCCAATGCTCATTTCATTGCTGAATATATTGGTAAGTTATATTTCTATATTATTATACCTCATATTATTCATCCAATTTGAAGAAGAATGTCAATTCTCAATTTCGGAAGATTTTTTATTTTTTTTTGTTTGTCATGTTCTCCTTTTGAATGTTCATCAGATATAATTTAATGTTCGACGTGGCAAATAACTAGGTAAGTAGTTGTTTTCTGTTGAATATTCAGAATGATGTGTGTATATACATTTTTTGTCTGAAGGAGAATGCAAATTCTCAATTTCAGAAGTTTTTATATTTTATTTTCAAACTCTTATCGTGTGTGTTCAATAGATATAATTCAATGTTCGTCGTGGCATATAGCCAGGAAAGTAGTTGTTTTCTATTGAATAAAATGAGAAAGAGTAGCTATTCTCATCACATAGAGAATGCGAATTCTCAATGTATTGCTTTATATAAATATATATCCATTTTTTTATGTTCATAATTTATCTGAGAATATTCCTTTTCAACACAATCATATACGTAATTTTTTGTTTGTCATGAAGAAACTTGTTCTCATTATACGGGCTGTTGAAGCTTTGGTTTTATTTTTTATCTCTGTTGAAACAAAACCTAGCGATTTGAAATTGGTTGAGCACTTTCTTATCGACAACATTAACAGACCATCATTTTTTCTATATCCTCTGATATGGAACCCTACAGATTTATTTCCATTAGGACGCTTATAGCGCTTCATTTATTTTGATATCTTCATTAGTTTTCTTGTTATTTTGTTTCATTCCACTATGAGCAATTTTAGCTATCGATTGTCAAAGTTAGACGAGTTAAACCTGAGACACCCCGTACTTCAGCGGGTGAAAAGAGAATCACTGCACAGAAAAATTTCAGCGAACGAGAAGAGAAGAGACAATAACGGCAAGAATGTATCAATAAGAGACGACCTGGCAATATTCACTGCGGATGACCTCTTTCGAAGACCTATCGGTCAATGTCGCTGAGCTGGACCCCCGATACATAAAGGTAACAAAGTATCTTCTTCGGTCGACTGCGATATAAATTGGCCATTTGATCTCGCCGCCATTTTTATCCGGCGCTCCCGCCATTACTCAACGTGCATTCGACTTCCCCGGAGATTTTTTCTTCTCGCCGGACA
The DNA here is from genome assembly GCA_918026855.4 of Phaedon cochleariae. Classification (NCBI taxonomy): domain Eukaryota; kingdom Metazoa; phylum Arthropoda; class Insecta; order Coleoptera; family Chrysomelidae; genus Phaedon; species Phaedon cochleariae. The sequence goes on from OU896711.1 coordinate 6,850,665, forward strand.
TCTTTCTCAATATGTCGCCCTCATGCGAGGATCTCCGACAAGTGTGAAGACCCGCATTTTTTCATCCACGATATACAGGGTGTCCGGAAAAATATGCGCAAAAAATCAAGGGGGTGATACTACATCATAAAATAAGAAATTCATTTCAATAATAATAATAATAATCGTCTTTATTTCTTTCTAATATAGGTAATTTACATTATTACATGTTGTTTTTCAAGCTCATGAAACAAAAGGGCGGAGTTTAATTTATGTCAAGATCAAATCTCTAGTGAATTGCTCTTCCACTCAACCCTGGTAGTACTGCACTGAGCGAGGAGTATAAACAAAATAAGAAAAAAAAATATGTTGCTAAGAATTTGATCGCAGAAACATTCCAAGAATGAACTATCGGAATTGTAGAAGAACATTTTATACAGGGGGTTAGTGAAGAAGTGCGATGAACTCCATTATTTGTGGTATCATATTTTTCCGGAAATGAAGTTTATATAAACATGTGTCCTAACTTGAACGTGGCACTTGATATTTCCAAGGCATTCGATCAAGTCTGGCACCACGGACTCCTCGCCAAACTTCCATCTTATGGCTTGCCTCCCCAGCTATGTTCGCTGCTAGCTAGACCATATGTTTCATCGAAACTGATGAAAAAACGTTCGAGCAAAGATTAAAAAAAACGATTTTTCATGGAAATATTGTTATGATATTTCCCTCAGAGGGAAGACAGAAGTACAACGATCATCTTGTAACACGCATCCCAGATTGTTCTTCAACATCCCAATGATTCCTACATGCACCAGCATATTTCCGAACACTCAATATACAAAGTGGGCCTTTGAAAACGAAACAGAGGCTCTGTAGGTTGCCAAAACCGGATTATGAAAACTTCTGAAACACTTCAACTACATTTTCGAGGGGGACATCGTTCTAAAATATTTTCAGCCCTGCGGCGTTGCCGCTTCTAATGAAAACAAGCAACAACTTTGTTATTTCAAATGGAACACCTTGTATTTTATTGCATTTTTAGATTCTCCCCGGAGAGCTGATTTCATCAATGCATCACACTTGGGGTCTAGCTGTAATGGTTTCAGGGATATAAAGTGTTCAAAATCGAGATTTTTCAAACTTTAGCATTTTTTTGTGTCGAAACTATTCATTATTGGTCAAAACGGCGCTTATGTCCCTATCACGACTCGTGATTTACTATCTACTGACATTTATTTGGAACAAATACAGGGTGGTTCAAGATTCAGAATTCTGATCACCCTGTATCTGTTCCAATTAAATGTTAGTAGATAGTAAATCACAAGTTGAGATAGGGACATGAAAGCCGTTTTGACCAATAATGAATAGTTTCGACACAAAAAAATGCTAAAGTTGAAAAATCTCGATTTTGAACACTTTATATCCCTGAAACCATTACAGCTAGACCCCAAGTGTGATGCATTGATGAAATCAGCTCTTTTCGGGGAGAATCTAAAAATGCAATAAAATACAAGGTGTTCGCCATTTGAAATAACAAAGTTGTTGCTTCTTTTCATTAGAAGCGGCAACGCCGCAGAGCTGAAAATATTTTAGAACGATGTCCCCTCGAAAATGTTGTTTGGCGTGTTTCAGATTTTTTTCATAATCCGGTTTTGGCGATCTACAGAGCCTCTGTTTCGTTTTCAAAGGCCCACTCTGTATGCCACGTCCATCATCAACATCAACAAGAGTTGATTGTACTAATAAATACGTCAATTTTAGGACAATCATGCAATTTCTGATTCAATGCTGATGATGGACATATTTATGTCCGAAACATGTATCAATTTTACATCATTACATTAAATGTCGTAGAGATGACTTAGTGTATCATTCAGTATTTAATACTTCGAGAAACCATGGACTTCTACCAAAGATTTCTTGATTATTAGTTCAGTAGATATCATTATACCAAGGTGCGGTGAGCACGGCACTGTGAATCGGAAATTGCAAGAGAGAAACTCGAGGGTGTAATTGTAATTATTTAATTTCCAACGTTTCGAGAAGAATGTGCCCTTTGAGATGAAATATTTCGTCGTCTGCGAGTCGGGGTGGGGCTCAAGGCACGCCGTTTCCCGACAAATTCAAAGAAGCCGGGAATTTATTGAGGAACATTTAATTGTCATGTTTCAGATAAGACAGTATTTATATTGCGCGAGCGGTGTTCCCAGTTTTCCCGAGAAAAGCAGTCCCGATTTTATCTGGGAACTCCCTCCTCTCGCGAGGGGTATTTCCGAATAGTACAATGGAAGTTTATGAATTCAACCTGTTAGGAAGTTTCCAGCGGCACGTCAGTTGTTTCGTGAAAGTATTCAAGTTTCGGATGATATAACTCCGCGGCGGAGTTTCACTGAAAGGGGGAGAGGTTATAGGTGGATCTTTGAGAGAAATCTTTAGTGCAGTTCCTCTCTTTCGTTTGTATGAAAAGGCGAATACGATGATATTATAGACACATATTCATGCCCCGGTTGTCAATTTTCGTGAACGTTATTTGGGAAGAATGAAAGCCTTTGCTGTGAGCGTCTTTATATACAGGGTGTATATCGAAGACTAGAACCTTTGGCACGATAATACACTACACACTGTTTTACTACTAACCGAACCGATTTTTTATACTGCGAAACGTGTTTCATCTTCAGGAGAAGATTAAAATGAAATGCTCTGTCCTAGTGGGCTATTCATATACAAAGTATATGTCCACCCAACCGAAAAAATACAATGAACGCCAAGTTAATGTTATTCATACTTGAGTTCACATGTTACATTACTACATTACTAAACTATACAGAAGGCTAACATAGTTAGCAAAACACGTGTCGAGGTATAATAAATCGGTTTGGTTAGTGGTGAAACAGTGTGTAGTATACAGGGTGAAATTTAATTGTTGGCTGGAAATATAGGATATGGCTCCTCAGCTCATTTTAGGAAGGAAATTTTATATGAACATGAGCTCCAAACTTCTTAACTTTCAAGCTGAAGGATGTTGAAATTTCAAGAAAAAAATGATTTTTTGTCGACCTCTACAAAATATCACATTTCACCTTCTGATTTTCGAACGAAAAACAGATTATTTCTGAAGGCAAGTACTCTTTACAAACCAAAAAATGGCAATACTTCATCTGGTTCAGATCAAATTCAATTTTTTATATACCTACCTCTGTTATAAAAGTTTGTTTCTACGTTCAATTCTTTGATTTGTTTTGTATTCTCGTTGTTTATTTTTACTATTCGTTCCTGTTTTTTTATGTACTCAAATATTATGAGTACCGATGTAACTGGTGATATTTGTGAGTATTTCGGAATTGACAATTAGGAATATGATAATTTCTTATGACAATGTTCATTTTGCATGTATCTATTTTGTTGGATATAGGTAACTTTTGTGTTTACTTTTTTCAGCATGAAATAGATCTGAATCTTTGACACTGATGAAATAAAAATTCAAAATTCGATATTGTTTTAATATATGTATTTCTTCTCCTCAAAATTTTGTCAAAAAAACAGTGTCACAGACAAGCTATGGTATTTTTCTATTAGGCTACCAGATTGAAAAATCTGTTGAGCGCAGTGACATTATGGGGCGAATCATCTGATTTGTCGTACTTCACATATTATAATATTATATTGACATAATTTTCATATTTTTATTTTGTGAAAACTAGAAGAGAAATTTCCAGATAATCAAGTAAAATGAATGAAACACCTCTCCGATTAACCTACACACAGTATTTAGCATAGATATAACTTATTTCAATAATTTCCATTGTAAAAATATGATAAACAATGCACAATGTTGGTATCTAGCTCTTATTAACAGACGAAAAGTCATGCGAGCGCATATCAGTCAATCTTATCAGGTTGCATTTACCATTTCATCATGTGAAATGAATCATATTATTGCGGACTATTTATTTATAGTTATTTAACCAACTAGTGTATTAATGAGGGTGATTAATGATCGAGATATTTCAACGTTAACGTTAGAGATCATTAATCGCCTTTTAATATACAAGTTGGTTACACAATTTTTCCGTCGACTTCAGTTCTCATTTCTCCTGCAATGAAGAAAACTTGGTTTGCGAATTCATCATTCATCCGGAAACTGCTAAGAATCACCCAGTAGCCTTGTTACTGACAGTAGTGACATTTGACATTTGTCGAAATAATCAACATAGAAAATAAATTCCTTATGTTAGAAAACAGGGATTAAAATCGTGTCAGAAACTTGGAAAGGCGAACCCGTTAACGAAAAATCTTCGATGAAATCCATATTTTTGATTCAAATGCAAATTCTGTAAGTTATAGCATAAACAATGAATGCACGCGGTGTATGTTTGGTTGCCTATAAAACAATCGTGCATTAATAGACAAATCGTTCATTAATAGGGGTAATTAATAAACGATTTCATATACATTAAACTTAATCGTTAATACGAGGTTGACGGAAAAGAATTTATCTGTATTACTTCTGCATGAATTATTTGTCGCTCCCTGTCTCTTTTTCGTCCTGTCTCTAGATAACATAATATATCTCAGGTTATAGTGAGTACGTGACGTACACATAAGTGTGCGCCAAATGAATTCTTTCGTTCTTCAATCTGCATTTGTCAAGTGTCAAATCTTATTTCATGGTTAATCATGATTCATGATGGTATAGCAGTTACTGTTGAAGATGAAGAACAGTGAATCCCCATTAAAAAGATTGAAACTATGAGAACCATATAAGTTGAGTATTTTGAATTTGCGTGTATTTCACAAACAGTAGTATTGTGGTGTATTTCAGTAAAACTAGTGAAACGAATACCCACCTATTTTTGAATTTGACAAGACAATGGGATGTCACATCATAACGCCATCTTAGTGTCATCAATACTCAGAATATTACACGATTGATTACAATGATGTCTGGCATTAAATGTTGAGTAAAATCAAATGAAAACTATTATTAAACAAGTAAATCTACTGTAAAAACTCCACAACCGATTAGATTTCCACAAAATTTTATGGAAATCTTATCGTTTGTAAAGTTTTTACATTTGCTGTGGATTTCCATCAAGTAACGGCCGAGTCAATTCAAAAAATAAATCTACATGTTGAGAATCATAAAACCGGCATATAAAGTGGCATTTCTATGACACTAAACAGGTAGCAAAGGTGTACTTTCTCTGCCTAGGCAAAACCAGTGTGTTGCTATTCAACGTTCCAAGTAATATGAATGAAATTGGTTATCAAAATTGACACCATTGGGTGAACACAAAATGGAGCTTTCAATAACAAAATTGAAATTACACACAATCGGTTTCATAACATTCGAAGAGAATATTAGATTTTTGACAAAGCAGCAGAGTAGAATGACTTCCTGAATGAACTATCAGACGCGGCAGTCCAATCTACTTCTTTGCTGCCTAGTAAAACAATTTACTATTGGGGAAATCTCGTATAGGTTTTCCATAGATTTTTTTCAGTTTCACTTCAATTTCTTCCGTTAATTTTTTCATTGTTACACTTATTATAACTGAGAAAAGTAACACCATCTAGCTCTTGAAATTTTCGAATATCTTTTTGAAAATTATAGTTACAGGAGGGGAATTTATGATGGAACACCCTGTTTACCTTTTATATGCGATACTTGAATAATACATTTTGGAATGTAATAATTTCTAATGCAAATTACTTATTCATGCTTTATCAGTAAAACCAACAGACAGGGCTGAACTCCAATTAAAATTGAAATTAAAATAAGAAAAAGCGACGCTCGCTCAGATGCACATGATCCCAATAATACCTTCCTCGAAAAAAAAAATATCCACCTAATCCTGCGGCATTTTATTCATGAAACTTCGCTTCTAATGATTTTATTATTTATAGTCATCCCGGCTAATTAATTCATCGCAAAAATCTCCGGCAGGCTTACCAACTTTACCCCCCCTCTGAACAATGCCAAAACAAATCTCGGGAGGTAAGTTGCCGGAAAAGTTCCGGCACGCCTTTTGTTTCTCCGGCGAAAAGAACCCTTCCAAAGCACACTTGATGGATTGCTTTACAAATATTTTAGTATTCAAACCGATGCGCGGCGAGTGCGACTTTTTCGCGGGGTAATCGACGTGGAAAGACGTCACAGCGAATTGAATTCGGGTTTTTCATTAGAGTTCTTCCGGGAGGAGCGCGGTTTATCGGTGACACAAGGGCAGATAGTGGAAAGGATTCTCGGCGTCTTTATCCTTTATCGAGCGCTGAAGTTAACACTTCATTCATCAAAGCGAGAGAAATGTAGAAAAGAGGGTGGATTTTGCGACGTATTGCTGAGAAAGATTTTCTCATGGAATAGTGAGTCGAAGTAGAACACTATACAGGGTGATTCGAAATTCGATTAAAATATTTCAAGGGCATACTGTTGGGATTAAAATAATCATAATTAATTGTACATACTCCAATCACGAAAATAATGACCATCAGAAAGTGTATGTTCCTCTTCCTCACTAATACAGTGTGTCCCACTTACCATGCTCACCATGGGTATCTTTTTATCGGTGAGAGATACGAGGTTGGTTAAATGACACCAAATGTGGAGTTTGTCAAGGCCAACTATAATATGAAGAAATATTTTGATAAAATCTATTCGTTTTTGTTTTATTCGCAAAAAACAGATTTTGATCATTTTCATGTCTCCCCCGTAACTTCTTTATTTATGAAAATATTCAAATAGGAATTCCACATTCTCATGGCAGTTTCTCAAAGTGATTTCGAGAAAGATATGAAATTTATACCAACTCTTCTAGAATTTGAGATATCAGCACCAAATTACTTTTTCGAATGTAGGTCATAGCTCACTATGACTTAGTCACAAATAACTTTTCTTACAGATAATATGTCGCAGTGATAGTTTTGTGTTGATAACAACGGAGTTATCGTCATTTATACAAAAACAAAAAATTATTTGGAAGCCACCATCTTAAATTTATAAATTTCAACAAAAAAATCATGATCTCCGACCTCAAAAACCTCGAATAGTATCGGACCAAATCTTGTCCGCCATCTTGGAGCAGCCATTTTTTTTAATTTCAACAAGATTTGGTAAGGTTATTTCAAACGATTACAAAAATATTTGCGATCGAAGTTTCCATATGCTCAATCGTTTGAAACGACCCTATCAAACCCGGTATCGATGATTTCGTTTAACAATCCCTAACCGATTATGGAATACAATGCAGGGTGTCCCATTTGGAAATCAGAAGTTGAAGTCGTTTCCAGTAGAACCGAAATTGAACAATTGGTACACTAGCTGACCAACAATTTTCATCTACCTCGAATGATTCAAAAGTTACAGTCCTGGTCGTTTTCTGTGCACTTCTCTGTATACATCGGTTGTTGAATCACCCTGTATAAAGTCAAAATACGTTGTGGGTGTAAAACTGTACCGTCAATTTCATCATAGTTCATACAAGGTTTTTGTTCACTTTCTTGTTCATTACATTCAGAATATCGAATTTGCTATATCCGCACAATGAGAAGAAAATATTTTAGCTGTTAAAACGAGAATGTTCAACCAATAATGGATTTCTTGAATGAATAGGCGTATCACTATTAACAAAATGAAAATACATCCATATGAGAACTCTCATTACAGTAGTTAGATGATTAGCATTTCAATGTTATACAATGATATAATATGTAAAAATCGAAACTAACTGAACATATCCTTACTGAAGATGGACAGCATATGGCAGAGTGGAAAAATATTGAAATCATTGGGAAAGAAGATAACAACCAGAAGAGAAAAATCGAGGAATCTGCTTGTTTTCTACTGAACGGAGACAATAGCATTGCTACCTGTTCAGTTGATATAGATAGAACATGGTATTCACTACTGAAATCTGAAAATGAAAATGGTAAATTCAAGATTAATTGATGAAAACATCCTGTTACTCATTTGATTGCCAACGTCACCAATTGTCACTGAGAACTGATCGAAAAGTGTCGAAACGAATACGAATTAGCCATAAAAAAATCTATTTTATATCTTGGGAACTAGAGCAGATTTTTTCTCGGAACTCCCAAAGATAAGAGAAAATTCAATTTTTTTTCTGTATATCTCCATTTCTCTTCTTCGAATCTTTTTCAATACGAATTGTCACTGACAAGCTAGTGAATTTTTCTTTCAGGCTCTTTGAAAGGGACATTCTTTTGATGCAGTGTCATTTTGGGAGAATAATCTGATTTATCTTCACTAGACGTATATTGAAATAATATTGATATTTTTATTTTATAGAAACGAGGATAAAAAATCCCAAATCATCTGGGATAATGGAAAATGCTTGTTTTGATGTTCCCTTTCACTCCTTACAGTTTGTCGATGTATTTTTGAGGCACCATGTATTTTTGTTGCAACTGTATACTTATTTCCAATTTTCAACCGGATTCGCATGAGCAGACAAGCAGCCTCCTTCATAAAATAACATGCACGAACATAGTGTGCAGTGTTCTTTTTATTCTCTACTCATTTATTTCGTATGATTCAAATAGTTGTTTGCTCTACAGCTGTTTTTTCGCACTATAGCCCAAACGAGTCATTTGCCGATGTTTATATAAACAAAAATGCTTGTTTTGATGTCCCCAATCACCCCATATAGTTTGTCGGTGTCTTTTTGAGACACCATGTATGTTTGCTGCAACTGTATACCTATTTCCTATTTTTAACCGGTCCCGCATGAGCAGACAAGCAGCCTCCTCCATCAAATAACATGCACGAACATAGTGTGCATTCTTCTTTTTATTCAGCAACGAAACAACCGTCCTTATTTTCGACAAAGTAAATATTGGCCGCATAAAATCCGTCCTTCCTCCGTTATGCTGCCGCTGTTGGATGCTATACGTTGCATGTACGCTGCGTCCCGGTTTTATGCCCGTTGCAAAGGTTGAATATAAAGATTTCGCGTATAGATTTAATAAGGAATTGTATTACTGTTTGTTTACGGCCATTGTCGTATAGTCGTGAGTCCGGAATGTTCCGGGCACCGCCGGAAATTCAGCTGGAATACGTTCGGCGCTCGGAGACTGTTCCGACGGGAGTCGTTTTGTTTTTTTTGTGGGGCACCAAGTGTTCATCAAGGCCATGCCATTGTTTCTGGGCGATGTTTTGGTTTTGATAGTATTGGCACGATTAAATTATGATTTGTCTATTGTTTTCAAACTAATTGGAATAATTTTCTTAGAAGTGAAATGTTCATTTTGTAAGCTATCAGTTAATTGAATATCAAATAGAATTGATAATGAAATTTAAACTCAAAAGTAATTTCACAAGTTGGTATTGAATAAAATGAACAATAATTATTATAGATGGTGGGAGGAATACAACTTCTTTCCTGTTTAATGCCACACAGAACTTTTTCTAAATGCCCAGCAATCGTATACCCGTATATTCCAAGAGAATTTCATGAACTTTGTGAGTGATCTATAATGTTACTATGTCTACCTGTATAGGCAATTTTATGAATCTTTCAATTCAAGATATTTTGAAACATCAATCACTCTATATCATGATACATATTTCAATCAGACATACTTTTTCTACATACTAAAATATACAACATACAGGATGGAATACAAAATCAGTGCCTTCGCCAAAATATGAAATGTGTTATGTGTTTAACATAGATCGAGCCTTCATCAAAACTTGAATATTTAGATTTGAATAATAGAAGATATGTTGATAATTTTGTGATGCTTCATCTTGTGACGGGTTTCTTGCATTACTGTCAGATTCATCAAACAAGATTTGCCTTTCCGTACAAGTTTTCGAAATTCCAGTTTTACTTGTGCCCACTATAAAATTATGATTCTTAGGCGTATACTATAGAGCACTCTGTAAGAATTTTGCTACATTACTGCTACAATGTAAAGTATGAGATCATCTTGATACGAGATCAGAGACGTACTAGCCCTATCACATCAGTCCTCAAAGTGTATGCATGGAGAATTTTGGAAAATTCGAGTTTTTCCATGAGATGACCTGAATAAACATTGTTGTATCAAAGATATATGATCCTTTTTGATATCGATGAACCTGGCCATTTTCCATACGAAGTAAACATACAGGCTGATTAATTAAAAATGGGTTATCTCTGGTCGACAGCTATTAGACACCAAAATATGAAGATTCAAACTATCGTACAAAAATGTGTGCATCCGCCAACATTTTAAATGATAGTACTGAAATATTTCATTTCGTAGTTTTTGGTGGAGGCACTTCGTGTTCCATATACACACACTTCGTAGGGCGTATATAATAGATCAGATTTATTGTGAAACATTTAGTAGTTAGGAAGTATGTATACCTCAGCAATATGGAAAGCAGAATTGTAATGTCTTGAAAATATGAATATTGTTTATCATATTTCGAGTCTACAGAATGTACAATCAATATAATCCCGATGAGAATCGAAACTATGGTGTTTGATTTGACCATGTTTTGTGAACATCTTGTACAATTTTTCATGATAAACTATGAACGAATAGTGTCCCAAACAATTGGTTGACTTCTTCTCTCAATAAAATGTTCATGATAGATAGCATCAACACAAATACAAGACTATTCAGTGCAAACGAATAGAGTAAGCTATATCTATCAAATCCTTGTGAGACAGATATTTTTCAAATTATCGTTTCATTCATTCTCCCAACACTTGACCGCCTTTGTATCTCTATTGTACGTCGGGAGATGAGGAGTCATATATAAGTGTGACAAAACGAAATAAGGATACTTTATTGAATACACCAGATATGATTGTATCATGAGCGGTATATTCTACGACAGGTGTTGGAACGAACTGTATTCCAGAAGTGTAGAGTGTAGAGTGTAGATTTTGTACTTCATCTAAAAAGATTTCAAAATGAAAAAAAGGCGTTTGAAAAGAAGTTAACATTTTATACCCTTCAAGGTGTTGAAGGTGCTGTTTGTAATTTCGATAAATAAACTCCTACACGGAAAACGCTATTTGATGACGACGTGAGTCATTTTGACATCGATAAGAATGGAAGGAGAATGAGTCGTTTCAGGAAAATTTCGTCTGAAGAACCACGAAAATATGAGAAAATAAATTCCGAAAACTATCAGTTACATGGAATCATCAATGAAGGTAATTATTATTGTTGTTGATTTATCTTGCCAAATTATTACTTTTTTTATGGAATAAATTTCTTCACTAACATTTTCCATCAGTTATCATGGTCGACCTACGGTCTCGCAGTTTTTTCATGTCAGTTTTTCTCGTGAAATTACTGATCGGCAAATATTATTCGTTTCCAAGAAAAATCTATCCCATGACAGAAAGCTCTTGTGAACAAGTACTCTAGTAGCTTCTTATCTTCCGACAGCAGTGTTAAAATTATTCAGTCTGACACGTGCGACCAGAATAACGTTCATTCAGAAAATAGTATCACAGGAAGAAAACTCCAAATAATCATAATAATTATAATGAGGAGACGAGCGAATCTCAAAGCATCGCCAAAAAGACAATAAAAATCTTCCAGCCGAACGCTATAACAAATGGACCTCTGCCTGGACCATCTTTTAGCCATATCTCGCAAAGTTTCGACCTTAAATAGTGACTGCGAGGCCAAACAATAACAATTTATGCCATCCCACGCCACATAAAGCATCTGCGCATTAACTTATTAATGTACCAGGGAGCACAAAGCCAAACGGAACAGAAAGGAAGAAGAAGAAATACACTCGCGTATACGTCCATAAGACAAATTTTATCGTGCGAACAAGACAAAACAAATGCTCGACAATATGTACGCGGGCCATCTCGATATTATAAAATTGCCGGATAAGATGACAAATGTGCCAAGTTGGGCGATTCTTACGTCTAGATAGAAATTAATATTGCTTTGTCGGGGTAGGTCCGCGGCCTTTAACTATTTCGTACTTGTGTAGTTTAGCTGAGAGCTTTCCGGTATCACTCATTCGTTTTAAATATCTGGCGGAGGTCGTAAAATCACAAAGGATTGGCTAGACTTCGACACACAATGGGAATATAGTTGTTCAACTACAGATAACTCTACAGAATGTTCGAACATGGTCAAGTAATATGCGATATGCCTTAATATCCGCTACAATTCATGTTTACAGGGTGCCCGTTTTTTGAACTTCATCATGGGCATCTCAGTTATTAGCGCAGAGTTGCGCATTTTCATGCTGAACATTTATCTGCAAAAAAATTTGATGTGTCATTTTTAGTTTTGAAATCATTGGGAGGAAACGAAAATTTGTGATTTTCGTTATTATTTTTTCAAGCGAAAACCTGAAGACCTAGACGTTTCTGGCTAGGACATTATTCAGGCACTTTTTCACAAGGAATCTGAATCATCGTATTTTCCATGACGTTTTTGATGCCAAAGTTACAACACTCAAATTTGTTTTTTCTCAAGGGTGCCATATCGGATTTTTGCATTTTTGAAGAGTCTTTTTTATCTTCTTCTTCTGAATCTTTTCTGTTGATCGAAACTGGCAAGACACCATTTTTGCGGAGAGTGCTCTGGAAGGAAGGCCAACAGTTTTGTTTAATAAACTGAATTTTGACAGTACAATTGGATATCCGAACGAAGCTGTTGAATTCTTAAGCTTATCCATATAATGCAAGAAGGGTTGCCGAGTGTCTGTCAGATATGTTCCCTGACAAGGTAATCTCTAACAACGAAGACATACGTTGGCCAGATCTCTCTTTGCTGGATTATTATTCAGTAGAAACTATGAAAGATTTGATTTTCAAAATTGTACCGATCGATATTGATGAGCTGAAAAGAACCCTAATCACTACTTTCAGGACTGAGAAAAAAAGACGGAATATCTCGTGAACAATTCAGAATCTGGAGAAACGCGTAGAATTGTGTTTAGACTTCGTTTTGTTTTCCGAAGAATAAACTTCTAGCTCATAACGTCGTTGCTGATTCAAAACCATAGTTTTTAAGTAGATGATCTTGTCGAAAATGTGAACGTTTCAGATACAAATTACAATAATTTGTCGAAAATCAGCATGTTAAACAAAACTGTTAGCGTTCTTTCCAAAGCACTCTGCGCAAATATGGTTTTCCCTCAATTTTGATCAACAGGAAAGATTCGATCATATCGTGTGATACATCATTATAATCAGAGTAAAACAGGCTTTTCAAAAATCCAAAAATTCAATATTACGCCCATAAGAAGAAACAAAGTTGTGTGTTGTAACTTTGGCATCAAAAACATTATGGAAAATACAATGACAAATTCAGATTTTTTGTAAAAAAGTGCCTTGAGAATGTCCTAGTCAGAAATGTCTAGGTCTCATGGTTTCTGCTTGAAAAAATAAAAACAAAAATTATAAATTCTCGCTATTTTACTTCCACTCAGCTGCTTATGATCTATAAGGCACAGATCCGACGTGTCCTGGAATACTGTTCCCATATTTGGAGTGCAGCACCCAAACATACCCTGAAGCTGTTGATGGATTCTGTCCAAAAAAGGGCAATTCGTCTCGTGGGTGATGCCTCGCTCACAAACTCACTCTCTTCTCTGGAACACCGTAAAAAAGTTGTCGATCTGGCTTTATTTTATAGATATTTTCTTAGACGATGCTCTTCTGAAATATCAATTCCTCGCTTGGCAGTCCCCGCGAGATTAACCCGTCGAGTTGAGGCTTTGCATCCCTTCGTGGTCACTTTGGAGAACATCTCTTTCCGAAGACTCGTTCATCCAACGAACAGCGAGGCTCTGGAACACATTGTCAAGGGAGGTGTTCCTCGAGGCATATAACCTCCAGAAATTCAAGAAGAACACCAATTCCTACCTTATTTCCCTTGATTCTCACGATGTTTTGTGAACATTACAGGGTATTCCTTTTCGTGGGAATCAGAACATAAAAAAAATAATCAAAAAACTGAAAATGACACATCGAATTTTCTTGCAAATAAATGTTCAGCATAGAAATGCGCAACTTTGTCCTATTTCAACTGATCTCGTATCTCTTATAATAACTGGGATCCCGATGGTGGACCTCGAAAAACGGACACTCTGTATTTCCGCGACATTCTCACTGCCTGATGAATTCTCGAGACGAAATAATATGCAAGTTCTCAATCATCTCCATAGCTCATTGAATGTCAGCTGATGCTTGTCAGGAAGTTGCCATTGTCAAGACAATGAACAGGAACAATATACAGTGTGTTAGGGTTCAGTATCACTAATGAATTACTCAAAACAAGTATTGGTCTTGAGTCTTTCTGTGGAGAGCCTGATATGTTGTATCATATTGGAATAGGAAGCGCTATATTTTTATGAAATCCGAGGCCCACTACGTCAATTTTCAGGTGCAAGATTCCACGAATTCATACTAGCGATTTAAAAAGAAATAAATTCACGTCAATTGACTGTACTGCATTTTTTCTAAGAACCACATTTCCCATGGATTTTCATCAAGAAACGGCTGAGTCAATTCAAAGTTACTAGCCGCTTGAAAATTACCTAGGCATTATTAATGTTTGTAGCACCTCAAAATTGACCGAAAAATTCGAAGAAAATATGAAAGTGAAAGGTATTTGTGTGATGATTTCATTGAAGCAATAAAAACAATAGTCCACTCGCTTATTCTAATAAAATTAAGTAGCTGACGCGATGCCCAAATTCTTCGAAAAACTCCTTTCGTGCTGACACCGGCGAACGCTATCTCGACCTCTCAAAGGCCCGTTATCGATCTCCCAATGGGACGCAGCCGAGTCAGCTGCTTCAGCTTCGATTATTATATCGGCGACCGAATGGCTTTTCCGTGTCGGGAAACTTTTCACGGGCAGAATGGCCGGTTCCTCGTGTGTCAGCGATTCGGTCGGCGACTTTTCACCGGAAACGCGTTCGGATGATTGAATAACATTTCGATTAATATACAGGGTGCTTCATTACTAATACATTGAACACATTCTATCTAATACATTGAACACATTCTATTTCAAACATCTGAGGCTATCCATCTTACAGTGGAGTGAAGGCAATAGGGCAGGACAAAATTCTTACAGTCGACTCCACCAAAGCTATACTTTATTGTAAGCAATCTTACAGGGTCATGTTTCGAAGCTTTAAAGCTTCATCATCAGCGTTATTCTTACATAGTACTGTTCTGGAGGAGAGAAGTTATGTTCACATGTCATATTATTGAAAAATGTTTAAGAATTATAAGAATAAGAGCATACCATTAGACAGTTTACACCGATAAACTACCGTGAATTTATGACTTACTCAATAGTGGCAGGTAGAACGTTTTCGACGCTTTCTCTAACAATGACTCATGCATCACATCGCATGTGGAATAATGGTTCATCTCGATGGTTCCCAAAGAAAATTAGTTGAGGTTCATTACGGAAGACCGAGTTGTGTTTTCGTGATTTAGCTCGGCGAAGAGGCATTACATTTTCATAGGAACGCCACAAGTTTCCGACGAGGAGTTTCTTTTTGAAATTTTAATCAGCCCATGTGGAACGCTGGGGGAGTGTTTAACTTCGAGAGGATTTTAATTACAACTTTTCGCGCGAGAAAATGTTAAACCAACAAAGCGCGAGGCTCAAAAATGAAAGTAATTAAATCGACAATAGAGCAAGAAGACGGTGCTAATCTGGGAACGTGTGCCTTTGACATTGAAAGGTACAACTATATACCTATAGTACTAATTAATGAAGGTAGATTGCAGACGGGAGTCTATCAATTAAGATGCCGATGACACTTTAATCTCGCATCAATTTTTAATGATGAAGATGAAGATCCTCGTATTTCGACTCCTGATGGAAATAAATACACTGCGCAAAAACTTCATTCGAGTTGATTATACAGGGTGTATCAGACTTAAATGTACATACGATACTTGCAGCTAGAGGACACTTCGAAGGTTACGAATCACCCCTCTTCTATAACTGAGATACAGGACGTTATCTTCATTATGACAAAATCTTCATCTGGTCATAATTTTTGAACGATTTCGTATAATGTATCCATACTTGGTAAAAATATTCCACTTATGTTACACATCGAAACTAAATAGGAAACTAGATCAGAATCTAGGTCCGTCTTGAGGAAAAACAGAAAACATGTTTTATATCGAAAACAACACTTTGTACGGCAAAATTGGTAAAGAAAGTTTTTTCGAGCGTGCATCCCATTTGACCGATGATTGATTATCATGTCTTGAAATATTTTGCTCCATTTCAAGGCTATTCATTGAACTCGTGATTCAAAATCCAATTTTTATACAAAACATGATTATAGTCAAAGTAGGTGAATTATTGATAGATTTTTTCGTTTGACAGAATAACTTCTCAATGATTCTAGAAATTCTCGAAGACTTCATTCGTCACCATTTATTCATGAGCTGCGGAAAGTTGGCTGTACAAAAAATTTCAAGATTCTGACAGTTCATTATCACCATATTGGTTTCATTGAGTCATGGTGTTAAAGCATAATTATGAACTCTTTGAAATGGAACAACCCAAAACATAAGCACCAACTGTTATCTAATATCACCTTATAGTGAATATAGGATAGCGGAGAATGAAATGAGCCTTCAAAAATTTCTAAAATCATTATTCTTATAGTTATTCTATCAAACGAAGAAATTTATCGATAGTTGACCTAATCTGACTCTGATGATGTTGATATCTAGAGACTGTTATTCTTTCGTGAAATAATTGGATTTTGAATTAAGGGTTCGATAAAAATGCCTCAAAATAGAGCTGATGAGTATTTCAGAAAATACAAAAAAAAATCTTTCTAATCGAATGCGAGCTCGTAAAAATTAGATCACTTTATTCGTTTTTCCCTGCTCTTTCCAAATATTGAAACAGATCTTCAAAATTTTGCCATACAGAGTGTTGTTTTTTATATAAAAGATATTTCCTGTTTTTCCTCAAAACAATCCTGCATTCTGATCCTGATTGTCATCAAGTTTCGATGGGTAATATAAGTGAAATATGTCTACCAAACATGGATAGATTATACAAAGTGGTTCAAAAGTTATGATAAAATCAAGATAACGTCCTGTATCTCAGTTATAAGAGACGGTAGACACATCCATGTGGGGTGATTTGAAACCTCTATCTACAGGTGTCGTATGTACAATTAAATCTGGAACACCCTGTATATCTGCTATCACAGCAATATTTGATGATGTGGAAATCTGCTCATAGACTCTGGTCGATATGATCTTTCCATTTCAATGATCTCTTGTTATCTTTTCTTGATATTCTAGCAATATCGATTTTGTCCTTGCCTCACCGTGTAACAATGTTGACCATGGCAACCCTTCTTTTGAACACGCTCATATTAGCTTGGTTTGTATGCTTATAGGTTTGTATGTTTGTATGTAACGCGAAATCTACAAACTATGATGCACTTCAAAACATCGAATTAAATTGAAACTATGAACTGCTCAGGATTATTTTTCTCCAATAAAATGGTGAATGAAAAATATCAAAATGTTCCTTCACCAAATATTCAAATGTTCGTATTTATACCTAACATCAAAAGATCATTATAAATTCCAATAGAACTGAATCAATGGGATTTAGTATTCGAAAATAATAACATATAATGAAGTTTCAAAGACTGAAGACATGCTTTATTGAAACAATTTACTACAACAAAAGTTAAGATGTATTTCACTGCAACAAAAATTAGTTGTTTGTTTTGCCCTGTCTGTAGATTGACAAATTCAGGTAGTATTGAATCGTGCATTTTGATTGCGGAGAAGACTAAGAAGTCAATGTCAATAATGTCATTTGTGGTCAAGTCACCGAATAGCGAAAAATCTGAAAGGTATCTTCCATGCAGTAATAAATTTCGTTCCTTCGTAGTGCCCACCTGATGTTAGATATTTGTCATTTTCTCAATAATCCGGGACTTACCAGTTCCAAATGAAGTATTCTAATAATCAATATCCAAGGTGTACTTTTACTGCCTAGGCAAGAAAAGTTGGTTGCTATGTAACGTTCCGAGAAATTCTAATGAAATTAATAATGAAAATTGACACTGACATTGAGTGAACACAAAATAATGGAGTTTTCAATAAAAAATTACACAAATTTGGTCTTATATCATTTGGAGGAAAAATTATATGTTTCACACGGCAGCAAATGTAGATTGACTACCTTGGCTTGGCTTGTCTATCAGCCGCGGCAGTCAATCTACTACTTTTCTGCCTAGTAAAATAAATAACTATTTTCCAGAAAGTGAGTGTTATTTCCCAGAAATATATCCAATATATATACTCTGTCGATTGCTTTTATCTTTCATTCAACTCCACGTTCAGGCGTAATTTATTAAAAAACTAAATTCGCAGCAATTTTCCAGGATTAAATAATTACAGAATTAGACTGACAGATATCTGATCACTCCAAGAGAATGATAAACATGCCTGCAAAAAGATGCATGCAACGCAGGTGCAATTACTGTTAAAAACTTTAAATTCCACGGCGATTATTTCCTGATATCGATATAATGTAATATCTTCTTATTATTGATAGTGTATTATACAAAAGGAAAATATTGGATTTTAACTCACGGATTTTTGTCTCCCTCCGCTACGCTACTACTTTTTTCCCTTAAACTATTGTTTCATTGTACTACAATGAAATGGCGAATGATGTTCCGCCATCAAAACCTCAAAATGTTCCATCACCAAATATCGGAATGTTCGTTTTTCCTTCGAATAACACACAATGCTGTTATTTTTTATATCTAGTTCCGTTGGTCTGGCTATAAACTTTATGTCTAGGGATTGAAAGTACCACTTCATTTTCTAGAAGTATGATGTACTATTCGACTACTACCTCGAAATTTCTACCTTACAATCTCTGTGAATCATTGAAATCACTTCAAGATAGTAGAGTCATTAAGAAGAAATCTCTTCTTATTACAAATAATTATGAATACGGCGAATATTTATTTTCGAATATGAATCACTCGATTCAGTGAAATAAAGTTGGAATTGCAAAAAAGAACTTTCCGACTTCTATTGCATGGATGGAAAAAAAAGTTTCCCGTCTATTATATCGACAGATGATCTGCGAAATTTTCATGGCTGCCATTTTTTGTTTATCATCTCCCATTTGATACCGAGAGCATGCGAAAACTTTTAATTACAAAGTTCTTTCTCTCTCTCGCTCTGAAGTTCATTAACGGCCGATTGACTGCGAAAAACGGTCCGGAGCACAAATGCAAATAATTCCGGAGCTTTCATCGCGGAAATTATAGCCCCCAGAGAGTATCTGAATTGATCAAACGAGAAATACAGCATCTATAAGGGTTACTCTGGAATAATGATCAAGTCAATTTGGGTCGAATTAAAAATATATGAATAAAACAAGGATTTCTATCTTTCGCTTCTCCTTCTGCCAGTATACTGCTGACTATTCCACTCATCACTTGATCTGACCAATCACAAGCGAAAACACTAGCTGTGTTTCTATTCGGATTAGCCTATCAGCGTTGGTGTCGCAACGATGTTATCATGGATAGGAAAGAAAAGTCTGTCAGTTTGGCATAACATAATTATAGCTGTCATATGTCATATAGTTGTAAGAATGAATCGCCCATTTATAAATAATTATTTGTTTTACAAGGCAGTAAAGTTAAGGATTTATTTTCGAGGCTGGCGTTTCATAGCCTAGGCGTAGCCGAGGCTATGAAACCAGCCAAGCCTCCAAATTATTCTCAATTTCATGCAAAGTACCAATAATCCATAATTTTTTATTCCAAATTCATTGTCAATTTTGATTACCAATTTTATTCAAATTACTTGAAACGTTGCACAGCAATAAACTTGTTCTGCCTAGACATTAGAAGTACACCTTTTCTGCCTGTTAAGTGTAATTGAAAATCCACTTTCAATGTCATTTGGGAAAAAATTGTTCTATCCTTATCCGGGATATTATTAGATATATCGTCATAGTTACGCTATGAGTATACAGGTTCCCTTGAGACATTATAGATTCTATAATTCCCTCTACCTGAACGAATTGATTTCCGTTCTGAAAATAACCAAAATTATCTATGTACCACGGGAATAATGTGCCTGAATAACTTCAGACAGCTATATCAACTTTGTCATCAATAATTAAGGCCCCGGATACATAATATTTATTCATGTAACTAGTGTGTAAAGTGATACTTTCTACACGAGTAGGAAATGTTGACAATATGAGGGAAAAAAACCCGTTGACTTTGAACTCTTTGTATTAAATTTTCCATGTTCCATTTAAAAAAATCGTCTCGGTCGTCATTACGCCAACGTGGATCATCCTGTATATTCAATATTTGCTCATAAATGTGGCAGATTGAGAATAAAAATCGACTTATTTCGCGATATTCCTCCGAAATAGATGGTTTAGCTAGAAATGAATTCATTCAGTACTTTACTGAAGTATTATGTTAAAATTCGTTGGAATGCCAGGGTTCTCAGAAGAGGGGGGGGAGAAAGACCCCATCTGGCCCCTCTCTGTGTGCGCCCATGATAATAAGCGGTAATGGATGAATGATTTTCCCGAAACTCGTTCAAACGTCTTCACATTTTCCCCCATATTTCCAAGGCATTTCTATTCATTGCGACAACTAGTTATACCCGTCTAGGTCGTTAGAGATCAAAACAAATCACGAAACATTGTGAATAGCTTGATGACCCGCCAGATATACACTTTCACCCGAAACAATCTCCGCCCCACGTCTTGTAATCACAAAGTATAAACTCGGCAAACTTTGAACGTTAACATCGAAGAGACAGAGAATTTTATCGCTTGCTCGCTTTGAAAACTCGAACGTTATACATATAAAAGTCGGTTGTATGAATACCTGAAAAGGAATACCAAAATTCACAAAGAAACGCCCTGGATCCTTGAATGTAACAATCTGAATCAAGAAGTGGATAAGACTGCAGAAGTGAACTTCGGTTTGATGGGACCAGGATGTTTGTTATTGAATTAGATCGCCAGTTATGAATCATGAATTTCGATAAAGACATTTCATTTCGAACGCCATAAAAGTCAGCAACGTCTGAAGTTTGCATGACGTGCCAAACAATCTCTCATAACGGATTGGAAAACAATCGAGTTATCCTCACGTTTCTCCAGACAGCTTCGTAATACTGCGAAGAACATATTATACAGGGAGAGTCGGGAGGAACGCACCAAACTCTGGGTGTGAATTGAACACGTTAAAATAATTTACAAAAACCCATATGTTCGTATATGACTCCCATTCGTTTTATTTCAAATTTGAATGAATTTGTGGCCTTTTATGAGACTACAAACTGGATTGTTTGATCTGATTTGTTATTCTGACATGGGTTCATGTCAGTGTCAGTGTTTTTGACGCGTTTATTTACGAATTTGTACGATTGAACTATCATAACATTCCACACATCTATTCAAATTTGGAATAAAAACAAATGCGAATCTTATGAGAACATATGGGTCTTTCAAAATTATTTATACCTGTACAATACACACCTGGAGTTTGGTGCGTTCATCCCGACTCACCCAGTATACAGGGTGTAATTCAAATGATGGCTGAAAATATAGGATATGTTTGTTCAGCTCATTTCATTCAATTTTCTCTTCATTCAAAATAATTTCGTTATGCCACAAATGCATGAAAATTGTTTTGATTTGTTTTACAAAAAAACGTTTCATCGAACGGAAAGAAATCTGGTTGAATTGTTGCGAAAAATAATGAGGATTTCAAAAATAATTCTCATTCTCGAAAAAATCGAGAGCGGACAATATTTTTTCCAAAAAATCTCCAGGATACATTCCTCACGTACGCTACTGGTAGAGAAATCTTCTGCATCGAAGAATAACTATCGGTGCTTAGTAGGAGCATGTCAATTTCATGAGAATATCTGGAACGGTATTGGAGTTATGATAAGAAAAGGATTTTTTCCTAAAAATTTTAACACAGTATAGGTCGAAAGTTGAGAGGTTTAGGGCATAATATGTTCATATGAACTTCTCTTCTCGAAATGAGCTAAGGAACCATGTCCTTTATTTTCAGCCATCAAATGAGAAACACCCTGTATATATATACTAATCTCAACTACTCAACATCTGGATGAGGTTGAACACACTAACTATAATGGAATTCCGCAACATACCTATTTTTACCTGATCTTCCTATGTATCGATATAGTATTTGATACAAATATTCATTATTGTTGTTTTTTGTTGTTGTTGTTCTAAAAAAATACTGAGATTTACAGAATTGGTACATAAGTAGTATCCTGTCAACTTTGTGTTTTCTCGCGTTCCTTTCTTCCCGTGGGATAAAGTAATTTCATGAAAAGTGACATTTTGTAACCTGTCAACAGAGATGGAATGTTAAATTTTTTTTCCGTTTCAGAAAGAATGTGATTTTTTATATTTTTCCAAGAGTGAGCAGATAGTTGTCTTGTCCTGATAAATTTTTTGAAGTAATATGCGCTCCAAAAGAGAAATGTGGAGGTAATATCAAGATGAGGAAAGTTTTCTTGGGAGGAATTATTCACCTCACTCTCGGTTCATACATTCATAACTGCGAAAAAAAAAGTTTCAGTCTTTCAACCATCCCCCTACCCAAACCCGACGCTTGGTGGAGTGTAACTTTCCACTACGTGTTAAGGGAACTAGACGGATTCGGCGCCGGGACCAACTTTTTTTTTTGATGTTCGGGTTTGAATAATTTTTGAGCAGGTTTCATCGTACTATATGCCTATTCAATATTTGAAACTGTAACGTTTCATATTCGGATATTATGACAATTCGAAAATGTAAGTGGTGACAAGTGTGTCTTCACCTTATAAGAATCATTATACGTCAGATCTTCTAGGAACTCTACTCTGACCCATATAATAAGGAGAAATCGCTCCAAACATCGCACCAAACGACGAAAATCAACCACCTTCCTGCTTTTTCCGGCGCTGTCGACGAACGACAAATCCATTTGGTCTCGATACGATGCCGACAAAAAAGCACCAGCGTATAGTTTTAATCGGGTATATATTTTTCTTTCCGCCGTCTGTTATCCGGGAATCGGGATCAGGAAGAAATCGTCCGGGCACGCTGATGGCTATCATTAGTGCTCGTGTGTGTATATACGTGTGTGTGTATGTGACTAACATAGCAAGGGTGACCGCAGTCATGTCAAGACAATTACCTCAATTTCCTTCAAGACACGACTGTATGATTTGGAAGAGAAATTTTTCGAGATGGTATATATTCTTGGCAGACTCATTCATATGTGTCATCACTAATGATAGAGTTTTTCCGGATTTTTTCTCGAAAATGGTGTGTCACAATTACAGAACTCATAATCTTCATATCTTACTACTAGAGTCACTGGATTGTATTAGTACATAAGAGTTAGGACACAGGTGAACTTCTGTCCTTTTCTATTTTCTATATTACAATGGTTGAAGTGAATAAAAGAATGAGACATCTATTCTGCTCCTTGTCTTTTCAATTTCCCTAGTAGCACCTGATTGTCAGATACGATTTTAGAGGTTAGATTCCCTGTCAAATCAATCATAGCCGTAGATAGAAAATGGACATTAGGTATACCCACTTCAATTTTTACTTTTCGCAGCACAGCAGTTATAAAAATGCATGTAATAAAATTTTAATGACAAAATAGACACGTATAGATACATTTATAGCTAGATCGGTCGGTATTGAAAACGTCATTCAATGATATATCGTTTCGTTCTCAAATTTTCGATTTCATTACGTACTTGTGCAATAAATTCATCTTTCTCCATGATAGTTTTGTTCTGCATTTCGTGTGATGATGATAGTCTATTTTGAAAATAAATGGAACAGCAAATTCTCTCAATCTTGAAATCTTCTGTTTGGAAATATGGGCCCAAAATATAGTTCCATTCATAAATTTTGCTTGTATTCAAATCAATGTTTCCTCCAGGCCGTTTCATACATTCCTTCTATAAGAGAAATGGGGTTGATATTTCCTTTGGCGGATTAAATAAATGAAATCCATTCTCTTCAGAATTCTCACAATTCATTACACAGCAGGACATGGTCATCTATACTTTCTTCTCAATAGTTTTTGGAATTATATTTCGATGGTGCTCTTGTCACAATGCAATATGTGTAACTTAATGAATCTAAACATCCAAAAATACTAACAGTTGTCATTTCTGTGTCATCCTCTCCAGCTTTCACAGTCAGCTTGGTGCATAATTCTAGGAGGATTCCGAAACTACTCTCGACAATCTTCAAATATGGAAGTTCATCGTCCCCGTTTTCGGATAGGTCGATTCCTGAACGATATTTCGTTGGAATGCCGTGAAATCCGTCGAAATGAAAATGCATATCGCCGGAGCATTCAATAACCGTCTAAGGCCAGAGATAGCCGGGCAGACTGAGTCCCTCTCCATTCCCCGGCACATACGCCCTCATCAATTCCGCTCTCGCAAAATGAAAATTGGCTCATCGGGAGGGAATTTCCCGAAAACTATCTCGGCCGTAAACTCGACGGAGGCGACGTCGGTTTGTTGGAGATAAGCTCGATCTACGTCTCGTAAAGTGTCTGACGGAGCGCTGCGAGCACCAAAATGGCGGCGCTCTGCATAAAAATGCACTTGCCAGAAATTGCACGCGGGGCGCGACAGAGGACGACGGTGGATTGTTTATTGTTTTCGATGGGTACGGGTTTGTTGCTGTCGCGCAATTCACGGAAGATTCAATCAACGGATAACTGAGATCCACAGCAATTGTAATAAATTCTTCGACGATTCAATGCCATGTACATGAATATCTTCGAGAATTTAGTGTTCCTGAAATTTCCTTGCTTTCCATGGCATATATGAGACTAGAGATTGACCATCTCTTGAAAATGTTATGAGAGAAACTCATGAGTAATTATATAGAACGAGAACTTTGCTGATTTGTGTGTGAGAAAGAAGGTGTGTGTGTGTGTGTATTGACGTATATGCAATGGAAAATCAATATTATGAAAATGATCAGTTGGAGTACTGATGCTAGAAGAAAACAATCAATGGGTCATTGTATTCACAGTAATGCTGTTGAAAGAGGTGGTTGAGATACATTTTGCATCGTTTTTCATGGATACATTTATGTTGCTATCACTCAATTCCTGGAAAATTCAATCAATAGATAACTGAGATCGATGTCAATTTCAATAAATCCTTAGGCGATTCAATGCGTACGGAAATTTGGTATTTTGAGCATTCAGTACCATGTATTTGCTCTGTATCGCGAAAACAAAAGATGGCTCATTCTATTGAGGATGTAATAAGAGAAAATTGTGAATAATTATGTAGTACGAGTATCCAAAATCATCAGGACTTGACAAAAAATGGTCACCTCCCACACAAATGAATTAGAAAACATGGAATATCGTCGTAGAAACCTCATAGGTCATCTACTCTCGATATAACAAGATTTCAATTCCTCTTTTCCTGAAGTAGGTTGTACCTGTACTTCATTTCTGTAGGTATAAGAGAAAGAGAGAGAGAGAGAGAGAGAGAGAGATGAAGGGCGTGTGTGTGTGTTGACTCATGAGCTAGAGAAAACTGAATGGCCAGTTAAAGTTCTGAACGGAGGCAATAGCATTGCTTTCTTTTCCGTTGATATAGATTGAATATGATATTCAATACTGCAATCTGAAGATGAAAATGGTGAATTCGAGATTGATTGATGAAACCATCATTAAACCCATTTGTTTGCCAACATTACCATTTGTCACTGAGGAGTGTTGCCCAACAAACATTTTAGGTATAATATACGTCATTTCGACCTTAGAATAGGTCAACGACTTATTTGGCCTAAGTGAATATTACGTCTTATTTACTTCAAATTTACCAATATGGGGAAAAAACTGGAAGTAATTCAGAAGACGAGAATAGGGATACTAGGGTATCCTGACCAATAGGTCGAGGAAATAATTAGGTGAAATTGCCCTAATTCTAGTCCGATAGTGGTCTGATTTACGTTATTCTGACGTTATTCATTACCTACTTATGGGTGGGGTTTACTAAAATTTCTACCTGGTTTACTGTCATTTGGTTGGGTTCGGAAAACAAATATGTACCGTGTTTCACGATCGACTATACCTACTCATTTACGTGTGGAGACTTAGAAGTTTATGAACATGGCGTTCAAAAGAAAACTCGATAGTAGTGGAAGGTGTAGATAATATGCATGTTGTTTAGCTTATTTGAGGTTGTTGTGAATCGTTATTCAACCTGCGATGCAAAATTTATTGTGATAATGTTGATTTTACACATGTAAAATTAGTGGGCCCACGAAATTATTGGATTTGTAGAAAAATACAGGATGATATTCTTTGTGTTTTCGAATTATTTTTCAACAATTCCATCTAAAAATGAATCAACTCGTAGAATATGATCATTTATGCGAAATTTAACCTTTTCTGTATTACTATTCATTAGGATGTGGTCGATATGTAGAGATTTCTTCTTTTTCCGTCAATGGCGAAAAAGGTTCGAGCCAACAAATATGGCGTCGGTTTCATATTGGACTTGAAAGTCGAATTTTCCAGAATCTTCAACTTTCAGGGCGAATAGGCTTCGTTCATAGTCGAAAATTCTGTATATTCTGACTATGGAGCCCAATTTCCCCATATTGGGATTTTAGACTATATCAACGAGTATATTATTTGAGTAGCAGTCAACCTGATGGATTAATATTATCAGATGTTCCCTATAATCATATAATTTGTCAAATGTTCGTTGGCTTTCAATTTCTTATTCTGCACCATGGTATGTTTTCTAATTGGTCGCTGGATGACAGGCTTCATTTTTCAGCGAATCAGAAAAGTCCATCGCCGTGTTGTCATCTCTCGAACAGTGTTGCCGTTCTAGTATACTTTTAGTACATTGGCCATTTTTGTACGTTCTCAACCGAAGTGTGATAATTGATATCTGTTTTTTTTTATAAAAGTTATTTGAAATATGCATTCAGATCTGACCAATGGAATAAGTGGAAGTAAAACTTCGAATGTCAAAACAAATCGATGGTTTAGATGATCAAACATCATCGTAATGTATAGAAAGATATCATGATTTGCTTTAGAACCGTTCAAGCGGTAAGCTACCTGAACCACTCACTGGTGATAAAGAATAAAACATTCAAAACTCATACATTGCGCTTGTCTCCAGTTTTTAATATTTTCAGAAATTAATGATCATTTCAAAACATTTGCCGACCTCAAAGCACCAGGATCAATAATAGTCATCAACTTTGAGAACATGATTTTAGGACTAATTTTGGTATTCTCGGCTCTCTCAAGGACACTTCGTTCTATAAGGATTTCATAGTGGTAATCTTGCCTTCATCGGATATGAAGTTGGTACTGATTAGGTCAAAAAAAGTCTAAGAAACTCCTTCGACTCAATTGGTCAAAAATAGGCAAAACAGAGTATAAATCCGACTTATTTTTTCCATCTGATTATTCCCTGACTTTATGATCGTTTATGAAGTTAGAATTTGGTAAATTTCAACTCCAATAAATATCCTGATAGTTCGAGGGCCTGGAAGACATTTCACTGGTAATTTTGATGTTAAATATTACCTAATTGATAACTAAATGCTCACTAGGACCATAAAGTTATGTTTGAAGTCTGTAATGAGTGGTTTCCAACTATGCAATTTGTCTATAAAGTTGATGGTTTTTATAGAAAATGTTGAGGTCCTAATCAGGTATTTTACAACCTAATCCATAACTTTCAAGTTACTCAGGGCATAAAGGTAAAATATTTTGTCGGAAATTAGTAAATTTCGACTTCTTCGAGTAATTTCTCCTCTCTGCTTGGTATAATTCTCTTAAAATGTTGGTTGGGTGAAACCTGGAGACAATTTGTGAGAAAAATATTTTCCATTCTTTATGTTGAAAACGGGAGCAGATTCGTCCCCGAAACGTCCAAGGATAAGTGAAAATTTGATATTTTCTCTATATACCTATATTTCTCTGCTCCAAACCTTTATCAATACAAATTGTCACTGACCAGCGAAAGAAATTTTCTCTTGGCCTCATGATAGGAAAAGTTCCAAACGCTGTGACATTTTAGGACAAATAATCTGATAAGTATACACACGTATATTGAAATAATACTCATATTTTCATTTTATAGAAACGAGGAGAGGAAATTCCAATAAACTCCTAATTATGAATATACCACCTCCTCGATTAACCTACAGACAGTTTTTGAAGTTTCAATAATCGAAAACAACATCCATTGGGCTTATTGTATTAACATTAATGTTGTTGAAACAGATGGTTGGGATACATAGTTCATTGTTCTCCATGAATACAGTTCTGTTGCTGTTTCCCAATGCTCAGAAGATTCAATCAACGGACAGCTGAGTTCGACGTTACAATACCACATCCTCGCTTCCTATGGTGTATACGAGAGGCTAACGATCTCTTGAAATTGTAACTCGAAATAATCATAAGTAGGTGATTATATATATGGAAAAGTATCAATTCAAAACCATCGAGGCTTATCACATACAGAAAAATAGGAAATACATTGAATATCGCCGAAGAAATCTCAAGTGTAGATCATTTACTCTAGTTGTTGTATGTGTTATCTGAAACATTGCACAATGGGTGATTTGCAGCAGATACACCAAAAGAGTGGGAGATCGTAATTCCCAGGGTATTGCAGTATAATCAATATGGTTACACCGTCAAGGATCTATAATGGCTTCGTAATTCAATTCGTGATTCCTGAATGCTAAGTTGTCTCAAGTCGTCAAGAGAAATTCTTTGAGGAATGTCAAAATATCTCATCACCTCACTTGAGAATATTTTATCGGAAGAATGCCCCATCAAAACATGGCGTCAGAATGTATATCTTTCATCTTGATAATTCGAATGATCAATGATCTCGAAACTAAAATTGATTGCCCCATCTCGTCTGATCCATCGGATCTCTTCATCGTCGTCCAGAGCAAAGGAAAAAAGCCAGCGACCGGGAGAAATGCTACCGATTAACTCTCAACGTTTTTCCGATGACGATACCGCCATAAATGGATTTGTTGTTTTGGCATGGCGACAAGATTTCGCTCATTTGTCGTTCTGATTGTCCCGATCCGTCACAAGAATGTTAATCGCGACGGTTCCCTCCTGCAGGAGGAAGGAGGGCAGATACGCTGAAATATCTTTGCAATTTTCTGTGGGATCTGTGTCGTTTGTCTGAATCAATTACAAGGGTCCTTATGAGAGCCGTGATATGACTGCGATCTCTCATCCGTTGTATGGACTCCAACACTGTCCCCTTCTTACGCTTGGGAACAATAATAATCATTGAGTTCATTCATGAGGATCGCATTCATGCATCATGTAGGAACGTTTCTCCATGCCGGGAATGATTACCAGGTTGTTTGGATGAAAATAAAAGGGAGTAACTTATGCAAGAGTATGGAGATTTTCTATATTTAGCGACCTAGTTTCTGGGTTCACCATATGAGTCACACAACTACCTGACTTTCATTAGAATTCTCATTTTATTCATACATAATACAGTGTGCTCTAGTTGAATTGTCTTTTCTTCAGAACATACTTCCATCAAATATGTATTCATTTCAATCCATTGCGTTTCATAAATGTTATATCGAGTTCTATCAAGGATAATGCACAGAACTAATAACCTTTATATCTTACTAATCTCAGACTTACGTGGCTGTACAGTAATACAGGAGAGGAGAAAAAATACTGAGACGTAGGTCATTCATTTCCATCGGTTTGTTTACAAACAACGAAATGTTGCCGGTTTATCAGTTACCACTTGTGACTGCTTTTCATTGAATTTATTTCGGTAAAGTCAAATATAATATTATATATATCTGGTAATATCAATATTATACTTTGTTATTGTGAAAAAGTGATATGTTCAAGACTGCATTTCTTCTTATTTAACATGAGGGCAAAGTAAAAAGCGAAGTATAAGCACATATCTAAAATACTTCTGATGCCTATCTGTATCATCATAAGAGATTTGCTTCACGTTCCTTGAATCCAATTCAGAATTCCTTTCCACGTCCTGTATGACGAATATCGATTTGTCATTCATACAAAAATATAGAAAACGAAGAATGGTCTTGGGATAGAGTTAAACTTGGGATGGCCATTATCTCAACATCTGTGCAATTCATTTTACAGATGTTTTTTTTTTACCAAATTCAAGGTGAGATTTGACTCCTTACTCAAAGCAGTTGCAGCTATTGGAAACACTGCCCCCGAATTTCCAGATGATGTCATTCTGATGTATATCGTTTGTTTATGATTCATCACGAATAGATTCTGGAAGCTCTTCGGGGAGTTTGATGAGAGCAGTCTAAGGCAAAGACCATTCGATGCGGGGTTCAAACGGTATGTTCTCTGTGAATGATTTGTGGTACCTGCAATGCGATACCCTATATCTTTCATCCTAATGAAATCATCCTCTTCAGGTTCCAGCACAATGAAAAATGGAATGAAACAAGGCTATTGAAATGCGACTTCTATATACAGGTAAATGACAAATTTGACATAAGTTCATATTGGCATATAACCTTCCAGTCTCTATTTGAAGTGGAAACAGTCCTTTGGAATGAACTCTATGATTCGATACAGTGGAATGTGATACTTCATTGTTTATTTATATTATCCAAATTTCCCATTGAAATCCTTCTGATTTTCAAAAAAATCATCCCAGCAAACATGATTGAGCGGTAAATAGGCGGCCGATTGCTGGTAACTGCGGTTAGTTGTCGGCAGCGGCACACCTATGTCGTTAAAATGTTGAAACGACATCGGTTTTGCCGCCATGGCTGAACGTACGCATGTTTATAATGGATGTTTGTTATTCAGCCAGAAATTGCCCGTTTAAAATTCCCGACAATCGTGCCGATGTCGCTTTGACGCAGTATGTATGTTGTTTACAGGTCAGTGGTAACTGAACCAAACGCAATGTTGGCATCACTGGGTTTTTGAGCATTGGTAGTACTGCTAATTTATTTTCGTGTTTTAGTTCTGTGTCCGTAGATCGCGTCAGTTGTCTGTCACTTGTCTTCAGGTATTTGTTAAACGGCGTGATAATATTAATATTATTTAGAAAAAGTTGGTGAGTTTTATGATTGATCCCAGCAAACTATCGTCCGACATCAAGAATAATGATATATGTTATATAACAATAATTAAACTCGTTATTGTCTACCAATCCATTTTTGTGGTAATGATTTTGAGCTAAATATTTGTTCATTACCCTATATTATAACAATGATGCTCCAATGCGAAGTTCAGCTCTTTACCTATATTCGAAAAATATTTGATTCACAGTAATAGATCAAACACTGGAAAAGTAATGTGGCTAGAACATTATCAGACTAAACCTATTCTACGTCGTCGAATCAACAAGTTATGATAGGTATATCGTATATGATCAAATATCAAATATAATTGAAGTATTGTACTATTTCAATTCTGTTGACTGATGGATTCGTAATAGTATCTTTCAAGTTTCGCAGTAGCCTAGTGGTATAAGCGTCTGACAGTTGATTGGATATCCGTTCGATCGCAAGTTCGAGTCCGACTCCCGACTATATCTTTTTTTTATTTCTAACCGAATAGTGTCGGTAGATAGTCGGGCGGCCTACTAGCGGCCGGTGCGACACGGGCTAGCCGGGCCGACGATGTATCATGATTGTGGCCCGCTGATGTTGACTGTCGGCAGTTTTTGGAGGGCGTCTAAAGGCCCGCGCGATACATGTTTGCTGGGATGTATCAATACTTTCATGTTATCTTCGAGATACGCCATTGGCGTTTATTCACATTCCGCCACTAATTCGAACGCCGCTACTGTTTATGGTTCACTTACAATGTTGGAGCTGATGCAAGATTTGTTCGTTCGCCATATTGATACGCATTCTAGTCTTAAGATACAAAGTTTATGAGTTCTATGGGATAACGCCGATCCCACTCTCCTGTGACAGTTGTAGAAAGACACCTTTGAATTCTGAATGTTTCCACCAGAAAACAGGCTGAGGGATAAATCAGGATATCTTAATACTGATTCAGATGTCAATGGTTATAGGAACAACTTACTGCATGTAGGAATGAACGACACAGATGATTTCGCACTCATAACTCACTGCAATGTTTCCAGTTTATAAACACACGTTATTCTCCATAGTTCCCCGAGAATATCTTCATTCTCTCCTTGGAAAATCCCCTTATATACAGACATCGCATTTTTGCATTTCTCTCCCGGCAACAATGCCAATTGAGAATTTGAATGTCGTGGCAGTAAAAATTCGATACAGAACTGACGTATTTTATTAGGCACTTCTCATTCGACTCCGTAAAAGAGGAAAAAGAGTGCATCGCTCGTCATCAAGCATAATGGAATTGAATTGGAAAAAACTCTGGAGGAGCGATCCGGATTGAATACATTAACGTGAAGGGGCTTTGGTGTGTACGGACGCCATGTTCGATTCGATTGCGTTTGGAAAGTGATTCGATTATTGTTGGGATCGTATTCGCAGGAAGTCGAGTTAACCTTTCAGTTATTCAGGATGTCTCTGAGAGGTCTGCACACAACATCAACACAGAATACTGAGGCTAACATGTGAGGATCAAGCCCAATTTATTTTTCCACATTTTCTGGGATTTTCTCTCCTCGTTTCTATGAAATTAAAAAAAGGGTTATATTTCAATATACGTGTACACTGGAAAGAAATTGAGTGAAATTTCACTCAAGGTCCACGCAATAATGTGTCAATTTCGGTCCACGGCTGATTGAGTTGAAAATCCACCCTACTTGACTGTGTAAAATGGTACTTCATGAGCCGATTCAATCAAATTCGTTATAAACATTCTGATTGATAGAAAAACTCGATGAAATATCTAGTCTGAGTTGAGAATTCACTCAAAAATTTCAATCAGTAAATTGACTCACAACCACATATTATATCCATTCACTCAAAGGAATTTCCTACAGTGTAGTGAGGAAAAATCAGATGATTTGTCAGATGATATGCATATAACTCACTAGTAGTAGCTCAGCTAGACAATTATAAAAAGAAGCATGCTGTCCCAGAGCGGCTGTGTGATAGCGACAGCAATATACCTTCCCATGGCAGGAAACTCACTTTCAGCAAAGGCGTTATTGCTATCATATGATTTCAAAGTGCTGCTTCTATTCGAAAATGTATAACGGTAATATGATTTTTTGTAATGGTAACAAGAAATATCTCAGCAAAAACTCTAATAGCACAATTTTCCTCAGTGTAGTTATGAAAAGTTCAAAGGAAAAATAGAAAAGAATAGGTCGATTGAATTGTGTTTGTTGATTTTTTTGTATTTCACTCACATCTCTTCATTCCCTACTCTCTATCTCTCTCTCTCTCTGATCGCAGAGGCCATGTTTTCCGAAACTATTCCTATACAATTACAATAAGCGGCTTGTTCCCAAGTTTCGTTCGCTGTCTGTCTGTGTTCCGTTTCTACCTCGATTCTACTTTGATTGTATGGCAGATTTG
This sequence comes from Phaedon cochleariae, assembly GCA_918026855.4. NCBI lineage: Eukaryota > Metazoa > Arthropoda > Insecta > Coleoptera > Chrysomelidae > Phaedon > Phaedon cochleariae. The sequence goes on from OU896711.1 coordinate 6,884,250, forward strand.
GAAATTGAGGAAGTTCGGGTGCGTGGTTTATCTGCCGTCATTATCGAAGTTGGTGCAAGTATTTCGGGTATATCAAAGATGATACACACTCTAGATAGACAACGCCTGTGTAAAAATTGACAACGCTCCGATAGGACGTAACAGACCGGCCGCTACTCGGCTTTGCTAATTCGTTGTACAAGTATCAACATCAGAGTCGGTGGAATACACGGCGTCATAATGATTAGATGCGCACAGCTGATTACTCACCGCTGTGTCAGGTCTCAAGTGAGCGTTGACTATTCTCACAACAACAGTGTCTATCAAGAGTGTGTATGATCTCTGGGTATACCTATCACGGAATGTTGGCAGGATATGAAAATTCGACGACGACTAATCGAGCTTGGTGATCAATCTCCAGGAGTGCTTCTAGAGAATTAATTTCGAATCTAAACCAGCTTCAAAACTGTTGACTGCTATGGCAACCCTGCATCCTGCTATCAGCCCTAGGCTACCGAAGTTCGTTTATTGTTCTCTGCATGGATTAATTCGCAGCTGCGTTTTTACGTCCCTTGTGGGGATGTTTGAAGTCGTTCCTACTTATACAGAGTGTGTTTGTGCAACAAGGACGAGTTCTATTTGAATGGAGATTTTGATAGACTTACAGGAGTTTTACAAATTATTTTCACCACACCACATTGAGAAGTTGAGGATAAAACTTGTGCTACACCTTGTATGATCAGTATTTCTGGACAAATAAAGCTAACAATAATATACAATTTGGTCGAAAGTCCACCAGAATCGGACAGGGATTGAGAAAGTAACAGTTATTTCAACTCGTGAAGAGATTAAAGTAGAACATATTATCAGGTGCTCATGAATAAAACCTCGAATAATAGCAGCCGACATAATTTACTCACTCAAAGTTCGAACTTGATTTTATTAAAGCGTGCGCATTCAGGACCTATCATTTATCTTACTCACTCTTACTTATGTTCCAGAATACCAGGAGACATGACGATGTCTTGAACGACAGTTACGTTAGTTAGGTTAGGTTAGGTTAGGTTCCATGTTAGTGGGTGAAAATCACTCCTTCACTGCGACCCCAGAAGAGTGGCTCACCCCTGCAGGTTACAGTTCACTGTACAATCCAATTCTTCAAAGTCCATGGTTGGATGAGGTGAGATTTGTTTAGAATCGACAAGTTCTCAATTGGTAAAGCCAAATATGTCGAACCTTAGTCTCTCTAAGCAAGAGCATGAACATAGTAGGTGTTCAGTCATTTCATCTTCCACATGCAGAACCACCAGTCCTCTTCTTGGTGCAGACCCATCCTTCCTAGGTGGTATCTTAGACAACAGTGTCCCGTATGCAGTCCTGTCAGAATTCGCAGGTTACCTCTGTTCCATTCTAGGATCTGCCTGGTCTTTTCTTTCGTTGGTTCATTGATTCAGATCAGTGCGTGAGTCTTTTCCCCTCCGTCCAGTCCGAGATAGTTGTTTTGGCTGCACTTGCGAATGTCGGCTTTCTCGTTGCCCTCCACCCCCTGATGTCCAGGCAACCACAGAAGAGTGACTCTGTTGTTAGCACTCAGGCATACTAGGGATTCAATACAGCTCCATACAAGTTTGGAATTCATTTTGCTGGATCTCAGTGCTTTGAGAGCAGCCTGACTATCTGGTACAATACTGATTTTGTTGACTAGAGGTCTATTCGTCAACTCTCTAGCACATATTTCAATTGCGGAGACCTCCACCTGAGAGATTGTAGCAAACTTACCGAGATTGACGGAGATTTCCGTCTTCTGTTTTTTGCTGAACACACCGACTCCAACTCCGAGCGGGGATTCCGAACCATCTGTGTGCATAACGTTTTTGGTCTCTGGGAATTGGATTGATCCATTACCCACTCGCCTCTCTTCGGAAAGAGGACTTTGAAAGGCTTCTTCACGTGTGACTGAGTGGCCAACATGTCGGGAACCATTCCTAGAGTTTGGTGAATTTTTATTTCACGCAGTGGTCTAGCAGTCGCCATCCTCTGATTTGATTTTTCAATGAAAAGAATCCTGACTTCCATCCTCAAGACAATGTGGAGGGAAGTGAGGTTCAGGAGGTTTTTTATCGCTGCCTTTGGAGAGGAGGATATCGCTCCTGTAATTTCCAGGTACGCCAGCCGCTGAAGAGCAGCAAGTTCGGACCCTGGTTGTCCTTTGCTGACCTTCAGTACACCAGTCTACCGAGCAATACGTGTCCATTGGTTTCACCAATGTCTGGTAAATCCAGTAAATCTGTTTGGGGTTCATTCCCCAAGATTCGCTGCATACCCTTCTGAGATTTCAGAGGGAAAATATGGCTGTGTTGATAGTTTTTGCCATGTGGGCGTTCTAGGTGAGTGTTTTATCTGAGGTGACAAATAGATATTCAACCTCTGCCGCAAACGGAATGCTCTTTCCATATTGGACAGGATGACGAAATGTTTCTAGCTTCAGCCTCTCTCGCACCATCTGTACACAGTATTTTTTTTCGAGATGAAATCTTCTGTGGCTAATATCTGATACATACAATGATAGGCTCAGGTTGAGTTAGTGTAATAGTGATAGGTAGTCTGCGAGCTGATATAGAGGGCCAATTATTGAGACAAGTGCTAGTAGGTGTCCCATTGCCTGAATAACATCCATGTGCAGAGGTTCATCTAAGTGCCATCCTGTTGTTGTGAGAAATTTCATGTTGATATTGGCTCGAGGAATCCTAATGGACTGGCATATCCATCGGCGAATATGGTCCCATATAACATGTAGTCCGGAACACTGGGTAAAGTGATGTTCAAGAGGGTCCAGGGAAGAACAATGCAGGCATCTTTTGTTTGGATGATGGTGTATTGAGTGCTCCTTGTAGGCTTTTTGGGATCAACGGTTCAAATTTTCTTCTTACTATCAGCAATAAGTCATCTGTATAGCATTGGAAAACCACCCCTCGCATGGGAAGATCGTTCAGCAAGTACCTGTGGTATAGAGTGCCTAGTCTTATCTTTTTTCGGCCTCTGCTGTCCACTCCCCAATTTTCATATCAAAATAACAACACATATTTTGCATACTGTGTGGTTATGATTCGATTCGAATTCGTAAAGAAGTTCAAATATTTAAACGACATTCGCAATCGCCATTTCTTTCGCATAAATTTTGCGAAATTCTTACAAGCATGAACAATATGAACATACTCTTAGTCCAGTGAGTGATCATTATTATTGATTCAATCATCACACAATAAGAATTCTTTATTTTTAGTTTTGTTTTGATATTTCAATGAGAGTTATCGAAGACCATGCAGTGTTATCAGTATAATATACCGAATGATTGGCTATGATAACGGAGTGCTATTGGTCGAAACATTAAAAACGTCACATTTTGACATGTGAAAATAATAATCTATTGAAAAGTGAAAGGTCGCCGACTGATAACAGTGCCATGTGACCTAAATTGAAAGGTTTTCGTTACTATACTTCCTGAATAAGGAACAAGACACAAATTGATTGCACCAAGCTGAAGTGTGATTGGCCATTGGTAGAGTCTCACTCAAAGAGTTTCTCTGTGAATGGACCCTTGACAAGGAATCCCGATAACTAGCCGATCCAAACAGAAAGAAAACTGTTCGAAGACCTTTCCGAAAACTTTTTGGCTGAAAGAAAAGGATTTTCCACATTCCCGGAGAAAACGAGATTTTCCTTTCACTGCCGGATTATTTTCCGTCTTCCCCACAACTCTCCAACGCACTCCGCCAAACTTCTGGCAGGCACGGAAACTCACCCTTCGACCCTGCCGCTCGGAATCCTTTTAAACAAACTTCCACGAGCTGTCACTGTCAATTACACGAAATTCATAAAGCAACAAAGCCCGACCGAGAGAAAACAACATAGGCGGAGAGACTCTCTCTGATGTTGTGCCACGCACAAACCATCAAAACTTTGATAATCAAAGTTGCTATGTACAGTGCGGCCCAATGAATTGGTAACGACTCTTGGGCGAATTGAAATATTTTTGTCTGAGCACATGTACTTATTCATTGCCTAAAAAAAGAACTGTCTCCCTCATCAGCATTTCATGACCTGCTTCGCGCTGTGAAGGTATTATATAGGGTATACCCATCGGTATACCCAGAGGTGTTATAATAATTATTCGAACGTGAAAAATAATAATGTCATAGTTCTTCATTGGCAAATACAATGAAATGAATAGAAATTGAGCTGGACTGCTTCACAATGATTCAGTTATGATGAGAACAATACAATAAAAGGATTTTCTGTTTTGTCGTCCAAACCGGGAATGATAGTACTAAGAATGTGTAAATTTATATATATTCAAGAAGTTCCTAATTCATTTCATATTAACTAGGATCGAACAATGAATAACGATGATGATGCTTGGTCAGTTTTTTTTCAGTCAGCTTCATTAGATGAAGCAGAAAATATTACTCTAGCGATGTGAATATTAGCCCCATATCTTACGGATATTCAGAGATACACCTGACTATCTCGTACCACGAACCACAATAAGATATAATTGAAATAGATATTAGTCCGGGTTCATAAACCGAATTTTTAAAGGGATTTTCACACGAGTCGTTACCATTTTATTGGGCCGCACTGTTCATGGTGTCCCAGAACAAAGTACCATGCATTCTACAGGGTGAACTGGAGACCAAATAAGGCCGATTTTGATGAATTTATTTCTATACGAAAAGGCACCGTTGTGCCGTGAGATGGCGATAAAAAACAATTTTATTTCTAGATTCTTCAATATTTTGGAATCCTTAGAAGGTACTGCTCTGAAATTCGTAGGGCAATTTACTATAGTGGATTTACATGGAAATATGTTGTACCAATCTAATCATCATACAGGGAGTTGAGTATTTCGTATTTTGATATTTCGAAAGATGACAAAATCAATCATGTCACTTTTTTCTAACCGCAGTGTTTTATAATTTTTCTTGGTCTTCGAGATATCTAACAAAAATCATATTGGTGCTTCCCCATAATGATTATAACGATAATAGTGTTTTGCAAGGTTTTGCCTCATTTGTTGGGTTATTGACTACAATAATCATGTTCATGAAGTATTTCAGCATATGATAATGTTGTTGGTCATCTTCAAATCTATTTATTTTTTCTCTAACTGAAATCTGAAACTGACCAACTCCTTAATCATATGATGAAGAGCATGCAAATTGATGAACATGATTTTTGCTGTCAATAACTCAACACACATGAGGTAGAAACGAGCAAAACATGAAAATCGTAACATCATGAAGGAGTCGTATGAAGAAGCACCAAAATGCATTTTGTTATTTATCTCTAAAACCAAAAATAAATAATGAAAAAACTGCCGTTAGAAAAAAGTGAGCTATATGATTTTGACATCATTTGAAACAACTTCTGTAATTGTAAGAGTTCCCACAAATTTTCATCGTGGATTGCTTTCTATATGAGCTACCGTTGAGGCCAAATGTCTGCTAGATCTCTGACATGGCGCCAAAGTTTCGAAATGAGATCTAGACCAAATAAACATTTTAGGTTGATCTGATCCTGTGGAGTTCAGACAATGGACCTATCTCCAATTATATTCCATTATAACATTTCAAAAGTTGTTATCACCACTCATTTAATATTTGATACGTTGATGGACCTGATGTTATTGAAAACTCACCTATGGACAATTCCAAGGCCATGCATGTGGGAGAGGGCCGAAGCAAACTGTCTGGCATATATCCTAGTTGGCCTTTCCTCGAGTTTTCCATAGTGCTGACTCTTGACGAAGCTACAGAGGTCACCACCGGAAACAAGTTCAGTAACTAAGTAGTAGACGTTATCCGATCTCTAAAAAAAAAAAGATACGTCTCGGGATCAGAGAAGTGATGAGGTGGTATTGAAGTGACATTCATTATAGTCCAAGCGAGCTACCGTCATCTGATAACGAAATGATATACAGGGTGTCCCTTCGGGAACTGCATCGATCAATATGTATACAGGGTGTTGCGAAATTCGACCGACAACGCTTGACAGGTGATAGCCCTCGTGATTCCATAATCACTGAGATAGGGACATACGGTCTTCAAATGTTCAGTTCTCGAGATACAGGGCGTTGAAGTTTAGAAATTGAAATAGTTTTTTCGCAATATCCCAAGAAAAATTGAATATAATGCATTCAAATTTGGTATATGGTTTCATCTTTCAATGGTTAATTTTTTGACAAGAAAGATATTCCGAGAATGTCATCCAGAGGTGCGCTACAGAGGGTTGTGATAACTTTTCCTTCCATATTTTCGACGCCACTGATGAAATTTCAATTATTTCCAATTTTTCGAATTGATTGTTCAATTATGTTGAGAAAATGCATCAACTTCAACTGAGCTAAAATGAACAGTTATCGAGATATTTGACCCAAAATAGAAGTTTGCTTGGTAATTTTACATCTTCCTCAGTAGTAGAAAATCACAAAAATTTTTGTTTTCTCTTCATGTGTGGAATAACATTTCTTTTGAGCTGTAGAATGAGATCTGAATAGTATCTTATTCACTCAACACCAGAAAAATATTTTTGCAATTTTCTACTACTGAAAATGATGAAATATTACTATGCAATCTTCTATTTTGGGTCGAATATCTCGGAAACTGTTTATTTCAACTCAGTTGAAGGTGATGCATTTTCTGAACAAAATTGAACAATGAATTCGAGTAATTAGAAATATTCGGAATTTAATCAGTCGCGTAGAAAATATGGGACGAAAAGTTGTTACAATTACAACCCCTTGTAGGGCATCACTGGATAAAATTTCCGGAATGGTTTCCTGGTCAAAAAATAACTCATTCAAATATGAAACCATATACCGTAGTTGAATGCATTATATTCAATAATTCTTGAGATATTGCGAAACAACCATTTTTATTTCTCAGCTTCAACACCCTGTATCTCGAGAACTGAACACTTGAAGACCATATGTCCCTATCTCAGTGATTATGAAATCACGAGAGCTATCACCTGTCAAGCGTTGTCGGTCGAATTTCGCAACACCCTGTATATGTGTCCCACTTACCATGCTCACCATGGGTATCTTTTTAACGGTGAGAGATACGAGGTCGGTTAAATGACACCAAATGTGGAGTTTGTCAAGGCCAACTAAAATATGAAAAAATATTTTGATAAAATCGCAATACGCAAAAAACAGATTTTGATCACTTTCATGTCTCCTCCGTAACTTCTTTATTTATGAAAATATTCAAATAGGAATTTCACATTCTCATGGCAGTTTTTCAAAGTGATTTCGGAAAAAAATATGAAATTTATACCAACTCTTCTGATATTTGAGCTATCAGCACCAACTTCAGTTTTTTAAATGTAGGTCATAGCTCACTATGACTTAGTTACAAATAACTTTTTTTTCTCTTACAGATGATGTGTCTCAGTAATAGTTTTGTGTTGATAACAACGGAGTTATCGTCATTTATACAAAAACAAAAAATTATTTGGAAGCCGCCATCTTGAATTTATAAATTTTAACAAAAAAATCATGATCTCCGACCTCAAAACCCCCACTTACCAATTTTGAATGGAATTGGACCAAATCTTGTCCGCCATCTTGGAGCAGCCAATTTTTTTTAATTTCAACAAAAATTCCATAATGAATTGTCACCGAAATTATGAACACCTACCAAATTTCAAGTTAATCGAAGTTATGGAATTTTCGCTGAAATTTAAAAAAATGGCTGCTCCAAGATGGCGGACAAGATTTGGTTCGATTACATTCAAAATTGTTAAATGGGGGTTTTTGAGGTCGGAGATCATGATTTTTTTGTTAAAATTTATGAATTCAAGATGGCGGCATCCAAATCATTTTTTGTTTTTGTATAAATGACGAAAACTCCGTTGTTATCAACACAAAACTATTACTGCTACATATCATCTGTAAGAGAAAAAAAAGTTATTTGTTACTAAGTCATAGTGAGCTATGACCTACATTTGGAAAACTAAAGTTGGTGCTGATATCTCAAATTCTAGAAGAGTTGGTATAGATTTCATATTTTTTTCGAAATCATTTTGAAAAACTGCCATGAGAATGTGAATTTCCTATTTGAATATTTTCATAAATAAAGAAGTTACGGAGGAGACATGAAAATGATCAAAATCTGTTTTTTGCGTATAAAACAAAAACGAATAGATTTTATCAAAATATTTTTTCACATTATAGGTGGCCTTGACAAACTTCACATTTGGTGTCATTTAACGGACCTCGTATCTCTCACCGTTAAAAAGATACCCATGGTGAGCATGGTAAGTGGGACACACTGTATAAAAAATCATAGGTGGGCCAAATTTGAGAATTTGGGAGTTTACTATTGTTGATAAGTGCTATCCGTCTAAAATATTTTGAAGATTATGGCACTTTCGGTTGCACCGGAAGTGGACCCCAACTTCGTTATTTCAAATTGGACACCCTGTATATTTTCAGGATTTCAGATTATGTGCATGTTTCTGAACATGTTTCATGTATAATGTCCTATACCCAAGTATAACCGTTTTCGAAATATTTCAAATTTCGAGTTGAAAATGATCTAGTAATATATTGCTCTAATGAATCGATCAACATATTAGTTAGCTTGCAAAAACAGGGGATTAAAATGACTTCCTCTCAGCTTTCAAATATTTAAATTGAAATGCAATTGGTATTTTTCGACATGGATATGACGCTTTTTGAACTCAAATTGCGAATTTTGTATCAATATTTTCAGTAATAAGCACCATAGACGTCTCAATCAAGGAATTTGAGGTAATTCTTTTGTTCTCGATACATGGAATATATTCAATATGTATTGAAATCTATTCATCGACCAGATTACTATCACTGACAGTGATACAAGCAGTAACGTCTATAGCGTTGATATAAAAGAAGCTGAGTAACAAAGGCAATCAACGCCGATAAATATTTTATTAGAGTTCATTTTACTAAACAGAGATGCATCAGCTGATCCATCTATTTTTACTGCCTCCTGTTAAAGAACGCTCGCTTCCGAGCTGTAAAACCTCTCAATCAGAACCGTTCAATCTTTCGATATAAGCATCAGTCTAAATCGCAGGGGGTGGGAAATAAAAAAAAATCCTCACCTCCCCGATTCAGTGCGGGAGATTCGAGAGCATTCTGAAGGGGAAGAAAGAATTATCAAGCCTCGAAAAGTATTTGCAATTGGCGATATACAGTGTTCTCAAGATTAGGATGAACAGCATGGGAATCTCGGTAACCGTATAAGGGTAAAATATATAGTAGGCCAAACGGTGAAAAATAAGTTGTGCTTTCAAAGGAACATCAGCTGAATGTGCAATCCTAATTAAAGAAATGAATACATAATTCATAAATCCTTCCAGACCTTTATATTCATAGGACAGGTCAAGGTGGTACGTGGTACTAAATACATAAGTCGAGGTATCAGTGAATGGAGTGTATATATGACAGTGGTCATACAGGTTACAAAAGTATATTATATGAAAACTAAAACAGATTATAATCTGAAATCTCTATCTGACATGAACTCATCTATGTGAATGTCTATCGAGGCAGTGGATGCTTTCGGGGAGATGTTTGTAGGCCATAATAACTGAATGAATGAATGAATGAATGAATGAATATAACTATAGGACTTGTTGAAATACATAAGAAATTTCTCTTTCGGTCGATGATGAATGGTACTGAGAATTAGTTTTGAACTTACCTATATTTTCCCAGAATTACATTTGAAAACGAATATATAGGGAAACTTTGGGATTTCGTAATGAACGAAATATTGTCTACATCGCCGTGTAGGAGCAAGTTGAACATAGTGCGTATTATTATTTTTTGAGCAATAACATGTCACTATCAGCAGAAAAGTCCCCAGAGTACTACATAATATCATATATACCATATTTTGATACATAGAACGGCTAGGCTCTGGAATTCATTGCCTGTGGAAGTATTCCCAACAACATATAATCTCCAAAAGTTCAAGAAAAAAATCCAATACCTACCTCCTGTCCCTATCCTCCCTAGGAACGCACGATGTTCTTTGAACATTATAGGAATTCCCTTTCGTGCGCTCCAAGCGATAAAAAAAACACTGTTGACAATGACTCTAATGGCATAGATGACTTCATTTGTGGGATTGCGGATATAGATGTATTGAGCTTTTTGCTATCACTGTGTCGATTTGGTAAGTCCGTCTCGTTCAAGCTAGCATGAAAAGTGGAATATATACATTCCGTTTTGACAATGTTCGAAATCAACTATTTTAATCACACCAACTATCACTGAAGCTATTCATGATTGATTCGATTGACTCAGAAAGCTCCACAACGGTGCCTGCTGTCACAACTAACGAAGTGGCGTTCATAAATGATTAGAATAATAGCGGTCGTAGCACTGAACCCTGAGGAACACCAATGCCAGTGTCTGTTTACTGGAATAATGGTTCTCGACTTGCACAAACATATGTCTATGATCAAGATAATTCAACCCAATCAAGAAAAGTCCCTCTGATTCACAAGTTATTCGAAAAGTTTCTTAAAACCAAAGACACTTTCCCGTTGCAATTTTTCACCGCTAAAAAATGACATGCTGTTCTTTCTTATCTTGGGCAGAACGTACTTCAATAGCCGCATTTTTATGAGATATTTGGAGTATTATTCAAGTTTGGAATGTTTCGTCTTGATGGACAAAGTCAAGAGTCTTCATTGGAGTATGCTTGCAATATCTAGAAAATTGATCTGAGAACTAAGGTTATATTTTCGTGTTGATCTAGATACTCCTTATTTCTCGATATAATTTCATTATGTTATCGCAATCACACAAAAATGAACTATTACTATATAATATAATGTTTGACCATTGTTTCAAGTAGAGTATAAGAAATTTCCTATTCGATTTATTCTTCTTCATCATCATTTACATTTTCATGATCACTTGTTGAGTATCTTGTGTAAACTATGATTAACTCGTAGGCTTCGAATGAACGATTTATTATCGGAAATGACCAAACTGGGTATATCTAACAAGAAATCTATCAGAACCAGAACAACGCTTCTTGACTCAACGCTACAACGTCAATGTGTCATAATGACAATCCTGTTTTCTTGTCGTATACTGGGAGATCCGAATGTGCTTCATACGGGGTGATTATAGTCGGCCAACCTGTCCGCTTCACGCCCTCGGGAAGCTATCAGTTCACAACTTCGGTCCCCTTGCACCTAAACAAGAAAATAAACTAGTTAGTAAGTTATCAATAAAACTTCGCCTTTTTGAAGGCATAGGACCGTGAAACGTATTTTTCACTATTCATCCTGCCCTGAAACGTTTTTTTCAGAACAGTGATTTCCGTTGGTGCGTCGTCTTCACCCTTAATAGTCTTATTATGATGTGCATAACAACCGTCAAAGAAACGTTTTCCCTCGTTGAACACTGCACAACATAACCCAACAGGAACGTATTTCCATCGTTGAATACCTTCACCTATTGCACTCACCTTATTATAGACGTTTTCTATAGACAAGGGTAGTGCCTACTATTGTAACGTATTTACATGATATACCTATGTGTAAACGTGATTACACAACGTACCCCTCCCGTTAAGAGTAAGTCATACCTCACCGTTTGTGTGGTATGCAATATTATTGCACAATACTAAATACCTAGCATTGATCTTCAATACCTTCAGTATCACTCGAAACAGGGGAAACACTTGTTACAAAGAGTTTCAACTGATCCGAAGGTCGTATACCTTTATAAGTTCGACGTGTTCGAGTAGTGCCAGGTATGTCCTCAATAACATATCGATCATTATCTAAAACTTTTGTGATAACAAAAGGCCCTTTGAAAGCAGGTTCTAATTTCTTGCTCTGTCCGTCATTTGCGATTGATGTCTGTCTTACCACAACGTGTTGACCAACAGTGAATGTACGAGGCTTGGAATGCCTTGCATCGTATGCCATTTTCTGGATTTGCTGTTTGTTCTGAATCGAATGTGCCACGTTTGGTCTGAGCTCTAGGAAATCAGGTCGAGTAGAAACTTCATCACTTACTTCCGCAGTAAGAAAAGCATCATTCTTTCCTCGGGGACGATAACCGAAGAAAACTTCATAAGGTGACTTTCCAGTAACCGAACTGACCGTTGAATTGATACCCCATTTAACTTTCTTGATTGCTTCGTCCCAATGAGTTTCATCGTCGGTACTTGCTTTTAAAGATGATAGAATCGTGCGATTCATCCTTTCCACCTGTCCATTAGCTCTTGGCGTAGCCGTAGCAACTAAAACTCGTTTGATACCTAAATCCGTACAGAATTTAGTAAACTGTTCGCTAGTGAAGGCAGTTCCTCTATCACAAATCAATCTTCTGGGAACCCCAAAAGTATCCATGGTCTCATTGAGAAATTGAATTACAGGACTTGTTTTGGTATTCTGGACAGCCTTCATAAAAACGAACTTAGTGAATCCGTCCACTGCTATTATCAAATAGCTGTTCCTTTTTCTACTCTTGACGAATGGACCCAGATGGTCCAGATGGAGAGTATCCATAGGGATTTCTTTCTTTTCGATGCTGATGAGACTACCTGGTTGTTTACCAGCTTGATTTTTATTATAAATGCATCCCAAACAGGAAGAGATGTAATTTTTCACATAGTTCCTCATGGATGAAAACCAGTAATTTTGAGTAAGTGATTCCAAAGTTTTATCAACAGAGAAATGGCCAGCTTCATCATGATAACACATTAGTAATCTCCTTCTGGCAGTCTTTGGTACTACCCATTTGGGACCTTTTGGTGTTTTCTTATAAATTCTATTTTTCTTGAGGCAAAACTCTTTGTGAATATTCCTCTCCTCGCCATTTGAAGGATCTTTAGACAAAACTTCGTGCAATTCTTTACAGCGCTCATCCTGTAGTTGGGCCGATAGTACCCAATCATCTTCGTTGACATTCACATGCAATATACTTTCAATAGTACCAGTCTCATCTAGAGGACTTCTACTGAGAGAATCCACATGATTCATCTTTGTCCCCGGACGATATTCGATAGAAAAGTCATATTCTTGAGTTGTTAGCCACCATCTGCCGATACGAGGAATCAAATCCCTTTTAGTGAGGGTCGTGCGTAATGCATTACAATCTGTGACTACCTTGAAGTTGATACCGATTAAGTAAACTCTAAATTTCTTCAATGAATTCACAACAGCAAGCGTTTCCAATTCATAAGAGTGATATTTTTGTTCATCCTTCGTAGTTGAACGGCTGAAATATTGTATCGGTTTGAAGGAACCATTCGTTTGTTGAAGTAGAATACCACCAACACCTAACTTGCTAGCATCTGTATGAACTTCAGTTGGTGCTGATCTGTCATAGATACCTAATACAGGACGCGTACTGAGTTTATTTCTGAGTTCTTCAAAAGCAACCTGTTGTTCAATATCCCATCTGAATTCTACATCTTTTCGAGTCAGATTGGAAAGTGGCTTTGCTATAAGAGCGAAGTCTTTAATGAATTTTCTGAAATAGCTGGTTAAGCCAAGAAATCTTCGAACGTCGTGAACATTTGAAGGCTTCGGAAAATCAGACTCTGCTTTAATTTTCTCTGCCCCTGGTTTAATTTTTCCTTCTGATATTTCGTGACCCAAATAATTGATTTTTGACTGGAGGAAGTGACATTTATTCAGACGTAAAGTCATTTTAGCCTTTTCAAATAATTTCAAAATTGTTTCCAGCTTTTCTATTCCAGTTTCAATAGTCGGGGAAGGAATGAGAACATCATCAAGATAAGCCATTGCGGTAGTAAATCGTAAAGACCCTAGTATTTCATTCATAGTTCTTTGAAAGACCGCAGGACCGTTAACTATCCCGAATGGCATCCTCAAATATTCGTAGTGGCCATCTTGTGTTATGAATGCCGTTTTTGGAATAGATTCTTTGGCAACTGGTATCTGATGGTATCCAGAAGCAAGGTCTAAACTCGTGAAATATTTGTTGTCCTTCAATCCATCTAAGAAATCATCAATACGAGGTAACGGGTATTTATCCTTTATTGTTTTTCGATTCAGAGCACGATAATCGATACACATTCTCTCTTCGCCATTTTTCTTTTTGACAAGTAAAATGGGACTAGAGTATGGCGAGTGTGATTCTTGAATGATATCATTATCTAACAAATCTTGAACAATTCCCCTGACCTTCTCTCTTTCTGAGTATGCTAGGCGATATGGCCGATAAGTGATTGGTTTGTCATCAAGTAAATCAATTGATATTTCTGAAATATCAGTTTTACCCAACTCGCTTAGTTTATTCGCGAAACAATGTCGATATCACTCTCAATGCATGTGTATCCTCTAGCAATTACTCTACCTTTACTGTACTCGACAGATTTGTCTGACGTATTCATGACAGCAATAATACCTCCATTTTTAATGTTTGTTATACATCGTGGAATTACATGAAAATTATTGGGCCAGGTACGATACTGCAATTCAATGTACACATTCTCAACATTTTCTTCACTTTCCAAAAATATGTGACCAATGTGGTGGGGAGGAATCACCGCTGCTTCCTTTGCCCACAAATTAACTTTTTTGGGGGGTAAAGTGTCGATTTCTTGGAGTGGTAAAATATCTTTGTTGAAAAGACGAACTTGGTTGCTACGTACAACCACGACAACATTTTTGTTATTGATGAAAGGTTGTCCGATGATTATGGATACTTGCTGGGCTTCATCAGCAACAACTAGAGCGTTCACTCGAGCGGAAGCTAAATCGACTTCCAAATCAACAGAAACCTGAGAATGTACATGTATGGACCCACCACCATAACCGCACAGTCGTATCTGTGTAGGTTGGCATTGTAGGCCTATTGCTCTAACATCTGATTCACGGATGGTTATTGCACTGCTCCCAGAATCAACGTATCCCCTCAAGGCCCATCCGTTTATCACGCAGTCGATGAAATAACAAGTGTTCAGATATTTATTGGTCGAAAAATTCAAAATAGGTGCTGACTTACCTACTTCAGCACATGAAGCTGAGATCTTCTTGAAAGTAGATTGTTTGTTTCGACAGTTGTCAGCATCATGTCCCAGAAGATGACATCTGGTACATTCAATCCTTTTCTTCGGACAAGATGATTGACGGTGTCCTTTCTGGCCGCAGTTATAACAGTTTTTGTTGAAAGCACCAATATTGTTGAGATTTTCTCTTTTGATATAATTTGTTTTCTTGAATTCACTTCTTTCTACTGGCCGCCTATATCCACTATGTATTTCGAAACATGATTCATTCTTCAATGTAGAAAGATATTCTTCATATAGGGACTCAGGAGTGAGATAACGACCCGCACGAGCACTGTTTTGCAAGGTCTTATCTAAAATGCCGTCAATCAGACATGAAACTGCATTTTTGCCAGTTATTTGACATGTTTTCAGTAACTCCATTTTTTCGAAATAATAGTTTGTCATGCTTTCTGTAGATAATTTCTTTCTTCGCATCATTTTTGTTAAAGCTGTAGCAAAATCTACATGATCAGGAAATGTTTTTGTTATCAAAGTTTTCCATTCCTCCCATGGATAATCATAAGATGGCAAACCGTGATACCATTTCTTTGCATTTCCAGTTAAACGTGACTGCATGAAGTGGATTGTGATTGCATCATCCCAATTGTTGATTATTTTCATCTGATCAATTTTATGTAGCCAATTTGACGCTGTCAAATTTTCATTGTCCGGAGAAAACTCTGGAATACAGTCACCAAAAACTGTTAGTTTCGGTCTAGAGGCTTGAATTTTGTTATCCGGTACGTTTCCTTTCTTCGTCAAGGTTTCTACCAAAGATTCCAGTTTTCTTATTCTTTCATCTGCACTGGATGACGGTTCATTGAGAGCACATAGTGACGAACGTTTTCGTCGTTGACTAGGACTTCGAGATAAGAGACGTTTTCTCCTACCTAAATCCCTAGATCTACTTGCTAATGACGTATCATCAGACACCCTGTATGGTTCCCGTCTCCTACTTGAACGGTTTAGGCTATGACCTCTCCTTCGATACCTTTCCTCGCTTTCACTATCTGGAGTACTACTCCCGTAATCGATAGTTGAAGCTGCGCTACCAGTATCACCATCACTACTATAAGTCGACCGCATTTTTGGCGCACAGGTCCAACCCCGCACCTGAACTGTAAACTATGATTAACTCGTAGGCTTCGAATGAACGATTTATTATCGGAAATGACCAAACTGGGTATATCTAACAAGAAATCTATCAGAACCAGAACAACGCTTCTTGACTCAACGCTACAACGTCAATGTGTCATAATGACAATCCTGTTTTCTTGTCGTATACTGGGAGATCCGAATGTGCTTCATACGGCGTGATTATACTTGTTAATCTAAAATATGTCTTTTCTTCCATCGAACTTGAATAATTTGTTCAGTATGGCGAACACATTGGCTCATGTTTCAGGATTTATTACTTGCCTCATAGATTGTTTTCACATAATGAAGATTCTTCCAAAGAAGTTCCAATGCTGCCTATATAACTTGATCTCTATAATAATTTTCAGTGATTTTCAAAATCAAATCGATCGGGTTGAAAATACAATGGTGGAATTGATGTCTTAGTACCAGATACCAAATACATCAAGCAAATCGGAAAGTCCATACTGAAAGTTACTAGTATTTTGCTTGGTGTAGTTCTGTCATGACTTATTCATCGACCACACCACCGAACATCAACTAAAGATTGATGTTCGGTGACCACACTCACAACTGAAAGGGCTTTGGTGACGGCTATGTAGCTCTGCGTCGATTTCCCAAAGCGAACAATTTTGAGAATACATCAGAGGCGGCACAATTTTATAGTTAAGGTGTTTAACCGATCTACGGTTTACGACGTGAGTCGTAAACGCAAAATTCTAGCGAGGCGTTTTCACACACGCGTCTCCTTAATCCATCGTAAAACGTCGCACAATGAATGGCCCACATCGCTAATTCATCCGGTGGAAGAGGAATTATTTTGCTAGAGTATTGGGTCACATTGTGTGGTCCAACAATTCTGGCAGCACTTTACAAAATCCAACAGTTTTGAACGAAAAACGCCCGAATTTTCATACTGCTGCCAGCAAGCTCAAAATTGTTCAAAACCAGTCCGAGCTATCTTCTTCTTCTTCTTCGAAGCACTGGTGGGCGGGTGAACCCCCTGCACGTGGGCCTCCTTATTCGGGCCCATTGTGCGCCCACATGTTACGAAATTCAGCTGGGTATGCCCACTGCCTTGGAGAAGTTCAGCAGCTTCCTCAGCTGAATCCTCTGGCCTCAAAATTATGTTTCCAAGGACAGCCCTCCTCTGATGCGTCAGTGCTGGACACTCAGTGAGGACATGTGCTGACGTTTCGTCATCTTCCAGGCACCATCTGCAAAGGGGGTCATCCTTGATCCCAATAAGCTCTAGGTGCCTATTGAGGTGGTTGTGCCCCGTTAGGAGCCCCACTACCATTTTAAGGTTTCGCCTGTTTAGGAATAAAACCTCTTTTGCGAGCCTCTTCGAAGGTTCCTTTATGTGGAGCTCCGATTGTCTCATTCCTGGTGTGTCCTTCCATATTTTGAGAAATTGCTTTTGCAGCTGTTCCTCTATAGAGGACATTGCCAGGCTATTTGGTATTCCCGGTCCGTCCTGAACCGATCTTTGCCAGTCTGTCTGCCTCCTCGTTTCCGGGTATTCCCGAATGTCCCAGGACCCACATGAGGCTGACTTTTCTTGATTTTGCCAAGTTTTCCGTGGCTTTTCTGCACTCGGACACCAAATTGGATGTGATCCTATTGGATTGCAAAGCCAGTATTGCAGCTTTGCTGTCCGAGCATATAATGATTGGTCTACGACCTCTCATAATTAGGTTTTCTTGGACGCAGGTGAGTATTGCAAGTACTTCTGCCTGGAACACTGAGGCATATTCGCCCAAAGGAACTAAAATTTCTTTCCCTGTTTCTTCATTGTATACCCCTGCACCTGAACTGCCCCCAAATTTTGAGCCATCCGTGTACCAGATTGACTCATTAGGAGGAGGCACGCCAGGTGTTGTGTCATTCCATTCTTCCCTCGTAGGGATGACAGTGTTTGGGGCTTTGTTGAAGTTTAGAATTGGCAAGGTATTAAGTCCGAGCTATACAAAACGATCAATATTGTAATAATAATACCCTGAGAGTGGCTGAGACATCATTGAGCATACAGACTACATCGATATCTTTGTATCTTACGTTCCAGATTGTTCTAGAACATTTTTTCGTTCACCTCTTGGAGTGCACGAAAGGAAATTCTTGAACGCCTGATATACTGTGGCGACGGAAGATTTCCGAACGTTCGATGAAAATAGAGAGTTGAAGTACACACTGTACGTAGACCTTCACGTAGATGTTAACGTACAGAAAATAACGTTTACGGATTATCCTTGAATTGAGTTGAAGTCATCAGTGGCATCATAACGTAAAAATGAATTTTCGTTTTTGGTTTGTATTGGTCCTTTTTGGTTGTTTGTTGTGATCTGCACATTGATTCTTGTTAAATTGAGCGGAATCCTTGAAAAATAACTATTCGGAGATCCAGGCTTCAATAATCTTGACTCAATGGCATATTTCGGTTAACGTACGTTGATATTTGAGGTGAACGTGAGAGAACGCGAAATAACGTACGTAAGCCTACTATCAATGCGAACGTGGAAAAGAGAGGAATGCGCATGCGCAGCTGTCAATTTCTACGTTAACGTTAACGTTCATGGCAGCAATTCGACTCTTTAATATTAGAGAGAGAGGTAATGTTGTAAGGACAACAAAAGGGCATAGACGACGTTTGAATTATCAAGAAACCGAGGCAACTATTGTATGAGGAGGAGCGGTTCGAACAGCAACGGTCAGTCAATCATCAGTGTCAGCGAGACAGTTTCATACCGCGTGTTTTGAAACGCTCGATATAAATACAGTAGTGATAAGTTCGTAATAAACAAGTATTTCTTCTAGTTGCACAAATCAGTTCATGAATGAATTTGTGTCTTCCATTTTTGGCCACGAATAACACAACTATATAGAGAGGAATAAAACGTGTTGGTGAAGAGTTTCAGGTAAAAACTGTCATAATTATGTGATCAATTCTCACTCAAACGAAGCCGAGACATGAACATCAATCATAAAAAAAAGTATTTATAGTGAACCTTGTGTTTGTGGAAAGTATTTTGAATGGCTGAAACAAAAATACCATTCCCAATCAGGACGAAAGATCAAAAGTACGATATAAAGAAAATACATAAAGATAATTTAAAGTCAGCTGAGCACATCCTTACTGACAATGGACGACATATGATGGAGTGGATTGATATAAAAATTATAGGAGAAGCCCATAATAACCAAGAAAAAAACATCATTGAATCTGCTCGATTTCTTTTGAACGAAGATAATAATATTGCTTTCGGATCAGTTGACCAATATTCAACATGGTGTTCACACCTATCCATCCAACGATCTATCAAGAATTAATTCCATTCTCTATATTAAATCTAGTACGTTTTGCGCGAACTGGATGATGTACCATTAGATGGAGCTCAAAATGTGAATTAAAAAAGGAAGCAGATTCGTTCTTTGAATGTTCAATGGTGAGTATTTTGATTTCCATATACCTATATTCGTCTTCAAACATTTTTCAAATGGGGTGTTACTTACTATCGATTAAATTTCTCTCTACTAGTCGAATTTCAAGCGCAGAATCAATTTGAAGGAAATTATCTGATTTTTTCTTATTACAGGTATATGGTAATAGAGACAAGAAGAGGAATAAACAAGGATACATGAGAATTGACACACTAAGATAGATATTAGCTTCTCAAATTGATACAGAGTATATCCAAAATAAGTTCTACGCACTTTGAGGATGAGCTCATTCACATTGACCAACTCATTCAATGAAATGATAAAATCTAGATGAGAATGGACACTTCTGGACTGGGGATGAACACTTCTAGAATGAGGATTAACTCGCACTCAACCCGCAATATGAATCATTCACAATCAAATGAAGATTTCCGCAGAGAAGTTACCCAACTCTCGATCTTCTCTCACCACCCAATGTCTGTTCACTTATTCATCCGCCAAAGGAATTGTTTGTGTCTAATTCGTATAAGGGGTCGGCCTATTAATTCACAGCTAGGCACTTTCGTAACTTTCCGAATTAAAGTTTAACGACGGACGGGTTAATTCTTAGGGCTTCACTGGAATGTCGCATGGAATTATTTTCGGTAACTACTGACGCTAAACCATACGAGGAATGCCTAGCACGACATTCAACGCAAATTAGCCTACATCCTCGGTTGAATCTGTCTGTATATCTGGAACATTCACCTTATTTGCGGATGACACCACGGTATTTTGGCGTAATGGAGATCCGGCCATTTTGACTCGAACATTACACTCTGATTTAGAAAAAATAAAAAATTGGTGTGAATCGAATATGTTGTCGCTGAATTTTTCTAAAACAAATCTGGTCACATTTAAGTGGGATTTGGATCAGGTAACTTTAGGTTGTCAGACGGTTGAAAGTAAGCTTGTAACGAAATTCCTCGGTATATTTATTGATAGTAATTTGAAGTTTGACACACAAATTAATGCACTGAAAAAGAAATTGTCTTCTGGTTGCTTTGCCGTGAATGTCATATCTCGTGAACTCGGATTTTCAGCTTCAATGACCGCATACTATTCACTCATGGAGAGTCATCTTAGGTATGGAATTCCATTTTGGGGCTCTGCCTGCCAGGTTTTATTGCAAAGTATATTCGTCATTCAAAAAAGAGCTATGAGAATAATATTCAAAAAGAGGATTCGCGACTCGTGTAGGCCAATTTTCTGCAAATATAAAATACCAACAATATTCGAAATTTTTATTATAGAGACTGTTTGCTTGCTCCACAAACATAAAGAAAAGTTCTTGAATCGAGCAGAAAGGCATACACGAAAGGAGATGATACTTGTCCTTCCACTCCCCACATCAACTTTGACCAAGCATTCTCAAATCTATAGAAGTAGACAGATATATAATCATTTACCGAAACAAATAACAGCAATCAATGATCAGAAGCAATTTAGGAAATCGGTAAAAAACCTTTTGATGGGAAAGTGCTTTTATAGTTTGGAAGAGTATTTTGCATCTAATTTCTAGTCTTTCTATATAAATGTTACTATCTACATCAAGATTTTAATAAACTGTAGTTATGAAAGCACGTGTGTACCGTACCGTATTATACCCTTTGTGTAAATATTTTTTTAGTCTTGTTTCTTTTACAATAGTTTGTGTTTTATATATATGTTATACCTTTGTCGACGAAATGTAATACATTTTAGACAATAAAGATTATTCTCTCTCTCTCTGTCTCCTCCATCAAAAATAGTCATCATGATCTACTGGATCATCCGACCTAGATGAGAGATTCAACTTAACATGCAATAAATGTAGATATTACAAATCACCCTTCATTCTGATGCCTCTAACGTATTTTATAACTGAGTAATGATACCTGATCGCAATATTTTTTCATTTTATGATCATAATGTTCATGAAAATGCTCATGAAAATGAATTCAATTTTCAGACAGTAACTGAGTATGACATTTCAAATATTGTTTCGGCTATAAAGAGCAATGCGTCTGGCCTCGATGACATTAACATTTTAAGTTTACAACTTTGTCTGCCTTTCATTTCACAGTTTTTAACGCACGTCATAAATTTTTGTTTAACACATTCAATCTTCCCTGGCATATGGAAGAAAGCTCATTATACAATGAGATTAGACCAATTAGTGTTTTACCAGTGATGTCTAAAATATTAGAAAAAGCCATGTAAATTCAACTGACCACATTCTTTAATCTAAATAAAATAATTCCTAAAAATCAATCTGGTTTCTAAAAAAGTCACAGTTGTTGTTCTGTATTATTAAATATTCTCAGAGTGCTTTATTCCTTGTGAATGATTATCTTAGGAACAGGTTGCAGGCGGTAAAATATAATAATGTTTTGTCAAACTATTTGACAACATCTTCTGGAGTACCGCAGGGATCGATATTAGGTCCATTACTATTCACGTTATACATATCAAAATTCGAAAACGTATTCTGTCATTTTTATGCAGATGACACGCAAGTCTACATATCTTTTAATCCCGATGAAACTGAACAAGCGATATCTGCACTCAATTTTGATTTGAATGAATTATTTGAGCAATCCAGAAATCATTGCCTCTCACTCAATCCACACAAATCAGTTGGAAAAATCGATCATCGATTGCGAATTGGTAACGTCAATACTAATGAATATCCCATTTCAATAAATAATCAAACTATCGAACTACAGAAGACTGTTAAAAATTTGGGTGTCATTATTGACCAAGATTTAACTTGCAACAGTCACATTTCAAAGTGTCTTCGAAAGGCTTACCCAGCACTTAAGCTAATTAACCAGAGACGGCACTTGTTAACGAGGCCAGTCAAAATAATCTTAAGTGAAGCTCTAGTCCTATCACATCTGAACTATTGTGATGTCTTATACGATCGCTCTCTCAGCACAAAAGACGAAAGTCAAATCCAAAAGCTTCAGAATTCGTGTATCAGGATGATCTTCGGGGTAGGAAGGTATGGTCACATCAGTCACTTATTCAACGTCATAAAATGGCTGAAAATTAAAAACAGAAGATATATGCACTCTGCATATTTATTCAACAAAACTCCGCCGTATCTTCATGAGAAACTGAAATTCCGTACAGATGTTCATAACCTCAATATCAGGTCTGAAGGAACCTTGACAGTACCTCTACATGAAAGTACTCACTTTCAACGCTCATACAGTTACAGTATTACCAAAATTTATAATGAACTACCATCAAGAATTGAGTACTCCACTGCTAGTGCATTTAGATCAAGATTACTCGAATGGTTACTAAGTCGTCAATAGTTGCTATAGTTTTGAATATGTGAAGTCTTTTACCAATGATTACATACAAAGTGTTAATTTTTTCTATTTTCCTTAATTTCCTTATTATTTCTCGTAGATGTCTATCTGTTTGCTGGGTTAGGTGGAAGAACAGACATTCTAGACCCCTTTCAGGATTCTAGAAAGAATTGAACCTCGCCCTATCTTTTATATAATTCATTATTATTTGTCGAATCGTGACCTTTATTATTATTATTATACACAATGTTATCTTCATCCTTCAAACAACACATCAAGTTCAAGGTGATGAGATAATAATTAAAAGGTAAGGTTGTCTCTTGCCAATTTTGGTTGAACTTGCCGTTACTGCAATTTTTGACGTGGAATAGAAAAAAATATCTCATACATATCAAATCCCACCGGATCCTGATATTTTGGAGAAAGTTGGGCGACTAGGATGTGTCAAATTTTTTGCGTGCACTATATCGACCTGATTTCAGCACATAACTGTCGATCATATCCTCCGGGAGTCCGGGAGAGTCCATTCTCTGCCTCAAAGATGGCAATGAAATGAGTAACGGCCACTATAACATTGAATAAATAATCTGCCGCATTTTTATTGGCCCATGAAACTCGAGATGATCGCTTCCTATCGATGTGTGGAATACGTTATATATATTCGGAACGTTAAATTCAGCTAGTGCAAGAAGAGATTCTGTTCTTTCGTCTGAATCGACATGAATATGACGATGATGCCATCGTGAAACTGCATTTTCATTCGTTCAACAGACATATTATTTTCAATTATTGTGCTCACCTTATAATTTAGATAGTGTATCATCATCTTGATAGTGTTGAGGAAGAGAATACAGACGATGACTGGAGTGATGAGGATATTGTAGGTATTTAGATCAAATACTGATAATCAGGTTCTTGAACTATCACGTATTATTATACGTTTCAGTATTTCGTAATATATTAGTAATGAGCGACACTACTGATTTTTTTTTAATACTCAATGGCATTCAATCAATCAGCTACTGCTGGAACAAAAGTTGGTCCGAAATTAGTTAATCCAACACTCTATCAAGTGGTTATTGGAAAAATTATTGATGGGGTAGGTATTAATATCCTCATTCGAGGAACGTGACAATAAAAATAATAACGTTCCTCCCAAGTATTTAGTAGTAACAAGATACTCTAGAGGAAAAATATTCGTTGAAAATGTTGTAGATTCGATGTGTGCTAGCGTTTGGCGAATATTGAATTCGACATCAACGTCAACTTTGTTACATTCATTTCCATAATTGCACCTGCATTACTAGCAGCGCTAATTAGCGGTTCGACTGTGACACGAATGCAAGCTTCTAGACGTAGAACCACCAGTAATAATTATCTTCAGCAATTTACAATGGCCACAAATCGTAATTGTTGCTCATATATTATACAGGGCAATTATATAATTATTCGGTATAGGAAATAATAATCGGATTTTTTTTAGAATACATCAGCACCAAAACATACGCTGATGCTATTAGATTCCATCCAGAGAAGAGCCATTCGCCTGGTGGGTAACGCCACACTCACTCACTCTTTCATTGGAACACCGTAGAAAGGTCGGCGACCTTTCACTTTTCTATCGATACTTCCACGGGAAATGTTCTTCGGAAAACTCTGCTATCATCCCTTCACTAGCAATACCAGTCAGACGAACTAGACAAGCCCAGACAGCACATCCTTCCGTTGTCAACCTCGAAAGATGTCGAACAGCACTTTATCGAAACTCCTTCATCCATAGAACGGCTAGGCTCTGGAATTCATTGCCTGAGGAAGTAATCCCAACAACATACAATCTCCAGAAGTTCAATACCTGCCTCCTGTCCCTATCCTCCCCAGGAACGCACGATGTTCTTTGAACATTATGGGAATTTCCTTTCGTGCGCTCCAAGCGATAAAAAAAATTGAACTAGGTTCAAAGCAATGTAGTATGAAATTGAAAATAAATAAAGATAATCAATCCTATTCATTTGCTATCATTTCATTAGTATAATAGTAGTAGGAATATCATGATGCGTATGGAAGTGTTCCTGAAATATCAAAAAAATCTATCGCTATTATTGATAGCAAGACAGATCACGACAACAAAATGTATGGACTGATAATCACTGATTCTTCTTGACGCACCGTGGGTATAAAAAAGGAGAACTTTTGATATATTATTCTCTTATGCATCGGAAGAAAATCTTTCAGGCAAAAAGTATCATTATATTCGAAGCGCCGAGACATTTCCCATTATAAAACTCGAAGGAAAAAAGAAGTGTATTCAATCCAACTATACAAATCGCGATGGCATCATACATCAAATTGGGCAGTTTGGGGAATAGAGATCGGCCGAAAAACGTCACAAATTACCCGGAAAATATTTGTCTCGTGTATTGTGCCCCGCTCCTCCCCATTAGGAACAACGTCAGATAGCCAGGAAAAAATAGTAGATACATTTGTGGTCCGATCCATCTATTTTTTGACTGATGAAAGATCCCATTGGCGCCGTGGTTGGGAATAAATCGATGAACATGCAATTCCATCGGAGTTAAAATCACGGTGTTGATGGGACAAACGTTTAATTGGGAAATAAGTTGAAATTTTGAGATGAAATTTGAAGATTTTAGAAAAATTGGAAATTGCAGGATTTTGATTCATGTTCTGGTTCCCACGAAAAGGAATATCCTGTAATGTTCAGAGAACTTCGTGAGAACCAAAGGCAATAAGGTAGGAATTGGTGTTCTTCTTGAATTTCTGGAGGTTATAGTAAGTAGTAAGTACATTTATTTTCAATATACACAGAACAGGTGTACATTTAGCCATGCTAATGCCAGGAGAGATTAGTGTCATTTAACAAAATTATTTGATAATGAAAAAAAAAAAAAGTCTAAGCTCTATACATTTGTAAACTGCAGCATGTTTGCTACTACTGCTGAATATTGATTTTTTCTTGAACATGATATAATATTACTTAAAACTACTTGAAACTAAAGGATGAACATTCTTTTTATGACTGTGGGAGCGGAATTGCGAAAAATTCATTCAAATCATAACATACATGGTGGTCCAATAAATCCTTCAGTGAATGTTTGAATTTTCTTATTGAAAGTTCCTTCATGTAAGGGGGCAAATTTTTATTTCTGTGTACAGGGGTCCATTACGAGTTTTTTCATACCTGTAGTTGGGCAATTACAAGATTCTCGATAGTTCAATTTGAACAAAGTACGGATTGCTCGTTTTTGAATTATAAACGTGGTTTTGGAACCTGCAGAATTAGACCAGAATTCTATTCCGTATTGCATCAGGCTGAGAAAATATGCGAAATATACCATTTTCGACTTGAAAAATTGTGTTCGCTTGGACAGTTCGCAATGCAAAAGTTGCTCTGTTCAGTTTGGTATTCAGCTGCTTTATGTGTTCCATCCAATTTAGTTTCATATCAATAGTAATCCCTAGAAATTAAGTGGATTCGTTCGAAGAGATTGCTTCATAATTCAGAGTTACCTCAACATCTTGGAAATTTCTATAAGGGTTAAACAGTATCTGTTGAGTCTCAGATATATTCAATAACTTATTTTCTGAAAACCAGTCTGCTATACCGTCCATCGCACTTTGTGATTTTGAGGTGAGGTCATCAACTGAATGGCCGCTGATGATAATGCTAATGTCATCAGCAAAAATAGAGAAAGATATTTCGGGAAAGTTAAAGACTATGTCGTTAATGTAGATGAGAAACAATGTCCCTCGTATTCCATAGAATTCTGATATATTTAATAGTATTGAATGATCAACACAGTCAAACGCCTTGGAGAGGTCACAGAATATTCCAAGTGGAAACTCTTTGGATTCCAAAGCATTATGTAACTTCTCCAGGAACGTGAGAGCCGCATCAGTTGTGTTGAGATTTTGTCTGAAGCCAAATTGTGATTCCGTTAAAATGTTCTTGTTGGATAAGTACTTATTGATTTGGTGATTAACGATCCATTCAAGTAATTTACTGAAATTTGCTAATAGCGATATTGCTCTATAGTTATTCGTCTCGGATCTGTCAACCTTCTTGAAAATCGGTACTACGACTGATGTTTTGAAGCAGTCCGGGAATATCTCAGTGGAAAGTGAGATGTTGAATAAAAATGTGAGTGGTTTTCAATAACGTAATATTATTTTTCACCACTGTCATTGGAATTTCATCTATCCCTGCGGATGTTTTCGGTTTTAGAGCACTAGCGCAATTAACGATATCCGAATCTGTGATGGGTGCAAAGTGGAAGGTATTTAGAAAATTCATATTTCTTCGTTTGATATAGATATCGCTTGATAATTTACTTTGAGTACTTATAGCATCTGGTGTGCCAGCGTTGCAGAAATTCGTTGGCAACTTGGACTGGGTCCTGGATCTGAATATTAGAATATAATATATTAATCTTTTTATATGAATGTTATCAGACTGACGGTATTCTTTACTCTTTACCCGTTAGAGTGTTTACTATGTCCTACGTCGTTTCACTTTGGTTTTCAGATGAATCGATTATGTTTCCATAAGAAATGCATTTTGCACATTCGATCACGTGTTTGAGTATCTGTTGATATTCAGCTATTATATTGAAGTATGTTAGGGTTGTTTGTTCGGCGTTTCAATTGTAGCAGAAATCTTTTTTTTTACATGATGATTTGATGCCTTTTGTTATCCATTTTTTGTTTCCTTTTTTGTTTCTCAATTTAAATTTCGATTTCGGGAATGCTTGATAAAAACAAGGGCTAATTATGGAGTAGAAAGATTTAAAAGCAAAATTCAAAAGCAGTTACTTCATAGAGAGGGTACCAGTCTATGTTAGTTGAGAGGTTCGCGAATAGTTTGTCATTTCTAGCGTTAAATACTCGTTTTGATACATATGAAAATGATTTACTACATTGTCTATCATGATGTAGTTTCAAAATTTGTGCGCAATGATCCGAAATCCCAACATCTTCAACGAAAGTTCTGTACTTGAGATTTGATTTTATTATGATGTTGTCAATCACGGTAACGGATTCAGTTATTATTCTTGTGGGATCATGGATGGTTACCATTAGTTCGAACATTTGTAATATTGAATGCAAGTCTGTTAGCTTTTTGCTTGGGATGCTGAAGTCGATATTAAAATCTCCACAGATGATAAAAGTGTAGTTTTTAAATTTTTGGTATAGTTCATTCAATAGGGCAATGGGTTCCAGAGCCTCGCTGTTCGTTGGATGGACGAGTCTGTGGAAAGAGATGTTCTGCAGGTTTCCAAAGTGACCACGAAGGGGTACGAAGCCTCAACTCGACGGGTTAATCTACCGGGAACTGCGAAGGAAGAAACAATTGTTGATATTTCAGAAGACGAAATATTTAAGTGATAGCGAATTTCAAAGTCAGAATTTCTATTCACTGAGGACACAAAAAAAGTCGCACTTCTTCACTTCCGTCAAATTCTGTAGCAAATTGAGAAACGCCACTACATATTTTATATTTATTCATCGCCTAGCGCCGATAACAAAATTGTATAAAACTCGATTTCCGTTGGCAGGTACCCTACAGAATATTGTTATCGAAAATGTAACATGTCATTTCGGAGTTGACAGACGGGAATGGATGCATGGATCTGTTTGCGAGTGCCGGTTTCATTATCCTCTCCAAATTCGATCATCGTTTCGTAATAGTATACGAAAATTGGTTGTTTGCAAAATCGCGAGGCAACTTTCTCCTGCGAAAGGTGGAAGTTATTTCCTGTAAAATTGTTTTGTTCAGGAGTGACTTGATAGTCAATTGGATTTTTATTCCATGAAATCTATTCGAGGAAATCCTTGCATAAAATATGTCAGAAATTACTAGGAATGTTATGATTCGTTCTCGTGAAATTCTGTGTGAGTCAAGTGGAAGTTCCACCGTTATAAACTGCTCAACATTGATAACGTCGTGGTCCGAAATATAGCCTGGATTCAAAGTTGAATAACTCACGAATTTTCTTACCAATTTGAAATCCGTTTTCATCGATGATTAGCCTAATCTCTTGACAGTTTGTTGTGGCAATATGAAACTTCTGTAATTCCAGATAACATTGCTACAGGGTGATAATTGAATGGGTGTAAAATTGCATCGTGGACGTCACCTTACCGTTTGAACAGATAATTTGTTAAAGTTTTTTTCTCTCCTGTATCTCCTTGATTGATGCTTTCTCTCGAAACGTTTTCGGAATTCTCGAATTCAGAGCTTTGATAACCGTGTTATGAATATTCATTGAAAATGATGCATTTTTTCGAAGATTAAATGAATGAAATTGGAAGTTGGAATTCATTTTCGAAGAATCAACCTTGAATGTTTAGTGGACGGACATGTGATCGTGTTCGAACACAGAAAATCATGAAGTAGTCTATACGAAGTGATACAAGAAATACTGAATGACAGAATGGAGAATAACGTAGTCTTCAGTAGATGAAACATAATTTTCTTTGTGTTACTAGTAAAATGATGGAGTGTTACTTCGTCATGGGGATGTCTGGTGTCTGACCTCGAAATGGTTTCGTAATTTCTAGGATCGAAGGTCATATAAAGAAGATACGCATTTTTAATCAATATGATCCATTTTCATCATGATACATTATAGAATTAAAAAAACTTGGATCGTAGTTCCAGAAGTATGAAATTCATTTTTATTCTTGACAATGGATGTACAAGGTGCGATAAAAAATATGTCCAGATTGTCCCGGGATGAGGAATGTATAAATACAGTAACTCTCCATGAGACTTACACGAGGAAATATGAGAAAAAAGCAGAATTGCCATATATCCGTGCATACTTGTTACCCTTGCATTTCCTCATAGTTATTCAGTGTGAAATTGAATGAAGATAGAATTACTCTTGAATGTTCATTTCTGCATCATCTTTTTCACAGGGTGATTCATAAGGACTTTATAATATCTCACCTGCTGCTTTGGATTTGACGAATTCTGTTGAAAAAAAAATAGCTTGCCCAACTTATACTCATAATCATTGCTATTTCGATTTTCTCACTTCAAAAAAATCCTAATCGCATATTGTATTGACTTTCATTCCAATATGTGAAGTCTCTTCCATATCACCTCGTATAAGCCTCATGAGGACTTACTGTATTCATCTTCATTAGTATGAAAAACATTTTATAGAATATTTGGCAATTCTGCAGTCTCTTTCATATTTACTCGTATAAACCTCATGGAGAGTTACTGTATTTATACTTCTCACAATGACCGACACTATAATTCTTTTTCGGAATGTAGCGATTTTCATATTAAACATATTTTTCTTCATCCCGGGACAATCTGGACATAATTTTTATAGCACCTTGTATATCCATCTTCAAGAATAATAATAAATTTCATACTTCTGGAACTACAATCGTAATTTTTTGAATTTTATATTGTATCTTAATGAAAATGCATCATATTGATTAAAAATGCGTATCTTCATTATATGACCTTCGATCCGAGAAATTACAAAATCATTTCGAGGTCAGACACCAGACATCCTCATGACGAAGTAACACTCCATCATTTCACAAGTAACACAGACAAAATTATGTTTCATCTACT
Source organism: Phaedon cochleariae (assembly GCA_918026855.4). Lineage (NCBI taxonomy): Eukaryota > Metazoa > Arthropoda > Insecta > Coleoptera > Chrysomelidae > Phaedon > Phaedon cochleariae. Next base: position 6,914,861 of record OU896711.1, read on the forward strand.
GAAGACTACGTTAGTCTCCATTCCATCATTCAGTATTTTTTCTTGTATCACTTTGTATAGACTACTTCAGAATTTTCTGTGTTCGAACACGATCACATATTCGTCGACTAAACATACAAGGTTGATTCTTCGAAAAAGAATTCCAACTTCAATTTCATTCAATTAATCGTCGAACAAATGCATCATTTTGAATGAATGTTCATAACACGGTAATCAAAGCTCTGAATTCGAAAATTCCGAGAACGTTTCGAGAGGTAACATCAATCAAGAGGATACAGGTGAGGAAAAAAATTGGAAAAAATATCTGTTCAAACGGTAAGATGACGGCCACGATGCAATTTTACACCCATTCAATTATCACCCTGTAGCAAAGTTATCTGATATTACAGAAGTTTCATATTGCCAAAACCATCTGTCAAGAGATTAGGCTAATTCAAATTGGTAAGGAAATTCGTGAGTTATTCTACTTTGAATTCATGCCATTCTCTTGACCAAGACGTTATCAATGTTGAGCACTTTGGTTGATATATTTTTTGTTGATGGAAGTTGTTCAACTTCTCCCATCATACACTGACGTTCACAAGTTTCTCAAAGTTACCTCCTCAGATGAAATTTTCATATACAACCTTTCGTTACTCAATCTACTAAACTACCGCTAAACCTCCCCATAACACTTCAAACTTCCACAAAGAGTTTCGAGTACATAAATTGCTAATTACTTATTTAACAAACATGCACTTAAAGGCTCTCTTCATTGTTTACTCTAATGAGAGCTGCAAGTCGAGCATTGTTGGGTAACATCGTGGATTGCACAATATTGGATTTAATACGTTATTGCGAACAGCAGAGAGCAGCGATTGTTATTGAGAATACTGCTATGGAATTATTATGCGGAAACTATAGACCGAGCCATGAATACGCCAGAGACTCCATTGTGAAATTCTGATGGAGCTGCCAACGTAAATATCGATTCTCGAAAAGTGGTGGCAGGTGTGGGATTCAAATCAGGTGTAAGATGAGAACTTCAAAATTTTGAGATTAAGTTTGTTTTTCTCATAGTAAACTGAGGAAACGTTGAAGAGTCACTATCGGTTTGTGAGTATGCCAAGAAATTTTCGGTTCTTCGTGTTGCATTCTTATTATTATATTGCATGAAAAATTCAGCAACACCAAAATATTTGCCCTCTTAACGACTGAACTAAGTGTTCTTCAGTTATAAATAACCATTTTCAAGACGTCAAGAGACTGACCACGGAACCTAACCTAACCATACGAATTGAATATGAAGGAGCAACTAAACGCTTACTTTATCTCGATGACATTATTATCACCATCCCAACATGGTTTCACCACCAATAAACGCACTGAGACTGTGACTGTGACTGTGACTTTCACAGTCAAATTATAACTGCCCTGGGCAAAAAAAAGTGTGTGATAGGATTATTCATTGATTTTTCACGTGCGTTTGATTGCTTCAATCACAACCTTTTACTGGAAAAACTGTCGAGATATGGAGTTAGAGGAGTGCCGCTAAATTTACTCACCTCTTACTTGGAAAATAGGAGACAAGTAGTAAAAATTGGGGAGAACATAAGCTCTGAAAAACGAATCACTGATGGCGTACCTCAGGGATCCATTTTGAGACCTTTCTTGAATCTTGTTTTTGCTAATGATTTATTAGTTCATTTGGGCAGGAATTCTGCCACTCATTGCATATGATATGTTGACGACACTAATATATTAGTCATTGAAGATGACTTGAACTCACTGAGAAATACAGCTGAAAGTACATTAAAAAAGTCATCAATTGGTCTAAGAAAAATAATTTGCAAATGAATATAACAAAAACCAATATGTTACGGTTCATGATAGAAGGACAACAAAATGAGATAAATTTGTTTGAGAGTACTGACTTGGAATTGAATTCAGTGACAACTACAAAAATGTTGGGTGTTGTCTTTGATAATAAATTGCAATGGATGCCACAAGTCGACAATATATGTAAAAAATTTGGAAAAATATGTTATTCAGGTATCTCTCTAATTATTGTAGCAAAAACATCCTGCTGACCCTATATTATGCTAATTTCAACTCCCATCTCAGGTATGGTATTTTGAACTGGGGCACAAGCTGCTTTGCAGGTCGTCGAGTGTTCATTATCCAGAAGTATGCTATAAGGATCATTGCGAAGTTAGGATTCAGGGATTCTTGTAGGGAATCATTTCAGGATATGAAAATATCAACAGTTGCAGAAATATACATCCTTGAGACTTGCACATATGTATACCGCAATGAAAACAAACTGGCTGCCAATAGATCAGCACACAATTACGGTACACGTAATGCATACCAAATGCTTCCCAGTCAACATCGCCCTATATTCTATCAAAAGAGTTTCGAATACCTTGGTTGCACACTCTACAACAAACTTTCAGATATAACAATAAAATTTTAGGAAATATAAACATTTTCAAAAAAAATTAAAGGAAATACTTTTGTCGAAAAATTGCTACACCATAGAGGAGTTCCTGTCATGATTAGCCATATGTAGGTATGTGTATGTAGGTATGTGTATGTTTCATATACATTTACTATCAATTTCATTTATACATATTTGTGATTCGTAATTTATGACATTTGTTGTGTTTGTGCGGTGTTTCTATATCCAGTTTTATTTATTTATATTTGACAATTTATCTATTTTCAATATTTATGTTACATGTATATTTTTGGCTTCTTACTGACGTTTTACTCTTTTTCTTTTGTATTACCAAGCTGTTGATGGTGTGCAAATTAATCTGAGAAAATAAAGCAATTATTATTATTATTATTATTATTATTATAATCTTTCGAACTGAAATCCTCGGCTTAACAATGTCGCGTTGTTAATGCGTCAATGTTTCAACTACAAACTTCGATAACATCGCAGGACAAAAGGGACTCGAAAAGGTGTTGCGTGTGTTTATCAGCTACGAAGAGATGTAGCTGCTACTTGGAGGAACTTACGGTATAATTAATCGTATTCAAGAAGAGAACCAAGATGTTCGTTAATCGATGCGAGGATGTTATCTACACAGGTCGGCTATGCTGGAATGTTTGGGATAAGAAAGGGTATAATTGGAGAGGAGACATGTGTTTCCATGTGATTTATTCATGAGTTTCTCAAGATAAGAGAGTACAATTCCAGATGTGGGATTACTTCCAAAAGTGGGATGATTTTCGGATGTACGAAAAATTCTTGGGTATGGGTGTGGGATGAATTTTGTTTCGATAATGTTGGGTCACATTGTGATATTTGTTTAATTAGGTAACATTAGCTGTTGTTATACACGATTGAAATAAAAATAAATGAGGACTAGATAATGAAGACTCTAACTGGAATTATTGCCGCATATGAATAAGCATAGAATTTCAGCTCATTATCGCAAGCGTTCCAGTGATTTTCATCTACTCCCCCAATATAATTGACTACGTCTCAAATATTCGGAAGGTATAATGTTTTTGTAAAAATGTCATTGCAGATGCATAATAGAACTTTCGAACGCTATGAGTTCTTGAGCAAATAATTCCAAAGCTTTGCTGTAATAAGAAGAAACCAGTTTTGATGAAGAGTTGTTCGATTATATTCAGGAGACTATTGAAACTGTTTCAATTTGGTGTTTAATGGATGATCCTAAGAGTGGTCGTATGCTTTTTGTGGCGCTTGGAAATCGCTTCCACTCTTGCAGGAAGTTATTTCCCAGCAATATTATATAATATTCGATATACATTTTTCAATCAGGAAAATCATCTCCCCGAATACAGGAAATCGTATATGGAAGCGAACAGTTCTCATCCGAAGAATCCGTTCATGAAAACACTATTTGTGAGTGCATCCCTTCTTATTGATGTTTACTAGCCATCTTGGAGATATTACTTCAGGATATTATGAGAGATTCTGATTAGGATAACTATTCCATCAAGAAGTGGTGTGTTCATTTGATGAAAAATCCCCCCACCTATCTCTCAGGAATTTTAATGAACTGCTGTATAAACAGTATTATGAGAGATAATATATTATGGTTAATTCACATTTGTGTATATTATATTTTCAACATGACATAAAACTACCCTTCCTCATCATTACTGTTTTTGATGAAATAATGTACTTGATTATTGCTTCAACAGATGACATAAAACTACCCTTCCTCATCATTATTGTTTTTGATGAAATAATGTACTTGATTATTGATTCAACACATGAATCAATTGATTCTAGGTAATGGTAAATATATAACAATGAAAATGGACATATTTTCTCAAAAAAGTCAGAATTACATATATTAGTTTTTTTCGATACATTTCAATAGATATAAGTCAATATTCTTTGGTATCAGTCAGTAAAATGATTGCTGTCTGTTGAAAATTTGAATATTAGATGTATTTCCAATATTCGACAGATATAATTCATATTCTGTGGTATTGGCCAGGGAAGTAATTGTTTTCTGTCAGATGATTCACAAATTATTCTTCTATTCTAAGAAAGAATAGTACATTGTTTCATTAGGATCAAATGAGACACTTTGTTTGCTTGCTATTACTATGAGCAATAACCTTTCTTGGGAAAATCACGTGAGATCAATTGCTAAAAGTGCATCTCAAAAACTTGTTTTTCTGTTTCGGGCCAAGAGCTATTTCACTCCCAGTCAGGTGCTTATGATCTATAAGGCACAGATCCGACCTGTACTGGAATACTGTTCCCATATTTGGAGTACAGCACCTAAACATACCCTGAAACTGTTGGGTTCTGTCTAAAAAAGGGCAATTCACAGTAGAGAAGTTGGCGATCTGGCTCAATTTTATAGATATTTTCATGAACGATGCCTTCTGAAATATCACCAATTGTTCCTCTCTTGACAGTCCCCGCGAGATTAACCCGTCGAATTGAGGCTTCGCACCCCTTCGTGATCACTCCAGAGTTCTGCAGAACATCTCTTTCCAAAGACTCGTTCATCCAACGAACAGCGAGGCTCTGGAACACATTGCCAAGGGAGGTGTTCGCAGAGGCATATAACCTCCAGAAGAACACCAATTCCAACCTTATTTTCCTTGGTTCTCACGATATTCTCTGAACATTACAGGATATACCTTTTCGTGGGATTGGTTGATTGACTCATTAATAGCAGAATGATCAGTCAGGGTTCGACGCCCAAAACACTGCAGCCTTTGGGCCTATTGTATTCCTGATCATGCTGTCGACTTAGGTGAACAGGTTCGCTACCTTGATAAGGTTAAGCAGCCTCTTCACCAAATCATTCTTTGGAAAGGCCTCTTGAGAGTTTACTGCTCCCAGAAGGTTGTATCTCCAACGCGCTAGTGCTTCGCACTCCAATATCGGTGGCAGTTTCCTCCTCCTCATTGCATAGTCTGCATATGGGTTCGTCTGTATAGATGCCCATTCGATGCATATGTTTCCTCAAGGGGCAGTGACCGGTTATTAGACCCGTCACTTGTCTGATCTGACTTCTGTTTATGTTCAGAATGTCGTTAGTCACTGTTTTGGACAGTGTTCCAACCATCAGTTCACTGTGTCTTTGTCCTGGGACATTGTTCCAGTATGCCTGATGTCTTTCTTGCATCCACCTCGCCAGCCAGCCGCGTATTGAGGTTTTGGGGATACCGAACACAGGTTCCGGTCCCATAAACAACGCTGCAGACCCTTGCAAGAGCGTCAGCTGTTTCATTCCCTTCAATTCCCTTATGCCCTGGCACCCATTTAAAAGTTACCTTGTTGTGGTTAGCCAGGGTTAGCAGGCTTTGAAGGCAATCCCAGACCAATTTTGATCTGATTTTAGTGCATGTTGAAGATTGAATGGCCGCCTGACTATTTTCGTGGGAACCAGAACATAAAAAAAACTTCCATGCATTTTCCCGAGCGAACAATCAATTCAATTTCCGTCCTGTATCCTCGCACACCTGTTTTCCTAAGTAGCTGAGAATAAAAACGGCCTTCATAAACAGCAATATCAATAAAAGCGATCCTCGTTGTCGATGTGAGTTTTTCATCGCCCTGCGTTCTCCTGCTGCTTCCATGTGCACGGACTTTCCCGCAAAAGTCGAAGAAACATTCCGATACCTACCTCCTCTCCTTATCCTCCCTAGGTACGAATGGTACGATTGATGTTCGCCGAACACTATGGAGTTTTTCAAGTTTCATTTCGCTGAAGAAACGAAATTGAAATTGATATTTCATCAAATATTCGGGTACCCGAGTTGTTATCGAGAATAATTCTGTTTCATATTTCGAACTATGACCAATTTTTGGCTCAAAATGAAAATGACATCAAAGGCATTCAGGGAAGAAGACGTTACCAACATTACCACTTTCCACGGACATCCTGCATGAAAATTCTTGGTAGTTATACGTTTCGTCGAACTATGATCTTTACACAAGCATGCCTTTTCTCTAGAAAAGCCGATCTCACTGTGCCCGACATAAGCTCGTCAGGAGTAACCATACCTTTGAAGACATCCATTTAGATGCTTGGCATTACTATCAGCAATAACCTCTCTTGGGAAAATCACTTGAGATAAATTGCTAAAAGTGCATTCCAAAAACTTGATTTTCTGTTTCGGGCAAGGAGCTATTTCACTTCCAGTCAGCTGCTCATCATTATCTATGAGGCACAGATCTGACCTGTCCCAGAATACTGTTCCCATATTAGGAGTGCAACACCCAAACATACCCTGAAACTGTTGGATTCTGTCCAAAAATGGGCAATTCGTCTCGTGTGTGATGCCTCGCTCACAAACTCATTCACTTTTCTGGAACACCGTAGAAAAGATGGCGATCTGGCTCTATTTTATAAATATTTTCATGGACGATGCTCTTCTGAAATATCAACAATTGTTCCTACCTTGGCAGTCCCCGCGAGATTAACCCGTCGAGTTGATGCTTCGCACCCCTTCGTGGTCACTTTGGAGACCTGCAGAACATCTCTTTCCAAAGACTCGTTCATTCAACGAATAGCGAGGCTCTGGAAGACATTGCCAAAGCAGGTGTTTCCCGAGGCATATTACCCTTGGTTCTCACGATGTTCTCTGATCATTACTGGGTATCCCTCTTCGTGGGAACCAGAACATGAAAATAAAAACTTCCATGCATTTTCCCGAGCTAACAATCAATTCAATTTCCGTTCTGCATCCTCGCACACCTGTTTTCCTAAGTAGCTGAGAATAAAAACGGCCTTCATAAACAGCAATATCAATAAAAGCGACACTCGTTGTCGATGTGAATTTTTCATCGCCCTGCGTTCTCCTGCTTCCGTGTGCACAGACTTTCCCGCCGCAACGGGTTTATGGGACTCGCGACGATGGTTCTCTCGAGGAAATTCTGCATCTGCGTCGGCACCTACGCAATAACTCAACCTTAATACGAATATACTGGGTGCGAGGTGGTGTATATATGCCTGAACATATTGGACGTCCTAGGCACCCTACGACAATTTTGAATGCTTCGTCCGTGAAAATGATTGGGCTCCGTCTACTCAACCGCCGCGACGGTTGGATACTGATACATAAACAGCCGCTGGCGGTTACCAATTTCAATATCTCTAAGTAGTTATCTTCAGGATCAAAATGCGAAATCCTCCTGCGAGGTGCCAAAGTTCACTATAGGCTCTCACCATGGGAAATACTCTCTGGAGTCGTCCGAAAGAAATCGCGGAGATCTCGCCTCAGATTTGATATATTCCTCATTATTGCGAATCCTTGAGGTTATCTATAACAGGAAATGAATAGGCATTTCTTTCTGCGAGCACCCAAGGATATCCTGGACGTAACAAGATCGAGCATTTCCCATTGCGAGCTCCTAAAGTAATCACAAACATAACCTGAATAATTAATGAATATTCCTACAAATATATTGAGTAGTTTTTTTCAATAGGCTTTATAATTCAAATACTGGGTGTCCAAGTTATCGTTTACAGGCAATATCTCGCCTATTTGTCAAGATATCAAAAGCATTAAAGAACTGCATTAAATGGCATTAAATAACCTTCCTAATGGCTTATGAAGAATGTGTTATATTTGGCAGCCCCCGGATGGTAGATACTGATCAGTTTTTATTTTCTACTAGCATATTGTCTCTGAAAATCGCGTGTCAATCTATTTGGAATACAACGATATAGCAAATACTTGGTGTTTTGTTCTTGATAACAACAAAAACATGAACATTTTGTGACTTTTTTACGTTACTCAAATGACAAAGTTCACAGATAAGAAGTATGGATTGAATTTTTGTTTCAAAATATTAATGACAGATATTCCATTTTGAACTGCAGAACATCAATCATTGTAGACGGTAGGTACCTACCTAGTATAATAATTAATCTAATTTTATTGTGGGACCTTTTTACGAACATGGGAGGAGGCAATTTTCAATCGATGTAGGTAACGTAAATGGGGTCAAAAAATTGTATTGTTAATGTTGTTATTCTCCCAAAGTCCTCGTCACAAAGCAATGTATGCGAATTTCTCAAACAGCTCATGATTGCGAGCACTTTCAGTTCTCGCCAGTGGCGATTGAAGCGTATATCTCAAAGTGCGCGCCTGAGGGCATTGTATGAGAATTTCTGCGTGCGATATCTTCAAGGTCGCGGACATTTGGCTTAGATATAGCACTCTCGGCGATCTCTCAAAGAAGTTACAAAAGGCATCACAATTTCCTAGAAGGATTTCTTCAAGATATCTTCAGGACCTCTTTGTGCTGGCTGGGTAGGAAGGAAAATATTGTTTCTGCGTGAAACATGAAGACTAATATTTTTGAGCAAACTAACCTAACTCGCTCAAATACACTTTTCTCCTGGGTATACTTTTTTTAAATTACTTGTAAAAAAAAATTTAAAAACGTTAGGCCTCGCAGGAATTTAACCTGAGTTACCGGCGTGGTAGTCACACTTTAAATCATTTATTTGTCATCATAGTTTTAACATCACTTCGCAAATTACAAACACATATAGATATAAAAAAACATAAAACAGAACTTCTTCTGTGTGCTGTGTCCTCCGCGTGGTGCAGAGGTGGCTGATGTTGGCCAAGGAATGTGAGTGTATATGCGAGGTGTTAGTCACAGAGGCCTATCTCCTAGGGCCGAGCCCTTTATATAAGTAGTCTCATCGAGGTCACCAAGGGGGTGAGGGAGTTGATCAATCGCTCTCAGTGATGAATAGGTTCTTCTTTGTGATGGAGGAAAATCAAAATTGAAAAAACGAAAACCTTTTCTGATTTTGTCTCGGCCAGACCTACCCACACCCTGCACCCGACTCTGGCTGTGAGGCCAGTCATCAGGCCCAGGAGCGTCCACATGTCTGACCGAGTTCAGTGTCAGTTTGTCACTCCTTGAGTGGCATTGACACTATTTTATTTGCGTTTTTTTGGGGGGGGGATTGTGCAGTCCGGGCCCTCCTCAGAGCCCTGTAGATGTTGTTGGACTGTGGGGGGTGTCCCGACTATAGATTATCTGGCTCCTCAAAAACATCGGTTGATGCATATATCAGCCCATGTTTTCTGCGGATGTTGTGATGCCTTCTCGTTGTGGTCATATTCCGGGTAAGGTCACTTTCAGCGATGTGGTATTTGTTGAATTTATTGAGAATTTTCCGGATATAGTCACTGACTCTAGGCAAATTAGGCGTGGTAGTCAGATACACAGTCAACTGAGCTATCGCTTTGCTCGGAAGTACTCTCTATGAAGAAGGATGAAATATCGTCGAGGCGGTTGTGTAGACATAGATGCATAGAGAGTCAAATTGTGTTATCACTTCTTAACGAAGTTTCAAAATCTCCCGATATCGCCTACTTTGTAGAAGCAGTGAGGCGTAGGAGAATCTTAATGAATTTCCGAAGTTTCGAACCAAATTCACAGTCATCATGCCACATTCATTCGAGTTCACATTATTATTTTCATAATTTTTTGTGTCAATAGAAATGGTGCGTTATATTTTTGACTTCCAATGGTGTCCTTGAATGAAGAAGATTTTGTGATGATAGTTTATTCACTCACTTTTGGTACATAAAATGAAACGAATGTTCGGATTTTCAAATAAACCTCACACATTGCAGCAAAGTCAGTCCATGATGAAAGCACAATACACTCACTCAACTAATATAATTTCAATACTTGCTCAATAAACTACTGATGCTCTTATAAATTATCATGCATAATAATTTATGCTACTATTTCAAAGTTGAACAAAATCATGAAAAATCAAAAAACGTGACACGTGACACTAGTGACAGATATGTCGAGTTGAGATCAAGATTTTTTCACTCCCGATTGTCTCTTGATGTTTCTTTTCAGTAATTATTGAATTCGTGCCTCATCAACATGACTCCTCAGGTCCCGATAGAAGGAAAACACATTCTTGAGGATCTAGTTCGACTCCATAAGGAGATTCAAAACGCATTCTGAAAATTTTCAAAAAATTCTCCAGCGATCACGCCATCTATCATCGAATCTGAGAATCCCACGTACCGAACTCACATTCAATCGTTTATATCGAGAGTGAGTCTGACGAAACAATTGAAGAGTGGGCACACCAGAGGCATTATAATCATCTCAGTGTAGACAGTATCAAATGTTTGGTCTACTTTGGATACGATCAGAGAGTCATTGTTTCAGTTGATTATTCAATTCATCTCAAAATACACGTTTTTGATTGATTGAAATATCTGTGTTGATAATCATAAACATTATGTTTTTGATTGTGTATTTCGATTTTGTATTTCGCTTCCATTCAAATATAATACGTAAGCTGCAATACGTACTTCCTGGGCTAGACCAGAAAGTGCTACTTTCTCGAAGGAGAATCATCCAAAGTGGGTTCTTTTCTGCTGTAGCATCAAACGAAAAGAAACAACCATGATTGATCACAGTGAATCTGAACTTCAAAACACAAATAAGATGGGTCTTACATCATCATTGCTGCACAATAAAATACGATATCACGCTGGGATGTTCTGATCGTGAAATTAATTTTCACTGTACTGCTCAGCCTAAGGCAGTAATATCAAATGAAGAAATTTGGTATTCCGTGTGAAATTTGTATCATCAAAATGCAGAGTGCTTTCGGTTAATAATAATAATTTTAAGAATACGTAAAAGATTTTTGTTCAGGTACGAAGCTGAGCACGAGGGACATATACCTCATTTAGTCTGGCAGATGTTATACACTATCTTCATGCCCAAAAAATGGTGTCAGGTGTGGGATAATTGAATCACTCTATTCTAACGGAAAGTATAACATTGAGAACTCACCTGCATAGTTTGGAATAAAGCGACGATACAGGGATGATTCAGTTTCGACATGATTTTCGCTTCTCTGCAAAGATTTTTGATGACGTAGTCCTCCTTGATCTGGTTGATATCCATCACCTTGACGGCAACCTGCAAAAATTGGAGCACTTAAAATCCCGAACAACGGTTATTTAGAAGACGTATGGATCGGGAAAGCATGTTATCTGTATAAAATAGTTATAAATTCAAATTAAACGATTATTTTCGAATGCAAAAGATCCGAGAGATCGCTAACTCCACAAAGAAATCTCATTCGGAAAAAAACTTTCTCGTGCGACAAAACGGCTAGTCGAGATTTATAGCCAGATTAGGCACAACTGATTAATTTTATGGGAGTTATTTTCCCGACGTTTCTACCATAAACATATCTCTGACCGAATCCCAATTCTGCTGGGGACAACTTTCACGCATAAACTTTGTTTGAGTTTGTCTTTTCCTTCGATTGGCAATTATTTCCAGGATCAATGGCCCGGAATCACCAGATTTTGCAATATTCGCATATGAAGGTATCCGTTCAATAATGTGTGAAATGTGCCAACACATGAATATATGACAGGGATGCTCGTGGAAGGATAAAGCTAATGAAGTTAACACAATTACTATCAATGCACATACGTTGTAAATACTGAATTTTCGATTGATATTTCTGTTACTTGTGTCAGCTACTCATCTCGGGCACCAGCTCCTTATGCATATATAACCACAATGGAGAAAAGCACAGAATTTGCGTTTTGTGAACAAGGGGACAATGTTGTTGATGAAACTAGTACTGAAGGGTAAAGAGAACAAGATAATGTGGAACTTCCATTCCAAAGCTTGGGCATTATTGGCCAATGGAAGTATTCCCAAGAACTTATAACCTCCAACAGGAAGAAAAATTTCAACGCCTACCTCCTCCCTCTATCCTCCCTAGGGACTTTGAGAATTACAGGTGTTGCGATAGTCTACAGAATCTGACATGGATGTCTTTTCTGTAAGCATATAGACGTAGGGGTCTATATGCTCGACTTAGTCGCAAGGTATGATTGATGAATCTACCTATACACCTTGCACTTAAGCCACTAGATGGCTATGAAGGCTAGATCGTCCTTCTGCCCCCTCAGGGCTTCGACTTGTTTGATATATGGAGGTTCCCTTCGTGAATCGATTGTCAGCTGGCCAGTGCAACTGATGAGACTTATGGCAAGTCGAAACAGTCTGTCTTGCATCAGCTGACAATCGATTCACGAAATTTCCCTAGAATCTCTTAGTCTTGAGATTCTAGGTTTATCACCATCTGTTAGTGGAACATTAAACCACTTTGAGAATTGCAGAAGTTGCGATAGTCTACAGAATCTGACATGGATGTCTTTTCTGTAAGCATATAGACGTAGGGGTCTATATGCACGACTTAGTCGCGAGGTATGATTGATGAATCTACCTATATATACACCTTGCACTTAAGCCACTAGATGGCTATGAAGGCTAGATCGTCCTTCTACCTCCTCAGGGCTTCGACTTGAATAAATATTAGTCAAATACGCCACACCGATTGAAAGACTTTGATCGCAATGGTTCAAATCGAAAAGGCAGCTCAAGAAGCTGGAGACCTGATAACTGGTCTTCAGGAAAATCTGGAGAACAATATAAAAACAGTTATCTTGAGTTTATCGAATGGTGCAAAGAACGGAACGTAAAACAAATGTACAGAAGGAAAGGTACTGCTAGCATATTTCTTGGAAAAGTAGAAAAAGCTTGAAGCATCGTCATTGTGGAGCGTATATTCGATAATAAAAGCCACAATTCCATTTTTGTAAACACATTTCTCAATTCAGATTCTATTGCGGAGAAATTCACTTCAAATCCTTAGGGATTCAAGGTACCTTGAAATTCCTAGGGATTTAGAGTACCACTTTTTTCCCTGAAATAGGGAATGAAGAAACCCTTCGAATCCCTGAACTGCATTGAAATATATACCTATATTGCTGAAAAATCTTGGAAATTGTATAGTACGTGGTGTGTTACATACTTGTTAATCGCCTGTGTTTCAGCAGAGATAAGTTACCCTAACTTATCTCTGGTTTCAGTAATGAAAAAATGATTTTGCAAAATATGTGTATTATGATACTAAATGTATGTTAACATATAAAAAATGGAAGCTTTCCTATGATTATGATATCGAACATGTTTTGGTGATGAAAATGTTGATATGAAATTCGTTTCAGATACATGCATTCAATTGTAGAAGATCAAGACGTTCCAAGGTATACTTGCAAATGTTGAACTTATATACCATGTATCTGACACGTCCTATGTAATGTTCATATTCTATTTATATTTTTGTTTATTATGAAGGCCAATAATTAAATTCGCCGAATTGAATTGTGAATTCCGAATGAAATGCACTTTCCCAATATTGGCGATGATTCAGTCAAACAAAACACATATTTTCGACTTAAATCGCTCATCCATGCGGAATGAATACGCAGAGGCACACATCCGCATCGCCAATATTGATATGTACAGTCAGATGTAAAGAACATGTCGCGGTTAGATGGTGTTATTATTAGCACCTCTAGTCACTTTTGCTATAAGAGCGCTGATGGTTGAATTATGCAGTAGTTTCGAGTCGTTAGTTTCAAGTCTTAAGTTGTAAGGGATAATAGTGATTCATGCAGCAATTATAAGGACTGTCATATTGAAAGAAAAGTACCCTTCATCAGCTCATTTTGCTTATTGAATCAGTTTTATCCATGTTTTATGTAACACAGAATTATTTCCTTCTATTATTCAGCAGTTGCAAATAACTGTTTAGGATTTGATTTGATTAAAACGAATGTAAACAAATCAATAGTATAATGCCAGCACATGCGAGAGAACCAAGGAAAATAAAGTAGGAATTGGTGTTCTTTTCAAATTTCAGGAGGTAACATGCCTCGGAAGATACCTCCCTTGGCAATGTGTTCCAGAGCCTTTCTGTTCGTTTTATGAACGAGTCTTTGGAGAGAGATGTTCTGCAGGTCTCCAAAGTGACCACGAAGGGGTGCGAAGATATTCCAGAAAAGCATCGTCCATGAAAATATCTATAAAATAGAACCAGATCGCCAAATTTTCTACGGTGTTCCAGAGAAGTGAGTGAGTTTGTGAGCGAGGCATCATCCACGAGACGAATTGCCCTTTTTTGGTCAGAATCCAACAGTTTCAGAGTATGTTTGGGTGCTTCATTCCTAATATGGGAACAGTATTTCAGTACAGGGAGGATCTGTGCCTTATTGATCATGATGAGCTGACTGGAAGTGAAATAGCTCCTGGCCCGAAACAGAAAACCAAGTTTTCGGGATGCACATTTACCAATTGATCTCTCGTGATTTTCCCAAGAGAGGTTATTGCTGCTAGTAATACCAAGCATCGAAATGGATGTCTTCAAAGGTATGGTTACTCCTGACAAGCTCATGTTGATTGAGATCGGCTTTTCTAGAGAAAAGGCATCCTCATATTTTGTTTGCATTGAAATCTACCAAGTTATTGGATCCCCATTCGAGAATTGTTGCCAAGTCCATATTAATGTTGCCCTGGAAGAGAAGGCGGTATGAAGGGTACTATCATCTGCGAAGCTGTGTACTGGACATGAAGTTGCTTTCAACAAATCGTTGATGTGGAGTAGAAATAGTGTTGGTGCTGGAATTGATCCTCGTGGATCACCAGCATTTATGATAAGAGAGTCAGATGGAACTCCGTCGACCACTACATGGATAGACCTGTTTGAGAGAAAACTAGCTAGCAGAGAACATAGCTGAGGAGGCAAGGCATTAGATGGAAGCTTGGCGAGGAGTCCGTGGTGACTCGATCGAGTGCCTTGAATATATCGAGTGCCACTGCTAAGGTTTCACCATATATTTCAATAGATTGCTACCGTATATGTGAGACGTTGATCTCTGATGACGAAAGCCATAGGTTTCAAGTAGTAAGACGTAAGAGATGAATGTTTGCCAACTTTTCTTGCGACTTAAATGAATGAATGAATCAATACTTACGACTTGAAACTCCACCTAGGTATAACTTAAAACTGCTGCATATATCCACCATCACACCATCCAACGGCAACATGTTGTTTGCATCTGACTGTACGTGTATGAGGAGAGCCAAACAGCAACCAATATACATTCAATAATTCACCGCTTTGATTACTTCTGACGTTTAATAATTGCTATTTACCATGGACTCAATCAACGGCCCGTAGTTGATATGAAGTGGATTTGCAGACCGCGGAATAAGTAGATATATATGTATATACGTTTAATAAAGATTATTATTCGACGTTTCTGACAACTAACAGTAACGTTCAATTTCAGTGTTTCATTGAGGTCTTATAAGTGATATTCTTTCGTTCAGAAACAACTGAAAAATTTCATCAGAATAGAACTGATATTGCTTGTTCATAATATCTTAGTGGTAAGTATAAATATATTCGCAGGTTACTCCTTCTCCATTCCAAGATCTGCCTGCTTATATTTTTCGATGGTTCAGGCAAAACCGCCTTCGGATGAAATAATCTTGGTAATTTAGACAAGTACGTGAGTCTTCTCCCCTCCGCCCAGTCCGAGATAGGTTTTTTGGCCGCACTTGCAGTGATCCCAAAGTATGGTTCTGGTTCTATGACCACAGATTCGGTTTCCTGTTTGGCGAGGATGTCGGCTTTATTGATTGCTTCAAGAGCAGCCTGACTGTCTGGTACAATACTGATGTTTTTTTCTACGAGAGGTCTATTCGTCTACTCCCTAGCACACATTTCAATTGCGAAGACCTCCGCCTGAAAGATTGTAGCATACTTACCGAGAATGACAGAGATTTTCGTCCTCGGTTTTCTGCTGAACACACCAGGACCAACTCCAAGAGGGGTTTTCGAACCATCTGTGTACATTACGTTCTCGGTCATTACTGGGAATTGAACTGATCCACTTACCCACTCGTCTTTCTTCGGAAAGAGAAATTTGAAGGTCTTTTTTAGGTGTGTCTGAGTAGCCAACATGTCGGAAACCATTCCTTTGGTGTTTTTTATTTCACGCAGTCTCCCGGAATGGTCCAGCAGGATCCCTCTGATTTGATTTTCCAGTGACAGGAATTGGTAGTAAGTAAGGTTCAGGAGTTTTTCTATCGCTGTCGTTGGAGTAGAGGACATCGCCCCTGAAATGACCAAACTCGACTATAATAGACAATGTTTCGTTCTTGGTACATAAATAACTATTTCTCTAAATTCGTCTAGTTACACATACTTACTAGAAATGGATGAAAAAGAGGAGTTTTTAAACGACCGATTCCACATATTTTTGATAATGCCTTTATATCCAATGAAACCAGCAAATACTGTGTTTGCACAATGTTTTTATTAAAATGGCCATCCACTGTTTCCACAGAATTTGTTCCATCAAAAAGAGGATTAAAAACTGAGCAGCGTTCTGTTGGAATAGCCAAAATTATTTCATACATAGAGGAAATTCATAATTCAGAGTTGCGGCATAGAATTTCATTAAACTAGTTATGCATGCATATTCAGCATCAGGAATGCTTCGAATATTGTACGTATTTTTAGTGAAAATATTTAGCAAAGGGATTGTGCGGTGTTTACTTTATGCCTAAAAAATGCATTGAAATCTCCCAAATTCCGATTGTCTCATTAATGAATACAATGCGATACATTTTTATATTTCGGAAGTTTCATTACTGATTGGGAATATTTCAACTACAGAATCCTGAGCTCAAAATATGTGGGTTCAACACAAATCACCTATATCACAGTTTTCTCCTGTTTGAGCTTTATTAGGAAAAACTATTCGTTCGTGAAACTTTGAAACTATTCAATTGACGTATCGTTGTCATATTTAGCAGGAAGTATAGATACTATACACCCTATTGAACTATGTGGAATAAATATTCCTGGCTACTATCAGAGGCGTACGACAGGGCAAATGACTTGTTGATCCTCTCCAAATTTTACTCTACTACATTGGCGGAATTGCCGTTTCATCACATTTTTTGATCCTCCAATACTTTCTACGTGAATATCGTACTCTTCATAGCGATAAAATGATTAATTTTCAAGATATTTCGAGCCAAACATTGAGCTGTACATTTATTACGCAAATGGAACTTCAATGCATATTACCAAAAAAAAATATGACATAATAATTTTCTAATTTTTGAATTAATTCTTACTTATACTATGAATATGAATATAAGTTTGTTTGTCGGGCTTTCATGCCAAAACGGACATTTTGTGGACACATTCTCAGATGTATTAGAGAAGATATAGTATACTTTCCATTGCAAACGACGAGAGAAAAAATATTTTGGCAGACATGACTGTTCGACCCAAAATCTCCAACAATCAGACATGAAACATCGGTACTCTTGATATTGATTATAAAAATATGTCTTTCATGACTAGTGAGCTAGTAAGTGTCGGATTATTTAGATATTGAAATGAAAATGACGACAAATATTTAACCAAACATCAGGTGGGCACTACGAAGGCGTAAATTTATTACTGCATGGGAGATTCACCCTTCAAATTTCTAGCTATTCAGTGACTTGACCACGAGTAACAATATTGACGTTGACGTTTTAGTCTTCTGCACAATCAGAATGCACGATTCAATACTACCTGAATTGGTCAATCTACAGACAGGGCACAACAAATAACTCATTCTCGTTGCATAAAAATACTTCTCAACTTTCGTTGTGGTAAATTATTTCAACTGAGCATGTTTTCAGTTCCTTGAACTTCATGGTATGTAGTGATTTTTCAATTCTGAATGGAATATATAATAATCTTTGATATTTATTTTAGGCCTTCCACGCGAGGGAAATCGCGGATGGAAGCTAGTTAAATAATAAAACACACTGTAACAGAAAGAAAACACATTCTAGGTGCAATTTGGGTCTACAACAATTTCAAGAACAATTTCAAGATACATGAACTGAATTTGGTAATTTTGACACGAGAATAATTCCAATGAATGTTCATCTTTGGCTCGTCACTAGTTGGTCGTATATAGCCACCTACACTTTTTTCACTATTTTTTGTTCGCAGAATTAGTAGTTGGAATTTTTTATATAATTTTCAAATGCATTCAGAGATTTTACTATTGATATTCCAGTTATATTACAGATGAAAGATAAATTATCAGTAATGTTGAGAAATAAATTTATTGTGCAAAGAATGGCACCTCGAGATCAAGCCAAGTCTGAAATACGAATTTCATCATCAACACACTAAAAATTTTACGACATTCGAGGAAAATTACTCGAGACACTTCTTCCTGGTATAGAGTGAAAACTAGCCGTAAAAATATAAAACTCCACGCTCACATAAAAATACTCCGTATCATCTTCGAAACATAACTCCCGCAACTTTGGCGAGCGTTATGAAACCAATATGGCGGTCGAGCGGGTCATTGATAATTTTTATGGGCGGCCATATAAGTGGAAATCGTGGAAATCGCGAAAACTCCGACAATGCGCGACGGACTCAACTCGGAGACAGCAGCGACTTGTACGTGAAAATGCATGCGAATGCTTTCATCAGACAAGTCACTCATAGAGAATATGATGAAAATCTATAAAGCACTGTACGAGGGAGAGTGAAGATGTACCATACTCTGAATCCTTTACTGAATCGAATTTCACTTCTGAGTTGTAGAAATCCCACTTCTGATTCTCATCCCCACACCAAAAAAGTTTATTAGGTTTGTATAAGTATCACAACAGGAATGATATTCAGTGCTGTCGAGATATTCCTATTTAGTCAAATAACTAGCTCTCTACACTCCAAATGTTCCCAAATTAGAATCTTGAAAAGTTTTCTAGACACACCTAGTTTACTCCAGTTTCATCACGCTCAGGTTCAATCAAGAATCATAATATGGGGGAACTCTTCAGCAGCGAAAGATATATTCATCGCACAAAAGCGAATAATACGTTCTCTTGCAAAAGTCTCCCAGCAGACTTCATGTCGATACATTTTCAGGAAACTTGAAATTCTTCCACTTCCTTTATATTGTTACGTTATTCGGGTGAAGAAGCGAACACGACACTATTTATTTTCGAACTGATTTATTTGAACTGGAGAAAGACTAATTTATATCGAACTTATAACTACTATTTATGTAAACGATTTATATCACTCGGTACATGACTGTCTCTCTGACACTCGCGGCTTGACTGACTGACGGCAGTTGTTCGGCCGTTTATATATGAGATCCTTTGGAAGGCTTTGGTTCAAGAAGGTCCTCGAATGATCTTCCTTCTCCTTCTTTTTGTTCTAGAAGCTTCTTAGAACAAAAACTCCCCCTCTCTAATTGTTCCATCGATTTTTTCCAGAACATTCCAGAACCTTCTGTCACGTTATTTGTCACTGCGGCATATATTGAGTGTTCGGAAATATGCTGGTGTATGTAGGAATCATTGGGAGGTTGGAGAACAATCTGGGATGCGTGTTACAGGATGATCGTTGTACTCCTGTCTTACTGATGATTTTCCACGAATAACCAATACCACAATTACAACACGAGGAGAAAGAATGCCTTCCATTTACCAAATTCACATTTCACCATCTGCCAAAAATCAATCAAGATGATTGGACTGAGATTATACAATGTATTTTTCCTACGACTACTACTGTAAGTGATGAATATTGTACACAAAAGAATGGCAGTAAGCTTCTCCTTACACACGTGTGCGTAAAGAGAGCGATCGCACGGTTTTCATAGGTATGTTGATAGATGACTTTGTTTTTTTGCTTAGGCGGTGTGTCAATAACAATTAACTATTTCATTAATGTCAGTAGCTATGACGATGAGCAGATTATTTCTACACCACGTGAAATGTTGGAAAAAGCTAGAATGGCTGAAAATGAGTTGCTATACCCGCCAAAAGTCTCGTGAATGATACGAAATAGCACATTAAAAATTCCTGGACTGGAGAATTAGAAATAATACCGTGTCATTTTCGGAACATATCCTTTTAGTATATTTTCAAGAATTATCAAATTCGATGAAATCATCATCACTCTGGTCGATATATTCCATGTTACGATCAACACTAAATATCAATCACAATATTAATATAGCAACATATCCCATTTCCTCGAAAGGAAATCGGATGGATTCCGAAGTAAAAAACCGAAAATACTTAATTCTGAACTGATCAATTATTTTCTGCAGATTGCTCCTGTTGATGAATATTTATTGATGAAGGTAATTTTTCAAATAACATATATACTCAACATTGAATTGATGAATTCCTTTTACTTCAAATAACAGGAATAATTTTAGAAAAGATCAATCGTCGAAATCATAGTTATAAGATATCTACTAACTGATCCCAAGTAATGGTGATGGCTCAGTTGTTGGAAGCGCTGGCTCCGAACACGTATATGCTCCGAACCCAAAGGTCGGCGGTTCAGAGCGCAATAGAAGAACTTTTTTTTATTATTTTCAATAACGATTACAGAATCTCTCGTTCTGCACTGTTACAATAAGTAACCATTATGAATGTTAATCTCATATTTTTGTATAATGTGTTTTTTGCTATTAATAAAGTTGTTTAGATGTGAAAAACGGCTCCATTTCAGTTCGAATTGAGGGAAATGTCTCGGTATGCAATGTATATCAATAAACAAATCCAAGAATTTTGATTTGTTACTTTTCATGCAGCTGGGTTAGTGACGGGAGAAGTGTATATATAGGTATTCTTTATTTGTGCCTTAATGCAATATTTGCACTATCCGGAAGAAAATATAGTGTAGTCGTAGAAAAAGTATAGTACAATTCTCGAGTTGTAAAGCAATTACGCACTTGTGGAGTTACACACTCGCCGCTATGCGGCATCGTGTGTAACTCTCTCCACTTCGTGCGTAATATGCGTTTTACAACTCTTGTTATGTAATATACTATTCCAAAAAACCAAACCTTTTTTACAGATGGGTATTAATCGTACTTTGAACATGTTTGATGTATGATTTTCAATAATTTTATTTCATTGTTATAACGAATATTTTACCTGAAATTCATCATCGATAATTATCATTGTTCAGATATTTTCACCTTATCCTTTAATCTACATTCCTATTGTTTGTTAACTCATAAGAAATATTTTATTTATACATGTACTTTGTGCTGACGTGTCCTATAGCTTTATAAGCTCGTATTTGGAACAATAAAACTATCTATCTATATATCTACATATATCTAAGAATATATCTATCGTTCCTCGTATTTAGTTATAATACTAAAACTGTGCTTTCACGACTCTGCCATATCGTACATATTGCATGCTGCATCTATTTTCCGGGTGTATTTCATTGTGCAGCTGAAACATCGGTTCATGTATACAGGCACAGGGTGTTCCAAATTGCTTGATTTTGGCAGTTTTTTCTATTTACAGAACAGCTAGAGAGAAGCTCATCAAGGAGTCTAGAGCTCGATTTTTGTGATACGTTGATTGGTGGAAACCGCATTCCGATATCTTTAACCGTTTCCGAGATATAGGCGAAAATATACAATTGACTGATTTCGAAAATATGCCATACCATTTCTATTTCTGTATATTTTTTTAAACGGAAAAAACTTTCAGAAGGCACTTTTCAACGTAGAAAGAGATACATCAAGAAACAAATATCGCGTATCAATTGTCTGATATCAAAGCCGACGTTGTTATATCAATTGAAAACCATAGTTGCCTTAGACTCCAGAAAATCGGAAAAATTAGTCTTTCCAAAAATATATATGTTAAGATATGAATAGTCATCCTTGCTGTTGCTACAACATATTTCTCTTCGAAAATGAAGGTTTCGCGACATTTTAACCTATTCAGCAAGATTTTTCTGCAAATTAATAGTCATTTGAGACTCAAGTGATGAAAACTGAGAAACTGGTAGCAGAGTGAGAATAACGTTTGATATTCAATATTTAATTCAGTGAAGTAATAACTCCTCAACGGTTCAATCTCAAGTAGATCACAAATAGTGTTCGAATTGTTCACAATTTTGGTCGAGACAAAGATGGCATCTCTTCTTCACTGATTTCTCGTTTAAGAGTTGTAAAGGTGTTATTTGAGCTATTGCATTTCTCACTTCTTGCTGTGATTCTAATGTTTTGACATATTTTCGAAATTGTTCAAATGTTAATGTTTGCCTACATCTTGGAAACGGTTAGAAATATCAAAATGCGGTTTCCATCCATCGACGTTTCACAAAAATCGAGCTCTACACACCTTGGTTAGTTTTTCCCTAGCTGTTCTGGAAATGAGAAAAACTGCCAAAATCAAGCAATTTGGGACACCCTGTACAGGGCATCTACGTGAACTGATCCATCGATATCAAGTGGACACATATCTCTCAAAGACAGTCATCTTAACGGGTTTCTCTTCGAATCATAGGAAGCGAATCCCTGGAAGTATGAACTGTTCATTGTACCAGTATATCACCTAATGAAGCTACTATGTTAGCGAAACATGTCGTGTGTTTGAGAATTTTGTGGAAATATTATCGTTAGTGAAGTTTTTACATTTGCCGAAATATCATGCAATATACAGGGTGTTTCGATGATCATGTTACAAACTTTTAGGGTAGATAAAACAAACGAAAATAAGAAAAAAAGTTTATATGAACATGGGTCCGGAAATGCTTCTCCAGGGAGCTAGGGCCCTTTGAAGATGACCTTCAAAAACTACTTTTCGTTTTATAGCTTCGGTAATACTGCAGCTATCGCAACCAAATTTGGGACATAAAATCTAGTTCGTAGGTTCATCAATTTGAGCCTTCCGGATTTTGTCACCTTTAACCAGGGGCGTACAAACCAGGGGGGTATTTGGGTAAATTTGACCCTACTACTCTCAGGCTTCAATTTCTTACCATTTTCATATGTGATTATGATTCTCCAATGCCTTTCACATAAAAGAGGTACTCTTGTAAAAATCGCTATCTGTCACCGTTTCCTCCGAAAATGGCTAAATCCAATCAATAATAAATTATTGGTCTTGAACCAATTATTACGTTGAAACTTCCAAGGAATGATTGATATGGTGTAGAAATAGTGTTGGTGCTAGAATTGATCCTTGCGGAACACCAGCATTTATGATAAGAGAGTCAGATGAAACTCCGTCGACCACTTCATGGAGTGACCTGTTTGAGAGAAAACTTGCTAGCAGAGAACATAGCTGGGGAGGCAAGCCATAAGATGAAAGCTTGGCGAGGAGTCCGTGGTGCCAGACTCGATCGAATGCCTTGGAGATATCAAGTGTCATTCTGGAACATAACCTCAACTCAACACAAAGCAGCAACGCCAAAAACTTAAAATATTTTAACTTCATCGCGTCAAATATTTTTCAAACTCAGCATCACCAATCAGGTTGCATGACGAGCGACGCGTAAAGCAAAAACGCTGCATTGGGAGCTCACCTTAAGAACCCTTCCGAATATTGTTTAGGATAACATTGTTTCCCATCATGAAAACCTAATATAACACGTCATATAAGATTTATAGATAGCGTGCCTTCGTTAATGCGTACACATACATCGAGAGCGATCGGGAGTGCGTGAGCCTGTCTCGTTTCCGCCCCGCCCATGTTTCGAACTCCATCGCACTCCCCATCATCCGTAATTATCCACCGCTAGCCTATCTACATAATTTGAAAAATATATGGAACGCACGAGAACCGACGCGGAATAATGGATTTTTATTGCGAGAGGCTAAAAGCAGGAAATGTGAAAAATAATGAAAATCTATCGAGGATACTTTGCTCGATTATCCGGTTGTTTCGATATCGATTCATACAGGGCGATACATATTTTTTCCATATGGATTTCGCAAGCTTTCTCCATTGATATAATTAAGATTATTATTTACTATAGCTATTGCAGTCGTTCTCAGTTATGGTCGTATCTACAGTACATATTCTTTTGTTATTTTTCGAATTTTGTTGTGCCTACGTATAGCTACTATTATTGATATACTTACACCAATTTTCATTCTCTGAGTATCTTCTGTATTTGTTTTGTTGTTTTGCATATTAAAGATTTCAATTCAAAGCAAACTCTGAGTGCATTTTCAATTTCAATTGTGCTGCTCGAGATTTATCAAACAAAGTGTCTCACTTATATGACAGCAATCTATTGAAAAATATGGTGAAACCTTAGCCGTGGCACTTGATATCTCAAAGGCATTCGATCGAGTCTGGCACCACGGACTCCTTGCCAAGTTCCATCTTATGGGTCGCCTCCCCAGCTATTTTCTCTGCTAGCTAGTTTTTTCTCAAACAGGTCTCTCCATGTAGTGGTCGACGGAGTTTCATCTGACTCCCTTACCATAAATGCTGGTGTTCTGCTAGGATCAATTCTAGCACCAACACTATTTCTACTCCATGTCAACGATTTGTTGGGAGCAACTTCATGTCCAGTACATAGCTTCGCGAATGATATAGTACCCTCCATACCGCCTTCTCTTTCCAATACCATCCAATAGCAGCCAGGCAAATCAGAAACGAACGAGGTAGAAATGTTGACAACATAAATATGGACTTGGCAACAATTTTCGAATGGGGATCCAATAACTTGGTATATTTCAATGCAAACAAAACACACGCATGCCTTTTTTTCATTGAAGCCGATCTCACTGTGCCCAACATAAGCTTGTCAGGAGTAACCATACCTTTGAAGACATCCATTTCGATGCTTGGGATTACTATCAGCAATAACCTTTCTTGGGAAAATCACGTGAGATAAATTGCTGAAAGGGCCAGGAGCTATCTCACTTCCAGTAAGCTACTTATGATCTATAAGACACAGATCCGACCTTTCCTGGAATACTGTTGGAGTGCAGCAACCAAACATACCCTGAAACTGTTGCATTCTGTCCAAAAAACGGCAATTCGTCTCGTGGGTGATGCCTCGCTCACAAACTCACTCACTTTTCTGGAACACCGTTGAAAAGTTAGCGACCTGGCTCTATTTTTTAGATATTTCCATGGACGATGCTCTTCTGGAATATCAACAATCGTTCCTTCCTTGGCAGTCTCCGCGAGATTAACCCGTCGAGTTGAAGCTCCGCACCCCTTCGTGGTCACTTTGGAGACCTGCAGAACATCTTTTTCCAAAGACTCGTTCATCCAACTAACAGCGAGGCTCTGGAACAGATAGCCAAGGAAGGTGTTCCCCGTGGCATATAACCTCCAGAAATTTAAGAAGAACACTCATTCCTACCTTATTTCCCTTGGTTCTTACGATGTTCTATTAACATTACATTACATTACAGGATATTCCTTTCCGTGAGTACCAGAACAGTAAAAAAATATTTTACGACTCACTCATTCCATATCTTGGTTAGATCACCTTGTAAGATATTCAGTGTAGGTAAACACTGTTGACAAGAAAAATAATGAACTCTATTTTTTTGTTCTGTTTATTTTGCGTGCTCTCGGCGACATTTTCTATTAACTATTTTGGAATCCGTGTTGATTCAATTGATGATAATGACAGCTGCCAGTAATTATGTTTGAGGAGTAAATTGAACGACACGCACGTTTCATATAATTTGGAAGAGTTGGTTTGACTAAGAGTCACGAACATTGTCGGATTGATCCGTGAAACTAAAAAAGCCATGTATTCTATTATTCAAAAAACAAAGAAAATCTAACCTACCTTCCACAAGTTCAAAAGTTATTGGGCTGCCGGATAACTTCCTAAGAAGAAGAAAATTTCCAGAAATAACTATTTCTCAAGGACTGATCCAACTGCAGCAAACAGAATAGCAAGCAATACACTTTTTTCCTTTTTTTCTTTCTTCTTTCAATCAGTAATGAACTATTATTATTATTATTATTATTCCTACTTTGTATATTATATTTTGGGTTGTAAGACTTCAGTCAATGGCATTTCGAGGTATATCTTTGATGAAAATTTCCTCTTTCTCTCTCTCTCTCTCTCTCTCTCTAATCTATATCGGCGCAATATTGAAACTGCTGTTTCTGTCACACTCATTGATGTTAGGGGAATTCCGATCGCAAATATCTTCGTAATCCTTCGAAATGGAATATGGAATAAAATACCAGGGTGTTCCATTCCGAAATCGAATGTTGATGTCATTTCCAGAAATACTGGAAGATGAAACAAATTTCCTAGAATGTGAAACAGTGGCCTCTATTGAGCATATTCGGTGTTTCAAATGCCAGAAATATAGTTAAAAAAGAGAGGAGAAAAGGGGGATATATCATGAGTCTGTGCCAGCTGGTATAAAGAAATACATTGAGAATTTGCATTCACTATGTCATGAAAATATTAATTATTTCACGGTATATTCAACTACTTTCCTAGCTATATGACACGACGTATATTGAATTATATTTATTGAACTCAGATGATATGAAATTGGGAATAAATTCTTCTGGATTTCTTACGACGTCCTGTATGATGAATATCAGTTTGTCATACATTCAAAAACAAAATTATCATCATGCGTAGCTTATGCTTTCATAATTCAGAGTGAACATGTTTTTCCTTATTTATCTAGAAAACAATTCGTCTCTAGAATAACACTAAGGAGAAAAAAATAATTTTAATTTCACGATCCACCCTATTTGGTAACTGAAAGACGTCAAAGGCGTACTATAAAAAAGTTTGGAGGGATAAAGAAGACTCTACCCCCGAAACTGTATCACCCTGTAGATTTTGAAGAACTTGATATCTTTCGAAGTGAGCGAGAAATTTCAGTTGATAAAATGTCCCTTTTCATAAATTACTTTTTTCCCACGGGAAAAAGTGAATACTTTTTTCTTGGATTATATATACACTGTTGATGGCACTGCACATCCACTATATCCGCAATTTTTGATAATCAAATCACAGAATTAGACTGACAGATATTTGATTACTCCAAAAGAATGGTGAAGTGTCTTATTCATTCCTGTTGAAAACTTTCAGATTTTAGCACAGCATGAAGCTGAAATCTACAACTTTTTTTCCTTGTAAAATGATGAGATCTATCAATTTCAGTTCGTACCTTGAAACCTGAACCACCCTGTATATAGGCATATACTACGATAGATACGCTCACTACATATCGACAGTTCTAAATAGGTATTTTTTCAATATCATTATTTACCTCAGGTAATAGAGTAATCACCTACTCAGAAAACGGTAATTTCCCAAGTTAGTGTGGATTGTGGAACAAATCTATTTCGCTGATTCAATTCAGTTCACCCAATTTATCCCTGTTGCAGTGTCTATGTGACTTCCGGAGACTTTTCTTCGGCTATCAAATGTTCGTTATTCGAGTTTGATGAACCGATACCGCGAATATTCCCCAAGGAGCACAGCACGGTCGACCAGCACCAGTCTAAAGGTATGGTTTCCTTCACGCCGTCAGCGGCTGCCGTTGGAAGCATGCCGCTGGAGGTTGCCGCTGACGGTTTGATTGGCTGGTTCCCCCTACACCGTCGAAAGTATATATTTTATCTTTAATCAACGTCCATGGATGGTTGTATTATGTCGCCGGGGTGCGAAATGAGGAATGATCAGAAAAGGAAAGCTATTTGCCTCGTTTTGCTACAAGAAGAGGAGGAATCGGAGCATTAGATTGGCAGAATAGATATGTACCTCGTTTGTCAACCACATAAATTGTATGTAAATAACCTACAGACAGTATGTAAATAAGTGAATGAACATTTGCATGAACTAAATTTTCATCTTCGCGTGCCGAAAATTTCAGTGTAGACATTTTATTGAGTCGACTACAAGTTGAAATACGCCGCGGCCACTTTGCGATGCGTTTTGACTCCTCGACCAGCAGTGCAACCGTAGACGCACGCTGTCGGCGGTCGCTTCTAGCGAACGCACTGCGTCGAGGAAACCGCTTGTATGTATTTTCAATTCAAGTAGTGGATGCCTTTGGCGGCATGCTTCCAACGGCAGCCGCTGACGGCATGAAGGAAACCATACCTTAACTTCTGACTTCTCCAGAAGCCGATCTCCCCAGTTAGAAACTCGTTAGTCGTTCGACGTTTACACAAGGAAGACGGCACTCTCGATTCGACATCGAGTTGGCATGGGAATGAAGTCAGTGTCACGAGTTCCATGTACACTGCTGCCCAAATAAATCGTGACGGCTCTTGAGCTATGTTGGTATATTTTCTTTGAGCTTGTTAGCATCTAGCAACTAGATGCGCTACTGCTCAGTGGAATGTGCTTAGATCAGAGCCTATGACAGACGTGTGTGAAGACTGGTTCATATAGTATTTGGCAGGCAGCCGAGTTAAGAGCAAGTGTAACCCTTGTCCATGTCATTTGTGCTCGTGTTTATTGAATTATGACCATAATATAACAGAGTTCATGTACTATTCATCGTTCAGGCACAATCTCGATCTACCCAAGGGTCCACCACATTAGCATTTTATTACCTGATTCAAGTGTTTTGGGTTCATTTGAATAGCAAAAAATTTAGCAGTATTATTGAAAAGGAATATTCTCAGATATATTTATGAACACGAAGATATAGATATATATGTATAAAGAAATAAATTGAGAATTCGCATTCTCCATTTGATGTTTCGAAAGCGATACTCTCACTGTGGAATTCAGGTGATGATATTATGAATAACATAAAATAGAATAGAATAGAATAGAATAGCTTTATACACCTATAAAAAGTATACGAGTACAATAACAATATAATTAATATCACACAGGCATACACTAACAGGCTAGTCGCAAAGTTGTGGGAATTTATAGATATGACACTAGACCATTGAACTGAATACATTACATATATACGAATTTAAACGTTGTATTATACCTACACATCGAAAGAAAAATGCAGGTGGAAAAAAGGAATTATCGAAATTGACATATAAAACTAACATTGATGTAAAAATTCTTCTGCAGAGAAGAAGGCGTTCTGTAGTAGGCGACTAGATACCAGGTTCTTGAAACAGTGATCAATATATGTGATAGATTTGTTGCAGAATGAGGTATTGCATTTGTTGTAGAATTTGGTTCCTTGATAAACATGCGATTTTTGTCCGACGGCCAATCTTGAAAATGGAGGATTTATATTATCTGCATTCCTTGTTTTGCAACCAAGAATCGAGTCATGCATGCCTCAATTGGTCAGCTCTATGTTTATGAACAGTGTGACTTGCATAATAAACAGACACGGGAGTGGTAATATTTGTAATCGTTAATTTGAAGATAGGTTTGGACGGGTTTCGAGGCTACTTCCCGAATACCGATACGATATAGCTTTTCCAGTAGGAGAAGATGATCAATCGTATCTAACGCCTTACTCAGGTCAAAGTATAAGGCAATCGAGGATTGTTTGTTGTTGAGAGGCTCATATATATTTTCACAGAGTGCAGCAACTGCAGTTTCTGTGGAATTGATTATGTTCAATGAACTTTACGATTCTTGAGTAGTATGCTATATCAATCACTTTTATATACAGAGGGTATCGAATTTTGTTTTCGGGCAGGTACTAGATATTTGGATCTTATAGTGCCTCCTCCTTTCCTATACTAACTCGATGCGAATCGGGGTCTTTTTTGTCTCAGCCGGGTCCGGGTGTGTATATCGTCATTATTGCGGTGCGTGTCGCCTAATTGTGATCTAATAACGGTTCAGCAGCCGCGTTCCGCATAATTGAGGTGTATGCGTGAGTTCTCTCCGCGGTTTTCAACTTTGCGCCATTTGCTGCTACTGCTGCTGCTGCTGCTACGCGATGGTAATTAGTAGAAAATGTTCCGACCCTACGGGTAGCTACTTTTTGTCTTTGGACAGATTCGATTACGCACGCCTGATGTCCAAAAAACTGTCACATAGTTGTGCGTTCGCATAACCATCGTTGTTCAGAATCAAAAGCTAGTAAAAGTAATTAGACTGAATAAATAATCATTTGAAGAAGCCGGGTTAAATTTGTCTTCATACAGGATTGTCCAAGCTAAACATCATCAATTTTTATAAGCGATAGAACAACGGAAAAGAAGGTGACTTCAATAAACAAACTTTGGTTTAAAATATTTCCTAAAAACCGATTTCTATGAAATTTCGGACGCAGACTAAGTATGAGTAATAATTGAAATCATTCAAAGGTTTCCAAAGGAGATTCATTTTTTGCATTCCTTGTTCAATTTGAGGAATGAAAATTCCTCTGAAAATGTATACTTATTGCTTCGTTTGTGAGATATCTATTTGATTGAGGGTCACTTAGCTTTGTGCACGTGTAAATATAAAAGTGGTTGTACAAAATGTTTCATTTCGTGCAAAATAACTTATTCAAGTTACTCGAATTTCGTAGAACAGAATTTTTTCCACTATTTAAAAAAATGCCCCACTGTCCCCACCTAATTGAAATCCTAGCTACGCCCATGTGCTTTTGGTATATACTCGGGAAACTTATACTCAACCCCAAAATGCGACTCGAAATCATACTGAATTCTCTACTTGGACTTGAGTGTGAATCATAGATGTAACTCGAAATAGAAAATAATAATTATGCACGAATGAAAGAGGCTCTTCCACACTTCCGTAGAATCGCTTGATAATAAATCACCGACGAAATTTTCTCTTTCAGAATCCCTTTTTTATCGGCATCAGCGTTTTCATTGAAAACAGTTAAAATGGCGAAGTGAAACTTTCACTTGTTCTTTTCGTCTTCGACGCCATCATCCATCTTGTGGGCGACCCGAGACAGCATCACAGATGCCACGTTCCGAGATATCAGAATATTTCCAGATAAAACAGGGACGTATCAAAAATGTCTTTCTCGAGTCATACAATTGGCTTGGAGGAATAAGAAAGGTGCAAATCACAAGCCCATGAAACTATTGTTGATTTATATAGAAAGTTATAATTTCAACCCGAAAAAACTTTGCGATGGTAGGGTATATGCTTCAGCTTGCCAAAGAGCGGGGTGGATAAATAGTTATTTATTATACAAGAGGAAAAAGTAGTAGATTTCAGCTTGAGGTTGTGTTGTCGCTCGCCAATATAACACTCCAAGAACTTCAAATTTGCCATTCTTATTCTAAAATGTTTCCATTGAAGAACGACTAATATCGATTCACTAAATATTTGATTCAATCAACAGTCGAGAAATTAATCAACATTTATGTATGCGAGTGTATGGATTCACGACAGGTACCCTTACGGAGAGAGTGTATCAACTTTGGCGTTCGTAATGTCTCTCTACAAAGGAGGGTGTCGCCTACAAGGGTTAGGTATAAACAGTGGTTTCATATGTGTAGATTATAATGAATGGTATAATTGGTGGATTATAATAATAATCCAAGGTTTTTCTTTTCAGGATAATCCAGGAACAAGGCGAACTATGCCAGATATCTCTGAATCTCCGAAACTATTTGTGCAATAACATTTCATCCGTCTATGGAACGCTTCACTTCGAAACTTTAAATCTGTGAATGTCATTCCAGACTGATTAATTGGGGATTTCCAAGAAAAGTTTATTTGAACATCAAATTTGTCATTCCACAAATTCATATCATTGTTTCATTCTTCTTAGAACATTTCTTCATTGGAAAACGGCTCCTATCAATTCACTTAATGCAAACAGTCGAAAAATTGATAGAGATTTATGTATGTGAGTGTATGGAATCACGACAGGTGCTCTCACGAGGGGAGTGTATCAACTTCGACATTTGTAATGCCTCTCTCTCTACAAAGGAAGGTGTCGCCTACAAGAGTTAGGTATGAACAGTGGTTTAATTTATGTATGCGAGTGTATGGAATCACGACAGGTACCCTTACGAAGAGAGTGTATCAACTTTCGCGTTCGTAATGTCTCTCTACAAAGGAGGGTGTCGCCAACAAGGGTTAGGTATACAAAGTGGTTTCATACCAGTTCTTTTCGAAATTATTTATGCACTATACGAAAGCAACAGTCGTTGTTACAATGGAGCTGTGCTCTTAGAAGGGTGAACCTATATTACTACATAATACTAATCCAAAGTTTTTCTTTTCAGGATATTCCAGGAACAAGGCGAACTATCTCAGATGTATCTCAATCTCCGAGACTATATATGCAAGAACATTTCATTTGTCTATAGGTTATTCCTTCTTGAAATATTTGGTTGAGCAGATATAAAATTAGCTTTAATGACAACACAGAAAAAAAAAAGCTGATGCGCCATTCTAAGTAATATTCGTAGCGAAACCCTTAAGACATCTCTATAGAAGAAGAAGTCATCACGTTTCCTCAAAATGCCCGTACACAATGCAGAGTTGCACAAAGGTCTCAATACGAACGCCGTTCGCCGTATTTTGCGACTCTGAACTCTGAGCATTCTCTGAGTCAACGACGAAAAATTTAACGAGTCGCGTCATCCGATCATTCATCATGTCCTAGTAGGGGCGATGTGGGGATGAGGAGGGGTCGGAGAGGCGCCGTTTTATTCAAATTGATCATCGAGAAACATAAAAGGTGTCTTCTTTCAGAGAACGAATTCATCGGGAGCATTATCGGGCGACAGTCGGGCAACAGAATTACGCTGAAACGATCAGTAGCGTAGATGAGGTCGTGGCAATGGGGTTGAACACACCAGTCGAATTAACGCCATATAATTATTCCATTTTGATCATTCTATACAGTTGTTTATTATTCAAAATCACCACAATTTTTTTCCCAATGAAATAATCACTTTTCAAAACCGCTATCCCTCGATGACTTAACGTACCGATAAAAGTGCTTCATTGCTCAACAACCAATGTATCTCTACATTCTACAGAGAAATAAGAATTTACTCCCACAGTAGGAGTGTGCTGAAAAATGCACAATATATCGTTTTTTGTTCCGGGCCAGAAGCTAATTCACTTCCAGTCAGCTGCTTATGATCTATAAGGCAACGATCCGACTATATTTGGAGTGCAGCACCCAAACATTTCCTGAAACTGTTGAATTCTGTCTGAAAAAGGGAAATTCGTTCCGTGGGTGATGCCTCCATCACAAACTCACTCACTTCTCTGGAACACCACAAAAATGTTGGCGATCTGTCTCTATTTTATAGATATTTTCATGGACGATGCTCTTCTGAAATATCAACAATTATTGTTTCTTCCTTGGCAGTCCCCACGAGACTAACCCGTCGAGTTAAGGCTTCGCACCTCTTCGTGATCACTTTGGAGACCTGCAGAACATCTTTTTCCAAGGACTCGTTCACCCAACGAACAGCGAGGCTCTGGAACACATTGCCGAGGGAGGTGTTCCCCAAGGCATATAACCATAGACTATACGGAAGATAAATTCAGTAATCTTTGATATAACCTCTAGAAATTCAAGAGGAACACCAATTCCTACCATATTTCCCTTGGTTCTCACGATGTTCTCTGAATATTACAGGATAAACCTCTTCGTGGGATCCAGAACATATAAAATATCGTATATAATTGCAATGAAATGACCTCTGTATATGACGTCACGCACTGTCCCATGTATTTGATGCTATGAAATATTGTAAATTGCAATAGGTTTTCATAAAATATACAGAGCTCTGAAGAGGAAACGGTTTGCGAAAGTGATCAAAATTGGATTAGTTATTTAAAATAATAAAATACAATTTTTTACTGAAACAGGCCCATTGGAAGCTTTCCAAATGAACATGACGAGAAGCGTGCCAGGTGACACAGAAGACAAGAAGCTGGCTGTAGTTTCACATTATATCACGATGAATATATAGTAATTTGAAGTTCACGGCAAAAATGTAATAAATTTTCTCAGCAGAAGTTACCCTAATTCATTTATCTCAAATGTCACTCTGTATGATTTTTGCCCCGAAATTCTCAATCGATCCATGTATCACAAGATAGCTTTCGTTCTGATTTCGATGTTGAATTGAATTTCATCAAAAAACAAAAATATTTTGGTACCGCACATTTTCATTTGCATAATTTCACTACAAGATGTATTATGTCATTTTTGTGATTTCAACGAATAACAATGCATGATTCTAGCCAATCATTCGGTATTATACCGATAAAACTTTTTTCTCTCGATGAAACTGTGTTTACATTGAAATGTCAATAATAATGAAACTTTCCCATAAATGTCTGCCATCCTGTTTCCTTCAACCAATCTCATGTGTTAACAAAAAAAAAATCAATTCTCCAAGAAATCAAATTGTCATTTCGTCATTCAACTTGATAACACGATGTTTTATTTCTCCCAAAAATTATATTATAGGACGTATACGCAAATATTCACAAAAAACCCTTTTATCTCATGCACGAAAAAAAAAGTTTTGTTGTACCAACAAAATAATCTTGGTCATTTTGTTTTTGTTGAATTGAACACAATCTTGCGAAATCAACAAAATATATGTTTATTCCTAATAAGCAACCTAGTCAAAGAGACAAAATAATTCGATTGAAATATTTGCTTACTTGAACAAAAGTTTCATTTCATTCAACAACATCTATAGTCGACATAAAAAAGATTTTGTTGATCCAACTATTATCTCATTGTTCAATCAATCATATGCATTTTGTCTATTCTACAAAATTAAATCAATTTTGACAAAGCTTTAACTGAAAACATCATATTTTGTTGAGTCAACAATTATTTCATTGTGCAACCAATCAAAGGTTTTTTTCTATTCGGCAAAATTGAATTGATTATGACAACATTATATTTTGTTGATTCAACACATCACTATCAAGAAATATGTTGTTATTTCAAACAAATCACTGTGTTGAACAGAACCCATAAATACATTTTATCAAACAAATATTTTGTTGAATGATTATCTAGTTGCATTTTTGCCACCAGGTGGCCTTTCTTCCAACCTTCCTACGCTTGCCTCGATTGGGGTGTACATATACCAACCTAAAACATCCATTTATATAATTATATTAGGCTGTCCTAGGATTTTTTATGACGCTTATGCAGTCTTATAGTCTTGATTCAACTGAGGAAATTGATCTCTAATATCTCTTAGTTTTGAGATTCAGTTATTAGATCTTTTTTATATCATTGAAGAAAATAATTTGTCAATCCAAAATATAATTTGTTTGATCGAAGAATATATATTGTTATTTTAACATATTCACTCTCTGGAAAACTGAAATTTTTTTCACTTGAATGAAATGATATAATTATTTCAATCAACTGAATCGCTTATGAGAGCAGATATTGTATTATATAGAAACAAGATAGTCTTTGTTTATTCAACCAATTCCTGCTGTTAATTTGAATCATTAATGAGTTACATCAAATCAATTTTGAATCGAAAACTGACAAAAAACAATTGTTGCGGTGACAAAATATTTTGTCTTGGATATATGACACTCAGACTTTGTTGAATTTACAAAAATTTTGTAGTTTCAAACAACAAATTTTTCTGTGTGCCCTTTTTCAGATGGTATATAACTCCCCATCAGGAGATCATCTCTGGGCTGATGTTTGTCTGTGTTCTAACATTGAGTATTCACAATATAATCAAGGGTCCTAACCAAGTATAATGTCAGTAGTCCAGTCAAGGATAATCAAATTCTCACCTGGTATATATTCCTGTAAATTTCCAGGTCCTCTGATTCATGCCGGCCTTCATTACCCGTTCATAGGATGGAAAGTGGACTGTACAGTTTTCTTGAGAAGGATCACTCGCGCTTATTTTGAGATATTTTGGGCGTTTTCAGAATAATAATCTTATCAAAAGAATTGCGGTCCGGCGCGGTCACGATCGTATCAATTCGCGAAAATCACGAAGTGTGCGGCCTCTGGTGGCTAACTTTACAAGTCTCGCGAGTATGAACAACAAATATGGCGACCATTTTTTTGAGTTTCTGTGTTTTATTTGAAAATAATTTATTTGTTGAAGTGCATATTCCAGAACCTCATTTTTCCCTGATGAAAAAACTCGAATTATTGCATGAACTTTTATTGTTTACAATAAAGAAGCCAGTACCTACCTTATAATAATATAATATACATTTTCTGAAGCACAGTTAGAATCCTTGTTCAAATGTTGGTTGCAATGATTCGATCTTGAGAATTACTACAAGTCTTCAATTTCTGGAGATC
Organism: Phaedon cochleariae; assembly: GCA_918026855.4. NCBI lineage: Eukaryota > Metazoa > Arthropoda > Insecta > Coleoptera > Chrysomelidae > Phaedon > Phaedon cochleariae. Next base: position 6,951,251 of record OU896711.1, read on the forward strand.
CTTGTTTATGTAAATCGATGATATTGTTCATTCTGAGCAGCCTTCCCAACCATATCTTCTTTTCCCAGCCCCTTCACTAGAATTCCATCTCCTTCATAAAAGCCAGTGATATTTCTTGATGAATTCAATTATTTCTTCATACCTATACCATATTGTTGTAATAGCTGATTGCTTATATGGCTCCATTCCAGTTCATGCAAGTGTTGAGTCGACCATTCCGACCATTCCATATGTTTGAAAACTGTGGATTTGTAGTGTGATATCAATGATGAATACCACCATTGTCCACATCAAAATGGCAATTTCTCTGCACAAAAACTAATTTTTTCCATATTGGAAACCTTGTACGTATTTCACGAAGTCAACTCATTATTCATTATTTTGCAAAATGATTTCGAAATAACCAATTTGCAATGAGTGCATACGGCAATGTCTTTGTTGTTCATACTCAGTTTGAAATTTGACGTTGATTTGACGTTAAATAGAGCCATCTATTGGTTCGTGATTTTCGCGAATACCGAATATCGAATCGCTTCGTTTTTCGTTCTTCTTTTTTGCTCTTCGCGGTGAGACCGAGACTGTTTTAAAGTAAATTCGGCGACATGAGTAACGTGCCGTTATTTCAATATTATGAGTATTTGAAGATATGAAGAAAATTGTTTTAATATAAGCGATGCAATTGAATCATGAATTTAAATGTTGAATATGAAACTAAATCTGAACTTAACCTAAATTTCGGTGCGCGACCAATGTTTATATGAACTTTTTCACTCTTTTTATTCCTAGAATCTGTGAATGCAATATTTCTATGTGATTTTTGGATACCCTATTTCACTTGATGAAGCTATACTGTGTTAGCTAAATAAGTTATACTTGAGAATTTTGTGGAAATCTTATTATTGTTAGGAAATAATCTCTGACTTCAATATGTTTTATATACTTGAGAATTTTGTGAAAATGTTATCGTTTGTGAAATTTTTCACTATAAGACGTTTATTTCAATAGCCACACTATGAGTCCTTATTACTTTGTGTAATTTTTTCCAGAGATGAAGGCATTGCTAGATGGGTCGACGGTACCTCGTCGACCCCGATGAACAGAAACAATTGAAAGTTTGCGAAGCGGAAAAGTTGGCGCGTGTTTATTACCTTTGTTTTTGGTCGTAACGCGAACTCGCGCTCGTCACAAGAAAGAGAAGATGATTTTCGGGGTTGGGTAGGTATATAGAGCGTGAAAGGGTATGATGAAATGTGCGTATATTTGATGTTCACAATTGCTGATGACGTTGTTGAGATCACAGTCGTTAATTTCCTAAGTGATCCCCGCATAGCAGAATTGGAAATGAATGGAGATGTTCATGGGTTAATTTGTTCTCTATCTAAATGAAAGTTCACTTATTTCCTCAGATACTGTCTGTAGGTCAATCGAGGAGGTGGAATTATCAATTCTCTGGAGTTTTGTCGGAAAATACCTCCTAAAGAAGCTACATCCCTTCAAATAGTTGACCCTGTAGACGTTTCCTTCTCAATAATCGTATATCTGAAACCGTTCATCAAAAAATCATGAAATTCCGTACATCGCAACAACTTTTGATGCAGAATCAGAATTTGAGCTGAGAATATTGAAATTTTATTCAGGGGCACACTATACTGGAGGTCGTAATGCTACGGCATCCTACATATAGGTTTTTCTATATATTTGCAAAATTGCTCACCCTGAAATATTGAAATTAGGTAGGTGTAAAAACAAGCTCATTTTTTGGTGATTGTTTTCAATAATCTGGTTTTGTCTCAACATATAGTTTCAACTTGAAATTTATCACCAACACGTTATATTTTTTTAGATAAACCAATAATTACCTCTATGTCATTGAATTGGTTGTCATTGATGGCTATTTTTGTTGTGATGTCTCTTTGTTTTTTTTTTCTAATTTGGCGGATCCTGTCATCAATAATTATGAGTATCTCGGATGGAAGTTAACTAGAAGAAGTAACCATACCATTTCAGGCAATAATATGACTATAGATCATTATGTAATACCTTCCAGATGTCTTCAATGAGGTTGAAATTTGAAGTGGCGAGATTTCCTTATTGTCAGCAGTCCGAGTACGACTGATGAGGTCTGGTGGACCGAAACAGTACTGAATTGCAATAGACAAATCGAAAATATCGCATGGTTTATGGGGTATACACTAGGTCATAATATGAGTTATAACTATTGAGACATAGGCTGAGAGCAATGAACTATTGCTGTGGAAAAAGATACAGGTCGTTAAAGTTGATTTTTTTGGTTGCCATTGATTTTTCTGTATATTAATCAGTTATCAAAATCGGTACAAAGGCATAATTTCATATCGGGAATATTACTCTATGTATTGTCACAGCAGGCGCCACGTTGATGATTTCTGATGATGAAATCGACTGGTAACTTTTTTACGAAATTGGTACTCTTGTTTGAACACAATATTTTCGTCAGTTCTCGAGAAAAACGCAATTGAACAGTTAACATTCGCGGAAGGGAATTTCGAATATTCTTTCATTTATGAAGCGTGTGCTTTGGACTGTCAGATAATTGTTAATTGTCACCCTGTATCTTTTTCCACAACGCAATATTTTGGTCCTTATAATCCGCCCTTAGCTTATGCCCCAATAGTTATGACTCACCCGTATAATGAGGAAAAATGTGTTGAAACTCATATTCAGTATTTTGAATTTTTCGTACTAATTCAAACACAGATGAGTAATTTCTCTCAACGTGATTGTGTTCAGCTCTCGTTTGTGTCCAATTTTCTGTTTATTGATGGCACCGATTTCGAGAATCGTTCGAAACACAAGCTCCCAATCAACGGGAACATTGTGTCAATAAGAAAACCTCGTCTCTGCCATTCCTCTCATCATTATCCATCACTTGGCAACTCGTCGCACAATACAACGGATTAATCAACGGAGAGTTTTTGTGTGTCTACTCCTACGCAAAAACAAGTTCTGCGCCGAGAGCATCCATATTATGGAACTGAAGGAACAGGAGTGTCTGGATTCTGAGAATTGGTGAATCAATCGATATCATGCAATCCCTACTCACTGAATCGAAAGTATGTGTTTGCTTCCTCATTTAAGGATACAAAGTTATCAATTTACTCCCACGGGAAGAAAAAAATATAAACTCCCGTGGGAGCTAAAATAAATTGGCTTCAGCATGCATCCTTTGGCGTCGATATACCTATAAAATCTGCGCGAATCAAGTAATGACGGTCTTCATCACTATTATAAAACAAGTAACAATAATATCCTCCACAAGGAGAGAGAAACTCAGTCATTGTCATTACCACAATAGTTCATTAATAAGGCAAAAAGACCCTACCTAGCAACTACTGACCGATCGCACTGCTGTCTATCATTTCAAAGATCATGGAGAGAGCTATCAACATCGAGCTCATGAGATACATGGAACATTCAGGTATTATCAACGATAGGCAATATGGCTTCTGTCATCAGAGATCAACGGGTGACCTGCTCGCTTACGTCTCACATATATGGCAGCAATCTATTGAAGAATATGGTGAAACCTTAGCCTTGGCACTTGATATCTCCAAGGCATTCGATCGAGTCTGGCACCACGGACTCCTCGCCAAGCTTCCATCTTATGGCTTGCCTCCCAAGCTATTTTCTCTGCTAGCTAGTTTTCTCTCAAATAGGTCTCTCCATGAAGTGGTCGACGGAGTTTCATCTGACTCTCTCATCATGAATGCTGGTGTTCCGCAAGGATCAATTCTAGCACCAACACTATTTGTACTCCATATTAACGATTTGTTGAGAGCAACTTCGTGTCCAGTACACAGCTTCGCAGATGATAGTACCCTCCATACCGCCATCTCTTCCAGGGCTCCAATATCAGCCAGGCAAATCAGAAACGAACGAGAGAGAAATGTTGACAATATAAATATGGCCTTGACATATGGACTCCCCTTGAATGGGGATCCAATAACTTGGTAGATTTGAATGCAAACAAATCAAAACAAGCCTTTTCTCTAGAAAAGCCGATCTCACTGTGCCCAACATAAGCTGGTCAGGAGTAACCATGTTTGGTATCACTATCAGCAATAACCTTTCTTGGGAAAATCACGTGAGATCAATTGCCGAAAGTGCATTCCAGAAACTTGGTTTTCTGTTTCGGGCCAGAAGCTATTTCACTTCCAGTCAGCTACTTATGATCTATAAGGCACATATCCGATCTGTCCTGGAATACTGTTCCCATCTTTGGACTGCAGCACCCAAACATACCCTGAAACTGTTGGATTCTGTCCAAAAAAGGGCTATTCGTCTCGTGGGTGATGCCTGGCTCACAAACTCATTCACTTCTCTGGAACACCGCAGAAAAATTGGCGATCTGTCTCTTTTTTATAGATATTTTCAAGGACGATGCTCTTCTGAAATATCAAAAATTGTTCCTTTCTTGGCAGCCCCCACGAGATTAACCCGTCGAGTTGAGGCTTCGCACCCCTTCGTGGTCACTTTGGAGACCTGCAGAACATCTCTTTCCAAAGACTCGTTCATCCAACGAACAGCGAGGCTCTGGAACACATTGCTAAAGGAGGTGTTGCCCGAGGCATATTACCTCCAGAAATTTATGGAGAACACCAATTCTCACCTTTTGTCCCTTGGTTTTCACGATGTTCTCTGGACATCACAGGATATCCCTTTCCGTGGGAACCAGAACATAAAAAAAATGAACGAAAATGGTAGATAACGGGACATCAACTACTCTCCTGGCTATATATGCAACGCAGAACATCCTAAATCTATGCAATAATTCGTAAAGACGAATGAAATCGCAAGCCTTTCTTTCCTAAGTGGTACAAGAACGTGTGACTAACTGCAGATCGGTTTAGAGCAGTTGCCTCTCATCAGTGCAGTGCTGTCCCAGATAGCTCCTTAAACGCTATCTGGTGCGAACCTGACCCAAAGTTAACGCATCTCAGAATTTATACCTCACGAGGCGTTCATCGTCCGCGAAATGTACGCGAATGCCGAACGCCACCTGGCAAGGCAAAAAACACTTCAAAACAAGAACAAGGTGAAATGGAAGAGGCTGGTTGCCTGACTGGCATATATTCAACTAGGAAAAAGCCTCGTTATCTACTACTACTACTTTGATACCATAAAAAGTTCACCCTTTTCATTTCAATAAAATTGCACGGCACTGTCCAAAATAATAATCTTCTTTGAAATAAGGAATCATATTGATGTTCATTCATATCGATACAAATTTGGTGAGAATCGCATTAGTAATAGCTGATATTGTATAGAAGGAGGACAGTTTGAAGTGAGACCTTTTAGTACGTGAATTTTCGTCAATAGGTATTATTCAATATCATTCACACATTTCCTATCAAAACACGAAGCAACGCACACATCCAAATAGCAGTTGGAATGAAAAGCGACATTCGCCTTCCTTATTCGATTTCCACGAAAAATGTCAACTCGCGACTGTCGAGGCAACTGGAAAGCTCAGTCACCGGTATATACGTTTCGAGTTACAGCTACTTTGAATTTCCATCAGCAAAGAGGATCATGTATCCAAGTCACAGATATAATGAATAACGGTGTAATTCTTGAGGAACATGAAAAATTCATGAGAATAAAAATGATGACGCTCTTCCAAGAAATATTTTCCCGTAGTTCGATCCTCCTCCGAAGATTTCTCATGTTCCTTATACAAACATCATTTGTAACGATCATTTATTCATGTTGATTCACTGATATGAGCTAGTATGTTCCTTGAAACATCGCCATTATAGTATTCACTAACGATCGAACATCAAAATGAGAGAGCATCAGAATAACGAACCTATTTTGAATAATCATATCATATAATGATCATGAAATGAGCATCGAAAATACATGTGATACTGTAACATTCTCGAGAAACATCCAGTGTCATCCAGTCTCTAATGTTTTTGCGATTAGGAAATAAATTCACCATAACGATAATTACTGCAATCTAGTTCGCATTTCAACGGAACCGAAATTGTGTGCATCTTGATAATTAGAGGTAATGCTATGTACAATTTCATGCTACACATTTATATCTGCTTGACAAATTTTTGCTCCGCATTTCCATCCACACGGAAAATCAGATACCCAGTCTCTTTTCCCCAGCACATGAAGACACATAAAAACAGTGAGCACGGTCGATATAATGAAAGAAAAACTGTTGTTAGTGTTTGTGGCTGTTCATCTAGGAAATGTTCTCAGTGATTTCCTCAACCAAGTAATCGATGTCGATGACATTCTATCGGAAAACTTTATGCCGAGCTCTCTGCTCATGCTCGACAGTTCCGATAGCGGCAAAGAGGCTACGAATATTACTAATCAGACGGCAGATAGTACCCTCATAGACACTTTAGAGTCGGATGGGAGCTTTGGAAATGCTATGTCAACAATGAATTTCCACAGGTCATATTTCATTTTACATTACTCGTAGAAACCGTACTAAAGACAACGATACTTTTCTAGGTCGATGATTAATCAATATCTGTGCAGAAATTTTCTGGCTGAACAGATTATGTCCAACTTAACCGTAGACCGGATTAAACGTAGAATGGGTCACGTGACACCTGGTATAGGGGAAGAGAGGGCAGCCTCTAACATCCAACTGAACGTCAAAAGAAACCTTATCAGTGACGAGGGATCTTCAGCTTACAAGGATTGGCTATCAAAGTAAGTCGACCCGAGACAATGATAAAGTTTCTCATCAGCGTGTTCCACGTAGGAGCACTACTTTAGAAGACATCTATCGCAATTTCGACCAAGCTCAGGATAAAGAAGATGAGGAAGAAGACAACGATAAAGGAGAAGAGATGGAAGAAGATTATGTTCCACCTGTGACGAGGCCTAAGGAAAGCAATGCAGTTACCCTTAAACACAGGGGGCACCAAGGAGGAGAAGAAATCTATTATTCAGCAGGTGAATGTTTATCACTACAGAAAATCTCTATGAGTATGTTTGCCCACTTTGAATACATACAGATAACTCAGTAACAGTGACATTGATGGCATTATTATTTGTCCAGGAGATTTGTGTCAGTTTCACAATGGGTCAAATAACTAGATATTATCACACCTTCATCATTTCAACGCTTTTCAATCTCTATCTTCCAATACTTTCGATTCAAAATCCGGGTTGATTGAAAATCGAATACTTTTTCAAAGGTATATTTTCTGATGAATTATTGAATCTTTCAGTTTACTCATCGTTGAATTTGTGATTTCAGGTGGAGAAGGATCTTCTTTTGGGGGCCATGATTTGGGAGGAGGCCACAGTGGTATTGGAGTAGGCCATAGTGGTATTGGAGTAGGCCACAGTGGTATTGGAGGAGGGCATAGTGGATACGGTGGAGGACATAGTGGATATGGAGGACATAGTGGATATGGAGGAAGCTATTCTGTTCATGAACCAGGAGGTATCAATTCACAGTCATGTGATCACTTTCCTCTAGTCGCCAGTATTAACTACTTATGGTGTACTGATAGAAAAATGTTCCAAAAAAATACTGTTATTCAATAGGTTATGAGAGTTATGATTAGATATAAAGCCCCATCGGAGTACAATGTATCCATGATGAGAATATAAAATTCCAGGTCATTTGGGGTACGACGAAGGTCCAATTCACCAGCCCGTTTACGAATCTACACCTCCTAAATACCAAGTACATCAGGTGCATAATTACTATAACAAAGAGAAAGATTTGGCCGATTTGTTCGAGATAGCACTAACAGCGCTGGCCTTTTTGGCTTTCAAAATGTTCCTTGTGCATGTGATAATGTGCATCAGTTCGGTAGTAAGTACACACAAGATAATTAGACTTATGAATTCACTGCATGTTATACAGGAAGAAATTCTCAGAATGGATCATGTGTGACAAAGATAATTCGTATAAAAAGTTTCACTGACGAGGTCTGTTAGAGCGTAGCAGCTATCTGGTGTTTCTGACATACACGTCTGGCAAGAGAATTCTTTCCATGGGGAAACAATCTATTGAAGTAAATACTCCTTGGAGGTTCACAAGTACCTGATGTTCTGGTTCCCACAAAAAGGGATGTCCTGTAATGTTCAGAGAACAACGTGAGAACCAAGGAAAATAAGATAGGAATTGGGGTTCTTCTTTAATTTCTGGAGGTAATATGCCTCGGGAAACACCTTCCTTGGCAATGTGTTCCAAAGCCTCGCTGTGCGTTGGATGAACGAGTCTTTGGAAAGAGATGTTCTGCAGGACTCCAAAGTGACCACGAAGGGGTGCGAAGCCTTAACTCGACGGGTTAATCTCGCCGGGACTGCCAAGGGAGGTACAATTGTTGATATTTCAGGAGAGCATCGTCCATGAAAATATCTATAAAATAGAGCCAGATCGCCAACTTTTTCACGATGTTTCAGAGAACTGAGTTAGTTTGTGAGCGAGGCATCACCCACGAGACGAATTGCCCTTGTTTGGACAGAATCCAACAGTTTCGGGGTATGTTCGGATGCTGCACTCTAAAAAAATATGGGAACAGTTTTCCAGGACAGGTCGGATCATAAGCAGCTGACTGGAAGTGAAATAGCTCCTGGCCTGAACAGAAAACCAAGTTTTTGGGATGCACTTTCAGCAATTGATCCCAGTGATTTTTGCAATTTTTGCAATTTTTGCTGATAGTAAAACCAAGCATCGAAATGGATGTCTTCAAAGGTATGGTTACTCCTGAAAAGCTTATATTGGGCACAGTGAGATCGGCTTTTCGAGAGAACAGGCATGCTTGTGTTTCGTTTGCATTGAAATCTACCGAGTTATTGGATCTCCATTCGAGAATTGTTGCCAAGTCCATATTTATGTTGTAAATATTTCTCCGTCGTTTAATTCTGATTTGCTTGGCTGATATTGAAGACCTGGAAGAGGAGGTGGTATGGAGGGTACTATCATCTGCGAAGCTGTGTACTGGACATGAAGTTGCTTTCAACAAATCGTCGATATGGAGTACAAATTGTGTTGGTGCTAGAATTGATCCTTGCGGAACACCAGCTTTTGTGATAAGAGAGTTAGATGAAACTCCGTCAACCACTACATGGAGAGACCTGTTTGAGAGTAAACTAGCTAGCAGAGAACATAGCTGGGGAGGCAAGCCTACGTATCGTGTACGCTTAGTAGCAAGTCTGCCACACGAGTAGGAATAATGACATCATCCCTCACTTCGCTTTCTCTCTTTTAGATACCTATGAATCTTTATGCGTATTCAGTTCAATAGATGTTTTTCCTGAGAATTATTTATTATCACGTTGTATTACGTTGTATTACGTTGTATCGGGTCTGATAACAATAACTTCCTCTCGTAGTCCTACAAACCAACGACAACGACCAGCGCCCCCGTGATAGCGATGAGCATGAACCCGACAGCGACAGCTCCTGGAGGTATGACAGGCACTGGTGGAGGGGGTGGCATGACAGCAACCGGCACAGGGGGTGGTAACACCAGCACAGGGGGTGGTAACACCGGCACCGGAAACGGTATGACAGGTACTGGGGACGGTATGGCAGATACTGGAGGGGGAGACGGTATGACAGATATGGGAGACGGAGATGGTATGACAGATACAGGAGGAGGAGACGGTATGACAGATACGGGAGGGGGAAACGGTATGACAGATACGGGAGGGGGAGACGGAATGACAGGTACGGGTGATGGAGACGGCATGACGGACAATGGAGGAGGTGATACCACTGGGACGAATAATGATGGTGATGGTGATGGAGGTGATCCAGATGCAGGTAGGAGGTAGATAATAATTTCCTTATTCGTCAATAGACCTTGTCATTCAGATGACAAATGTTTCCTGTTGTTTAATTCGAGAGATCACTTTCAGCAGAAGCGATCAATGTTTTTAACATATAGAATGCATGTATTTATTTGAATTCAGGGCAAAGTTTCTTCATTGATTTACATGATGATATACATACTATCTATGAAGTATCAAGAAGACTGTGTTCATTGCTTTAACAGATCAAATTCATTCTGTTTATTTCTTTTCAATCTCAACTATTTTCTCAATTCTAACAGATATTAATGTCACAATAAATGGTATATGAAACACGAAAGTCGATGAGTTTGAAGTACAAGGCACAGCTATTGATGGTTGAGAGAATTTCAAAATATCGCAACTTTTTCAACAGATCAATCACAGAAAGTAGCCAATGACTTTTCACGTTCGTATAATATTCAATCAGGATGTAGTTCTGAACACAAGCGTGTGTGCCCTTCCAAATCACTGAAAACTGAATGCCAAGTACTATCAATGTAAATATCAATGACAATGGTGGTATATCAGGAAGCACAACTAGTAGTATACCCGGTCACAGTTTAACCCGTTCAAAAGAACCAGTTATCTCTTTATAGTAAAATTTCGTGACCATATCGAATCTGACAACAGCCCACTCGTGGCATCTGAATTATTCTGATTGCACAGAAGACTAAAACGTAAAAGTCATCCATGGCCAAGTCACTGAAGAGTTAACAACCTGAAGGATGTCTCCCATGCAGTAATGAATTTGTACCTTCTTGATGCGCAGCTGATGTTTGGTTAGATATTTGTTATTTTCATTCCATCAGCTCTATAATTCGATAATTATGAGTCCTGAAAGACTAATTCCAATAATTATTATGCAAAATACCGACATCTACAGTTTCTGAGTTTGGTTGTTGAATATTTGAGCGTTGAAATCATGGGCAATCTGTTGCGTGTAGCATCAAATTATGGTTGCGTCCAAAACAAAGCTTTTAGTAAGGGACATTGAAGGTTCCGGCAATGAGTGAGATCTGGATCTTTGAGCATTCTACTGTGACCTGATAGAGTACAACAGGTGGTAGCTCTAGAAGCAAGACCAATTTGAAGCTAGCTTTTTGCGTAGTCGCACAAGTACTTTTCTAGGTACAGGAACTGGTGGTACTGGTGACACCGGCGCTGGAAACACTGGTACCGGGGATACGGGAGCAGGAAGAGATACGTTCAAGTTCAGAACGCGGAGGGAAGTACCAGCCACGAATGAGGCAGGTACTCAGGCACTTAACGAGCTGGCAAGAAAAGTTCTGATTGCAATGGATAGCGCCCTTGTAGCGGGTAGCGATGAGGGAGAATGCTTGCGAAAGAGTTTATGCGAAAACAACAAATGGTCGAGAAGTTTGAAGGGGAGAAGTAGGATATTTGTGCCGGTGTTGAGGTAATTGGAAACATTATAATTCTTATGTATACTTCAAGAAGGCAAAGGTATTCATTTTCTCTCGCGTGTGAAGTGTGATGCTCGACGCGTAGCAGAGGACATGGACAGCTTTGTTTCCTGAAATCAGGGAGCAGAGGTCTACTTTCGAATCATAATAGTTATTTTTGTATCTAGAGCGCGAAATGCTACTTTGGTGATCGAGATCTAATTTTTTTAACGAGGCGTAGCCGAGTTGAAAAAATAGTCGAGATGACCAAAGTATTTCGCGCTCGAGTTGCAAACAACATTTTTTCTACAAACCTCAAAAAATATTGTTCTAAAGTGGAGATATGCTCAGCTTGATATAAACAATAGTGTTGAACAAGCTTTGATGGCCTCCCCCTATCCTCCCTAGGTACGCACGAAAGTTCCACGAACATAATAGGAATTTCCTTTCGTGCGCTCCAAGAGATAAAACGAAGTTATTTATTGAACATTCAGTAATAAATGATTCCGTGGATGTTTGCTCGATTGTGGACCATTAAGTTGAAATATAAATATCTCATATATTTTACATAACAGTGCGCGAAGTAGGTACTTCGCGCACTGTTTTACTTCGCGCATTGTTTTGTGCAAGGTATCATTGTAACGTAGGAAACTGAAAAAAAGTGTCACTTCGCAATTTGTTATCAATGCGCGAACCTTGTCATTTTTTGACGTTTGTAGAAAAAAGCTATTTATGTATCAAAGGCATAAAATATGCTTTGATGGAGCTATGCGTGTAAGTAACACGCATAGGTCCATAAAAGCAAGTTCATTGTTGTTGTGTATTGCTTACGGACTCTAACAATACGTACGCTAGTTCACAATAACACATTTATTAAGAAAAATATGATACATCGATTATAACATATAACAGACAGTTACTAGACTTTTCCTGACTGACATGTATATATCTGCTCCCAGCCTACCTCAAATACAAAGTGTCCTACTCATTACATAACAATTGTGAATACCTCTTCACATCTCACATGGCTGCAGTGAGGAATATCATTGATGGAATCGACGATACCATAGTAGCTCACTCAATTTTCTTGATTTATTATTAGGCTTTTATATTTGCTGTCAATTGATGTCATCACATATAACTTATGTTGGCTTCGATCATATCTTTTTGCATCTCAGAAATATCAAGAGAACTGTTATGTTGAATAAGGAACCATACCAACTGATACATGAACGTCTTGAATTGTACAGGAATGCCTATTACGAGTTAACTGGCGTGCATAAAATTATTAATGATTAGTTATATTTGTTCTCAGAGAAGGGTGTAGGTAATGATGTAGATATATGGTTTTGTAGTGCTGATACATGCCTGATGTTCCCAGTCAATAATTCGAAATTAAGGATGCATTATTGAGAATCAAGTAGCACAGTCAATAAATACGCGTTTTCAAGGTCGAATGTGTATCAGAATGCTCTTAAAGCACTGAGCTCCAGCAAGATAAATTCCAAGCTTGTATGGAGCTGTATTGAATCCCTAGAATGCCTGGGTGCTAATAACAGAGTCACTTTGCTGTGGGTGCCTGGACACCAGGGGGTGCAGGGTAACGAGAAAGCCGACATCCTCGCCAAACAGGGAACCGAATCTGTGTTCATAGGACCAGAACTATATTTTGGGGTCACCGCAAGTGCGGCGAAAACAACTATCTCGGGCTGGGCGGAGGGAAAAACACTCACGTACTGGTCTGAATTACCAGGATTAACCCATTCGGAGGCGTTCCTGCCTAAACCATCGGAAAAAATAACCAGGCAGATCCTAGAATGGAGCAGGCGTAACCTGCGAATTCTGACTGGACTGCTTACGGGACACTGTCGTCTAAGATGGTAATCTAAGAAGAATGGGTCTGAACCAACAAACGGACTGTCGGTTCTGTTGTGTGGAAGACGAAACGGCTGAACACAATTATTATGTTATGCTTTAGCTTAGAAAGACTAAGGTTCGACACATTTGGCTTTACCAATATAGAACCTATCGATTTCAGACAAATCTCAGCCAATTCAACCATGAACTTTGTAAAAAGATGTGGTTTGTACGGTGAACTGTAACCTCTAGGGGTGAGCCACAGTAGACCCATCTGGGGTCGCAGTGGAGGGGAGGTATTCGCCCCACTCACATGGAACCTAACCTAACCTATATCACCTGACGAAGCTACTGTGTTAGCGAAACATGTCGTGTGTATGACAATTTTGTGGAAATCTTATCGTTTGTGAAGTTTTTACAATTATCAAGCTATTTGAATGATTTGACAAAACTGAATGAATGGATATACTATCAGGCCCATGAAAAAATATTGATGCTATAATAGGTGAAAGTGTGATAAAAAATGTCTGAGCTTAATTACCAATAACTACCTTGAGTAATTTCTTCCGTAAATGTGCCTGATTATCAGTGAAGGCAATATAAGAAATTCAAATTGATGAATCATTATTTTAGTTTGGGCATGAGTTGGTTATCCGGAAAACTAACCAAGAATGTTCCACCAGCTACTTCTATGCTCGACGCTCTGAAGGCATCTTTGCTCGGATTGGGACATGCGAACTGTGAGATCATTTATCAAAGATGTGATTTGAAGAAGCACGTTTTGGAATCCAGAAGAAAACGGAGACGAAAGAGATCAACAAAATGACGAAAACGGAGAAGTATAGAACGATGGTACCGACATATGAATCATTATGAATCTAATAACACAACTGAAGAGGCAATTATTGTAATTGAAATGATATATTTATATAAATACTCATAGTGACTATCCAATTAGAATGTGATCTGTCAATCAGGCTGAAATAATGTACGTAACAATAAAGAAGTCACTTTTTCGCTTCAGTGTTTTCGTTTTGAAGTCATGCATTAAATGTAACTGCTCCTGAGGAACGTGGAACAAGATGACTATTTCACACTCCTAATCTCAGCACTCATTACTTGGTCGGATTGTCTCTCGATTGTAATGGAATGGAAGAATCAAAGTGTTCCTCTAGTGCAGACTCAAACAGCACAAAATATTCTATGAATGTTCTCACAACGTTCACAACATACCTCCTTCAGAATATTCCGAAGAACGTTCATAGAATATGATGAGGATTTAAAAACTTCACAAATGATAAGATATCCACAAAATTCTTAAACACACAACATATTTCGCTAACACAGTACCTTCGTCAGGTGATACGATTTTTCTCATCAGAGTATTTGAATAATATATTCTTCATGAACATACCTGGGAAACATGCCTAGATTATTCGAACAATATATTCTATGATCATTCCTGAATAACAATCATAGAATATATTATGATGAAATAGCGATTTTGATAAAACTTGTCTGATCATCTGAGTTAGCAATGGGGCTTAGTGAATTTTGAAGTTTCTATTTTATTCATATTTTTGGTGTCCCTTCCAGGGCTTCGTATACTTCCCTCTTTATCTATCCATGAAATATTTTTCATGCGCTTAAAAGCATCCTGTATACTTATAGAATATTCTCAGATCATTCTGAAATGTTCAATATATTCATAGAATGTTCTGAGAATGTTGTGAAATATATTATGAGAACGTTCTTGGAACGTGAATTTCCCTTGTGAGAACATTCTGAGAACATTCGATATCTTTTACGATAATATTGTGAGAACGTTCTAAGAAACAGTTTGTGCTGTCTGGGAAGGATATGAAATAAATATGAATACTTATAACACGATTATCGTTATCAAGTACCAAATTTTCCAGCATCACTATGTTAAATATGATTATAATATGAAGATGTATAGTTCGATCATCAGCTCCAATTCAAACTTTCTTTGTTTTTTCGATAGTGAACTACACTGCTTATCGATAAATTCGCTAGAAACTTTTTCCACAATATGGTTGATCGTTGATCCCTGAACGGTCTTCTATGATTGTTGTTAATAAGTTTTCGCAAACTTTTTCATCCGAGAAATTTTCATAGACCGTCCTCATCATTTCGAACTTTATCAAGATTCACCCTTTCGATTTCGGGGAGATCGTCCAATTCGTTGAATACAGAAACGAAAGGGATGACCATTTAATAATTGAATAAAGCTCCAGTTGCATGAAGCTAAGTACGTTGTCACTTGCCATGGACCTATTCAATCGTTTCTCAAATGCAACCGATCTCAAGACTAATGTGTCTCATAGTCACATACATTAACATTAATGGTCAGTATTTCATTTGTTTTGTATTCGATACATCAAGTGTTGGTGAATTCAGAAAAAAATAAAACGTTTGTATTGAATGATGAATGAAATAGTAGATTGTTTTGCTTGAATCAAAAGTGTCACTTTGTTTGTCAAGCAAATTTTGGTTTTGCGTGGCGGAGTGCCGAGCGAAAGCAAAATTATTTCGTTGACCTCAGACACTTATATTCATATTACGGTTCTATTCACACGTGAAATCTATCGGATTTCGATGATAATTAGTTTCACAACAGCAAAATTATTCTAAAATTGTTCTAAAAGATATACGAATTACAAAAAAGAATAATGAAATAAACCTTTGACGTCAAAACATTATGTACTTTTAGTAAACAGAATAGTAACCTATTTCCAACAAAATAAAAATAAACAGAACGAACATTCTCATAAGAAATTAATCATATTCCTAATACTCAATTTGAAAATACTCACAAATATCACAAAATAAAATTGTATGGGTAATTAAATAAAATTTGAGTATATTGAAACAGGAACGGATATTAAAAATGAACAACAGAAATACAAAACAAATAAAAAATATATCGTAAGATATAAACTGTTATAACACTGGTATAATAAAAATTCAATTCGATCTGAATCAAATGAATCATTGTGCTTTTTTAGTTTATACATATCGCTCACCGGCAACAATAGTTTCGAAACTCAAAATTGCATATTATTATGGAGAAAACTGCGTTTGAAGTATGAGCTATCTCAATTTCTCGTGTTGTAATAACATTTGAATATCATTCATGGACTTGCTGATGATGATTCGTCAGTTATCATATGCATAATCATTGGGGATTATTAAGTTATCTCTTTGTTACGAAAAAAGTGATGTTTGTAAGAAGTGCCATTATTGTTGAAACCACATTATACAGTTTGGATGAAAATTCGTAAAACGTGTAATGAACACTCCGAAGTTATTTTCAAATAGAATAAAAATGTACCAGATATACGATTGCTTTATAGGAAAATACCAGGCATTACGGTAACCAATAAAATATATAAACCAAACGTATTCAGCATACTGGCATATTTGACTAAAATAACAGGAGACACAAAGTTATAATGGCATAACTTGAAATGTGCCACTCATGCTGAAACGAAATCGTTGCTACATCTTGAATGTCACTTTTGCTCAAACATTATGAATCAGAGTCAACAGCACACCGACAATACGCCGGTGTTGATGCAAATTAAGGGGCTCAGCACGTGGTTACTTGTAATGGCACAAGTGCCATCTCGAAAATACTATCTGAACTAATTTTATGCCAGTATTCATCGATGAAATTTGATCAAATTTCAAATTATTGCACGTGTTTCAACATGTTTTATGTTCTTTTGAGATGTGCTAAAGGGCTTTCACGCTGGGTTGATATTTGCACAATACTTGGTAACAATGTCGTGCCAAAACTGCACCTCGAAATGGGCGAACCGCGTTATCGATATAAGTTGGCAAAACTGTACACCGATGCCAGATTTATTTGACATTTCTCTAAGGCAAGATACTCCAGAAATATGGGCCAATGGTGTTCGCCATACTGAACAAATAATTCAAAGTTGGTGGGAGAGAGAAAATATTTTGGATTTACAATATATTCCATGAGTGATAATTGTAGGAGAGGATGATTCTGATGATAGTGGGAATGATTTTGATGAAAGTGAAGAAGATTAAATGACATTTGAAATTTTTTAGTATGCTATATATTTGGGCTAGAAAATTGTATTATTCAGTGTAAGATTATATCTGTAGATTAGGGTTAGAAAAGTGTATTTATTATATAGTGTTAGTTTATTGTAATGTTATAGTGGTATCATGAGTTTTTGTGGGTTTTCCTCATGAATTATATTGAGAATATTGATGTAAGAACAACTCTTGCTGTTTATTTCATGATTTCCAATATAAGTAGATGCACCACTATTTATTTTTCCACGAAATGAAATCAATTGATCGAATTTCTGTTTCATTTCACCAATTTATAGTAATTGAAAAACATTCAAAACGATTAGATCGCCTCAAGATTGAATTCGAAGTTTATATTTTTTTCACTCAGTAAATGTGAATACTGATCAGTTTTATTCAAAAAAATAAATTCAAGACATAATAGTGTATATGTAAAAAAATAAGTTATTTTTAATGTCAATATCTGTGATTGCTTGTTGTTGTTGTTATATTATAAATAATTCTTCAAGTTATTATTCTTTATAAGAATTTCATCATCATCAAATTTCATATTCTGTATATTGTTTAGGTTCATGGTTCATTAAATACAAATATTGAAGTTCATTCATCATCTTCAAGTGCTGATTTTGAAACATTAATGGATGGCTTTTGAGTTGGTTCCAAAAAACATTATAACGTCCGACGATCATAGCACTAGACATATCCATATTCGGGCGGTTGGTCATTCAGTCATTTCCTTTCAACTGGCAACACTGTATGTGTTGACATATTGACGTCACTATCAACTCTTCTTGGAAGCTCTTTACCATTGTCGCCGGAGAGCGATACCAATAGTACCAAATCAATTCAAACAGAGCGTGCCAAAATATGATACAATTTAAGTGTATGTGATAAACTAAAGATCAATAATCATATAGGTGATTGATGTAATAAATAGTGGCAAAATATTTTTCAGTAGATCAGTAGATCAATATGCAAATTGGGAAATCTGAAAATCAGTAGAACTGTCAACCCTGCAGCACTCGAAGAGTGTTTGTGGACGAAATATTAGTGTCTGCGGTGGAAAAGTACTTGCATCCGGGAATTGTCGTTTTTTTGTTCGGAAATTAGAACGTAGAATGTGATTTTTTGTAGAGGTCGACGACATAAAATTGTCTATCCTATCGTCTCGGTATTCAACGGTTCGCCAGTAGATGGAGAATGGGTGCATCGGGGCGCTGATTAGCCTTGTAGTCAGTCGTAGTCGACTAGTCGCAGCCGTAAATCGAGATTGGCAGTTGCTGTGTTCGCGGCGGCGCAACGTAAGCAATGTGCACAAGCACGAAGTCATTAGCATCCTCTCTACAGCTTCAGGTTTCAGGTAATCAGTTTCGATCCATTTGTCGATGCTATGAGGGCCTTTTCCCTTCAGAAAGGGCGGCAGAATGCCGTTCTGATGGAACCCGGAGACGTTCGAATGAAAATCAATGCGGATAATTGAGAAGCGATCGCCACATCGCCAGTGTTATTCGAAACAGTAGATACACAGGGTGATTCTGATTAAACTATGTACATATCCGACATATAGGGTGTTTCATAGATTCTGACCTTTTATAGGTTCATAATCGACGAAACATCCAGTTTCAATATTTTGTCTGAAATTCAGGAGTTAAGAACGACCAACGTACTAGACAGTAAGAAGATTTTGATGTCAATTGTTTTAAAATTTGGAAAGAACATATAAAGCATAGAATCAAACAGTGTCCTTTCAATTTCACCGCACACATTTCCATTACAACAATATTGCAAACCTTATTTTGTATTTGGCTGATTGAAAATGGAATATCTTGGATTTTCCATATTTAATTATCCACTACAACGCCTCGACACGTGTTTCGCTAACTATGTTAGCATCTTCAGAAGAAGATTAATATATTGTCACACCTGTGAATAGTGTTCGGTCTAGGGCGTAGCTTTAGGGGTAGTTTTATGCATTCATGACTTGGAAATAACGAGGCAATCACGTAGAAATGTAAAACAGTTTATTTGAATCAAATGAAGCAAAGTGGAAAACACTAGAATGAATAGTTTATTTGAATTGAATGAACCAAAAAGAAAATACTAAAATGACCACAAAACCTGAACAACATATGAAATAAATCCTATCTGACACAAGGGTTACTCACCAGGGTAGAAATGTGTCAAACCACGACCTCATCGTTGGGCTCGGCAAGTACGACTGTCCCTCCGATTGATTTCCCTACTCCTCAGGTTGAATATGATTATTGATGATCAATGCAGTACCAGCAAGCAAGTACAATGCCCGCAGGGAATGAACTCGCCTAGCTGAGACTGCATATCGGAAATGGAAGCGAAATATGAATTTAACAAATAATATCTATACTGTTGAATAAAATGATTTTAGGAATTGATTTTATATTTGGTTCGTGAAATCAATCAGATTATGGGATTTTTCCTCAAGCTTGACAATATACTGATATTGAATTACGAAAATTTTTTGTCGTACTCATTTTCAATGCATCATGAAATCATTTCCTACATTGGAATTCGCGTACAAAATACTCTAATATGTATTTTTAGGTCCGTACTTCCGATGCATTTCAAATTCTCTTGATTCCTGTATGTTTTTGTATATTGCCAATCAGGTGATGTCACTGTTTCATGTTAACACAGTTATTCACAATTCGAAACATTCAGAAATTTTTAAACATTCTCACTAACGATGAACTGAATGCCTTGAAAATGGCTGCTTGGTTACAAGGGCATTTTTATATCTTCAGGATACCCAAAGTTAATTAATGGAGCATTGCCTTTGAAAATATATGAGTATTGAAATACGAGTACGAACCTGTTAAAACATAATTAGGGATTCTACAGACATAATAAGAATATTTCAATAATTTGAGATGAAAAATTCGAAGGAAGTATTTCCAAGAATTTATAATCTTTAGAAAGTCAAAATCCAATACCTTCACCCTCTCTATCTTCTCTAAGTACGCACGATGTTCCTAGTGCATTAAAGGGATTCCCTTCCGTGCACTCCAAGGGATGAAAGAAACTCACCAATCGATTTTGAAGTCGATACGTAAGTGTCCTCCTGTACAGTCCCAGAACGAGTGAAATCGGAAAAACTACACTCAGTATGTCCGATGGAACCTGGGTAGTCCTCGAGTAGAATCATGATACATTAAAAAGCACTGGGGCATCGTCCACCAATAGACGATGACTGGGGTAGAATCATATTGTTTTTCTACGCACATTCCACTAAATTCGCAATCAGAGACAGGCACGAAACAACCCGTCCAAATTTCATTCTCCGCCGTCCCGCGCAATGATGAATTTTGCGAATTCGTGTTCCGTGCGGTCCGCAGTGCTGTCAGCAGGGTCAGCGTAAATTTATACGTTCTGTGCCGGCTTAATCAAGTATGTGTCCGTTGGGGCGCGCTGATTGATCAATTTGACGTCATCGCGACGAAGAAACTGAAAAGAGGGCGATCTCCGGTCTCTCAGTGAAGTATCGAAATCAGGGATGTTCATGCTAGTACACTTGTACTACTTCTGGTACTATTCATCAAGTTTTGGTACGATAGTACTATACATCTCGAAAATAGAAGCAATTCCAGTAATATTCTCAATTGTTGGCCTTTGAGTCCTCCACATTCTATTTATCGGTATATTAATGAAAAAATTTAAAGACGAATAATGGAAATTTCCGCGTGAGGGAGAAAGAAGAATCAATGAAAAATGACTTGGACAAGACTGTTGACTTTGATCTTTTGAGTATTTGTTTGTTTATCATTTGTTTCGATAATAGGAATGATTCATTTTCGAAGTATTTCTAAATAGAGATGAAGAGTTATCCTTTAATTTCAACATTTTAGCTTTCACCTACAAAGCAAACCATTGTTTCGTAGATATCTTACCAACATTTCAAAAGCTGAATCCTTACTAACAGTCTGATTCCTGATTTTGAAATCTCCTATATAACTACTAATAATCTAGTACTTTATACTCGAATCAAGTACGAGAATGAGTTCAATTCTAGTACGATAAATCCCTGATCAAAATTCCACCACTGGTTATACTTTTCATTTTGGAAAGTTTATCATTCCAGATTTTTTGGAATTCTGTCTCCTCGTTTCCATAAAATAAAAATATGAATACTATTTCAATATACGTGTAGTGAGGATAAATCAGATGATTTGCCCCAAAATGTTACTGCGTTTAAATCATTTTTCTATCAGATCAGAGAGCCTAAAAGAAAAATTCACTAGCTTGTCAGTGACAATTTGTATTGAAAAAGGTTTGGAGAAGAGAAATAAAGGTATATAGAATAGTTATTTGTTTAACTAGGCAGCAAAGTAGTAGATTGACTGCCGTGGCTGAATTCATAGCCGAGCGTAGCAAGGCTAGGAATCCAGCTAAGGCAGTCAATCTACTTTGCTGCCGAGTTGAACATATAATTTTTTCTCCGATTGTTCATAATGATATGGGAGAATATTGTATTTGCGAATTAATACAATTCCTACAATATCTTTATTCTTCCTGTATATAGTGTTCAATTAAAATAAAATTTGATAGAAATCGCAGTTGTTGGTTTGACAATTCATGAAATTTCTGACAGTTGTGCGAAAAAATATCGGTATATTTGAATTATTATATAATGGACAGTGATAGCGACCTGGAAGTATACTTACACCTTTATTCATAAGGGAGGTGGCAAAAAATATAGAGTTGAATTTGTTGCCGGGGAAGTCTCGAATGAAATATGAAGGAAATTATAAACGATTTATGGATTTTTAATTTTGCTGATACATATCAATCAGCAAAGTATCAACTTTGCTGCCTAGGCAGCAAAGTACCCACTTTGCTGCCTAGGCAGGAAAAGTAATACTTTGCTGATTGATATGTGTCAGCAAAATTAATATTTGCTGCCAATCGGAGGAAAAAATATTAGATATTCACTTACCTTTGGAAGTTACGGGAACGAATTTGCTTCCGTTTTTAACATAAAAAATGGATACTCGAATAGCAATTTCTTATTTGTCTTGACACTTTCCAGTTCTCAGTGATAATTGGTGGCGTTGGCAATCAAATGAGTTACAGGATGTTTTCATTAATTAATCTTGAATTAACAATTTTCATCTTCAGATTTCAGTGGTGAATACCATGTTCTATCTATATCAACTGAACAGGAAGTTATACCATTGTCTCTCTTCTGAAGGATGCAAGCAGATTCCTTGATTTTTCTCGTCTGGTTGTGATCTTCTTTTCCAATGATCTTAATATTATTCCATTCTGCCATATGTTGTTCATCTTCAGTAACGATATGTTCAGCTATTTTCGATTTGTCGATGTGTCTTTTCTTTATATTGTACTTATGTTCCTCCGTCCTTACTGAGGAAGGTCTCTTGATTTCACGAGTATAAAACTTTTCACAAACACAAAGTATACTATGAAAACAATTTCTTGATGATTGTTCTTCATTTTTCGGCTTTGTTTGAGTTAGAATTGATCTCATTGTATTCTAAGTTTTGAACACAGTTTTCACTTGAAATTTATCAGCAACACGTTTTATTTTTTCAGATTCGGTCCCGAAACTTCCAAGGATAAGTGAAAATCTGATATTTTTTGTATATATCTTTATTTCTCTTCTCCAAACTTTTTCAATACAAATTGTCACTGACAAGCTAGTGAATATTTCTTTGAGGCTCTCTGATAGGAGAATTCTTCAAACGCAGTGACATTTTGTGGCAAATCATCTGATTTGCTCTTACTACACGAATATTGAAACAATATTCATATTTCATTTTATAGAAATGAGGAGAGAAAATCCAAAAAAATCTGGAATAATGGATGTACCACCTCCTCGATAAACCTACAGACAATATTGGAACGTTCAGTTCATGTTCACATGAAGAGACATTCTTTCTGGCTGATGATGGAAACCTTTTGGGTCCGAAACCTGTCCCCCTTCATTTGAATTTGGAATTAAACGTTGTGGAGACGAGTTGAAGAGTTTTTGATTTATTTAAATTACTTCACTGCACTTTGAGACAGTAGATAAATGAAAAGTCACGAAAGAGCTTCATTTAGGTTTCCATAACATACTACATACTATACTATGCAATTCTAGAACGAACCTCAATCATCGAAGAACTCTCAACAGCAAATGAAAAACTCAAATTCGACCGCAAAACGGAGTCGTCATAAAAGTATATGAAGTTTTGAGAAATTCTTTCTCGGCGATGGCCTTATTTATCTTTACGGGGCCGGCAGTTTCCGGTTTATGGGCGATTTGCCGTTACACTCGAGCTACTTTGCTAATTTAATTGATCGTTCAGACTGTCTCAAAATTCCCGTATGCCAAAAACTTGCACGGTACCCGGATTACCACCGCATAGATAGTGGATTCCGTTTTAGTTCTGACGACCGAAAGAGCTTTGAAGTTTCAATGTGGCATGGCGAATAGTGCAGGAACGTTATGTGGAGTTCGTGAGTTCAAATTACTTCATCAGGTTTCCATCATCGTTGCCAACTTTGCTTTTCGAAGTAATTGCCTGATTTCACCGAGGTGTAAAGAGAAGGTGAAGAGCAAATTCAGTGCCACAGGTTACATTTGGCAAATATGAATTTGAAATTTGTTAAAAAAAACATAAACCTAATGGCGACGTTTCAACTAGTAAGTAGATATATAATTAGTTATTGAAAAGGAATATTCTCAGATGAATTATAATCATGAAAACATAGATGTATATAAAAAGAAATCCATTGAGAATTCGCATTCTCTATGTGATGAAAATATCAATTTTTTCTCGGTATTTTTCCACGGAAAACAACTTATTTCCTGGCTATATGCCACGACGAACATTGAATTATCTATCTATCTATCGAACACAAACGATAAGAATTTGAGAACAAAATCTTCTGAAGTTGAGAATTTGCGTTCTCCTTCAGATGAAAATATGTATAATATCATTCTGAATATTCAACAGAAAACAACTACTTTCCTGGCAATTTGCTATGTCGGACATTGAACATCTGTTGAACATAAAAAAAATTAGTTATATCAATTGTTGAGATATATATATATAAGCTATCAGTCCCAAGTTATGGTGAATTATGCAGCAACTCAAGTCATAAGTTCTGAATAATAAGGTAAATCCATTGAATTATGTAGGAATCATAGGAACTGTCATATTATTAATTGAAATGAGTAGGTATGATATATACGATTCAGCATGGAAAACTTCGTTTTCCTTATATCCTTTTGTTTATAATCTTTCAAAATTTTTCAATTTTTGTTTTCGTTTCAATTTCTTATATATTATGTTGATTTTCCAAATTTCATGGAAGATGTCTGAAAAAAAACTTAATCTCTTTTTGTAAAATTGTATTAAATAGTGGAACGTTTCTGAAAGACAACTACATTTTCTTAGAAGTTTCAATGTTGGAAGAAGTCATTTGTTATACAGGGTGTCTGAGGGATATGTACAAAATCTCAGCACATATTCCTGAGGTCGAAATGAGCCAAGATACAGGGTGGTGAATTTCTCAGAACTTATCAACCTTTTTATAAACATATCACTTCAAAAGTTGATATTTCGGTAATTTTTTTATGTGAAATTCGAATACGGAAACTTTTCCACTATGGGCATTGATTGTTTTCCAAAACTTATTATCGAAACCAATAACTATCTGGTGAGGTACCCACATGGTTCCCCAAAACAATTTTCCTCCTCAAGGAGCCTCCTCAGATATTCAAAAAAAAAATTCGTCTAAATCAATTTAATATGTTTTTGTCATAATATCTTTCATCTCAACGAATTTTATCTCTTTGGCTGATGATGAACACTAGTGATGTCCGAAAGATTTCCCCGGATCCTTCAGGAGATTAAACGTTCTGGAGATGATTTTGTGTTCATCTCATTTTACTCTACTATTAGCTAAAGACCTCTTCACTAGAATATTTCCTCTCGAGTTCTACTTCGAAATAAAGAAATTGTATAATTGTATGACAATGACGTTTCATAGATGCTTTGATGATGTCAAACTTTTGTATGACGTGAAGTCAAAGCTCAATAACGTCACTGAAATGTAAATAGTTTCCAATACATTCATAAACGATCAATAATTGAACTCATGTCAACGTCGTGATTGTTCTAAAATTGTTCTAAAATTGTTCTTATCCGTCATTCGGTTGCCCCCTTACGAGCAACCCTCAGAAGTCTTCGAAAGACTTGTGCGAGCAAGGAATGACGGGGGCCTTACCTTTTAACGTGTGATCCCAAACACTTTCTTAGGCCATCAGAAAAAGTCTGCGTTCGTGGGTCTCGAACCCACGATCGATACCTCGACGTGAATCGATATAGAAGCATCGAACCACTGAGGTACTTATAAATATAAAAACAACATAATGGGAATTTCGTTTCGTGCGCTCCGAGAGACATAATTAATTGGTGGTGTGAGGTGACTGCACGGTTACTGACCAAAATTCACCAAACTGGTATGTTATACTGACATGACCCTTCATAATTTCGTTGCCTGGGCATTGAACTCAATGTAAACAACGTAGATTGAGAAGATAGAAAATGGTAATTTTCCTAACCAGTGCGGAAAGTGATAATTTCCCGGCACGGAAATGCCGTTGACTCGAACGACGCGAAGCGGAGTTCGGGCAAGCAGTCGAGTGCGGGAAAGACACTTTCCGCATGAGTTAGGAGCAATATTTTTTCTACAAGCGTAGGAAATTGATTGATTTGTTCAATCAATCATTCCTGCGAACAGGAACAACTAACAATAGTGATATATTCTCTATCTTGTAATATAATTGGTGATATAAATCCATTGTTTGAAGCATTATGTAGGTAAGCTTATTGCGGAAGCTAGCATGCCCATGGTGTTTGGCCTCTAGGTTTCAGACATTTCTACGGAATGGGCCAAAAATACTTCTCCTTTATTCGGTTCCTCTACTTTTTCACTATTGCACCATTCAATAAACCCGTGTATAGTGCTTCTCATACCTTTCTTAAGACTTCGTTGGCAATAACCGAGGCAATAACTCATCTGTATTGCATCTGTAGCTGGAAGTTTTTTATCGCAATTCGACTGAATGACAGTAACGCTCTGTCTGTCACTCCGAGAATTACACTAACTAATTTGTGTTTTGATTGGCATGACAACAATTTCCCACATCAGATCAATGGGGAAGACCACTGAGAGAAGAAATCCGTGCAAACCTCTTTCAATCGACGAATCATGATTTACGTTTGATGTACAATCAATATTATGAGTTAAAGTTGAAGGGAATCGAATCTATTTCGTTTTGAAATCAGCATATTTCATTCGATATCTCAAACAGACAAATATGATGGTGGAGTCGTGACGTATTAGTCCCGAACTGTAGCTATGTCTCTCTGATACCTCGTCATTCTGCAGTATTGCAGTGTGATTGGTCAGTTCAAGGACAATAGGCGTGTTGGGAATAAGACGTCGCACCAGTCACACCAATGAATTCACAAGATTTCAAATGGCGCAGGAATTGTGTGTTTTGAAATGGACATACAAAATTCGAAATCAATTCGCTGGTAGTTTTTCGGTATAGAGTTTACGATAATGTCATTTTAAAAAATCAGTGGTCTCCCCCATTAAAGGCTATAGAGAGATTTATATAACAATCAATTATTATTTTTCAATATTTCTCCATTCCCACAATGAATACTGCAATTTGATGGATGATTTTGTACAAACTCACTAAATACTGCAACCAAAAAACCTAAGATTTTCATATTGTGTCACCCATGCACCACTCATATTTCGCGAGAATATTATATAAATCTTTTTCCCGCACTACCGCGGGAAATTGACACTTCCCAAACTGAGTTGCGGATATAGGGTGAATCACGCACGCTTGTAATAAAAAAAATAATTGGAGTTTCTCGAGATATGTGCTGCGTCAATTTTCTCGCACTATGACGTCAGTGATCGTGAAAAGCATACAGTCGCCGTTTCTTACAACAAAAGACGGTTGTTCGACGCTTAGCCCGTGGTTCCATTTCGAGACGGTGCATGGCACACTGGAAGCTGGTCGTATAGCCCGTTTCTCTTCCCCTCTTCTCCGTCTCGACGGTTCTTAATCTAACGAGCAGTCTAACTGCAAGTGTTCTTCCTGAGAACTTCCCCAGTCAGCGTTCATTAGTGGGAATGCTCCCGCTTTGAGCCCCATTGAGCTCTCCGTACCAGAAGAGCTCTGGGCCCGTTCGTTCTATCTGTCAACTCGGCTGATGGACTAGCGATTTGTTGTTTTAGAATTCAGAATATTTTGAGTGTAGCGAATACTATGCCCTTCAGCTCACTCCCAATATAATCCTCATAAAGTCTTCGATAAATCCCGTCAAATGATGGTGTCTTCGGAGAGTAGGTGTGCGTAGCCTCGTGGTTAAAGCGTCAATGTTCTATCCACGTTGGATTACCGGTAATGGGTTCGATTCCCATCGTGACCGAAGATATGTTTCTGATGGCCTAAGAAAGTATTTGGGATCACACGTTAAGAGGTAAGACCCCCGTAATTCCTTGCTCGCACAAGTCTCTTGAAGACTTCTGAGGGTTGCTCGTAAGGGGGCAACCGAATGATGGATAAGAACAATTTAAAGAACAATTCAAAGAGCAAGACTTATATTTAAAGAGTGGTTTGAGCGTGTATTTGGTCTTCAATATCATATAATTTTTTTTACACAGGGTGATAATCAAAATAACAGCTTTTTGTTAGTGATTTCGAACTTGGGCCGCAGAGCTACAGTACAGTGCCTGGTAGTCGTTCATACAGGAACTATACACCAATGGAAGAATAAGGAGCAGAAAGGTAAGAAAGGTATGTATTATTACGACCAAGTGAGCTTCTTGAGAAAAAAAAACAATTCAAAGTGCAGATCTGATTTCCCTTTCCATTCCATTTTATTACATATAGAATTCAGTAATGTTATTTCAATATCTGTGAAGTTCAATAAATTGTTCGAATCACAATAATTAAACATTCGTGTTATTAGTAACATACTGTAGATGGGCTGGATTGCATGGATGACAGGGAGAGCGGAGATGTCAGGCTTGACAGGACTGTCAGTTCTTGGGATTATTGAATTGTATTTATAATCGAAATATATATTGAACGCCCACAAACGTTTTACAGTTTATAACATAACTGACCGAATGTTACAAGTAACATCCTGTAGATGGGCTGTATTGCATGGATGACAGGGAGAGCGAAGATGTCAGGGTTGACAGGATCGATAGTTTTCGAGATTATTGAAATGTAATTATAATCGGAATATATATTGAACGCCCACAAACGTTTTACAGTTTATAACATACGCTTTCTTTAATTATGTGTGTCCGAATTATTTTTGATAGGAGCAGATATATCACATTTTCATTATTCACAATTTGTCGAACACACTCCTTCGAAGAATATGGTGAATTTCATGTTCTAAACTCAAAAAATAAAAAATTGTGTCCGAAGTCGACAGTGAAGTGCTTGAATAGCAATACAAGTACCACGTTGAGTGAAAATTTGAAGAGGACAAAACAATTTTTGAAGAAGTTATGGCGAAAAAACTGTAAAAAAATTTCGTAGTCACGGTATACATTTTGTCTTCTGACGAAATTCAGTGGACACTTGATTGCATTGCATCTCTGCATCGATGAAATTGTTTCACTAAGATAAAGAAAACATTTTTGTCAAAACTAGACGAGTGATGCCCATGAAGTTGAGTGGGAAATAATATGACCCTGGAACGCAGTGTGTTTCAAGGTCCAAATCCCAATACAATCGTCTCAGGAAACCTATAGTTGCATTCTGGAAATATCATTACCTACAAAAAACTTTGCTTGCCGTGAAAGAATACCAACTCACTTCAACTCACTTAGTTTCCAATTTTTTTCTGTGAAATTTTATTCTTTCATTGGAATGAAAACCAAAGTGTAATCCTATGATCTGCTAACTTTATTCATTTTGATAAGTTTCGTCCCTAAGAGGCGACATAGGTGGTATTCTATGCCAAATAAGGCGTATCAAGTATTTTCCCCAGTAATTAATTACTTCTACTCCTTTTGGTGTTTCTTCTTGAATGGATAATTCAGAACCCCTCCAAATAACCACATCCATGTGATTTCTCACTATAAAGGTGTGAATTGACACCACCGTACACGGTATTATAAAATTTCTAATAATATTGATCTAATATTGCTAATCAAGTGTTGATTCAATCGGTGTTATTTCTGAAATCCACTCGATTGAAATTACACCCGAAAATTGTTCACTGTGTAGTGACGAATACATCCAGACGTTTTTCGTGGAGATGAATATAAGGGCATTCATTAAAAGTAAGAGAGAGAAAGATCGGCGTGGGTAGATCGAGCCGAGAAGTCTTCCCAGAAAAATTGCTCTGGGGAAGTTGTTTGTGTCCATACGAAAAAGTGAAAAAGAGTAAACTCTAAGAGGTTGTTGCTTTTTTATTGCGTAGTCTGCAATCTACATACAATCTAGTGGATATTTCGGGGGAGTATAAAGATGCTTTCGAGCTACTGAAATATTGAAGATCTCTTTTTTGTGTTGCATTTCGTGAATATGAGTACCATCGAAGTCCTGATGTAAGAGTTTCTTCATTGTTTAGGGATCCCCGATTCATGATTTCTGTGGTTAATTAAGGCCAAAATTCATATCGGGAAGTCAGAGCACTTATATGAGTTTGAGATTCTTCCAAATTAGGATGGATATTTATGTGAGACCCAAACCTATTGTTATACGACGCTATACATAGTGGAGTATACTACGGCCTTGCCAAAAATGCTATCTCGGAAACTAAGCGAGATAGAGGTATAGTTACTTTGGAGAAAATGATCCCCATCGAATTTTGAGCAACTTTGGTTTTTGTGTGTGGTCTGTCTGTCTGTCTGTCTGTACTCTGTGTTAATCATGAAACGATATATCTCCGGAATCCTTCGACATATCGAATTGTGAAAAATAACTCTATCAGGAAGAGACGAAGCCTATTGAAATTGAGCAGGGTCGGGAAATTCCAAGTGGGTTTTTCAAGGAGATTTTCCGAAAAACACGGTTCGATTTAAAACGACATATCTCCTGAACCAATAGACTAAATTCAAATTTGAAAAATGCACCGTATGCCTCTTTGATGACGAAACAAATTATTATTTAACTATTTTTTCGTGCATCCATCGGAAAATGGAAAATCAAATGAAAATCAAAACATCAAAATTTGAAATCCTTTCAATTCAATATATATCGAAAACAAATGGAAAAATCGAAAATTATCAAATGTGCGAAGTTATCCACTGGAACATTTCCTACAAATTATATTCTATAATTTTTTCTGTAAACCCAATAGTACAGGAAATAAAGTGAAAAATATGAAAAAAAAAATTTTAACGACCCATAGGGTACTATGAAGATATATTGAAAAACAAAGATTATCGATTGATGAAGCTCATCGACTTCCACTGAACCATGAAATATTTTTTCATTTTGTTGATTGGAAGATGGAAAAAAAGTGTTGAAAAATTCAATCCCAGATAATTCCAAATATCTCGAAAACAAATGGAAATATCTGAAAATATTATAGAACCAAAATTATTCCTATTGATAGAATCTACAAACAATCCCCATAACATTTTTCTCTGAATTCAATAGTTCGGGAGATACGATGAAAAAACTAAAAAATTCACAAGTTCCTAGATAATCACTTGCTTATAGAAGACGAAACAAAAAACAAAAGAAAGTGAAAAAAGCACACTCGACTGTCTTGATTTTTTTCCCATAAACTACTTACCTAGCTCCCTCGACTGTCTTTATTTTTCGCCAATAAACTAGGTACCTAGCTCACTCGAAAGTCTTAATTTTTTGCCCATAAACTACGTACCTATCTCACTCCACTGTCTTGATTTCCCACAAAGAAGAAATATGTTGGCAAAGTTTTAACTTTCTTTTGTTTTTGTTTTTTCAGTCCCTATTGGCAGTCGAGTGGGCTAGGTACGTAGTTTGTGTGGAAAAACCAAGACAGTCGAGTGGGCTAAGTACGTAGTTTGTGGGAAAAATCTCCAGTTCTCTGAACTTTCATATCGTCGTATACACATCTTTGGTGCCCAATGATAGTTTCAATATAGAAATATGCTCATGATATGGTGCCATGGCCTCTACTTCCATCTTACATGAGCAATGATAAAATATCATCTGCTTTTATAGCGTCGTATAAATTATCTGACCTCTATACTAATACCTAATGAAAACTACATCTATACTAATCTGATACCTTCCAAAAACTACGTACCTCACTTGTTTAACTGTGTTCGATACATCAATGAGCTACTTTGTATGTCATCAATTTTATTTCCGTACCTGATATCACAATGACTCCATTGTGTTATTATTGACAGCTCCGTCTAATAGATGTGCGTTACTTGACAGGAAATCAGATGGCTACTTTGTATGTCATCAATTATATTACCGTTTCTGATATCACAATTAATCATTCCAGAATTACGTCATTTGACAGGTTGCTGAGGGGCAAACATTGAATTTTGTCAAGAATTGTCATATAAAACCAGAATTAGTGGGATAGTTCTCCTTGGAATCCGAGATGGAAACAAAAAGAATTTCATAATTTTGTTGTGGCAGGAATGGCCAGGGCTATGCTCATCAAAGGTAACCTAACAGATTTTTTGTGTGCCCCTCAAGAAACCATGTCAGAATCACGTGTTCTAGAATGGTCAATAACTCTATTTTGTTATTATTTCCAGAAAAACTCATCGTCCATGGAATGTCAAATTTCAAGCAATGACAGCTCTGTCTAATATAGTCCAATAAATGAAGGAGGAAAAAAGGCAGAGTTAACGTTAATTACGCACTATTTTCATCTTCCGGTTGGAAGTAGCTTTTGGTACCTCATTAAACATGAGACAAAGTTTGACTGGAAAACGCGTGCGATGGCGGAGAAAATGTCCCCAAAAGACCAGGAAAATAGGTTTTCAGCCAATATCTCCTAAAATATGGCAGTTAGAGATTTTTGATTCAGATGAAAATTGAAGTACAGTTAATTTTCGACAAAAATGGTCCTCATCATTTTTCTCGAAAATTTGCCCGGTTTCGAGAGAAACGGCACGAAACGCACCTCGAATAATGAGCTTCTGTGTTGTATGCCGGAGAGCACAGTCCGTGTATTTACACATCGGCGGGGGGACAAATTATTCAATAACTTTGTTGAAAATGCATATTTTCTCATGATTCAAAGTTCATGTGAAATAGGAATTCTGCTGCTATCATTTGGAAAAATATATCGCTTATCAACTCTCTGATATCAAAGCCAACGTTGTTATCTCAGATAGGAATCACCGACAAGAGTAGATTTCATGTTCGGAGTGATCATCATGAATACAACACTAGGTCTGCTGATCAACTGTAAATTCCAAGACTCCGACTTGCAAACTCACAAAAAAATGTCATAAATTTGAATCTCTATAATGTACTTCCAACCAAATTGACCAATACTGACTACCCTCACTTTAAAAATCTCCTGAAGTAATTCATTGTGAATGTGAAGCACTGCTTTTATTCAACTGAAGAATTCTTGCGAACGTCCTTCTACACCTGAAAGGAAATTGAATCAGACGTTGACCGTATTTACATGCAGATGTGTTGATATTTGGGCTCATGATACAATAATAACTATTCGATGTTAACTGTTTTGTTGTTTTTGTTTGACAAACATTTTTTTTGTGTGTGCTATATTGTTTTATTACCTAATTATAAGCACTTGTGCTCACTTCTCTGCATTACCCACTTGATGTAATATTCATGACCTGTAACAAATGTATTTTTTTGTACATAACGTTGAAACTAAACTAAACCAAACTAAACTAGTTGGCTTTGACTCCAGAAGAACAAAAAAAAAATAGTATGTCAAGATATGTCTAGTCATCCATAATTTTTCGATCGATAATTTTTTTTTGCAGCTGTATCTCATTCTACATTAGCAAGTTCTCTCCGTATGGAATAATATCCAAAAATAAAAATGTTATGGCATATTTTCGAAATGGGTCAAATGTAAATTTTCGCACATATCTCGAAAACGGTTAGAGATATCGAAAAGCGGTTTTCAATAATCGATCTTATTTCAGAAAAATCGAGCTCTAGCCCCTGAGGTATTTTTTTCGCTAGCTGTACTTGAAATAGGAAAAACAGCCAAAATCAAGCAATTTGGGAGACCCTGTACACGTCTCTCGTGCCCTCTTATTGCTAATCAACCTTGTAATACATGTGTGCATGTGATGTAGTGACGACCGACGCCTTCGGTGAGCACGTGCTTTCCATCGGCCTCACGTGTCAACTCCAATTACATGGAAATCGACCACGAACTGATTGACGTTACATGGAAAGGCTAGGCCGGCTAACTGTCCATGATATGCGGCGGAATTGATTGGGAAAGTGAGGGAAAGGAGTTCTTCATTCCCTCGAATACAATATATATCTACTACTCATCGACGACAACGAGCTGATACCAGATGAGCAGTTCGGTTTCGGAACTGCCACTCAACTGAACTAAAAGTCTTGAGACTCATCGAGAACACAATATCGTTGAGAAATGATAGACAAAAGACCGACAAAAGACCCATCTCACCCATCTTGCTCTCCTTGGCATAGCGAAAGCATTTGACAAGGTGTGGCATGATGGTATCTTGTACGAAATGATCGATATGGGCTCTCCTGACGATTTGATTTAGTTGATGTGTTCATTTCTGAAAAATCGAACTATTTGCACTTATTTCAATGCCACCCTGTATATATAAAGAAATTTATTGAGAATTCACATTCTCCATGTCATGAAAATATTAATTCTTTCTCGGTTCATTCAACAGAAAACAACTACTTTCCCGGCTATATGCCACGACGAACATAATCATTCTCACACAAACTAGTATTTCTGTTTTTAGTTCTTCGGTGAAAAACTGAGCAAAATTTTCCATTGAAAACAGCAAATGTATGTGTCTTTGAATATCATGTTGTGTTGTTGTCTATCAAAAGCCTGGCAAGGTAGATTTTCGATAAAAATTCACCATTGATAGTACTCATTATTGTACTTCCTCCGTTGCCCCATTACATTTTTGGGATGCCTTCAACAGTTCGTTCTCTTTGCGAATTGAGGATGCTCGAATATTGTTCCTGGAGGCGCTATTACAACGTAAACGACGTAACTAAACGTATCGAATAGCTATTACACAATATCACACCATAATATCATCCCTTTATACCTTTCTCATTAATTATAAACAATACGCAACTCCCTTTGGATTCGCCTCGACTATACCCTTACACTATACCCACCCGTCCAATAAATCAAGCACCCCATAGATATACCCTTACCTTTACAACATAGAGCTGCCATAATTGATCTTATATTTTGATCAATGATAAACGTCGCCTAGTTTATCAACTCATGAGAGTACGGTTAGGGTGTACATAAGAGGACTTCTTCAGGGATTCGATATCGGTCGAATCGATTTTCTGAGTTACTAATTTGTTAGGGCTTGTTGACTCACAAAATACCCAAATCATGAAGGTATTGGACTAGGTTGAAAGTTTGTGGAGATACTCCTCTAGGCTGAAAATTCCAAAGCTCCGTCGTACTACTGTTGGTAAAGGTTGATGACAAGAGGATTTGCAGACTTATTACTTCATCAGACTGTGATAATGGCTGTGATAATGAATACAATAGAGAAACACGACAGAAGACTCATAGTTACACGAACTGAATGAGGAATATTTAGAATTCGGGTAAGAATTCGCATTTACAAACTTTCATACTTTGCACATCTTAGGGGATAAGCAAAGGAGAAGAAGGTTTTGGATGACGAGGTAGGCAATCATAATCATTAAATTTCGAACATAATTTTCCAGAAACATATACACAATGTAGATGAATGTATCGAGTTTTCAGAAGTATCTACTTGAATACATGTGAAACTGCTAGTTAAGTCAACAATATTTCATTAGCTTCATCAAATCCATCATCTATTTTTCAAGTTCTTTTTCTGACATAATGGTAGTATATACTAACGTCATATCTTTCATTCTGATACTGAAATCTTCATGATTAATTCTGGAATATTTGAAGACTGTGCCTATTCATTCATGCCCCAAGATCTTTAGGTGGGCATTTGACAATTGAAGTTATGGACATTTTCCTCTTTTCTGACTGTGAATTCAATTTTAATCAACCTCACTTCTCAGTTTCATTTCACATGAATTTTCAGGCAGGATAATATCTATATGAAATTATTGCTGTTTTGGCTTCTACCGGCGGTACGTGGGTCATAAAAAACAGATTCGACCCTGTTAGAAATAACTATTGACACTATTTAGTTTACTCGTTTTATGATTCATTTTTCAAATCTTGAGGAAATTCAAATCGATCACTCAGTACAAAGTAGGTGATAGACATTGTCAAAATAAACTAGATTTCAAATTGTCAGAAACTAATCATTTGATGATACATTATTTGAATATATTCTAAGAGATAATAGCTTGGGCATTAGGCGTAATCGTAAGTCACTCTAATTCATGTTATTATTAGTTGTTAATATTGTAATTCGTAGGAATTTGAGTATAATATATACTATACTAGTCAGTGGAAGAAGTCAGCTAGGCTATTCAATAAAGTCCACATTGATTTACTGCAAATTGGCTTCAAATAACAAGTGTTCAAGCGTTACTATATCTCCAACAGACCCTCAATTGCTAACTACCTTTTCACAATACAGGGTCTAATTCGAGGCAAACTTCAGAGTGGTGATTTTTGGAGTAATTGTGAAAGAAAAACGTCTCACCATTGAAATAAACAAGGAAAACCAAAATCACTACCAACTATACTGAAAAGGAGTTGCTAAATATTGAAATCGAAAGTGCAATTTGTGTTTGTTGCATGCTGTAATATAGCAGATGCCGCAACATCTTGAAGCACGTCGTTTCTTATTTGAATTTGATTGGTTACTGTTTGGCCCACTACAGAAATGTCTTGATCAGTTTGTTGCTTAGAATTACTAGTGTTGTGAATGGATAGGAAGGTATGGATCGGTCTGAAATGCTTATTTATTAACTCCCACTACTGTCAGTTTATAGCGACTGTTGCTGTTCTGGTGTTAGCACATGTATCCTGGTATCCTTTGAAATCGTGCGGAAAAGTAAAATCGTACGGAAAAGTACATTTTTCAAAACGTAAAATCGTGCGGAAAATGTACTTTTACGCACGCTCGTAGAAAAAAAATTATTCAATTTTTCATTGAGTTTGCTATTGGATTTTTTTTCTTCAGTACCTAACTATATGATATAATAATCTTTATTTACTTTCACTGCACCACTGATCTGATGGTGCTATTTCCATATTTCTTCGGCTTTCGAATGAAAATAGATCCAAAGGAACGTGAATAGCGTGACAGATATACCGAGATTTTCTCAATCTTATTCCGGCATTCTGCCGGAACAGAATGGCCCATAGGGTCCGGCCCTTTTATCAGAGCAAGGACACGCGTCGACGATTCAGCTGAATGCGACCCTAGAGCCGATTCTGCAGTCGAGAGGCCCGAAACCCACTTCAAACCGGAAATATAAACGATCCTGTCCAATATCAAAGGTGGAAATCAACTATGCCGTGAAAAGAGTTTCGACTATAGACTTTTAGTCCTGACGAAAATCCAGCCGACCAGAACGAAATCCAGATAGACGAACACCCCTGGAGTACCTATCTACGTGAGGGTTTCGAGAATGATACAGGGTGTTCACGAGAGCCACAGTGGCGGATCCAAAATTTTCTTCAAGGGCGATCCTCTCCAATGTAAAAGGAGGAAATCAACTATGCCGTGAAAACAGTTTCGATTACAGACTTTTAGTCCTGGAGAAAATTCAGCCATCCAAAATAAATGCACACGATTGACTAACACATCTGGAGTACCTATCTACGTGAAATTTTCGTGGACAATATAGGGTGATCGCGAGAACCAAGCCACCTCTATGCCTTTGAGGTTCAGTTCATAGTCATCAGGAAGCCTGGTTTGTCCTTATGAATGATATCTTTTCAAATGTTTAGAAAAATATGGATATAAAAACGTTCCAGTCCAATGTCAAAGGTGTAAATCAATCAAGTATGCCGGCTATGGACTCTTAGTCCTTACGAAAATCCAGCCGTCCAAAACAAAATTCATGTGATAGACGAACACCCCTGAAGTAGGTATTATATCTATGTGAGAGTTTTGAGAATGATACAGGGTGGTCGCGAGAGCCAGGCCACCTCTGTACTTTTGAGGTTCAATTATACAATCAATTTTGAAGAGAACCTGTCGACCAGTTCGAGCAGAACATGTTTTTTGAATTGTTTCAGAAACTGTACGACTTATTTTCATGGAATTTTGAAGAAACAATTACCATTCTGCTTTTATTATTTCTGAATATACAAATACCGATAATACATACGATTCCCGTAACCCACGTCGTCTAGACAGTACGCGAAGAGTGCAAACTTAAGGAGTGCATTTAAAGTAACTGTTCCGCCATGTTGGATGGTCCGCCATCTTCGA
Source organism: Phaedon cochleariae (assembly GCA_918026855.4). Taxonomy (NCBI): domain Eukaryota; kingdom Metazoa; phylum Arthropoda; class Insecta; order Coleoptera; family Chrysomelidae; genus Phaedon; species Phaedon cochleariae. The sequence goes on from OU896711.1 coordinate 6,989,065, forward strand.
TTTAGAATGACATCACATTATTTTCAGAGGTACACTCAACGAGCCCTCTCCTTTGATACCCGTATTGTTGAAGTCCGTAAAAATAACTATTCCGCCAATTCGGATGGTTCGCCATAATGAATTCAGAATGACGTCACTCTATTCCTGGAGTAACTCTCAACAAGCCCTTTCATTTGATACCTATATTGTAGAAGTGCATTTTAAATAACTATTCCATCATATTGGATTCAAAATGACGTCACATTATTTTTCGAGTAGCTCTCAACGAGTCCTTTCTTTTGATACCCATATTGTAGGTATGCTTTGAGAATAACTTCCGTTATCTTGGATGGTCTGCCATCTTGGATGGTCCGTCATCTTGGATGGTCCGTCATCTTGGATGGTATGTCATCTTGGATGGTTTGCCATTTTGGATTCAGAAAAACGTCACACATCTTATCGTTCATTGTCATCCAGATTCAACGAGTATGAAAAATTTAAGCTCAATCGGTTGATGATATCTACTTCAAAATTGAGTTCAAAGATTCCACCGCACAAACATACATACATTTCAAGTTAGATCATAGGTATATATTTATATATATCAAGAGGGGAAAAGTATATTTTTCCTACCATGATTCATATATATAGGATTTCATCAACGAACGCGTTTTTTGAAGCATCATTTTTGAAATTGTGCTTCAGTCGGTCTATCTCTCGATCCGAATCATTATGCATCACAAATTCATAGTTTAGATAATTGACGGCATTTGAACAATAGTCGATTATGACACTTCTGTCATCATAAATCAATTGATTAGTATATCGTGTAACTGCATTTGAAAATTCTGATTAGAAATTCGTTCAGAATATAAGGAAGCTTATGGTATATTTGGAATTCAAAAAGTACGAAAGCGCTGAACGGACATGATACTTTTTTTTATAATTGCCAGTTTGAACTGACAATTAGCCATAATTGTCAGTTTGATCTGGCAATTAGCCATAATTGCCAGTTCGAACTGGCATTTAGCTATAATTGAGATGTTCAGCAGGTCTCCAAAGTGACCACGAAGGGGTGCGAAGCCTCAACTCGACGGGTTAATCTCGCAGGGACTGCCAAGGAAGGAAAAATTGTTGATATTTCAAGAGAGCAACGTCCATGAAAATATCTGTTAAATAGAGTCAGATCGCCAACTTTTCTACGGTGTTCCAGAGAAGTGAGTGAGTTTGTGAGCGAGGCATTACCCACGAGACGGATTGCTCTTTTTTGGACAGAATCCAACAGTTTCAGGGTATGTTTGGGTGCTCCACTCCAAATATGGGAACAGTATTGATGTTTACCAGGTTACTTGATCTTACCCATTTTTTTCTTGCACACCAAACTCGCCTCTCGCCTCTCGCAATTCGATCAACCACCTGCTCCCCTCCAAAGATATCCCACCTAACGACCTGTGGCGCCTAGTCCCAAACTCGCGACCCGCGATTCCGCCTCTATGCAAATCGACTGCAACGCCATCTATATATGCGATCCGCCGCCATATATGCGCTCTCTGGAATAAACCTCTCGGGAATATCCAGAAATGCGACGCGGATCCGATACAAGTGTAGATCCGAGGCGTTTTGTCACGCCGAGATTCGCAATAAAGCGGCAAAGAGAGAGAAAGTAGGTCACGGGGGACGTTGGCGGGAAGCGGAGAGGGCGAAAGCGCGTTTTATGTTTGCTTTAAATATCAGAAGTGGAATCGGTACGGATTCAGAAGTGGGATCCCGTCGATATGAATGCGAATGTTGTTTCTGCTTGTTATCGTTGCCTAGCGGAAGTGAGTATATGCATAATATGTGTCAAGAATAACTTTGTCTATTTTTGGGAGAGAGGTATACGGTATTCGAAGGATTCGAGATGTTCATCACTTTCGAGGATCAGGAAGGATGATGCTTAGTCCCTTCCGAAGAATGAATTATCTTGAATCAGGCATTTGGATGGAACGTATCATCCAAACGGAATTGCATTTTATGGTCACGTCGCACAAACTACAATCTTGACTGAAAATACCAGATGAATGAAAAATAACATTGGAGTTCTCCCAATATCAGCTTCAAGACGGTATGATGTTGCCTATATGAATGACATGGTCAGCGCATTGGCAACAAATTGATTCTTCATGGAAACCATTCATTCATCTCAAAGAGGTCCAATATTAAAAAAAAAACAGTCGGTCGACCGACTTTGTGTTTCACTACTTTTTCCTTGAAATTGGTGCTTCTTGGTACCAGAGCACTTCGGAGAGATGACGGAAGCAGACAACACGAGGAGAAACATCAATATATGAGGCATTGATAGTTCCTATTTTCTGACTGAATGAGCAGAACAAAACAGAACAGTCAATGAATGTCACACGATGACATATACTTTCAGAACTGTGCTGTGTGTGTGATGCCAGAAATCTCGACAATTACAATCAAACAAGATCCAATAAGGAACTGATATACTCAAGCAAATAACGGGATTTTTCACGGGACATTGCAGACTCAAGAAACATCTAAGGAAGCTAGGCTATAGAGGACAGTATGAGACCAAACCTACCACATCCTGGTGGGATGACATTTTGAGAAAAGTTAGGTGCTATCTATTTTAGTAGTCCTGGAACTTCAACAAGGAACATGGTAAGGATTGGAAATGCAGTGGATCAGATTTTTTTTCAAATGAAATTATCCTTGACACCAAAAGCAGCTAGCTCCAGTCTCTTCATGAAGACATAATATAACAGCTAGATCCCCTTGCGAGTAGAACTATAAACATCCTGATAGATTGAAAGCTCTGGGATCGTAAAAGTTGACTGGTCCTCTCAAAATCTGTGAATTGGGTATCGCTCTGAACAAGGAGCAAATAGGAAAAAATGGGAATTGCTATAGATTCAATCAGGTCGTCGCAATGCTAATATTTGTATCTATTGCGCGAAATGCTACTTTGGTGATCGAGAACTGATGCGCCTCGTTAGAAAAATAGTCGAGACGACCAAAGTATTTCACGCTCGAGTAGCAAACAACAGTTTTTTTAATAACGTTAAAAAATATAGTTCTAATGTAGTAATATCCTAGCAAACAATGAACTACCGAAAGAAGACCGGCCTAGTGCAGGTAAGTCTAGGAAAGTGACGATGCCGGGGTATTGGTAATGGGCCGATGATTTTCCTATGGTAAATAACCGTTAGTAGAACATATGATGATGGCCTTGTGATGGTGAGATGTCTGCACCCAGTTGAACACAAACGAGTTGTGACCCTATGCTGGCCAATATCCTGTTTACTACTCGCCCTCCTGGTGGATGTTTTGTTTTGAGAACGTCTACATCAACAATCAGCTGATCATCATTTGGATAAATACTATATGTAACCTACCTAGTGATAGCGTTCCGTTTTTCCCTGGTTTGTTGTCGAATATTGTGCTCTTCACTTTCCCTGGTCGTTATTTATGATGGCAGGAGTATTCTCAATTGATAATGTATAGAAGATGGATTCTTCAATTATGATAATATTGAGTAAGTATCAATCTATACCTAGTGTTCGGGATTCCATTATGAAATGCATGTGTTTGATATCTTATAACCTCATATACCTAGTGATCGTAATAATTGGAGTGGCTCTACCTCTCCTAAATCATAACTATCATGTTTAACTCGTTCGTTAATTGCTATCAAAAATAATTTTAGGTTATGTCAAGGTGTCTCTATCATAGAAATAAGGTTCCAACTACAGAAATTCCTGAGCCAAAAAATTGATGAGAATTGGAAAGCTCCGAATGTTATCACGTTATCAGACTAAAAATTGATCAAGTTATAAACTTATGCAACAGTATTTCGTTTCTTATACTCCTATGGAGGAATAGTTCTGATATCAAAAAAGACCACTGATAATTGATGAAGAATTCCATATTTCAGGAGAACCTAGCTCGCAACGAAGATTCCATTTTGAAGGAATACTACCCGAATAAGATGTAGATCCCAGCCGGTAAGCAGTCACTCTGAGAAGTTTCATCATGGAAGAAGAGAGAGGTTGAGAAGACCTCATTGATGTATCGAACAGAGTGAAACAAGAGCAATTTTGTGTTATAGCCGTAAAAAAATATCCTTGATGGCATTGTAGAATTGTACCAAGTATCGATCGACTAGAGCATTCTACAAAATCAATACTCTATGTGAATCGGATAGATTTGGTAAATACTGAAACAGTTCCGCTTCCAAAAGTTCCTAAAAACTCGTTATGATTATCTACAGAGAAACGGCTCTCCAGCCCCGAGAAAAACCCATCAACTCTAACACCTCGTAAATTCTGTTATCAAAAACAAGACCTATCTACCACCACCCGAACACCCCTCGTGCCTTGGGGGGTGGGAGGGGTGTTATTGTCGCATTTCCCGAGACGCTTATGCTTCGCCGATCACAGCATCACAGCAAGACCCGGCCGAAACAACACACAAACTATGTGATGAGTGTTCCAGGGCTGATAAAAAACCCGTAAGCCTCCGTCGAGACCTTTCCAATCGCCTAATGGCACAGCTCACGCATTTCTCCACCACCGACAGACACCCAGCGTTGCCAGATCTAGTACTTGAGTACTAGATCTAGTACCTTTTCCCTTTGTCTAGTACGCTCTAGTACTCCGATCGCAAAATTCGTACGTTCTTCACGTTTTCACTTGAAATATCGAAATATCGGCATAACCGAAATGTACCAGAGAAAAGTTCGATGTCCAATATCAGTGAAATGTCATTATTGTCTTCCATCCAAACAAAGTTTTGAGATTTGGGCTTAGGTCTCATGGTACTATGCAATTCATATTCATATTCAATTGTCACGATGCTCATTTATTTATGATTGCCATCCGTCCGGATTTACCCGGACTTGTCCAGATTATTGGGACGTCCGGGAACGTCCGGGCGGGTTTTGAAAAATTGTCCAGATATACGTTAGGTCAAACCACTGACATAAACTATCAACATAACAGAGAAAATTTCCTCTGAAATTGAATATTTTTTATAGATTTGGTATTATTTATGCGACTCAGTTTCGTCTCAAACTGTCGATTGGGATTTTTGTCGATTTTTGCAACAAAAAATATGTAGGTACCCTTACCCATACATACATCGTACCATTCACCTTCGAATTTATATGTATTCGAAAATATATTATATATATTTGGAACTGAGTATTGAAAATGATTCAAGTTTTTAAAATTCTTGCAGTCCGCATTTTGTCCAGATTTTTGAGTAGTCTTGTTCTGCTTTTGATATATTGATCATGAATAAAAATGAATGCCAGAATGACAATTCACTCTGTCTTGAAGTGTTTTGACTAATGAGAGATGGGAATTTTTTTATGTTCTGGTTCCTACGGAAAGGGATATCCTGTAATGTTCAGAAAACATCGTGAGAACCGAGGAAAATAAGGTTGGAATTGGTGTTCTTTTTGAATTTCTGGAGGTGATATGCCTCGTGGAACACCTCCTTTGGCAATGTGTTTCAGAGCCTCTTTTTTCGTTGAATGAACGAGTCTTCGGAAAGAGATGTTCTGCAGGTCTCCAAAGTGACCAATAAGGGGTGCGAAGCCCCAGCTCGACGGGTTAATCTCGCGGAGACTGCCAAGGGAGGAACAATTGTTGATATTTCAGAAGAACATCGTCCATGAAAATATCTATAAAATAGAGCCAGATCGCCAACTTTTCCTCGGTGTTTCAGAGAAGTAAGCGAGTTTCTGTGCGAGGCATCACCCACGAGACGAATTGCCCTTTTTTGGACAGAATCCAACAGTTCCAGGGTATGTTTGGATGCTGCACTCCAAATATGGGAACAGTATTCCAGGACAGGTCATCTGTGCCTTATAGATCATAAGCAGCTGACTGGAAGTGAGATAGCTCCTGGCCCGAAACATAAAACCAAGTTTTTGGTATGCACTTTTAGCAATTGATCTCACGTGATTTTCTCAAGAAAGGTTATTGCTGATAGTAATACCAAGCGTCGAAATGGATGTCTTCAAAGGTATGGTTACTCCTGACAAGCTTATGTTGGGCACAGTGAGATTGGCTTTTCTAGAGAAAAGGCATGTTTGTATTTTATTCGCATTGAGATCTACCAAGTTATTGGATACCCATTCGATAATTGTTACCAAGTCCATATTTATGTTTATAAGGAGATATTCAGAATATTCAGTAAATACAATCTAATTTTTGAATGAAAATCCAAACAAGTACTTTTCTCGAAAATCTAGTATTATTTTGGTGATTTTTTTAGTACATTTTCAGTTGCTGGTCTGGCAGCGCTGCAAACACCCCCTTTTTATATCACCGAGCGGCTCGGGTGAGCTTGTGCGAAATCGTATTGCATATGCAAAACGCGGATGTGTCGGTGAAATATGTGACCGATAGCGGAACGTTTTTTTTTTCCTTTACCAATGAGGGTGTTAATCTGATCAGTGGACACGATGTATTTCGCGATATGAATTATTCACATGAATTGGAGACATCCATCTCTCTGTTCACGTTACAGTTGATACGATACCGCATTTTACTGAGTGTAGTGTAGATCGCTCCAGCAATACGTATCAATAGTGTTTGTTCCCTGAGTTCTCTGACCACTGAACTCCTAGGGATGACAAGAGTCTCGAGATCATACCCGTGTGTTCACCGAACACGCCCGATCGTTCCCTAAGCGGTGGGGAAACGTAAACGGGCAGCAGTAACTACTTTATGAATAATGGCGCGTGCCTGAATTATTATTCTGTCGAAACGGAACACTAGTAGTTGTGCCTTCTTGTTTTACATATATTATAGGTAGACATCAAATCAATAAACATAGTGTTCTCGCCATCGGTATTTGCTGAACTTCGCTATGGGAAAAATTTTGGGATGAAGAATGATCTATACAGGGTGTATCTAAATAACACCGAAATAATTCAAGGGGTGATTCCTTGTGATATAATATGATGAATAAAGGTCATATAAACATGTGTCCTAAACTTGCTTCGTTCGAGGTACACAGGGTTACGTCCTGATTTCGATTCCGAAGTGATTTTTAACCTATCTTGCCTCCTGATATCATTTTCCGGAAATGTTGGTGGGTCCATGACCAGAGCAGTGTTTTTCACTGAAGATTACCTCACTTTGTAGTTGTAGTTGGTATATATATCTATCGCTCCTTAAAATTGAACAGTTACGTTAGATTTACGGGTTGATATTCCATTATAGAAGTGACATGCACACTGTTTATATTTTTAAATACATCCAGTTGGATTGAATTTTATTTTATGTTGAATATCAGAGTGTGTTTTTTTATGTTTATTTCAAATATATATATTTTTTTAGTATAGGCATACTAGTACTTCTTTTATATAATTCTGAAATCTGATCCACCCTGTATTCGTTTCAATTAAATGGCATCAGTAGATAGTAAATAGAATGTTAGGATAGGGACACAATCATGTAAGCCATTTTGACAAATCAATATAGGTATTGTATAGTTTCGATACAAAAAAAATCTCGATTTTTCACATTCTACGTATAGGTATACCGTGAGCTTGATCAACGAAATCATAGCTCAATTAGAAGAATCGAAAAATGTAATAAAATATAAATAAGTGTTCCATTTTGAATAAAAGCTGCTACTACTATACTACTAAGTACTACATAACTACTAATAATAATTTCTAGTGAAGCAGATGAACATTATCGAAAATAATTTGAATAAAAACGAGCGTCCTCGCCAACAAAACATAAGCATATAATATGTACATATAGTTCCATGATTTTCGATGAGTGGTTCGCTATTTACATGTAGGACTCGTCGTGACATAGCCTCGGACATAGCGAATTATTGCAAATCAAATCATCGCTTTCATTATCTGATATAGGTCGCAGTAGATCACTTGATGCCTCTATCAAATGTTTCTTATTTATTCGAAAAAACAAATGTTGAAATGTGATCAAGAAAACTGTTGGTGGCCCACCCCGTACTACAAAAACAAAGACAGCATGAGAGAAGCTGCCTGCCCACTCATTGTATCATGACTGCCTGCTTACGTCTCGGTCTCCCCACCGCTTAGGTAACGATCGAGCGTGTTCGGTGAACACACGGGTATGATCTCGAGACTCTTGTCTAGGGATGTATTGAGATCTCATGACCTGTGATGTTGGAGTTTATTTTCCTGTCACTACTGGTGTGTAACTTCACAATCCTACTTCATATTGTTTACAATAAAACCAGTACTTAAACTGATGCATTTCAAACAGCTCTACTAGAACAAGTGATAATCATTTTCTGATAAACTGAGCTGACTGGGGCTGCGTCTCTACAATCAATTGCTACAATATTGGCGGGAAGTTGTATATCACTGACTAGTGACATCTGATAGCTGATAGGACTGACATGACAAGTACAACTGACAGAAATAACATAGGACAGTTGACAGTAATATGACCTACAGTGTTGCCATATGAATATGTACAAATGCCACTACAGACACCAACACTTATTCCAGTTATTCGCTTCATCAAATCAAGTATCTATACCGGAGTGTCTCGATGGTAACGACACTACCCGACCCATTTGATTGTAGACACCCATATTCGAATGTTTGGTTCGAAGATAACGTTTCTAGTGTTTCTTCAGTTTCGTCAAAATGAACTTTTTGATGATTCTGTGAGATTCTAGAACCTTTAAGAACAATGAATTATTTTCTCAATAAACTGTTTTCTTTACAGAATTTTAAAAATGTATTCATTGCGATGAAGGCTATTTTTCTATCTCTTGAAATTCCTGTATATATTATATAATATCGAAATAAGCAAAAAACTATCAAACTGGTCGAATTGATAATCCCACCAGACCTCTAACAAACCTTTTCCCTCACAATCCAATCAGCACCGCTACAAACGCCTAATCAAAACGCATCTCATTCTCTCGGCGTTCGTCCACGCACAATCAGCGACTCTTCTTCTCCATCTTCTGCTTCTTCTTGCTTTTCCGTGCCCAATCACCATATAACCCTCCGGAGGCTTAATCAAGACAGATCGACCGGGAATGACTGGCGACGAACGAGTTAGGGCCAGGCCGATAAAACAGATTCCTGCAGATTAGCCGGCGGATTAGATTACGATCAATCACGTGATATACGTCTCGAGAGATGTTGTTAGAGTGGTGGGGGTGGAAGGGCTAGGAAGGGTCAACGAGCAGAACGCGATAAATTGGAACGCGTTTTCGGGTATTAGGATTAGGAAGGTTAGCCTAGGTTAGGGACTGAAAGGTGTATTTTGTATCTATACCCTCGGAGCTGATTTGTTAGGATAATTAGAATTAGGGAAGGTATCTAGATAGTGAGATACCAAGAAACACATTTGATCCGTGAAGATTATCGAGAGAAAGTGTTCACTAGGTGAGAATGGGGTTGAATTGGAATGTCACTATAATTTTGAAAAATAAGTAAGTTAATACCAAAGATCAGTCGAACAATATACGCAAGTACCTGTTGAAATTCAGAATTACATATCTGAAGTTCAGGAAATAACAATACTTAGACCGGTATCGAAAATTTCAGTCAAGATGATTCAGTGTTATTGGTTCTGGCTACTTTGGCTTGAGGGGGTCTATGTCAATGTCAAAATTCTCAAAATTATGCTAGTTAGTCCAAAGGCTGAGGTCAGTTCTTGCGAAAATTTGTAGAAACATGGTGTGTTCTATTGGTAATCGAAATCAAATACTCAATGCATACTTGGCTTGGGTTTCTCACTTCCAACGTGAAACTCCACCAGCAATTTTTATACTATCAGTGAAGAAATGCTGGAGAAGTGGCCAAATGGAACCAAAGAAGTAACAGTGATAGCAATTGGTATTGAGTTCTCCAAAATGCTATAAATTCTTCAGTTTTCATTTCATTTTTCTTTGGATAATCGAAATTCGCAATTTACATCTTAATAAAATATATTCTGATTTGTGTTGAATTGACTTGGTTCACGTTCAATAAAAACTTCTGGAATTTACGTCACTTTATATTCATCATACAGTTAATCTCAAAAAGCATGACAATCGTGACAATGACTTTGATTGTTCAAATGCCACAGCCACATGCAAGGTAACGTTGACCTCAATTCCTGATGATTGAGATTACAAACGAAAATGAGAAATTGTGTTAGTGTATATAATACTTCCTGTGCTAGGTAGGTATATATTTCCACCCGAGAACAACTGTTATAGCCCTAATTAGTGGGTCCCTTACTTTGGCGCTTGCTCGGACAGAGACTACTCTGGTACTTATCGGGGGGTCTCGGGCGCCAGATTGTTCATGAGGTAGTTTTCTCCACCTGCTCTGCGCAAAGATATTCTTGTACAGAGGCCCAAAATATCAACAGTGGAGACAGACACCTCACCTCGGTGAAAAATATTATACAAACTTACATGTGCAACACGAAATCACTATACATTAATACTTTGCAATGGCTTTGAATGAACTATGAGAGCACTAAGAGATCAGCAAGAGAACCAGAAGAAACACAGGTGAAGAGTAGAGTGTCTAGCGTAGATGATAGAGACTAGTAAAGCAGAGCAGAGATTGTAGAGTCGAGCCTGATCCCTGCATTCTGTATTTATACTTTCCATCGACCTTTTTACAAGGACAGCTCAATCCTAGATTCTTATTGGTCGGAATCCTCAACTATGTCTGCAGGAACTAGCATCCAAATGCACCTAATCTTGAACGCAGAAAAATGCGGAAAAAATGATATTTAATCCTAAATGAGCACAGGAACAGAATCTACTACCCTTGCTCCAGCTACTGAATGAGTTTGACTGGAAAATATCCCATAACAAAAAAGTTATGACCAAGTAAACATCCATCATTTTAACAGATGAATAATTCATGCAAATTTCATATCTTAAGCAAAGGGTTGAAAAATATTGAAATCTTCAGGGTTGTAATGATGTTTTTCTACTCCTTACTCGGTAAGTACTTCATTTTGATACTGATTTGAGGGAGGAAAACACGTTCTACCTCCCTAGGGAGGTAAGTAAATATTTACCTCCCTAGGAAAGCAAGTTAAATAAACTTCATAATTTAACCTAAAAATTGAACTCTTTATTTTAAATTAACATTTATAGTACAATTTGAAAAATTACAGTTTGAAAAATGTGGGGAAACCTCTTGCAGCTGTTTGGACACTTCTACTGTTGTGCTTATGTTATCAGAAATTCTTGTTACAGCGCTGGTCAATGTGGTAGGCAGATGAATAGCAGATGAATTTGAATCGCTGTTATTCTTGTTATAAAGAATTTTGTTTGCCACCTCGTTCTTATTGCAAAGACTATCAGCAACATAACCTTCAGCAACCGTCTCCGACTTCCAGCCCCCATGTCTTTTAAGAGCTAAAACACTTGAACCAGTGTTAGCTAATAATGTGGCAGACGTTCTTCTAAACGAATGGCCGGTATAAGCTTCAGCGTTAGGCAGTCTGAGAAATTTTGCTATTTTTGTGGGAATAGCTGAAAAAGTGTTCTTTCCCACAGGCTGATTCAAGCATTTGCCTTCTTGGTATCTCAAAAAAAAGCGTTGTTGGGGTCTTTCAACCAACGATCTTATTTTGAGATATCTTTTAAAAATGTTTAAATGGCAGATTTTACTGTCTTTGTCTGCAGTGATGGTGAATCTTCTAGATGTACCATTTTTTGAATCAGGTATATTGATTATAATTAAATTTTCCATTTCCTGGACATTCTCTACACTCAGATCGCATAATTCTTGTGAGCGGCATGCTCCAGCAATCCCGACGACCATCACTACCTTTATTAATAAAAAACTTCTATCGTCGGCTTCTGTCAAAAATTTTTCTATTTCTTCTCGCGTGAAAACTTGAGACTTTTTTGGCTTATAGCCATCATTTTTTCTCTTCAAAAACGCCTTTAGTTTAAGGAATTTGGAAATGTCTACATTGTCTTGAATGGATAACGTCGATTTTAGCATCGAATACTCACTCCATAAACTTGCAGGGGACTTTAGGGTCTGTGACTTCTCTACAAAGTACGCCAGCAAAGAGTTCTCGGTAATGCTTTCACCACTTGCAATATTACTGCACCAAGCCTTGAAGTCCTTGTAACACCGATTGTACCGTTCCTTCGATTTCTGAGGTAATAGAGCAGCACAAGCTGCATTCGCAACTGCATCGATATCCATTATTTCGATTTTTTTAATAAAATGACACTGACAGAACATTTGTTTGATTATAAATATTATAAACAATATGAATTCCATAGCGATCAACGTGTAACACTAGGAAACCTGTCATACATACAGGGTTTTTCAGTTAGATTAGTCAAATTATATAAGTAATTGAAAAACATTTTTTTTAATCTAAGGGAACTGGAGTAGAAAAAATATAATACAAAACTCGGGAGGCAGTGTTCTTGACCAGTCTCGGACTATTTTGCAAGCCCTCGCTATCGCTCGGGCGCAAACAATGTCCTCGACTGGTAAGTATCACTTGCCTCCCTTGTAGTGTAAATAACTATTATCGGAGTTTACTAAACCAGGAAAAGCTTTAGGAAGTCAGGAAAGAATGAATTACTCAGCTCTCTCAGGTTGCCAGGTTTTGAACTTTCGAACAAGTGAAATTCAACTCAAATCAGTCTTAAGTACTTAAATATTGATCAAAACCAGTCTAGTAATGAAGCTGGTTCGAAAACACTTCATTACACAACATTTTTGATGTTCTATCATGAGAAGTGCTAATTTCATGAGACATTCAGAAGTTCTAAAGATCTTGTATAAAAAAACAGTAGGTATTGAATTCTTTCTTCGAAAATATCTTGATATCTATGGAAAAGAGAGGTGAGTGGTGTTTCGATTGTAACAAGTGCATCAAAGTAAATGAAATAGTAAATTTTTGGGCAATTGTGAATAAAAGCGATGAACTGGTTGAGACATAGATATTTATGTGACAGGAAATATGAAGAACGTGGTTCTAGACTTTATGTTTTATGTGTTCCTTTATGTGAATCAATTTCACACTGACAAAAACACACTCTTTTCATGGTACAGTTGTATAATCATAGTAGGTATATTATTTGAAACTTTTCCTGACTGACTAAGCTTATTTTCCAGATTCGACCAATAAAGTTAGCGATTTTTTTATACTTCCGAACTTTTCGGTCATTTCTCCGAACGAAAATCGTAATCAAGTGCAAACCGCGATGATAATTCCGAGTTAATCTCGGACCATTCTCGCCCGCCCGTTCCGGGAGTACTTTTAACTCAATCGCAGAAGGCCGTAGAAAGCAAAATCGAGATAATTATCAGAGATAATTACGAATTACCAGCGACAATGTGCTCGGCACCAGCATCGGGTATCTCTGGCCCTACTTCCCTACCCCCACTCCTTTTCCCCACTTTCCCCCCTATTCGATGACGGTCTTCCGCTCCCCTATCGTCCCGACGTTCTCCCAGCGGAGGAAATTGCAAAATCCATAAAGAGAATACTTAATTTGGATTTAATTAAAGAGTGGGCTTTGGTGAATGGGTATATATACACCGACGAACAGACGAACCTTTTAGCAATTTAGACTAGTCGGAAGAGAAAAAAAATCAGAAAAAAACATTTCACGCAATATGATATAAGTGCATCTTAATAGGAAAAAATCTGATTCATTATTCACAATCCATACTTTTCAAGCTTACCAATTCTTTCTACCACTGAGATTCCAAAGGGTGAATCTTTTCATTAAATACAATATACAGATTTTTCATCGAAATTTTACATACAGGAGTATCGAGAAACTATGGCATACGGCAACATGGCAATTACGGAGACTAACAGTTTTTCACTGTGGCATCGTCCACCAAATTGGTGGACGATGACTGTGGTTGCCAGACAGATGCACTATGTGTAACAACTGTGCAAACAATCTGTATACGAGGTGATTCATGACACTACACTGAAAAAAAATTAGTGAAATATCACTGAAGGTCCACGTAATAATGAATTTTCTACAGTGTACTTAGTTCATATATTTCCAATAAATATTCACAGGGCATTGAAATATATCAGGGTTATGAAGTTGTATCACGATATTTTAGATAGTATAACATCATGTCAAAAATTATTTCAAATTGAACCATATCTTTCCGTTTTGACTGACCCTGATCATCAATAATCATCATAATCATCTTTTTTAAATGAATTTCCATTCATACCAATTCAAGAATAGAACTTTTGCCAAATGCAGATGCTGTGAAAAGTTTTAGGAATTATGGTAATTTCTGTTATGAGATGTTTTATTTTATCAGAAAAAATCTCATTATGTACTTTTAATGAAACAATATTTTTCATTATTGCAGAAAAAATTAGATGGGGGGATCGCCTCGATGATGATGATATTATCTTCCATTTCTTATTGATTGCGGCAATATGGAAAACAATTTGATTCACTTTTCATGCATATACTTCTGAAAATTTCCTTTCAAAAGTGTGTGTCAAGTTTTTTTATAGTTGAATTTTTTTCTTCAGATATACTGTACACCATCAGTATCCAAGTTTTCACATAAGACAAGCAATTTCAGTATCATTTTCCATCTCCGAGGTTACATTTGATTCATTTGTTTCAACAAAATCGACAGAGGAATGAATTGAATGATTCTAAAATAATTATTGAAGTCATCAATGACCAGTCTATTTTTCATGCCCATGTAGTAGTTTGAAGTATATACTTTTTCGGGATTGTTTTTTCGTTTTCTTTCAAACAGAAAAATAATTGACGGAACTGAGTTCGTTAGGAAGGTAAAAATTCAAATTGGGTTGGGTTTTTTCTTTCGACGACAAAATTCCCTAACGAAGTGATAATTAGAGGACTCTCTATGACTCTCATATTTATTTGCATCTAGAAGCGTCATTATAGAAATACCAGTATTCGCATTTGGAGAATATGAAGATTGGTAGTATTTCCTGTTGAAACAATGGGCCAGATGAAATATATTTCGAAATATATGATTTCGGAATACTGCGTCCAGAAGAGTTCAGGATGAGTTGAAATATGTCGGAAATAATTTACCTACTGCGTAGTTACATAAAGAAGTCTAGGACTCAAATAGACTCGAATGAAAATATGAACTGCTCATGATACCTATTTAGATTCCAGGTTTGTTCTGCTGGAATATAGAAATGCGACCAATCTGTATCTGCATTTCATAATATGTGAAAAAGTAGGAGGGATTCGTGAATACGCATTGTGTTCATATTCCACGAATTACAAAAATAATGGGTGAATTATATGTCATAGCTAGAAGAGGAACATAGAAGAGAATTTCAAAAAAAATAAGTCAGAAAACTTCCAAAAACTCGGATATATTTACCTATTACTTTTCAGAAAGTCAGTAAGAGTTCACTGGACTATGCAGAAATCATAAAGCTAAGCTTGGTATGACTGGATTCATGAAGCATAATAACTAAAATGATACATAGATAGATAGTAGTTAATCTGTCTCAAATTATCACTATGTAACTGGATCATACTTATAGTCTTTCAGGAGTACGGTAAGATCAAATCTTATTCAGGGATAGATCATCTTCTCTGTCTTTTGTGAAGATCATTTAGATGATTGTCTTGATGATTCCAGACAAAATAGACATAACCTAAAAACTCCTAGAAAATAATTAGAATGTTAAAATACAATATTGTTTAGATGTATCCAGTAACATTGAATATACGTTATAAAGTAACATCGATTTTATGTGATTCCTGATATATTTATACAATATTTACTATCAACATTACATTGTAATATTTAAAAGAGGCACATAAGCCTATTCCCGCAACGTATCTGTGACATTATGCATCTCTCTGAATAACATCACAAAGTAACAATGTAATATAACATTTATGTTTAAGTGATGTTTTCATGTTTAGTGGGATAATATACCATCCGACTGATTTCGATTCGTGGCATGCTTCCCAGTCATAATTATTTACAGGTATCGAATTGACATTCTCAAAATTGACATTTTTTCTTCTATTCCTAAAAATTTTCGAAAATATGTGGTTTGGGCAAAGTTTTCGACCTTATCGGTTATAATTGCACGAGTGCATAAAAATTACCGATAATTTTGCAAGGAAGCCTGTAATCTAAAAATTGCAAGAGTTTCTTTTTATATTTTGGCGAAAGAGCCCAAATCCCAAGGAGGAGGAGGAGGAACACTCCACCCTCAGTCGAATATACAGGGAGATTCAGGTTTTGAGGTACAGACTGAAATGGGTGATTGATGCATCTCATCATTTCAATTGAAAAAGTGCTTGTTAACATAAATCCGATCTCCATCAATAGCAGATCTACAGGGGGTCAAAGTTTGAATATTTCTTTGTATTAATCAAAATATCTCGCTCACTTTCGAGGATATCGATTTGAAATCTGCTATGGTCAATAATTTATGAGAATTCATCATTTCAAGCATTCGAGAAATGTTTTAAATCTATAGGGTGATACGTTTTTGGAGGTATGGGCCTCTGTATCCCCTCAAAATTTTTTAAGTGCAACTCTGACATTTTATAGTCACCAAATATGGTGAATAGTACAATTCAGAGGCTTTTTCTGTGAAGCAAATTTTTCCGAGAAACGAACTGTTTTCCAGATAAATAAGCATATCCATTCTAAAACATGTTAATTTCATCTATATATTTCTCTCAAATTTCATGGACAAAATTAGTTAACAATAATGGAATACGAAAAAGAAATAATCACATTCCACAAGAAGATTCTTCCCGACAAGGTAAATTCTATCATATTTTTCCATATGATATTGAATTGGATGAGGACTATGGATTCAGCTGGATGGGGCACAAACAGTGGCTCAACACAAATTTTCCGCGTCGTAGTTGGATTGGTCGGTTGAAATAACCTGACTTTCTACCCTCTGTATCCCCGCTACTGATTCAGCAAAAATGATTGAGACGCTGAAAGAGTCTTTGAATTGAACGATTCACCCTATTTGGTAACTGGAAGTTGTCAGCAGCGTATTGCGAAAAAGTTTGGGGGTAATTAAGAAGCCTCTACCCTCCGAACCGTATCACCCTATGGATATAAATGATCTTTGAAATGTTTGATATGATGATATTCTAGAAAGTATTGGCCATTTCAAATTTTCAAATTGATAGGTATCTTCAGAAGTGAGCAAGCTATTTTAATTGATAGAGAAATAATTGATCTCTGATCTCCGCGACTGATCGAGATCGGACACACATTTATGAATACTTTTCTGATCAAAATAATGAGATCTATCACCCATTTCAGTATGTGCCTTAAAAACTGAATCATCCTGTATAATATAGGATTCGCAGATGTAGTTAATTATAAAATTAGATCCTTGGTTATGATAAAATACTGTGAATCGTGAAATCCATCTAGAAAGGCTATATGCACGCTACTGGCTCTATCAATCTGGCGTCGACTGTTAATCTCAACTTTTTGAACTCAATCTCCCGTTGACCGCGATTTCGGATCGCTAGGAAATTGAGAGTTCACCTCTTCCAACACCCCCAACCCTCAACCCCCAAACGATCGACAGGAACTCAATTTGGCGTATCGTCAATCAGTTGAATAAAATCGAAATATTGGTGAACAGTGGTTTCCCTTCACTTCTGATTCACACGAATATCCCACTTCTGATAAAACTGGAGATCCCACTTCTGATTTACATAAATACCATTCTACCGATTTCAGAATCTGAATGACACTCAAGAGAACGTTATGCAGTTATAGCCTACACCGAGAGAAATTTCTATTAGCAATTATAGGAAACTGTATAACCTTCAAAAGATTTCTGAATTGAATAGGCGCCAGCGTATAGATTTCTTTTCACTCAAGTCCATCATTTCAAAAAAATCATATAACTGTGAAACAACACTTACATGAGAACGAAATGACGCCCATATAGGGGTCAAATGATTAGCATTTCAATATTAAATAGTGATATTATAAAAATTAAATAATACTCTTCAATATAATTTGCTATCAATTTAACAGTAAAATGATTGTCATTCAGTATTAGGAGTGTATATATAATCTCTGGTACTAGGGTGATTCTTTTGTTTCCAGAAAAATGAAGTGGGTTGAAGATCGTCGGGAAATATTGAAGACATATATACTTATAGTTAATATACTCACCCCCAAGTATAGTTTTTCATTGATACTACAGGGCATTGAAGTGCATCACAAGGGCGAGATACTCACTACACAATATCTCAATTTGCCTACGATAAAAATACTTCCAATTTGGAGTATTTGTTTCTCTTGTTTCTACCTAGGGTTATTAGTTAACATAGTTGCCAAAAATTTACACGGTGGCGTCAGTAAATAAGGGTTCACGAATTACGAAACGAAATTGAAAACCCTTTATTTCTTCTGATGAATTGTTGGCTAGAATTCTTGTGAATTTTGACAAAGCAAATAAATTAATACGAATCAAATAAATATATATATATATATATATATATATACACCGTGTCCAAGATAAGTATACGAAGACATCCTTCTCTTGGACATACTGACTACGTAATACAATCTATCACCGATATAACCATGTATATCCAAGCTTTTGACACTATAGTGGATAGTAGGATAGTTCAAAAATACAGAATTTTATCCAAATTGAAAGAATTGCCGATACATTACCGATTTATCTTGAGAACACTATAACGTCCTGATGCAGTTCAACTTCCTGTAGTTCCTCAACAAATCCTATACTTGGGGGGTATATGAACGAATATGTCCCTAACATTTCTAGAAGACAATTCAACCACTTCACTTTCTGGAAAAAAAAAGTGTCACCCTGTAAGAAGGGTTCACGGGCTGCTGCGGGCTAATATGTCCTATCTGTAGACGACTAACGATTCTGATGGAACAAGTGTTCATGAGTGAGTGAGAAGGATCATTGTGGTAAACGAGTTTGACAAAGATGGTGAATGAAGAAAGGATGTAATTTAAATGATACTTGTATAATTATGAATTGACATCTATTAGGATCAAAATGATTATCTTTTTACTAAAATCTTGTTTCATTTCAAACCTATAAGGTAACCTTTTTGAAACAAAAAGAGTGATTTGAAAAGGTGACCTGCTGTTTCACGTTGAAAACGTTGACTCTTCAAGTTCATCAGATGATATTCCGTGATTAAAATGGTTCATTTAGCAACTATAGGATGTTTTTGAATAGAGACTTGTATAACTGGATTTTTCTTGGTGTATGAGCTTCGGAGTCCATGCTGGTCCTGTCGATAGAAGTAGTATTCGACATCACACACATATGGCGTTTTGTACCACAGACAGGAAGGTTGGAGAGGCAATGAAGACCCAGATCAGGTGTTGACAATACAATACACTACTCGGCCGATACGGCGTACGAGATAATCGCTAGACGTGAACAGAGTACCAGAACGAGAAAAAATAGACCAGTCAACAAAGGTAGGTGATCCATTTCATTTTTATCACATGCCTACTATCAGGCATTCTAGAACACGTGAATTTTGACATATTTCTAATGGCCAATTGTAGGCACACAAGTATTTTTTTACGTAGCAGCAGTATAATCTTTGGTAGATACATAACAAATAATGATGATGGTTGATTGTTTTGAAATAAAAGTGAATATTCATCATCCTTGGACCGCTATAACAAAGATTTTGCGACACGAAAGTATGTGTGCCTATAGTCGGCCACGAGGTCGGCCATAATTGATTAGTTGTTTTGACAGCATCTTGGATAGGTCAATACTTTTGAGGCTAAAATGGCGTTTCATTCACATGCACCGCACTAGAGATATCGATTTTTTCTAATCTCTTGGGGTGCACGAAAGAGAATCCCACTAATATTCGGAGAACATTGTGCTCATCTAGAGAGGATAGGGAGAGGAGGTATAGATATTGAATTTTTTTTTTGAACTCCAGGGGATAATAAGTTCTTGATGGGTATACTTCCTTAGGCAGATAATTCCAAGCTTTGTCATTCTATAAACAAACGAGTTTTGTTATGAATTTGATCGACATATCACAAGGTTGACGACGAAGAGATGTGCTAACTGGGCTTGTCGAATTCATCTTACTGATATTGCCAGTAATGGAATGGTAACAGAGATTCAATAACGTAACGTACGCAAGTACTTTCGTTACACGATAGAAGATTGATGATAGGATTTTTCCAGTACTGTCTATAGAACATAGTTCCACGAAACATTGATTCACCAATTTAGACTAAAGAATTATAATCTTCGACCTCAAAAACCCCCTGTAAACTATTTTGAATATAATCGGATCATAATCACATAGCTGGTCAGCAATATTAGATAAGCCATCTTGATTTTCAAATTTTCACAAAAGAATCATGATCTCCAGTCCCGAAAACTCCCAGCTACAAATTTTGATTTATATAATAATTATTACGAAACCAGTCCGCCATATTGAATCTGTGATCATGAATTCACCAATTTTGACAGAATAATCATAATCTCCGGCCGCAAAAACCTCTAGTAAACAATTTTGAATAGAATCGGATCATTATTACAAAACTCGTCAGCCATATCAAATACGCCATCTTGAATTTTCGAATTTTGACGAAAGAATCACATAATCTCTGATCCCGAAAACCCCCGATACACATTTTGAATAGATTTGGACCAAAATTACAAAACTCGTGAGCCATATTGAATCCGTCATCATGAATTCACAAATTTTGACGAACGAATCAGAATCTGCGTCCTCGAAAATCACCAGATACCAATTTTGAATGGAATCAAATCATAATTATATACGAAACTTGTCCACCATTTTGGAACCACCATTTTGATTTTTTGTGTGACAAAAATTCCATGATGCCTTGATACCAGAATTATGTAAATCGAGTCCAAAGGAGTCGATTACATACAAGCAAGCATATTCAATTCACAAATGTTGGGGTTCACGAGTTGCATTTATTCTTAAATCCTTATCGTCTGGCCTATGGGATCGACAGATTTACCTTTTTCCAGACAAGAGTCCCAAGGTTTTAGTTTTCCGAACGAGTTCTAGTTTGATTGCACAATTTCACCCCCAGAGAGAAATCTTCACCTTTCTTAGAAAGTTTTTATATACCGCCGAATACAGATAGAATTTTCTATACACAAGGTGTTTCAGATGCAAACTGAGATACGATAATTATTGTAGATAGACGATAATTTGGTGGTTATAAAGCAATAGGCAACGACACAAATCAGAGAATTCAGTTTAAATGTGCTTCTAATAGGAATATTCGTAGTATTTTGAATTGACTCGGCCGTTATATGATGGAAATTCATGAGAAATGTAAAAACTTCACAAACGATAAGATTTCCACAAAATTCTCGAACACACGACATGTTTCGCTAACACAATAGCTTCGTCAGGTGATATACTGGTGAGATTTGTGACATTTGGTTCTATAAGTGCGCGTTCTTGGGACACAGGACACAGACACGGGCCGTTCATTCAATGAAAACCCGTTTTTTCTCAACCCCTTTATTCACCGATATAACCACGATAGTATGATGGTAGACTTCGGCATCTGATCTGAAATAATTGTTCACCACTAAAAACGGCTGAAGATGGACTTTTGTGAGTCCGAAACATGTCCACTTGATTGATTTACATCAGTAATGAAGTAGTGGAGATAACTTTGAGCTTTCCTTCTTCCTTTTGAAGAAAAAACTTCACATGTAACGAAATTCACTACGTGTCTCCGACCGAGTTGGCCACTTTTCATCTTTTTTTCAGCTAAACTCAACGCCTACGTCGAATTTCGAATTATTTTATTCATGTTCTGGTTCCCACGAGAAGGGATATCCTGTAATGTTCAGAGAACATCGTGAGAACCAAGGGAAATAGGATAGGAATTGGTGTTCTTCTTAAATTTCTGAAGGTTATATGCCTCGGGGAACACCTCCCTCCCAATGTGTTCTAGAGACTCGCTGTTCCTTGGATGAACGAGTCTTTGGAATGAGATGTTCTGCAGGTCTCCAAAGTGACCACGAAGTGATGCGGAGCCTCAACTCGACGGATTGAACTGGCGGGAAAGGAACAATAATTGATGATATTTCAGAAGTGCATCTTCCATGAAAATATCTTCAAAATAGAGCCAGATCGCCAACTTTTCTACGGTGTTCTAGAGAAGTCAGTGAGTTTGTGAGCGGGGTATGTTTGGGTGCTGCACTTCAAATATGGGAACAGTATTCCAAGACAGGTCGGATCTGTGCCTTAAAGATCATAAGCAGCTGACTGGAAGTGAAATAGCTCCTGGCCCGAAACAGAAAACCAAGTTTTTGGGATGCACTTTCAAAAATTCTCCCCATATGATGCCAACTTCGAGAATGAATCATCTCCGAACTTTCCAACAACTCCGCTTATCCTCGATCAAGGATCAGCGGAACGCACTGACGACCTACCCACGTGCGTTCCTCCAGAATCGGGCCACCCAATAAATCTTGCCGAGGAGAAGAAATAGAGAGAGCTAAGACGACACAGTAATGGTGGGACGATGGCCCGGCTTAGTCGATGACCCCTCATCAAATAATCATCAGAGGGAAAATTTTGCAGCACCCCCAGGGCCATCGGGGGATTATGGCCTAGGAGGAACGCAGATGCGAACGCGAATCAAATATTCAATGGCCGACCGAAAGTGGGTTTCGGAAATGCTGAATTAGTAATATCATTATTTGTGTGGCCGTGTGGCCCATTCCGAATGTATATAATACCCGGTTTTTGTCGAATTTCCATGGTGAGATATACCTAACTCTGTTACTGATGGAATGCGAATACTAACGACTGCCAGAAAACCCAGCACAAATTGTAACAGATATACGTCATGCATAATCAAGTATTTTACTGAACCACTTTATTGAATTGTATGTATCAGTGGTCGGTCCAGGACCTGACGCACTTAATTAGACCTCCCTTTCGGGCCCATTGTGCACCTATACAATCATGGGATCGCTAGTCAGCCATGGAAAGGCCCATTTCGCGAGTAAACGATAGGTACCACCTTCCTAGGCCAATTCTTTTAAACATCCTCTGGGTTCAGGATACTGCCCCCAAAATGGCTATCCCTTGCTTTCACTACTGCCGGGAATTCAATGAGGATGTAAGTAGAAGTCTATTCGTCCTATGAGCACCATCTGCATGCAGAATCCCGATTGTGCTCGTTTAAGTCGCAGTGTCCTGTCAGAAGGCCCACCACCATCCTCAACTCCTTCCTGTTCGAAGCCAAGAGGGCATTGGCCTGTTTTCGTGACGGATTCCCAATGTGGAGTTTGGACTGCCTCATTACAGGAACCTCTCTTCAGTTGTCCTGAATCCCTTTCTTCAGGATTCCCTTCGACCTGAGGTTGCTTCAGGATCGAGTGACCTTCACGACTGGCTCTGGAACTATCACTGAGCCCTTCGCCTCCTTTCCGGCCAGACCATCGGCCATTTCCTTACCATGTGTAGGCTACTCACATGTTATACCTACATCTTAAGTCGTTATCATAGTGATGTAATTGCAGATGTCTTAACCATGACGATTTAATAAACATAATAATTTTGATTACCAAAAAGGTACATCTTTGATATTATTCATTATAGGATTATATCTCAATAATTATCTTTACTCCAATAAATTGGTGACCCCGATATGTCTGAACCCAGCAATAATGATTCTACATCGTCAGAAGTTTCGAGCATCAATTTCAAGCTACCAAATTTTTGGCCGAATGATCCGATCATATGGTTCACACAGATTGAGGCAATATTTTCAACAAGGAAAGTCACTTCAGATAAATCGAAATATAATATTTTATTATCTTCGTTTTCGCCTGAATTAGCCACTGAAGTGATAGATATTTTGCTGAATCCACCTGACATGAATGCTCACGAAACTTTGAAAGACGCAATTATTAAGCGTACCTCGATTTCCGATCAAAAAAGGTTGAAGCAGCTTCTATGCATCGAAGAGTTAGGAGATAGAACACCTTCACAGTTACTTCGACGTATGCAACAATTATTGGGCGAGAAGGCGTATACAATTGACAAGTCTATTCTGAAACATATCTTCCTCCAGAGACTTCCCAGCAGTGTCAAAACCATTCTAGCAAGTCTTGGTGAAGAAGTTTCGCTAAAATCTCAAGCAATAATTGCAGACAAAATGATGGAAACTTCTCTAGATTCCTATTCTGTTTCCCATGTAATGAAGAATTCGGCCATTGATAATTTTACTACGAGATGTTTCAATAGAGAAGAGATGATGAAATTGTCGAAGGAATTGTCAGAGCTACGAGAATTGGTTAATTCGTTACAACTAACGTATCGTTCACCATTCCGGAAGCAGTCTGATAGTAAAAGCAGGTCTCCTTCAGCTAATAAGAACTACTGTTTCTACCATAAGCGTTATGGACATCGAGCACATAAATGTATTGCCCCATGTATTTGGTCATCGGAAAACTCCAGTGCCAACAATTAAATGAGGCTGAATTTGTTGGCACTACTGAGGATCATCGCCTCTTTTTCACGCAGGATAGGTTATCTGGTAATAGGTATTCAATTGATACTGGAAGTCAAGTTAGTGCTCTTCCTGCTCAATTCCTTATCAATAAAACACCATCAAAATTATTATGTTTATTAAATCGTCATGGTTAAGACATCTGCAATTACATCACTATGATAACAGGTATAACATGTGAGTAGCCCACACCATGTACCACTGAGTGACAACGGACCCACAGAAGACATACTTTATTCGTTGCAGCCTTTGTAGGTTTACTATGTAATAAAACACCAAGGTGGAGGCCGTAATATAAGAGGTGAGTGCCTTGATCGATATGCCTGGCATTTTCACAATGTGTTATAAAATGAATGTATCACCTCCTCGATCAACCTACAGACAGTATCACAGCCGTCTTCAATTGAAAGCCATGAAGAATGAACTTTGGCAACATTGTCCGAACGACCGAACGTGAACCTGTCGGCCATTCAAAGTGTATTGTGTAGGAAGTAAACAAAGAGTTTATGGAAGGTTTTGCTAAAGTTTTCAATTATTAATTGGTGTATTATTGAGATCAAATAATTTTAAAAGTATTAGCAACAATCTAGGAATCGACTCGAGACTGAAAATGTGTGGCAAGTGCATTCAAAATTGTGTTAAATTGGAGGTTATAGTGAAGTGTACTAGTGCTGGTGTATTTGCAAGGGAATTTGTGTTGTTTTTTTCAATTTACTCCTGGAAATAAGTAAGAAATTCATTATTCCTTATGAAATATGACTTCTAATTGTTGTGTGCCAGGATGTAAGTATTGTAAGTCAAATTACAGATCTGAAAAAAGCTGCGAAAGGATCATGTCTCAGTTTTTTTATTCCCGGAAGGGAAAAAATTGCGAAGTAAGTGGATAACAGCAATACCTCGAAAAAACTGGACACCATCTCAACGTTCTGCAGTATGTGCAATTCATTTTATTGAAAAATATATCATCAGGTATGATACATTCCCTCTGCCAGATGGATCAATTGGAAAAAATTCGTTATGAGCACCAAAGTTAGTCGAAACAGCAGTTCCTTCAATTTTTCCAAATTTACCAAAATATTTTTCAAAACCAGCCAAACCGTAAAGAACTGATCCAAATGAAAGACGTCAGAAATATTTAGATATTCAAAGTAATATAATAGAACAGTTTAAAAAATCAGACTTCATCCACAACTATGAACAGTTAGTTAGGGAATATGTTGAGAAAGTTAAAATTGATACTTGGAAAATCCATAAGACTGATGAATAATTGTACTTTTATGAATCAGATTTGAAAGCAAATGTTTTTTATCCCAATGATGTGAATACTTTACAAATCGTTTCTCAAGTTATAATATCCAATGAGATGGAGGTCCAAGTTTTTCTTGGTGATAATAAACTTGGATTCGATGAATTGAAATGGATTCTTACTCATGATATGAAATTGAATAGATGGTCACAACTTGAAAATATTCTAGCTAGATTCAAAAATATCTCAGATCAAACTGACAAACACTCAGATATGAATGAAAAATTCGATATATCTCCATAAGTTTTATTTTAACAACATGTTCAAAATTACGGCTTTAGTTCATGACCAAGGGAATTATTCAACCACATTATTCCTCGTTCTTCACTCTGTAAGTTGACTCTCGTGTATTTTTTACCTATTCCACAAAATAATCCGAGAAAATTACGTTAAACCAAACATTCATAGCTCGCGCTCATATAAAAACCATTGTATTGCTAGGCGCGAATGGGACCGACGGTTTCCGTTCGTGCGACGTTGCCATTATCTCAGCACGGCTTGATAGTTGAAGACGGCTGTGACAGTATTTATTTCTATATTGTTATAAAGTCGCCTCTCTCAAAGTTCTATTTTTCGAAACTGACGAACGGCTTGCCACATGGGTCACATTCAAATGCAATTGAAAATGAACTCGGAAACTCGGAAAATACCTCGAATTTTACAATGGTGGTGAGTCGAGTTAGACGCTCTGTATATAAATTTTATTGGACGGAGAAGTACACGATCGAAACGGTCGAATCTCGACTTGAGGGGATATGGTCTGTTCGAAAGTAACTGCGCCATTTAGATAGGTGTCCTGAATGCGGTCGTGCTAATAGCTCCTATAGCTACAGAACGATGCCGCGCCGAGGCATCTAGATTTGTAGCGGGACTTAGTGCGAGAAATGTACGAGAGACTCGTGAGAGGGTCGACCACCTTATCTTACTAGAAGGTTCCACATTATAAGGGGCGATCCAAGGGAACGAATTAATTCTGAACACCACCCAACTACAGATTATGAACTTCTCAACTATTTTGAATTGACTTGGCCATTATCTGAAGGGAATCTTTAATTAATAATGTGAACTTAACTAACGATTGATAAATATCTTGAAAGGACGTTTGTAGGTACAGCTTCTTTTACTGATTGGGAATCTATGTAGGTAGGTATCATGAGCTATTCATATTGCCATTCGAATTGGTTCCAGTCCATGACTTGTTTAGTTTGATAACTACGAATAATAGCTGACAAAAACCAGAATGGCTGAAATGGAATTGAATTGACTTTTGACAGTTGACAAGGTCACTTTGTCGTATAATAGTATATTACGTAATATGTGTTGTGAGAAGCATATTACGAACGAATGAAAAAGTTACGGCGACTGCGTAATTGCTTTACAACACGCATAACGTACTATACTTTACCTACTGCCATATAGTACATCAAAAAAGTTTGGACAAACATTCTGAGTTATAATTCTTGACAGTAAAGTCATCCGCCGTTGACGGCGATTACGCGATCATGACATACCGATACTGTCGGAATAAACGAAAACAGTGCGATGTGCTTACTGTACGAAAAGAGCTACTTACTGAGTTTGTATCTCTTGTGTTCTTGTCTACCTTCTATAGTGGCCGTAGGTGAAAAATATTATCCCCTGCTTGTATCCTGTACACATGTAAGCTACGTTATAAGGTGATGAAACGGAAACGTTGCACAAAAAACATGAAAACTCTGTCTGAGATATATCTGAACAATATTATCTCATAATATTGATCTCAATATTGATGCAACGTCTCATAAACGTTTTACTTCATGATATTATGTTGGATACTTCAGAAGGATATTATCGCAATGTTATTTCAACAATATCACAAAACTTATATATTAGAAGAATATGTTGTTGATTCAGACCAGGAAATATCTTATAGTATATCTATTATGAAACAAGATATAGAAATAAAAAAGGTATCGAAGTTTGCTTATCTGCTCCAAATACACTCTGAGAATTGGAGAAGATCTAGCGGAACAAATTAATATCAAAAGCTTGAGAAGGGTAAATTTGCTCATAGAGTCGATATAATCTCTAGTCATGGACAATGTCGGTCTTTTGAACTTTGATTGATCATCTGGGTCATAAACAACTGCATTTCCAAGAAACGGATTCTCATGAATTTGGAAAGTATGCACATGATCATGATTGGGCAAAAATAGGTGCACCCATGAAGAGATTTCGAATACGAAATTTTGAACAAAAATGATTTGAGGAACGGTACAACTGCCTGTCCAAACTTAGCCTCGCCACAGTAATATTTTTTTCTAAAAATAGTCATGAAATGAAACGAATCCCAACAAATCAAATGATAGGTGTCTATGATGAGTTTCAAGTGTCCTAATTATTGGTAATTTATCAGAATGTATGACTGCTTTAGTGAAAAATAATAAAAAAAGGAACGCCCCCGGGTGGGCTCGAACCACCAACCTTTCGGTTAACAGCCGAACGCGCTAGCCAATTGCGCCACGGAGGCTCATGTCAAATTCCATACTTGGCTTATACCAATGTTTCATCTTTATCATTTAATTCAGTATTTATTCTCAGATAACACGATAAATGTACAGTTTCGCGACAAAATCATACTTATCAGTTCACCTACTCCATGTTCTGATGCATTTGAAGCAAAAATTCCTGATGACATTGCAAAGCTTTGAAAATTTTCCATTTCCATTCGACAATACCCATATCGCCCTGTATGCGTACGCCCCTGGGGAAACGCGCAATTAGGAGTAATTAAATTAACAAATGACCGATTTCGGGTCCGAAGAGAGAAGTTTGTATTTCATCGGGGCGTGCAAAGGGATAAGGTTCACTTCGAGTTTGAAGTTGTTCGGGAAAGGGCAATGAATTTATTTCCGTAGTAAAGTGCCCATTCGGATGATTTCGAGTTACTCGAGGACGGAATTGAACAAACTTTAGTTAGTATTCACAATTTATCATTGATGGTAGGTATACAGGGTGTTTCACAGGTAAAGGGCGAAACGGAAATTTATGTTCGGCTTCAGAAAAATTTCAATAATTCCGAATAAATTTAAATTCTTCCTGAAGCCGAACCTGCATTTCCACTCTTACCAAAAAGTCAATGAATTCAACGTCCCAATAAGTATACGCTCCATAACCAAATCGAGGAAAATATTCATGGTAATGTAATACTTACGGCCTATTTATGCATCATTGTCTTAGTAATTGTCTCAATCATATAGTCTTACCAAGGTGAATAGAATATATTAACTCATCATATTTGGACCTTTATGCATCACAGTCTTTATGCTTAAGAATTATGATATGACAATTGATGATCCGTCAAGAGATCCATCAGTATAGATAGGTACAAAAACGAATCCTCTACATCAGAGAGAATTCTCTATTGCAATCGCATCCTTGTATTTTGAGTCTTTCTTGTCCCAAAGATGGAGAAATTTCTCCACCAAATCTATTAGGGTTCCTTCTTCCAGGCTCAGATTTTTTGATATTTGTTGTCAAATGTAATCAAATTATCAGAATGATGTAATCAATTGTTGACACAGGACACAGCACAGGATGGCACTGATTTTTTGGCGACAAACACAAAATTGAAAGTGATTTGTGCATGTCAAATATGTTGACAGGTCTTCATTTGCGCATTTCTCATGTCAAATAAGTCATGATTTGATGATTATGATTGAAACTGAGACTGAAAATGTTGCATGAATTCACCTATTGAAATCTTCTAAAATTAGAAACTATATCCTTATTGTTGAATCACGTTCATCGTACGGAACTCCGGGCCATGAAGGAATCGTTATTTGTTTTCTCAAAAGATTAGAAGTGCGTACTATACAGAAATACATTCATTGAAACATTTATTGAACTTTGGAAACATATATTCTCTTCCAATACAAGATTATAAAAATAAATACTGATGAGTACAAATAGAAAAGAGATTCATGCATTGATAGATTCAAGTTGAATATGAATTCGAAATCAATTGTTGAAGTACTTTTTCATTCAGCTCGGGTATATAATTATGTATGGGTATATAGGTCTTATTAGGTATATATAGCTAATAAGTTATCTACATTATTTGTGGACGATAACGATGATAATCATCGAAAACTATATAAAAAATCATCGATAATTTTCGATATCATCAATTTGATCGATAAAACAATGATTATTCTTCACTTTGATCTATAACCCTGTATATTGCGCCCAATGTGATCTCGTTCTATCCGGATCGGAATGAAAGTGATGGAACATCCTGTACCGAAAATAATGTTTCAGAGACTTCATTATTTTCGCGAAAACCTCGACTAGAGACAACGGCTCTTTTTGCGAATCGCTTTCCTCCAAAATTAATCTGTCCCTCCCTATCCGGTCGCTTAATATCCTTCTAATTTCGGGAACCATTAATCTTGGTTTGTTGTCTGCTCGTTCCCCGTTCGATTGGAGATCACATAGCAACAACTGGATGAGAGACCTCGTAAAAGGGAGGAACAAGGATCGAGAAGAAGACGTCATGTTGTGTCTCCTGTCTTATGATACTTTCGAGACGCGGAATTGTTTTCGTCGATCCATCTCTAGTTACCGCATAAAAATATTGGATATTATCTCGTTACATTTCAGCCT
Organism: Phaedon cochleariae; assembly: GCA_918026855.4. Lineage (NCBI taxonomy): Eukaryota > Metazoa > Arthropoda > Insecta > Coleoptera > Chrysomelidae > Phaedon > Phaedon cochleariae. Next base: position 7,019,550 of record OU896711.1, read on the forward strand.
GAACACCCCTAAATGATACTTGAGATACCTGGTTGGTAGCTTCTCAATGGTCATTCTCAAGAGGAGTCGAGTCGATGCGTTTTGTCAATCTTTCCTTATCTATCATCGAATGTTTCTCTTTATCTTCATCCCAATTTGAGGTTAGATCATCTTGTTTATGTGGAAGCACAACTTTGAAAGTGTGTAATCAACGTATTACTTCAGTAGTATAATATATAATTCATTTTCGATGTCGTTCAAACTCAAATATGCCCACTGGAGAATGTTAATAACATTTTTAGAACAGCACAGAACATGGCCACGGCCACAGTATGATTTTCAGAGTCTAATAGTCGTGACATCAATAATACACTGTGAATCAGGCCAAGCCAAGTGAATTCATTGGGGCTTGGCAGGTGAACTCCTGAGAAATGACATAAGGTAGCATCTTTGCTATGATCCAGTTGTATAAAACCTCAATGCACAGAATATTTGAGATTCTGTATACCTATACTCCCTTCATACTTTGACCCATCCACTAATAAGTGGGATCTCAATGATTGTATCAGAAGACGAATCGACCTCTCAAATAGCGCAATATATCAGATCCAAATTTCTTTGCCTATCTTAAGCTCCAGAAATACCATCTCGAACAATACAAATTATCTTTATTTTTGTCTTGGAATTGAGAAAAATTTAAATTTAAAAACCTCAAATGTGTGATGGCTTTTGGCTATATGGCCTCGGTGCTCGTTCCATTGGATCAAACTCATTCAATTCCGCCAAAAAACCGACGATTTCCGAAGTCGAATTCGATCGCGAAATAGAAAAGGAAATGAATTCGACTTCGAGTTCATCATCGTATCGTTCGACAATCGACGATCGTGAAAGAGATTCCCCCTGTCGGATGGCATTTTGATGAAACAGAAACTACAACCTAATACACAGCTTGCTTACTTTCATGAAATCCCTGTAGTTTCTCTCTTCCAGAATTTAGAAAATTTGTTATGAATGCCTTGATTCGAGTGGTTCGATTCTGATTCCAACAGTACAGCAGTATTTTCTATTTTCTCTATGCCCAGGAGTCCAGGCCAGAATGGTTCTTTATCAACCACTGGTGCAATGCCAAGTGCTGGTTTCTGGTTCAATAAATGGAGCGCGTGACTTCTTCTTTCTTTTCCTTCATTTCCAAGTTGCGAAGAATCCAAACAAGAGTGATTTTCTTATACTTGCCCAGTTGAGTTAGAGCCTTTTGATACTTATGACAATTCAATGACGATACAGAGTTGTATCGAAACGAGCCAAAAGCATCAGGAGTATGGCTATAGGTGAACTATCGAAACGAGCCAAAAGCATCAGGAGTATGGCTATAGGTGAACTTAATTTCATTGCATGGAGCCTGAATTTCTATGAAGTCGGTGAGATGACAGTAAGTCATCTCAACAATGATGAGGTGACATGTGCGTACACAGTATTACCCTTGCGAACCCATATACAATGCCACAATTTGCGTGTCAATAGTGCTACAACTATATAGTTATATAGTTATTGCTACAAGTTATCAGAGTGGATTTCCAACAACGTGGATATATGTTGTGTTCATCCGTTAGATATACCGAACAGCATTGGTCAGCTTTCAGTAGTCGGTTTTGTATCTACCCGAGTTGGAAAGAAGAAGCATCGAATACAAGGGACCCAGGGTGTGTATATCGACTAACGTATCGACATTCAATGACGTATTTTTCAACTCCAAGACGAAAATCGCAATGTATCGACAATCGATGACGTCTTTATCAACTTCAAGACTAAAATCGCACTGCCAATATGGCAACAACCACTTCTGGTCGGATAATATCAGCTCAGCCCACGAGATGGTCTTTCAGTATGATAGTAGCATGCAAAAGTGTCAGTTTCATACTGATTGTCTATCATATCTTCCAAGGCCAACTAAGCATCTAGCCCTATTAAGCACAACTCAAACATAACTTCAGACTCCACTTCTAGAACGAACCTTGTATGGAATTTTGTCCCATAAACCTCATAGGTCATCTAACTTCGATCTTTGGGTTGAAATATTCTCATGTTTCATTATTTCAATGTCAAGTTTTGAATATAGATGTTCACATTATTTGGCTTCATTGATTGGCCGAGTCGACGATGAAACGTCTTCGTTGCCGAAGCCCAATCAAGTGCTGAACGCATATCGGCCTATATATCTCAAACAGTCAGCTACTTGCTAATAACTTCAATGGGAGTTGTTGAAGGCAGAAGAGAGAATTATACATCAGTTTTAATGCCGTCGACAGATTTTCCCATCTTCTTACAGGAAATTCGCTAGCGAAGGAAATTGTTCGGGAAATGCCTGGTGGCTCTGAGCGGTCGTGATTGCGGTTTTATTTCTTGTTCCTCGAGGAATAACAGGAATTTCGGCGGACACGGGTATGAATATTACGGGAATTAGGGCGCCGAATAGATGTATATAGATATATAGAAGCTCGTTTATTTCGACATGTTAGACGCATCTAATTATTCAGTTGGATTTCGTTACTATGGATTCCTTGTTCATCTCACGTTTGAAGCTGAATGATACAACGAGAAAGCAGTGTCTTATGGTAGTACGGTGAATAAAGAAATAATATTTCATTGATATATAGGCAGCTGGAAAAACCATCTATGATGGAAACTATCTATATGAATAGTTATCTAGAAAGTAGGTCATATCAACATAGTTCTAATATGAAACGAGAACTTTGTATACATATGTTAATTTGTTTGATGTGAACTACGAGACATATACCCCCAATCATTTTGATAGGTATATTGTGGGTATTACTTACTTGTTTCGATCCTGTTCGTAGTGAATTTATTATGCATAATGGATATCTTGCTTTCATTTACTCATATGTAAATTCAACACTTAGCACTTATGTGGAGCTTAACAAGATCCTTCATAGCTGAGTATGATGATGATATCGTCGACAAGGGATACATTGGTGAAATTCACCTGTTTAATTTGAGTAGGTGTATATTATGTGGGATGGTGATCTTTCGGAATAATGTATTCAAGATTAATGAATTTAAAATAACAGCTTCACAAATATGATATATGATATGATATGATTTGTTTGTTGACCATGTTTTCAATGGGCCTGTTTCAGTGAAAACATGTTTTTTTATTATTTCGAAGTACTAACCTCAACTATACCTGATTATGTCAAATTGAGACTTATCAATTCAGAATTGGAATTAATAACATACAAATTCGAAATGATAATAGACACAATCAAATAGGAAATAGTCATTTTCAAATTGAGAATAAACATATTTTTCTTTGAGAATAAACAGTTTCAAATTGAGAATTAACATATCCAAGATGATTAGCACATTCAAAATGAAAACAAACCCGTTCAATCTGGGTCCGAACGATTTCAAATTGGGAATAAACAGTTCCAAGTTGAGAAGTAACATATCCAAGATGATTAACACAGTCAAAATGAATTTTTGTTGAAATAAAAAAAATTGCTGCTCCAAGATGGCGGACAAGATTTGGTCCGGTTCCATTCAAAATTGGTAAGTGGAGGTTTTTAAGGTCGGAGTTCATGATTTTTGTGTCAAAATTTATATAGTCAAGAAGGCGGCATCCAAATAATTTTTTGTTTTTGTATAAATGACGATAACTCCGTTGTTATCAACACAAAACTATTACTGCGACATATCATCTGTAAGAGAAAAAAAAGTAATTTGTAACTAAGTCATAGTGAGCTATGACCTACATTTGAAAAACTGAAGTTGGTGCTGCTATCTCAAATTCTAGAAGAGTTGGTATAAATTTCATATTTTTTTCGAAATCAGTTCGAAAAACTGCCATGAGAATGTGAAATTTCTATTCGAATATTTTCATGAATAAAGAAGTTACGGAGGAGACATGAAAATGATCAAAATCTGTTTTTTGCGTATGAAACAAAACCGAATAGATTTTATCAAAATATTTGTTCACATTATAGTTGGCGTTGACAAACTCCACATTTGGTGTCATTTAACCGACCTCGTATCTCTCACCGTTAAAAAGATACCCATGGTGAGCATGGTAAGAGGGACACACTGTATAGTCTACTGTGACCATGCAACCAATTTTTCCTAACAGCTCTGTAAATTTCTCAAATAATTATTTGAACTTACAATATTTTATAACATATATAGAACGCGAGAAAATTCAACACCCTATATGACTTAACTAATTATGTACTAAAATAAATAAGTTCGGGTAGATAACGAGAAAGTGCGCGTTATTTCAAAGTCAATGCAATCGTTTTATATTTTCGCCACGTCGCGACGCTCAGCTCTTAGCAATTATTGAATATTTTGACCATGGGAAAAAGTCTACTTGACCCCATCTATTGACTTCTTTTCACAGAAACTGAATATTTTTATTCGTTTTCGAGATATTGGTGTGCGGAGTTTCAACCCAGACAGCACAGAATATTCTATGAATATTTTCACAACGTTCAAATATAGGTACTCAATTCAGAATATTCCTAAAGAATATTCAAAGAATGATCATAGAATATTCTCATCCTGAAACGAATATTCTATAGACATTCGGTTTGACATATTCCCAAAATATCATTTTTGAATGTTGTAGGAATATACTTTCCAAATATGCTGGAAATATTCAGAAGCGTATAAAAATCAATGATATTGATGTTCCTATTTTTGTATCAATATTTATAATGTAAAACCTGACACAACCTATCATTTTCTAGCCTCAATGCTGATTATCCCACTGATTCAGTTTTGTCATCTTGCTATTCATTTATCAATGAGGTTCGTGGCGAAGTGGTTGAGCTTTCTGGTTCGTGAATATTCAATCAACAAGATACTAGGTTCCCATCTCCACCGGAGAAAGCTTATTTTAATCTCCTTCCTTCTCTTTCGATATACTAGGAATATTCTTAGAATATTTAAAACAGCCCATCCCGAATGTTCTCAAAACATCCCTAGAATATTTGTATCATATTGGGAGAATATTCTGAGATTATTCAAATATTCTCGAAGAATATCCTATGAGCGTTCTATGAATGACATTGTGCTATCTGGGAAGTGAAAAACCCTGTATATACCCCTTATACGTCATCTCGGAGTGTGTCATGGTGTCTCTGGGTGTGTGTGCGAATACGTTGGGGTCGCCACTAATTGAATTTACGATGACATCTCTCGCGCCCCCTGGCGGCCGTATATCCTAGGAAGACGCGCTTCTATCCGGCACCGAATAGCTGCCGATATTTTTACGGATACGGCTGCTCTGCCGTCACCAAAACGTCCCGTAGGAACGATGATCCGAAACGGAGGGACGGGGGAGGACGAGAAAGGGAGGGGGGTTGAATTTCGGCCCCCTCAGGACCCAAATACAGGGTGTCAATTGATTGTTCCTAGATCATCTCCTGAGAATATGAGGAAGGAAATCGTTGACGAGAAGAGGACGTATACCATTCCTATAATCATCTAGCAGCATTAGTACCATTCAAAAAGTGATAGGTATTCATTCACCAAGGTAGTGAATAATATTTGTGTATTATCCTTATCCAGGGACCAAGATTATTATATGTCCTGTGTGTATGGTGAAAATATTCTTCATTACCAAGATGTATATCACATTTTTTTCACCACTATATATAGCAGTATATTTCAAGCATTATAGTTTTGTGGATCAGAAATATGTACCTATTGTTCCTATGAAAGCGCTACCATCCAGTTCTGATAAAAATTGAGTAGCCAGGACGATGGCAGCATATGACAAGTACATACTTACAAGAAGAGAGAACAATACTTCTTTACAGAAGTTAAAGATAAAAATGTGTGTTTGTTATGTAATACTTCGGTCTCCGAGAGACATCATAAAACTGTACATTTTAATTTTGAAAAATCATTTACACTACATTCTGCCGCCAGAAAGGAGGAGAAACGGAAACAGTTAAAAAACCAGTTGATTGGACAACAATAAATATTTTTCAGTCGACAAAAATGAAGCTGCAACTGAAGCATCGTACCGTGTGTCCCAGATAATTGCACAAAAGAAGAAACCTAATGAATACGGGAAAATGATGAAACAGGCGTTTCTAGAAGCTGCTGATTCGTTATTTGCCAACTTTAGAAATAAAGACGAGATACTTTCAGGCATAAAATCAATGCAACTTTCTGCTAATACAGTGATGAGACGTGTCATAATGAGCAATGATATTTTTTTACAGTTAAAAACTGACTTAGATAACTGTGTTTATTCTTCACTTCAACTGGATGAATCAACAGATATTGTTGACACTGCCCAGATGGTCGTGTTCGTCAGGATGGTTTTTAGTGATTTTACGATTAAAGAAGATCTTTTGAAGTTTATTCCATTGAAAGGACACACTACTGGACAGAAGTTGTTTCCTCATTTGAAAAATATTATTTCTTTCGAGAAAATTTCAATATCGAAAATGGTAGGCTCCACAATCTATGGCGCTCCAGCTATGGTGGGTTGTAATAAGGGTCTCGTGGCGTCATGTCTCAAAATCATTATTACATGACTGTTGGCGAGCAGTGTAAATCACAGAAAATGACCCCACTTAGTCATATAGTGCATTTTTGGTATATCTCTCGCTCCAGCAAATTTCAGGATTCTTACCCAACGATTACGTAAGATACAGGAGTGAGAAAATCGAAAGGATCAAAGGACGAGAAATAAGAAGGAACACTATGGGCGAGATCTATCCCCGAGAGTTAAAAGTTACTGGCAACGTGGCACCATTCGGGAAACGTCAGAATGATGGGTATACCTAATGGCGCGACTTAGCATATTGATGTAGAGAGAAAAGCGACCTCATCCTCTCTGCGAGGATGAGCGATCGCCTAGCACTAATTTCACTCTCGTCGGTTGAGAGGGAAAGGGGGAGCGTAATGAAATTTTTTCGCGGTGATTGACAAACTACTGACGGTTTATTAGATTATCCTGGAATCGTTGTCGCTTAATGGAGTTTAATTTTTCCGAACGGAGATGCGGAAGTATCGATTTATGGCATAACGAGGATCGTTTATTTGATAAGGAACAATTTGATTATGCCATGCATAATAGAACGTTGCCGTTCACCATAATTCTATTCGAATGCCGTAGCATGTTATGGAATGTTGCTAAATGTTGATGTACAAATAATGATCTAACATCGAATGAGATCATATAAGATCTTCTAGTTGTGTCTTCTCGCCCTCCTCGATCTTAAGACGTTGAGGATGTGTGACAATTTCAAGTTGGATAGTAATTCTTGAACAGCGCAGGGTTACGTACTTCGACTGCAGAAGTGGAAGACTTATTAGTTCTGTATGATCTTTCGCAACGTGATATCAACTAATTAGGAACTGAAGTGCGCTTGAAGCATTCGAGACCAAGTCAACGATTTCGGGCAGATGATGAATGTCTAGAACCAGTTGTCGCCAACCTACCTATTCAATGTATGTAAGACAAATGAATGAAAATGAAGTGAATTTGTTTTCTACATGTTCACATTCTACCTAATACATACATTCGATCGAGTCTGGCACCACAGACTCCTAGCCAAGCTTCCATCTTATGGCTTGCCTCCCCAGCTATGTTCTCTGCTAGCTAGTTTTCTTTCAAACAGGTCTCCCCATGTAGTGCTCTGCTTTTATCATAAATGCTGGTGTTCCGCAAGGATCAATTCTAGCACCAACACTATTTCTATTACATATCAACGATTTGTTGAAAGCAACTTCATGTCCAGTACACAGCTTCGCGGATGATACCAGCCAGGCAAATCAGAAATGAACGAGGGAGAAATGTTGTCAACATAAATATGGACTTGGCAACAATTCTCGAATGAGGATTCATTAACTTGGTAGATTTCAATGTAAACAAAAGACAAGCATGCCTTCTCTCTATTCTATATACTATTGAGCTTCTCTTTACAAATTCATTCTATATACCTGTGTGTTGAAACTACTCAGTTTTTTTTCATGAGCATTTTATATGTGAAACTTTATCAGTCCAAGGATTTTTCCCAGGATTCGGTTATTAACCGCCACATATCCCGCTCTGATCTCGAATAAAATTGAGGATTTAAAGTGGGTCGATACACGGGCTGATACCACATGAAAATTCCGACAGCACAGAGAGAGAAAAAAAAGCAAGTATTTGGGAACGTTGGCCTAGCATAGCATACCTAGGGCAGCTTAGGGTTAGGGACTCGTGAGAAGGTATTCAATATTGAAATATGCAGTCCCTTGTCCTCTTTTTTCGGCCACGGTCCTTGGAATCGCAACGTGGAATGGAAGACAGATATTTGCCAGCGTTGCCACAACTACATAATTATGGAATAGTTAATATAATTCTTAGCCACAGGAAATTTCATATGAAAATGATCTACTTAGTTTTGTTATGGTCAGAGTTCAGCTATACCAACATTAGTCAACAAATTGCTTACAACGAGGAACAAACACATTTTTGACCTACTAGTGAGAATTTTAACCAGGAACAGTATCGAAATGAAAATAAAATACGGCGAAATATTCAATTTCAACGACTGTCGATATATTCTTGTCAATAAACACTTGCTTGCATGACTCACGTGGTCCAATTTCACGAATACTTCTGACAGCTGACTGCTTCTGACTTCTGACAGCTTTCCTCATTTGTAAACTGATGAGTCCAGCAAATTGGAGCTACATACTCGCCAAAAAGGTATACCATACCTCAAATTGAATCCGAACAAGGCGTGATATGCAGTTTTGGCAGTCGATACTACTAGCTCTCTAGCAATTACTCTAACAGCAAAACATCCGGCAGATAGTTTTCTTTTAAATTGATTTATATGTGTGTGTGGTTTGCATGATGTTCTTCGTACATCATAACCTCATCAGAGTTGTGATGTCCATTCGATGTAATTGTAAGCTGCCTCTTTCAGGCCATAATAATTTGAAACCCTTTTGAGATCTAGTTTATCTCCTACACTGTCAATCTGCGAGTGATGCCACAGGGCAGCATAATATAACGTAGAGGTAACACAAAGAGCATCTCCCAACAATAGTTCAGATGTACCGCTATTATTGTGGAAAACAATTCAATATACGTCCCTGATATTGTTCTGCACAAGGCTTCATTTTACGCTAGTATCACTAGGCGAGAGTACTTGGACCTATGTCTGTCTGCTTGAATTAACATCAACCACAACATAATTGTCATCAACTGCTACGTCAACTGGATGGAGGATGAATCCGTATAACTCTTTTCCCCTGGACTTGTCAAATTTAGCGTGTTGGATTTATTTTTGTCTCATGGAATATAAAGAGGGAAGAAATAAGAGTTTCGGTATCTATGTAAGAATCAACCTTGAACGTCTCTGAATAATTGTATGTCTGGTTTTATATCTAAGTAATTTTATGAGTTAATGTACACTTTTTTCACTTTTCAAGGTCTTGGTAGATTATGTATTGCTCGTTGATGTTCAAAATTATGGTTTATAATGACCCTGAAGATTATAGATAGATTATGAGTAGGTAATCTTATTGTTATTTCATTTCATATTTCCTAGTCTTCCTAGAGGCTTTTTTCCCAATTATAACCTTACGAATATGCCTTATCTGTAGATCACACCAAGATAAAAGCTATCTAGAAAAGGAATATACTCAGATATATTATGAAAGAAATCATTCATATCAGTGATATGGGAATTAAAATCCTGAACGGCAGTTATTTTTTCAACCATCCCTATATTATGAAGAGATGAAAATTGTGTATACCATATCCAATACTTTCACCCTATCAAGGGGTTCAAAATTGAACGATGGAAAATTGTTTTTTTTATAGACCTCTTGATCGCAGATTAGGTTTCCTCAATTCAGAATATTTTTCCACGTCATACATCCAATAATGAAAGCTGATTAAATTCAAATGCCGTCCTGTTTTCACTCTGGATTCATGACCGATAGTTTAGATGTATAACAACCCAGAAAACTGGACCCAATACCAAACTCCGATGTTGCCATCTTACCAAATGTGCAATTTCATAACTGACTACACAAAACATAACATGAACTCGGATCGGCATTAGCATAATATCCGAATGAAGCTTTCTCCGGATCGAACGTTTATACATTCCGAAGGAAAGAGAGAGAGAGGGTGAGATGAACAGATAGAGAAAGGGATATGTGATTACTCGCGATATCTCCGGGGATGCATCTTGATTAGACACTTGAAGGTGACTAATGAGACTTGCTAACAGCTAATGATTTATGCTATCCGCTTCTTGGCGTTCGTACAGTCATGGTTGGGTGCATTTGTATTCGAATTGGATGCCGGCTAAAGCCATAGCCAAATTGTTCCAACAAGTGTTCACTATCCTGTTTGACACATTACCATAGATGAGACATGGTAGCATCCACAACTTCACAAAGAAATGATATTACCCATCACGAAATAGCAGAAAAGGTGTTGAAATACCATTGGGATCAGTAGCAACAATAGCAACAAAAGCAACAAAAATAGGTTCACATGAAGTCATTTTCAATTTTTCAACCCATACTCACGAATAAATACTAATACAATTGATCTATGGGGAAATGAATTGGAAATAATGAACAGTGACCCGTTATTAAGATGCAATTTTATGTCAATATTGTGGTGGAATTTCGAAGAATGTAAGTAGATGACACAGTACTGTCGCTTCATTGTTCACGAAGTTGTGTTGCCAAGCAACACCACGAGTCCGTCAGGTCGAGTGGTATTATCGTACGGAGCAAATCAATTGAGTTGACAATGAGATATAAAATTATGAGGAGTATTCTGAAGAGAGTGTATTTTTATAGACTATTTCATGAAGCATTGGGAATATTTTTTATAAATGAACAAGAAGCCATATAGCCAAAGTGGCTCATTCTGACTTCTATAGAGCTCTTATTTTCTCTCTTTTTTTCATGTCGAACTGACAGACTTCTCCTCGCTATCCTTAGTAACATAGATAAAAACAAGATGCTGATAGACCAATAAGAACTGAAAGAGAGTTGGTGTTTTCGCGATAATATATGTTGTCTTTGATTTGCGATCGGCCAGATTATATGAGAATTTCAAAATGAGCAAAATAGTCAATACGAACTCCCCCTCTTTCACGAAGTCTGTGGAGAAATTCATGCCAACTGAAGATCGTCGATATGATCAGTTTCCCAAGAAAAGAAGTTGAAACCTTGAAGAATGCATTCAATGCCAAATGGCATCAAATTTCCATTTTCCACTGCATCAAAGGTTATTTCATACGATATCTCACATTCAAAGGAAAATGGTCAAACTGATCAAGATATACAAGACTCAGCTATCGAAGTCTGGTTAGCCGACAGTTCTCAAGATATGCCAATCGAAATGATTCGACATGCTATATCGATATCTCAGAGCTATGTAATCATCAACAACATTGAGCTGTTTTGGAGCATATTGTCCACAGAGAGAAATAGAAAGAAAGTGGCTTCGATTCCTCTAGAATACTCGCCATCAAAACTCGATTAGATTGAGCAGATTTACAGTTGTTTCGCTCGGTGATGGTGTAGTTCTCCAGGAAACAGTCATTTCTCATTTTCGACTCATCTACAATACATCTGAAATTTCCACATTCCATTCTTACGATGCTTCTCCTTTCAGCAAGATCATTACATACAAAGTAATTGTTTCTCTATCCCCACTGGTCTTGAGCCAAGATAATTTCCAGATTTCCTTCTCCGACCCTCATCCTGTAACCTCTCGGCCTTTGAAGACATAAACCTCTCCGCGATTCGATATAATCCAGGCAGATCCAGCCGGAGATCCAGAGCCCATTCCAGACTGACCACAGGCTTTTCGTATTCGGACAAGCTACCCTCGCCATTTTGGCGATAAAATTAAGGCGAACAATTAATTCGGGCTATCTGTAGTAAACAGGAGCGGTCGATTCTTTCTGTGGACCCGAGTCCTTATTTCAGACCCTCTTCGACTTATTTCGGATAGTTTAGATGTTTCTTGGTATCATTTCGTTGTATTTCATGATGATGTTTATTTTCCGAATAGTTCTGGAATGAACTCTTCATAAATAAAAATCGTATATCTAGCAGGCAATCGTCATAGGAGATACTGAGAAACAAGAAGTAGAAGAAGCTATTTCGAAACTTGTTTCAATTTCATTTCGTAACAGACCTCGTTCAAAACTCCGCAGATTACCTTCAGACAGCTACTTCAATGCACCAGAGCATCTCAGTAATGAATAAACTGGAAAATAAAAATACATTTTCAGGAATGAATCGAAAACGTCTGAATTCTTCACAATTGATTTTGATAGATACTTCTTCTTTCGGAATCTCCAATATCTGACGATATAATAACTATGGTCATTTCACCAATGATGTGCCACAAGGGCATTTTCTACGCGATTGATATGATTTTCATTCTCTCCACTTTATTCCCTAACTTTCTGATAAAAATTCTTGAAGAATCCTATCAGACAGAGCTATAGAAACCCATTTGCTCACCGTATCCCCATATGCGACATCCTATTCTTATATGATTATTATAAATTTTTTTACGCACAGCAGAACTTTATTCAAAATTTTTTGCCTATAGAAAATGTTATAATAACTACATGAAGATATATTCCAAATTGATTAAACATATAAACATAACATAATAAATAAATAATGGATTTCCACTTCATCCACTCCACAAGTGAGCTGGGGCAGAAGGAACGGTTGAGACAGCGTGCACATACTGGGCTGCACGTACTGGAGCAAGCATATGCAAGTGTGGGCAGATACCTTCTGTACTGGGGCAGAGTATACATTATGTACTGGAACAGAGTGTACATTCTCTACTTGGGCAGAGTGTGCAGATGGAGCTGGGTAAACTGGAGTTTCATGCTTCTCCACAACTGTGTTGAACATGTCGTGGTTATCTGCGGAATAGTGGACAGTACGAAGGGTGCTATCGGGATCAGCTACGGAGCAGTAGCTCTTCACAGAGTGTTTGAGAGTGTATTCATATTTAATTATTTATTGTACATTTGGCATCAGCGCCTTGTATGCATTGCTGTGCCACCCCCAACCCTGTCGACAAGAGAATACTGAGACATTCATCGTCGGTACTTGGTGAGCAAGCAATGCTTTTGTTAATTTGTTAATAAAAGCCTATCGAAACCTATTTCCTTTCACTACATTTCTACAATTCCATCAAGTACTGACAGCTATTTACTATTTACACAAACACAGAGTCACCATCACGTTCTTCGTATTTGGGGTGAGCCTCTTGTTGGTAAAAAAGAATATTAGCATCCCCACTGACGAGAGAATTCGACGAAATTGAAGAAACCAATAAATCATTGTACTCATTCTACATTGTGCCAAATTTTCGAATATAGATGTCTGCAGTAGGCTGCGTAGTCTGTAGGTGGTACCGCTGTGGTTTGAGATAGCGTACAGATTGTAAGGACATGGTACGATGTCTTTAGCTGCATACGGGCTCATGTCCAAGCCGATCAAGGGGAAGTCAACAATTGTGTTCAGCTTCTCACTGAACTCTACAATCTGCGAGACACTTTTCAGATATAACTAAAATGTTGGGGAACTTGTGGATGAATAATGACTTCAAACATTTTCTTTTCTCTTTACACATCGAGCAATGAGACAAGCTGAGTTGGCCTGATCGCTGTGGTATCAGATTGTTTTCACTTCAATCGCATTTCAAACTCACATCATGCTAGTGTATTATTGAAAATGGACACGCTTGCAGGCATGTGAGGAAGTGAGAACCAAAATGAAGATGGCCCTGCGAAGAGCTCCGTCCTCTGGTTTTTCTTGGTGCTATTTCAATAACAACAACTGCCGAAATCACTTCATTGTGTAGACAAATATAGATTAATTTTTAATTTTGATCATTCCATCCATACATTTTTGATGATTTCATACTTCATAGGTTTATTTTGGCGCATTGTCCTATTTGGGTGTATGGTGAAAGACCTCTTACTGGTGAGAAGCACTTGCAGTTGATTGAATAATCATTTCTAGATGGAATATAATGTCTATAATGAGATTGCATATATTATTTCGTATAACAGAGTTCAGGGAATTCTCATTCCATTGGATCACTTTGTTCCAATCTGGGGACATACCCTTGAACTCAATGGATCATTCTAGATTAAGAAATTATTGTACCAAAATATTTGAAAAATAATCATATGAGAAATGAAATATTATATTTTTATTAATAAAGCTCTTCAGATTACTTTTTTGAAACTTCCTTGAGACGCCCTATACCCTATCGAAGTGCATTCCACATACTACGAAACACTCTGTATGCCGGTATACTGGGATTAAATTCCTCCAAATCCTTGTTAACTGCCACATTCGCATTTGCTTAAAATTCCAATTCGCCGCACTATATTATAGGCTCTCCGCTCTCCCCCATACCGACTGGGATGGTGCGTTACGACGTCTCCAAACTACGGGGGCTCCATAAATATGTAGATCTGCCGGTTGGATGCGGAAACGATGGCAGTTTTGCAACGCACAATGTCTAGGGAGAGACGACTAGTCCTATATACTGCTGTTTTTCCTCGAAATGGGTCGATCATGAACTCTGAATTTGCCTGAAACGTTCAACAAACTCGCCAATAGCAATTCATAATTCACTTTGGGGATCGTTGCTATTTCGTAGTTGAAATTACGCTAGTCGGGCAAGTCACTTCCGTATGGGAATTGAAGTTATGGAGTGTTTATCTCCTTCTTTCCTACTCAGATGGCGTTGCTTTCATATTGCCAATGAAGGACGCCCCTAGGGGAATATAATGCCGTCTTGATTTTTGTTTGGCTAGGATACGCTAAGTCGACGGTCTAAAGACTGCTGGCTGGAGACTGCTCTGCACTGATGAGAGTTGAAGAGCTCGAAACTGGTCTGTAGATGTCTAGCGTGGCCTGGCTAAGTCGAAATCAATAGGCATTCAGGAAAGAATCATTTGTATAAGTTTTCGCTTATACGTGTCGATGCATAAAGTAGTTTTTCTCCAGGAATCTACCATTGATGTTCATCCTATGAACATTGTGTGGAAATGACTTCGAGCTCTTTGGATTTATTCAACATTTCATTACACTTTGAGCATTGTGGCTGTTTCGTATTCATCAAGAATATTTGTTGAGTGGTTATTTAGTAATTCGATAAAAACTATTTTTCATTCTCAACTTTAACACCATGTGCTACGACCTATGTTTATGAAAACTTGAGATGCTCTATTAGCTCAAACTCTCATTGTGTGTGTTAAATAGATGTAACTCAATGTTGGTCATGGCATATACCCAGGAAAGTAGTGGTTTTTGTTGAATATACCGAGAAAGAATTGATATTCGAGAACGATAGGAATACATCATATAGCTGCAGTGAGGAATATCATTGATGGAATCAACGTTACCATGGTGCCAAAGAATTGATGTGCCGATGGAATACACTTCCTATTCGATGCGATTTTGATGAAATACAATTCTGATGTTTTACTGAAGCGAAGAATTACGGTACTGATAATTAACTGTAGCTATGGAATAAGGTTCTGTTGGATTACCATTCCCATATAGTACGGTTCTGATACAATACTCCATCGACAAAATAAGATTATGATGAATCACCGTGATGATGAAATACGTACTGATGAATTACTATTTTGATCAAACACGGTTTTTATTCAATACCATTTTGACGATTTACGTTTTGTGTTTATACATTCCTACAAAATACGCAGCTATATTTCAAATTGCGATGAGAATACAGAACAGAACAGAATATAGTAACTATCAGTTACGGTACCAAGAAATTACCATTCTGATGAAATATTTTCTTATGATTCATATTTTGATAATTTTGGGTGAATGATGAATTGGTATACTAATCTGTGATCAGAGGTCTATAACAATGACAAGTTTCCATCGTTCAAGTGTGAACCCCTTGATACTTCATATTCTTACGTTTTGGGAGTTTCCACCATGGTAACTCAGTCAAATTTTTGGAATAGATGTAGACATTTTCTGTCAATTAATGTCATTCCAGATATCTCATTTTGGGTTCGGTCATATCATTATGCATCCCAGAACTATCAAGAGAATTGCAACAATACAGGGTGGGCCACCAGTAACGCCTCGGTCTCTAGAAGGCTAACCACTTATATTCTTGGAATTCTTCCTCTCTAGGAAGTTGCATGTCAACATAGGCTGCCATTTAAAATTATTTCGAAACATACAGGGTGTCCCCAAAAACCATAAAACACTGAAGTTAGACTTTTTTCTATCGAACACCCTATATATTATTTCATTTTGAGATTCTCCCTGATGAGCTGATTTCAACGACCCATCATACTTGGGGTCTAGCAGTTATAATAATTACTGAAATATAGGGTGTGAAAAATCGAGATTTTCCAAGTTCAAGAATTTTTTGTGTCGAAACTATTCATAATTGGTCAAAACGGCTTACATGTCCCTATCCCAACTTTTGATCAACTATCTACTGACATTTAATTGAAACAAATACAGGGTGGTGCAGAATTCAGAATCTTGATCACCCGGTATATGTTCCAATTAAATATCAGTAGATAGTTAATCGAAAGTTGAGATAGGGACATGTGAGCCGTTTTGACCAATTATGAATAGTTTCGACACAAAAAATTCTTGAACTTGGAAAATCTCGATTTTTCACACCCTATATTTCAGTAATTATAACTGCTAGACCCCAAGTATGATGGGTCGTTGAAATCAGCTCATCAGGGAGAATCTCAAAATGAAATAATATATAGGGTGTTCGATAAAGAAATGTTTAACTTCAGTGTTTTGTGATTTTTGGGGACATCCTGTATGTTTCAAAATAATTTTAAATGGTAGCCTATGTTGACATGCAACTTCCTAGAGAGGAAGAATTCCAAGAAGATAAGTGGTTAGCCTTCTAGAGACCGAGGCGTTACTGGTGGCCTACCCTGTATATAATGAACCATCACATTTGAATCATAAATGTCTTCAATTATACAGGAATGCTCATCACGAATCACCTATTCGCAGGGCGGTACAGTATTCCGCGGGCGGTAAAGTATCACTTTACGCCCGCAAAACCGGGCAATAAAGTGCTACTTTACGCCCGGTCGTGCATAAAATACTTTTCGATGCTAGTGCATGCACCATACTCGCAGGGATTGCTCCAGAAACCTTTTTCCACGTTTTTATCGCACCATTTATTGAAATACGAGACGTTCGTCGAGCGTTCCGTGTTTATAGCCCGTGAAATATGGTCAGTTTCGGGAAGGGTGCATGAATACCGCCATGGAGAAGGGTGAGTGGAGGCAGGGGGTGAACCATTTCAGCTTTTCCTGACGTATTCACCGACTCGGGATTGAGGTTATGTGCTCGCCGTCATAATCGTTTCCTGGTAGAGATGGCGCGCCAGTCCTTTATGATTTAACCTTCCTGCAGGGCTTTATACCCTATGACGGAACTGTTATCGCCACTCGGTAATGACGAGAAGCTCTTATTGGTTATTGCGCTTTCTGCTCCACACCGATACTTCATACATACGGGAAAAGGGCCGACCTATTGTGCCCCAACGGCAAAATGTGTGAGTTCACGGAAATAAATTCGACTCCATTACTCAATCTATCACGTCAGATATACAGTGTGTGCGATTTCAACCCGTAACACCCTCCTAATTCGGAACCCGTCGACTGATTTTCAGATACAGAAATTCCATAGTATGCCACCCAACGAGCTCTATTCGAAAATGTGGACAAATATTTTTTTTATCGATTGGAGCGCACGAGAGGGAATCCCTATAATGTTCAAAGAACATCGTGCGTTCCTAGAGAGGATAGGGACAGGAAGTAGGTATTGGATTTTTTTTTTGAACTTTTGGAGATTATATGTTGTTGGGAATACTTCCACAGGCAATGAATTCCAGAGCCTAGCCGTTCTATGGATGAAGGAGTCTTGATAAAGTGCTGTTCGACATCTTTCGAGGTTGACAACGAAAGGATGTGCTGACTGGGCTTGTGTAGTTCGTCTGATTGGTATTGCTAGTGAAGGGATGATAGCAGAGATTTCCGAAGAACATTTGCCGTGGAAGTATCGATAGAAAAGTGAAAGGTCGCCGACCTTTCTACGGTGTTCCAATGATGTCAAAGAGTGAGTGAGTGTGGCGTCACCCACCAGGCGAATGGCTCTTCTCTGGATGGAATCTAAGAGCATCAGCGTATGTTTTGGTGCTGAACCCCATATGTGGGAACAGTATTCTAGAACAGGCCGTATCTGCGCTTTGTAGATCATGAGAAGCTGTTGAGGTGTAAAGTAGCTTTTCGCACGGAACAAGAATCCGAGTTTTTGTGAAGCAGCTTTTGCGATGGATCTGACATGATTATCCCATGAAAGAGTGTTGCTGATGGAAATACCGAGCATAGATATGGTGGGCTTGGTGGGGATGGTGGAGCCAGACATTACAATATCGGGCATACTGAGTTCCGCCTTTCTAGAGAAAATGCAGGCTTGAGTTTTGGTGGCGTTGAATTCAACTAGGTTGTTCGTTCCCCAGGCTGTGATTTCAGCAAGATCTTCATTGACAGCATTGACCTGCCTGCGCCGTGAGTTTTCAGTTTCCTGGGAAGAAATGGGAATTCTGGAAGAGAACGCAGTATGGAGGTTACTATCATCTGCAAAGCTGTGGATGGGGCAAGTTGTTACTCCCAACAGATCATTGATATAAAACAGGAATAATGTTGGTGCCAACATTGATCCTTGTGGAACGCCAGAATTGATGCCAATGGTATCAGACGATACACCGTCCACCACCACATGGAGCGATCTGCCTGAAAGAAAACTCGATAAGAGATGGCATAGCTGAGGTGCTAAGCCGTATGATGGTAGTTTGTGGAGGAGTCCTTCGTGCCAAACACGGTCGAATGCTTTCGATATGTCCAACGCGACAGCTAGAGATTCCTCGTGTTTTTCTATTGAAGATTGCCATAAATGGGGGACGTAGGCAAGTAGATCTCCAGTAGATCTTCGGTGGTGAAATATTCAGATTTTGTTTGTTGAAGGGATCAAAAACCAAACACGCACTATTAGGCAATTTTTTTTCGAAACAGTGACTTTCCTATTCGATTCAATCATAACTGCAATACCTCCATACGAAATTTAAACGCAAAATCTCATATAGGATGTTAGTTATTCGATGGCATATTTTGATAATTTTGATATTTCGATCCACCCTGTATCAAAATCTGGGGAGTTGATGTAACCAGTGAAGTGGTAATTCGATAGAGGAACAAATCGAATACATAGGTACGAAGTTTCATGGCTGTAACTTCTACAGGAAGGTCTCTCTAGATCAACCAAAAATCAATAAAACTAAAGTTGAGATTCATCATTCTGGGAACTCAAGTAAACTGTATTTCACACTCTACACCAAACAGTCACTTTGAACATTGTCTTGTTTGATAAAGAGCTGTCGAATATAACACGAATAAAATGACAGACAAATATTCTCTAAAGACTGCTAGGAGATATACTGATGTTTAATGTGATCATAATAATACACCGATTTTGGCGAAATGAAATGAAAATTTGAGATTACAATGAAAATTCTCATCTATTGATAATATTTCTCCGAATTAGTCACCATTATCTATATTTTCTAGAAAAAAGTTATGGATCATAATAAAAAACTTCGATTTCAATTTCATTACATATTGGTTGACCTAGAGAGACCCCTTGACCTAGTAGTTACAGCGATGAAACTTCGTTCCTATGTATTCGATGTGTTCCTCAATTGAATAACTACTCCACTGATTATATCAACTCCTTAGATTTTGATACAGAGTGAATCGAAAAATCAAAATTATCAAAATTCGCCATTGATTTATTATTCTCTGACGTATATCCAATATAGAAGCAAGCTCGGTTTCGTACACCTTTTGCTCCAAATAGCCCCTAAAAAAGAGTCTGAAGGTGTCATATCTGGCGAGCGGAATGTCAATTCCGTATATAACCTCAACAGCCAATCCAACGACCATAAAAAATGTATCCAAATGGTTTCTCACTTGTCTGTAGTAATGTGATCCATCCATCTTGTTGCAATACAAAATTGATATCGAATTCATTAGGATTTGCTTCGATAATTTTGGTGATTAGAGAAGCAACAGTATTTTCCAGCATATTCAAATACAGACCCGGTTGAATTTTGTTCAATAAATAGATATTAATGTTTCTGTATTCCAGGCAATTATGTTTCGCCTTCTTGTGGTAGGTGAAGATATTGGTATAGGTATTCCTCAGGAGCTTCATAACGATGTGTTACAATTCTTTTCCCAGATGGCGCCCAGTCGGCATCTTTGAATATCTATACACTGTGTCCATAAAGTCACCCCCCCCCTGGTTAACTATTGAACGGATGGGATTTTTTTTCTCAATTTTTTTTTATTCCAATGATAGATTCAGTGCTATATATTGTTCCAAAAAAAAATATGTATCCTCCAAAATGGCGCCTGGGCGCCATTTTGAAAGATTTTTTTAAATGGAGTGGGGGGTCGAAAGATACCTCGATTGAAAGGTCTTTCGATTCTCTATACAACCTCAGAATCTCAGACAAAAATATTCATCCAAAACAAAATGGCAGATGATAACGTTTGAAATCTCACACCAGAATTCTTTCGACTGGATGGCTATTAAAGTGGTCGCATGTGATCTTCAAATCTTTATTGGCGTATGAAGATATCAATAGAAAGCCATTTTGAAGAGAATAACATGGTAGTCACGTGGAATAAACATTGTTCTTTATTTTGAATAAATATTTCTAAAATTTTGCAGAATTTGGAAAGACATCAATCGAGCAAAGGTATAATTGACTACCATGTTATTCTCTTCAAAATGGCTTCCTATTGATATCTTCATGGATAAAGAACTCTTCTTTACGCCAATAGAGATTTGAAGATCACATGCGAGCACTTCAATAGCCATCTAGTCCAAAGAATTGTGGTGTGAGATTTCAAACGTTATCATCCGCCATTTTGTTTTGGATGAATATTTTCGTCTGAGATTCTGAGGTTGTATAGAGAATCGAAAGACCTTTCAATCGAGGTATCTTTCGACCCCCCACTCCATTTGAAAAAATCTTCCAAAATGGCGCCCAGGCGGCATTTTGGAAGATACATATTTTTTTTTTGGAACAATATATAGCACTGAAACTACCATTGAAGCAAAAAAAAATTGAAAAAAAAAATCCCATCCGTTCAATAGTTAACCAGGGGGGGGGTGACTTTATGGACACAGTGTATACTTATTTCTTCTGCATCAAAAAACCCGTTCATGAAAGAGTTCTTCAATAAGAGTTCATATTTTGGCGAAAGGGCAAAACTTTGGTGGACTCGATGTAGGATTTACTCTCTTCCGCCAGAATATTCAATTGAACAAAAATATCGTTTTTAAACAGGGTGAGGAATGATTATTGGGCGGATTGTTTAGACCAAAATATAGGCGATAGGCCTCATCAAATTGATGCTATGACAAAAGATTCATGACGGTAAAGTTTGATTATTTTTTTTAGTTTTTTGGTAATAATTTCACTGTATATTCATCAATTGTTATGAAAGTCGGCACATACGCAAGATTTCAAACATTCATTATTACAGATTCAAAAATGCCGGGTTCGATGGGATTCCTTCAAACGACTACGGAGATATGGCAAATAATAAAACTACTCAATGAAAAATTTATATGATCAGATTTTATTGATATAACACGATTGAAATCGAATGAAAAAATATTTCGAGTGTGCATCATCAAATATACTGGGTGACCCAATTCCAAGTCATTCGATTGCATAGTTGATTTTTCACAGATGAGACATTTTAGCTGGGACACGGTGTATACTGTGCTACAGTGGAGATGCACAAGAAGCAGTCATGCATGTTGAAATAGTCTCATATTCATAAACATGATACAATAAAATGTCATCAGATCAGATATGATCTAAAAATGCACAGTCTGAATTATTTCAAGAAACAACCTCTTGATATATTGCTTCTACGCTGTGGATGACTTCAGAGAAAATTTTCACGTACACAAACAACTCACATCTCCTTAGCTGTCCACTAATTGGTTCGGTTCGTTGTCTATATTGATGATTTTTAAATATTTGAATTTTGTAAATATCTTACTTTGTGATTTTAAATTTGAAATTGAGATTTGTAATTTAAAATTTTAAATTCGTAGATTTGTGATTGTAACTTTTTTAATTTGTACTATTGTAATCTCCATGTTTTTTAAATGTAAGCCTTCTTGTATCTTGTATCTGACCTGCTACAAACATACATTTTTGTTTAACGTAGTTGAATAGATTTGTATCTATGTATCTATCACGATGTTCTGAATATTCGAGATAATTCTGTTGCTTCATTGTTCACGAAATTGTGTAGCTGAGCAACACCACGAGTCTGCCAGGACCTACCTACCTATTTCAATGTATTATCAAGTTTGAGCAACTCGGAAATCTTCGCTCATTACAGAATCATATCAACTGATAATCAATGAATCACAATTCATTATTCATTATTACCTTACTCAGAAACCACTTTCATGGGGACATAAATTCAACTTCTGAAAATCATGACGACTCGACACTGACAGTGGTGACAAGTGTATCTTCACCCTCTGAAAGACGTAAAACCTCAAAGATGTGCGAAACATCGCAGAAGGACAATTCTCTCTAGGCGAGCCGGCAACACTGCTCACCATCCCCTCTATATCCCTCGCGTTCATTGATAACTCCATCTGGAAGAGCGGGAGAAAAACAACCCTCGACGATTGATCGCCCCGACATTCATCGAAAGCCGTTCATTATTCCGAGGTCTTGTTCGTCCTCCTTTTTTCATTATTCCTTATGAAAAATCAATTATTGTTACTCGCCCATGTTTATTGTGATTTATGGGTGCCATGACGGTATAGAGGTGAACGCAGATTGGATTGATGGCCCCTATCGATTCACGAGCAGTGGAATCAGGTGCGGTGTTTGTCCTACACCTGAAATTGAAATTGTCAAACGATCGGGGGTGTCCTTCGAATAATCAGTCGATCTAGATGGACAAGATGGCAATTTATTCTCTCGACCCCTGATGATGATTATTCTTGATGGATTCATTAAGTTTCGAATAATATGTCTATACCGGGTGTATATGAAAGGTTTATGATACATCTTTCCATGGTGCTATTCTGTGGGATCTATTAGCGATCTAAATCGATAACATTGACAGGTTACATCGAGGTCACTATTCTGTAGCATGTACAGGGTTTATTACGTAACAAGTTCGTTAGAAGTTTTCGATGTTCCCTCTTGAATGACATTCTGCAAATTTGGAACGTCTTGTGCAACATGAACAACCTATGTGGCATATCGCCAGAGGCATAGCACTCTTTTTCGAACCGAAGTGGAAACAAATGACCTTATTTCAAATGAAATACCCTGTTTTGTAATGAATTCTTGCGATATATATAATGAAAATCCTGATATGTGCCCCTACAGTTATTATTCTCAACCATTTCAAAAAATTATAAGATTTTTGTAGATTTTAAATAAAGTCTTTCTTTTCAAAATTGTCGATATTGAATCTTTCGAATATTCAACAGAGTTATTATATTTTTTATCTCTTGGAGCTCACGGAATAAAATCCTTATAATATTCGTGGAACATCGTGCTGACCTAGGGAGGATAGGGAGAGGAGTTAGGTGTTGAAGTTTTTTTAAAATTTTGGTCATAAGATTTTTGGATTACTTCCATTGGCAGAGAATTCTAAAGCTTCGCCGTCCTATCAACGAACGAGTTTTGATAGTGTGTTATTAGAAGTGGAATAGAGAATTTGACAAACATTCGTACAGGGTGGTCAAGAATATCTTGTCGTTCTGAACTTTCCGAATGCGCCTTTTTCATTCTTCTCTTCATTTTCCAACTTTACATGATGAAACGAATTTTTAGCCTATAGAGACACATACTTGGATGAGGAAAGTGGTCTGAATTTGCTGTTTCTACGTTTCATGGACTGGAGATGTTGGGATGTGTTAAAATGAGAATAGCTTGAAATGTAATTTCGTTTTTATATATTGGTCATGATACAATGATACAATTCTTAGGGTTCCATGATAAGCCTTAGAAGTTGCTGATCATAATGAATTTATTCCTTTAGTTTACACCCCGTATAATTTACCATTTCACGTTAGCCAAAAATAGGGGTCCAATCTGAAAATTGGTCATCCGAAAAAGGCAGGTCATAAAAACTGGCCAATTTCCGAGAGGGCGAATTAACCTTCCAAGATGGCCACTTGACCGCACTACTCAATTAGTTTTATAGACATTGTTCATAGTCAAGCTCTTTATTTATATGACACTGAATGGCAGGTAGAGGAGAGTTGATTTCTGCACAAGGAGATGAGGAAAATGTTTCTAATCAATCACTTTTCTGAAAATCTTGATCTTAGTGCTGATCGAGGTGCTGATGCACCAAGAAGATACTCAACTCATTCTTGATGAAATTTTTTCATTGTGGCAAGCAAAGAGTTCGTTTACATGTGAAAAAACTACAATAACTCCTATAATTCCTAGTGAGGAAAATAAGAATACTAACACCTAAGTAATCTATAGGCATGATCAAAAAAATGTCATATATAAACTGGAAAACTTATATTGGGCATTTGGGATTAGTACATTAGTCGATTCGTTAGAAATGTACAGTTTTTTTTATCGCTTGGAGCGCACGAAAGGGAATCCCTATAATGCTCAAAGAACATCGTGCGTTCCTATAGGGGGGATAGGGACAGGAGGTAGGTCTATTGTACAATTTTGACTTGCTACAAACATTCAAATATGTAACGTAGTTCAATAAACTTTACTTTACTTTACTATTGGAATTTTTTTTTAACTTTTGGAGATTATAATTATGTTGTTGGGAATACTTCCACAGGCAATGAATTCCAGAGCCTAGCCGTTCTAAGGATGAAGGAGTCTTGATAAAGTGTTGTTCGACATCTTTCGAGGTTGACGACGAAAGGATGTGCTGACTGGGCTTGTCTAGTTCGTCTGATCGGTATTGCTAGTGAAGGGATGATAGCAGAGATTTCCGAAGAACATTTCCCGTGGAAGTATCGATAGAAAAGTGAAAGGTCGCCGACCTTTTTACGGTGTTCCAATGATGTCAAAGAGTGAGTGAGTGTGGCGTCACCCACCAGGCGAATGGCTCTTCTCTGGATGGAATCTAAGAGCATCAGCGTATGTTTTGGTGCTGAACCCCATATGTGGGAACAGTATTCTAGAACAGGCCGTATCTGCGCTTTGTAGATCATGAGAAGCTGTTGAGGTGTAAAGTAGCTTTTCGCACGAAACAGGAATCCGAGTTTTTGTGAAGCAGCTTCTGCGATGGATCTGACATGATTATCCCATGAAAGAGTGTTGCTGATGGAAATACCGAGCATAGATATGGTGGGCTTGGTGGGGATGGTGGAGCCAGACATTACAATATCGGGCATACTGAGTTCCGCCTTTCTAGAGAAAATGCAGGCTTGAGTTTTGGTGGCGTTGAATTCAACTAGGTTGTTTGTTCCCCAAGCTGTGATTTCAGCAAGATCTTCATTGACAGCATTGACCTGCCTGCGCCGTGAGTTCTTAGTTTCCTGGGAAGAAATGGGAATTCTGGAAGAGAACGCAGTATGGAGGGTACTATCATCTGCAAAGCTGTGGATAGGGCAAGTTGTTATGTTAGTTGGAATGAGTATAGGTAACCGACTACCTGTTGGTGATATATTTTTCTCTAGCTGACATTGAACAGTTTGATTTGAATGAACAGTCTATTGTTTTCAGAAATACTCAATTTATGTGTGGACTATTTTTTTGTGAGAGGTTAAATATTTGTCAGAAGTGTGCCGTGTATTTGTTCAATGATTCAATACACTGCCTATTTTTCGAAAATAACTGTTTTCATTAGAAGGGTATTACTGCACTATCATGAAGATTTCGAGGCACCCTTCTAGGGATGCAGGCTTCCTTGGTAAATAACAGTTGAATCGCTGATTTGAGTGAATGAAACGAGCTGTGAGAATGAAGCAATTGAAATTCAGTATAAAAATTCACGAGATTCACATGGTATATAATATCATAATATTCTCCATACAGCATTTTTTATGCGAATATCTGTAAAAGTGTGAAGAAGTCCATACTGCTCAAAGTAGAGTGGTAGTATTTGAAGGAAGAACATATCCCAAAATCATCTCCACGACACTTGATAGATGTTACATTCAAGGGACATGTTCGTTGTAAGTTGTAAGTGAATTTAACAGGTTTTTTCAAGAGGGCCCTGTACCCTCTAATACATCCTCAAGAGGTTTTCATGAGGTGAAAAACCAGATTTTCATCAAAAAACGTCTGAGTGCAGGAAGAGGTTAGCTGTCACTTTCAAAGTAAGAACTTCAAAAGTGTGGGTGACAAGATGTCAACACGACAGATGACAGGTGTAACTGATCAAGATGTTATTCAAATAGACATGGGATCAGATGAAACAACTTGAATGAAACATTGTGAAAATAAGAAAAAGATATCTTGCTTACCTATAATTCAACCACTTTATACCGACAATATCCGATTGCCACAATCTTCAGAGGAACTTGAAATAATTCCATTTTGATACCTCTATCACCTTATTTCTGGAAACAAAATCTCATTCACAACAGATTGAGAATTCAGTCACCTATAAAGAGGAATATTCATTTGATTTGTTGTATAAAAACTCTAGATCTCATGAATCTATCGAAGGATCCAGAGCAATCCATAGAAATGAACCTTACTATACCTCCTTCGACAATACTTTAATCAACGCATTGAGCCCAGCTTCTAGATGCCTATATATATATACCTCTCGACCTCCTCTCGACCTTCCAGAAGCTGCTACTGGATTTTCTTTATCGGCAGACGTGAATGGGATCAGAAAAGGGTCGTAAAGAGCCCAGGAATTGGGTTATTGAAGAAAAATTAGTTGCTAATTGGTCCGATCGAGTCAAGAAGGCGATACTTTGAGACAGTTCCATTTTTAGTCCAGGAGGGTTTGCCATAAGTATATACATATAGAAACAACCATAAAAATCCTGGATTGGATTATTGAAACCATCAGGCAATGCGACATTTTTTGTTTCTTTAGGTGGCTTATTTTATCGGAGTTATCAGCGGTGATGATATTAGTTGTGTTTTATTTGTTCCATTCTGGTAGCGGTGGTGGGAACAGAATGACTTTTACAAATAAAACGAGAAACTTCATGACCTCTTGCATGGGAGAATTTACATTAAAGGTTCCATTTGTATATGGGGGATCCAAATATTTTCGAAATCATAATACAAGAGTAAAGAATCTAGAAAATGATTGAACTAATATTTGGAGCAGTGATTGTGGTTATTAAAGAAACTTCTCTGAGATCAAGAGAATTCATTTTATCTGGGAATGAACATATTATTAAACTAGAAAGAATCATGAACTTGTGAAACTCACAATGGAAATGTCTTCTAAATGTCTTTTACTTTAGAAAAATTTCGTTTTTCTTCAATTCAATTCGTTTTCTCAGACACCTGTCAATAGTCTTTCTTTCACGCCATTCCTTGTAGTGAGACGGAATGAAAAGTAGCAACCGGAATCGGAAAAGTTGCAAATGAAACGACACATTAAACTGATTCCGGTGGCGGAATCGGATAAATAAAACGCAACTAATATTAGCCAGAGGAAGATACATCAGAATGATCTTTTTTTCTGTGTTTTCAGACTGAAAAAAAGTAGTGTATAATATAGAAAATACTGATTACTGAGGTTTTTTCTACTCCTCTTTAATTTGGCTATCTATAAGAGCGTGTTCTTCAATTTTATGGAACTACTATTCATTATAATTTCTATAGTTCGGCTAACTACAAAAGCGATGTTTTATATTTTTGTAACTATACCGCACTGCATCAGTGAAAGTGGGTATTTTGCGGCATGTTGCCTTCCTTGGATGTTATAACCGTTTATAAGACTGTCTTCTCCGAGAATTTCATTTCGAACGAGTACTTGGTGCAAGACACTCGTCTTTTATTTTGTAACAATTTCATGCGAGTACTTGATGCAAGATACTGTCGTTTCTCTTAGAAGATTAATTCAATTCGACGTTTTGGAGTAGGCTAAAGTACTTGGTACAAGACACTGCCGTGTCTCTGGATATACAGAGCATATTGTATTTGATTATTCGAAGGAATAGACACGAATGGAATAAGAATATTCTCTCTATATTATCGACATCAAAAAATGGATATATACATAAAAAAATACATTGAGAATTCGCATTATCTATGTGATAGGAATAATAATTTTTCTCAGTATATTCAGCAGAAAACAACTACTTTCTTGGCTATATGCCACGACAAACATTGAATTATATCTATTGAACATACACGATAAGAATTCGAAAATAAAATCTTGTGCCGTTGAGAATTTTCATACATCCAAAAACAACAGAAACGTTTGGTGACGGTACATTTGAAATTTTGGTCATCATCATTCGCCATTTTATTCGAGAAAATTAAAACGCTCATCCTCTGAAGATCCCGATGAGTATAATGGACCACAATTATTGAATTACGTCAATTCTGCGTTCTGAAGTGGTTCATAATCAGAAGAAGATTCCGTTAATACAAACATACTAACAAACTATGATACAAGCATACATCATACCAAGCTGATGAGAGCGTCACACCATTTCAAGGAAAAAAATAGATATTCTCAAAAAAGCCTAGAGAAATCGAAACTGTGGAAAACAATGTTATGCCCATAACTCAAAATCATTCCTCTTGGAGATAACATTACGTATCATATTCTCTCATTTCCGGGTTTTTCGCTACCACTATTCCAATAAATAACCGCCCCACATCTCCTGTCATTTTCTCCCCGAATATCGCCGATAAATCGCCACTGACCATCCCCAAAACTGACGATGATCACGTGTCGAACTCGACCCCCCCCCCCCCCTACCCCTTCCTTTCTCCCGAATCCAGATTGATGGCAGCGGCAGTTCGCAGAGAGGAAACGCTCATCCTTCTCTGAAATATATTTTTATTGTTGTTGCGGAAGTCGATCACTCATATTTATGAGTATGTGTCATTGAATTGCACCCAAAGAAGAAAATGATACGGAAGGATTGGGGTCATTCAAACGGAGGTATATGGAATTTGGTATCATACGTGATGATCAAAGACTGATTTGGTATATGGTACTATTTAGTACTAGCTTCTACCATGATACTAATCTGAATCGATGGGACTCAGGATCCAGTATTTGAAAATTACTACATACAATGAACTCTCAATAACTGAAAACAGGCTTCATTTAAATAATTTAATACAAGGAGAGTTGAAATGTAGTTCACTACAACAAAAATAGGTTATTTGTTGAGCCCTGTCTGTAGATGAACTAATTCAGGTAGTATTGAATCGTGAATTTTGATTGCGCAGTAGACTGAAACGTCAATGTCATCAATAATGTCATTCGTTTGTGAAGTTTTTACATACGTGATCAAGTATCTGAATAGCAGAAAATCTAAAGGGTATCTCTCATGCAGTAATACATTTTTTCTACTCCTTACTCGGTAAGTACTTCATTTTGATACTGATTTGAGGGAGGAAAACACGTTCTACCTCCCTAGGGAGGTAAGTAAATATTTACCTCCCTAGGGAAGCAAGTTAAATAAACTTCATAATTTAACCTAAAAATTGAACTCTTTATTTTAAATTAACATTTATAGTACAATTTGAAAAATTACAGTTTGAAAAATGTGGGGAAACCTCTTGCAGCTGTTTGGACACTTCTACTGTTGTGCTTATGTTATCAGAAATTCTTGTTACAGCGCTGGTCAATGTGGTAGGCAGATGAATAGCAGATGAATTTGAATCGCTGTTATTCTTGTTATAAAAAATTTTGTTTGCCACCTCGTTCTTATTGCAAAGACTATCAGCAACATAACCTTCAGCAACCGTCTCCGACTTCCAGCACCCATGTCTTTTAAGAGCTAAAACACTTGAACCAGTGTTAGCTAATAATGTGGCAGACGTTCTTCTAAACGAATGGCCGGTATAAGCTTCAGCGTTAGGCAGTCTGAGAAATTTTGCTATTTTTGTGGGAATAGCTGAAAAAGTGTTCTTTCCCACAGGCTGATTCAAGCATTTGCCTTCTTGGTATCTCAAAAAAAAGCGTTGTTGGGATCTTTCAACCAACGATCTCATTTTGAGATATCTTTTAAAAATGTTTAAATGGCAGATTTTACTGTCTTTGTCTGCAGTGATGGTGAATCTTCTAGATGTACCATTTTTTGAATCAGGTATATTGATTATAATTAAATTTTCCATTTCCTGGACATTCTCTACACTCAGATCGCATAATTCTTGTGAGCGGCATGCTCCAGCAATCCCGACGACCATCACTACCTTCATTAATAAAAAACTTCTATCGTCGGCTTCTGTCAAAAATTTTTCTATTTCTTCTCGCGTGAAAACTTGAGACTTTTTTGGCTTATAGCCATCATTTTTTCTCTTCAAAAACGCCTTTAGTTTAAGGAATTTGGAAATATCTACATTGTCTTGAATGGATAACGTCGATTTTAGCATCGAATACTCACTCCATAAACTTGCAGGGGACTTTAGGGTCTGTGACTTCTCTACAAAGTACGCCAGCAAAGAGTTCTCGGTAATGCTTTCACCACTTGCAATATTACTGCACCAAGCCTTGAAGTCCTTGTAACACCGATTGTACCGTTCCTTCGATTTCTGAGGTAATAGAGCAGCACAAGCTGCATTCGCAACTGCATCGATATCCATTATTTCGATTTTTTTAATAAAATGACACTGACAGAACATTTGTTTGATTATAAACAATATGAATTCCATAGCGATCAACGTGTAACACTAGGAAACCTGTCATACATACAGGGTTTTTCAGTTAGATTAGTCAAATTATATAAGTAATTGAAAAACATTTTTTTTTAATCTAAGGGAACTGGAGTAGAAAAAATATAATACAAAACTCGGGAGGCAGTGTTCTTGACCAGTCTCGGACTATTTTGCAAGCCCTCGCTATCGCTCGGGCGCAAACAATGTCCTCGACTGGTAAGTATCACTTGCCTCCCTTGTAGTGTAAATAACTATTATTTACAACAATATATGTAATGTTGTCATTACTAACGCGCGCGGTGCATCGGCATCATACAACTGAGAGTACCCTTGATTCAAGAGTACCTACATACTTTTTTGTTGATAACATGTGTTTATAAATACTTATACATTGATTTTAATTTCGATTTTATTTCTAAATATTTTTTATTTCATGATTATTCATCTCAAGTTCATTTAATTCTGCATTCTGTTGTTCTTAAAGTTGTTCTTGACTCTGTTCTGTTCAACTATTGAGATACATCATCTTATTTCCATATGTTCCCATCTGGGTGCAATAATAAATTGAGTATCTCGAAACAAGTTTTTATTCACTCATCGAGTATCTTTCATTTATTCATTTCAATTTTCAATTCGTTTCTATGTACACTGTACACTGTTTGTTCTGGAATGAATGAATATATTATTATCTTGAGCAACTCTTTTTCAGTGGTGTCACTCTCTTCAATCTGTAGAAGATGACTAAACTAATAATGAACACTCTGAAATATCTGTAGCACACATGTATCCTCTCACTTTTGGTGATCGATGAAGATACAGTGGACTAGTACGGTTGAGCACATCAATTTTTGAATTAAAAGTCCAACTTATCAACGATTTGTTGGAAGCAACTTCATGTACAGTACACAGCTTCGCGGATGATAGTACCCTCCGTACCGCCTTCTCTTCCAAGGCTCCAATACCAGCCAGGCAAATCAGAAACGAACGAGGGAGAAATGTTGACAACATAATAACTTGGTAGATACCAATGCAAACAAAACACAAACATGCTTTTTCTCTAGAAAAGCCGATCGCACTGTGCCCAACATAAGCTTGTCAGGAGTAACCGTACCTTTGAAGACATTCATTTTGATGCTTGGTATTACTATCAGCAATAACCTCTCTTGGGAAAATCACGTGAGATCAATTACTGAAAGTGCATCCCAAAAACTTGGTATTCTGTTTCGGGCCATGAGCTATTTCACTTCTAGTCAGCTGCTTATGATCTATAAGGCACAGATCCTACCTGTCCTGGAATACTGTTCCGATATTTGGGGTGCAGCAACCAAACATACCCTGAAACTGTTGGATTCTGTCCAAAAAAGGCAATTCGTCTCGTGGGTGATGCCTCGCTCACAAACTCACTGACTTCTCTGGAACACCGTAGAAAAGTTGGCGATCTGGCTCTATTTTATAGATATTTTCATGGACGATCCTGTTCTGAAATATCAACAATTGTTCCTCCCTAGGCAGTCCCCGCGAGATTAACCCGTCGAGTTGAGGCCTCGCACCCCTTCGTGGTCACTTTGGAAACCTTCAGAACATCTCATTCCAAAGATTCGCTCATCCAACGAACAGCGAGGCTCTAGAACACATTGCCAAGGGAGGCGTTCTCCGAGGCATATAACCTCCAAAAATTTAAGAAGAACACCAATTGCTACCTCATGTCCCTTGGTTCTCACGATGTTCTCTGAACATTACAGGAAATCCCTTTTCGTAGGAACCAGGACATAAAAAAAACTACACGTAAGATAACTTCTAATGTGTGGCTTACATGAATCACCCTGAATATTGATTATATATTTGAGGTTCATTTCAAATCTGTAACAAATCGAAAACGATCTGCTATCCCACTCTGCTAGTTCAAATCTTTATCTTATTCGACTGGTAACATCTCTCTCGTCTGTCGAAACGTTTACATTTCTCAAACGAGTCGAATCCACAGGAGCGTTAGTAAGTAAATTTGATCGGGGAAAAGCATTTTGAGTTCCCGGAAAAGTTTATGCAAGCCGTTCCGGAAACTTCGTAGAACTCATTCTCTCTCTCTCTCTCTCTTCCTCTCTGTGGGTCTATTTTTCTCTGACAGGACGTCAGTTGTCAGTTCGATGACTATTATATCTCCGTTTCGAGATTGCCAGAGAACTGAGTAGTGAAAGCCCTGGAGGCGCGACTCTTGATTTATTTCCAGTCGGCTGGTCCATTATACAGGGTGGCTGAAATTGGTGTTGTTGGGATATCGTGAACCGTAAGAGATACAAGGTCGGTTGAAGATGCCGTTTTGAGATTAAAAAAAATCGAATACTTCCAAAGATTTGTGGAGAAACCGAATACTCGCGATTTCATCTCTATTTTATGGCGCCAATTGAATAAATATTACAGAACGAATTACACATCCGCATTTTTTTTGTTCTACAAGATTGTGTTATCATATTTTCAAACCAAAGTTTCGTCTTTGATAGCTGCCATCATCAACTCTGCTTTTTGAATACCGCTAGTAAAGGAGACTAAATTCGATCAACTCAATTCTCAATTCAAGTTATTTCAATACGTTCATTGATAATAATATCGATAATAATATTTATTCCATCCTTTGATTCATCACAAAATGTATAGGACAAGTCAAGTCAAGCGTTCAATGATTCTGACTATTTCATCATTTCTGTAGCTTATTATTCAGAACCAGTTGTTGAAAATGAGACAACCATTTCAAATTACTGTAATAATTTAACTCATATAAAAAAATCGCCCATAAAGTTTGATATCGGTTATAAATCCAAACGTATCTGTTTGGCAGTGGATTAACTTTCATTGACCTTACGAAATTTCAAAGTAGACCAGAATATCTGCAGGAAAAATTGGTCTTGATCTGAAAAATGAAATAACTAAACACTGCCATTGGGCTAGAACTATTTCTACTCTAGCCAAAGCAGGATTCTCGGAACAAAAAATTATCAAGCTGACTTAGCTGACCGGATATTCCAAAGCAAATTCTCTGAAGCCATACCTTCAGTTAGACTCACATCATCATTCCTCTTCAGTGACAAATCTAAGAGAGGCAAATAATCAAATTCAGCAGTCTTCTTCAGATAGGATTGCATACCAAAACTGTAATTCCACTAATTGTACATGTAAATAATGTTTCCTGTCAAATGTACTTCTTGTTCGATGAACTACTGATTCAATTTAATACATTATGTTCTATTTACTTTTGATCAATAGTTCATTTCTTTGATTCGTGAAATTATCTCACTTGTCATGTTATTTACTCTCATCAATTATCAAAGCAACCAAGTTTTCGTGCGAAAAAATAAAAACCTCTTGTGATAGTAGCCTCAAATATGAAGCTTCTCAATGATTTCGAATTTATTCAGTGAAATTATGGATGATATTGAAAAATAATGTCCGAATGGCGCTCCAACAAAAATCACTGAATGAACAGTAATATCACCACCCTCAGTACCCTCTTTAATGTCGGAGAACGCTAAAAAGAACTACTTTACGTCTTCTGAACCAGACGATAGAGTGTAGCTTTTCGCCGGGCGGTGCAAAGAAAAAGTTCCCATCTAATCCCATAAAATGCTCGTATTCTCCGTTGTCCCAGTGGAAATTCTGGATTCAACAGTGTCGCGTTGGCAAGAAGCGATTCCGCTTATCTGGTTCCCCATTGTTTCCAAAATATTTCACAGTCGGATAAACTTATCGTGTCCGACCTATTTCATTTTCCGTTTCGGGCGAAGATAAAGTCGCCCGTTTCAAAACTACCGACGGCGAATGCTACATGCTACCCATAAACTATCTTTTTCACCTAGTATTCGCCGATATTTTGGCCAATATACGGACGAGATAGTGTGTTGACCGTGGCGATGTGACCGATAATTCACCAGTCTCCGAGGACCCATAAAAACGACGTATAGAGGGTTATTTCGAGAATAACAGGGATAACGAAGAAAAGAGTCAGCGAGCTTCTCGAAGGAATTGAAACTGACCCATCAAACGATGAACTGCAGGGCAGTCAGTGGTCCAGTGCTCTCATAGCAACGGTGAAAAGCTGTGGGCTGGCCTTTCAGATTCTTTTAAGTCACTTTGCCAGTGAAAATATTAACTTTGCGCGGGAAAGACTAGAGCTTCAAATAGTTCTCTCCGAATAGGTACCAGAGTATGATTAAAATTCTATAGTTATTACGATATTTTGTTATATAGAATATTTCCTCAATTGCCTAAGAACATGACCCATGAATGATCATTACACATTATGTGAAAACAACACATATAATTGTGAGAACACGAAGTGAAGTCAAAGCAAATCTCATGCTTATCTTATAGCACATCTATGAGTGAGTCAGTCACAAGAAATTATGAACTTTAAATCCAATGAATCTGAAAAAACTCAAAAATTGCTATGCATACCCATAAAAAATGTTCGCGTTATTATTTCATATCGCGTGGTCAAAGAATATTTGAAGTGTTCCATCTGAAAATCTCGAGAAAACTTTCAGAATTTCGACCGCACTCTATATAATGATGAACCATACACATACCATACCATGATTTTTTCGGTCTTAGAATCGGCAGATGACTTGTTCTCAATAAAAAAATATTTTTCAGTTAATTCTCAACAGCAATCGAGTGAATTCAGAATATAAGCCAAAATAAGTCGAAAGTAGCTCAATTCCTCAGTTTTCCACAAATTTATTTTACTAAAGTTGGTAGAAATGGTAGAATATTTTCTTACAAGAAACTCAGAGTACTATTAATTATCGATGAAATTTGATCACTTTAGTGATTAAAGGACTTTAGTCCATTGGAATAATAAAACAAAAGACGATAGTGGTTCAATCAACTTCTATTCCTCAGTTTTTTACTAATTCATTTAGCTGAGCTTGATAGAAATATATTTTCTCGCAAGGAACTTATCACTTCATATATAATGAATTCGACGTAATCTGAAGTTAAATGTTAATGTTATTCCACATAAAATGTCAAAAAATTCCCAGTGTAATTCCATGCTCCTTACTCCAAGGGGAAGGAAGAACTTTCCAGGAATTTGTTCAGTTGCTATGTATACTATACAAAATACAAGCTTTTTATTGGTCGAATATGTTAGGTGTGTGAATAATTTCAACTCAATCGGGCGTAAACCAAAATTGATACATCATTGAGTGGACTTTGGGTGAAATTTCACTATTTTCTCTCCATCATACAAGCAGTTAAATGGAGTGAATTCGCTTCTCAGTCGGGCTTGGACTGAATTTGATAGATACAGGGTGTCCCACTCACATGTCACACCCCGCTTTGTCCTTGCAAATCTCAACATATTTTGGTCATTGAAAAACTATTCTGGAATAGTTATTTACGAATTTTTCCAATCGGTGCTCACTTCTTCTTTAGATGAACAAATTACATGGTGGCTGAGAAAAAATATTTGTTTCAAATAAAATGATCCATACTTTTTCCATAATTCGATGATCCCCGTCAATCTGAATTGTCATATCATTCATATATAATTATCGAATGAAATTCTGATCATTTCATTTGAAAAAACTTTTTTTTCCTTTAGCTCTCCTGTATTTTGTTGATACGAAGGAAAAGTTGATAAAGATTCGGAAAATTCGTAAAAAAATCCCCCGAAACGTTTTTGAATTGCCAAATTATGTTGAGAATTACGAGGGTGGAGGAAGGTGACACATTCAGGTGGGACACCCTGTACATCATTGAGTGGACTCTGAGTGTAATTTCACAATTCTTCATTCTCAATTGACAAAAAGTCCCATCAGAAAAACCGCAGCCTAAAATAAGATCGATGTATCCGAACGATATCTAAAATCCGAATCCCTGAATTTGAAATGAATTCGTTCCAATCCATGCAACCTATATGTAAATCCTTCGTCATTACCACTATCCCATTACCCATTGTTGCTGGTGATCGATGTGCATAGCCGAATATAATGAATCCGCGTCATCACCCATACATTTACATTTTGAATGCTGCAATGGAAAGATAAATTATTCAAAACGAATTTAAACAGATTCATCCATAGAATCGATCCCTAATTCGATTACCGACCAATTTGAATATGAAAGCGCCCTCCAGAACGTGATCAATCTGGAAATTTATATATATGTATATAGCAAGGCAGATTTCCTTTGCTGGAAAACCTCAAATCTCCCGTCCGTCCGATGATTTCCTATTATGCCGCGGAAAATTTAAAATTCAAACAACGGACTACTCTGGTATAGAAAACCGGGAAATAGAGGAAAAAGCTTTTAAATCCTTCCGACAACCATGTCGATCCCGATTATCCTTCATCGTCGATATATACGCGTTCCCGAACATTAAAATTGTCCTGTCGTATACTTTGACAGCGGTGGCTCGTCGTATCACTCACTGGGAATTTATGGAAAAAGTTTCACGTTTATTCGAGCAGAACAATATGCGAATTCTCTACACTGAGGAAAATTTCTATTAACCATAGTCAGAAATCGAATTACCCCAGCAAGAATCTCTAATAGCATAGGGGACAAGCGAGTTATCACCTGTGATTATAAAGTCGACTTTGCTGATTATAACCCACCTGCGATTATTAGATAAAGAACCTTGCTGTCACTAGCGAGTGCATCTGTATGATATGCTATTAGACGATGTTTCTGTAGTAGGTGTCTGACTTTGCTACCGCTAGTGAGTGCATCTAATAATGGGAGTAGGGCAATGTTATAATCGTAGGTAGGGATTTTCGCTACTCTTGATGGGTGATCATATAGATAGTTGCATGACCTACTTACTGTATAGTTATTCAGTTATTTTCCAGGATTGTTGTCATCAAGAAAGGTGAAATTTTGACTGATATCCACTTTCACTTCCCATAATTTCCACCCTGATGTTTGATATGAATAGCAATTTATTGATTCCTAAAGAAAATTTCGGACCAATGATCTTTGAAATTCAATAGATCAATTGATTCATGCACCCTCAGGAAAAACCAAAGGGTTTTTTGAGTAATTCATGGAAAAAAGGATTTTTCTGAAACCTTCTGAAACAATTGTATTTCGAAAACTAGGCAAGTTATTACAGATGCGTACAGAAAAACAAAATGTTACCAGTGAAATCATTCAAATAATTTCATCACCTGGACATTTTTGCTCACAATAACTTCTTAGATCAGATACTATAGAGAAGCTCTGAAACATATTTGACCATTTCAAAGTTTCATGATACCAAAGAGAGGAAAATGTTATTGAATGTAAAATATTTGAATTTCAGACGGAATACCTCGAAAAAAACTCACCTTCATCATTCCATCAATCCTGGTATAATAACTGAAGCACTCAGATCTACGAAAGCACTGAAAGGGACACAGAAGATTTTTTTATTTGATGTTTGAAAATGTTTTCATTTTATATTTGAATTCAGATTCAGATTTTGAATAATGAATTGAATTCAAGAGGGGAAGTATTCGTAACTGTCGTGTCGTCGAGATTGTCGTCCTGTACATGGGTTTTCATCAAGAGCCCAACTGTGAATGATTGATCAAGCAAGATGTCTGACAAATGTTTACATAGAGGAGGAAAATCAGCGAAATATCGAATAACGATGAGTAGGCGCTGAATAACCCCAAGTTGGTTCGTCAAATATTATTTTCGTGGCAGACTGACAGTTGTATTATTGGAAGTGGGTATGCAGTTCTATGCGATGAACCTTGCAGCCACAAGCATATAACTCACTAGTAGTAGTTCAGCTAGACAATTATAAAAAAATCATGCTGTCCTAGAGTGGTTGCCTGATAGCTACAGCAGTATACCTTCCTGTGGCAGGAAATTCACTTTCAGAAAAGTCGTTATTGCTATCATAGGACTTGAAGGTGCTGCTTCTATTCGAAAATGTATAACGGTAATATGATTTCTTGTAATGGTAGCAAGAAATATCTCAGCAAAAACTCTAATAGCACAATTTTCCTCAGTGTAGATAGTCTAGATACTTCTTAATAATATGTATGTGATGGTGGCATCTGCAAGACATATTTTGAACGTCATCAGTTTTGCACTTGAGGATTACTAAATGGAAAGTATTCTTCCACAAACTGTTCCTCTTGAATTTAATGTATGTACAGTGTGTCCAGTTTTCGATGCTACTGCGTGATATCTCAGTTATCTTTGGAGACAGAACCTTGCGGTGTTCGCGGTTC
The DNA here is from genome assembly GCA_918026855.4 of Phaedon cochleariae. Lineage (NCBI taxonomy): Eukaryota > Metazoa > Arthropoda > Insecta > Coleoptera > Chrysomelidae > Phaedon > Phaedon cochleariae. Next base: position 7,058,751 of record OU896711.1, read on the forward strand.
AAATCCACTTTTTTGTGAAACTCAAGATGGCCAAATCATAATATCTTGCATACCTGTTTCCGTTTATGAGATACAGGGCAATTTTGAAAATGTATATTTTCTGAACCCCCTCTATATCTACGAAGTTTCTCAGCGAAAATGGCAAATCAAATTCTAACTTCATAGAGAATTTGACACGAAATCCAGTTACACACTCAGATGTTTTTTTCGGGTTATGGTTTTTGCAGATACCATTCAAACTTATGACTCTCAAATGGAACACACTGTATTTTGTAAGCTCATAGAATTTCCTATTTTTTTTTCCTTCGAAATGATATATAATGTACTATATAATCAAGGATAATGTATGGATATAACATTTTCAAAAATGCTCAAAAATCACTAAAACATTGAATCTCAATAATGATGGGCTATGGATTTTTTCATATAGAAATATCCCAATTCAAGAAATTTTTCTATGAATTCTTCCATTAAGAGGACAAAAACAATATCAACACTAATTTAATAACAAAACACAAGACTTGGGTAAGTACCTCATTGCAACAAATAAATAGTAGTAAAAAGTTCATAATGTAAAATAGGCCCTGATTAAATATTCACTGAAACAATTGAATTTCGCAACACAAAATTGACACACTGCCTCAATACGTCTTGATACAGTAAGAGGCACATCAATCTTGAAAAAATTCGTGAAACAACAGAGGCACCTTTCTTTAATGATTTTGAATGCATTAATACGTATTAAGAAAGTTTGTGAGGGAAAATCGACATCAATTCGAACAATTCTATGAATAATTCACTGAATAATTTCTAAATTCAATCGTTTTATAATTAATAGAAAAAAAAATTAAATCTGACCCCCTGTTACTCCGCTACTGATTGTGATCGGACTCAGGTTATAACGAACCATGAACCATAAATCACCATGTATATAGATGATTTGAGTTAAGTCTCCATATTTTGAGCTCAGGACCAGGATTCTATAGATCGAATATTTCCAATTAGTAATGAAACACCCAGTATACACATTGACATACATACCTCGAAAGGCAAGCAATAGGAAAAAAATTATTGAAAAAAAGCTCGAAAAATCGACACTGATCTATTTCGATCTCCTCACAGAAAATAATTTGAGATAATGCACATGGTGCACCGAAGAAAGCATGACCCTATACAGGGTGTCCGTTTTTCGAGCTCCACCATGCATGGTGACATCGGTAATTATAAGAGATACGAGGTCGGTTAATCTAGGACAGAGTTGCACAATTTGATGTGCCATTTTTAGTTTTTGAATTGTTGGAAGAAGATATGATCAAATCTCCCCTGTTGTTCCTAATTCAAAACCATAGTTTTTGAGTAGATGAGCTTGACGAAAATGTGAACGTTCCAGATACAAATTCAAATAAACTGTCGAAATTCATCTAGTTAAAAAAACTGTTGGCGTTCTTTCCAAGGCACTCTTCGCAAACATGATTTTTCCCCAATTCTGATCAACAGTAAAGATTTGATCATATCATGTGATACTTCATTGTAATCAGAGAAAAGAGGCTTTTCAAAAACCCATATGGCACCCGTAAGAAAAAACAAAGTTGTGTGTTGTTACTTTGGCATCAAGCACATCATGGTGAATACAATGACATCAGTCAGAGATTCCTTGTAAAGAAGTGCCTTAAGAATGTCCCAGTCAGAAGTTTTTTGGTTTCCGCTTGAAAAAATGAAAAAGGAAAATTATAAATTTCAGTTTTCTTCCGATAATAATTCAAAAACTGAAAATGGCACATCAAATTTTCTTGCAGATGAATGTTCAGAATGAAAATGGGCATCTTTGCCCTCATTCAACCGACCTCCTATCTCTTATAGTAACTGAGATTCTCATGGTGGAGCTCGATAAACGGACACCCTGTATACTACGTGGGGGCCCGTCAATTCGGGGAGATAAGGCTAGAAGGATGAAGAAAAAAGTCCTGTAAGTCATTACAACTAGGCACTGCCGACAAGAGTGATGTCTATCGACGTAAGCAAAAGGGCAAGGAATGCGAAGCTATTAGGGAGTTTATAATGCCATTTTGCTGATAAGGGAAGGTTTTTCCCTCGATGATGGCATCGCGGAGGTGATCGGTCTTCTTCAGGCCGATATAGAAAAAATCGTCAGCCTTAGTTCGCCTCAGAATATAATATATCAATCCATTTATTTTCATTGTACTCACCTCAATGGAGTTTTGAGACTATAAAGGTAGTTATTTAATTCTGTGGCCAAACTTCAAGGGATGATAATAATATCGTTGTTGATGGTTTTTTCTTTTCAGTTCTATTAAAAATTAATCACAATAAAACTGTGTTACATTTGTGATTTTGTCTTCCCCCAAATTTCATCAGCGCATGAATGTACCTACCAATCCCCAGAAATATTTTTCATGGCCTGTGTTTTACTTCCTATCAATTAGGAAAAATTTTGCTTTTCTTAGTTACAGAAAGATAATCAACTATAAGAAGAAGTTTTCCGTTTGATACAGATTCCGGAATTGCCTCACATACGGGGATATCTAAATCAGCCTTCTGTGTTATTAATGTTCTTTCAAATGGGTCGTGTTTATCAGAAAAATAGAATAACTTTTGAACCAATAACCACAACAGATACGGTTAGTTTGATTTCGAATGACCCACTTCTTTTCTTCCCTGAGTTATGGCACACCCTGTACAGGTTTGAGAACTCTATTAACCAAATTTCGTGACCGACCTCACATATAGGAGTTTTTGAACGGCTACTCTGAGTATCTTTCAACGATATATTTCTGATCAGGAACCATATACTGTTACTCTACCCACAGCAGTGAGTTTAGGAACGCAGACCATAAGTTTATTAAACAAAAACTGAAATTTCTCATTTCCATGGCACCCTATATAAAAACAGAGAAAAAAGTACTCACTTTTTTTCCACAGGAAAAAAGTAATTAATGAAAAGTGACATTTTATAACCTGCCAACAGAGATGAAATGCCAAACTTTTTTCCCGTCATCCCGTCACAGAAAAATCGTATTTTTATTGAATATTGAAAATTGATAAAACCGCACTGTATAAAAATTTTCAGATCAGTGTCATTTTCAGAACTCTAAATTCGTCATAGGTGAAATTCAGATAGTACAGCCTGATGTGAGTAAATTCGAAGAAACAGCACTTTTGCTTTTTCTATCAGTCGGCAGGAATATGGCAGCAAGTAGACATCTTTGAGAATAAGCAAAGCGAACAAGAAACAGCAAACAGTCAAGCCTAATGGAAAACAATTTCGGAGAATTATTCACAGACCTATGACGTTTTCCCGAGCCTTTTCCGCAGAATGTTTTTCTAATATTTAAATGACACGAAACGTCGAGGGTAGGAAAAATGCGTGGGGTTACTGGTTACAGACGGAAGTATGAGGATTTATATACGTTTCAGGTCTTGAAGGTTTTTATATGCTCGACTGAGATGCAATTCAGACGTGAAATTCGATTAGAATACCAAAGTGAGAGCCATTTCTCGACTTCCATCTTGCATTGTTTTGAAGCAGACATCATTTTCTACAAAAAATATTGTTCGAATTCATTTCTATCTATACAACATAAAATCTGGCAATCCTATTTCCTGCAGAATGGGGAACTTTCCTTCAGATGTATTTTTATACAGAAGTTCAGAACTCTCCAGTTTTATGACCACGCTGTACAGAATGGCGACCGATAAAGTACAAGTCATTTTCATTTTTGAATTAAGGAAATTTCTAATTTCCGGGGCGGCACACTGTGACGTACATTCTGAATCTATTCTGAAAATAGCTGATGGTGAAGAATATAGCTAGCGAATAGCTAACGAATAGCTAACAAATGAAAAACGAATGAGAAGAATGGAAGAAGATGTGAAACTGCTAAACAAAATCATACATAACCACAAAAGCCTTATTCATTCTGACAGGTTATGATTTTGTGTTTTATGCATTGAATAATCTCGAATAAAGCTCGATCCTGAAGGAAAATATCATTGAATCAAAGAATCACTCTCGGCTACTTTAAATGATACTATCCTGCCTAATTCACTGTCATCGGTCAGAACAGAATGAAGCCGACACCAATGGCTCCTTCCTCTTGTTGTGCCTGTCAGTATTTTGAGTGGTGTGGACGGACTCGAAGTATTAGGCGCTGTTGCAAGATATAATCTGCAAGTTTCTGAGGAAATAGATCCGGAACGAATTCATTAGCAAAAAAGTGACTGACAAGTTATGAATGACATATTGTAAAATAACGATAGTGAAAAATTATAGATAATATCTCAAAATATCATGATTTATCTTCATTAGTAATCAACTTTATTCAGCCAATGAGAGATTTATGGGAATTAATCATAATACTTGACAAAGTAGGATTGAAGAATCTATTATATCCCATTGCTGTTATGATTTCGTTATTATGTATTCAAAGAACAATTTACAGAAATCTAGACATATTGATGATGTCGGCAACGTCGTACTGGAACAGGCAATCGTATTTCAACTCTGTGTGAATTTGGATTTTCAGAAAGTACGTCATAGAAATGGTGGAGGAGCCAAGTTCCTCTTTTATTTATTTTTTCTCTTTTTACAAACTACACAGTGAGACATAGAAAACTTCTCCATTCTTCAGTCGAGGTGTATTTCGATTATAGAATTGGTGAATTGAATCTGACAAAACAGACTTCCAGATATTTCATGGTTCTCACCTTTTGAGCTACAATATTGTCACCATCCATGGCTACATGGTGGATGACTCGGGAGTGAACTTGCTTGGGAGGCCAAGAAATGAAGACAGTTATCCGTTATACAATTTAACAAAAAATAGTTTCATTATAGGGATTCCCTTTCGTGCGCTCCAAGCGATAAAAAGAAAAAACGTACATACATCAGACTTCGCAATACAAGAAATCATTTCATAACTTGGTACCATGAAGATGGATACGTTAGTACTTACAAAATTCTCTAGAAGACGCAGGGGATGAACCATCGTGAGTGCTGGCTGATCAGATTCAAAACTGCCCTCTGCCTTATGGGCTGATCGATATTTATATAGAATATTTCGACATAGTCAGCGTTATACTCCATATACGAGTATTTCATTCCGGTTGACTGAGCTGCCAACGTGAGTGAAACATTATAAGCGTTTTCTTTAATCGAATGTTATACGATGAAATGAATAATGAACTTCATTAATGAAATCTTTTCTTGGTTACGTAAAGTGAGACGTTTCAAAACTTCCGTCAGTTTTGAAAAGTGTCAGAATTAGAAATAGCTATTTGTGTATTTAGAGCGCAAAGTGGTAGATTGCCGCTCTACAAAGAAAGTTACCGCGCGATGCGGAGCGGAGCGCGGTAATTTTTGGATAGCGGCAATAACACTTTGTGCTCGAAATACACACAAGATTTTTTCTACTAACGCAGCTTTTGGAAATAACCAACCTGAAAGTATAAGCGATTGAGATAGTTGAAAAAGTTCCTATCCATATTATCCGATATGTCCAATGGAAACAAAAAAAGAAAAATTGAAATAACTGACAAGCCAGAAAGAAAAATGTCGGGCCTACCGAGAATTGAAACTGGACCACCAGCGTGGCAACCTGAGTTTCAGACCTCTGAGCCATAGTACGATAAACTGTAACCAAATTGAACATTACCCATTGATGCAATAAAATAAAGATACACTGTCTTTCTGATGACAACAAAGAGATTGAATATAAAGTATAATTCATCGTTTTCAACAGATATGCTTCATCGGGAGCTTCTTGTAGAAATTTGTTGGTATAAATCTTCAGCGGTGACTGTTTTGGATTTTTCTCGCTTCATATCCAATAGATTGTTTCTTGAGAAATGCGATAAGTTTCAGATACTTATTGATTCCGATATTATCTTTAATATTATATATATACCATCGATTATATAGACCAATGAGTTGATGACTTCGAAGTCTTCGATTTTTTACCAACATAAGCCAGTAAAACGTTTTCTGAATACATATTAACCATCTCGGAGTGGCACCAATTTATGAATGTATCATATTCTAATTCATATTTCTTCCTTGATTTCTCCGGTAAGAGATTCAAACTCTTGCGCTTTCTGCTATATCATCAGGAAGGAGGTGTGTTTGATGATTCACTGTCACTATCTTCCATCATGACAGAATTGGAGGTTTTCAAGAATAGATAAGTATAGGTTACAGAGATGTGCGAGCGTTTTTTCAATATTTCCGCTCACGAGCGCAAATGCTGTCAAAGAATGACATTTCTGGGAAAACGTCAACTTTGTGCTGGAATTTGAAAGCGTCATTGGCTACTATGTTGAGCGTTTGAAGAAAAAATTAGTTGTGTTGAACGTGTACCTCAGATTCGCCTGTGAATAATAACGTGGATATAGCGCCCCTGGATGATATGAGAACTCGGGTTCCCTTCTAATAGATACTCTAACATGTCGTATAAATTCCGTTTGATGTAGGTAACCGGCAACCGACGATGTTCCCGGTATTAACAACTCCTGTAGCCGGCAGCACGTTGTATTCCAAAGGGAGAAGGCCGCAACATCCAAGTAGGCCGTCTTTCCGATATTATTGTTTCATGAGTTATGAGTTTATTAATGGACGATGGATGGCGTTTGGCGTTTCAGCCCCGAGGCACTTCAAAATGCTGGCACATTTCCGATTGGCTGGTTTATTGTGAAGAAAGCAGAAAACCTAAAGAAACAGGGTGTTTTAACTTGGACTTACCCGACAGTGACGGTTCTATTATTCACCATACTACACTCAAAAATAATATTCTTTTCACCAACTTTGACTGAGATTGACCAAGATTCTCGGTGCATTTCAATAGCTCAGTTGTATAACATGTTTCATTCAGCTTAGTCTGATGTGAGTTGTCTTAAGAATTTATTTTCATTCAAGTTGAATATCAATCTGCAGAAACAAAATATCAGCTGAGTACTGAACAAAATGATTTCTTCAAGAAGTTGTAGGAGGAAATAAGGAAGAAAGCTTTGCCCTGGACACCAAGCCAGCAGAACTGCTTGCAGTGGCGTAATAATGCATCCATAGCTTTGAAAAACTGCCAATGTTTTAGCTGTCTGCCACTGGATTCAATTCTAATACTTTTATATGTCTCAGTAAGAGTAACAGCATTGATCTCTCTGGTTCATCATTGTAAGCTTTTTTCAACAACTTTGTGCTATGCCATTGCCATCATTATATGTTTATCAGAGTCTAATTGAAATACATAGGAGGAGGGCCGTGTTATAAAATACGATCAAGTCGTTTTGCCTCAAAAAATGCTTCTACAGTGTTCAAGAATATTTGTATTCAGAAAGATCCTTTGATATATACTTACCCTAACAACACGGGATCTTGCTGGTACATCCCGCTAAGGTCCTACAAATGTCCCAATGTTTCAGACTTAGGTACGATATCTCAGAGATGTTTCTCTTGGGACATCTATCAGATGTTTTTATTTTGGTTGTTCTAGAAACATCCCATTTGATCTTTTTCTCATTAACAAGATCATGGTTCCATATTTATTGCTAAAATCATGATTGACATGATTGAACAGTTCAAACAATTGTGACATTTGAAACATTGAAAAGTTGGTTAAAAATGGAAATCATAACCGTATCCGTACTCATATACCTACTTATACCTATACCAAAGCCGGCTAATTTCATAGATAACAAATTGAAATAATTATACTAAATATTCCCCAATAAGATTACCAAAATACCTGCTTAACTCCATGAAACATGTAATAAACGACAAAATTGAAAATATATCTCTTCAGCATATTTATTGCTGAATTTATTTGTTATACCAGCCGATAGATGGCGGTACAACTACGTTGCTAAGAATTATACTAACAGCCGTCGGCCCAGCGCCAACATATATATGAGCCTCTAAAACAACTGTTATTATCTTCCATTAGTTATTGGACCGCACCGACCTTATATTTTCGGATTCGGATTGTTACTTCATATCTGGAAATAGGTCGGCCATTTTCAGGATTTCAGATTGAAAATAATTCATACCGTGTCATCCATTTCTGTCATCTAACAGAAAACATCCCAAAAGTATCTTTAAGATGTTCCACATCAAGTACCCTGATTGTCTCTGGTACATCCCGTATCATCCCACAAACATTCTGATGGGATGTTTATAAGACATCGCAAATGCTGACACGGGTGTTGCCAGCAACATCCCAAGAATGTCCCAAGGAAAATAGGGATTTTCCAGAGATGTTCCTATCATCCCATATGGATGTTTCTACGACGTCTTACAGATGTTATTGTGTTATAAGGGTACTGAGTCGCTCACTCACGAATTGTGATCTCAACTAATTTTATTTTTTAAAATGTAAGGCTTATACTTATACTTAAGTATATTTGTTATCTTTGTTACATTTTGACTTGCACTTTACATTCACATGTAACAGTGTTAAATATAGAGCCTATATATCTATATATCTATCTATCTATATATCTATCTATCTATATATATCTATCAATATATTTCGAAACCTTCTGTGATAAAACAACCAAACTTTGTACATGTACCTACCTACCTATATAACTTTTTATGACCGGCGATTTGGGAATGTAGATAATTTTCCGAAATTTTGATTAGTGGCGTTATGGGAACTAAAGGTGGGGTTAGGAGCACTTTTTCCCCCAATCTCTTTTTTTATGCAATTTCCGGTAGTTTCACCAAAAAATTTGAGGATATGAAAATATCATCATTTTCACCTTAAAATGATACTCCTATTAAGTTTCGATAATACTCACCATTTTCGAGATAAACCAACATTAGCAATAACATTTTCGAATATCCGCCCTGTACAAAAATTGAGAAAATCTAACATACGGTTACCGAGATAACTATACCTATTCACTGATTTACTTTGTCCTACATTTAAAACAAACAGAAATAATATGTAGGTATAGGTATAATAGCCGGTATTGATATCACCTATCCTGTAGGCACCCTATAATTGAAACATTAGTTGTTTAACTTTGAAATTGAAACCTTCCAGCTTATATCCGGTGAAAACCAAACTTGGGGTATAACCGACGAGGTGGCCGAGTGGTTAAGGCGTTGGACTGCTAATCCAATGGGCTCTGCCCGCGTGGGTTCGAATCCCATCCTCGTCGAACTTTTTTTTTTTATTTTCAGCGAAACAAATTTTATCATTTCATGAGCAGTTACATATTTGGACAATTTATCTGATTGTCATTGCTAGAAATATATTATTATGTTTATCGCATTTTGGAGATTATTCGGACTTCAGAAACAAAGATCATTACCATTTTTTGGTCTCGGGATATTACCAAATATTTCCAACGAACATATTGCCAAGAAAAAAGATATGGATCATATTTAAAAATTGTTCAACTTCAGTTCTATTAATTTTTGGTTGACCTAGAGAGATCTTCCCGTGAAAGTTACAACGATGAATCTTATTCATATCGATGTGTTCCTCCATTGAATGACTAGGTACTACATCGGTTATATCAACTCCTCAGATTTTGATACAGAGTGAATCGAGAAATCAAAAATTTCAAAATTTTACATTCAATAACTATACTAACACGAAATATGAAGTATTGCGTTCAAATTTTGTATGGAGGTATCTCAGCTATGAATAAATCGAATAGGCTGATCACTGTTTCGGAAAAAATTGCCTATATAGTCGTTTTAGAGTATGCAGAAAAACTCAATATACAAGGGGTGAGTCATTGAAATGGGAAAGTGAGATAACGACTGCGCTGTTTGAGGTAGATGGACGAATTTCCAACTGTTGTGAATAGATAACATCAAGAGACAATATTGAAAAAATATGTATCCTTGCAATAGCATTCTACATATTATCAGAGATGAGATTAGTCATGAATAGACGTTGAATACATTGTATGGATGTTCTGGCCCACCCTAAACGGCCTTGAGATAAAATCGATTCCTATTAATTAAAGTGCGATGCACACACGCGTTTACCTATATGTATATAGGCATATTATGTACATGATGTACTATTATATGCCTCAGGCTTACAGTTTCGTCATTTCCGAATGTAATCCCATTGAAGTTGTGCATCAACGGTATAACGGTTCATGCACATATACATATACAGCCATAGGCATCAGAGCCAGAGAGACAGACAGACAGACACACATATATATGGGTACTGATGATGATGTGTCGAAACGTGTCAAGAGGTATTATGTGTGTAGGGGACATCGCATTACCTGCACTAATTGGCTTCTCTGTATGCCAGCTAGATGGAATCAGATATACCCATCCATATATAGTATTACGTATTTTATGTACAGGAAGGACCAATGGAAACTCTTACTCTAATTTCTGGGATTTGAAATCAAATTTTGGAAAACACGTCGATTATCGATTCGCAAAGAAACACATTTGAAGCTTTCTTCAACCCCCATATCTTTAGTTCTGTATAGCTGAGGGGTAAACAACATTAGCTCTTTTATCTGAGGTGGACATTCGTGTAACAAATGTACAGGGTGGCCAACTAAGAATCCAGAGTTCGATACCTCTGTTGTTTTGAGAGATACAAAAAAAATTCATGAATCAAAATTGAAGTAATAACCAAGCTTCACATTCCAAAATCTCTTCGAAATACACAGGGTGTTCCGTAAGGTCACAGCACATCAAAGCTATGTTTTTTTCATTGGACCACCCTATATTTTATTCCATTTTTGAATTCTCCCTGAAGATCTGATTCCAACGACCCATCATACTTAGGGTCTAGCAGTGAAAGTTACTGACATATAGGGTGTGTAAAATCGAGATTTTCCAAGTTCAGGATTTTTTCCTGTCGAAACTGTCCATTATTCGTAAAAACGATATACATGTCCCTATCTCAACTTTTCACTCACTATCAATTGGTGTTCAATTGACATTTCATTGAAACAAATTATAAATTTAGATTTTCTGACCACCTTGTATCAATTTCAATTGAATACCAATTGATAGTGAGTGAGAAGTTGAGATAGAGACATGTAAACCGTTTTGACGAATAATGAACAGTTTCGACAGAAAAAAATCCTGAACTTGGAAAAACCTCGATTTTGCACACCCTATATGTCAGTAACTTCCACTGCTAGACCCTAAGTATGATGGGTCGTTAGAATCAGATCTTCAGGGGGAATTCAAAAATGAAATAAAATATAAGGTGTTCCGATGAATAAAACATAGCTTTGATGTGCTGTGACCTTACGGAATACCCTGTGTATTTCAAAGAAATTTTGAAATGTGAAGCTCGGTTATTACTTCAATTTTGATGCATGAATTTTTTTTGTATCTCTCAAGACAACAGAGAAATCGAACTCTGGAGTCTTGGTTAGCCACCCTGTACATGCAAATTATATTATCCATATTGAGGGTTGAGAGAAAAAAATCACAATGCACTCCTAATATTTTTAATTTTTTCTTCAAAATATTTCATGATATTTTGAGGAGATTTTTTTATGACTTGGCGTCCGTTTTTCCAATTTTCAAAAGTATTTTTGGGAGATATTTCATGATCGCAGAATCAGAGGGTCGAAATGGTCGGATATAGTACTCGACGAAATCTTCAAAATGGGTTATTGCAACACCTCTCATCCCTATTCAAAATCGCAGGGTCGTGTTTTCCTCTGGCAGGGGGTTGAAGTTACGGGGATGAAGAATTCAGGGTGTAGAGTTTTCGTTGAACCAACCTGTTTATAGGTTTCACTTGCCAATCGTCAAGCATCAAATATAAAATTGTATTTGCGATGAATAATCAGGTATCCAACTGGACTTGATTTGTTCCCACTTCATAGGTAGAACGTGTACCTAACTTTGTTTCTGGCTACTTCAGTTAAAACACGTTGAATGCCATTGTCCAGTATACTGGACATACGGGAACTTTACACCATAGTTTACACGAATACCGCGTCCACTTAACTGGACGCGTTTAAACAGCGGGTATATTCTCTATCTTTCGTCGTCGGGCCACGGAGATGGTTTTATATGTATAGTACGGGTTTTTGGGCAATTGGGATAAAATTATAAGAACATGCAGGCTAAAAAAAGGTGAAGCTGTATGGAAAAGAAAGGGTCCAGGTTTGCTTATCAACTGGAAAGATAAAAGAAATGTCCGAATGATAAGTACTCTGCATAAACATTCGATGGTTGAAATTCAAGGAAAGAGAGCTAATAATAAAAAGATCGAACCTGCATGACTGTGTTATTGATTATAATAAACACATGCCTGTTACAATTATAATCTTCATCAGAATGAAAATATTAGACTTTTGGACTTCCGTGAAAAAGTAATCATAAAGCTTATAGATCAGCAAATAGAAACTTCTGTTGAAACTCCTCAAGCCGAAACAACAAAAACAAATAAATTTCATTTTTAGGAGCTGAATCCAGCAACAGAGAAAGACAACTTCGCAATGAAAAGATGCCGCCAATGCTTGAAGATGAAGGAAAACAAGAAAACTAGATATTTTTGCCCTGTTTGCCTGGAAAAACCTGGTCTTTGTGTCTATCCTTGCCTCAAAAATTGGCATGCATCGTCCATTTAGGCTTCTCATATCTAGATTCAATCTCATTTCCAATTCTTTTGTAGGCATTAAAGCAAATAAATGAGTAATGCACTTAGTTCTTTTTTTTTCTTGATATAAAACCCGAAATATAGCCCGCTGTGCAGTAAAGTGGACAGCTGCTGGTGACCTTGGAAACGTCAGCATGAATTAGCAAGACCATATATTTACAAATTACGCTTCAAAAAATGATAATTTACTCAAAACTAGCCTTGGTTTCTCAGAGCCTCCTACCCCTGCCATAGTGTGGCATTCAACGTGTTAAAATGATCATTTTAATAAGGAGTTTTAATTGTGATAAAAGGCGAGTGGACTGATTTTGTTCATTTCTTGAATAGTATCATCACTCGAATATCTTTCAATTCAATATTTTTTGCCACAGTGATTTCCAAACAGTTAGAATTTCACCACCAGAAAAACGGACGCCACGATTTCGTTAGTAGGGGCAAAGTTTACAGAAATTCTGTAAACTTTGGTAGGGGCTGACCATAAAACAGCTGCCATATGTTGTGAAATACGATTGGGAACTTCAGGAATATTAGTTATTTAATAATTCATGAATTTTCAATTTAGTATTGGTGATATTCCTAATTAGCAATAAAAATTCAATTGTCTCAAAATGTTCCCTTATAATTTGTGGCTTATTGCTTGTAATAAAATGGTGTGAATAATGATCATATAAATTCACACTAGAGCACATTTGAATCGGTGAACGTGACCACACGGCGCACGACTTGTGGGCGTGTTCTTGTCAGTTTTCAGCATTTAGCACAATGTTGTCAAGTCTCCAACATTTAAATGATATTTTGTTGTGGAGCATAAGGAATAATTGGACATGCTGGTTGCCCAAAAAAGTCAAGAATCAACTATAACATCATGGATTCCTCCTTTTATGTTTCATTCAACGACATGACTCTAACATCCTTCCGATAACTTCAATATCATTGGTGACTTGACAACCTTGCTTCATGAGTTGAAATGGATGATTATCTGACCAATACACAGTAAACAAAATAGAGTGAAATTCAACACTATATACCTGTTCCCATCAGGAAGACCACTAAGCTTTAGAGTAAATGCATGTAAATGATTTAACTCTATAGTTTATTATATTATAGTGTGATTTTTTCAATTCAATTAGTGTAAATTTTCAATGCAAGCACATTGAAACTTACTATATTTACTTCTCTAAATATATTGAATAAACACAGAAATAGAGTTGAAAGAAACAATTACGAGAGTGAATATTCCACTCAAGACCCAAGCTAGTGTATATATTATCACTCTAGAGTGAAATTCAATAACCGAGAGTTTAGAGTTGTAATACAATAGTAGAGAGTAGATTCCACACTATAAACAGTATCGGATCCACCGGAAATTGATTGAATTATTTACTCTACGTGGATGTCAAATTGCTCCTGCATTGTTCAAATTAACACTACTATTTGTTCAGGTGCTAATCGGGAGTTATCATTTATTCATCATTTTAGATTGATATAGTACACTAGTTGAGTAAACTAGTCATAGTACTTCCTGTTGAGATTTCATCTAAGATAAATTAACCATTCTTCCACATGCCACAGTATTTATAGGCCCCCGACAGACGTTCAGCGGCGAAGACTCCGCAGCGCCACCTTTATGCAGTGGCGAGAATTGACGGATGAGAAGTAGTGTGAGTTAATAATATTTTAATCGTTTGATATTTGAAATATGACTCGAGTCCCACTAGACTAATTAGTTAACCTATATCTGTTTCATAAATCGTTCGAAATAATAATTCGAAACGGAAAAGACGGAAAATAACTGATGGGATAGGTATACGGAAATACGTTCATAACTCAATGTTGAAAAAAATTTCTCACTACGCGGGTATAGTAAAGAAGCTACTTGAAGCTAATATCATAATCATTATATCTTCGACACTATAATCTGTATTGATTATTTCACTATCTAGTAGACTGAACAATCTGAAACTGTATAGATTGATATTTCATCGTATATAGATTGAATTGAACAATGATAAGAGTGTCAATTCAATCGACAACAGAGGAATATTCAAGTTCACTATAGTGTCAGTAAACACTAGTATGAATTCAATTCCCATTGTTTGTGAATTGAGTTATCTGAATTGATATTTTATTGAAATTTCAGGAATATAGAGTGAATTCAATACGAGAATAGTGAAAATTCAATCTAGAATTAGTTTCGAAGGAGATAATCTGCGAGAAGTGTAGTAATAGAGTTGATTGCAATATTAGAGTGAGTTTGTCAGAGTATTTTAACTCTAAAAACATACTCTACGGATTTCACTCGAAGCGGTTTTTCACTGTGTAACGAATCAGCAATCAGCAAATGGCGGCCAAGATGGAACATTTGAAATGAACTCTCGAATTCAACAATTTTGAACAACCGATAGACTCATTATTTTGAAAAATCGTGAGAAGTGTTGCCAAAAACCAATTGAGGTTCCTAACGGTAAAGTGGAGTAATTGAATGCCAATAATTCAATATCAGTCCACTCGCCACGGCTCGGAGGACTGTTAGAACATCGTTTGTATGTTTCTTTTTTCTGGAACCAATAGCAAAGTTCAAGCGCTTAGGTCACGGTCGCAACCAGTAAATGGTCACGAATTAGGCCTGATCTGGGCTGATAAAGTGCACGATTTGCACGTTCTCAACGTCACGATCTTCTTCTGCACTTAAACCTATCTCCGAGGAAGATCTAGCTAGACGGAGGTCTTCGATGATTCTTTAGTGGTCGTAGGAAGAAGCTCTATAAGATGCCAGAAAATTGTCGAATATTCTATTGTTGAAAACGGACTAGTTCGAGTTTGGTATACTTGATGATGAACAGGCGAAACATTTTTTTTTCTCATAACTTCTTCAGTACATTATATGTATACAGTAACATTATACGACATGGATTGAAGTAAGATAATCAATATTTTTCATGCACTAGCGAGCGATGAAGTGCACTTCACCGCCTGGGGGGCCAATTATGTCGTGAAGTACTTCTCTGTTCGTACTCTAGGTTGATTCTATGATTGATGCTAAATCTAATCACTTATCATTCTACTTACGCACTTCTTTGAATAATTGCTTTCTTGCAGTCAGAAGTTTTCACCCACAGAATGACAATTGAGCTTGATTTTTTATGTTTTGCTAGACGAATGCCATATCAGCTTGATTGACAACGTAAAAATTAGGTAGATATATATTGGGTATGCATTTTGTAACATTTCAAGAAATGAATCCATTTTGGTGAACAAAGAGTTTTACTCTGATCTTCAGAAGTGTCTAGCTCTTCAGGATCAGAGTTTATGCAAGTATATAATACTTCTCTGTACATTTCAATTTTCATTTCAAATCTGAACATATATTGGTATAACAAATAGTGTCTGACTGAACTTCCCGATTTCAGATTTTTACATCATGCTCTTCTTTCTACCTCAAAGGTCTCTGTGAGTTTATGTTTCATCAACATGTAAAACTTTTCTTCTGATTTCTGAATTCATGTATGACATAGTCCAATTTGACACATGGAGATGTCCAATGCCTACACATCCTAATGATCCACAGCTTTGTTCAACATGGTACAGCAATTTAGTTTCAATTCCATAATTATTCAGTAGCTTATTCATTAAATTGTTCAAATTGATGTTAATTTTTCCTAACAATTGATACACTCTCTGGATTCGTCTTAATACAGTTATGGCGGATTTATGCAACATTTGCATAGTCCTTGTCTTAGTTTTAAGCATAGTTTTAGTATTAATTTTTTTCTAAAAAATTTGAGGTATTTATCGGAAAATGCGGAAAATTATCTATCAAACTTATCAAAATCTGAGATTCCTCATAATATCATTTTCGGAACATGTAATCAACAAATTATCAACAATTCTATCAGAGGAGCATGCGCCGAATCCACATAACATAAGCATTAGCATAAAAGTTCAAATTAATCAACTTTCAAGGTCGTTTCTTAGGCTTGTGCATGAATTGGTGTGTGAACGTCATCATGCAAGTACCTTGTTCCAACTTCTAGTTATGCAAGACTATGATAAGGACTATGCAAATGTTGCATAAATCCACCATAAGAGGCAAAACAAACTTGAACAACTTCTTGCAACAACAGAGACAGTTCTCCAGGAATTACAAAGACATCCTTTAACGATTTTTAATGCATCAAGACATATTGAATAAGTTACTGATTCATGTTGAAATTCAATTGTTTCAGTAAATATTCAATCAGGTACTTATTCTACATCATGAACTTTTTATTGATATTCATTTGTTGCTATCAGGTATCTGAGATTTCTGTTTCGTTAGTAAATTAGTGTTGATATTGTTTTTGTCCCATTGATAGAGAAATCGAAGGCGATATTTCTCCAATTGGAACTTTTCTATATATAAAATATCCATAGTCCACTATTAAAATTCGATGTTTTAGTGTTTTCGGATCATTTTCGAAAATTTCATATTCATTCATTATGTATCATTGTGAAGAAAAAAACATGGAATCCAATGAGCTGATAAAATAAAGGGTGTTCCATTTATTCCATTTAGAAAATCATGAGTTTCAATCGTAACTTCAGAACCATACACAAAATTTTTTTTTTGTGCGCCACTGGATTTTGCGTTAAATTCTCTATGGAATAAGATTTCAATATGACATGTTTGCTGGTAAACTCCGTAGATAAAGAGGGGTTCAGAAAGTATATATTTTCATGATCGAAGGAAAGTATATATTTTCAAAATCAAAGGTTAGTATACCATTAGCATAAAACTGCCCTTTCTGATAACCTCTGCAATAAGATTGATTGCTAACATTTTCTCAACATCGCGACATGATTTCTGAGGAAGGAGAAGAAACTTTTTCCTGTTGTTTCATCAATTTTTTGAACATTTTTGTTATTCCGTCAATTTTTCTGAACAAACGTGTTCCAACTACCATGTTTTATCTCACGTCCGTCGACAGATAATCTTGATCTTCTCCCGACCATCCACTGTATCTGAGACTCCTCGCTTCTTTTCGCTAAGTCCGTGGTAATCTCCGGGATTATGATGCTGGATAGTCGGAAAAGCGGAAGGGATTTTTCTTTTTTCCGGCACCAAAGAACATGACTTTCTTTGACGCCATCCGTGAATCCCAAACACGACTGGTGTGGAGTGATTATGAATCACGTCATCTAGACAGTGACATTTTTTTGCGTTATCTTTTTATCAGAATATATACAGGGTGTCCCGAAGAGATACCAACAAACTTCAAGGGGTGATAGGTGACATTAAAACAAACATTTTTGTTTATGTTTTCATGTCGCCATTTTCCCTCGAACTTCACCACTCAAACCGGATCAACAATAAGTTAATCAGTGAATTTTCCTCGAAGTGAATTCCAAACTATAACGTTATAGTTAACCAACAACACAAACTATAGTTCACTGTGGTAGCTCACAGAGTAGATTTGAGTGGGCACTGAATTGGGCTCTTGTTGTTGTTATAATCAGAGGTCATATGATTGATAAGAAAAAATAATTATACTTTTTGAAGAGATAATTATGGAATCATACGAAGTATTTCTCGATAAGAGATCTAATTAAATAATCGATGAAAATTATGAAGTAAACGTCGATGTATTCAAACAATTATCAAATGTTTTGTCATTCAGTAGTATAGGTGGAGATATTGACTTCATACTCTAGGTTTATGAAGAATTTCTCAGGAGCTTCAAAAGGATGTATCACAAGAACCCCTTTCCGTTTAATATTTTATTCGTCCTTGATGGCACCCAGTCGCTATCTTGGGATTTTCATCTCTCAATTTAACTCCAAAATGAAGTATTCATGCATCAATTTATTCACTACTAGTTTCAATTTTTTCAGTCTACCCGTTCAAAAAATAAATGGGGGGGGGAAAACATTGAGGAAAAGCACTGTATAAACAAAAATGCTTGTTTTTATTTCCCCTCTATCACTGCTCGAAGTTTTTTGGTATATTTTCGAGACACCCTGTATAACAAGGCCCAGTACTCTGGCAGTAAGAGATATTTTGTGGATACAGTCAGTCCATATTATGAAGTGACGCATAAGTTCAGTTTTATTATTGAATTTTTCAATGTGTGTGTATATTCTTATATCAAAGAAAAACACAAAACACCAAGTCGGCCGACCACAAAGTTTAATTACAAAAGTTTCACTTTTTGTGACTAGTTTCGGCTCAAGCAGCCATCTTCAGACATTGAACTGCTTGAGCCGAAACTAGGCACAAAAAGTAAAACTTTTGTAATTGAACTTTGTGGTCGACCGACTTATTGTTTTTTTTCGTTTTCTTTTTTTTTCTTTGAAAAAATCTGGACCACTTTGAGAAGGATGGATGGTTTCCATGACTTATTCTTATATCTTCTGCTCTCGATAGACAGTGTGAAAACCTATGATGAATGAAATACGTATCTCCATAACGAAAATATATTTTTTCTACTCACATAACTAGAATGGCATTTATCGTACTGATATGTACCACGCTGAATGGTCGATTAATGACGGATTGACGATCTGTGATTTATTCAAAAAATCAAACACGCTACCATCGCAACATAATTTCTCGAATACATTACCATGGCAACAAAGTTCTTCAAACACTCCTTCAGTTGTTTGAATCCTGTCCAGCCGGTCAATTGTATAGGAACTTTCAACTGTCATTTTCGAATTTCCTTGGAATTGGTGACAATCAAAATGATTCGAACAATTTCTGTTTGAGTCAGAATTATTCATTAAAATGGTATTCATTAAAATGGTATGCGAAATGTAGACGGAAGTGAAATCGAAGAGAATGTTCTAGGTAGGTATACTTGCATATTATCAAGAACTCTGTGTATGCTAAGCATGACAATAAACGTAAAATACAATATTTATGTGGGCAAAAATTTTGCAAAGTTATCTGCAGAATATGGATACAAACCTAAAAAATCGAAAACTTTAACACCTCAGCAAGTCGAAGAAATTTGACTACTACAAAGGTTAGTAAATAATGAGCCATTTCAATGAAAAGTCATGTATCCTATGGACTGGAGACATATCTACAACCGAAATATCTTATAAGTATCTCGTTGGTTGCATGCAGTTGCATAGTAATACGGTTAATTTTATTTTTCGGAATTATGAGATCTTGTCGAAGAAAGAAGATGAGTTCGTAGGAACAGTATAGTCCTCATTATCTATATAATCTTTTGTTCCATGATGTTCGTGCCTCATATGTCAGTATGTCAGCCTGTCATGTCAATTGTTGGTTTTTTCATTCTTTGAATCAATTTGCTCCAGTCAACATGTGACTTTTTGAATTTAGACAAAAAAACTTAGTTTTATTTCTCGATGTTCAACTTGATTAGGGCCAGATTTTTCTGACTCATCAGCCGTTTTGAAAAAATCTTTCATTTACCTGACTTCTTGGCCTAATGACGTTTTTGATTTTGTAAAATCTTTTTTTGATGGTTTTGATGTGACTATTGTAAGTTTTTGTTTCATAGTGACAATTTTAATTTCCACATTCATAATGTATTTTAGGTCCTGCACAGTCTGATGATGGTCGTTGTGCTGAAACCGGTCACTGTTTTTTAATCAAAAGTGAGGTCGACTGACTTTGAAATGGATTTTGAAATATTCGAGAAAATCTGAAAATAACATCATTCTTCAACGCCCTCGCTCTCATCATGGCTCAATGGTGCATTCTCCTATTGAGGTAAGTTTACTTCAATCTGCCTATTTTGGACCCTTGTTCACCCCGTAGAACATATGGTACGTTGTTCTAGGACACCTTGTATCATACCATCAACAGGAACAAAATTTGCATTCTCCTTCTATTTATTTCTATTCAACGCTCCAGTAATGAAGAGGGAATTATTATAGTTATTCTGAATTCAGAGATGTTAGGGAATTATAGGAAAATAATTGAGTCTGCATAGAACAGCGGTGCAATTCCCGGTAGAAAAAACAACCCTAAAGAACTATAATACCCACACCCGCGCATCATGCAGCTTGGAATAGAAACATATTGAATAAAATTATTTCGCTACCAAATTCTGGGAATCTCCGCAACATTGCATAATTCAATTTGCGGTGCCTTTTCACTCCTACACCGCCTGCGGATAATAAACTTATATAGATAGCACATGGTATTCACTACTGAAAACTGAACATGAAAATGGTAGATTCAAGATCAATTGATAAAAACATAATGTAACTCATTTGTATACCAACATCATCACTCATCCATATGGCAACATCAGTATATCACTGAGTGGTGTCAACGTTTGACGGAAAATGGCAGACGTTTACACGGACAGGGTATGCACCAAGAAAATCACGCAGTTGAAAATGTCTTAAACCATGATGTGGTATCAATATGATGGGGCGCCAGCTCATTTTGCGCGAAATGGGTCGTAATGGACCTATAGCTTGGCCACCTCGATCTCCCGACCTGAACCCACTTGACATTTATTTTTGCTGGTGTACCCCACTGAATGAATGGGGCTGCAAATAAAATGAGAACAAACCAATTTCAAATTTTGCGTGCTTCTCAACCTATGAGTCGTCGGCCCGACTATGCGTTCTACAAAATGGAAGCCACTTTGATTAATTACTCGACTGAAAAAAAATTTGCTTAGATTAATTTAATAAGCATTTTTTCCATGAATTAAAGAACAATTACTTGAGTGAGAAAAATGTCGCTCCGAAAAAATTAATAAGTATTTTTCTATAAATTAAATGAATTTACCATGCTTGTCACTTATTTCATGAATTTTCATGTGTCACCTGACTTGATTGTTTTTTCCCAGACCATCGTCTTCTAGTTAGGTAGTTCTTCATTTAGATCGACAATGCCCAAGCATACTCGTTGTGCATAGCCTTCCTTAAATTTTGAATATATGGAAATATGAATTTTTATGACATGTGAAGTAATTTTCAAATCGATATTACTGGAGAACGGTGCTTCCTATCGAAGTTGAACAGGAGGAACTCTTTTATGCAAAAGGCTTCAAAGTTTCATAATGTTGTTGCAAAAAAAAACGCACTCAGAAGAGTTGGGGTGATTTTACCCCCCACCCCCCACAGTTTGACCCACTTCTGGATGAAATTTTCAAATTATTATTATCGCATATTGTCATGCATAAGAATATTGGCCGATTTGCAGAAGTTCATGATTCTGCCATCAACAGTTTCGAAGATATACAATAAAAACCATCTTCAGGGTACCACCTTCAGGGGGCTGTAGCTCGCTTATGAGACATTGTTCGACCTTTATTTATAGGTACTTTTTTTCATATTTTCAATCGCTAAATCTGCTTATTTTATATGTATTACATCGATACTCTACTTCCTTGACAAGTATTATGTTTCTTCTATTAATGACCTATTTTGTATGTACTACATCAACACCCTACTCTCTTGACAAGTATTATATTTCTTCAGTCAATAATGCATTGAGTAATCCAGCGCAAATTTCGATATGCTACAGGAGATCTCAGTTTCAATCAATCTATATAGGAACATTTCCAGATTTTCGTGCTCACTAAAACATCCCCAAAGCTGTCGACGTGAATTTGATCGAATATCTTCTTCGAATTTGATAGATGACCCAAGATAGACGCCATTACCAAATTGATTCACCGTCGAATCACAAAGCCTGACAGGGAAAACGCTCATTTCGAAATATCTAATCCATCAGCATCAGTGAGTATGAGCGCAAGAGGGTAGTTCTCCTTTCTCTCCTCCGATATCCCATAGAACATAAAAAGGAGATGATTTCGTGCAAACCAAGAGGTGAAGAAAAAAAAGGGACAGCCACCCTCATAGGAAGATATACGAATTTACCTACAACAACTATAGAAAGGAGGAAAGAACACACGAGATACAGTCTCAGTAAGTAGCTCTTTATACACACAGTAAGCACATCGCACTGTTTTCGTTTATTCCACCAGTATAGTTATGTCATGATCGTGTAATCGTCGTCAACAGCGGATGACATAACATAACTGTCAATAATTATAATTCAGACCATGATGAAAATAGACTTCAGACTGTTTGTAACTTCGATATGGGCTGCTCCAGAACTCAACTTCGCTTGTAGGCTCGCACATGACAGACCACAATGTGAAGTGAATTGAGCACCCAGTGCTGTCCTTATTCTCATACCAGGCTAATTTTACAAGGTGCTATTCATAACTCGAAATAAGCACTAACCTCGTGTTAGAACTCTCGTTTAGACAATAAATAATGTCACATTATTATTCGGAGGAAGAATACATGAATAAGACATATATTCTGCTCTTTGTCTTTTCAGGTTCCCTAATAGCGCCTGATTGTCAGATACGGTTTCAGAGGTTATTTTGTTTGTAAAATCAATCAATAGATGGAAAATAGAAATAGGGTATCAACACCTACTGAAATTCTTAGCGATATGGCACTTATTCTCGCATGTAACAAAATTTTTCTGCAACCGACAAAAAAGTCTTCCATTTTGATACCAACATTAGCTCTTGAATTGACGTTTCTATTACTGACACAAAATAGGTATGTTGCTAGGCAACATATTTAGTTTCTAGGAGCTAAAGTTGAATTTTAGTTCCTAGGAAGCTCCTAGGAACTAAAAGGGATGTACTGGACGTCATCAAGAATAAACAACATTGTGACTGTTGGTTATTTGGGTTGAGACGCATTCCTGATTTGTTTCCGATTTCAGCAGATTTGGCATTTCATACCCATGCTGGAGATATAAATACACCTTATTGAAGTTGAGTATTGGAATTATAAACATCTCAGTTAAGTATTATTGTTTAGATCAGGGAAGCCTTCAAGATTCAAATACTTGCTTGATCTGTATTTAATTCGTTATCTCGGGATGGATAACTTGTTTTTGATCACGGCACGCAATAGTTTTTTGTCTCAAACAATGATATTGTTTAGCTCCATTTGATTATCAAATCAAACACAGTGTAGTATGGAGAGGAATAAATAATCACTATTATCATTGTTGATATGCTCACTAACCTAACATTTTCCACGTCTCGTTCCTATAGCTGGCACTGGCGCGGTATTTGCCATTAGAGCACCGGGTCCATACACAAATGTCACTCTGTGGTTGTATTTATATTGAAACTACAATTCGAACATCCTTGAAAACCTGAGTTGGGACGCATCCTAGATTTGTTACCGATTTCGGCAGATTTGGCATTCCATACCCATGTTGGACATATGAATACACCATATTATAGTTAAGTATATTTTTGTGTTGATCAGGAAAGCCTCCAATATTCACATACTTGCTTGATTTGTATTTCTTGATTCTCAGGGTCTGATTGATTGGATAACTTGTTTTTGAATAATCACGGTCAGCAATACTTTTTTCTCTCACACAACGTTGTTTTCATTCGATTACCGAACCAAACACAGTGGAATATGGAGAGAAATAAATAATCACGATTGTTATTGTTGATACGCTCACTAACATAACATTTTCCACATCTTTTCCTGCTGCGAGCTGCTCGTTTTGATGTTGAATTTCCATTTGTACAGACACGAATTCAGAAATAGAAGATTCCAAGTCTCTTTCGCGTAGGATATATGTATTTACCCCAGGAACAATTCACCAACTGTTCACTACGATTTTTGCAGAACTAATGACGAAACACATGCAAAGACAACTGACCTGACGTGATTTTAAGTGCAGTGCAAAAAATCCAAATTTGATATCGCCAGGGGAATTTTCTACACCGAAAGCCGCACGACGAACGAATAACCCAATAAAATTGCCCATCAATTTTTTCTCTAGACGATACAATACAGATTAGTCGAGCATGCGATAAAGTTCAAGGGAGCGACTGCAATCTCAGGTTTATGTTCGTAATCGGTCGGGACAAACAGGAACCGATGGTTTAATCTCCGATAGAAGATTCCCTATTTCAATTACATTCCAGACTTTTAACACGCCTATAGGATCGTGTTCTGATGTGAATTTCTTCATTCGATTTGATAATAATTTCATCTTATGGAATTCCACAAGGGATACTATTTTGCCGGGAATATTAAGCGATTGTTACGACAGCTTGTTGCCTAATAATTTCGACGAATAACATTGTTAATCAGAATTTTCGAGTCGTAGACGTAAATTTTGGAACAATGTCATGTGCGAAATTGAAGCAGGAAGCTGATGTATGTCAATCGACGAATATCCCCAGGAAAATAATGTCACGAGTTGTTTTCGTATATGAGTATTCCATGATTGAGACAATAAACGAGCGGCTTGCGAGAGTTGCACACACTGCATCCATCATTCTGGAATCCAAAATAATTGACGTTTTAAACGTCCGGAATTTCATAGCTGAAAAACTAGGAAGGTTGGTCATGTGTTGGTCAATTCAGCTTCTGTATTGGTATAGAGCAAAATCGATGAACTTCAGTAAACAAAAACATATCGCTGTAAAACAGAAAAAAACGAGAAAATGGCCGATTATGATTGATTCTATATAGAGACCTGAAAGTGGAATAGTCAACAGTAGGTAATGAATGAATCTAGAGTTATGGTTATACAGGGTGTTTCGTAATATCTGGGATGCACTTTGAGAGGTGATAGTTCGTCTCAATAGAATAAGGAAGTTTCCATAAACATAATTCATAGAACGCTTCGTTTGCGAGATACAGGGTGTTAAAGTTGGAAATGAAGAAAATGATCATTGAATTTGTAGATAACCCCCAAACAGACATTGTTGATTATCTGGTGCATAACTCAGTACTTTAGAGTGATTGAATCGGAAACATTATCAGTTAATCTCCCAGTGGCACTGTTAAGGGGTATTGATGTGTGATTCTTTAGAGAAAATATGGGTGGCGAAGAAAAGTTTCTAAATTGCATTCGAAAATATGAAAGAGGATGCCATTTTGTCGAAAAATGCACCGAGTGTTGAAACTCGTGAACACTGTTTTCTAGAAAAACCGAATAACCAAATTCAACTCCAAAATGAATGTAGTTGTCTACTCTATAACCATGATAGATATTATTCTGTAATTATAGCACTATGCCAGTCACATAACATACTATACATTTTGTCACCACGATAAACCATACAGGGTGGGCATTAAGAATTCTATAGATATTTGCAACTTTGACGCCATTTTTATACTAGTGCGAAAAAAACAATTATATAATAATCTCGCAAAATATGAGTGGTGGGTGACACAATATGAAAATTTCAGGTTTTTTGTTGCAGTATTCAGTAAGTTTGTACAGAATCATCCATCAAATTGCACTATTTATTGTGAAAATGAAGAGATATTGAAAAATATAATAATTGATTGTTATAAATCCCCCTATAGCCTTCAATTGATCTGATGTGGAAAACAATTGTTGTCATGACAATCAAAACACAAATTAGTTGGTGTAATTCTCAGAGTGACAGACAAAGCGTTACTGTAATTTTCGATTCAGTGGAATTGCGATGAAAAACTTCCAGCTACATATGCGATACAGATGAGTTACTGCCAACGAAGTCTCAAGAAAGGTATGAGAAGCACTTCACAGGATTTATTGAATGGTGCAATAGTAAAAAGTGAAAACACCAAATAGAGAAGAAGTATTTTTGGCTCATTTACTAGAAATTTCTAAAACCTAGAGGCCAAACACCATGAGCATGCTGGCTTCCGCAATAAGCTCACCTACATGATGCTTCAAACGATACATACAATAGATATATCACTAATTATTAGAAGAGATTATATCACTATTGCTAGTTGTTCCTATTTCCTACGCTTGTAGAAAATAGCAATTTTCCTAACAAGTGCGGAAAGTGATTCTTTCCCGCACGTGACTGCCGTTGACACGAACGACGCGAAGCGGAGTTCGGGCAAGCAGTCGAGTGCGGGAAAGAAACTTTTCGTATGAGTTAGGAACAATATTTTTTCTACAAGCGTAGGAAATTGATTGAATCGTTCAATTAAGTATTCAAGCAAATAGGAACAACTAACAAGAGATATATATTTTCTATCTATTAATTATTAGTAATAGCTATTGTGAACTTAAAGTTTGACACATTATGTTGGTTCATTGCGGAAGCCAGCAGGCCCATTAGGAGTTTGGTCTCTAGGTTCCAGACACTTCTATGAAATGAGTCAAAAATACCTATTCTTCATTCGGTTTTTTCATTTCTTTATTGTTGCACCATTCAATAAAACGCGTGTATATCTTCTCATATACCTTTCTAAGACTTCGTTGGTGATAACGCATCTGTATCAAATCCCTATAGCTAGAAGTTTTTGATCACATTGTGGCATTTCCACTGAATCGAAAATGACAGTATCGCTGTGTCTGTCACTTCGACAATTTCAAACTTATTTGAGGTTTGATTGGCATGACAAATTGACGTTTCCCGTCAGATCAATCCAAATCTATAGGGGGATTTTTATAATAATCAATTTTTATTTCTCAATATTTCTTAATTTTTACAAGAAATAGTGCAATTTGATGAATGATTCTGAACATACATACTTGTAACGTAGTGGAATAGGTTGAATAGAAATGGATCTCAGGGGCGTCAATAATGAGTCTATTCCAACTAGTTTTTTTCCTCTTATATTTATTACGAGAACATTCACAATTCTGAAACATTATTTTGCTGAATAATATAATATAAATTCGAAGACTCACATCACTCACCTGAAAGCAGGTAGAGAGTTTATCTCAGTGAACAAACCCTGCTTCACCAGAAAGCCTTCAGCAAAGGAAATTCAAGTATAAAATATTGTGAATAAGAATATTTTGATCTAACAACAAATGAATTGTTTTCCCAACACCCAGGAAACGGTCCACACGGCCTTAAGCTCATAGTGTATATAATACATAATAAGCATTCTGCTACAACTACTCCCCCCTCTTTGCCTATCAGTGGCTATTTTTCCACTAGTTATGGCAAATAAATATATTTTTTCAAATGAGAAATATGAAACACCCCTCTTTCTTCTTCTGAATCCATGAAAACTAAAACATATGTTTTTGGACTCAGTATTTTTTTAACCTTGTATGGTCCTCCAAAAAGTAATAAAAATTTTTTAATTTCATGATTTTGTGCTGAAGATGTAGGATTTGCTCTCAAAAGTACCAAATCCCCAACCTCGAAACCCTGAAATTCCCGATCTTTATGAAAAAATGCTCTTTTCTGACTTCGCTTCAATAAATTTTCCCTAGCAAAAAATAGTTTGGTATGTGCATCCAATTGTTCTTGATTAGGAAAATCTAACAGTTTTTTCAAAGGAGATACTGATTCCCTACCAAATTGTAACTCTACCGGGGTATATCCAGTTGATTCGTGAGTAACATTATTTAGTATCTCAGCAAATCTTGGAACCTCTAAAGCCCAACGTGTATTTTTTCGATAACAAAAAGTTCTGAACAATCTCCCCAATGCTCTCATTACCCTTTCCGTTGGATTACTTCGCGGATGACGTATCGATGAATATTTAATCTTAATTCCATATTTATTCATAGTTTCTTTCCAGAGATTAGATGTAAATTGAGTTCCGTGATCCGAAAGAATAGCTTTAGGAATTCCAATGTTTTTGAAATAATCACTTATCAGATGCTTCACTATTGCCTCTGCCGTAGCATGTTTCACCATGTATAAAGATATATGCTTAGAAAAAATATCCAGAACAACTAGAAGACCTGTTACCCCACCTCTGGAAGGAGGTAATGGTCCAAACATATCCACAGAGATAATATCTCCTGGGTATTGTGGAATAATCGAGTCTAAATACGGGGCAGGAAGTATAGAAATTTTAGCTTTCTGGCATATGTCACATATTTTAATATTATTTTTAACGTTCCTATGTAAATTTTTACACCAAATCTCATTTCTCATTGCACACCAAGTTTTATATACTCCAACATGACCGTACACCTCATGATAGTTTTTCACAAATTCTGGAATTAGATTTTGAGGCACGCAAAGTAAATACTTACTATCTCTTACCGTATACAGCGTATTATTATGCAAAATGAAATCACCACACTCTATGTTATTTTCGATTTTTTGCATTTTATCCAACAGATAATTATCCGCTCTTTGTTGTACTGTCATATTTCCTAGCAGTGATTTGAATTCTGCAGAAAATTTCATCAACGATAAGATTCTAAATGAATTATCTATATGGTTGAGTGATAATTCTGTTGGGTTCCTAGATAAAGCATCTGCTGCAATGTTTTTTGAACCCGAAATATATTCAATTTTGTAAGAATATTCTTGCAGAGCTAATACCCACCTCGTTATTCTTGGGGATAATAATCTGCAAGATGTCAAATATTGTAAAGAACGATGATCAGTTCGTATCACAAATTCCTTGCCAATTAGATAAATCCTCCACTTTTGAAGTGCAAAAACGATACTTAAGAGTTCTTTCTCTGGTACTGAATACCTAGTCTCCCTATCCAATAATTTGCGACTAGCGTAAGCTACAACTTTTTTCATACTCCCTTCTATCTGGTATAGAATAGCACCTAAACCGAAATCACTCGAATCGCACTGTACAAAAAATGGCATGTCTCTTGAAGGATGAAACAAACAAACTTCTTGACAGAGAAGCGCCTTCAGTTCGTCGAAAGCATCTTGCTGCATCTTACCCCATTTCCATTTAGAATTTTTTCTTAGCAGACTTGTTAATGGAGCTGCAATCGCTGCAAAATTTTCACAAAACACCCTGTCAAAATTTGCTAATCCCAAAAACATTTGTAGAGACTTAATATTTCTGGGAGATGGAAAATCTCGAATAGCTTTTGTTCGATCAGGGTCAGGACATATACCGTGTTCTTTCAAAGTGTAGCCAAGAAATTTTATTTCTGTTTTAAAAAATTCGCATTTTTCCAATCTGAGAGTGAAACCCGCCTGCGAAAGACATTGGAAAACTTTGCCCAATACATCTATGTGTTCTTCGAAAGAGTCGCTCAAGATCAGTATATCATCTAAGTAAATATATACCGAGTGTCTATGTAATATCGGTCCTAATACAAGATCCATACAGCGTGTGAAACTAGCTACTGCCGTTTTCAAACCGAAAGGCAAAACCTTAAATTGATAACACCTAGTACCATAACGAAACCCTGTGAATTTGCGATGTTCAGTTTTTATTGGAATTTGCCAATACCCACTTGTCAAATCTAGTGATGATGCAAACTTGAATCCCTTTAAATCTTTCATGATTTCATCTATTGGTCTAGGCAATTCATTATCCATAACCATGACACGATTTAGTCTCCTAGCATCCAAACACAATCGCACACTACCATTTTTTTTGACCGTGGTCATCAACGGACTGCAGAAAGGCGAATTAGCACGCTCAATGACTCCTAACCGTTCTAGTCTTTCAATTTCTGTTTGCACGGCAGCCCGATGAGCAATTGGAATAGGATATGGTTTAACCGAAAAAATGGTTTCATCACTGAGAGTTATGGAATGCTCGTATCTATCGGTCAATCCTGGTTCATCCGAAAATAGTTTTCGATAGCCATTAATGAACTTACGGAATATAACAATTTTATCTTCCTCAAGATTGATATGATCGAAAATTCCCTCTATGTTAATGGGTTGATTACTTCGCTCACTGGGAATGGACGGAAAAGAATGATTCACAGCACGAATAGATATTGTTTTATTCACTGGAGCTTGTAATTCATGTTTGCAATCTAATTTTAAAACTTTCAAAAAAGAACCGTTCACATTGAAAAAAATTTCATCATCATAAAAATCTATTACTGCCTGATATTTTCTCAAAAAATCTATACCCAGTATTATCGGATAGATCAGAGATTCAATCACCAAGAATTCGAATTCAAAATGTTGATTTTGTACTTGGAATGGTAAAAATATCTGATGTATGACTTTTTTCTGACGAGCCTTGAAAGCTCCCGTTATACGAATGCCACTAACCCTAAAAATAGGTAATTTCTCTATCAATACCGAAATCTGGCTCATAACCTCAGAACTCATACAACAAATATCGCTACCTGTATCCAATAGCGCAGGAAACTGCGTTTCTCCCACGTTTATAGCAATAACAGGAGTTTTTGCTTTGGCACTATGCAAAAAATCACAATCCTCTTTTAGAAGATCGTCCCTAGGATTATTGTTTATAATTTTAATTGAGAAATCAGTATATTTTGGTTCAATTCCCGCTATCGAACTGAGACAACAGCGGGAAGGGTTTAGTTTTCCTGCTCTGCACCTTCGTCAAACTCAACCACAGAAATATTTTGAGCTGTTTCTTTTTTGAATTTATGCTGATACCTAGCATCACGTGATGTTTCGTTTTCCACATACCTTTGATTATTATTTCTAGGTTGTCCTTTGAAATCGTGCCGATAAGAATCACCAAATTTATTATTCATACGGTACTCATCTGTACGATGATGAGGTTTAAGGATAAAGTCTGCACGTCTGAGACCATTCAAAGCTTCCGGAATACTATCAACTGCAATTAATCGAGAAGCAACAGCTTCTGGAAAATGCCTAGCTATTATAGCAATTAAATAATCATCTGAGTAAGACGGTTGTAAATGACGACCAGTTGCCAGCAATCTCAAAAAGTAATCAACAAATGATCCGTCTGAGGCTTTGTAACTACCAGTTTCCAATAGTGTTCTAGCTTCCTTTTGTTGATTAAAACCCCAAAAATGTTCCAAAAAACCTCTTTTGAAATCTTTGAAATTAACAAAAATATCTGGTAAATGTGCTTCTGCCCAAATTTTTGCATTTTTAATGAACAATGGTTGTATCCAATAGACAAAATGATTGAAGGGTCTGTCAAATTGACTTAACACAAATTCGAGTTTTGTTATGAATTGAGTTGGATGAATGTTCTCGCCTGAGAACTCTGGTAAAAAATCTGTAACTTTCCGGAAGAAAAAATCATGATTTCTCTCCCTACAGTAATGCATTTGATTATAAGGACGGTCTACCCCATCATGAGCTTCAGAATAGTGACTATTTACGAAATTATTGGAATTTGTTGCAGAATGCATATGAGTGAAATCTTCTGGGCTATTATTTGCCGTTTGAGCTCTGTTCGGAGAGACTTTGCAAGTGAAGAACTCCGGATTGGGTGAGTGATGTGCGTCTAAGATTTGTTCCCTATGAGTTTCACTGATATTCAAAAATGGATTACAAGCCGCTTGGAACAGGTTTGGCTGGAAATTGGTTGGACAGCTCGCTGATGTAAGATAACATTTTCCACTCCTACCTTTTTCAATATTGTGTTTACCATCCTGCTCATGCTGAATCCTGGTCCTGTCTGTCGACGCTGTTAATGAAATAGCGCTGCTTGCTCCTCGTAACACTCCATCAGTCTTCCCAGCTTTTCTCTCTATGTTTCGTGCCCAGTGATTATCCTTGCAGAATGGGTCATTCGTAGTATCATCATCTTGTAATGTTTTCCTGATAGCTCTACCCTGAAGCCGCGTGTTGTAATGATGAGTTGCTCCTTCCTTTGCTTGTTCCATCACTTTGGTGGCCCCACGTTGGTTCGCCAAGTTGTAACGTAGTGGAATAGGTTGAATAGAAATGGATCTCAGGGGCGTCAATAATGAGTCTATTCCAACTAGTTTTTTTCCTCTTATATTTATTACGAGAACATTCACAATTCTGAAACATTATTTTGCTGAATAATATAATATAAATTCGAAGACTCACATCACTCACCTGAAAGCAGGTAGAGAGTTTATCTCAGTGAACAAACCCTGCTTCACCAGAAAGCCTTCAGCAAAGGAAATTCAAGTATAAAATATTGTGAATAAGAATATTTTGATCTAACAACAAATGAATTGTTTTCCCAACACCCAGGAAACGGTCCACACGGCCTTAAGCTCGTAGTGTATATAATACATAATAAGCATTCTGCTACATACTTAATACTGCAACAAACAAACTTAAACTTTTATATTCCATCACCAACCACTTATATTACTAGCGATTTTATCATATCTTTGTTTTCCCGCACTGTTGCGGGAAAATGACACTTCTCAAACTAAATTGCGTACGGGTATAGGGTGAGTCACGCACGCTTGTAGAAAAAATATTCTTCCTAACTCGTGCGGGAAAGTATCACTTTCCGCACTTGTTAGGAAAATAACTATTTTCTATTGGTGCATCCAGTCGTTTATTTTTTTGTTTTTCCGTCGGATACCGTGATCGATTTAACTTTTTTCCAATTCCGGTCCTGTAGGGTGGCCCATCCGAATGACACGCGCAATTTCCATCGGTGTCTCCGTTAATAAAAATTGTGCGTTCGCTTATATTTTCCTCTATCGGTCGCCTAAACGTCGACCACTCCATTAACATTTTTTCGTATCATTAATTTTTTTCGTGCGGACAATTTCGGATGCATCGGACGCGTTTAAAACGCTCGAAAATTCTTGTTCGAAGGGTCGCGAAGTGGGCTGTGCCGAAATTAATGACCAACGTTTTCGACCTTTCGCCGTGGATAGGAGTTTATTTGCCATAACGGGAAAAATTAATGCGGGATTTTTTGTTCCAGTAATCCGAGGTTTGTTAATCTGTGACAAGACTAAAGTCAAGAGGACGTCGGTATTCACACGAATTGACGTAAATGACATTGAGTTCATTTTTCAGGACATGTATAAAACGAAAAATCACAACAATTTGGTTCCCGTGAATTACAAATGGAGTAATTTTATATCTACAGGTTCTTCAATACTTCAATCCTACTTTGTCAAGTTTTATGAATAATTCCCATAAATCTCTCATTGGCTGAATGAAGTTGATTACTAATGAAGATAAACTATGATATTTTGCAATAGTATCTATAATTTTTCACTATCGTTATATTACGATATGTTATTCATAACTTGTCAGTGACTTTTTTGCTAATGAATTCGTTCCTCAATTTAACGGATATATTTTCTAGGAGTTGCAGATTATATCTTGCAACAGCGCCTAATACTTCGAGTCCGTCCACACCACTCAAAATACTGACAGGATCGATAAGAGGAAGGAGCCATGGGTGTCGGCTTCATTATTTTCTAATCGATGGCAGTAAATTAGGAAGGATAGTATCATTGAATGTATAGCCGATGGTGATTCATTGATCGTCATTGATTCAATGACATTTTCGTTCAGGATCGAGCTCTATTCGAGATATTTCATTGCATGAATAACAAAACCATAACCTGTCAGAATGGAGCCAACTACCTTCGGCACTCCTGCTCTGAGTGCATTTGTGGTTATGTATGTTTGTGTTTACCAGTTTTACTCCTTCTTCTATTTTCTTCATTCGTTAGCTATTCGTTAGCTATTCGCTATAGCTGTATTCTTCACCATCAGCTATATTCAAACTAGATTGAGAATATACTTTACAGTTTGCCTCCCCGAAAATTATAAATTGCTTTAATTTGAGAATGAAAATGACTTGGGCATTATCGGTCGCCATTCTGTACAGCGTGGACATAAAACTGGTGAGTTCCGAACTTATTTCATGAAAATTCATCTGAAAGAAACTTCCCCATGCATTCTTCACCAAAACTCATCTGTCTATCGAACGCCAAAACTTCAGAATTTCTTGCCTGAGGGAGTACTCTCATGCAAGAACATATTTTATCTTCGCTTATTGATAAGCCAAGTTAAAAATTAGTTTGGAATCATGGAAATATGTTACTCCCTGTATAATTACATCGCCTCACAAGCATCATATGCCGAGTGGATTCGTGCCATCCTCAGCCCCGATCTGAAATCATCTCGTATCTCGAATCAGGATTTAATATTCCCTCTCCGGATTACTTTTTCTTCGCGTCGCTTTATATACAGTGTCATTCATAAAGTCGGCATCGAATGGGAAAAACTTTTAATGATAATTTATGTCGAAATACGTTTTGTTCGTTAAGTTTTGCTTTAAGAAATACGAAAAACGAACTACTCGGTTGCGGTCATGTGAGTTTAGCTACTTGTCAAAAGTAAATTTCTTTCAAATTAATCGCTGAAAATAGGCTTATTTGTTCGAATATCAAGAAAGTTCACAGAGATTTTACATGGATGTGTCTCGAATTCGAACGTTCCATAACAACTTTGAGTTTTTGATATTTTTTACCTTTTCTCCGAAATGTCTATTTCATTCTATTAGCTTCATCACGCTACTAACTTTCAATCACTAATTATCGACAAATATATGATTTCCTTTAGAAAATACAAATCCCCGCTTCAAATTTCTGTTATGTTTGATGCAAAGTTGATCTATCGTCTAGCATTCAGGAGCGAAATTTATTCAAATGGATTTTCCAGTACTAAAATGATGCCAAGGTCACCTATCAAAATATCCTCGAGCTACTTCACGTATCTCACCAAGGTTTAGGACAGTTTTGTCGAACCTAATTGAACAATTATTAGAAGATATCAAAAGATATTAAAACCTAACAGTTGCAATAGAACGTTCAAATTCAAGTGTAAAATTTGAACAGAAACAAATCTTCCTTGTAAACTTTTTTGAAAATTAACTCGATTTTTTGTGATTTTCTCTCCTCGTTTCTATGAAATAAAAATATGCAGGTGAAACGAAAAGACCTCTCTCAGTAAGGACTGAAGAACACAAGTACAATGTCAACAAAAGACATATCGATAAATCGAAGCTAACTGAACATATCCTTACTGAAGATGGACAACATATGGCAGAGTGGAATAATATCAAAATCATAGGAAAGGAAGATAACAACCAAAAAAGAAAAATCAAGGAATCCACTTGTATTCTTCTGAACGGAGACAATAGCATTGCTTCCTGTTCAGTTGATATAGATAGAACATGGAAGTCACTACTGAAAACTGAACATGAAAATGGTAGATTCAAGATCAATTGATGAAACATCCTGTAACTCATTTGTAGACTGAAATCACTCATTCATATGCCAACATCAGTATGACACTGAAAAGTGTCACACTATAAGCAGCAACTTCCAAAGAGAAATATTTTGCATTTTTATGTTGAGAACGGGAGCAGATTCGGTCCCAAAACGTCCAAAGATGAGTAAAAATTCGATTCGAAAAATAACACAAATTTCAGAGATAAATTTGAAAAAACTCAACTTTTGACATGTAGCGAAAATCACGTGACTCTGACCGAGTACTCTATTTTTCATTTTTTTATAGCAAAACTCAACGCCCAAGTCGAATTTCAAAATAAATTATTATTTTTCCATATGATGCCGACTTTATGAATGGCACTGTAGCACTGTATATGAGGCGAGCAGAAAAAGTGCGTTACATATTGAAAATGGGGTCGCGATTAGGATTCGGAATTATATACGACGCGGATATCATATAGGTTAGGTGAAATAAGAGATGAACTACGTCTCGATGGCGGAGGGTGGATGAGAGTGGATGAGGGTGAATGATTGAGATTGAGAAGCGGGATGTGAAGAGAGCGAGAGGGGATGCACGTGTTGATCGCTCGCTGAAAAAAATCGCATCAACCGTTGTTTAATCCAAAATAGGAATCGATTTGATGCGTGATTTTGCAGCATTGGGAAGTGAATCGATCCAGATTAGATACCGAAAAAGGGGTATACTTTGGCACACGGGATATCTTTTGCATAAAAACTGGTGCCACTAGCTCAAGGCCCTATAGAAATTACACGGAAGAGTTTTATTTAAAAACGATGGTTCTACGTTATTTTTGTTCAGTTTTCTGTAAAAGTGCCAATGTGACCCCAGTCATGGGGCTATTATTGGATCTTCCTTTCATTTGATTCAGACCAGGGAAGAGTCCCTCTTATCCTGATATCTATCATGAAACAAAAAAAACAAACTAAATGGAAACGGTATTGGAGTTTAATGCGAACAGCCTTTCTGTCCCAAATAAGTTTCAGAAATACATTCTGAGAATTGAAAAAGATCGAACGGAACTTGAGAAGAGTAAATTTGGTCATAATGTTGATATTTTCTCTAGTTTATGGACAATCTCGGTCTTTTGAACGTTGATTGATCACCTGAGTCATAATCAACTGCATTTTGACGAATAAGCTGATTCTCATGAACCTCAGGTGTTTCGAAAGTCTTGATGTTCCGTTCTCTATTGACGGATCTGTTCATTCCGAACATACCAAGGAGATCCTGTCACCATTCTCGCGATTTGGTTTTGTAATGTTGGTAATCTGGTGATAGGAGATTCAGCTGTGTGGCCTCAGACTACCGAGGCATACAGTAAAATTGGCCTGATAGTCATGATGTGAATATTCAATTTTTGTCTCAAGCCCAATTCACTCCGTCTGTTTAGAGATGGATACAGGGCTCCAATGGCTCATTTAGCTTCTGAAACTTGCTGTCCAATGTGCTGGGCCCTGGTGAGCTTTTTGTCAATGCACACACTTAAGTATTCAACTTGTGAAGACCACTCTAACTCATGACCATCCAGGACTATTCTGGTTCTAAGAGGCCTCCGCTCCCTCCCAAGTGCGACCAATTGTGTTTTCGCAGGATTCAATTTGATCTTCCATATTAGGAAGTACTCATGAGAAGAATTTAGCGCGCTTTGAAGGTTCATAGCTGCTTGCTCGAAATTTTACGAATATGCAAGAACTGCCGTATCATCAGCAAAAAGCGACATCTCGCACATCACTAGTCTCGGCAAATCGCTAGTACATAAACTGTACAACAGCGGCAATAAAACTGCACCCTGAGGAACACCATCTTCAATGGGCTTGATACCAGATCGTTGATCATCAAGTTTCACTTGAAAAGTTCGATTTTTCAGAAATGAACACATCAACTGAATCAAATCGACAGGAAAGCCCATATCGATCATTTTGTACAAGATACCATCATGGACAACCCTATCCATGTTCAAGTATTGGGAGCTAGTGATGATGGAATGGTGATTGCTAGTGATCTCGAGTGGATTTGATTCCGAGTGAGAGAAAAAGGAAAAGGAAGAGGAGAAATTTATACCAATAATTCCAGACATACTGTCAAGAAATCGTATTTTCACTCTCCGAGCGCAGATCAAACTTGTGGACCATGATTCTGTATCATAAGAAGCTGCCATTATATTGTCTGGGTCTAGACCCATGTTATCATTAGTGATAACAATATTTTTGGAAAATTTATTCATCACACAAATTTTATTCATGGATATTAGTGTTCTTAACCATAAGTCCCTATGTTTCGTTCGGCATCAATAAATTCACAATAGTTTTGTGTTGGGCCCGAGGAGGTTATTCATATTGTCACACCCTCTATTTTTGGCTTGCTTGGGGAGCGTAGCCGGAGTGACACTAGAAGAAACACACTCTTTGCTAATCGAGATGTATTAGATAGCGTAGCCTCTGAGGCTTTACTCGATACTTGACCAGATAATTGAATCGGATATGAAACAGAGCCACTCCAGGAGATCAGTCGATGAAAACAAACAGGCCAGAGTATAAGAAAAACAAGCTTTATTTAAAACAAATGTTGGAACCTACATATATATATTCAAATCGCCGGTCCAACTGGACCAATCTTTCTCAGCCACCACTCGTGCACCCGTATATTTCTCTAAGGAGTCTAAGGGGTTCGTCGAGTCTCGATCTTCGAGACTACCCTTACTCTATCGCAGCCCGATTGATAATCCCGTCCTCCGTTTCCTCAATCAGTTTTTCTGTGAGTCAACTGCTGATTCTTTAGTTCTTCGCCAAAGTAGCCCAAAGTTAATGAACTCATTGATTAGAGGAATATTGTTGGTTATTTGGAAACGTTGAACTTTAGGTATTGCTGGTTTAAATCCATTGTGGAATAATGTAGAGAATGTAGATCGGGGCATACGGAATAATAATAGTACTATTAATGAATTCTCAAGTCAGAGTTGACAATATGAATGAATTATTGCAACAGAAATACAAGGAAACCTTCCCCTGGTGGTATTGCTTGCCGGAGTATTTATTTAATTATAATAAAAAGATGAGCAACACTTTTCTCCTAATGTTAATTTACGGTCCTGTATTCTGGTGTCACTAAAATTAAAAAGTTTCCTATTCACAAAGAGGGTGCTCGACGGCGCGTTCTGCAAGGAGGGAGGTTGAAGGGCAGTGGGGGAGGAAGGGGGTGTCGAATTCAGCGTCGCCGTCCCATTCTCCCGCCTCCCGTATTTAAAAGGAAACGGAAACGGTTCGGAAAACGACGGAATGTCACGTCGTCCCTGTACCCGCGCCATTTCAATCGCGAGAATATAATTTCCCATTCATGCCGAAATTCAAAACGATGACCCGAAAAAGCAAAACATCGCTCGTTTCGGAGTTTTCGGTAATTAAACTTTTCGACGCAGAGGGAAAAGGAACAGGGGCGTCGATAATGTTTTTTTTCTGCAACCGAAACAAAAGTCGTCCATTTTAATTCCAAAATTAGCTCTTAAATTGACGTTTCTATTACTGTCACAAAAATAGGTATGTTGCTAGGCAACATATTTAGTTCCTAGGAGCTAAAGTTGAATTTTAGTTCCTAGGAGCTAAAGTTGAACTTTAGCTCCTAGGAACTAAAAATGATGTACTAGAAGTCATCATGAATAAACAACATTGTGACGGTTGGTTATCTGGGTTGAGACGCATACCTGATTTGTTTCCGATTTCAGCAGATTTGGCATTTCATACCCATGCTGGAGATATAAATACACCTTATTATAGTTTAGTATTGGAATTATAAAGATCTCAGTTAAGTATTTTTGTTTTGATCAGGGAAGCCTTCAAGATTCAAATACTTGCTTGATCTGTATTTCATTCGTTATTCTCGGGATGGATAACTTGTTTTTGAATAATCACGGCAAGGCCAAGCAATAGTTTTTTAGTCTCAAACAACGATATTGTTTAGCTTCATTCGATCATCAAACACAGAGTGTAGTATGGAGAGGAATAAATAATCACTATCATCATTGTTGATATGCTCACTAACCAAACATTTTCCACGTCTTGTTCCTATAGCTGGCTCTAGCGCGGTGTTTGCCATTAGAGCACCTGGTCCATACACAAATTATGTCACTCTGTGGTGGTATTTATATTGAAACTGCAATTCGAACATCCTAAAAAACCTAACCTGCTGTTAATGCAGGTAGAATATTCTCACCACATGGATTATTTGTCAATATTTGTTGCATTGCATACATATATGGCACGGCATTGGTGGTTACTTCACATGTTTATTTGAGTTCATTGTTTCGGTTGCAGAAAAAATAGCATGTTTCATTCGGATCAAAAGTGACTTTGTTCGACTCGCAAATTTTGCTTTCGCTCGGCTTCGCTAAACGCTCCGCCTCGCAAATGCAAAATTCTCTTGTCAAACAAAGTGTCACTTTTGATCCTAATAAAACAATCTACTATTTTCTGCAACCGACACAAAAGTGGTCCATTTTAATTCCAAAATAAGCTTTTGAATTGACGTTTCTATTAATGACACGAACATAGGTATTTTGCTAGGCAACACTTTTAGTTTCTAGGAGTTAAAGTTGAAATTGAATCAAAATGATGTACTAGGTCATGGGACGCATACCTGATTTGTTCCCGATTTCGGCAGATTTGGCATTTCATACCCATGTTGGAGATATAAATACACCATCATTATATACTTGTGTAATATGTTAGTAACGATAATGATAGTCAAAATAATACAACTTCTTATAATTAAGTATTGGAGCTGTTGTCTTTTCATGTTATAGAATGCACAATTTAATAAATTGTTGTAATATTTCCAGCTGTTAAAGTGAGTAAATAAAAGATGTAGTCAATATTATTTCAATATTGTCTAATCATATGATAGCTGTCACGTGCCAGAAAATCTCCACCTATTAATTTAACGTATATAAAATTTGCTAGATACCATAGCAACAATGTCGAAATAAAGCATCTGATTGGTTGAAGATGACTGGTACAACATTTTCGGGTGCGTTCTGTTTGATTGTTCCTCGCTGTGTTACATTGATCAGATTATGCAGAATATCAGAAATGAACAAAATTTTAATTTTCTCACACCTATTACTAAGCGTCACCCTGTTGAAATCATTTCTCTGGTATTCATAAGATTCACACATTGGATAGACACCATACTTTTCCAAATGCAGAGTCCTCAAGAATTCATTCTGAATCCTCTCAAGCATATCAGAATATGTTACTGTCTTAGGGTTCCACATATAATGCAGCAATACTCTAACCTTGATGTAATGTATGATTTGAAAAGCATTATGTATGTTTGATAATTAGAATCCTGACTGGATCTCAAGATGAAACCAAGTTTCCTATAGCACTTCTGACTAAGGCGCTCAAAATGCTCATTGAAGTAAATTTTTTTTGTAGATCTTAACACGTAGAACCTTGATTTCATCTGGGGTCTCCAGTTCAACATTATTAATGGTATACTTGCCAGAGAGTTGTTTCGTTTTCGTAGTATATGAGACTATTTCACATTCGGATTCATTTAGTGATGAGTAGTGATTTCATTGATAATACCTTGAAATATTTCCATATCATCTAGTGATGTTATTTTCATGAAGACATACAAGTCATCTGCATATAAAAGGAATTTTGCACCTTCGAGACAATCACGAATATCATTAACAAACATGACGAAGAGCAACGGTCCCAATATCGAGCCTTGGGGAACACCTGAGTTACTGAAAGAGCTATCTGATTGGGAGCTATTCAATTTAACAAAGTTTGATCGATTTGATAGGTATGATTTCATGAATTTTCTCAAAATTTTCGAGGGTGAAGGCAGGATAGTGATTGGCCTATAGTTTGTGATATGATTGGTTTTACCTAATTCATGGATAGCAATTATACGTCCAACTCTGGAACTTTCAGGAAATGAATCAGATTCCAATGATTTATTGAAAATCATAATGTATTGATTAATGAAGGATCACCTTGAAACTATTACTATTTATTTCAAATCCAAAACTTTTCTTGCGGCGGTGGTGGCGGCTAGACACCGATGTTGATCGCGAAAATATAATTTCCCATTCATGCCAAAATTCAAAACGATGAACCGAAAAAGCGAAACATCGCTCGTTTCGGAGTTTTCGGTAATTAAACTTTTCGACGCAGAGGGAAAAGGAGGCCGCTATTATAAGGGTTTCGATGATTTTTCGAGACTCCTATCTGCAACGAGGGTTGTGATTGTTTGCTGGGGGGCTTTCGCCTTTTGATCGATAGACCGTGAATTTAGGTTTCAGAAAGTTGAATCTCCATATGCCGAGCCACGAGAGGGTAAATGATGAGCAAATAACGCGTAGTCACCAATTCCAATTTTCTCGAGTTCTCCCTAATGTGCTTTAACAATAATAATTAGTACAGAATAGTATATTACATAACTAGTGTAGAAAGTGATATATTTCATGAAATACACTTTTTTGGCAACCGTCCGGTAAGTGCCCACTTCCCGGATGCTTTTTCTTTGGGAAAGTAGCATTTTTCACCTCGTTACGGCCCGGCCTAGAATTTTGTCTACTCGTCCCAAAAAACAGTATTTTCTTTTGCTGAATTTTCTGAAATAAGGGTACTTTACCCTTGAGCAATTTTTATATTTTTTGACCTACCCTGTATTCTGTTTGACTTGTAACCATTCTAAGTGCACCTAAAATGATTACTGAACATGCACCAACTTTTTGCAGTATATGTATTTTGGTTGTGCAATTCATTAAAAAGATTCCCATATGTTGCACACTTAAATGACCACACTGTATGTCTTTCATCTATGTTAAAATCAATCTCCCTTATTATTCGGTGAATAATTCATTATCTTTTTCCGAAGAATGAAAATACGATTTCTTTGAATTATTTGTTGTCAAGAGTTTGGTCGAGAGCCTCGTAACTACGCATCTAAAAATACATCAGATTGCCAGAAGTCACAACGGTGTATAGACCCAAGCCACACCGGTGTAGACCCGAGCTACACCGGTGTAGACAGCAATGACAGCATTGACAGCAGTGAGGTTATGTCTCGCAGATTATGACAAAATAACAAATACCAAATCTTGAACAATTATTGGATTTAATGGGGCAAAATTTTTGAATCTTACGAAAATAAATGTATACAGGGTTACTGGTAATTCGATACATTCCTTTGGAGGTGTGATAGAGGGGAGATGGTAAAGGGTGGATTTGACCCTAATATCCATTATGCTAAAGTTCACAGTTTTTGATATATTGAATTTTTTGAGTTTTTCTCCAAAAGATAGACTTTCATAAGGATTAGAATAACAATGACGGAACTATGAAGACGCTGCCGAACATGCATTCGTAATAGATGTCTCACTTTGAACAGGATTTGTAAAAAGTAAATACTATCAGAAGTTTTTCAAGTAACTTTTAAATATTCATTTAGAATACAAACCTGTATCAAGCACATTCATTATCATTTGAACCCAGTTAGATATAGCTGTTTTTTATCGCTTGGAGCGCAAAGGAATCCCTATAATGTTCAAAGAACATCGTGCGTTCCTAGGGAGGATAGGGACAGGAGGTAGGTATTGGAATTTTTTCTGAACTTCTGGAGATTATATATTGTTGGGAATACTTCCACAGGCAATGAATTCCAGAGCCTAGCCGTTCTATGGATGAAGGAGTCCTGATAAAGTGCTGTTCGACATCTTTCGAGGTTGACAACGAAAGGATGTGCTGACTTTGCTTGTCTAGTTCACAAACAAACATACGACTTCGTATTTACAATTTATATAGAATGTAAATTATTTCTGGAATTCTTTCATTCCAAACAAAACATATCATAGTGTTGATAATGTATTTTAGGTGGAAGATTGAAAGAATGTGTAGCATATTTTCGGAAAACTATAACTTTCAAACCCTTGAAATCTAACTTTTGTTGAAACACAGAAAATATCGATTATCCCAAAAACTATCAATTTTGGAAAATGCAATTCACTTCTTACCACCTCCTCTATCACATCTCCAAAGGAATGTATCGAATTACCAGTAACCCTGTTGATGACTGCAAGTCCCTCTTCCATTCGACTTCGCGGCTACGTAATTTACTAACCAACCACCAAATTCGCAATTTTTCAAATCAAATCACAGAATTGGACTGACGGATATTTGATTACTCCTAAAGAATGATAAAGATGCCTTCAACGCAGGTGTCATTCCTGTTGAGAACTTCAAATTTCACGTCGATAATTTTCTGATATTAATATAATGTGATATCTTCTCAATATTGATTCGTCCTTTTTTCTGTCACAGAAAAAAATAGTGTATTATACACGGGAACAATATTAGATTTCAGCACACGGTTTTTTGTCTCCCTCTGCTACGCGTCGGGATTTTCCCTTGTATAATGAATAAATATTGAGGCACCTGTATGGTCGACGACGTCATATTTTAAACACTAAACGAGAATTCAAATCATGATTTCAACAGTGAGATGGCCTGGTAAGAACTCATCTTCCAAAATAGGGCCTTGGCAG
Organism: Phaedon cochleariae; assembly: GCA_918026855.4. NCBI lineage: Eukaryota > Metazoa > Arthropoda > Insecta > Coleoptera > Chrysomelidae > Phaedon > Phaedon cochleariae. The sequence goes on from OU896711.1 coordinate 7,102,832, forward strand.
TTCTTGAATTCCCCAATTGTTGATTGATTTAGTGGGACATATTATTCTGACAATGAGTAACAGAAACATGACTCATTCTTCCACTTCCATATGGATAATACCATGGGAACTATCTCAATTAGACACTTTATCTCTACAGTAACCCGATACGGCTCCATTGAAAAGGGCCGATGACTAGCAAAGTTATATATAGAGGGCATTGAAAGGACCTGCGAAAGACTTATTACCGCAAAGAATCGGGAGATGAGGCGTAACGTTAGCTTAGCAGATCATTATAATCTAACGGAGAAGAGGGCCCTAATTGTGTACCAGCACAAAGGCTGTTCAGGTGAATCGTAACATAGCTTTGACGATTCTAGGAGATATTGTTGGGAACCAGATACTCCCCACATCTTAGGTTTTCTCTGTTTCGGCAATGAAGTGATATCACTCTGGCATGCTATTCGATGCTAGAATGAACTTCAGTCTCAGTCTGAATGTGAGGTTATGGGGACACTTTGTTATCAAAGACAGGTGTGCCTGCATCAAGGCAACGAAAGGGTCGACGCGAACTGGAGAGAAGAAGATCTAACGAAGCATTTACCGGTCCCGAGATAGCAGTCAGCCTGAAAAAATGACTAGAGTCTAGCCATAGCACCATTGCGAGGTAATATTGCGCATGACTCACTGCTCGCTGGGCGCGAGAAAGAGAAAAAACTTGAAGAAAAACATCAATGAAATAGCGAATAACTAGCGGCCTCACCAGCAAATGCCTCCAAAGTATTTTTTCATTAATCACCTCGAGAAACAATTAAAAAAAGATTGGTTGGTGTGGGAATTCGAATGCCATTCTTGCGAATCTTGAATAAGAACAGTGAATTCAGGTTATTGTGATTAACTACTCCGTAAACTACCTCAGTGAGCTGGTTTGCGTGGATGGTTAACTATCACGTCATAGTTTGGAAGACACTTCGAATAGAATTGACTGGTCGATTTATTGTTGTTGGTTAACTTCGAGGAAAAATGGATCTAGTTTCCATATGGAAGTCCGAGCTACAGTCCGAACAAAATGTTCATCATATTCCCGTACAGTGAAACTTCACAGAGACACGTGTAGTGGATCTAAGGGGACTTTTTCACTTGACCTAGTTTCACTGGGGGCATGGGAGAGGTGGCCATAGAGATCAGAGATTAGTTTGGGAGGATTTAAGGAGGCAGACCGCGAACGCCACGTATTCAGTTTAACGTAAGACTCTAACTAAAACTTCTAGTAGGAGGAAATGAACATGAAATATGAATGAAGTCGGAGGTAATACGAATAAGAAGACGGTGCGACAAATCTCCAGTCTCGAAATTTGCCTCGGTTACTATGGAATCGAGTATTTCGTAAGGATTCTGAATTAATTGTTTTTTTCATGCTGAAACCTTGACGTCTTGAGGGCTTCATTTTTCAAGTGCACTATTTTTTCAAATGAGATCCAACTCAGCAGGATCGGCTCCTCATTAAGCTAGGTATATATCAATACTATATAGCTTCTACCCGTGTTTTGCTCGCGTTGAAACCCTTGAATTAATATCACATATCGACTATAGTTTCTTGAAGCCCTAGAATAAATATCTAAAATCGACTATAGCTTCGACTGTTCAGAAATGATATTTTGTTCTGTCACTTGTGAGAATAAGTTTCTCCGTCTGGTGCAAAAATGTGTAAATTTCAGGCATTAGACAAACGCGAACAGGCTACATACAGGGTGTTCATTTCAGGATTTCCCACCCTAATTTTCTCGAAATGTGTGTATGTTCTCAGGTAATCCCGAGACATGTAAACGAATGTATCGAAAGGGACGAGATTTCATCAGGAAATGAACGCGCCCCCTTTTATCCCCTGCAAGGGGTAGCTACCAACTGCAAAATCTCAAATGCGAAGGGGTATGAGACATGCCTCATTTTGAAGGTTTTTGTTATCCCTACACGTCAGTGTTTCGTTCTAGGTCAAAATGAGTTGTTGGTTCTTCTTCTAATTTTTGCTCATCGCATATATTTCCGCGACTACTGAAATATATCGTGTCATTTGACGTATACTGGGGGATCATGGTACAACCCCTTTTTATCCTTCAGTTTAAGAGGTAACTGATTGGAATCTGGAATGACCCATCAACTTGATAAAAGTCATGTTTTGACATTATTAGGTTTCATTTTCCACTTCCTGTTTCACCGAAAGTGATAATAACTTCTGATTTTCAAATAGAATACCCTGTATATCATTGCATTTTCGAATCCTGCATCATTGTCTGAATCCAATGATACTACATAAGTTACATTTCGAACTCCAATATTGAATCTAATTTAATTTTCTATTTTCCATCTGAGAGTGCCATGACCATTATGATCTGGTCTGATGCTAAAAAAAATGTATCCTGTCAAAAATGTGAAATTTCTTAATTTATTACCAAATTAAGTTCATCAAATTGGTTTGGTATACTATGATCCTGTTACACCCAGTATATTCTGCCAAGTTGAAACCTTACCACCATCGGTAACGCTTTGAGAACGCTATTACAATTTTTCTCGAGACTAATTAGTGCATTCGACGTCATATGGCAGAAAACGAAACAAGGCTGGCTGCAATCCCTCTCGGATTTCCATTGTTGATCTCCCTGATGCATATCCGTTTGGGTGGATGTCAATGTGTATTTTTGCTTTCTAGCGTTCGGTTGGGTGTATTTGAGTGTTGACTACACGTACTGCAGCCACGTCAAGAGTTCGCACAGCCAAAGTTTACAGAAACACGCGAAACAATATATTTTCCAGCATCTAGTGATTCAAAGCGTTCCTACACAGATGAAAAGAAGTTCATTATTCCAGATTTTTTGGGATTATCTCTCCTCGTCTCTATAAAAAATAAAAATATGAATATTATCTCAATATACGTGTAGTTATGACAAATCCGACGATTTGCCCCAAAATGTCACTGCGTACGAAGCGCACTAAACTATAGGGAAAATGACTCTCGATGAAAATCGCTGAATTTTTGTTATGTTTCAGACTGAACAAACCTCAAAAAATGGACAGTTTTTTCGATATTGACCTCCAAATGTCAGATTTTCGAGAAAAAAAGTATCTGAAAATGGTTGCATTTTTGAAATGTTGTAGATAGGAATGAACTGATGAGAAAATCCAATTGACCTAACCTCCAAAAATGACAGTTTTCTCGATATTGACCTCCAAATGCAATTTTTTCAAGAAAAAAATCTCTGAAACTGGCTGAATTTCTGGTATGTTGTAGATAGGAATGAACTGATGAAAAAATCCAATTGACCTAACCTCAAAAAATTGAAAGTTTTTGTTCACTGTCGCAAACCGTTTTCTCTTCAGATCTCTTCACATATTGTGAATATTTATTGAAATTCACGATACGGGACAACGCGTGATGACGTCATATACCGCGATCAATCCATTGCAATTATACTATACAATACGATTTATGTATTGTGTATACTTCAGTACACAATACTCCACTCCTACTGTGGAAATAAATCCTCAATTCTATGAAGAATTTGGAAATATTCTCATTGCAATAAAAATCTTAAAGTTTTTATCGGTATCGGTATGTCAATGTCACGTCATCGGCGGCTATATAGTGTTGCTGATAGGTGATTATGAATGAATGAGTGTATCGAATACTTTTATAATAGATGGAATGATCAAAATAAAATAGATATATGCCATAAATTCGACTAGTGTGTATACCTACAACCCCATTGATTTCGGAGACTATATAACCATATTTTAAATAATATTCATTTAATTACATCCTCTCTTCGGTTTTCTTCACCTGTGGATGTATCATATGAAGAAGATTTGTTTTTAGAAGAATGAAATGCCAAATACTAATTCGAAAACTACAACTTTGTCTATTGATTATTGTTCCATTAATCTTATTTTCCATATGTACACTTGGAGGTCAATATCGAAGAACTGTCAATTTTTTGAGGTTAGGTCAATTCGAGGGTCAATTGGATTTTTTCATCAGTTCATTCCTATCTACAACATACCAGAAATTCAGCCATTTTCAGAGATTTTTTCACCTAAAAAAAATTTTTGGAGGTCAATATCGAGAACACTGTCGATTTTTCGAGGTTAGGTCAATTGGATTTTTCCATCTGTTCATTCCTATCTACAACATGCCTACCAGAAATTCAGCCATTTTCAGAGATTTTTTTACTTGATAAAATTCTATTTGGAGGTCAATATCGAGAAAACTGTCAATTTTTGGTGGGTAGGTCAATTGGATTTTTTCATCAGTTCATTCCTATATCTATCTACAACATGCCAAATATTTAACCATTTTCAGATATTTTTTTTTTCTCAAAAGAATTACATTTGGAGATCTGGTCTATATCGGAAAAACTGTCCATTCTTTGAGGTTCGATCAATGGAATATCTGTTCAGCATATCAAAGTCTGCAACATACCAAAAATTCAGCGATTTTCATCGAGAGCCATTTTCCCTATAGTTTAGTGCGGGGTCCCCTATCAGAGAGCCTGAAAGAAAAATTCACTAGCTTGTCAGTGAAAATTTGTATTGGAAAAGGTTCGGAGAACAGAAATAAAGGTATATAGAGAAAATATAGAAGTTTTACTTATCTTTGGACAGAAGATCAAGGGGTGATTTGAACACACCGAGGTACCTACAAGCTAATAAAGTATCGTATAAACATTTCAATCTGTGAACCTTGTATAATTATTCTTGGTGATATTTTTCTACCAGTCACTCTAGTTGAAACCAGATATAACACTCATCGCACACTACAATATGATGACACCGCTTCCATTATTATTTTGATGTCGACCCCGAAAAAAATTACATAATAATCTCGACTACATCTCGACCAGTAATGTTCCGTATATGTAGGAGAGCGAAGACATAAAAAAAGAAGTAAAATGAACCAGTTTCGGAGACGCAACCTACAGAGTGTTACACAGATAAAAGTCGTTATTTGAATAAGGATGAGTTCATTTGAATTTCATTGATTTGATCCATTCTATTTTTTTTTTTCGAAAAAAAATTATACTGCCAAACAAATCTATTTGTTTGTATTGAATAACAAGATCTTTTGAGAGAAAAATTGAATGTTTTTAAATTGAAGCATTAATTTGCTCGACACAAATAATAACAAGTTTAGTTGACATTATATAGAATTGAAAATCACAGTTTCCAAAATATAAATGTGAACTTTGTCTTACCTTGTGAAAAGTATATTATACGCATCAGTTGAAACAAAGAAGACCTCTCTCAATGAAGACGAAAGTATACAAGAAAAATAAGTTTATCGAAAATATATATTGGCATATCTATATCAACTCGTTATATTGTTTTTGAAAATGGAGAATATAATAATATGGCAGAGTCGATCAACATATAACACAAATCATAGGAGAAGAAATTAACAATCAAAAGAGTAATCATGAAACTTGATCCCTATAGACACCGACGTTCATCTATGTATACATATATAGTATGGAGAAGAGACTTTCCTTATTTTTCCTTTAGGAGTCTCAAATTTACCTCACCTTGTATATGAATATATTTGATAAAAAAGAAATCCGTGTTTGAGACATGAGTTGATATAATACGCAATGAATTCTGAAAATCAATAATGTCTCATTAGCTGATGCTATTCTGATCACATCAGGAGGCCATAAAATGATCAATCAAACCCAATTTATAGACCATTTTTTTTGATGAATTTACCGTTTGTCCGTGAGGAGAGTTCAACGTTTACATAAAAAAACAAATTTTCGTTCGCTGTTCAGAAGAGAATTGAACAAGTTCAATCAAACTTAACGAAAGTGGCATTTTGGAGGATCACTCTCTTTTCAATGATCCATCAAGAAACTCAGAAGAAGTTGTAGGAGGATTGTAGCTCTCAGGGGGGTAAAACGGTTTTCAATGTCTTTTAATGAGAAGACAGATCTTCTTTTTGTTACACTAAAAACTCCGTTCTCCCCATATTTTTGAAGGAAAAAATGTTTCACTCTATAATGCTATAACAGATATTCCCCAGAGCATGTTCATGTTCAATATGACGGCCACCTTCATCAATACAACGGTCAATTCCACGTAAAAAATTCAAATGCACATATGTAAACTCCGAGTTCTTTTCACGGACAAACGGTACATTTTGGTGTATAAAGAAATTGGGCCCAATCAACTCATTTTGACTGCTATTACACGTGGTAGCTTTGTGTTCAAGCAATTTTGGGACACTCAGTATATACAGAGGAGCGATAGGCCAATTCGTATTCTAGATTAATAGTAAGGATAAACGGCCCGGACATATCTTCATTACTGACGCACGTGTGTCCTCTCTCTGTGTGTGCCAGGAAGATGATGTTCTAGAGATATCAAAATAGTCGTGATAAGATAATATACGGTTGCTATAGGATTTCGAAACTCCAATTCAATGATTCTGGAGCTTCGTTCGTGACATTCGCTTCGGCTAATTAGCAATCATTACGATACAGACCAATATATAGACAGAATTGCTCATCCTTTGATTCACTCTGGATGAAAGAATTATAGCAAAACATTCACCAATAGCAGAGTAGAAAATAGAATAGAAGGTAATGCGTTTTTTTCAACAAAATTGGAGGAATGTAAAAACTTCACAAACGATAAGATTTCCACAAAATTCTCAAACACACGACATGTTTCGCTAACACAGTAGCTTCGTCAGGTGATATACTGGTACAATGAACTAAACTCTGATCAATTTTAATGATACCTACATATTACCCATTAGGCCAATCCATCATAACAAGAATAATCAAATCGACAATATATGAAGAACTCAAATATCCAATAAATTGATAAAACATTAGCGTAAGTCGCTTTTTTCTTCATCATCACTTTTTTTTACATGAATTCGATGGTGGAAGAATCTTCGTTCGAACTTTCCTTGGAAGTGCTCCATCTAAATTCGACCTTATTTGGTTTCTTGTTTCAGAATCGTTGCTATCGATCGCACTGTTGCTTCTCTGATCTTCGTTCCGCGTCATTGCAACCTTCTGCTCGTAGAAGAGGATGTATGCTTCTCCATTCACAATAGATTCAGATGATTTCTGTGAAACAATCGAGTCATTGTACTCGTGCCATAAGTTTGTGATTGGGTGTTTACAATATGCTGTGTAGTGTCCAGACAAAGTTGTTCCACTGTGATTAGATACAGCATAAAGATTATATCTACAAGGGATTTCATTATTTGTTGAATAATTACCCATATTATCTAAATCTTCTAGAGGAAAATCAATGGTGATGTTCATTTTCCCATGAAATTTCTCCGATTGCGAGAAACGTTTAAAATGGATCACTAGAATATTAGGGAATTTATGTATCAACAAAGACTTCGTGAAATTCCTCCTTTCCTTACATTTTGAACATGTTGGTGACTCGTCACCGTTCAAGATTTCCTCTCTGGTGAAAAGGTCTAAGCATTGTGAAAGTCTGAGTTGGCACGTTGTGTTTGGAATCGGTAATGATAGATCCCAGAAAGGTTCAAAACTCACAGAGCAATGTCCACAATAAGAACAACTCAAAGTTGATTTCAATTGACCAACAAAGTTGTCTACAATAATCGAGTTTTCTAGTGCTTGGGCTTTCTCATGATCACTAAGTTTCTCATCTATCTCTGTGAAGATTAGCTCAGACTTTTCTGTTATTCTTTTCACATCTTCATGAAGGCCTTCGAGAAGATATCTAAGAAATCCTTGGGCGTCCTGTTCAGCGTAATCCATGAAACGTGGAGCAAATCTTTGGATCTGATTTTTCAAAGAAAGGATATTCACCACAGTATCAGTTGAATCTTACAACCATAGTCTGTTAATCACTTCAACAAATGCTTTCATTATCAATGCAGGATCATTCAACTCCTCGATCATATACCTATTCCTCTTCCCTAAGAAATTCGAAAATCCATTTAGTGTTTGACAAACATAGTATTATGCTATTCATGCAACAAGTGTTGCCAATATTCCTCAAACCTCTGGGACCAGAAATTTTCAAGGAATTCTGCCGAAATTTATAAGAGTGGTTGATTTTTTTGAAGTTAGAAGATTGGTTATTTAATGTTGGTATCTTCTGCGGGCGTATGAATATTTTATCGAGACGTTGAGTGGAAGGAACTGCACCCAATATAGACGCAGCATTTCCTCTCTGGATGGCAGGTACAGTAAAGTAAACTGAAAAAAAAAAGATGGTAGTTATCACCAAACGTTTAGTAAAATAGGCGCCAGTTACAACTTTCATCAAATGATACCACTACAACATTATATAATTCTATACTATTTCAAATATTACCACTACGAAATAGTATAAAACTCATAGTTATAGTAAAGTACAACTTTGTAGTGGTATTATTTGATGAATGTAGTGACTGTCCACAGTGGCCGATGGCAGGAAAACTGACGAATTCACTCTACCTTCCTCTCCTCTATCTTCATCAGTTCTTGTCGAAATTCATCAGAGTTTCGCCGAATTGGCTCCTGCCTGACATTCCTCTTCTTCCACGAGGTCTCTATCGAGTCATAATAATAATCGAGATGGGGTGAAACCAGTCGATAATCCCCCACCGACATCAATTAAGATTTCCGTCTAGCGGAATTCGAATGGAGATAATGAATTAGCAGAAGCTGGAATGAACGCAAACATTCGGCCATAACGATTTGACATCTCGATAATAAGTATGCGGAAAAGACGTCTCAATAAGCATTCGAAAAGAAGGAATGAACGGATTAAGCTCCGAGAACTGGTTGAATTACTGTTTTCCTTCATGAGAGAATATTCTGTCTTTGATAATAATGAATTGAGAATGAAATGAGAAACCTTTGTAATATAAGGAGTATCAGTAGATTGGATCGAGTAAAAGTTCCTCCAAGGATTGGATAATAAGAAAAAAAGTTGATTTGAGTAAACCCAATTTCGTGTGGAAGCCAAAGAATACGAAATCTTCTGATTACGACAAGTTGCTTGATGATAATAACGTTTTGCAGGATAGTATCTACTGCACAATAGGAGGACTGTTGTCAAATTCAAGTAGTAGTTGTTGAAATCAAAAGCATGGACCTTGATGCTCTCTTGTGCAACACAAATATCATTTCAAATTATAGTTTACTGCAAGACTCTTGAAAACAAATTGCATATCTTGATCGGGAGTCGATAAGGACAAAGAATACCATTCCGACATTTTCACCAAGAAGCCATGAAGTTGTTCTTACTGAAATATACCCAGGGGATAGCTTTTTCCTCACTTAATAATACCTTTTTTTTTAATTCAAGAATTGCCATAAATACATTCGTATTTGTTGACAAAGCTCGTACATATACATATTCAAATGAAATATAATGAACAATATGCGATTCAAAATGTGCAGCTTCCTGAAACACATTTGAAAATATACAATCAAGAGCTCGTATAAAGGCTTGGTTGAAAATAAAAAACAACAAAGATAGACAATAATGAAACATATAAAATATTATAATGAAACTATCACATGTGAGAGTGTCTATAAAGCTTCTATAAAGCCAAGCTCCAAAGAAGCTATGTTTTTTGTATCAGAGCCGTTGTTTTCAAAATGTATAAGCCAACTACTGTCAGGATGCCGCAATTCTTGAATTAAATGTCTACATGAGTCCCTCGATTTCGTTCCACACATATATCATAGGGCCCGTTTTTGTAAGACAAAACTCCTCTGGAATATCTGATCATTGCAGACTCCCCAGAATGCAATTCCATATCTCAAATGAGATTCGATGAGGGCAAAGTATGCAGCTTTAGCAGGCACAAATCCTTATTCTGCAGCCATAGTTCTAACAGCGAATCATCCAATGTTCATTGAATATTAATTTTTTGTCACTATATAAACCTAAAATTTGGTCGATGATTAATTTTCGATTTTCCCATACCTGAATTTAGTAGATTTCAATGGAAGGATAAGATATTTGTTCTCTTTATATTGAGCGATAGTAGATTTGAATCACACCAGTCTTTAATTACTTCAATATCGTTCATAACAGTTGTGTGCAGTACAGCCTCACTCATTTCTTGCCAGAGAATAGTGGTGTCGTCAGCAAATACAGTGATGTCTAAAAGAACTATGCTATTCACATAGAGTAAAAATAGCAGTGGTCCAAGAACTGATCCTTACGGAACACCATGTTTGATATGCGCGGTCTTTGAGACGCTGCATGTTCTGACAGATTGTTGACGACCTGTAAGGTGAGTCTCTAAACATCGTAGCCGACTATCAGTAAAACCGTATAGCGATGCAGCTTCCGCAGCAGTATTTCATGATTTACGCAATGAAATGCTTTCGAAAAATCACAAAACACTGCCGCAGCAGCTGTCTCTCTGTTCAAGCTCGTAAACAGAGCATAATTTGTGCTTTTTTTGGCTGAAATCCAAATTGATGTTCTGTCAGTATTTCAGTGCGTTTCAAAAAATTCAATATCAACTCAGAGTATTGTTGTGTCATCTGCAAAGCGTGTGAAATATCTCCGGTATGATTTTCAAATTGACAATGTCGTCTTGCACACCCTGCAGTCATGCCACTGGTAGTTGATTTTCCGGGACGAAAGCGAAATTACCTTGCCGATGGAATGTCATATAAATTCGTAGCGAATTCCTCGAAATTCGTCTTCGTCATGCGTTTGATGTATTGATTTAGGCTGGCACAGGCTGAGAGCTGAAAGCGGAGCCAGAGCTGAGCACTGATTTTGGTTTTATTAGAAATTCTGAACGGGCTCCTAAATGATTGTCAGATCGGGGAATTGGATGGCAAGGGAAGGCGGGTGAGATGAAGCGACGATCGGTAGGGGAAACTTCGTATTGAAATTTCCGGAAGTCATAATATAATCAAACAGGTTTGGCTTTGATGTGGCAACTCGCAAATCAACTACGAATCACATACGTATTAATTAACAATGTGGATAATCTCCATCTGTTTCTACATGAAGGTAGCCGTTTTTGAATGTTCTATCTATATCAACTGAATAGAGAGTAATGCTATTGTCTCCGTTCAGAAGTACGCAAGCGAATTCTTTGATTTTGTTTCGGTTCAGGGTGTCTCGAATTTACATCGAATATACAATTTTTCAACCACAGATTGCAGGAACAAAAATACTGAGAAAAGTTATATAATCATGGATCTAGAAATTTATAGCCATCTGAGCCCGAGATGATGGTTTCTCGGAAATATTTTCGACATCCTCTGGGATAAAATGACCAAATTCTGTATATGTGCCTTGCTTTGTATAGCCAATTGGAATATGATGAGAATTTTCCGGAATTTTAATCAGGTTGGAGATAGATGAAATTGCCTCCCCCCCCCCTAACTTCTTTGTTTATCCATATATTTCTGCAGATTGATCAAGAAATATCAAAATATCATAATTTTCAGTAGAAAAGGTGCTCTTCTTTAGTGGTTTTTCTCAATGTACCCTACCAACATCGAGAGCATATGTTGAAAGGAGGGGTATTTACCACCAAAACACAATTTTTGGAAAAATTCGGTAAAAAATGCACTGTTTTTATTACGCAGTAGACTCTTGAACTCGATTTATCTCAAAAATGGTTAATGCTATCAAAACAAATTGGTGAAAATTTTCAGAAAAATTCGGTAAAAAAAAGCACTGCTTTTATTACGCAGTAGACTCTTGAACTCGATTTATCTCAAAAATGGCTAATGCTATCAAAACACAACAAATTGGTGAAAATGTTGTGATTTTCATATTTCCTGGTCAAAAATCGCATAAACAAGAATAGTGGGAGAAAATTTTGCCCCAGGCCCCACCTATTTTTTTCATTATTAACTCGTTTTATTAGTTATGATTCAGGTAATAATTTCATCTCCTCAAAGACCTTTGTAAGGACAGGAAAGTCTGTACAATTTTGATGAATTTGTTGGAATTATTTTCATTATGGATACACTTGGTAGAATTCATTCAGATTATGAAAAACATGTTGGAGGAGGAGAGATTTTAATTAATGCTTGAATATTTTGATATCATCACAATGTGTGGTTGAATTAGGAAGGCATCTGAATATTTTAGTGCCTGTATAAAAAACATTATTCAGGTTAATATTCATGCATGTTGAAATCTGGTAGAATGTATGAATCCATAATTCTTGTATGGTAGCTGTGGATGGAAATGATCAAAATCTGTTTTTTTGCGTATAAAACAAAATCGAATAGATGTTATCAAAATATTTTTTCACATTGTAGTTGGCCTTGGCAAACTCCACATTTGGTGTCATTTAACCGACCTCGTATCTCTCACCGTTAAAAAGATACCCATGGTGAGCATGGTAAGTGGGACATACTGTTTATATATAATATATAGATTGGTTACAGTAATCATTCCCAGACTCTGGAAGTAATGTCTGCTCGAGTCATATTTTCTCAGACCACATAGGCACCGAATAGTTCCTTCTTGCAGCACAAGTGTACTCTCTGCTGTGGAAGAATCACCCCAGAATTCCAATCCATACTGAAGAATACTATTAAACTAGTTGTAATAAACGATTTTTGCTGATGAAAACCCAATGTTTTGTTCATTGGTTAGAATTGCAAAAACTCTATTCAGAATATCAGCATTATCTTGTGGGAATAGAGTGGAGCTATGTATTATTATATTTGTGTCATCTGCAAATAAGGGAAAGTTCAGCTGGGAAAAGTTGCAAACCAGATCATTTATGTAAATCAGAAACAGTACTGGCCCCAGTATTGATCCCTGAAGTACTCCGCATTCTACATCTAACATTCCTGTTGTGATTCTTTCAGTTCCGTTACCGCGCTCCTGATCGAAATTCCAAAAAGTTATTAACATTTGCAATTCGGAAAAGTTAGATATATTTAGAGAATTTGGTGATTTTATCACAGATGGTTCCACAAATATTCACATAGAACGATCATCTCATCAGGCTCTCTTTCAGATTGCTATTACTCCCCAGGGAGGCGTTTCTGGATCCATGTTCATATGATCTCTTTTTACTATTTCTGTTTATAGAACCTGTGTTTGAGATCTCTCTTCTACGATGTTGTTATTCCACTCTGTCATATTTTATTTCAGTAAGTATATATTCAGCTAATTAGGATTTTATGGTATGTCTTTCATCATATTCTTCTTATGTTCTTCCATCTTCACTGAGAGAGGTCTCTTTGCTCCACCTGTATAATACTTTCGGACATAATAAGGTTTAAAGGCTTTTTCATATTTGAACCCTAAAACTATGACCTCGGAGTTTCGTACATCAACACCCTATACACAACGAACCGAGAGTTTGTTTTCAGCCGGTAGTGAACACACATCATTCATCCGAATTCGTCGTCGTCGAAGTCAGCAACTCTGTCCATCCCTCATCTCACACGGAGTTGCACCAAACTCCCGATAAATGCATATGGAAACGCATCCGAAAATATCACCCTTCCAGCTGAGTTATTACCCCTCGAGTCCATTCATCCACCAGCGTTGGCAGTCTCGAAGATATTCCAAAACAGTTTGTTCGCAACATAAATCCGGACAGAAAAGTAACCATTGAACAATGTTCTGTTCGGTTTTCACGTTACATGACTCGCTCGTATGCAAAACACTCGGATAAATCACGTTCGAGCCATAAAGCATCTCGACATGGGGGGAAAGGTCGCCTTATCGGAAGGTGACTTCGTCAGAAGGGTATGAAGAGTTTCAAAACACGATCATTGCTCATATCAGTGTCAGATGGACCCCATACCCAATCTCTTGCTTGCCTGAGGACATGTCTATGTCTATACAGATCGACAGGAACACGTCGAAACTTTCAGTGGCTAGTTCAAGACGGCTCAGACTCCTAGTCCTCAATACCATGAGTACCTCAATTTCAGTTACACCTCCAAGGCAGAATCATCTGGCCCAGCTTGACCACCATACTGCATTTTCTTGGCGAGTGCGAGGCGTACGGGAGGCTGAGATTTGAAATCTTTGGAGTCGACAACAGGAGGAGTTGATCAAATTGGAGTGGACGGACATACTGGCCTCCATCAGAAGGTCAGGGTGATTCGTAAAGGAAATCTAGGTGAAGGAAGCGAAGATATGTGAAGAGCAGGGGTGTAGTCTCCGTTACGAAAGACTCCGTGATGATGGTATAATGCTGGTAATGGGAACCAATCCAGGATCTACTCGAAATTGTGTTACACGTTGTAGCAATTGGAAATTATTAGTATAAAGATTTCAATGGATGTTATGTTGTGTTCATTTTGTGATGATTTGAAAAAACCTATATCCCAATACATCTGAGGCATTCGGAATGTTTAGCCCACTAAACATGATACATAACAAAAATAGTTTTCAGATATAAGTTTTGTGATATTGTTGAAATGAAATTCCTCCTGAAGTATTCAACATAATATTATGGAGTAAAACGATTGAGAGACGTTGCATCAATATTGAAATCGATATCAAGAGATAATTCGTGATAATATGTTGATTTTGGGTTGTTTAGATATATCTCGGACAGAGTTGTTATGTTATTTGTGCAACGTTTTTGTTTCACCACCTTATAACGTAGCTTACATGTATACAAGGGAATACTCTTTTTCTACAGCAAAGTAACCATTTCAACTGTCAGAAGTCAATTCAATTCCATTCCAGCCATTCTGTTTGTTATCACATTCAAATTCGTGAATTCGGGTTGTTCTCATATTCAACGAATTACGAAAAACTTCCAGAAACTCGTATATGAATATATTTAGCTATTCCTTCTCAGAATCCAAGGCAATATGGTCTAGTAAGAGATAACTCTAGATTATGCAGAAGTTATATACCTAAGCTTGATATGACTGGATTTGTGAAGCAGAATAACTATAGTGATATTTGGAAAGATATAGTAGTCAATCTGTCTCCAAATATCATTGTGTAACTGGATCATACACTAATAGTTTTTCAGGAGGACGGCAAGATCAATTCATCAACACAGCTATATTCAGGGATAGATAATCTTCTCTGTCTTTTTAAAAGATCATCATTCAGATGTTTTACTTGATGATTCCAGAAAAGTAGATAAACCCTAAAAACTACCAAAAAATAATTACATAGATATTGTTTAGATGTGTCGAGTAATATTGAGTAATCTTTATGAACTAACATCGATATTATGTAATTCCTGATATATTGATATAATAATTACCATTACTCTTTCATTGTTATATCTAAAAGAAGCACAACGGCCCATTGCGGCAACGTATCTGTGACATTATGCATCAGAAAATCACAAAGTAACAATATGATATAACATTTATGTTCAAGTTATGTTTTTATGTTCAGTGGAAACCTTCAATAAATGTGTTCGTCATGTTGACTATAAAAAAAAAATAGACTGTCTAATTCTTGTGAATATTACCTACGCGTGTTCTATGCCTTAGCAAGACTGTGTTCCGTACAAACTGCTAATGAAAAAACTCCAATTTCATGGAATAAGAGGTGGAGCACTGACATTTTTTGAATCAAATATCGAGAATCGAAAACAAGCTGTTTATCTAGGTAACTCTATTTCGGAATTTCATTAAGTGCATGGAGTCCCACAGGGCTCCGTCCTAGGACCACTCTTATTTATAATTTATCTGAAAGATATTTTTCATTTTGTGTCACCTGGATTATGCATATGTTTCGCTGATGAAACAACATTGATTTAGTCTCACGATAATCTCAACACTCTGAACGAACTCTCGACTGCAGCCGAAAAAAGTGCTGGAACATGGTTTTCCTCTAATAATTTGAATCTCAACAGAGACAAAACTCAGAAAATGATTGTGACTTCAAACAGAAGCATCAACACTGGAAATAGTGTCAAACTATTAGGAGTTACTATTGACGATGGATTGACTTGGTTACGACACATTCAGATGTTGAGCAAGAAGTTATCATTCCAACTGTACCTACTTAGGCAACTGAAAAAATACCTAAATTTGAATTCTCTACTGTCAGCCTATCATGCCTTATTTCAATCACATATTAACTATGCTATTAACTATGGGGGAACTCAAAACACTCAATCCGAGTTCTTCGTCTGCAAAAGCGCGTCATACGACTTATCACGAACTTGGAGATACACAAAAACTTCGATAAATTTAGCGTGCATTCCGATTTCCATGATTATGCGGCGAAGGATTCTGACAAGTTGAGACCACAAAGATATCGACTAGAGGTATCCGAACGTAATTCTTTGAATTTGAATTTGTTTAACAAATTACCTAAAGATATGTGCGCAACCTTGACCTCAAATATTTCAGAAAAGTCATCAAGGACCACTTTCTTAGATTATGTTATTACTCTGTTGAGGAATACTTATCTTCACCAGATTCATCATTCTCTCTAAGAAAACAAATGAAAGAAAAAAACATCGTTCATACAGCTCATACTTGCTTTGCAATTTACAATTTCATAATTTTGTTCTTCTCTTCTTTTGTGAATTGAGGAAGAAAAATAAGTCCTCACGAATTATGATTTTATATGAGGTACGAGTCTGTTTTATCGCCAGGAATGTACGTGTATGACTTTAGTCTACATACTTTTGATGTGTTTTTTCTTATCTACTACATTTAATATGTCCTTTGTACCTGACTTGCCAAAAACATAAGATTTGTAAATTGGTGAAATAAATTTTCAATTCTATTCTATTCTATGCGACAACGGAAAATGAACTCCCTCTCTCCTCGATTTTTCTCTCTCATATTTCAGCAAAATCATCACTTCTCGACGAAACATCAATGCACTCAAATGCGAAACATGGCGCGTGTGTGTGCTATACATATCGTGCGTATTATTAACAAGAAGAGTGTCTCGCAATAAATCCGGATGTCCTCGGCGGGGTCTTGAATATATGGCACGTGACAGCTTGTCGCCGAGCTCGTATTATGTATAATAAAGTCTATATGGCAGGGTGTTTTCATGGGAGGCGGCGAAATTGAAACGTCAAAGAAGTCGTGTATATGTGTGCTGATATCGATGGATTGAAGAAATAAATGTTGTAGCGCTATTGGAACCAAAAATATCGACGAATTGTGTTTCTCGTTTTTTATATCTTGGTGTTGTCATGCAAAACATAAGTCAAACAAGCCATGAAAAAGGTTAAATCAGTTATTGCTTGACATCCACCGAGTTGAAATCAAACAAGATGCGTACCGCAACGAAAAAAACATCCATATAGTAAAAATTGAGAAGTTTATAATTCCTCTGGTGAGCCCACTTTTCAATTGTTTCGTCAGACTAGCTCTGGATATGAACAGTTGAATGCGAGTTCGGAACGTGGGGGTGATTATAAAATAAGAGCATTAGTAGTTTATTGAGCATCAGGTATTGCTATTATTTTATTATTTGAGTAAGTGTATTGTGCTTTCATCATGGACTGACTGCTGCATTGCCTGAGAATTATTTGAAAATTCGAACATTCGATTTATTTTATGTACCAAAAGTGTGTGAATAAACTATCATCACAAGATCTTCTTGAGTTTTAGGACTTCGTGTATTTCATGAATTCACCATTGCAACTCGAAAATATAACGCACCATTTAAAATGAAAATGTGAACTCGAATGAATGTGTCATGATGCCGCGTGTGACAATCCCTGGTGATTATTCGAAATATCTTCTCCTAGCAAGTTCATCGCTATGGGTTCAATTTCAAGACCGCGACCGATCAACAAAATATCTGCCGTCACTCATATGAGAAACCAGAATAAACGTTTCCATGATAATAATAAATTTCGATTTGTCATTCAGCCCCACGGATTTCGAAAGACCCTGTCAATCGCATACCACGACAATGTCGTCTCGAAGTTCCACCCCTCGAAAGTCGAAGACAACGAAACCTTCTGTATCTTCAAGGAATCGTCTGTCTTTTCCATAAGTCGTCTCGAATATATGACATTAATTCTCAATAACCTCGAACAAGCCAGTGCCGTTCATTTCCTGAAATATCACCGTAAAACATAATAGTTCCCAACTAAAATAAGGTTGAATTTCAACATCATCACAAGATTATTGCTATTATATTCCATCGCTGTTGAATTAATTAATTGATGAACAACAGGAATTCAGTCAGCGTTTTTTGTTAATAGATTCAGGTCGTTGTATCCGATTAAAACTTGTTCACATGTTCAGTGAAAATACACAAATACATGATCAGTTCTTGGTTAATACATTGCCCGTTGAGTGTACCAGATCGAGAATATTCGATATAAATGATCTACAAATTGATGCAGTAGTCCATTGGCTTTCTAGACGAGGTCGGTAGATTTTCATATTTGATTTTCGTCACACCATTAGCAAATATTTTGATTTTACTGATCAATTCGACATAGATATATGTGAAGCGCACACATTTGAGAAAGTGGTGGAAATCGAATGTTCCTTCCAGCTGCTTCAGCAACAAAACCAATGAACGGAAGCCTATATATTATGGAATTTATCCTAAAGACAGTATATCCTATGAATTCGGATTTAATTCTGCTTCTGTTATTTGGTATAAGTTATTTTCTATCGTATCCTCGGGACCATTCTGCGGCCTTGGAAATTCCTATTTCCAAGAAGAACTTGAGAAGGCGGAAGGAGCCTGGAGAGCCAGACAATGGAGAAGACTTCCAGGACTACGGCAGGCTAAAGATCTCCTTGGAAATTTCAACCGAGAAAGATCTAAGACACTGACAAACCTCAGCAAAGGAAGTCTCAAAGCAATAACGGGTTTTCTAACGGGGCATTGCAGACTCAAAGAACACCTAAGGAAGCTAGGCTTACAGGAGGACGGCACCTGCAGATTATGTGAGGAAGAACCAGAAACACCCCATCACATACTGATGGAGTGTGACGCTGTACATCATAAAAGATTGAACATACTGGGAACACACCAGCTGACTGTGGAAGAAATACCACAGCTAGACCCCCTCAGAATCCTCAAATTCCTGAAGGAATTGAATCTCGAGGGGCTGCTATGAACAAGAAATCCTTGATATAGCAGAAGCAGATGGGGCACAATAGATCTAATTGGGTCGCAGCGCATCTGTCACCATCCAACCTACCAATACCAATACCAATCCTCGGGACTAGAATTGCGTCAGCGATGATAGGCTATCTGTTTCAATGCAAAAAGTTCTTTCAAAAGTTCTGATATATCCTAAGACAGGCTTCATCTCTAGCAGCACCTCGTGTGCGATCATCAATATCAAAGCATACAGAGATCATCCAAATCTCTTGAGTTGTGAGTAGTATAGGCATTCTCTTAATCACCCCGAATCACTACGAAACGAGAAATCTTGATGTTACCATTTCGATTCAAGGTACACGTTCCCAATGTGTATTTTAAGCATCGCCTTAGCTTCTCAGAAAATGAGTTCGATATCTGGATAAAATAATATGCAGCAGTTGAGCACGATAAGATATCTATCTATAGTATGATATGTCGTTCCCCAGAGAGGACATCGAGCTGGCAATCATCGATCACTAGGTCATAGATCCTTACCTAGAATATTCATCGGCGTCTGTGTTCAGCCTTAATAACAGTCAAAGTTGAATAAACAGGAATAGTGTTCCTAATTGTTTTTCAAAGATATATTCGAAATAAGGAAATTTTTCATTGCACAGTCCAATTCAATTGTCATAGTTCATGGTTTGAATTATTGAAGATAAAAATAGTATAATTTGTTTCTCTCAAGGTAAAGGCAATATTCCGAATTCAACTGGTCAGTATGAAGACGAAAAATATTAATGAAATGCTGCCGTTATTGCTGGAACTCGTTAAATTCAAGATGATCCCGATCCAAAATCATCTGTAGTCTAAGAGGGAGGGTGGGAGAAAGGCTTTCCCACTTAGATTCATCATCACGGCTATAAAAGAGGATGTATGGCGATTCGGGGAATCTCAGTCGGGATAGCATCTCAGACGAAATTCTTCATAAGGAGCCACCATTGAACTGGTACCAGTCATTCTTGTCTTTGAGATGGTGTAATAGTGACCGCTATCGACACTTGAGCCGCAGTGGAATGTTGCATCTTGATACTCTGGTGCGAGGAAGGATCATACCGGAAGAGCTTCAGAGTTAAAATCAATCGTGGCGGCGCCTCCATGATCTTGATTATGTGTTCTCTGACGGTCTTTCGACTCCATATCTCGCAGTAACGTTGGTTATCTTCAGTCAATTTCTCCGGCTCAAAGTAGTAGTCCAGCAGCGACTGCACGGTCTGGTTCTCAGAGTAGTTGGTGTTGGGGAAGGACAGTTGCAGTTCCCTAAATAGATCGACACGATCGCTCTCCATTCCACGTACCAAACAATGTGCAATAGTCAACATCTTGCTGCTGGAAAAAGTTTGCACCAGCGTTGTGAAAGCTTCTCCTTCCTCTTCAGAGAAATTACAGGAAAAGTTGGAGGTATTCTCTTGATCTTGTAGTTTGTTGAGTAAGAAGCACAAAGACTCGGAGCTGTCATATTGATGACCTACCAAGGAACCAGGTGCTCTTGACAATTCTGAAATTTCTAAAAGAGAAAGTGAAACCCTCTTTGAGAATTGCAACAAAACGGAGAGTTCTTGTATCTTGAGAGATAGTTCAGTCTTTGTTGTATGAAATTACTTCATCCGAACAAGACACACTACACTTGTTTCTTTCGCCAATATCAAAATCTAGATCTTTCAGCGTCAAAGATGAAATGTTTGAATGAATGAAAATGAAGCCATGGTCCGCTGACCCCCTCATGCACCCCGCTGCGTTGCGAAGACGGTCGCTTGACGGATCTGTCACTCCGCATCACTACGCAATATGCCGTTCCCGGGACAAGGGGTGGTGAGTGGGGATGAAAGAACAGGGGTGGAAATCTAGCCGCCCAGCTACCCTCGCGGATGCACCGCTCGACATCTTCATGAATTTATTAGCTCATACTCTGCTCGATATGTTACACTTCAGGAACGATCTGCCAGAGAAAGGGAGAGGGATGATCGAGAGAGAGAGATAGATGCCTTGTCGGCTGAGAAAGCTCTCTTTACGGCAGGGTGTTAGGAGGTAGCGGGTCGTTGTACGCTTCTATTGCAGCCGATATATACGATAAAGATAAATTATGGAAATTGTGATGCGAAGGGTGAGAGAAATGTCCGTTATTGAAGTGTACGGATGTGCTGTCGAGCGACGTCTTGTAGCGTCCATAAAATCCAATGTTTATGAACGTCTATCCATGATGGGGGAACTTCAGGGGGGAATTAAATCTTCAGACGGTGAACGCATCTAAACGTTTCCACATTCTAGCCATCTAATATCATCGAGGAATTTGGACGGCAAGAGCGAATCTCATCCTATTTCCGGGGTCCCTACGTTTACGGTGTAAGGTCCAGGAACCCATTTCGTGTCAGTTGTATTCAATTGACACCGTCCTTCAACGTGATACCTCGACTGGCTTTCAGCTATAACATGCGTTTGACGTGGAATGAAGGTTATTTCGTTAATTTACGACTCGCTCGGTATTAGTTGTCCCGGATCGTTGTACTGTTTGGGTCGGCGAATACAAACTCTCTACGGACTTTCACTAAGAAGTTAGATGTGTGTTGTTTCTAGAAGGGTCATTCAACGACTGTTGATTAATCATGTGTTACGTTCATTTCGGAGTCCAAGTTAGATCGAATTATAAAGATGATATCAAAATAAAAGTCACTATAAGGGCAATACTTCATCGATAGAAAAACTTTTCTCATCTTTAGAAGCGACATCATACATTGATATACCGGGTGGCTACGGAAGTATTGCCTACGGAATATCTCAGTTATTGTATGGAGTAGGTTTGTGAAATTTAGAGCGTCGATATAATGACATAAGAGCTAGAATTTGAGCATATTGACATGTCGAAGTTAACTTCCGGTCTGACCGGAAGTAACACCAACTTTCTTATTTTAAATGGAAACCCTATTTTTTCTTCTTCTCACTTTATTCAGCATTCAATTCCCTTTTTAATGACATATCACAAGTTGGTATCTAACCAGAAACTAGATCAGAAAAAAATTATTATTGAAATTCACCGAGTAGGCCGTGGAAGCAAAATGAAAGCCAAAAATTGAAAAGTTGGCTATGGAAACCATACGTCACTTGATAACAGTTGCTACTACTGTGATATTTTATTTTCATTCGTCGGCGTTATAAAAAGCCGCCAAAAAAAATATTGGAAAAATTGGGAAAAAAACAATACTCTGTAGGTCCATAACTTAAATAGGAACATACAACTTTTTCTTGCCTGTACTATTCAGCATAACCATTCCTTTCTAATGATATAATAGAAAGTCATTTTTTGGCTTTCATTTTGCTTCCACGGCCTACTCGGTGAATTTCAATAATAATTTTTTTCTGATCTAGTTTCTGGTTAGATACCAACTTGTGATATTTCATTAGAAAGGGAATTGAATGCTGAATAAAGCGGAAAGAAAAAAAATAGGGTTTGCATTTGAAATAAGAAAGTTGATGTTACTTCCGGTCAGACCGGAAGTTAGCTTCGACATGTCAATATGCTGAAATTCTAGCTCTTATGTCACTTTATCGACGCTCCAAATTTCACAAACCTACTTCATACAATAACTGAGATATTCCGTAGGCAATACTTCCGTAGCCACCCGGTATATTATGTCTGTTCCTATTGTGTACCATAATGGTGTAAATACAAATTTGGACTTTTTGTAAATATTTGACTTGACGAGTAAGTAATCTACATTGGAAAGAAATATTTTCAGATGAATTATGAACATAAAAAAAAGAAAAACAAATAAATGAATATATAAAGGAATACATTGAGAATTCGCATTCTCTATATGTGATGAAGATATCAATTCTTTCTCGGTTTATTCAACAAAAAACAACTACTTTCCTGACTATATGCCACGACGAACATTGAATTATATCTATTGAACACACAAGATAAGAATATGGAAACTGGATCTTCTAAGGTTCAGAATTTGCATTCTCCTTCAGAAAAAAAAAATGTATTTGCACATAATACCATTCTGAATATTCAACAGAAAACAACTACTTTCCTGGCTATTTGCCACGTCGAACATTGAATTATAATTGTATTGTACAGATACAAAATGGCGTCTAGGCCTATAACTCTTTGTAATTATGCATCAAGTTATCGATGTTTACCCAAATATTTTGTACTTATAATTAATATTACTATTGAATACCTATCTCCAGTTCTACAAAAACAGCACTACATATTATGAACTAACTACCTACCTACACCACACATTGTTAAGAACAACTGGGTAAAGTAAAATTTGTTTGATCCAAATATAAACATTCATCACATCCTCACATCAATCAGCAGGAGTCTGAAAGAACTATCTATTATAATTTTTGCCTACCAAAAAACATTTTCATCATGTTACTGCCCATCAGATAAATTATTTAAATATTACATTCAACTCTGTACGCTCTGATTTTTGTTAATATACGGATCTCTCTATATTCATCGATGATTCAAAATTTCAATCCCCACATAGTTATGTTCAAAACAAACAATAAATTGGCGCGCTCTTAGAGGAATTCTGTTAGTCAAGGACATTCTTACTAGTGGTGCCCGCGAGAGTCTCGTTTTCGAGAGTCTCGCATGGTCTCGTCTCGTTCTCGAGACAAGACACGAGACGAGACTCGGACAAGACGAGACGAGACTTTTATTGGTCTCGTCTCGAGTCTCGTGCAAGACTTCTCGTGTCTCGTTCGAGAGTCTCGCAGGTAAATATTTCTGCGTGCCGACTGCAGACTTGAGAATTTCATTCATAATACAACATATTTAGAAAACCATTCAGACTATTTAGCACAGATTGACAAAACATAACATTCATAGATACTTCAAAAACACAATCCATGATTGTTGTAAAACGACGTAATGCGTGAAACGAAAACGGACTATTCTCTCTCTTACGGCGGCGGAATATAAGGGCAATTCTGCAATAACGACAGATCGCAAATTGGAAGACTACCTGAAAATCTATAGATAATGTAAAAACCGATAAGATTTTCACAAAATTTTGTGGAAATCTTATCGTTTGTGAAGTTTTTACATTTGCCATGGATTTCCATCAAGTAACTAACGGCCCAGTCAATTCAAAATTTGAAGGAAGCTACGACTAGCTTCTTGGCCACCTGGTACTCTAAATTCATCCTTCGTTGCGCCATAACAAACCAAAAAATTTTTGTGGAGATCTAATCGTTTATGAAGTTTTTACATATGCCATGGATTTCCATAAAGTACTGGCCGAGTCATTTCAAAATCTATAAATAAGTCATTCTGTGCTAAATAGTATAAGATAAAGAATAACTTTGTTTTGACGGGCCACCGACGCCATGGTTGCATCGCCTATCGCCTTTTAGTATGTATGTACCCATTAAGTACTTACTTACTTACTTTTCAATAAATAATGTTATTTTTGTTGTAATTTTTTCTTCCTACTTCTACATTATACCTAAAAAGTAGGTGAAGGTGAATATCCCGTACTAGACTGAAACAAGATTATGCATGACGAAATTGCGATACATTTGCGAGACTCTCGTACGAGACGCGAGACAAGACGAGACTAGAGGCTGCGAGACGAGACTCGAGACAAGACTTCATATTTCATTGGCGAGACGAGAAGAGACTTTATGAAAGTCTCGTCTCGTTGGTCTCGTGTGAATCACTAATTCTTACGTTCGTTCAAGTACGTTCGTCTCCTCAGAAGGTGCTAGACCTTGACTATAGTTATTTGAAATAAGAACAAGTTAGGACCAATAAAAATGTTGTTTGTATCGACTTTGAGCCGAGTTTATGTCGAATCAATGTTATGGGACGTCGGAAGTCGATAAAATAAGGATCGACCATGGTTTTTACGGCATCATCCGAATTCCGCGCACGGAAAACTCGACCCCACAAATAATCCCAGTTACAACGTCGCGGGGATGAAGGGAAGAAAAAAAAAGAGGAAAACCGGAGAATAACATCGTTATAGGAGTCCCTGGGGGCCCTTCGAAACAACATCATGCCGATATGCACGCACGGTCGGGCATAACTCGTATCGGAGAGTTTTCTTTTACTTCTGCTGCGTCGTTATTATTTTCGCATCGCTTTTCGTTATTCATTAAACATTCGGGAAAGCTTTTCAGAAACACTCGCATATAAACAAACATATTTTCCGGGGTGCGATTCTGAAAACGAGGGTTAGTTCAAACAAGTAGGTATATTTATAACGGAAACGGTTAGGTAGATATACCAACTAAAGGGGGGATTGAGCGAGCAACAAGGAAATATGAAGATATTTGAAAGAAAATGTCAGTCATGAGTTATACAGGGTGTATCTGAATAACATCGAAAAAATCAAGGGGCGATTCTGTGTTGAGATTCAAGATGTCCAGCAAACATTAAACCACCTGGAGAACTCCGGCTTGGTGCAGGCAAGTCTATAAAGATCAAGTTATAAACTCATGCAACAGTATTTCGTGTTTCATGCTCCATTGGAGGAAGAATTCTGATATCAAGAAGGGCCATGCACTGATAACTGATGAAGAATTTTATATTTCAGGAGTACCTTCATCGCAACGAACGCATTTTGAAAAAATGCTACCCAAATAAGAAGTTTCATCATGTAAGAAGAAAGAGGTTAAGAAGATATCATTTCGTCATTCATCAATTTTTTTTCTTGAAATCTGGTATGTGTCTGTTTGATATAATGATGAGAGGGTTACATTGAGAAATATAGAGAACTTTAAGATCCATTGGACCCCACAAATACCTACCCGTCCCCCTACCTCGATATAGTATATGTAACCAATGTAGATAATTGGCCATTACAGTTTAATCATTTATGTATGTGCTGTGCTTGCTATGAGGACTTCAATGTGTCGATTATGTTGTACTGGCATTCTGCCGGGGGACTGAAAATGAATGCTGGGTGCCTCGTAAACCCTGATTAACCTGAAAAACGATTCTGCCTTAGATATTGTGAATAAAGTAGGTTGGTCATTGAACAATCTTTTAGACATCTCGAATGAAACGGTGTATATATTGACCAAAATTAGGATTTCGAAAAACATATGAGAGAAACCAGCACCAAATTATTGTCACGTATATGCTATGCATCTAGGGTAACATCGACATATTTGGATGATGGAGCAAAGCGAACCATTTATTTTGCCAATTTCCACTCAGTGACCGTTTTGGTATCATCTTCTGGCAGAGAATATTTTTAAGCTACAAAAAGAAGCCATCAGGATTTTGCTACGACTCAACTACAAAGAATCATGTAGAGGTAAATTCAGGAATCGAATATAATGACCATGTCAGGGACCTATACTTGTGAGAGCTCAATGTTTCCATTTGAAAATCGGAATAAATTTGGATTTCATAAGATACATCATAGTTTAAACACACGAAACCATAACACCAATTACAATATCCCGATCCACAGACTGTCATCAACAGAAAAGACTCCAGAGTATGCATGTATCCGGTTTTTCAATAAATTTCCAACAACAGTCATACAAGGAGTTAACATAAGAGTCTTCAAGAGGCTAAAAATCAATATTCAGTAGATTTGGAACCATACTCAATTGAAGAATATTCGGGGGTATAGTAGATATTCTTATGAGGGTCCTGCAATGAAAATGAGACAAACAAGTTCTCTATATAACTTAATTTATTTCATTTCAATTTCGATTTTTCAATCCATAAAAACTTTAAAGTTCCTATATTGATTCGATCAATTGTACCTGACACTATTTTTTTTTCAACGGAAAAATAACTGATAGTCAATGTAGGTCTTTCTATGATGATTTAAAAAAAATTCGAGAGTTTGCAAGTTCAAAACGCAAATTTACCATCAAATAGAACACCGGAAAGACGTTCTTAGGGTTCATCTCGTCTCCATTCGATTGTCGAATATTTCTAGACCTTTCACTCGCGTTACTCGCGTGAAAAACTGCCTATCGAGGAATGTAAACATCCGAAATATGTTCGTGCGAATAAATCATTGCACGTGTCTTAAGTGCTGGTTCGTGTCGAAAATTATTCGATTTCAGATGGAAGCGAAAAACGTTTCATTGATGCCCTCTCAGCCAACCCTCTTCAATGCGTTAGTGGAAGTGTATCAGTGGCGCTTCACCACCAAAAATACACTAAGAAATAATTGGATTGTATTGATATTCGTTGAATCAACAATTTATTCATTCATTCATTTCGAATGATCCACTCATTCAAAACTACAAAATATTTCAATTAAAAATGGTTGCTCCACATGTATCTCTGTTTTTTTAGATTTTTCTTCTGTTTTCACTATATGGCAGCAATCTATTGAAAAATATGGTGAAACCTTAGCCGTGGCACTTGATATCTCCAAGGCATTCGATCGAGTCTGGCACCACGGACTCCTCGCCAAGCTTTCATCTTATGGCTTGCCTCCTCAGCTATGTTCTCTGCTAGCTAGTTTTCTCTCAAACAGGTCTCTCCATGTAGTGGTCGACGGAGTTTCATCTGACTCTCTTATCATAAATGCTGGTGTTCCGCAAGGATCAATTCTAGCACCAACACTATTTCTACTCCATATCAACGATTTGTTGGAAGAAACTTCATGTCCAGGTCACAGTTTCGCGGATGACAGTACCCTCCATACCGCCTTTTCTTCCAGGGCTCCAATACCAGCCAGGCAAATCAGAAACGAACAAGGGAGAAATGTTGACAACATAAATATGGACTCGGCAACAATTCTCGAATGGGGATCCAATAACTTCAATGCAAACAAAACACAAGCATGATTTTTCTCTAGAAAAGCCGATCTCACTGTGCCCAACATAAGCTTGTCAGGAGTAACCATACCTTCGAAGACATCCATTTCGATGCTTGGTATTACTGTCAGAAATAACCTTTCTTTGGAAAATCACATGAGATCAATTGGTAAAAGTGCATCCAAAA
The DNA here is from genome assembly GCA_918026855.4 of Phaedon cochleariae. Lineage (NCBI taxonomy): Eukaryota > Metazoa > Arthropoda > Insecta > Coleoptera > Chrysomelidae > Phaedon > Phaedon cochleariae. The sequence continues at coordinate 7,130,802 of OU896711.1, forward strand.
ACCTTGGTTCTCTGTTTCGGGCCAGGAGCTATTTCACTTTCAATCAGCTGCTTATGATCTATAAGGTACAGATCCGACCTGTCCTGGAATACTGTCCCCATATATGGAGTGTTGCACTCAAACATACCCTGAAACTGTTGGATTCTGTCCAGAAAAGGGCAATTCGCCTCTTGCCTCGCTCACAAACTCACTCACTTCTCTAGAACACCGTAGAAAAGTAAGCGATGTCGCTCAATTTTATCCTGAAATATCAACAATTGTTCCTCCCTTGACAGTCCATGCGAGATTAACCCGTCGAGTTGAGCCTTCGCAACCCTTCGTGGTCACTTTGGAGACCTGCAGAACATTTCTTTCCAAAGACTCGTTCATCCAACGAACAGCGAGGCTCTGGAACACATTGCTAAGGGAGGTGTTTCCCGAGGCATTGAACCTCCAGAAATTCAAGAAGAACACCAATTCCTACCTTATTCCCCTCTCTGAACATTACACGATATACCTTTTCGTGGGAACCAGAATCTGAAAAAAAAACTGAACAAAGTTGCTACACATGTCTCTGTTTTTTTTATGAGTTCGATTTTTCTTTTGTTTCAGTCTTCGACGAGATCGTTATAAAGATGATTAGAAGGGGTATCGATAAATCTGATTTTCCAATGAACAACTTTCTCTCCTATCGATATCAAGCTGTCAGAGATTATGAAAGTATATAAGTTATAGTTGATCCACGACTGTATTCATGAAACATGTACCTCCTCAAGTAAAGCGATAGCTATTTCCCACACCAGTGCGATGAATAACCGTTATTCATTGGTCTAGATTTCCTAGAGAACGCGATATTATGTTAAATAAGTTATGTCGCATACCCTAGGGACTCTAGACCAGTGAATGATGATTTTTCATTTTTTATACGTATCATCATAATTCACTGTGTAAGAATTGACCACTTACTGTTTATTGGGAGTGCACTGAAAATACGTCTGTGAGGCATCACTGGGCCAACAATGAATAAGCAATAAATGGAAGTAATTCTTCGCCAATATTGGCGTTAAGTCGGCCAGTGGGCGACTTTTGTGATTTACCACGGAAAGGAAATCCTGTAATGTTCTGAGAACATCGTGAGAACCGAGGGGAATAAGGAAGGAATTGGTGTTCTTCTCAAATTTCTGGAGTTTATATACCTCGGAGAACACCTCCCTTGGCAATGTATTCCAGAGCCTTGCTGTTTGTTGAATGAAAGAGTCATTGGAGAGAGATGTTCCACAGGTCTCCGAAGTGATCACACGAAGGGGTGCGAAGCCTCAACTCGACGGGTTAATCTCCTGCCAAGGGAGGAACAATTGTTGATATTTCAGAGGAGCATCGTCCATGAAAATAGCAGTAAAATAGAGCCAGATCGCCAACTTTCCTACGGTGTTCCAGAGAAGTGAGTGAGTTTGTGAGCTAGCCATCAGTCATGAGACGAATTGCCTTTTTTTGGACAGAATCCAACAGTTTCAGGATATGTTTGGGTGCTGCACTCCAAATATGGGAACTTTTTCCAGGACAGGTCGGATCTGTGCCTTATAGATCATAAGCAGCTGACTGGAAGTCAAACAGCAATTGGCACGAAACAGAAAACCAAGTTTTTGGGATGCACTTTCAGCAATTGATCTCACCTGATTTTCCTATAAAAGGTTATTGCTGATAGTAATACCAAGCATCGAAATGGATGTCTTCAAAGGTATGGTTACTCCAAGCTTATGTTGGGCACAGTGAGATCGGCTTTTCTAGAGAGAAGGCATGCAAATGATAGTTCACTGGGGTGACATTGCTTCAAAAGTGATGACTCACGTATTGATTTTTGCTGGGCAGTTTCACTGAAAAAAACAACTACATGACGCCTTGTCGTCGAAAAGTGCGGAAAGTGCATGTTCTCCATGATTCTTTTCGCATATAACAGAAATATAAACGCACGCCAATGACGGGTGCATGTCTAACACAATTCCTGCGAGAAAAACGGGCCTCGAATCAGAAAATCCAGTTAAAGACCCCTAAGCGCAACGTAGCAAAATTTGACGAACAACTGATTATATTTATAGGGCGGGCGGTGGTGGAATTATCACCCCTCATATTTTATTCATAAAGATAAGTGTAAACATTCTGGGTAAACATATTTGTGGATCGGCAATTCCACATCGAAACTCCGAAAATAACGGTGATTATAGACTATGGTATCGAGAATGGTATTCCAGAAAACGAAATATAATGGGGAAATGTTCATTGAATACGAAATGTTATTGGAATCGAGATAGCGTAGGTGGAATTGAATATAATAAAATGATATAAACTCCATTCGACTTACAAGAATTATGTTCTGCATGACACATATGGAAAATTGATACTCAGTTGAAATATGGCGATACATGATATAGATCAATAAAAATAAATAAACAAAATTTTTTCTGTGACGGGAAAAAAGTTTGGCATTTCATCTCTGTTGGCAGGTTATAAAATGTCACTTTTCATAAATTACTTTTTTCCCGTGGGAAAAAAGTGAGTACTTCTTTCCCGGATATATATCACATATATATACTCTGTTAATGGCTTTTGTTGTGCTATAGTTCCGAAAAATAAGTTAATAATACCGTCTCCGAGAAAGAACTGCAAGTCCTTTTATCTTCCATTCGACTTCGCGGTTTCGTATATTACTAAACAACTACTGAATTCGCAATTTTTTGAAATCAATCACAGAATTGAACTGACAGAAGTGACATCAGATATTTGATTACTTCAAAAGAATGATGAAGATGTCTATAAAACGCAGGTGTCCTTACTGTTAAAAACTTGAAATTTCACGTCGATAATTTTCAGATTTCGAAATAATGTAATATCTTCCCAATATTGATTCGTCCTTCGTTCTATCACAGAAAAAAATAGTGTATTATACACGGGAAAAATATTAGATTTTAGCTCACGGTTTTTTGTCTCCCTCCGCTACGCGTCGGGAGACAACACAACCTGGAGCTAGAATCTACTACTTTTTTCCCTTGTATAATAAATAACTATTTCTGTAGATTCTTCAGAATTGGTTGTTCTATTTGAAACTATAAGACTTCACGACACTACTACTACTTTCCTTTTCTAGATTTTTTTTTTGTTTTGGCATTCGGACATGTTCCATACAGCCAGTCACTCATGTCCATTGATACTAAATTCTACCAGCAAAATTGAAAACTTGAATAGAAGAGAACAGAAAAACATGGGATCACGAGGTTTCTTCTTGCCAAGGGGTCCATCATGACATTTCATTTATAAGACACATAAGGTATTCTGCAGTTGGAAAATATTTAATCTAGATCACCTTTCACATTGCTGAATTCTGAATTTTGAATCATCCTGTATTCGTTTCAATCAAATGTCAGTAGATAATAAATCAAATGTTAAGAAAGGGACACTGGAACCGTTTTAGTCAATAATGAATAGTTTCGACACAAAAAAATCCTTAAGATGAAAAAGCTAGACCCCAACTGTGATATATCGATGGAATCAGCTCTTCGAAATGTTCAATTGTTTTTTTGTTAACATTTCCAAAATCTACAGGAGAAATCATGAAAGACTGTTCTTTGGAAAAAAAAAGTTCGATGATAAATAAAATAGTTAAGGAGGGGTTCAAAATATACGTAAAGACCCTGTACAAAACTCCATAGTTCATAATTCTAAGTTTTGTTATGCAACCTGTGATAACCCTTCTATCTATCGATTATAATCCAAAATGGAAATATTCGTGAAATACCAGTCTAAGTTAGCTAATTATAAAGAATTAACTCGTGAATCAAACGAAAGTGTGTTTCTGTGATTTTCTGGTCCGTCATCAGCTAGACTATGAGTACTCCAAAGGATGACGTTGAGTTTTGGGAAACCCTGTATATCCACCCTATGGGTTTGCACGATGTTCTCGGATATTTTAGGGATCAATTCCATTTCGTGGGATCCAAATGATGAAACAAATACTTTCGAATGTGTCATATGAACATGCAACAGGAGAGATTATGCATCCATTACTTAGTACCTATTTAAGTGCCTTTTCCAATTTTCAAAAATGTAGTATGTTTTTCTGGATTATAGGCATTTGAAAAGAGTTGACATTTCTTCCTTCAAAGCAATCTCAAGAATAGATATCTATATTTCTCAATCTCTTTCAGTAAGTATCTCCTTCATTCAGACAATCTACCTATCTTGGTGCAAAGTACCTATATTCAACTTTCTTCTCAAACTTCAATTCCATCTGAACTTTACGCGAATTTCTAAATGAATAAACTCATTGCTAATCAGCTCGACACTTCTTTCATTGAAATACATGTTTTCCAATGAGTTGCTTTCATTCCTCCCTAGGTACGCATGATGTTCTTCGAACATTATAGGTATTTCCTTTCGTACGCACCAGGCGATGAAACAAAAAACTGCCAAAATAGATTGATCAACAGTAACTCAGAACAAATTGTTTTTTTTTTCAAAGAGACCAAAAACTAACCAATACATGTTATTTGGCAATTTTTCGAGAGGTCATATCTGAAGAAATGATCATAATATATATTTGTTTCATGAGAGTGTCATCTCAAAAAGTTGTCGAATTTGAAGAATCTAAACTGTAAAAACTCGGAAATTCTCGAAAAATTCGAAAAACAGAAGAAGTACGACAGAGGGAAATTTACCATCCTCAATAACTAGAAATTTCGAAGTCGATTTTCTCAAGACTGTATGGAATTTTGAATCAACACACTATCGATTTCAACCACAACGTGCGTTTTATGTATTCACTTCAATTCCGCCCTGTAAACTATCACCTCCCTCGATGACTGATGCCTCCTTCCTTCTGACCTTCGTGATGCATGAGGGAGAGAATAAGGGTCTCTTATATGCATGTCATGAGTGTCAAGTATTGATCGGCAGGGAGTAGGAAATACCCCCCTTCCTTGCTCCCTGACCCTAACACACACACATATACACACCCACACACACATTTCTACGTATGCCGGTCAGTGGCTAATCTTCCGTAATGACCGCCCCAGGACGCAACCTGCATTCCCTATTTGCTGCTCAATGGCCCAGGACGATAAATCACTAGAGTCTCCTCGTAGTTAAAATGTCCAGAAACAAAAATACCCGAACAGATTGGCTTGAAGTAAGCGGGTATGTACTATATAGTACTAATCACTCCAATAGAAATGAAAATGTTCAGAGGAAATTTGTCCGACACCTGAACTTTCTCTTCAACCATGGAAACATTTTCTCCTCATACAATGCCAGTATAAAATACTACAAAATTGGAAATCTTCAACTGAGGAGAACATTTTTCGACATTCTTTTCATTCACAAAGTGGTCAACAATCTAATTGATTTTGACTTTTGCACCAATTCTCTCACTTTGAACTGTCCGTGAGAAACAGACATCTCTTCACAACTGGACCTAGCTCTATCAACTCTCTACTGAATTCTCCCTTACATAGGTGCATAAATTCTTCTAATGTGATGGAAAACAACTCTCTTGTAGATATTTTCACCACGAAAATATTCAGGTTTGAAACCAAATTGAGGCAAATTATTCACTCTCGACTCCTTTCCACATAATTAGGTATTGTAACCTCAATTGTTAGGACTCATCTTGGAATAGCTTACTGAAATTCACCTCTTTCCATTTACTGTTTTTTTATATTCCACTGTTGTAATCAATCTCACTCATATAAACTTCAACTTTTCAGAACCTTCGATTGTTAACTGATGTTCAATTCATTTTGTGCTTCTCTGTTATTGGATCATCCGACCTGGTGAGTAGCCTGTTTCCTATAAAATGAAAAATAAAGAATAAAAATAGTATTGGGTAACGAAAATAGCTAGAGCCCAACCAATTCTCTGCCCTACAACTATAGGCCAATTACGCTGTTATATCAGTCATCTTCGATGTGATGGAGCAAACCATCAACATTGACCTCATCGAATATCCGGAAAGCTCAAGAATCATTAATGATAGATAATATGGCTTTCGCCGCTGAAGATCAACTGGAGATTCACTTGCCTACGTCACCTATATATGGCAAGCTTCATTAGAACAACATGGGTAATCTCTAGTTGTTGTGGCGTTAGATATATCGAAGGTATTCGACCGTGTTTGGCGCCTAGGACTGCTCCACAAACTACCATCATACGGCTTACCACCTCAGCTATGCCATCTTTCATCGATTTTCCTTTCAGCCAGATTACTTCATGTGGTGGTGAATGGAGTATCGTCTGATACCATCGCCATCAATCCCGGCGTTCCACAAGGATCAATTTTGGTACCAACATTGTTCCTATTTTATATCAATGATCTTTTGGGAGCAACCACTTGCCGTATCCACAGCTTTGCAGACGATAGTAGGTACTCTTACTCTCCATACTGCGTTCTCTTCTATGATTTCCATTTTTTGCCTGGAGACTGAGAACTTACGACGGAGTCAGGTTAACGCTGTCAATGAAGATCTTGCGGAAATTACAGCCCGGGTAACTAACAGCCTAGTCGAATACAACGCCACCAAAACTCAAGCTTATATTTTCACTAGGAAGGCGGAACACAGTATGCCTGATATAACATTCTCTGGTACCACCATTCCTGCCAAGACCACTCTATATCTATACTCGGTAGTACCATCAGCAATACTCTCTAATGATGGGAGAAGCTGCTTCACAAAACTCGGATTCTTGTTTCGTGCGAAAATCTACTTCACACCTCAACAACTACCCATATGATATACAGAGCACATCAGATACGGCCACAGTTTCAGAAAACTCATGTATGGGGGTTCAGCACCCAAACATATGCTGATGCTCTTAGCTTCCATCCACCCAAGAATTTTTCGGTCGATTTCAAGGTGCTGAAATTATTAATAATGCCACGGTAATTTTCAAACGGCTAGAAGTTTACCGCGAGTAGAAACTGACGTCATGATTTCGTAATTAGGGGATTCTACAGGGTGTTTCAAAATTCAGTATCAAGATTTTAGGGGCGTATTTTTCAGGTCAAAATAAGACGTTTTTGTCCATAAACATGTGTCCGCAAACGCTTCGTTACCGATCTACAGAGCGTTAAAGTTAAACAAATACACGATGAGACATCCACCAACTTTCAAATAATGTCAAATGCTTCAAAACAAACCTAAACGTCAAAATGAAAATAGCAGTCAAAGCCCACTAATTCGCTTTTTCATTGTTCCGTTGAAAATTTTAATTAAATGTAGCGAATCACAAAAATTAATTTTACTTTTTTCTCGATAACGATCGCAGATGCGTGAAAATTACAAGAGACAGAAAAGTCTATAAACAAAACAAAGAATTCATTTCGTATCTCAGAATTCACTATATTCGAACTATTATTTGAAGGTTTTGAATAGACGTACTTTCGGAATATGAAGAAGCGTTTGATATCATTGAAGTTCAAAAGGATATTATTGTTATTCGTTTCATAATAATGATGAAAACACTGATTACTTGGATTGCACAGATTTTATAGGTATATCGACGCCAGAGGATGCATGCTGAAGACAATTCATTATAGCTCCTTTCAAGGGAGTTAATATTTTCTTCCTCCCGTGGCAGTAAATTGACAACTTTGTTTCCTTAAATGAGGAAGCAAACGCCTACTTTGGATTCAGTTAGTAGATAAAATATATTTCCAGTATGTACTGATAAGCAACGGATGAAGGTTAACAAATATCCGTTAGCGGGTGAGTTATACATCTTGATTTTGGCAACTCTGAGTGGCGAGAAGTCACGAAAACTTACACTCACAATCCGAATGGAATTGACAAAATTTCTGGAATAATACGATATATTTCATGCCGTGGTGGCGGGGAGAAATTCACGAGGTGAGAAACGCCAAAACAACAACTGTTCACGATACCAACTGGTCGGCACTTATTTCCCTTCCCCTATCGCCGCCTGCGATCTGTCATAAATCAGTGACGTGATAACGTTTATCGGCAAATAACTTTATCCAGGTATATATCCATCCAGGTTGCAGATTTTCCGCCCTATACACGAGGCAATAAAACAAAAACATGCATAAACAGTTGACGCGTTATTAATATAGTTGGTTTCGATCTTGATAACGTGGCTTATAAATCTGGAACACGCATAATCGTACGCTGGAAATTAATGGATTATTTGTCTGGAATATATAAACGACCGTTTGGAATGGAAGTTATTCATTTATATTTATAGCTGACGCTCAATCATGCTAATGGGAAAATCCGTTGAAGATATTCATAGAACTCATATACCTTTTCCCACAACTCGTCAGACCGAAATTGTAGTCCTCAATCGCGAATATAGGTAATCAAGGTCGATATCTATCGCAAGTGATGAGCAGAAACGAAGAACATGTCTCAAAAGATCTGCTCTGTCATGCCGTCGTGTCAGTCTGTTATGAACTATGGCAGAAAACATAATACGAATTGGACTATTCATGTAAATTTCGAATTTGTGAGGACCAGGCTTCAAGCCACGTCGTTAATATCTGACCTACCTGTGATTTTTTCCTCAGGATTATATCTGTTCACGTCGTGCAATGTACTGAGATATAACTCTATAGCGAAAAATCATTGATTCCAACATCATTCTCGTCAGAAATCAGATTCCATTCTTTTGAATTGGTTATCTTATTGCGTCAGGTCAGAATTGATGATTTCCCAATCATCAAAGTTGCTTGAACAGATTATTTATCAAAAATATATCACAGTTGAGAATGATGGAGATGATTTGATGAACCTAAATGAATAGACTTTCGTTTGTTGATGAATTGTGGAATCTAAGTCAGCAAATGAATAACGTATCCCCCAATGTTTCTTCACTTATTTGACGCCGACTGTCTACCTTATAAGTTCATGTCACAGTTTGTGGTGTCTACGTCATCGATTACTACCACATGTACTGAAAAAACGGTACCCCCCAGAGAGGCTCACAACTTGTGAGTACCAGAATGGTGAACCCGAGGTACCCTTTCCGGATACTCATGAATCTTCAACTGGTCTTAGATGCCATCCTTTCACTCTACGATTTTCAGTGTTTTCATCCTATCTCGGTCAATTCTACTTTTTTCCTTCTGCTTGGCAGATGGAGCATTTTGTGGACATCTTTGTTTTGGTCACTCAGATGGGACAGCTAGTCTTGTATACATCTGTGTGCAAAGATTGAGAAGTTTGTGAACATCTGCTCATGTGGCCACGGATTGATCAACGAGCGTCTGGCAAGCTGATCCAACCGAAGTAATATGGTGCATGTGGATATACCTCTGGGTAAACAGGGCGACATCGCAGAATAAACACCCTTAGCCCTGTGCAGGGGGCACTATGAGGCTGGACAAACCCCTTCACCCATTACTCGTAGGCAAAGGAAACCTTTTGGCATTCTTCATAATATCATTGAATCAGAGAGACATAATAGTAGTCTAGGCCACTCTAGGCCGTTATTTCCTTAGCATGAGGCAGTGTAGAATACTGGAGACAGGCTAGAATCAAAATCCGAACTATTTTCTTTGGTCTTCAAAGAATGTAGCGTATATACCTGGCTCACAGTATTTGGAGAGTTTTTGTCCAGAACTTCCTCGAACCTCGATGTTTCCGAGAATATCAGATCCATATGGACCTATAAGTACAGTTTTACAAAATATATCAAAAAGAGAGGCTATAACATCGTACTGGTTCTAGTTGTGTAAAATTGGCTCAGCCTATGCTTTGTATTTTTGACAACCTATAACAACTGTCAACATGAATCATTCCCGATTGCCGTTTCATGTATATAGAGTGACGTTAATTTTTCTCTATATAATACAACTATGTAAAGTATGAAGTTTCATAAGCGATATTCCATACTCTTTCATGCCGACTGAAATTCCATAATAAACGGCATTTATCCTCGCCATTTTCAGCAACTTCTATGGCTCTCTCGCAATGATATTCGTTTGTTTTGCGATAATTTTTTTCTTGTCCACCCCTTCTGGCGCGTAACGATCTCCGGCCGTCCTAACGATTATTCCAGAACTTTTTTTTGCAATCTGCTTTGCGGTTGAGGGGTAAAACGAGGATTTTCACTGCCCGGATGAGGAGAGGGGGTGTTGAGAGCGAATGAGGTGATTAAAATCAGCACAAGGTTCGATTAAAATCATGCATAAAACGAAAGTTTCTTATGACAAGCTGACGATCCCAATCATGTTCAACTCAAACATGATGAAATTGGCGGGATATCAGAAGTTTGCATCATTTGAAGCACCCCTTTTTGCTTGATGGATGCCATATCTTACTTCTTGATGATCATAGGAATTATCCAGACAGAAAGCCAGACTATGTGGAGTGGTCATTAGGACTTCGTTCTCCTTGGGCATTAAACTTGATCTTTTGTCACAGTCACCGTAATGATATATGTAGGTTGCATTACATATTTGTAAATCTTGGAGATGATTCGAGCCCGAAAATACTTAACGATAAACCCATTCTTATATGAATTTTCGAAACAATATTGAGAGTCCTTTCTATTGATGCATCATTGATTTTCATCTCTACAACCCTCAAGATATCACGTTCGATCATTTTTTCGATCATTTCTGTACACATCAAACCAAACAATACCAGCCAGGCAAATCAGAAACGAACGAGGAAAAAATGTTGACAACATAAATATGGACTTGGCAACAATTCTCGAATGGGGATCCAATAACTTGGTAGATTGCAATGCAAACAAAACACAAGCATGCCTTTTCTCTAGAAAAGCGGATCTCACTGTGCCCAACATAAGCTTGTCAGGAGTAACCATACCTTTGAAGACATCCATTTCGATGCTTGGTATTACTATCAGCAATAACCTTTCTCGGGAAAATCACGTGAGATCAATCGCTAAAAGTGCATACCAGTAGTTTTCTGTTTCGGGCCAGGAGCTATTTCACCTCCAGTCAGCTGCTTATGATCTATAAGGCACAGATCCGACCTGTCCTGGAATACTGATTCCATATTTGAAGTGCAGCACCCAAATATACCAGAAAATGTTTGATTCTGTCCAAAAGAGGGAAATTCGTCTCGTGAGTGACGCCTCGCTCACAAACTCACTCACTTCTCTGGAACACCGTAAAAAAGTTGTCGACCTGGCTCTTTTTTATAGATATTTTTATGGACCATGCTCTTCTGAAATCTCAACTATTGTTCCTCCCTTGGCAGTCCCCGCGAGATCAACCCGTCGAGTTGAGGCTTCGCACTTCTTCATAGTCACTTTGAAGACCTGCAGAACGTCTCCTTCCAAAGACTCGTTCATCCAACGAACAGCGAGGCTCTGGAACAAATTGCCAAGGGAGGTGTTCCTTGAGGCATAATACCTCCAGAAATTTAAAAAGAACTCTCATTCCTACCTTATTTTCAATGGTTCTCACGATGTTCTCTGAACATTACAGGATATCCCTTTTCGTGGGAACCAGAACATAAAAAACATACTCTGTACATTGCTGTTATCCACTGAGTATGGATAAGAGTGGATATTCAATTCAGATGGAATAAATTATAGAATGTGCAGTAATTCAGGAATCAAATTGATTAGGTGATATCTTTTGTGAAATCTTTGGAGTTGTAATCAATCAAAAGACTTCTTTATATCATTTGGAATTTGTTTGGTGTATTTTTTGAGAAGGAAATCATGACACCTCTCGATACCTCTCAATACTCAATGAATGCGAAGAAAATCCATCGATATATTGATCCAATATATCATTGATCTCTTAGGCGATTTCGTTTGATATACTGGCTCAACATTCTTTGCAACCGATATTTAATCAAGGAATTCAGATATTTTTCCGATGCACGTCTCATCTTCATTTTTATTCGAGTGAATCTCATACATACACATATAGATATACCCATATTTGACTTCTCCCGAAGTGAACAACTTCATCAACTTCCAAACCAAACATCTGGCTCTGATATAATAATATGTATATTTCCAACAGATCAAAGACGCGAGTCAAACTTCCGGTAATTTGATAATATTCGGGTGGTATGTGTATGTATACGTTGCTTACGCTAATATGGCAATAATATTTCAAACATCGAGTCATTCATGCATCACTTACTCAATTTTCAACAGTTAATAATATGCATTATTATGAAGAATCGAGTAATAAGAATGAAAATGACATTTAATATGGAGTAATAACGTAATATTCCATCGTCTTGTCGAAATCCAATAGGTAGGTAGGTATATTCGTTCTACTAAAGAATAGCACAATACTACTGACATTTGATTGGAACAAATACAGGGTGGTTCAAGATTCAGAATTCAGAATTCTGATCACCCTGTACAAGGGAAGAAAAAGTGGTCATGATAAAGTGTCATTGATTCCGATACATTTTTTCGAATAATGTCACAACAAATATGTTGTGTTTTCCCTCATGCTTCGATAAAATAGATGGTTGGCACGATCTAATAGATGGTTATCCCTTCCATATCGATTTATAAGGGGTTAGCTTGGCTTAATATTCTGCGAGAGGTTAAATTCAAATAAGCACTAATAGTTTAGGGGTAACTGAAAGTATGAAACATTATGGGTGAAGTGATGATAAATATGAATGAACAACAATGAATATAAAGACCTAATAACAACTTACGACCATTCGACGAGCTCTTGTCAAGTCAAGAGTAGCCCCAGACCAGACTAACTTCGGAACCCTCACATAAAAACTATTCAAATACATCATTTTAAAAGAAATGCACGTTTCTCATGAAAGTTTCTTGGTCAGTTTTTATAATTCAATGTCAACGGATGATTTGATTTACTTTATGTTTATAAAACCCTCATGGTTCGAAATTACTGATATACCGTATGTTCTACTCGTGACAATAACTCAAAGGCAAATAAAATAGTTTTGGGAAATTTCGTTTTTTTCGGAAACCTCCGCAAATATTGGGAACTATAGAGATGCCAATGATGAGGCTCTAATTCCAGCCATCCTGTACACTGAGTAATCCTCTTCCTGATCGGTAAATCCCCTCTGGTGCTTCTTCGGTAATGACAAAGGAGAAGAGCGAGTGTAGGTAGTTAGAGGGTGATCCCTGCTGACGCGGACATTGATGGACGATAAAAATCAACGACCGTGTTTAATATGTATCGAGTGGTCATATAAAATAAGCACTTTCACTGCGCGTGGAAATGGCCGAGATTTTATTGCACGCACGTATTTCGGCCACCACTCGTGTGATTGATACTCAAAATGGATACGGGGAACAAAATGAAAGGCGAATTCCGTATCGACCGAAGGAATATTTGAGGTTACAACGCCAAAACAACATTTTCACACAAAATTTTTGTGATTTACGTGCAACCTCAATAAGTTTTTTTCGATTAACCCTGTATAAGTATCATTACCCATTTCTTCACAGCGAATTTGACGTATGGAATATTCCAATTTTTTTTAATTACTCAACACCATTTATATTAGCCAGGATTGAAATGGAATTCCTGGATGGACCATCGACCAAGTCACCACAAAACATTGACTAATGAATTTGTTCTTTATGTTCTGGTTCCACAGAAAGGGATATCCTGTAATGTTCAGAGAACATCGTGAGAACCAAGGGAAATAAGGTAGGAATTGGTGTTCTTCTTAAATTTCTGGAGGTCATATGCCTCGGGGAACACCTCCCTTGGCAATGTGTTCCAGAGCCTCGCTGTTCGTTGGATGAACGAGTCTTTGGGAAGAGATGTTCTGCAGGTCTCCAAAGTGACCACGAAGGAGTGCGAAGCCTCAACTCGACGGGTTAATTTCGCGGGGACTGCCAAGGGAGGAACGATTGTTGATATTTCAGAAGAGCATCGTCCATGAGAATATCTATAGAATAGAGCCAGATCGCCAACTTTTCTACGTTGTTCCAGAGAAGTGAGTGAGTTTGTGAGAGAGGCATCACCCACGAGACGAATTGCCCTCTTCTGGACAGAATCCAACAGTTTCAGGGTATGTTTGGATGCTGCCGCACTCCAAATATGGGAACAGTATTCCAGGACAGGTCGGATCTGTGCCTCATAGATCATAAGCAGCTGACTGGAAGTGAAATAGCTCCTGACCCGAAACAGAAAACCAAGTTTTTGGTATGCACTTCCAGCAATAGATCTCACGTGATTTTCCCAAGGAAGGTTATTGCTAATAGTAATACCAAGCATCGAAATGGATGTCTTCAAAGGTATGGTTACTCCTGACAAGCTCATGTTGGGCACAGTGAGATCGGCTTTTCTAGAGAAAAGTCATGCTTGTGTTTTGTTTGCATTGAAATCTAACAAGTTTTTGGATCCCCATTTGCTAGAGAAAAGCCATGCTTCTGTTTTGTTTGCATTGAAATCTAACAAGTTTTTGGATCCCCATTCGAGAATTAATTAATCATTAAATTCTGCAGTTATCAACCAATAAATCTCATCATCGAGTGATTCATCATAGTATGAGAAAATTGAGAACTCAAAAATAATAATCGAATCGAGTACTATATATCTATGAAAAAAATTGAAATCGGTTGAAGAAAATAGAAAAGTCTACAAGGTTGCTCAAAGTGGGACATATTATAGGAGATAATTTCAAATACACATGTGACTTAACTTGCTTCGTGTTTAAGATGATAGGATGTTAGGGATGGGAGTAACAATTGTTAGTATTATATGATCCCTCTGTATAAGCTATCACTATGGCAAAATTCAGTCTGATTGGTAACTGAGAAAATGTCAGAGTGATATTTATATAAAGGTTATTTAGTGATCTCAATACGTTTCTTGAGAGCACCTTCATCAAAATTTGGAATCAATTCTGGAAATTTTAGTTACAAAGTTACAAAGGAACAGAACATTGAATCTACATTTGTTCAATCTGATAAAAAAAAATAAGTGGCGGACAATGATATTTACCACAAATATCGATGAGGTAGTACAAAAGAAGCTCAATGTTTCTAATAACGAAGCCATAAAGTTTCGTCCAAATTGACAAGAAGAATTATGAGTATAGGTACAAAATGTGTATGGAAATTATGTTACCCTGTATCTTGAAGATGAAGCAAATTAGAATACATACAACAAGGAATTAACCAGTTTTCTGCGCTTATTTATTCATTCATCTACACCCTGTACTAGAGGTTGTATTTTTTAACAGGTCATTTTGACATATTAATATCTAGGACGTCTAATCAACTTCATCATTTTGAGCCCAAAATATACCGTCAATCTGACGTCACTTTCCTTCTTGGGTATAGTATGATAAATGAGAAATCATGAACGTTCAGTTACTTGCTGAATTTTCTTTTTCTGTAAGCTTTTATGACATCCTCTGGTTCGTCGCTCTACCTTATAGTAGAGTGCCAAACGAACCGTAAGTCGCTTAGATCAAAAGTTGGTGGGAAATCGGAGGTAAAAAGCTGTGACATGGCTGGAATTGTTACCTACCATCTCCAGATCATGGATCCACTTGTCGTCAAAAAATCGTCCTGTGCGTTTGGGGGGTAGGGGGTAATTTATAAAAAAATATGGATTTTTTTTTATTCGTGCAAAATATTGATGGGTTCCAGAACTTCCACCCTGTCGAATCTTGATTTCGTGTGACAAGTAGAACAAATTATAGAAAATTTTGAAATTCACCAATTACATTACGATATATGAGAAAATCATATTTCAAACGGCTATAACTCGAAACTTGTAAATTTTCGTTAAATTGCTTTTCATATACCTCGCATTATCTCAGTAACTATAACGTTTATCAAAAAAATACTCAAAGTAATGTCGATGCGCCTATGTTTCAAGATGCGAATGGTTCTTCGATTTTGAAAATCGAAGCATAAATAAGGAATATATTGGGAAAATCATAGTCCAATGCAGGTAGTACGAAGGACGGCGACTCGCCGCTTCCATACCCCGATTCTCCCCGCAACGCCCGCAGCCGTCCTAGTACGATCACCGTAAATATGAAATACTGAGTGTTACAGAATATTACGATCTTGGAATTCACGGGAGAAATGGAATTGATCGCTATTTTCCAAGTTAACAGAAATTTATTTCAACTTGCTGTTTGATTGGAAGTGCCCTCCATTTATTTTATGAATGATTCTATCTCGAAAGTACATTTATTATCCATCAGAGTAAAATGTCAACCATCTCATGTATTAACAAATTGACAAATATTGAAACAAAACATGATGCATATAATATTGAAATAAAAATAAGATATCCTTGTGGAAACTTGAAAAAAACATTATTTGATACCTATCGAATTGCGAAGTTGTAAATACACGTAAATACGATACAGTGTCCACAAGAACACAAAGCTACGATAATTTTTTTCCATCACGTCTCTTGATGAATCATTATTCCCAAACCAATGTGTTTCGGTGATGTGAGTTTTTTGAATTTCGAATTAGCGAGTATTATACCTTGACATCAGATACTGAACACCTTTGAATCAACTGAATCAACTTTATCGTGTATAAGGCAACTAATTTAAAAAAAGTTTTTTTGGTATCATATCCTTGTAAGCCTTGACATCCATATTCTTGAGTTGTTTATAATCTGGAATATCTCTCATATCTTGATAAATATCTCAAAAAAATTTCAATTTGTGTATCTGGGTCATATCTGATGCATATACAAAGTCAGGGGAGTTATCTTCTGTAATTTCACTTTGTTCTTTATATGTGTATGAATCAGATGAGTTTTTGTCACTTTTGGAATCACAAATTACGACTCATTAAAACGTTTTGATTCATTTGATAATGTCTATTTCCTTGTCGTAGTGCTTTCTGATTTCTTCGATAAATTCATTTTACTTGATTTTTCTAGATTTTCTCTCCTCGTTCCTCTGGACGTTTCGGGAACGAATCTGCTCCCGTTCCCAACATAAAAATGCAAAACATTTTTCTTCGGAAGTTGCATTTATTTTCATGTTGAGAACGGGAGCAGATTCGTTGCCGAACCGTCCAAAGAAACGAGGAGAGAAAATCCCAAAAAATCAAGTAAAATGAATGTTTCACCTTCTCGATTAACCTACAGACAGTAATCTTCGATTGAGATTTTCCTACCAGTTTTGCCACCAAGTTCGGCATATTTTTGATATAAACAGTTGAAAGTATACCCTTTTTCATTAGAAAATCTGCACCATCTATTAATTTTATCAGATTATCAAATTCTTTGTCATGTGTGGTATGACAACTTTATTCTCACTCAGTGATCCTCTATAATGTTTCCAATTCGATACAAAGCATTGGTTATGATACTTGACTTCCATGGCAATAAACAATGTTGGTAGTCAATACTAGGTCAAAACTTGACTCTTATTTGAACGTTTTTGGTAAAAAATTCTTTTAGACACATCAAAAATACCTTCACATCAATTTCACTATAGAAAGCGTTTTATTCCTGACATTATTGTCTCCAGTTTTCAATATTCCTGTGCCAGAAGATCAATCGACCTTTATTTCCATTGAAAATATCATCAATTCTCTGGAGTTCCATATCGATTTGCCTCGATAGTTTTTTCCGAGGTTTTTTCTTATATTCATACAACTTTCAAATGTTTTTATCGATAATTCTGTACAACGAAGAAGTTGACCATCTTTTCCACAAATGAAACATTTTCTCGATGATTCTGTACTCTGCTGGAAAGGAATCTCCAACTTCAAGACATATTCAAGATCAGTGTCTGAATTGCTAGTACTATCCATCTTTTATCTAGGGAAACATAATTATATCTTATGGTAAATTTACAATAATAGATTTCGTTTAATAATCAATACTTATTTAATTATTGAAACAGAGCACACAGTACCAAATATCGAATAATTAATTCACAATGCAATGGTCAACGCCTCAATGTTGACGTAAAAGCGTATGGAACCATGATAGCCGCGGGTATTGCGGGGAGAATAGGGGTACGATTGCGGCGAAACGCGATCGTCTGTGGTACCTGCATTGCATTATGATTTTCTCAATATCTTCCTTATTTATGCTTCGATTTTTAAAATCGAAGAACCATTCGCATCTTGAAACATAGGCGCATCGACACTATTCGAAGTATTTTTTTGATAAACGTTTTAGTTACTGAGATAATGCGAGGTATATGAAAAACAATTTAACGAGAATTTACAAGTTTTGAGTTATAGGCGTTTGAAATATGATTCTCTCATATATCGTAATGTAATTGGTAAATTTCAAAATTTTCTATAATCTGTTCTACTAGTCACACGAAATCAAGATTCAACAGGGTGGAAGTTCTGAAACCCATAAATATTTTCCACGAATAAAAAAATAATCCATATTTTTTTATAAATTACCCCCTACCCCCCAAACGCACAGGACGATTTTTTGACGACAAGTGGATCCATGATCTGGAGAGGGTAGGTAACAATTCTAACCATGTCACAGCTTTTTACCTCCGATTTCCCACGGGGTGAACGATAGGATTCGATTGGCACTCTACTATTATTACGCTTTTAATCTCTGACGTTGAGCCCTGAAGTTGCCTTGTGCTCTAATTAAATACAGTTGTGCCTCGTAACTTGCCAATCTCTAATATTACCATCGGCTTAGTTTACCCGTGAGAGCTGCAGAATCACTAATCATCGGCACGTGTCTCTCTCTACGTATGTTAGTCTCTGAACACAAATGAAACGTACAGTACAAAGAAATCATTCACCTCGACTGAAGTTTTCTTTCGTGTCATAACAGAGATTTCTGAAGAACATTTCCCGTGGAAGTACCTGGATAAGTGGAAGTTTGCCGACTTTTCTACGGTGTTCTAATGATAATGATGTCAAGGGACAAGTGAGTGTGGCAATACCAACCAGGCGAATGAATCGACCGAATTTTAAATTGGTCGTATCTGTCCTTTGTAGTTTCGCTTTTCTAAATGAAATACAACCTTGTTGTTGGTTCGTCAGGTTGTGAATTGACTAATAACTTAATTGACAGCGTTGAACAGCCTTCGTCGTCAGTTAGTTCCCTGGGATGAAATGGGATTCCTGAAAGAGAACGCAGTGTGGAAAGTAATGAGTAATGTCACCTGCAGAACAATCATTGTCGATCTAAATGAAAACTGTCAATTAGACAATATTAGGTTGACATTTTCTTCTTCTTTTTCTCTCCAATATGTACTCAACCACAGACGAACTTTCCATCATTGACGTAAAATTTGATACGAAGGCGATGAAAAAGAAGATTCTTCCATGAGACTCGTAATCGTAAAATTATTTTTTCTGTGACGGGAAAAAAGTTTGGCATTTCATCTCTGTTGGCAGGTTATAAAATGTCACTTTTCATAAATTACTTTTTCCCGTGGGAAAAAAGTGAGTACTTTTTTCCCGGATATATATCACATATATATACACTGTTGATGGCTTTTGTTGTGCTATAGTTCCGAAAAATGAGTCAATAATACCGTCTCCGAGAAAGAACTGCAAGTCCTTTTATCTTCCATTCGACTTCGCGGTTTCGTATATTACTAAACAACTACTGAATTCGCAATTTTTTAAAATCAAATCACAGAATTGAACTGACAGAAGTGACATCAGATATTTGATTACTTCGAAAGAATGATAAAGATGTCTATAAAACGCAGGTGTCCCTACTGTTAAAAACTTGAAATTTCACGTCGATAATTTTCAGATTTCGAAATAATGTAATATCTTCTCAATATTGATTCGTCATTCCTTCTGTCACAGAAAAAAATAGTGTATTATACACGGGAAAAATATTAGATTTTAGCTCACGGTTTTTTGTCTCCCTCCGCTACGCGTCGGGAGAGAACACAACCTGGAGCTAAAATCTACTACTTTTTTCCCTTGTATAATAAATAACTATTTCTGACAGTTGTCATTAACTTATAACTTCGTCTTTGTGGATGTGTTGAACTTTGAATTCGAATCTTTGAAACTTACAATTATACCTAATTATTTCTTCTAGTATTGATTGTTCTTTCATAGTTTGTTGATTGGTTTGTGAGTGCGATTGTGTTATTTTGCAACGTCGTCTGAAAATTTTGCACTCCAGGAGGTGGAGGTGTAAAATTATCAATCCCCGCTGTTGTCAATTTGAGCCTCGAATTCTGAGGCATCAATCTTTTTATGCAATATTCATTGGATACCAAGGTATATTTGGAGTGCAGCACCCAAACATACCCTGAAACTGTTGGATTCTGTCCAAAAAAAGCGATTCGTCCCGCTCCCAAACTAACTCACTTCTCTGGAACACCGTAGAAAAGTCGGCGATCTGGCTCTATTTATAGATATTTTCATGGACGATGCTCTTTGGAAATATCAACAATTGTTCCTCCCATGGCAGTTTCCGCGAGGTTAAACCGTCGAATTGAGTCTTCGCACCCCTTCGTGGTCACTTTGGAGACCTGCAGAACATCTATTTCCAAAGACTAGTTCATTCAACGAACAGCGTTTGATATAATATTGATGGCTTTCTCCATCAGTTTGAAAAAAACTGCGCTAACAAAGCTATAGGTCTATTATAGTTGTTGAGGAGGTTTTTCTTTTCTTTTTTGGTTAGACCCTAGCTATTTTTCAGCTGGATGACGAAACATCCGACTTGTATACGAGATGATAAATAATTTGAGTCGGTGTCGATACTGGTGTAGTATTACCGTTACTTCGACTCAATATTCCATATAAATCGATCATTTGCGTCTCTCGAATTTCGTATGATTTTATCGTGAAGAAATATCATCATCATTTTGAATAGAGCCATGAAACATGCACAAATGTCCAAATGTTAAAATCCTGTTATTTGAACCTGCGCATTGGAATACCATGTGAGAGAAAAACATGTCTTTCATCAAATGCAATTTTTCTGTGGAATATCAAACCATTCCACTACGAATAAGATGGGAGGATACTTAGCGAAACAAAAGACGAACAACGTAAACATCCGGATGATCCGACAATGTGTGCCATAAGAAACTTTGCATCGTAGTTCTAGAGATTAACTCTGAAAAGCAGAGTTTGTGCAGTCCAAGTTGATGATCCGTATGTTGTTTATCTGAGATGGCAACAAATGTTTCTTCCAAAAAGTGCGATCTCCTCAAAAAATGTCATTACTCAATGTCATTTAGTTTTATATCTCGACCCTGTATAGTCGGTTTCTCATTTTTCCATCCTCACCATCTTCCATAATATACTAAGATGATAATGAATGAGGATAACCTGATGAAGTACCTCAATATTTATTGATATAACCGAAGAATGGTACCAAGAAACCAGACACTCAAAATTGATGAATTTTATTTCACCACACTTTTTCAATAATTTATGGACGATTCCATTTATCTGAATATTTGATGAAACAGCATATAGCCTAAGTCATTTGAAAGTATTCATTAACTAAATGGCATTTCATTGCATGCAGAGTGAAATCCCACACAATAATAAATGAGTTCCATGAAAGTTCGACTAGATGTAGGGAGTAACCATGCCTTCGAAGACATCCTACGCGATGCTTGGTATAACTATCAGCAATAACCTTTTTTTGGTGAAATCACGTGGGATCAATTGCTAAAAGTGCATTTCAAAAACTTGGTTGTCTGTAGCGAGCAAGGAGCTAGGTAATTCAGTTCCAGTCAGCTGCTTATGATCTATAAAGCACAGATCCGACCTGTCCTAGAATGCTGTTCCCATATTTGGAGTGCAGCACCCAAACATACGTGGGTGATGCGTCGCTCACAAACTCACTTACTTCTCTGAAACACCGTAGAAAAATTGTCTCTATTTTATAGATATTTCCATGGACGAAGCTCTTCTGAAATATCAACAATTGTTCCTCCCTTGGCAGTCCCCGCGAGATTAACCCGTCAAGTTGAGGTTTCGCACCCCTTCGTGGTCACTTTGGAGACCTGCAGAACATCTCTTTTCAAAGACTCATTCATCCAACGAACAGCAAGGCTCGGGATCACATTGTCATTGTTTCCCGAGGCATATAACCTCCAGAAATTTAAGAAGAATACCAATTCCTACCTTATTTCCCCTGGTTCTCACGATGTTCTCTGAACATTACAGGATATCCCTTTTCGTGGGAACCAGAACATAAAAAACGAATCCTCAATATACTATCACATTGGACCGATATTATATTTACATTTACAATATATCTTCATCAGCCTAATATAAAATCAGGATTCAATTGACGTGCTACCTGGGATGCGAAATGCCATCTGAATGATATAAAAAAATCAGAATAGTTATGATTACAAGTTTCCAGTTTCCAGACCTTCCTGTAATTTCATCACAAATTAAATTATGAATGTTAACAACCATAAAGAACAGTGGGAGAATTCATTACGAAATGCATCTAAACTTTTAGAGTTGTGCTCGTCCCCAATTACTCCACCGAGACCGAAGACAATTGAACGAATTGTAAACGACGAAATACGCTTGTCAAGGTTTTCATTTTAAATATTACACTCTCAGATAAATTGCACTTGCAACCTTAAGGACGATAATAAAACTAAAAGTTTCCAA
Organism: Phaedon cochleariae; assembly: GCA_918026855.4. Lineage (NCBI taxonomy): Eukaryota > Metazoa > Arthropoda > Insecta > Coleoptera > Chrysomelidae > Phaedon > Phaedon cochleariae. The sequence goes on from OU896711.1 coordinate 7,153,323, forward strand.
GATCGAGTCGACCTCAGATACAAATGGCATCTCTTTATTCGCGCTGTACATTCTGCTAAGTCGGTGCTTCGTTTTACGAGTTATAAAAATAGTGAATCACAATTGCTTGTTGTTTAAGCTGAAAGGGTACATATCGTTTGTTCGAGATATTACGTCCTACAAAATTTGATAAAGGACGCTGCAATATATCGAACAAAAGAACAATACCTTCTTAGACCGGCAGGAAGTAACAAATTTTCGACGTGATCTCACCCAGTATGCCTTTTGGAGGGTATCATCATGTAAACTGGGTGTCCGGAAACGTCATGTCGTAAATAATAATGATAACAATAATTTCTGGTGTTGAGTTAGCGGAAATTCGGTCGAAATGTTGAAGCATGTTGAAGGAAACCAATATTTGTTGAATTGTCGACGTTTCGAAACTTTATTGTTCCATCTTCAGGACACTGAAGTATAAAAACAAGAATATACACATTGAAAATATATTTCGACAAGACGGGTTCTGATAAAAACAAAATAAATTATGTAAGATAACAATCGTTGAAAATAAAACACTTCTAGCACTTTACAAAGAACAACATTGATAGGTACTTACATTCAGGGTGTCTTTCCGGGTTCAAAAATGGTGGAATAAATAAAATCGACATGAAGTATAAATACGTATATACAGGTTCATGAAATACCTTAACACAGACACGAACACGAAGAAATGAACAAACTGAACTGTCGCTGAATCGTTTCTTCATATTGTAAAAAAGGCTCGTGAAAGAAATAATAATCGGGATTGAAAAAAGTCGTCTGCTGATGATTCGGAATTAATGATTGATTTTTTCTATTAAATTGAAATATGAGGTGTGTAAATTTTCAATATCCGATCTTTTGTTGACACACTTTGTTCCATGTATTGTTATCTCAATCATTTCGTTCAGGAGTCTTTTTTTCAATATTGTCTGTTGTCTTATAATACTGACAGAATTGCGAAGGTATGGAGTGATGACTTGCAAAGTTCTGCCAGGCTAGTTGGATTTTTCATTGTTTTCAGCGGATTGTGTATATTTTTACAATGTCTGCTTTGTTCAGTCATACTTTGTTGTAGATACATTCCTGTTGGTCCTATATACACTTTCTCACACTCATCACAGGGTATTTTGTAAATGATATTGGATTTCAGGTCTCTTGGTATTTTTGTTTTGAGTCTCGTGAAGAAATGATTTTTAACTGTGTTTTGACACGTCATGCTGACTTTGAAATTTTCACTCTATAAAATCTTGCGTAGTTGGGGTGTCAAACTTGCTACATGCGTTAATTCAGAATATTTCATCTCCAGAGGTGCTTTTTGATGATGTTTATTTTTTTGTGTCATTGGATGATCGGAGTGGTAGTTCATGAATCTTTCAGAGTATCATGATTTATGGTACTAGTCAGTTATGATTATATTCGACCTAATCAGTAAATCATCCAGAAACGAAAAACGAAAAAAAATAGTATCATTCATTCACGAGGGAACAATGAACATAATTTATTCTATATGCATAGTAAACATCATTCACTTATTATAAATGAACGTAAAATCTCCAGAAATTTCTTTGACTACAGAAATTGTTGGATTTTCAAATGCGTTGATATGAGTGCTTCCACATTCTGAAGGTATACATACTCTGTTTATGTTTCATTTCAGTATAAATCAGGCATTTAAAAATAATATAGATTAAGGTTTCGTTTTCGTTTGTGTTGCTAACAGAACATATGGAATCTGGGTCGATCGAATATTCAATTCCGTTGAGTAATCTGTATGGGTAACTTCAACAGTAAATATAAACTTGGTTCCTTTGAAGTGCTCAAACCATTATATAAAAACATGAAAGGGTAACGAGATGCTTGGTTAATATCGCTGTCAAACAAATAGTTGTAATATTCATATACAGTATCTTTTTCTCATTTGCAATCAAATTTTAGACCATTCACATTATTAAAAAATTCTTGAGGTCCGCTATCACTAAAAAGTTGTTAAACCTGAAGAGCCCATTAAAATTTGGCTCAATCGAGTTATTAATCTTCCTTGATGTTGAAAATACAGTCAGCCATTGTAAAAAGCTTATATAACCAGAAGAAATGAATTCTATTGGTGTTCATCAACATACCTGATCCAATATTCTGCTATTGACCTTGAAAGTTCGAATTAAAAAATGAATTTCATATATAACTTTCAAATGGTTGCCAGCAGCAATAATGAATGAGGCGAATATTCATATAAAAAAACCAATACCTACTTCCTTTCCCCCCTAGGTACGTACGATGTTCTTCGAACAGAATAGGGATTCCCTTTGGTACTCTCCAAAAGATGAAAAAGATAATATAATATTTTGATCATTCATCAATGACTGATAGAATTATCCAATAATATATTTCAGTGCGAAATTTCGTTCAAATCATGAGGCGTATAAATCATTCTCAAACATGGAGATGAACAAAATATCGTTCTGTTGTTTTTCAGTCCAATTTCAAGATAGACCTCGCACAGCGATATACCGAAACCAATATAACCCTTCATCATTTGTTAAATGTACGTCTCATCCCTCTAATTGACAAAAACAGTGACCCGTCTTCATATGCACATGTGTCACAACACACTTTCACTCACTCTTCCTCTCAGCGCCTAGTGCCGTATGAAAAAACAAACTTTTTTCAAACACGAACCTATATATATTATTTTCCTCTCTGACCGTATCTGTCTGTTCGCTCATTTCTTTCCTGCCTCGTGCGTTTCTATGATGAACGACTCTCATCCAAAACGAACACAGCACAGTCTAACATGCAATCCAGCAACATCCACAAACAAAAAGAGAGTACGCGGTGCCAGATTCTCTCGCCTTTTCTCATTAAACGATCCAAATTTCATTTGCCCCACTTCTGATTTGTCACTATCCCGCACCTGATTCCGCTTCCCCGCAGCTCTCTGCGATTTTTTGCCTGCGGCGTGCTCAGAATATGTCGGGTAGTCGAGTTCGTTCGTTAGAAATGAATTCTAGTGCCTTTCGGAGTAAACACATATGAAAAGAACGTTCAGACGACGTTTCAAAGGCGTGAGAGATGATGTATGTCTTTAGGCCAGGCAACGAACGAGAAGAGTCAATATGAAACATGATGTGATACTAGAGCAATAACAGGTGAATTTGAGACGTAGTAGCTCTGGTACTGAACTTGGATATCCTCACATTCATTGAGAAAATATTATAGACTTATGGATTAGCGAATGTAACGTCGATGTAAATGCATTCGTTGGCATATTTCATGATTGGAAATACCTTACTTACCTTACCTTGCCGATAGAAACATAAATTATGGAAAGTATAATACTATTATTTATATTTATATAAACAGAGCATTTTGATGATAGGACTAGAGATTGAAATGATATAAGTTCAATATAAGTATCAGAAATTGAATGTTTTATCAGCTTTAATCTTCTCCTGAAGATGCTAACATAGTAAGCGAAACACGTGTCGAGGCGTAACAAATCGGTTCAGTTAGTTTGTGAAACAGGGCGTAGTATATTTTCTATGATTCAAATAATAATTGCGTTTCAACTAACGATGTATAAAGATCTTCAGTCGAGCCATGTAAATTGAAACCTGTTGCATGTGCCATGAAAACTCCTGATGTATTTCTGAATATTTCGATTAGTTTCGAATTGATTCGATAGGCACTTGATGCAAATCCATAGTTAGTATGCTTACCTATCAAAACTTACGATAAGATTTCTGAAAAACAAAATTCTATTCTCAGCAATTCTTAAAATGATCGAAATTCTTAGCTATTCTCGAAATGAACTAATCCAAAATTGAATAAGACTCAAAGTACCTTGATCTTTTTGTTATCTCATGGAGCGCACGACAGGAGATTCCTATAATATTCGTGGAACTTCGTGCGTACCTCGGAAGGATAGGAAGAGGAGCTAGGTGTTGGAGTTTGTTATTCGAACTTCTGGAGGTTATAATCAACTCAATCAATTTCAATTCAATTTCAATTTAAATTCAATTTATCAAAATCAACAGTTTGCATTACATCGGCAGTGGTATACACTGTTTAACATTAACCTTTTTTCTTATGATAGTATATATACATTAAATGATAGTTATATTATATTCATATATTCTCGGGAGTTGTTGCTTATATAGATTCTGGATTTTATTGAAAATAGTTCGAAGTTTTTAGTATTTCTCATAGATAATGGAAGAGTATTGAAAATTTTCGAAGCGATAGTTGTTGCAAATCGATGAATTGCATCTTGATGGCATTGTGGTGTAGTCAATAATCTATTTGTGACTTGCCTATAGTGCAGTGTGAATGTGACAAATAATTCTTTAGATGAGGACTTTCAGCGATGAATAGACAGTTCGCATGAAAGTATAGGAACCTTACATTGAGTATTTCATTAGTAGATAACTCAGTTGTTGGATACATTCTGCCTTTGCGTAGTATTATTACTCTCAGTATGAAATTCTGAACAACATTAAACGGATTTAATGCATTATTATACAGCCCTCCCCAGATGAGTATACCATATCTTATCATTGATTCAGCTGAAGATTTATATACCATCAGGAATGTTCTAGTGTTCATGATCTTTCGCAATTCATAAAATTGATGTAGCAATTCTACGTATCCTAATGTGGTATTTGGAATTTTCAGTACATTGAATTCGGGTCGGTTTGCAATCAGTTAATAAGGAAGCTGTGTTGATTTGCTTATATTTGAGTAGAGTTTGTTAAGGTCTAACCAATGTTTGACTATTGCTATTCCGTTTTCCGCTTTTACACGGACCCCGTTTCAATTTTTATCGTTGAAGATAAGAACTGTGTTATCTGTATATGATATTGTTATGCCATCAGTGTGGGTTTTCAGCAGTGAGTTTATATATGCAATAAATAATGATGGACCAAAGACCGTTCCTGATGCGGGACTCCCATATGTATAGTCATCCTTATCAAGATAAAATGGCAAGAATTCCAGGATCGTTTTATCAAGAAACTTGGGATTTTGAAAACAAATCGGTTTATACGAATATTCTTCTCATTTCGACATGAATGAATCACAACATCACAAGGTGAGCACCGTGTCTATTAAGGGAAAATCCCCCCCAACCCTATACAGTTGTGCCTGCTATTTCCTGAGGCCTCAGAACAGAAAGCCGAAAAGCGAAACATTCATAGGCTTTTCCGGTAGCAGAAATTCCTCATTCCATTGTGGGGTCTTGAGTGGATATATGGTAATGTTATGCTAAATGTCGAGAAATTATGTTGCTCTCGGTTGGAGCTGTTTACATAAGGATGATGGCTAGATGCACGAGCGTATATATTCGTCAGGGCATGGGGATTCAGGAAATGTGTTCGAGATAGGATAGAAAATCTAAATAGGAAATGCCGAACTATGATTACAGGAAAGCTGTATTTTGACAGTACTTGATGATGTCTTCTAGGGCCCTATACAGGGTGTTTCATTACTCATTGGAAATATTTCAACCATCCCGAATTGAAAATATGGAGATTCAACCCAAATCACCTAGATAAAATATGTCTCCTGTCTGAGTTACAGGGTGTTTTATTAAAAAAATTTGAAATGTTTTTTGCCCAGTTCTTCAAAACTATTTGACGTATCACTTTCATATTCGAAGGGGAGTGTAGGGATTATACATCCAACTGAATTGAGTGAAATGAACTTTTCTAGCTATTACCAAAGGCGTACGACAGGGGCAATTAACTGGTTGATCCCTCCCAAATTCAACGCTACTGGCGGAGTTGCAAATCTATCACAAATTTTTGATTCACCAACAATTTTGACGTAGATATTGTACTCTTCCTCCATGGCGATAAAGTCATTATCTTTCGAGATATTTCAAGTTAAACATAAATCTGCACAATGATTTTGATTTCAATATGCATTAATTTTGTCAATATTTTGGATCAGGATTGTATTCATCAATAAAATGAAATTTCAATCCATATCAACAATAAAATAGTTATGTATTAAGGGAATTATGAGGGCATTAATTACCGATGGCAAAGTTTGCGTCCCGAGCGCCTATGGCCCGAGGGACAGCAATTGCCAGAGGTTATTAAGGCTCTATAATTCCCGTGGTACATAGATAATTTTATTTCAGACCGATTTTCATAACAATATGTCCATATTCAGAACGCAATAAATGTTTAAATTCATAACCTTTCTGGTATATTTGAATTAGGTAGCGTTGATTGTAGCATTGTTGGTTGTTGCTAGGTTGTCGCTATGTTACATGTTTATTTTTTTTAAGCGGCGGAAGTAATTTTCAGGAAACATTTGAAAATTGTACATTTTTCATTTGTAATAACGTGAATAAGGAAGATATGTCTTAGTTTTCATCACATATAAACGTTTATAAGCATTTCTTGTATCATTTTCACCTGTAAAAGGTAAGAGGGAGTTTTTGATCCTTAATATCCCAAGGGAGTTATGACCCTCATTATAGATATCGTAACTATGACGATATAAGCTTATAATGTCACTGTCAGAAATAAACATAATTACATAACAGACAGGAGCTGTTACAGGGTGTTTAATTATGTTATGATAGACCATTTTTGCCGTAGATGAACTCAATTCATTAGTGTGACATCTGGATGCCAATTTCTTAGTTATAACTGCAACATGCTTTCACTTTCTCATCTAAAGATATTCATAGAAATTTTGTATATTTTTCGTTTCCTAGAATTCATCCGTTTAAGCTCAAATTGTTGCAAGCAACTTTAAAACACAGATAATCAGTTTCGCACCATTGTTGAACCGTTCCCAAGTCTCTAGCAATATCATTCCTCATGTTGTCACCATTTTCTCCTTGCCATAGTAGGGTAGTATCATCAGCAAAAATGGTGAATCTTCCCTGAATGGGAACAGTGGCCAGGTCATTTAGATATAGAAGGAAGAGAATTGGACCTACGACCGATCCCTGTGGGACTCCCCATGTCATTCCTGATGTCAGACAGACTCCCATTTGATTTCACGATCTTTTCCCTATCACTTATAAAGGATTTGAAAACTACAGTTTTTCTAATAGTATTCTATGATTCACACAATCGAAGGCTTTAGAAAAGTCAAAGAATAATTCACTATTGTTCAGGTTGGTGTATACATGTTCTAGGAAAGAGAAAATTGCATCATTCGTACTTTTTTCGCTCTGAAATCCGAATTGGGAAACTGTTTACTTCCAACAGATCGTTGATATGCAGAAGGAAGAATGTTGGTGCCTAAATTAGTCCTTGTGGAACGCCGGAATTGATAGCAACGGTATGAAATGATAATCCGCCCACCTCCATATAAAGCGATGTGCCTGAAAGTGAACTCGATGAAATATGAAATAGCTGAGGTGGTAAGCCATATGATGGTTTTGTGGAGGGGTCCTTGGTGCTAACAATGGTCAAATACTCTCGATATATCCAACGCCAGAGCTACAGATTCCCCATGTTATTTTAATAAAGCTTGTCATATATGAGTGACGTAGGCAAGCAAATCTCCAGTTGGTCTTCAGTGGCAAAAGCCATATTGTGAAAAAAGTCCTATCTTTCACCTCTCAAAATTACAATGCACAAGATTCTAGACCATCCTGTAGATCAATGATCTGAAAGAAAGAAACTGCAGATAGATCTGGCAACCTGTCATTCGCCTGATTTCTCCTGATCAAACGATTCTGGTAAGCCGGCCGAAACTTATTGCACCAACTTGTCGTTCATCGTTGCTCTAATTCGACGAAAGTGAAGTGACTGGACGATCGCCCAACGACAGAGATGATTCAATACGGTTCGGTTTTTGCTTGCTCGTCCTGAAACGAAAAGTCGGTGGAACGATCGATCAATCCTGTTTTTCTCTAGGTGTTCGTTTCTAGACAATGTGGATGTATACACATCTAGTCGAATTTACGACACAAACATATTTCATATTGATATTTCTATGTTTGAACAGTAGGTATTTGATTCTATCATTCGATATTTGAAAATCATCTCAAATACCTACTTTTTTCGTACGACTGTCAGAGAAACTTGACTTTTCTGCATCTCTATTGGTGCTTAAATATTTTCATGAACGACGCTCTTCTGAAACATCAATAATTGTTCCTCCCTTGGCCGTCCCCGCGAGATTAACCCGTCGAGTTGGGGCTTCGCATTCCTTCGTGGTCACTTTGGAGACCTGCAGAACATCTCTTTCCAAAGACTCGTTCATCTAACGAACAGCGAGGCTCTGGAACACATTTCCAAGGGAGGTATTATTATTATTATTATTATTATTATTATTATTATTATTATTATTATGTTCTCTGAACATTACAGGAAATCCCTTTTCGTGGGAACCAGAACATAAAAAAATCTAGAGTACAGGTTACTGAGGGTTTGCTAACCGAAATGAGTGCATTCGAATGATGTCATATAACCTGTTTGTGAGGGATAATATTCCCATATTTACTGATACGAATGATTTTTGGAAATTTCAAGCTGATCATGATCAGAGTTTATACAACTCAATGTTCATTCAAATACTGAATATATAGGTAAGTTATATTTTTATATCATTATGAATCATCTTTTTCATCAGATTTGGAAAAAATTATTGATTCTCAACTCTAGAAGATTTTATTTTCAGGTTCTTATCGTGTGTGTTCCATAGAAATGAATCTATGTTCGTCGTGGCGAATAGCCAGAAAAATAGTTGATCTCTGTAGAATATACCAATTAAGAGTTGATATATTCATCACAAAATGCGAAATCTCAATGTATTTCTATGTATATATAGATTCGCGATTGTGTTTTCTCAATTCGAAATTTTCTTTACACGCCCTGTATGATGCAAGTTATATATAGATAACCAGCAACGCATCACTAAGTAACAATAGACCACTGTCTATGGACTTCTGCAATGTCAGCTGAACCTAGTTTATAAATATAACCCAAATCTATTTTCATTCATTCTGAATGTTTCTATACTACCTATAGCTTCTTGGGCGTCTGTAAAGAAAATAATAAATTGTTTTCAAAAACACAACCTCGTGTTTGAGAAACATAACTTGCCTATCGATTTGTCATTTAGATCACATTGGGTCTTAGTGTGCATATCACCCTTACCTACCTGCATACACATATATACTTCGACTCATTCTAGTTTCAGTCAAGAGAATATATGACAGTACCTTTTACCGGTTCTCTATAGGTAACCACATCATCATATTCTACCAACATTCGACAGAATCATCTCCTTCAGGGCATGCATCTCCAATATACTCTCTGTAGTCGAGGGAATCAAGACAAGACTATATATCGAAGAAATCAACCGCCTCGACGTGTATTGTTCGTCTCACCCGCCAACTTACCGGAATGACTAAACTCCCCAGCGGCAACACTTGCAGAAGCCGTCCCAAAACAAGAGACGGCTTGCCTCCCCGTGTCTCCTTAAACTCCATTCCCTTGACGAAGGCGATATGCAGTCGACGATCTGGCGTCTCGGGCGTAAAAATGTCACCAATCAGCGGCATCGGTTGGTTTGACCCCCTTTTCGCAAATGTTACAGATCCGAGCCACCCCATTCGGCCACCCGAGAAGTCGATTTTCATATTTTCCGTATCACTCGATCATTGAAGGAAAAGACGAAAGGAAAGAGCATTCAACTATATGGTAGTGGCGCCATACTTATTATTGATACGATGGTGATGATAGTGGAGATGTATAGTCTGTGACCTTTTTTTATGAAAGGAGCTCGAGGAGTGGCAATATTTTCATCATAAAAATCATAGAAGATCTTCGATACGAAGCCAATCAGCTTCTTCCACTTTGGAAGTGAATGATTTTTCTTCCGTTTTCCTTCATTCAAACTCACCTCTTCATCTTCTGAATCCTCCTTTCTGTTATGTTCTGGTTCCCACGAAGAGGGATATTTCGTAATGTTCAGATAACATCGTGAGAACCAAGGAAAATGAGGTAGGAAATGATATTCTTCTTTAATTTCTGGAGGTTATATGCCTCGGGGAACACCAGAACCTCGCTGTTCGTTGGATGACCGAGTCTTTGGAAAGAGATGTTCTGCAGGTCTCCGAAGTGACCACGAAGGGGTGCCAAGCCTCAACTCGACGGGTTAATCTCGCGGGGACTGCCAAGGGAGAAACAATTGTTGATATTTCAGAAGAGCATCGTCCATGAAGATATCTATGAAATAGAGCCAGATCGCCATTTTTTCTACGGTGTTCCAGAGAAGTAAGTGAGTTTGTGAGCGAGGCACCACCCAAGAGACGAATTGCTCTTTTTTGGACAAAATCCAACAGTTTCAGGGTATGTTTGGGTGCTGCACTCCAAATATGGGAACAGTATTCAGGTCGTTTATATGCCTTATAGATTATAAGCAGCTGACTGGAAGTGAGAAAGCTCTTGGTCCGAAACAGAAAACCAAGCTTTTGGGATCCTTTTTTTAGCAATTGACCTCACGTGATTCTCTCAAGAATGGTTATCGATGTCAGAATTATCAGTACAAACACTTGTGATGATCTCTCATCTAATTAGCCTGATCGAGAATATCGTTCCTGACCAAAACTTTTCAGAATACGCCTTCATTTTATCGATATTGATAATAAGTCACTAGTCAGAACGTTTTCTGAAAATCGCCATAAATACTCAATCATTTTGTCTAATAATGGCTTCAATGACGAAACTAGTACCGACCTCGTGCTTTCGATTTTTTATTTCTCCAATAGTCCTTCCTCCGTCTGCTCATTCATTCCGTTCTTTACACCGGAGTCGACCCGGAAAAAATCTCGGAGGGCTCCGGATTTATTTTCGAAGCTCGATTGTCAATCGAGCGGTGAATAGGAAAATAGATGAGATCAGAGAGAGGCTATATCAAGTATATAAGGTCACTGGGGCCATGGGCTGAAATAGCTCCTCGGGGGTCCCAAGAGATGACGCTGCGACGCTGTTCCGAAGAATCACAAGAGGAGCAGCGTGTTCGTAACGTAATGATACGTAAGCGATGTCAAATAGTAAACTGTGCAACAAGTTAGAAAAGTACTGTAATGATATTCCCCTTAGAGGGGCTCTATAAACATCATCAGCAAGGCAGGAGTACAACGATCACCCTGGAACACGCATCCCAGATTGTTCTGCAACATCCCAATGATTCTTACATGTACCAGCCTATTTTCGAACACTCAATATATGTCGCGGTGACATAATATAACGTGACAGAAGATTCTGGAAAATTTTCGAAACAATCGATGGAACAAGTGGAGAGATATATTGTTCTAAGAAGCTTCTACACCCTTTCAACTTCAAATTGAGACGAATCATTTTCAAAATGGGAATAATCATATTCAAAATGGGAATAATCATATTCAAAATAGGAATAATCATATTCAGAATAGGACGAAATGATTCAGCATGGATTCAACACATCCAAATTGAAAATAAACAAATTCAAATTGAAACTAATCACTTTCAAAATGAGAATAACCAAATTCAAATTGGGACGAGATGGTCATGCACGTATTCAACAAATCCAAATTGAGACTAAAAAAATATTTTTATCGCTTGGAGCGCACGAAAGGAAATCCCTATAATGTTCAAAGAACATCGTGCGTTCCTATGGAGGATAGGAACAGGAGGTAGGTATTGGTTTTTTTTGAACTTCTGGAGATTATATGTTGTTGGGAATACTTCCTCAGGCAATGAATTCCAGAGCCTAGCCGTTCTATGGATGAAGGAGTTTTGATAAAGTGCTGTTCGACATCTTTCGAGGTTGACAACGAAAGAATGTGCTGACTGGGCTTGTCTAGTTCGTCTGACTGGTATTGCTAGTGGAGGGATGATAGCAGAGATTTCCGAAGAACATTTCTCGTGGAAGCATCGATAGAAAAGTGAAAGGTCGCCGACCTTTCTACGGTGTTCCAATGATGTCAAAGAGTGAGTGAGTGTGGCGTCACCCACCAGGCGAATGGCTCTTCTCTGGATGGAATCTAAGAGCATCAGCGTATGTTTTGGTGCTGAACTCCATATGTGGGAACAGTATTCTAGAACAGGCCGTATCTGCGCTTTGTAGATCATGAGAAGCTGTTGAGGTGTGAAGTAGCTTTTCGCACGGAACAAGAATCCGAGTTTTAGTGAAGGAACCAAACAGGAAATTCAATGGAAACACAGTTGTCGAATTTGTATTTTCACATAATATATTGAATAATCATATTCCATAACTAACAGGATATTGATTAAGAAACGACTCTTATAAATACATTTTTTGATAGGAGAATAAAAATAATTCACATGACCATATTGATAGAATGCGAAGCATCAGGAATTGATCTTTGAACATGTGCCACATTTCTAGCGCAATTATCAATATTAATAGTAATAATGTTTTCATGTATGATGTTTTTCAATTGACGAAGACGATACTCAGTTTAAGTTGTATTTGCCCTATCTTCTCCAACTAAAATTTGCGGCATCTGCATAGATAAAATACACCTTTCATGCCTGTTAACTGTCATTAAAAAAAACACTTTTCACAATGAAATGTCTTATGTGCTCAGATAGCTAAACTATTTATGCATTTGGTGAAAAAACGAATATTGATCTTCGCCGAATTCCAGTTTTCCATCGGTTTCGAAGATGACAAACCCTCAGCTGGACCACACTGATTCATACTCGCAATTTCTCGAAGAAAAATAATAAAAAACAGCACCCTGACTCGCACCCATTCATTCAGCCCACTTTTGGAATACACATCGATTGCTATAGACGGCTGAAGTTTCCGCTTAAATCCTGAAGAGAACTTGAGAGATGCCTTTCTCTGTGCGACTAGCGCAAAAAGTTCCGAGCCGATGCAAATCATTCCTAAAGAGTTGCATTATTCGTTCGAGGTCTCGCTTACTTCTGCACCTTGTTGGCATTCAAAGCGTTTCGATATTGATGTAAAAAACTCTGGTGCGCTCACTCTTCATTTGTTTCGTCAGACTGGCTCTTGATTTGAACAATGGAATTTCAGACGATGACGTGGGGTTCACATATTGAATGTTAGATGGCGTGATTCCTAGAACTTATGATCTACCAACCTTGATGCGACTAAATCGCAAAATGTATTCCCTATCTTCATTGGTCACAATTGTCACATTGATGCTTGTAATTTTGGTACGGCACCAGATTGAACTTAGCGAGATTCACCCACGCCATGTTATGTTCATCGAAGTAGAAGAAAATCAAGGAATTGTAGAACAGGACAGAATTGAAGTGCGTACACCAGAGGTTTATTTCATCAATTTCTGAATCATCACATGTCATAGATACATGTGTATTTAGATCTATGTAACTCTGTATTGGCTTCTTCGCATGTTCAGGACGAATTGGGTGAGACGTATCGAAGTCCTTTCCCGACTAAACCTCTCTGTCAAAAGTTCTTCAAGTTTTCGCAGTTCTGTGCAGAGAGGAATGCTCACGATGGGTTCTAGACCAGCAGGACCGGCTGAAGAACCTTGCCTCGCTAGAGAATCGGCTCTTTCGTTGCCATCTTTGATTGATTGTCTTTATTACCCCAAGAAACATGATTGTTTATATTGATACATATGACATAAATGAAATACACTACACCTTGTTCAATTGTAATTCAGATAGTGAAACATGTATTTCAGAAAGTATGTGATGTAATTCAGAAAGTTCACTTATGATTCAGAAACTAGGAACAATCGGTATGCATCCAATCTCCTTGAGGTTCGGATGTTGGACAACAACGACTTGTTCATCTTTGTAGAACAGAATATTGACCAGGCCAAAGATACAATGGGCGTGTACACCTTAGTAGAACTTTTAACTCAAACCATGTTTATAATGATCCTTTTATACATAAATAATGATTGACGACATAATTCGATCGAAAAATTAACTGGAATGTTTTATTTTTGGACATAAATACTTCTGTAAACGGACCCTCTTATGACGTAGAAACCTCATCTCGCCATAGTTAAAACTGACACTTATCACTGTTGCTATATCATCCAAACAAAATATCCGAGAGATCGAAATCGATATTGAAATATCTTTTGATATCCACTACCGCTACTGCAGAAAAATATATTCAGGTTGTCGATTGTAGGTTGAATCATTGGAATATAAACAATCTCTAGACAACGAAATGTCTCAATCTCAAAACCATTCGCACCATTACAATTTCACAATAATCCAATATATTTCATAAACGCAGCAACATTGCTTTGTTGACCCGTTTTACATGGAGCTGCAGAAAGTTAATATAGGTTAGAATTGATCTTCTTCTTGTTCTTATTATCTTTGTCCCTAGAATCAACTTGCCGATTTACCAATCTTGGTGCTTTGTCAGAAATCATGTATCATTCATCTCTGTCTGGAATAGTCTTGTTTCAGTATTAGGGTTTTGACGTCACATCATCGCCTCGTTTTCAGAGGTCCGAAAAATCGGGGATTTCAATAATTTTTCATAAAACGTAGGGAACTCACAGCAAGAAACGGTTTGCGGTGGTGAGCTAGTTTGGGTGAGGTCTATTGAACTATGAAATGATTTTTTTTTGTGATATAAGCCCATTGTTGGAGGTGATTGTGCTAGGGCTGCACAACACACACTATTCACCATGCTGCAGCTTTGGCATTTCAAGATATGCTCGTTGGTCGATGAATATAAAATATTGATGGTCACCACACAATGAACCATTTGTTGATTCCTATTCCCTATACCCTTATTTAAGTCCATAGTTTTTATAAATTACAAGTGATGCTTTCTGAATTACAAATTACGCTTTATGAATTGAAATTGACTATTCTGAATTACATTTCACTAATCTCAATTACATGTTATGCATTCTGAATTATACAATTGAACCCTATGCTGGAACAACGCTGTAAACGCCAAAAATGTGTTTTTTGGTAAATCGAAAAAAACCGTATATGATCGACTGTTCCATCAAATGAAGTCAAGATTTGCCTGATATGGCTAGCAAGGAAGAACTTGACTGGATGATAGGCACAATAGACTTGACCACATGCAGAATTATGATTTATGAGCATATTTTTTTTTTCAATCAAACAACGTTATATATCCTTGTCGGTTACAACGTTATTCCAGGGAACTAAGGCGGTTACAACGTTGTTTCAAGATCAAAAATAAAGCAAAAGTGATAGCACATACAACGTTGTTCCACAAAATCTCCAAACTTGACTAACCCAAAATGACACCAGAAATCACCATAAAAATTTCCTATGCCCCCACTATCATGACAGCGGATTGTATAGGTTGCATACAACCTTGTTCCATGGAAATACCGCTTTTATAGATTTTGGCGGTTACAACGTTGTTCCATCAATTGACGAATCTGAATTACAATTGACGCTTTCTGAATTACGATTAATCATTCTGAATTCCAAATTACACTTCCTGACTAACATTTTACTAATCTGAATTACAAGTTACACTTTCTGAATTACAATTGAATAAGGTGTAGTCAGTGGCATTTCTGCGCTTTCGTATTTTTTCCCTCAGTGTAGGTCTCTGTCGCCGAATACGAGTTGCCCAGGCGTCGGAATAGCGTAATAATCGAATTACCGGGTGTTGGGTGTTGATTTGCATGTGTCCAACAACGGCGTGACATACTGGAAATTCCCGTGATTGCCGTAGCTTAAATTAGCGTCACGGCATGCGAACGCGTAATGCGTATTGCGTATGCGGTTACTCGGAAATGATCGGTAACCGTACCCGGTCTACGTAGCAGGAATAATGACTAAGACTAAAGCCCGTACATATTGAAACGAGACAATGCCATGGATGTTATCGCAAACGGATATAGTAGATTGTTTTAATAGGACCAAAATTGACACTTTGTTTGACAAGCGAATTTGGCATTTGCGAGGCGGAGCTCGAAGCCGAGCGAAAGCAAAATTTGAATTCCTATTGATTCCGATTTAGATTCAGGAAAGAATCACTTGTATCAGTATTCGTTTATACGAGTCGATGCAAAGATTTCGGGAGGATGTTATTCAATGTTCTGCGTGGCATTAGCCAGGAAAGTAGTTGTTTTTCTCCAGAAATCTACCATTGTTGTTCATTTTATGAACATGGTGTGGAAATGACCTTGAGCTTTCTGTATTTATTTACCATTTCATTCTACTTTGAGTATTATGGCTATTTCGTAGTTGGAAGTCACTTTTGATCCGAATGAAACATGCAATTTTTTCTGCAACCGAAAGAATCTACTTGAAGTAACCACCAATGTGAACTACTTGACAGATTATTATGATACCTTTATTATAATAACATACCCAAGTAGATAGAAGCAAGACTTCAGACTACTTTACATTAGAATATTGGTAGACGATGCCCAGCAAGCACAAAAACATCTCAGAGATGTTAAAAGTACGAGATTTCAAGACATTGAACCTCCACTGCGATGTTCTGTTCACACATGAATAGAACTATTATAAAACAGCCAATGTCCGCCGCAGGCGGCAATTATCGAGATATTCTTGATATGTCACAAAACTACCTTCTCCCTAGTTCTTTTTAAAGCCTTTTCATGGACACAACAGAACATTTTCAACGCGTCTTGCGCACATTAAATCGCTGTAAAAAAACATTTTCGAGGTAATTTTCTGAAGCCTTTTGTCAAAATGAACTTTTGCATTAGGATTCCATTCCCCTTGAATGAAAAAATGCATTAAAAATAGATTGAACATGAAAATATTTTCTTGATATGAAATTACCTTCTTAATCGGTTTCTGAGTAGTGCTTACTACACACAGACATATAATTGGAAATAGCTTTCCCAATTTTTTAAATGTTCTTCACAATGCATTACTTTGCAACTGCGGAGAAGCCGTGTATTGATGAATTCGTACTTATATTGATTACACTGAGGCACCGAACAGCACATCTTGCATCTGATGGTCATTATTACAAACTAAATAAGTCTTCAATAAACTTCACCAAATTCCTTTCTGTTCGTTAGCAGCGTGATGTAAGCGTGACACGAAGAACAAAATCGAGAACAAATCAGAATTCATCGTTTTGTGACGTGAGCTTTAGACGTTGTGATGGGGCAAACGAAGAAAGGGCACAAAAGAACAAAAACAATACTTTCAATATCCTTCTAAGACCTCTTTGGGAAGTGCATATTACGCCTCAAAAAAACATCCTCATGCCTACATTTCTAAAACATTTCAAAACATCACAGGGATACCTCTCAGTAGGCAAACAAAGAAATGCCACAGAAGAACAAAAACAATACTTCAATATCCTTCAAAGACCTCTTTGGTCAGTGCATATTACGTCTCAAGATAACATCTTCATGCCAACATTTTCAAAACATCCCAGGGATGTTTGTGCTCGCTGGGTGACTTTACTTTGTTACAATTTGTGCTGACATGCATCATCAGATGGATGCCGTGCCATATGGTATGCAATGCAACAAATAATCCGTGTGGTGAGAATATTCTACCTGCATTTACAGATCATGTTTATTCAATTTTCAAGAATGTTCGAATTGTAGTTTCAATATGAATACAACCACAGAGTGACCCATTTGTGTATTTTATTGAATCGATGAATCGTCAGCATTATCAGCAAATACCGCGCCAGAGCCAGGTATATAGATAAGAGAAGTGGAAAATGTTAGGTGAGTGAACATATCAACAATAATAATAGCGATTAATTATTTCTTTCCATACTCCACTGTGTTTTGCTTGGTAATCAAACGAAGGTAAACAATATCGTTGTGTGAGACAAAAAAGTATTGCTGACCGTGATTATTCAAAAACAAGATATCCAATCAATCCGATCCTAGGAAAAAATGGAATACTGATCGAGCAAGTATGTGAATTTCGAAGGCTTTCCTGATCGAAACAAGAATACTCAACTATAATATGGTGTATTTTATATCTCCAGCATGGGTATGAAATGCCAAATCTGCCATAATCCAGAACAAATTAGGTATGCGTCCCAACCCACATAACCAATCATAACAATGTTGTTGATTCTTGATGTCCTAGTGCATCCTTTCAAGTTCCTAGAAGCTAAAGTTCAACTTCAGCTCTTATAGGAACCAGAAATTCATGGGTTTATTTGTACCTAACATATTTTATTTCTATATTTCCAACCCAGAAATTGAATATTATGACTAAAATTGAACAAGACACAAAATGACATAAATCATACATAATAGTATAGCATCATACTCGATCCGTTTCCACCTACATACACCGTCCTACTTCTTCTCTGATGCTCACAACCACATCATTATATCTTTCTGCGTGTTCTGTGTAGGCTTTGTTACTAACTCCATGCGCCACTTTAGGAGTAGCACTGTTAATTGGAACGCAACAGCGAATCGTGCAGGACTATCCCCAGCCGATGCTCCAAAACTTTACAATATTTAATTCGTAAATAAAATATTGAAAAAAGTTCCTTGCCCGTGCTGGAAATCGAACCCACGACCTTGCGGTCGTGAGACGGACGCTCTTCCACTGCGCCAATCCCGGCTTGAGATAAATTACTAATTCACGCTTGAACTAAATTCGAAATCAATCTTGAACACACTTCAACAACCCACGTCTAGGCTTGTTTGACTTTGACGTATTCAAGGATTCCCAGATGTCACCGAACGTGGTCGCTCTATAGAACAATACCCCTTCGCCATTTCAGATCATAGCAGCGCAATTAGCGCTTCTCTCCATAATCCAGCAGAGAATGCAACAACGGCATATCTCTGCGTCCCTCGTAATTCGGACCGGCCAAAGTGCAATATTGTGTAAAACGGTCCCGAAAGAGCGGACGCACGTATGCAACTCCGCGCATTAATGTCGGTATCATTGTTGAACAAATTAAACGAAATTGGGTCTTTCAGGAAACATTAGCGCGAACTACTACCTACCGAACACATGCTGGAAACACCTCAGCTCTGCTGAATTTAATATTTCACTTGGCCAGACGACGTAGGGTCTACGGCTAGCACCGTTTCAGGAGACGAGGGAAGAGCAATCAGTGTCATTCATTACTGAAGGTGACTAAAGTTGACAGACTGTATCACTCATATTTGCTCATACTAATTTGTGAACTTCGATGAAAAAATCAGTCTGTATGACATTTTGTAAGGGATATTCTGTGATGTTCAGAGAACATCGTGAGAACCAGGTTAAATAAGGTAGGAATTGGTGTTCTTCTTAAATTTCTGGAGGTTATATGCCTCGTGGAACAGATCTCTTGGCAATGTGTTCCAGATCCTTGCTGTTCGTTGGATGAACGAGTCTTTGGAAAGAGATGTTCTGCAGGTCTCCAAAATGACCACGAAGGGGTGCGAAGCCTCAACTCGAAGGGTTAATCTCGCGGGGACTGCCAAGGGAGATACAATTGTTGATTTTTCAGAAGAGCATCGTCCATGAAAATATCTATAAAATAGAGCCAGATCGCCAACTTTCCTCCGGTGTTCCAGAGAAGTGAGTGAGTTTGTGAGCGAGACGAATTGCCCTTTTTTGGACAGAATCCAACAGTTTCAGGGTATGTTTGGCCGCTGCACTCCAGATATGGGAACAGTATTCCAGGACAGGTCGAATATGTGCCTTATAGATCATAAGCAGCTGACTGGAAGTGAAATTGCTCCTGGCCCGAAACAGAAAATCAAGTTTTTGGGATGCACTTTCACCAATTGATCTCACGTGATTTTCCCAATGCTGATAGTAATACCAAGCATCGGAATGGATGTCTTTAAAGGTATGGTTACTCCTGACAAGCTTATGTTGGGCAAAGTGAGATCGACTTTTTTGAAGAAAAGGCATGCTTGTGTTTTGTTTGCATTGGAATCTACCATGTTATTGGATCCCTATTCGAGAATTGATGCCAAGTCCATATTTATGTTGTCAACATCTCTTCCTCGTTCGATTCTGATTTGCTTGGCTGGTATTGGAAGGGAAGGCGGTATGGAGGGTACTATCGTACGCAAAGCTGTGTACTGGACATGAAGTTGCTTTCAAAAAATCATTGATATGGAGTAGAAATAGTGTTGGTGCTAGAATTGATTCTTGCGGAACACCAGCATTTATGATAAGAGAGTCAGATGAAACTTTGTCGACCACTACATGGAGAGACCTGTTTGAGAGAAAACTAGCTAGCCGAGGACATAGCTGTGGAGGCAAGCCATAAGATGGAAGCTTGGGAGGAGTCCGTGGTGCCATACTTGATCGAATGTCTTGGAGGTATCAAATGGCACGGCTAAGGTTGCACAAACGATAAGATTTCCACAAAATCCTCGAACACACGGTATGTTTCGTTTCGTTTCGACTAGTTCATTGTACCAGTATATCACCTGACGAAACTACTGTGTTAGCGAAACAGGTCGTGTGTTTGAGAATTTTGTGAAAATCTTATCTTTCGTGAAGTTTTTACATTTGCCATGAATTTCCATCGAGTCAATTCGAAGAAAGATATATTGATATTGTTTACACTCAATTTCCATCAACACGCTTTTATTATTGAAAAGGAATATTCTCAGATGAATTATGAACATGAAGAAAAAAATGGATATATATTCAGAATATATAGAGAATTCGCATTCTCTATGTGATGAAAATATCAATTCATTCTCGGTTTATTCATCAGAAAACAACTACTTCCTGGCTATATGCCACGACGAACATTGTATCTATTGAAAACACAAGGAAAGAATTTGCAAACAAAATCTTCTGAAGTTGAAAAATTGTATTCTCCTTCAGATAAAAAGATGTATGCACATAATATCATTCTGAATATTCAACAGAAAACAAGTACTTTCCTGTTGAATATGAAAGCAGAGATTTCGTTTCTAGGACAGACTACTACAGACACAGACCTTTATTATGTACCAAGGGTGTAAAATAGGGTTCTACGGACCGTAGCGTGTCAGTGAGTGCTTGGACGATAGGTCCAGAAAATGGTTTAGGATTTGTTGAATATCAATGGAAATAGCCTGAGAATTGAATTAATATTCAATGTTCAACTGCCAGTTCTCAAAATTATATTTGTGATCGCTATTCGAAAGTTTCTTCAAGTACTTCTCATCGTTATCTTCAACTTCATTTTTGTAACGTTTTACCACAGGTATATTTCTAATTTTTTATATACATTCTCATCCGACATTTTGATAACACTGGACTGTCATAGATTGGTTGATTTCAAACAATAAAATAACATAGTCTCTGTTATTCTACTCACGTGATATACCTATTATTTTCAGTAACTACTATTCAATGGTCTGTAATCAAGAGGTATAATATAGTAAGTGAGGATAACGTTTATTCACTATTCAGAATTATCAATGTTGAGATAATATGAAGATGATCAAACGTCTGAATAACATGTTAATTACTGCATGGTTTCCAACTGAATTTCAACGTTAAATATTTCAATCAGTTTCTCAATTCTTACCGTTGTTTGCCGCTTATTGAACGATTGTGTATATACTGGGAAGAGATTTGAGTTGCTTAGGGGTTGCTAATGTAGTGCTAGTTCAAATACTGGCTATATCTGTGATAAATGCATATTTATATGCTGATAGCTGATAAGAAATGTGCCTGAACTCCATTATTCAATCAATCCACTTCGCATATAGGCGAATTCAATTCGGGATAAAAATTGAAAATAACATCCAGACATCAAAGACCGTTGTTGGCTTTGTATGTATCATTGGAAGCTCCCTTTTCGAGCTCCAATGTTCTTTTTTTAATTCTCTGGCAAAGGATTTGTCCATTTCCATGAAATCCTTGCGAGCCTGTGTGTCGAATAAAACTCTGTTTTTCACATTATTTTTTCCTCTCCTGAGGCCATATCAAATCTAAATTGAATATCGGATGAACGGCGTATACAAGGTGGTCCAGATTTAACGTCATCAATTCTGACAGTTGATAGAAAAACAAAAATGAAGTAAGAACCTGTCCTGTAAGAACTTTCTCGAAAAATACTTCCTCAGAATGATATAGGGTAACGAAGTATTAGAAAAAACTGGTTTTCTGATCATAACTTCTGAACCACTTGACCGATTTCAATCAAATTCCGTACACAAGCTAATGTAATACATCTTTAAGTGATGATTCAACCAATTTATAGGAATTTCACAGTGACGTAGACAATGGGGGTTGGCACCCTTCTCTTCCTCAAAATCTTTGGTGCCACTGGATATTGTGCAAATCAGATTGAAATATTGAATCACCTGTTCGATTTGGGAAGAAACTCCAATGCAGGTTTGTGATTCATGGTTTAGTTTTTGAGATATTCATTTGAATTTGAAGGGTTGCAAAAACGTCTGAAGCCTAGCGTGAAAGCTGCATCTGATTAAAAGAATCGAGTACGCCTTGACTTGCCAATCGGACTAATACAGTAGTCGATGAAGTGACCCTCAATCATTTTTGTTTTGACATTTCTGAGAGGTTGTATCTGTTCTAGAAGGAAAATACACGTGTTAAGCAATGTTGAATATGCCGATATTTGTTTAATTTATGGATTTCGTAATGGAAGTGCAGCAGCTGCTGTCAGGAAATACCAAAGACGGACGGTATCCAGACTGAAGGCAACCGAGTGCTCGTGCTTTTGTGAATATCCATCGCCATTTTCGAGAATTTGGTTCGATACACAATCGATATCCTGAGAGGCTTGGGAGAATAAATAATAATGAAAATGCCATACTGGGAATATTCGTTATGGCTGGAAACATCAAAATCAACAGTGTTACGTGTACTCCATAAATATTATAGGAAACCATACGATTTACAGAATCTACTCCCTGGTGACAAAAACCGTCACATAACATTCCGTAACTGGCTACTTGATTCATTCAATTGTCATGTCTGATGGGCCCAAGAGAACCCAAGAGAAACTCGTGTTAGGTCTTATCAGCATGAGTTCAGCGTCAATGTATGACTTGGCCTTATAAACGGTTATGTTCTTGGTCCATTCCTTTTACCTCCGCGGCTTGATGCTAACCTCTTTTCGCACTTCTCGACCAATCATTTTTTCGAGTTGTTCGATGAAGTACCTATCGCTAAACGAATAAATAGCTGGTTCCAAATGGACGGTACTCATGCTCATTTTGGAAGACAGGTGAGAGTGTGGATGAATGTCAACTATCCAGGAAGATGGATAGGGCGGTTGACACTAATAAATTGATCAGCCAGAGGTTGAAAGAGGGCCAGTGGAGTGGCCTTTAAGATCACCGGATATTACGCCTTCGGATTTCCATGTGTGGATATACTCAAAAACATCGTTTATGAGACAACAGTGGATACACGAGAAGAGCTGAAGGAAAATCGTCCTCAAGTTTTAGCTGCAATCAATTCAGTAGCCAAATGATTTCAGAAATGCATTGAGGCCGTTGAATTTTACTTTGAGAATCTACTATAAAACATAATTCATTTCTGTCTTTGCTTTTTTATCTTCGATGATATGTTGATAACAGTATTGGCGTCTCATACCGTATTTTCTTGAGAGTTCAGTCTTTTTGTAGTTTTGGCCTGCTTACCTTACAAACCGTCAAATTGAAATAGATATCCCAAAAACCAAGCCATAAATCCAAAATTTGCATCAGTTGTTTCCTCTTCTGAATTCAACAGAAAATGTGAAATATGAATATTTATTGTGAAATATCCAGTGGCACCAAATATTGGGAAAAAGAGAGGGGGGCCGACCCCCATTGTAAACGTCAGTGAAGAATTTATGGAAATGATTTCGATCATTATTCAGAAATGTATTTTATTGGTCTGTGTGAGGAGTTTGAGTGAAATCTGAAACAGAAAAATCTACTTCTACTCACTTGTCAAAATTAATGACGTTTAACATGGACCATCCTGTAATGCAAAAGACTGATAGGAGGACGCAAATTGAATCTAAAGTTATTAAAAATACATGGCGCTGGAAAAAATTAATGCGGCTGATGCTGATGTAAACAGAAGCCGTCGTGGAATACTGAAATGAACGATTTTCCGCCTCCGGCATGGAGCTAGCTATACAGGGTGATGAAGAAGTGAACAATGACTCATTTTCAATCATTTTCCCATATTTCATCTACCAGGCGATCGCTCTTCTCTGGATGGAATCTGAGAGTATGGTTGGGTGTTGAACCACATATGTAATAACTGAATTCTAGAACAGGTCGTATCTGTGCTTTGTGAATCATGAGAAGCTGTAGAGGAATGAAGTAGCTTTTTGCACGAATTAAATCCGAGTTTTTGTGAAACAGTTTTCCGATGGATCTGACATGATTATCCCATGATTGAGTATTGCTGATGAAGACACCAAGCATAGGTATAGTTGACTTGGTGGAAATGTTGGTATCAGACATTGCTATATCAGGCATACTGAGTTTCAAACAATTACAAAGATATTCGCGTATCAAACCCAGTATCCTTGAATTCGTCATAATGATCAAAAGTTGGGGTCGTTTGCGGTGAAACCGGAGGTGATCTAACAAAAATTGATTTCTCACTTTTCAAAAACCGATCTCGAATGATTCAGATGGTACAGCACTGTCCGTTTTGTGTACTTCTTCACCTGTTTTTTTTTTTTTTCGTAGAAGCTATGACGCAGAAATGAAATCCAATATACCGAGGGATTGAAACAGATCTCTATTTTCCATCCCAAAAGAGCCTCAGCGGCAAATTTCTTGAGCATCATATCTACTTTACCAATACCAATTTGGAAACAGTTTTGGAAAACAACAACAATGAAACCCTGATGTATTCTAAGACTTGGTATACTAGGTCCTATAATATGTCTAGAATATCATCTATATCGTACACGTGTTTTCATCTATAATGATCAGGAGTATGATGATTTATTGAGCTCATCCTTGTCATCTCTTCCTTATGCAACAATTCCATTCGAACAGAGATATAATGATTTCGAAACACTGTGGATCATACTGCGTCGTAATGTTCAATCAAACTCGTAATAGAATCTTATGACGTTATCGACATTTTCCTTCACGAGAGTAGTTTCCAGCAGCCTGTTTATCTAGTCATTCGCTCACTGCTTGCCGAAATATTCCATAAAATTTTATAGACAAACGAGCGTACATATAAGTGAGACACATCTGTTCGAGAGGAACAGTTCCTCCATCTAAACGAATTCAATTTAATGATGGTATTGTGAAATTTATAGCGAGTCCCATATAAAATTCTTTCGAGTGTTTCGATGGCGTAAAAAGTTTAGTAGGTGATCCGCAGCCATGGAGAGGGGGTTCTCGTTCATCTGTTTTTTACGTCCTTCAGTATGGGCAAATACACGATGCTTTCCTCGATTCCAATTTCTATTATAGAAAATAGTCCCTGGGCAGCACTCTTTTTTATAAATGATCACCACTTCTTTCGACGAGTCTATACTAACGTTTTTATTTGCGAAAATTCATGTAAAAAAGGCGTTTTTTCTGTGACGGGAAAAAAGTTTGGCATTTCATCTCTGTTGGCAGATTATAAAATGTCACTTTTCATAAATTACTTTTTTCCCATGGAAAAAAAAGAGTACTTTTTTCCCGGATATATGTCACATATATATACACTGTTAATGGCTTTTGTTGTGCTATAGTTCCGAAAAATGAGTCAATAATACCGTCTCCGAGAAAGAACTGCAGGTCCTTTTATCTTCCATTCGACTTCGCGGTTAATCTTCTGTAGTCTATGATATTACTAAACAACCTCCAAATTCGCAATATTTTTGAATCAAATCACAGAATTAGACTGACAGAAGTGACATCAGATATTTGATTACTTCAAAATAATGATAAAGATGCCTACAACGAAGGTGTCCCACTGTTAAAAACTTAAAATTCCACGTCGATAATATTCAGATTTCAAATTAATGTAATATCTTCTCAATATTGATTCGTCCTTCCTTCTGTCACAGAAAAAAATAGTGTATTATACACGGGAAAAATATTAGATTTTAGCTCACGGTTTTTTGTCTTCCTCCGCTACGCATCGGGAGACAACACAACCTGGAGCTAAAATCTACTACTTTTTTCCCAATAGTTCTGAAGTTTATTATTGAAATACATTATTTAATGATGAAATCATATTATTATTTCAAATGAGTATAGTATAACTGATATTATGATAATGTTGTTCCATATTTTGCTTCAGGCTTCAATAACTCACTCCATACCTGTATATAGTATAGGTATATAGAAGAGAGAAGAGGAAATAAAAAAACTAGAATAATCAATCAATATTCCACCTCCTCGATTAACATAGGGACAGTAAATATTCAATATTATTTGTGATGTCGAATTCACCTTGAATTACTAAATGGACCTCCAGTGCCATGTCAAATTAGTCCTGAGCAAAGGACATCTTTTACAGAAAAATCGAGGAGTTGGCAATGTCGCCAAGACATCCACAAAAACTTATTTCTGAATTCGGATAACTGTGAGAACTGCTGCTATAAAAAATCTCTGAGCTATGTCAAAATTGCCCCAATTTGGGCTGAATCATTCGTAGCTGTTCTATTAAGTCAAATCTAGATACTTATTGATTGACTAGATATGCTGCGGAAGCACCCTACATTTCCATTATTTAGCGAAGCCTCTTTCACTTAATGTCATTGTCCCAAGAATTCGAAGTTCCACCAAAGTATTCAAATTGGGACAGAACAAACAGCAACTCCTCTCATTTTCCGAATTGTTTTTATTTCATTTCGCGAGGACCGAACAGATATGGCACAATTTAAGTTAGGGGAGAACCACTGACAGAAACAGAGAGAGAGAAAGAGAGAGAGTGCGAGAGTAAGAGAGGAGACGACAGGTCGAATTAGTGATTCAACGAACTTGCCGAAAGTAACAAGAATTCACGTTGGTTGTTTTCGACACGCCAACAGATCATCCTCGAGAGAGAATTCAATTTACCTTCCAAATGAAGCTTATTCAAACACTATATATTGCCGCAAACATTGCCTCTCCGACAATCTAACAGCTCGTGAATTATGAAATGCCCATACGTACACATAGACTATGTTCACACAATTATACAGCACTCCAAATATACCGTCCATAAATAAATCTAAAGATAGTTCGAGTGAGGTTTTCCTCTGAGGATTGTTCCTCTCGCGTGGATTCCACCCGGTAGTGTGAAGAGAAGTCCTGGTCACCTGTCTTCCTAAAAACGTCCAAAACGGCCTCCTTAATCCTTAGAGGCATATGAGTACTACAATGGCAAACTGATGGGCCAGGTCATTTCTGCCACCGTTTCTGCTACCAGGAGCGAAATATTTTTCCACATCACCTGAACAGATACGATATTCAACAAGATATGAACTCATCAGCTTTATATAGTTTGGTGGGAATGGTGGTAGCAGACATTGATAATATATCAGGCCTTTCCACAGGAAACTCAGGCTTGAGTTTTGGTGGTATTCAATTCAACTAGGTTGTTGGTTCCCCAGACTGTGATTTCAGCAAGATCTTCATTGACAGCGTCGAAAGTTTTGGGGGGCTATCCTCCTCTCTTCTGAAGTCAGGAATAACTTCTCCTCGATGCAAGCACCTACTAGCGAGCCGATGAAAACCATTATCAATCCTTCAGATCAAATTTGATTTGAATTTATTTCCTATACTAGAGACTACGTTTTTTCTTTCCCTTGGATTCTGCTGAGATAGAGTTTTCCTCCTATTTTTTTGAGCCGAGCTTCCTAGGATATCATTTCAACCATTAGTGCTCTGTTCCTTTCAGGGGCGTTTTCCTTGCATGAAAATAAGGCAAAAAATGTCCTATTGATAGGGGTCCGAAATTGCTTCCACAGTGAGCTACGTCCCTTTGAATTGGGCACCTCAAAGACGAATTTTTCTCTATAATTTCAAAATCCTTCATGATGAATCTCCGAAAATTGGTGTAGGGCATGAACATTTGATGACAAATAAGACTCTGAATTCGAAATTGCAAAATTTCATTCAGAGGCGTTACATGCGGGGGAGGTTAGTGTAAAAACATCCCTTCCCCTATTGATACTCAGGTTATTGTGATTTCGTTCGAAAATTAAAAAATCCTAAAGTTTTTCACATGAAAAAGGTTTCCCTAGTTCATTTCGATAGAGCGTACCATTTCGAAGATAATCGACATTGAAAACTTTCTGATCTGCGTAAATCACAATAACTTTAATATCACAAAAGAAAGGGACGCCCGTGAAAAATGTTTTCAAATTTTGAATTCATAGTTTTATTTTTTTTTACCATCAAATGTTTGAATGCCGTGCACCAATTTTCGAAACTTCATTGTGAAGCATTCTAAAGTTGTAGAGAAAAAATCGTCTTTGAGGTGTCCTATTCAAAGGGGCGTAGCTTCCTTAGGAAGCATCTTGTGACCCTTACTTATAAAAACTTTTTGCCTTATATCCATGCAAGGAATACGCCAGTCAAAGGATGCCGCTTACTTTTAGATCACCCTGTATATACGTTCTATCTTTTGTGGTTGTAGTACCCAGTAGTACCTTAGCCTGTCTGAGACCTTGTAGAATTCCCCACATATCTAATCTGTGTCATGCTTCCTCTTTTCTAATTTCTAAGGGTTATGGCCTTACGAAGGATTTTTGAACTCCTGTCTTAGCGATTTTTTTCGTTACTTCATTTTCTTCTACACCGGAATGCTGCATGTGCAGAACCCATAGAAGGGTAAGTAAGTATAACTATATTTCTGTTAGCTAGCTCGATGGAATTTCTTATACACATTGTCATTGTTGGGAAAACTGTGGAAATACCCTATTTGATTTGAAAACTCACTCAAAAGTATTACTCAGTTGATTGACTCACTATATGATAGTGAATTGTTGATGTGTAAACAGAGATTATTATGATGTATCATAAATTTCGATATGAGCCAATTTCCATCATTTGATACTGATGATATGATTGCAGTGAACCCCTATCTACCTTTACTGGGAACTAATTCAAAATAATAGCACATCAGCCGAACTGGAATCAATGACTGCCGCATATAGAATAATAGAATCATTCTGTTCCACATGCATCGACTCGACCTACATTATCAAATAATATGACAAATACACAAACCCCATAGGTGGGTATTACAACCTCTCAACGACATTGCCGTTAACATAACCAAAGGGAATTAGGTTTGTAGCTTCATTGGATCCGACAAATCCAATTAAACGTTAAGAATGTCCAAGAATTAGACCGTCGACCGCATTCCTCAACCCTGAAAAGGTCGCCTGGCACAATAACAGTTAGTCACGTACAGGTGCCCAAACATTTCAGAAACACCTAAACGGAATTCAATTTGATAACGAAATTTATATATCAGCCCCATTCATTCGGTATAAATCCACCCCCTCGAATATCCTGCCGGCTCCATAGCCACTCGAGGGCCGAGTGTGTGTCACTGACCGAACGGCATAAACAGCTTGACGACAAACGGGAGGGAGAGGGGCAAGAGGTATCACCCCTACCTCCCCCTACAACCCCCAAGCAGGACAATCGTTCCCTGGCACGACTATAGTAATAATAATAGCACGCCACTATATACGTGGCTAGGCAGGTAGGAATTGCCCAACCACAGCGGCGTATTCGCTTGAGGGTCTTAGGAAATATCCAACCCCATGCACCAAGGACTGGAAGACTCACATCAAGAACGAAAACAACTCTTCATTGTTTGTTAATGATGATCAAGTCCATCGAGAAGGGAAAAAGAAACTGCTTCGTGAGAGAAAATTGTATTAGGTCACATAATTTGACTGTTCCTGGAATGAATTTTGTTCTGGTATGGTCTCATTTGATCGTAGAATTGTAGCAATTGACTGTTTTCGAACAAAAAATATTAGAGCAATAATCAACTGCTGCATGGTTCAGATGTTCACGTCAGTCCAATTCAGTAGGCCACCGATCAACTCGACGGATCGTTCTTCGTTCATGTCTCAAAACTAATGTAGAATGTAATTTAGTTTAGGTCCCTTCTTATTGAGGCAAATAAAAAACACCCCTCCCTCGCAACCCCAGATGGGTCATTGTTTCAGCCCATTTATTTTTACCAATTCCATGGTTTGTGATATCGTATGAGATATTTCTGTAATCATTAGGTTCTTAATTGTTGAAACCAAATATGTTGAACCTTAGTCTCTCTGAGCAAGAGCATGGACATAACATGTTAGTGCTCAGACGTTTCGGCAGCAGAAACGACATTCTCCCGTTTGTTCATACCCATCCTGACGACAGGTTTTCAAAGTAGTCCTGTCAGAATTCGCAGGTACCATTCTAGAATCTGCCTGCTTATATTTGCGTGCGTGTAGGCAGGAACTCCTTCGAATGAATCCTGGTAATTCGAGAATCTCTTTTCCTTCGCCCACTTCTAGATAGCTGTCTTGGCTGCACTTGTGGTGTACCAGAGTATGATTTTGTTTCGGTCCTTGAACACAAAATCTGTTCCTCATGGTCCTCCATCTATACAGGGTGTTTCAAAATTCAGTATCAAGGTTGCAGGTTCTCATTTTTTAAGTCGAAATGATACTTTTCACCTATAAGTATGTGTCTGTGAACGCTTCGTTACCGATTATACAGAGCGTTGAAGTTTTATATATGTTTTTTTTATTCTCCAACATAGTTATCATAAGAAGACAGGGTTTGTTTGGTTCTTAATTATTCAGGTTATGTTGGGAAACGCAGATGCGTAAAAATCACAGAAGGCAAAAATTTGTACGGAGAAAACGAAGAACTCATTTCGTATCGCATTTGCCAGCAGTATCGTACCACAAAAAAGTTTGTAGAGCATAAATGGCCATGACCCCTGACTCCCTGTTGATTCTTACAATCACAAAACACACTATATAATATGAACTCTCAAACCTAACCCATATTTCAAATTCGATCTGGATATCTCCAATACTAAAAGATATATAGAGCAAAGTACAAAAACTTTTACCGCTCTGTAGATTGGTAACGAAACGTTTGACGACCCATGTTTATGTGAAATAAAAACTCATTTTTGTCTGAAAAATAAGCCTCTCAAATCTTTATTCTGAGTTTTGAAACACTTTGTATATGAGCGCAATATCGAAGCTGAACAAGATTCTGGCTACAGCATCTATAAAGTACCAAAACATCCAACATTTTCCAAGAACTTTCGATACTGCCTTCATCACTTATATAAAGGCGATTCAAAATAAGCGATACGCCCTCTTGCGGATGTTTAAGTAGTCAATGGAAAGTACATTGAATGCTTGTTTACATTCAAGCTTCTGTGCATTTTATCGAAAGTTCAGTATTTATTGTGATATTTTTCGAGTTTGAGTTCTTCAGTAGAGTATCTTTTTACATTTTGAAGTAAATTATGATTTCAATCAGTGTATGGTTGAAAGGTATTCTCTCAACTTCGAGATTGAATTCAGTTTGCATTTCATTTCCAGAAGTGAAATTACAGTACAGAAGGAATTCAAAATATGTAATCCTTACTCAAAAGCAATAAATCACACAATAAGTTCAGTTTGTTCTACCAGAGGTAGATCAATTATTCGCACATACATCCAGCTTTGAGGACTCTTTCTCTTTCATATGAACAAATGTAAGTAGGTGAAACGACTACGTTATATACATCTCAGATACCCTTAGTCTGTGAACTTCAACATCATATGCACTCCACTAATTTTGCAATATATATGACAAAATGATGGTGTTCTCAATAAAAAAATCACACTGAATTGGTTTATTATCATTTGGAGAAAAAAATCCATGTTCCACACGGCAGCAAATGAACTACTTTTCTGTCTAGTGAAACAAATAACTATTATAACTATTATTTCAAAACAATTAATGTTATTTCAAAACAATTAATGTATGTACATTCATATAGTTCACAAGCGACTACTGTGGCGCTGCGATCTCAAATTCAGTCTTCTTTAGAAAATGAGGACATCCCTCTGCATCTACGCCAATGATGGAAACTACTCCAGAGGATAAGGGCTATCACAATATAATAAGATTCATGAGAGGTGAAATCCACCACAAAATAGCCCCTATTCTAACTCAAAGCCAGTCATAGCACACTCAACATGACACCATCCCTCTGATATTTATGGTCACGAAAGCCTGCTCTAGGTTGGAATTGATTAATATACTGTTTTACTTCACATACACGACTATAACAAATGGTGTATGCAACCAATTTATTTG
Organism: Phaedon cochleariae; assembly: GCA_918026855.4. Taxonomy (NCBI): domain Eukaryota; kingdom Metazoa; phylum Arthropoda; class Insecta; order Coleoptera; family Chrysomelidae; genus Phaedon; species Phaedon cochleariae. The sequence goes on from OU896711.1 coordinate 7,185,514, forward strand.
CATACTAGGTGCAATTTCATAATAATGGTGTGTGTAAGCGAAGGCGAATTCACAAGAGAGGTCTTTCACATGGTTTATTTCTCCTTTTTGTTTTCAGGAAACGGACCAGGACTTGATAATTATTGTTAATTGTATCTACCGATTATATAGGGAGGTTTCCTTCATATGGCCTGTTTAGTAAATTCTTATCTACAAATGTGGGAAATTGAAAGTCTACCTGTTTCAAGAGATTTCTCATTTATGGATAGTTTGGCAAAAAATCTATTCATTCAGTACTTCACGAAAGCACTGTACAATACTGATTTGATCAAGTACTTGAGAGATTCCAACTTGATCTGATTTGAAATTGATTTTGGTGTTTTGGATCACTTACTCTCAGATATGGAATGGGACAAAGGTTTTGGCCTACATGATTGATTCTCGAATTTATTATTTGAAAATTGAAGACAAAAAATGAGTTATACTGGAAAACATTGGACATCTGATATTATCTCGCAACTGACAAAAATGAAATCTCTCCTTTCTCATTGGTGATGGCTTCAACTATTCTCTAGTTTGTTTGTTCTTGCCTGTTCATTGGCGAATTTTACCGGGCATTTTACCAATCATTCTTACATATAAAATGATATATTGTCAATATATGTAATTGTTATATCCTTTCGTCATAAATGTATAGGAATCTATGGAAATAACGGCAATGAAACGTATTTATAGATCACGTGAGAAAATATCGTTAGTTGTCAACGTTTCGATATCTTTAATTGAATACTACCTACCATAGGTTTCAAATTGTTTGCAGATGAGTTGTGAATAATGTTCGTCTCACAATTCTTCATAAAGTTTCTGAGAAAGGTCCTAAACAAGTTTATAAACTATATGGAGAGAAGAAGAACAGATGTTGATATTCGCCGTTTTCATATATCTAATGAAATATGTGAATCCCAAGATATATACCCACCAATAGATGGATAATAATTGACTAATAATGATTGAAAACTACGTTTTTTCAACGAATCGTCAGATAATCAGGATGAATATGTATTATCGAAACCATTAAACGTTGAATAAACGTGAATCAAAACGTTCTAATATAGGCAAAAATGAAGTTTTTTACAGGGCATCCAGAATCTACTACTCCTACATCGTAAACCTGAAAACATAAACTGGTATTTTTCAAATGGAACACCCTGTCTTTTATTTTCCCAAACGGTAGAGTTATTTTTTTCTGATTTCAACTATGTATACTTCATTTAGGTTATCTTCGTCAGTTTTCTCGAAATATAGAATCTAATGCAGCTGTAGAACGCCAGAAGTCACAGCAGTGGCCACCTTCATACCGTGTCTTGGTAACCTGACTAATGACTATAATTTGACTAAATACTCTTGGTCAGTTTGGGATAAACTGTATACTTGGTAAAGTTACCAGCTTGGTTTGGTACCTGAATTTGTTGCGTACCAGACTAAAATAGCATGATGACCAAGACGGTGTAAACATTTTGGTCTACTTTTGAATATCCTTCACTTGACTTGAGTGCATAAGTGGCAGTTATTTCATGAGTTCTCGAAATGATATTTCTTTCAATTCCAGCTAATTTCGTATCCTACCCAGAGGTTTCATTCTTAATTTATGAATTCAAGTGGAGTTCCACAACCTAACCTCAAAAAAATAATCAAATCAAAACAAAGTTGGTAACGTTCATTCAACTGGAGATACATGGTGTAAACATGCGTTAACTCAAGCATTAGGTCTGAATTTAGTTAGATCTCCTTGGTGAGCATACTACCCATACGGTATAAACGTGGCCATTGTCGTCTGGCGTTCAACACCGGCCTTACATATAAGATATGAAACAAAAAATCTATAACTCTCTCAAGAACTGACTTAAGATAACCTCCATAAACTATCTATATTTGTTACCAGAACGAATTGCTCTAGTGGTTAGGAAAATAAAATACCTATGTGGTGTTCCATTTAAAAATCACCGGTTTATGTAATATTTTCAGGATTACGATCACTGCTTTTTTGCTTCTTTCAGTTCTTGATTCTGAATGTCCATTAGAAATACCAAATTTCTACTCATCTGAACGTTTCCGATGACCTATAACTGAGATAAAAATTGATTAGAATATAAACAATCACCCTGTACATGTACACAGTGGGCACATGTAGGCACTCGAATATCGACTTGGCATAATATAGCAGCAGCTACCTGACGTGACGAAATGAATCCGTCTACATCATTATAACGTCCCTCTGCTCGCTAATGAAATTGCGACCCATTATAAAAAATATCGCCGTATTAATAACGCACCTGGTGCTCTCTCTTTCTATCTTCCTCTCTCTATCCTCGCATTCACCAACTTCTGAATGACAAATTTCGAAGCCCGGCCATTATCAAATGAAGCGAACTAACTCTGTCTCTATACACGAGAGCTTGTATACGTTCTGCAGAGCTGGCTCCGAGAAGTTTTAATGAAAGAGACGGAAGCCTATTACGGGCTGAAACGGTGAAAAGCCCCCCCATGAATTATGCACAACGCATTCGCGCTTTTCGCACACTCTCACACATTCATACACATCCATTAATTGAGCGTGAATGAAGTCGACGGAAGGGTATATAGGTATAGTGCCAGTGGTAGTGATTAGAGCCTAGCCATAGCCACCCATAGCATCACTATACGGGAAATATTGCCACAGTGGCAAGTCAAGAGTGTATAAAATTGTTTTGTAGTTTGTTTTTCCAGAAGCGTGGTGGTTATGATAGTAATGTTCTTTCCTCCGTACTCGCTTCGACGGTACAAATTCTAAAATTGGAACGATACAGAGAAGATTAGCATGGCCCCTGCGCAAGGATGACACGCAAAATCGTGAATCGTTCCACGTTTTTCAGAAAACACAAGCAGCCATAAAAAAGATGTACCCCTTGTTATCCAGGACCTCTGCACTCTCGCAGGAGAACAAGGTCCTGGTGTACAAGCAGGTCATCAGGCCTGTGATGACGTACGCGTGTCCAGTGTTCTGCAGAATCTCACCTACTCTTATGAATAGGCTACAGGTGCTGCAGAACAAAGTACTTCGTATTATCATCAATGGTGATAGATACTCTCGAGTGGCAGATCTTCACGAAAGAGTCAACGAATTTATTCTGAAAATATGAAATTTATTCTTCTACAGATTGAATTCGTACACACCGCAAGACTAGCGTCTATTGGCAAGACGCAACAAATAATCCGAGCGGACCAAGTCGACAGAGAATTTCCGGCCGTGAGCGAAGTGCTTCAAAGTTCATTAAAAATGAACACAATGGAAGCATGTAGAACTACTATGACTCATTAGAAGAATAATCTTTCCAAATACAACTCGTTCCTCGAATGTTATCCGATAATTTATATTTTCATCTCTCAAACTTTTTTATTTGAAACAAAATCATTCAAACAAATCGAATCAGATGAAACCACTCGTGATTTTATCTATCGGTTTGTTATCATATTTTTCCCTTTCGTGCGCTCCAATCGATAAAAAAAAAACCTGTGATATTACCTTCGATGAAAGTCGAATTTCAACAAAAACAATAGGAATTTGATGATTCTGTGATGTGAAGACTAAAGAACTGTGACCAGGGGGCACTAGAATCTCCCAAGTTTGTTTCTCTAATTTTCTAAGGAAGTAACAGTGGTAGTGCTGTTTTCCTTCCTGTAGGGCAAGCAAACAACCACTAATTGTATGAGAATTAAATAGTATTGATTGCCAAATATCAGTCCTCAATGAGATGAAAAATGATGTCTCACAAAGCCTGATTTTCTGGCAATGTGATTCCTTACTAGGATCAGTGGTGGTGGCATTCATCCAGAATCAGTTGGGCAAAGATCCAGGCGCGTATACAAAGGGGTGGTTATGGGGCTAATTAACTCCCCTTCCCTCCAAGACGATCAAAGATAATTCAGTGTTTCAATCGGAATGAACATTGAGATTCACAAAATTAATCTTATTTCATTCAACACGTAACTAGTATCTAATCTATGTCTTCCAGAATGCTGAAAAATGCCAAAACTTCAGCGTTCAAGTTCCTTTTTTATGTGGGTTCTTCTGGACGGTTGCCAAAAAATTTATTGCTAAAAAAACTCTGTGTCCCAACATCTGAATGATGATCTTTTGAGAAAACAGAGAAGAATATCTAAGTAATTATTTGCTGGTTGTTTTTAGGGTTTATCTACTTTTATGGAATCATCAAGTAAAACATCTGAATGATGATCTTTTGAGAAGACAGAGAAGATTATCTATCCCTGAATATAGCTGTGTTGATGAATTGATCTTGCCGTCCTCCTGAAAACCTATTAGTGTATGATCCAGTTACACAATGATATTTGGAGACAGATTGACTACTCTATCTTTCTAAGTATCACTAGTTATTCTGCTTCACAAATCCAGTCATATCAAGCTTAGGTATATAACTTCTGCATAATCTAGAGTTATCTCTTACTAGACCATATTGTCTTGAATTCTGAGAAGGAATAGCTAAATATATTCATATACGAGTTTCTGGAAGTTTTTTCGTAATTCGTTAAATATGAGAACAACCCGAATTCACGAATTTGAATGTGATAACAAACAGAATGGCTGGAATGGGATCGAATTGACTTCTGACAGTTGAAATGGTTACTTCGCTGTAGAAAAAAAGTATTCCCTTGTATACATGTAAGCTACGTTATAAGGTGGTGCAACGAAAACGTTGCACGAATAACATAACAACTCTGTCTGAGATATATCTGAACAACCTAAAATCAACATATTATCACGAATTGATGCAACGTCTCTCAATCGTTTTACTCCATAATAATATGTTGAATACTTCAGGAGAAATTTTATTTCAACAATATCACAAAACTTATATCTGAAAACTATTTGTGTTATGTATCATGTTTAGTGGGCTAAACATTCCGAATGCCTCAGATTAAAACCAATGGGGAAGACCACTGAGAGAAGAAATCCGTGCAAACCTCTTTCAATCGACGAATCATGATTCACGTTTGATGTACAATCAATATTATGAGTTGAAGTTGAAGGGAATCGAATCTATATCGTTTTGAAATCAGCATATTTCATTCGATATTTCAAACAGCCAAATATGATGATGGAGTCGTGACGTATTAGTCCCGAACTGTAGCTATTTCTCTCTGATACATCGTCATTCTGCAGTGTTGCAGCGTGATTGGTCAGTTCAAGGACAATAGGCGTGTTGGGAATAAGACGTCGCACCAGTCACACCAATGAATTGACAAAATTTCAAATGGCGCAGGAATTGTGTGTTTTGAAATGGACATATTCTAATTTATTTTTTCCATTGTCTTAGCATGAATGACAAAATTCAAAATTAATTCGCTGGTAGTTTTTCAGTGTAGAGTTCACGATAATGTCATTTTAAAAAATCAGTGGTCTCCCCCATTGTATTGGGAAATAGGTTTTTTCAAATCATCACAAAATGAACACAACATAAAATCCATCAAAATCTATATACTGATAATATCCAATTGCTACAACGTGTAACACGATTTCGAGTAGATCCTGGATTGGTTCCCATTACCAGCATTATACCATCATCACGGAGTCTTTCGTAACGGAAACTACACCCCTGCTCTTCACATATCGTCGCTTCCTTCACCTGGATTTTCTTTTACGAATCTCTCTGACCTTCTGATAAAGGCCAGTATGTCCGTCCACTCTAATATGATAATTATAGGAGTCTGAGCCGTTTTTAATTAGCCACTGAAAGTTTCGACGTGTTCCTGACGATCTGTATAGACATAGACATCTCATCAGGCAAGCAAGAGATTGGGTATGGGGTCTATCTGACACTGATATGAGCAATGATCGTGTTTTGAAACTCTTCATACCCTTCTGACGAAGTTCACGTTTGAAGAGTGCAGACGCTGTAACTTCTCCTTTGAGCCAATCAAGGATTCTTTTCAAATTTTCAATGTCCTAGGTGCCCTAACTCGGTTATAAAAATGTATTTCTAAAACGAACCTATAATAAATACATCTCCCATGTAAAAATCGCTCGATAGAAGTTTGAGTTATACTCCTGTCCCCTCAGTGGCAAGATTATATCAATGCAAATTGAATGGCCGCGACTTCGAACCACACAATATCCAACCCGCCATGTCCGTCTATATATATATGCGGCACGTATCTGGAATCGGCTTAATTTCCCTGGAGGATCCCCATCATCGTAACTCTTGTCGAATTTATAATTCATAAAAGTGCATGCGGCTGCTCTTCGACTTGATGAGTGTTCGAAATCCCGGTTCCTCGTATAATCTGCAGAGTTGACGGGATGATAGTTGGGGGATAGGGATAACGAAATGGGTTGGCAGTTCGTTAGGGATATGTGGGGCAGATCTTCATACAGCAATGAGATCTTTTACGAGCGATTTTGGAGGCTTTCATGGAGGCATTCCTGGAAATGATGTTGGTGGTTGGCTACAGATTTCGAATTTTCAATGTTTGAAATCTCGGAAACAAAAAAAGGCATTGAAGACTTCACGATGAAATTTTGTGTGAGAGCTTGTTCACTTTGACATGGTGCCTCTACACTCTTATATCCTATTCGGCATGCAGAAGGGGAGAAAAAGTGTTGTTTTCAAATGAGATATCATTTTCAAGGATACATCTGAATCTAAGTGTCTTATATATCTACGACAAGATATCTTTCCACCACAAAAAAATATCATTCGTTATTTGGCATATGGAAATATCTCTGATGTAACTCATTATCGATTCAATTCAACAGCGATACTTGGTTGAATCAACAGAGAATAATCTGTTCCAACAATGAAATATCTACACCGATAAACAAATTTTGTTTTATATTGATGAGACATATAATTTCTGTAAGTATAAAAATTTACAATAATCGATAACGTGAAATTGTTATTGTACTGATCAATAATTTCAATATGGCGAAATATTCTATTGATTCAATGACAGATTCCATCCCATCAACAGAACAGTATTTATATTTGGCAGACTTCATAGTCTTCGATAGTCTCCAAATTGGAAGAAGTTTCTACAGATCTTTTAGGTTAGGTATATGGAAGTACAAGTAAAGGAGACAATTTTATATATCGGACAACATTGTAACCAACCTCACCAAAGATGTAAGTATCACGCATAACCATAGAGTTGTCCAATGTATTAACACTCTGAAATCATTGTAGTTTCCCTGAAGATGGAAATAAACATCTCCGAAAGCTTGAATTAACTTTGAAGAGTATTCCTTCCACACTGCTGCTACCCCCAATATACACTGGTTTCATTCCTACTGGTCAGCAACGACTTCCCTCCCTTCCATGAAATGAAGGTATATAGAAAAAAGTACAATATGAAGAAGGACACATCGACAAATCGAAACAAGGTGAACATATCCTTATTGAAGATGAACAACATATGGCAGAATGGAATAATATTAAAGTCATTGGATAAGGAGATAACAACCAGAGGAGAAAAATCAAGGAATCTGCTTGCATTCTTCTGAACGGAGACAATAGTATTGCTTCCTGTTTAGTTGATATAGATAAAAAATGGTATTCACTACTGAAATCTGGAAATGAAAATGGTAAATTCAAGATTGATCAATGAAAACATCCTGTGTAACTCATTTGATTGCCAACGTCACCAATTGTCACTGAGAACCGAAAATTGTCAGGACGAATACGGATTTGCTATTCAAATATCCATTTTTTTATGTTGGAAACGAGAGCAGATTCGGTTCCAAAACGTCCAAAACAGTAAAAACTTGATATTTTTTCTATATACCTTTATTTCTCTTCTCCAAACATTTTTCAATACAAACTGTCACTGACAAGCTAGTGAATTTGATCATCATTTGATTTTCGTTACTACACGTATATTGAAATAATACTGACAGTTTCATTTTGAAGAAACAAAGAGAGAAAATCCCAAGAAATCTCAAATAATGAATAGCAAGAATGTATTCAATTCAACAAAAAATTTCCAAATTCTGATCTACAAATCATTCGGATTAAACATGTATGTTCGGTTTATCAGGAGAACTGCGTCTATATTATAAAAATATACGCACCGAGAATGCAAACCGAGAATTTTTCAGGCATTTTTCAACTCAATATTCGAGTATACTTTGTCTAAATAATCAGGAAATTCCACGCCGAAAATTAAATATTTGCGTATCAAAGGCGATGGAAGAGGGGTTGCGTAAACGTAATTAACGACCATTTATACAAGGAAAAAATATAAGAAACTCCAACCCGAAGAAGAAAATTGCCGTTTGCTCTTTAATGAATAAATACACGAAATGATTCAATGACGTACCACATTTACTTCGGAGTATATTCTTTCATTTTATTAAAATATTCAGAAACGTGTGCAAGAGGATCACGACAAGAATAGGCTCACAAGAAATAGTAGATTCATTTATTGTTGCTGTCCCTAGACAATTTAGTGATACCTGAACGAAGTCATATTGACAACCATATTAATGCATTTGGCATTTTGACATTTTTTTATGTTCTGGTTTACACGAAAAGGGATATCCTGTAATGTTCAGAGAACATCGTGAGAACAAAGGGAAATAAAGTATGAATTGGTGTTCTCTTTGAATTTCTGGAGGTTATATGCCTCGGGGAACACCTTCCTTGGCAATGTGTTCCAGAGCCTCGCTGTTCGTTAGATAAACGAGTCATTGGAAGGAGATGTTCTGGAGATCCCAAGGGGTGCGAGCCTCAACTCGAAGGGTTAATCTCGCGGGGACTGCCAAGTAAGGAACAATTGTTGATATTTCAGAAGAGCATCGTCCATGAAAATATCTATAAAATGAAGGCAGATCGCCAACTTTTCCAAGGTGTTCCAGAGAAGTGAGTGAGTTTGTGAGCGAGGCCACGAGACGAATTGCCCTGTTTTGGACAGAATCCAAGAGTTTCAGAGTATATGTTTGGATGCTGCATTCGAAATATGGGAACTCCAGGACAGGTCGGATCTGTGCCTAATAGATCATAAGCAGCTGACTGAAAGTTAGAAAGATCCTGGTCCGAAACAGAAAACCAAGTTTTTGGGATGCTCTTTCAGCAATTGATCTCACGTGATTTTCCCAAAGTAATTGTTGATAGTGATACCAAGCATCAAAATGGATGTCTTCAAAGGTATGGTTACTCCTGACAAGCTTATGTTGGGCACAGTGAGATCGGCTTTTCCAGAGAAAAGGCATGCTTGTGTTTTGTTTGCATTGAAATCTACCAAGTTATTGGAACCCCATTCGAGAATTGTTGCCAAGTCCATATTTATGTTGTCAACATTTCTTCCTCGTTCGTTTCTGATTCGCCTGGCTGGTATTGGAGCCCTGGAAGAGAAGGCGGTATGGAGGGTACTATCATCCGCGAAGCTGTGTACTGGACATGAAGTTGCTTCCAACAAATCGTTGATATGGTGTGGAAATAGTGTTGATGCTTCAATTGATCCTTGCGGAACACCATCAGCATTTGGTATAGATTAAAAATTGATCAACTCATTTCTTTCAGAATACCTAATATAAACATCGATTATGAACACTAGAATTTGGTTGGAGAACCTTACAACAAGAAACCATCATTAAGCAAAGTATATATGAGACTCTCTGGGACGAAATTGTTCTGCATCACGTACTAAACATATATGCTGAAAATGGTAAGCCTGTTATCAGCTTTTTAGCATTTTTCCTTCGGAAATAAGAGCACGTAATGAAGGAAAGTTTGAAACATTAGGAAATCCGCTTTCATTAAAAACCCAACTATGGTTGTCGATGACAACCATGCGCCCCTTGAAATTTTGTCATGGCATGCCAATGATGGGCAGGGCTGAGGCAGGATAGAGTTGAATATCGCATAAAAATGAAGCTTCTCTGATTAACGCACGAATTATTTCGAAACATAATTACGTTTGTCAGAAAGTCGTGTTTCGAAAAATTCAGACGGAATGCCAAATTTATCTTCTTCTGTCCTCTTTATGTCGCCCTTCCGGTATTTCCCTCTCGCTTTTTCGCTATTATATGCGTGCATTGCGTAAACGAAAAATTCCATTTCATGATCATTCCAGGCATCGCGTATGGCTGGTTACCAACAGCGTTGTCACATTTACAGATATTTCCGTAGCTCGATATTACGTTTTATTCTCCTCGTTTTTTTAATATAATTTACCCTGTATATATGTCGAATTCAACATCAATTTCATACCTAGTCTATTCGACGACATTTTACCTATACCTGGTGATTCAGTATTTTGTAGCAGGACTTCAACAGCTTGAAGAAAATACTATTTCATAAGATGGAAATTCCTACTCAACATATACAGGGTGTTTCATAATTGAATGCTGATCCTAAAGGGTGATAATCCTTGGATGATTTTAAGAAAAATTCTTCATGTGAACATAGGTCCGTAACAGCTTCGTTTCTGAGATACAGGATGTTGGAATTTAACAAAAAAATCAGTTATTCCCCAATATCTCTGAAACTGCTCTGGCTTTTTTCTTCATTACAAATACTTAAAAATAGTTACCATAAAATTATAAAAATATTGCTCAGATCTTTTGGTTACCACAATTGTGAAATTATGACTAAGAGTAAAAATCGAATAGGGACAAGCAAATGAATGCATTTTATTTTCTAACTCAAAAACCGTTCGCCGGACGAAAAAAAGACACGAGACCATTTTTATGAGAAGATAGAGGATAATTACAAAAATAGTATTAATTTGGGAAAAAGACAGTGGCGTATCATTATTTTGATCAAAAATATGACAGGGTATGTGAACAGGGACGCCACTGATGAAAATTAAGAAATCCTTCATTATGGAAAAAATGTATTTCTATTCATACTCGGCATGCACCAAAATTGAAGAAAAAAGCCAGAGCGGTTCCAGAGATATTGGGGAATAACTGTTTTTTTTTTGTTGAAATTCAACATCCTGTATCTCAGAAACGAAGCTGTTACGGACCTATGTTCACATGAAGAATTTTTCTTAAAATCAACCAAGGATTATCGCCCTTTAGGATCAGCATTCAATTATGAAACACCCTGTATATGTGCAGAAGCCTCTTTCCGATACACACGCGGTGGCATATTTATATACGAGGTTATTTTGAAATGAGTACATTTCAGCACGTCAATACAATACAGTTCTATCAAATATCCCCCTTTCAGATCTGGAAAATAGAATGAAGATCGGAAAATATTCAATTTCACCACTTCAAGACATGTTAATAAACGATTGAATTCAGAATTCCGAATTCCGAATTTACCCAGAGGTGACGTCAGAATTGCTACAGTTCCCGCCCATGATTGGAAAAAGAGATCTCACCCCAAACTCAATCTTGTTCGCTATATTCTTTTTAATGGTGTCATTCGATAGTATACGTAGAACTTACTTATAGGGTATAAAATATTCGTATTTATTTCAATGTCACCCTGTATATACTTTTCCGTAGTTTGAAAGGTTCCAATCACTCTAGGTCGTCTATATTCAATTATTATTAGTTATGTCAAATAGAGTGTGTTCGAAAAATGAAATTCCATCACAAAAAAAGTACTTATTTTAAGCATTCACCTCAAAATCCATACAGTTTCCGAAACACATATTATGAGAGAGCATAAAGTAAATTGATGTATGACAAAAAACAGAAAAACCCCCAAAAGTGTATCGTCCTGTAGATAATCAAAAACGACTAATAGCTTGTCTCAAGTGTAATAGTTGTTACAAATTGCTATTAATTATGTTGAAAATTCCAGTAGGGCATACAAAGGTATATTAAAAATCATTAAAACAAACTCAAACTTTGACAACCTGTATATCTATATAACGAAGCTTTCAGGCATATTCATGTTCACATGGAATTTTCATATAAGAAATATGTGTTGTTCAATGTGTTGAAGTGAGTTGATTGGTCCCTAGTTCATACACTGTAGAGTTCATGGTATTTTGTTCTGGGGCACCTTGTATATCCATTGAGATTACTCGGATATAACAATAAGTCCATTGGGGAATTTTGGACTGTCAGTTACCAACCAGATTGCATTTTATCATCATCGAAGCATAATATACAGAGCAATCGTAAAAAACACCACTTTTTTCATTCACACCCACACATTTCGAGGTCCAAATGAAACCTGTTGAATATTATTTTTAGTGACAATCTGGCAACACCGCTTTCCACTAGGGGTTTTCGCGCGAGAAAACGACGTTATTTATGTACCGAGGAAAATGGAAAATTTCGGTCCCAGTTGTACTGAGGTAGAGCTTGTGGTTTTTCGGAATATATTGACGACGGGCGATAAATCTTGCGAAAGAAGAGACTTCCCGTATATATAGCGAATCGTTGACATTGGACGAGACAATCTATTTGAATCGTATGCTGCTAATACGTACAGGCTGTTGAGCAGCTGCAATGGAAAGTGCAATATTTCTTCCTCTGGGACACAAGAGGTTGTCCACATATGCGTTGTTGTCTCCTTGACAGTTTCAATTTAAAGTGTGTTACAATTTGCCCCACTCCACCCCAATAAACAGCAAATATGGAGAAACTAATTTTCTTTATCAAGCCAGCCATTACCAAAAATAATGAATGTCGATACCTAGGTACTAGGTACTATAAGATAAGCTATAGAGATCTAAAATCTATGGTACATTCGTACCTTCGCCAAAATTTCAATTCTATATCAATTATTTTAACTCCATCATTTTTCCATTTCAAACATACTATAGGGATTATCTTCTGCGCGCTACAAATTAGAGAAAGAAACTATAATACCTGATCGAAGATATTTTTCTGACCATTAATCGTCTAAATCTCATATTATGAAACATTTTTCAAATTAGTCAACTTTTCATCCCTCTTTAAGATAGGAGAATAACAAAATATGACGAAAAACAAAATCATTTTACATTGAAATCCCTATCTATCAATTTTTTTTCTGTTTCTGTAAAAATCAGGATTTTATATTGTCAATATGATGTTTATTACTCAAACTATCAAAGTATTGATTTCTTTCATGTTTTCTTCTAGATAAATCTCCCTCTTCATTCCAATAGGTAGGTATTACGCATAATAATTCTCAACTAGATGATATGAAAATGGATGAAATTCTAGTTCCTAGTTCCAAAATTATTTGTTTCCTAAACACACAGAAGAGATCAAAGAAGTAGAAAAAAAACTCTCAATAGTCGTTACAACAAATTCAGTAGTATAATAAGTACATGATTCGATTCTAACTGGGCTCATCTTCAGCTAATGGTGACTCTTAATATTCTACAACGTTAGGAAATCGTTGAAGTATGACTTCCACATCAAACTACTAACATGGGGAAATAATTGCATTGTTACATTTCATTTGAACTACTAATGGTTGAATGAAAAGCCCACCATGATCGGATATCTTCCTCAAAACAGTGAATGAAATGAAATTGAAGCTCTGTACATCTGTATAAGTTTTGACTTCTAGAGTAACGACTGTACAACGACCATTGCTTATTCGAGATTCATCATAATATTTGTTACAACAGCTTGTTATATATATAAGAATTTCGCAAATGACATTTTTTATCAAAACTTTCGAGCCGTAGGCGCGGAGTTTTGGATCAATGTCTTAGGCAACATTTGAGCAGCAAGCTGGAGTTTGTCAATCGACGGATATTTCCAGGAAAAATAGTATCACGCGTTGTATTCGTATCAATATTTCATGATTGAGACAATAAACGAGCGCCTCGCAAGAGTTGCGCACACTGCATCCACCATTCTGGCTTCCAACAGGATTGACGATTTAAATGTCAAAAATTTAACGCCGAAAACGAGGTTGGTTGGTCACGTGCAAGCCAATTCGGCTTCTGATTGGTTAACGGAAACAAGAATGGAATAGTCACGAAAAATCGTAATGCACCCAATCCTCTCCATTTTGATACATCACTCCTTCCTCATCCGCTGAAATATGGGCTCGTTTGTAAGCGCACGAGACACACGGGACGATAAAAAATTCGGTGGCAGCTTCGAGGTCGTCGCGACCGCCAGATTGGACGACGCTTGCCGTCAGTCGAGCGTCCCCACGTTGCCAAATCTACAGAAAAATCAGAACAACGAAGAAAAATGTCAAAGCTGAATGGATATATGCATTTGTTCAATATATATGAATGAATATCTCCGACATCTCAAATGATCACGACTGAAGTATATACAGCGATTCTATGTATGCTTGAAATGGAGAAAAAAATTATGTAAATGTTACATACATTCGCATTACCTTCCTAGAGAGCAGATTCAACACGTTTTCCCTCCATTATAGTTTTTTAAAGTTGTTACAAGATGTTGACATAACCTTTTTATCACATTATATGTTGTGAAGATGAATGTGTGTATCATTCAGTATTGTATACTTGACTCCAGTTTGAGAAACCATGAACTTCTACCAAAGATTACTATGAGTGTTGATGGAAACTCTTGTTTTCAATTTTCCAACTAATTTCTCAATCGTCATAGCTTAAGGACATATTTCTTGAATAATTTAAAGTCAAAAGTTTTTTATACACTTTTGTTTGAGTTATGAGCAATTAATCAACAACTTTGCTCACCTGGCCACTACCATCTTTGGAGACCCATGAAAAGTCTGGTGCCTTCAAATAAACCACAAATTATAGATGGGCTAATTCAAAATATTATGACAACATCTGCATCGATAATAGACGACCCAGATACTCTTCAGGGAGCAAAGTTATCATGAATGAGACGAGCAAGAATATGTTGTGAAGCAGCAGGCGGACATTTCAAGCAGAACCTCGATTAGATTTTTGGTGCAAGTAATAACAAAAAATTACTTCATTCAACATTCTGTCTTTGCTGTTGAATTCAATATTGCTCATTACTTCTCAACCATAGAGGCACTTTCGACTAATAATTTCTCAAGGAATATGTCCTTGAGCTATATAACGATCGAGTCATGGGACATCCTGTATATCCTCACTATGTCATAGTCCATATATTCTATCGACTATTCTCAGCTAATATTTGTTGCATAATTTCTCTCCAGTCATTTTCAAGCATGTCGAATGAATTCTCCAATTCAAAATTACCATAGAATTTCAGCGCATTCCTGTTACACAAGCATATAATATATGCCAATAAATTTTGAAGTATACCAAATGTCAATACGGTCTTTACCATAAGGGCACACGGGGCTCGTTCCCAGATCCCCCATTCCCAGGGTGCCCTAAAGGACCGACAATTCCTTCTCTCGATAGAAAACAAAACTGTAGACACATTTTCAAAAGTAGAAATCACATCAATAATCTTTTCAAGGTGGTAAAAAACTGCAGTGGCAAACGCTTCTTCTCCAAATTGAAAAGAATGAAGAATCAATTGAGAACATATTTGGAGTGCAGCACCCAAACATACCCTGGAACTGTTGGATTCTGTCCAAAAAAGGGCAATTCTTCTCGTGGGTGATGCCTCGCTCACAAACTCACTCACTTCTTTGGGACACCGTAGAAAAGTTGGCGATCTAGCTATATTTTATAGATATTTTCATGGACGTTGCTCTTCTGTAATATCAACAATTGTTCCTCCCTTGGCAGTCCCCGCGAGATTAACCCGTCGAGTTGAGGCTTCGCATCCCTTCGTGGTCACTTCGGAGACCTGCAGAACATCTCCAAAGACTCGTTCATCCAACGAACAGCGAGGCTCTGGACCACATTGCCAAGGGAGGTGTTCCCCGAGGCATATAACCTCCAGAAATTCAAAAAGAACACTAATTCCTACACTGAGAAAATTTTTTCACCGTCACAGCAGATTTTTCTGCTGCTACTGCTATAAACGTTGGATACATAGGGGACAGCCAAAGTCTTTACTACTGCAGAAGAATGCACTTTACTGGCACCGTCTTCCTGTAGCAGTAGAGCTACTTTATAAAAAAATTACCTACCGTTGGTGCAAAGTAACATTCCTCTAGTAGAAGAGTCACTCTACTGTTGTAGGAAAGTCACTTCACTGTTGTAGGAAAGGCACTTTACTGATGTAGGGAAGTCACTTTACTGTTGTATGGAAGTCACTCTCTGGTCATAGTGAAGTAACTTTGCTGTGGTAGGAAAGCAACTGTACTATCCCAAGAAAGAGGTTCCAATTTATTATTTTGTTATAGAAAAGTGGATCACTGATACAGGAAAGATATTTGTTGTTGTAGTATATCGTCTCTTTTAGAACAACAAAGTTCTTGCCAAGTGCAGTATAATGTTTTTATAGTCAGTGGAAGTCAATTTTCTTACAGTAGAAAAAATATTTGCTGGAAATATCTTTGAAAATATGGTACCTTCAGCCTGTCCAATAACAAAACTAGGATAAGCAAACTTCAATCAAACTTCTATATTTTCAATATTCGAATATCACTTTTTGAAATTTTGTGAATTTGATTGAAGTTTGATTATCCTAGTTTTTTTAGGTGAAAGTCCATGTTTTTTTCAAAGTTGAGTGAGTTTTGTTGGACGAGTGATGATTCTACTTTCAAAGAAATTTTTTGCAAATATTTTTCTAATGTAAGAGAATTAACTTCTTCTGC
This sequence comes from Phaedon cochleariae, assembly GCA_918026855.4. Classification (NCBI taxonomy): domain Eukaryota; kingdom Metazoa; phylum Arthropoda; class Insecta; order Coleoptera; family Chrysomelidae; genus Phaedon; species Phaedon cochleariae. The sequence continues at coordinate 7,202,112 of OU896711.1, forward strand.
TAATTAAACCGTTGAAACTATTTCAGCCTAAGATCATTCATTCAGAAATTGAGGATTTTAATAAGGAACACATTATGAAAAATGTAATAAAATGCTTTATTCATACTTTTTATCAGTCTTGAAAATCCTAGAATCTATAATGAATAAAAAATAGATTTCTTCGGAATGTCAGTAAAGGCAAATGTACTTATAAGTGTTTTTAAAAATTATCATCTTGCAAATTCACTTGAATTTGTGCTGTATACACAATACACACAACACACAACCAAGCACAACTATGAAAAGTTCAGTTTGGAAAAAAACTAACTACAAATAGGTACTACAACACGAACGAACCTTGTTTTACACGAACGTGCTCAAACCATAGACGTATTTGAACTGATTTAAACAGTACCCAAATAGTACCTGAACAAAACAAAAACACCTTTGTACACAATAAATCTCGCGACACTGTGACCGCTGACCTCGACTCTTCCTCATTGCTGTAATAGTAACACTGATACGATATACGATGCACTTATGCACTGAGACACGAAAATGAAATGAACTAGTCTGAGAGATCGTTGTCTGAACTAAAAATGTGATGTCCGGTAGGTGACGATCTGCAGCAGTGGCACGTTTGGCAATAAATGAAATACGCACCAACCGACTTGCGATTTTGGCGCGTCCTAACCGCTTTCAGCTAAGTTTTTTGCTGGGATAGAATATAACTTTACTGTTATTGTAAAGAAAATATTGATGATGATAATTTTCTCTGCTGGGCAAGCACAGAGCCTTACAGTTATTATAAAGAAATATTCATGAAAACTTCTTTACTACGACAGTAAGATATCTACCTATCTCGGAAAAGTACATTTTCGGGGTAGGAGAAATAATTTAATATAATAATTGCAGTTCTCCTCCTATAGCATAGTTGTTTTCCGTAATAGAGAGTTTTTTTGGAGTACCAGTAACATGGATTCAGTAAAGTGATTTTTTCTGTGAGAGCAAAGCGACATTACTACGATTGATACTTTTTTGGCTATAACAGGAGAAAAAAACTCAGCAAAGAGCTTTTTCCTGGGACTTTTCTCAGTGTACCTCATTTCTCTTGGTTGTCACGATGTTCTCTGAACATTACAGGATATCCCTTTTCGTGGGAACCAGAACATAAAAAAAAAGTTTGTCGCCGATGTCCATAGAATGTGATATGCTCATCAGAAGCATTCATTTTTATGAAGTAATTAATGATTTAGCACACCTCAAATCTAGAAGGGAACCTCTCCAATCAATATCTCTATGCACTAATGATTAATTCACTTTCAATTCGTGGATCATATGTATATTTTCTATTCATTCAATATGTCTGTGAAAAATCGAGAACTTTGCTCATCTACTTTCTTGTCCATGATATCAAAATAGGGCTCTGTCAAGATCATTATCCTAATGTGCCAAGGGCCTCCAATAGGTTGAAGACGGCCCTTCTAAATGTGCTATATCATCTCAATATTTCACGAATGAAAATTCCATTGGCTAGAAAGACATATTATATGCAGATGGATATTGGATACTGTGAAAGTTATATTGGCAACGCTGTGGAAAACTTTGACCCACCCGTGCATGTGAATGATGGGGATGAAGGTCCGAAAGGAAATTCAAAGAGAAGTATTTCATCATTATATTGGTCGTTTTTCTGGATAAGGAAATTGCCGATGGAAAGACCACATACAGGTTGTATCTTAATGCGAATCGTGCGATTATTCAAGGTTGGGATGATACGTAAAAAAATAATGCTAGTTTTGTCTCATAAACTATATGTGGCTCAAAATTGTTCCGTTTACAGAGATGAGGGATGTTGAGGTTGAAGAAAAAAAAATCAACATATCCAAAACTGCTTGAGATATTTCGAAAAAAATAGAATAATGTGGAGCACATAATAGTTATTTATGTATTAAGGGAATTATGAGGGCCTTAATTACCGATGGCAAAGTTTGCGTCCCGAGGGCCTCTGGCCCGAGGGACAGCAATTGCCAGAGGTTATTGAGGCTCTATAATTCCCGTGATACATAGATTATTTTATTTCTGACTGATTTCATTCATTAGATACCTTCCCGATTGGAAGTTAGACATGTTTTTCCGTATAGTTTCAATGTCATCAGAACGTCAGATGATGATCTTGACTACCGCGAATAGGAGATTCCTTATTGCTACGTTATTGCGTGGTTGTTGCTATGCATTTCTCATTTAATTTTAGCTAGAGGGAATTATAGCATCTATAACATCCCAAGGGAGTTATGACCCTCATTATAGATATCGTAACTATGACGATATAAGCTTATAATGTCACTGTCAGAAATAAAATATTTTACTAGAGGGTATGTGGGTAGATATATCTCTGATATTTCTTGAAGATCTATTTTTCCTAAATATATAATGAAATGCCAATCTTATAACTTTTGAACTGGAAACACACTCTCTTCATAGCTCTCAATATTTTCGATTTGAATATAATATTGCAATACCCATTGTTCAACCACTATATTTTATACAAGTAATCCTGATATGAGAATGCTTTTTGACATATATATTTTTTTTCAGAACAAAAGATGCAGGTGCCAATTCAATTCAGGAATCTTCAGAAGACTTCGAAATTCCGTAGAACAACTGAAAGATATTCCTTTATCACTTTCACAATCCTATTAAACGTATTTTTGTATCAGCTAGAAATTCGCGGACCATGATTGTATCCTCAAACCGCCTAGAACTCTCATATATTATTGAAAAACACCCTATGTATGAAGAGAAATAATGTATCTCCATGAACGATGGTAACAACATTTTTTCGAATATTCCATAAGAAAATGTGATAACAGCTCAACCCTTGATTACTCGCGCTTATTAATTCGAACTTTTTCCCGTGTGGTGTATTTTTTAGGCGAAACAAAAACGTATGCTTTCCTAACCTCGTACAAGTTTCGACTTATGAGGCGTTGGATCCAGTGCTGGGTCCAACGAGGAAATGCAATTAAAAAAAAATCACTCTGTTTTTAGTGCGTCCACATAATAAACAACTAACGTGTTTGTATACAATATTGAATACTTAGATAATTTACCCTATTTCCCACGCAGTGTATTGTATTCTAGGCACCAACGGGCACCAACGTGACAACGCGTCAAAATTTACGTACAAACACACACACAAAACTGATCTATCACATCCCAGACATGTTAGACATAGGTTAGGTGGGAGTCTAGAGCCACAAAAAAAATTCTACGTTCGATGGTTGCAAGAAATTTGTACGAAATACACCAGCGCGAGTAATTAAGGGTTAACAGTGAAGAAATAAGTTGCTCCAATTTTTTTCGCCATAACTTATGTAGACTCGAATGGAAATCGTTCTAGATCTTCTGATATTCGACATTCTAGCGTTGAATAGGTACTGTCTGTATGTTATTCGAGGAGGTGGTACATTCATTATTCCAGATTTTTTGTGATTTTCTTGCCTCGTTTCTATGAAATAAAAATATGAATATTATTTCAATATACGTGTAGTAAAGACAAATCTGATGATTTGCCCCAAAATGTCACAGCGTTTGAAGAATTTTCCCATCAGAGAGCCTGAAAGAAAAATTCACTAGCTTGTCAATGACAATTTGTATTGAAAAAAGTTTGGAGAAGAGAAATGAAGGTATATAGGAAAAATGTTCAGTTGATACATGTTATTCACTATTAAAATCTGAAAATGTTAATGAAAACATCCTGTAACTCATCTGATTGCCAACGTCACCAATTATTGTCACTGAGAACTGAAAAGTGTCAGGACAAATACGAATTTGCGATACAAATACAAAAAAATCTATTTTTCTGGAATAATGAATAATAACGCTATTTATCCCACGCCGTATAATCTCCATATATACATACTATACTTACATACGTACGCACGAAGAAAACCCAATCATCCTCAATTCTACCCCACCCTATTCGTTGGCCGCCCTTCATGAATGGGCTCTCGGCTCCCCATCGCAACCGGGGCAATTTTCATTAATTCATATTATTTTTATATTATACGAGTCGCGCCCATGTGGCGACGTTGATTTCGCATATTGCTGCCCGACGTTGCCAAATATATGACGAACAAAAATATATTTCTTCATAAACAGTGACTCTTGTACTTGTAGTTCTTGTACAGCCAAACTTCATCAACACCTTTGTGATGCCTCATCTACAAATAATGAGTAGCTGGCTTAAGTATTATACAGGCTGTATCAAAACAACCTGACCCCTTTGTTAGGGTAGGTAGAACATTGTTGTCATGCTAATCAAACCGCAAATTAGTTTGTAATTGTTGGACTGCCATTTTCGATTCAGTGAAATTGCGACAATGGATCATACATGTGATCAAAACCTTCTAGCTACAGATGCGTTATTGCCAACGAAGTCTTAAGAAAGATATGAGAATCAATACACGCGATTTATTGAATGGTATAACAATGAAATAAAGAGAAGACCAAATAATGCATAAGTATTTTTGACTTTATACAGGTCAAACACCATATGGGGATGCTGGCAGCCGCAATGGACCTATACATAATGCGTCAAACTGTAAATTCTATGCTAATTTCAAATCTGTTAAAATCCAATATGGCGTCCGTAAGAAAAAACGAAGTTGTAGGTGATATCTCAGAAATTTGACTTTATGATGGAAAACTGACAAAACCATTGAAAAGAACACCAAAAAGTGAGAATGTTGAAATCATTTCCTCATAAAATCAATAGTTTCCGAGATATTCGAACAAAACAAAAATACAAGATTTCAGTTTTTCTCAAATAACTCAAGAATGACTAAAGCTAGCCCGGATTTCTCAATAGATGCTGATTCAACATTGAATTTGTTACAACTTTGTCAATTCAACCGTTTCTCTATCATTCATAGTTACTGAGATCCCTATGGTGAGGATCGAGTTTGGGACACACTGTATACCATTACATCGATAATAACCTGTAATAGTTTGTGGGTAGACCTACGGATTTCCCGTGATTTGGCAACGTGGCAGCGAGTCGGGGCGGCCAGCCCCTTGGAAGAGGGGGTGTTTACGCATCTTCGCAATCACGCAATCTGCCGCCCATACATGAGTTATGATGACCGTAATTAAATTCGGTGGGGTCGTCCGGATATTGCACAGGAAGACAGAAGGACTTCTGTATAGTCCCGAATCACTGAGGAATGTTTGTAAGCCGCTGGCCATGGTCCGAAAGATTAAACCGGGTTAGATGTTTGGTGGTGTCTATGATAAGGGACTTCAGTAAGACAATAGTTTCGGAATTAATTATGAAGATCTCATCAAGCAGTTGCTGATGGATTTCAATGATTCTACTTCTACAAATACGATTGTAATGAATTATAGTCCTCTGTTTCATAATTTGACGAAGTATACCTCTACGCATTATGGTATTTCACAATCTGGTTTTATCCTCATTGAAAACGATCTGATATTAATTGTATAATCATCAATATTCGCGAGATTCACGAAATGGGCGACATCTAGGTTACATAAAACGAACTTCAAACTGGGGGAAAACAAACTGTTGTCTATGGATAAAGTCAGATAAAGTGCATAGACTACATTGCATTCAGCTTGCTGTAGATGTAGTCAAACTTGTCAATGACATAAAGTGTTGGCACTGTTGGTAGTGATGATGGTTGAGTTGGTTAATTTTTTCACATTATTACATTTTCATTAGCTTAGTGAACAGTGAACGGGTGGAAAATTGGAGATAGTTCAAACAATTCAAACTAATTATGACGAGCAAATCAATTGACATAATTATAAAAGAACAGCTACAACGCATGTTTACAATACCCAGATTGTCCTGCTTTGCATGAACAAATGCAAATCCACTGTTCTACTGGAGTTCATCTGAACCCCAACTTGAATTTTACTTCATGTGGGGAAGATTTCATCGCCGAAAGATGTGCCTTTTGTTGAAGTCTTCTGCCTCACACAAAATCAGATGATTAGCACGGAAAACTGCTCCTCCTTCCACTACTGGTCGGCTTTTTCCATCATCTATATAGAGCAAAATATCAGGCAAAAGAACATCTACAACAGGCATTATTAGCGTTTTCGATCGAATATTGACAGTTAATGTCAAGGCATTCGAAAACATCACTCTTATCAGTCCACAGTACACAAGCTAATGGCACTAATGGGATTGAGTCAATTGAGTGAGGATTGAGTTTGTTTTCCCCCAGTTTTGACGTGGTTTTGACATGGAACGATGAAAACCGAGCGCCACCTGGTAACATTGATTTCCGCGAATAACGGTCGATTCACCGTTTTAAGCTTTACAGTTGGTTCTACTCAATGTCCATCTCTCTAGAGTGACAAATATAACTTTCCCTTCTAACGTTTCCAATCTGATCCATGCATTCATTATTGATGAAAATCGCGACCTGCCGATCAGGCCGGACCCCATATATGGAAGACGTTTTGAGATAGCTATAGCGGGGACACATCAGGTATTCCAAATCCTGAAGCACAAATTCTGGAGTTAGAATCGAAATTGATCACAATGGATATCATCATATGATATATATAAAAAAAGATATTCGTTTGAGAAATACATGTGAGAAGTATGTCTTAGATATTGAATAATTACCATATACCTAGGTACATTTATTATTATCTTGATATAATGTATGATCTAGATGTTCAAAAATTCCTTATGAGGTAATATTATGACCGAAGAAAGTGTACATTTCAATATTTTTCAGCAGTTTATAATTTTTTAAACATTTATATGGAATTTCCTATAATAATATACAATAATATTGGTGATTGTTCAAAATTTACCGATTTCTATCACAGATTCGTTCATTACGACATCGAATCAGTCTATGTGAATTTTTTCAGATTTTTAATAGGCCAAATAAAAATTTTCATTTTCCCACCTAAGACTTCTGTACGATATATTCACCAAGCCATCTTCGGACGATCTAAAGTGCCAGAAAACGACAGAAATCCACGCGAATTATTGCTTTTCCAGTAGAAAATGACACGCTGAATCGAATGAGACTATAATCAGCCCCATAGGACAGATAGTTTTCGAGATATCGGCGCTCAAAGTCAGCGTTTTGTTTTTATAGCCAATAGGAGCACTCCGATAGGCTACTACGTCTCTATTTCACAAAATTTATCAATTTCTATCACAGATTCGTTCATTACAACATCGAATCAGTCTATGTGAATGTTTTCAGATTTACTAGAAAAAAAGATAATTTTTTATACTGAAATAATATAGTTATCAACATAATATTATAGTGAATTCAGTCTTCGTATGAAGGAAAATTCTATAATAGCTATTTATACATCAAGGGAGCAAAGGTATCCATTTCCTCCCGCCTGTGAAGTTTAATGCCTGACGCTTAGCGTCGTTCTTAAAAAAGTGCTCCAAGCGGTCTATCTCTCGAGCATCGATCCAAATCAATGTGTTACAAGATCTAAGGTTACAGACATCAGGATTTGACAGTTTTGACACTTCTGTCACATTGAATTTGTTCATTGTGCATTTTATTTGAAGTTTCGATTTAGTTAGTTTGGAATATGAGGTGCATAAAAGCATTCACACGAAGAAATGCAATAGGCCTGTATTCTCTGTATTTTGATGTATTGACAGTTGGAGACAGTGAATACGTCAAAAGGTTGTCAATCGAAAAAGTATAATGAAATTGAATTGAAACTTGACTATGTCTATAACACTTTAAAGAACAATAACTATTATACAATCGCATTCCTACTATAGTAGAAAATTCGATTTCAATTGTTTATAAATTGTATGCATCAAATCAGTTCAAACACTTCAAACATCGAAAGTTTGAAAATAAAATTAAATACCCCTTCGCATCCCTCTATCAATTAGTGAAACATCAACCCCTCGCTTCTCCTAATGTAACGGTAATAAGTTCCTAGGTCGGCCAATTATTCCACCAGGGGACGCTTTTTGGAGCCAGTGGCGTGTGTGCGAGCAGTCGCTCCTTCTAATCGAATCATCCCCTAATTCCAGCAGACGCACCTTCGGTTTCGATAATTTGATAATGAAGGCTACTCGGACTTCGTCATTAAATTATTTCGAACTCTATTAGATCAAATGGGCTGCCCTGTTATCTCTATTTATTTTGTCGAAGGTCACTCCTTTGTACTTCCGATATATTATATCGGATGATTGCTGGGTGAATGATACTCGGTTTTTTTTTCTTCGACTATGACACAAAATTGATATTTTTCTACTGTTTTCGATTAATCAATGAGGTCTTGAGGTATACATTAGTTGAGTTCGGTATTGACATCAGACTGCTCCGATCAATCTGTGTCGTTCGTTTATGACATCTAGATGTAGGGGAAGTAAGTCGGCAATTGAAATCGGAGCAGTTTTTGTGAATTTCTTGAGAAAATAAATGTTGAACAACAAATCTAATCACATAAATCCGTTAAGTAATATGTGTCTTAACAAGAATAAAATACTTTTGACAGATTTTTCATGACAGCGCTCTGCACCGTTCGTTTATTCCATTCAATCTTTCTAATCCGTGGTCACATGACAAATAGATTCCTCGCATCTGGGATAGAATTGCCGAACTCGACTATTGTATCTGCATCTGCACCTGCCATTGAATGTCAAATTTCGAGCAATGACAGCTCTGTCTGATACAGCATTACTTAATAGGAAATCAGATGGTTACAAGCCGAAGAAATCGTTTCTCATTTGCCTGGCTGGTATTGGAGTCCTGGAAGAGAAGGCGGTATGCATGTAGGGTACTATCATTCGCGAAGCTGTGTACTGGACATGAAGTTTCTTCCAACAAATCGTTGATATAGAGTAGAAATAGTGTTGGTCCTAAAATTGATCCTTGCGGAACACCAGCATTTGTGATAAGAGAGTCAGATGAAACTCCGTCGACCACTACATGGAGAGACCTGTTTGAGGAAAAACTAGCTGGCAGAGAACATAGCTGGGGAGGCAAGTCATAAGATGGAAGCTTGGCGAGGAGTCGAATGCCTTGGAGATATCCAGTGTCACGGCTAAGGTTTCACCATATTTTTCAATAGATTGCTGCCATATATATATGTGAGACGTAAGGGAGCAGGTCACTAGTTGATCTCTGATAACGGAAGTGATGGAATAAGGTATTTTTGTCAATGAATGAACGATGATATGGTATAATTGCTACCCACCAAATATCAAATTCCAAGCTCGAATAATTCAGAAGTTACAGCACTGGCCGTTTTTCGTGCAATTCTCTGTATATCTATAGTTATAGGGTTAACTGTTCACTTAATAACAACATCGTCCCTTTTCTCATGAAATATAACGCCATTACGCTCGTTTTCTTTCTCTCAACCCTCATCAGTACACACAGAGTATATAATACATAACGTCTGCCACAAATTTGACGGGATCAACTCTATCGCCAATTTTGTTTGTTATTTCGTTCAAAAACTTCCGCCATATCGCCTCGTTCTCTCCAATTCCTATTCCGAAAGCACAGCCCTCCGAGAAGAATTCCTGGTTTCCTCCATCGAAACCGTTGTTACGCCTCCCCCCTCCCCCATTAAACCCCGACGCCTCTCTTTGACGTCTTTCTAGCCGCGAGTTTCGCCATGTCGTCGGTATTTTTCCTTCTGTCCCTTTTCCCCCTCCTCCCGAAGCCCTTCGGATATTTTCACTTCCGTCGTGTCACCCTTAGCAGGCAATATAGGAACCCTTTGGACTATAATGGACATGAAAATGCCTAGATTGCGTATTTGGTGCGGCGAAATATGTAGCTAGGTCATAGGCGGAGCGTCGTTAGAGGGGATGAATTAACGAAAATATATTATTAACGCAGGAATTGAAAATATTGTAGCAATAGCTATTTGTGTATTTAGAGCGCAAAGTGATAGATAGCCGCTCGACAAAGAAAGTTACCGCGCGATGCGAAGCGGAGCGCGGTAATCTTTGGATGATATTATATTAGCATATCTTCAAGGTACACCCTGTATATCCAGAAAAATACTACCCACTTTTTTCCCGTGGGCAGAAAGTAACTTGATGAGTGACATTTTGTAACCTGTCATTAGGGATGAAATGTCAAACTCTTTTCCCGTCACAGAAAAAATATTATTCATTATACAAGGAGAAAAGTAGTAGATTTTAGCTCCAGGTTGTGTTGGCGAAAAACCATGAGCTAAAATCTAATATTTTTCCCGTATATAATACACCATTTTTTTTGTGACAGAAGAAAGGACGAATCAATATTGAGAAGATATTACATTATTCTGAAAGCTGAAAATTATCGAAGTGAAATTTTAAGTTTTTAACAGTATAGGGACACCTGCGTCTTAGGCATCTTTATCATTCTTTTGGAGTAATCAAAATATCTGATGTCACTTCTGTCAGTCTAATTCTGTGATTTGATTTCAAAAAATTTCGAATTTAGTGGTTTTTGGTTTAGTATTATACGAAACCGCGAAGTCGAATGGAAGATAAAAGGACTTGCAGTTTTTTCTCGGAGACGGTATTATTGACTCATTTTTCGGAACTATAGCACAACAAAAGCCATCAACAGTGTATATATATGTGATATATATCCGGGAAAAAAGTATTCACTTTTTTCCCACAGGAAAAGTAACATTTTATAACCTGCCAACAGAGATGAAATGCCAAACTTTTTTCCCGTCACAGAAAAAAAGCGATAGGTACTCCTAAAGAGAACTCATTGATCAATTCGATTTTCACCCTCCTTTTCACTACAGTAAGTGAGCCTATGCGAGCCCATGTGTGAAAATGTTTTCCGAGAAACGGCAGGCGACATTCGAATACCCCAATTTCTCTGGAAACGTTGTATTTCGACAGTGTCGAGGAAAGCATAATAGAAACATGTGTTTGGTTCAGATCCATATACGATACGTCCGCTGACATAGAAATATCTCACTTACTAATATTGAATCGTACGATAAAAAGCTTTCCGAGGAAATTTCTGAGCTGCACGGAAACATTCCTCGGAACCGTTGGCGAGAGCTGAAAAATTCCACGAAAACAGACATTGTCGCCAAATTGAAAAACATGAACATGAAATGAAAACATACAGGGTGTTTCAAAATTGTGGTAACAAAAACCAACGGAAGATTCCTTTCTCAATATAATATGAAAAATAGTTCATATGAACATGGCTCCCAAAATGCTTCGTATTCAACTTTCAAAAAATAATATGAGTTTTTTATTGATATCTTGAAAACGCCTAAGCTGACAGAAATGGAATTTTTATCATCTATTTACACATTCATCATAGACATTTACTGGACCAGTGGCGTACCCATCGAACAAGTCGGATTTTTTAGTAGGGAGAAAAGTCACCCTTTGTTTGTTTTAGCGATCTTTCCAAACATTCAGATAAACCCACTAAAAATACAATATTTCTGTACGGTTGCTATCACTCGAAAACACCTTCTCATGTTGAAAACGGGAGCAGAACCGGTCCCAAAACGTCCAAAGATGAGTGAAAATTTGATATTTTTTCTATATACCTTTATTTCCCTTCTCCAAAAATTTTTTCAATACAAATTGTCACTGACAAGCTAGTGAATTTTTCTTTTAGGCTCTCTGATAGGAAAATTCTTTAAACGCAGTGACATTTTGGGGCAAATCATCTGATTTGTCCTTACTACACGTAAGTATATTGAAATAATATTCATATTTTTATTTTATAGAAACGAGGAGAGAAAATCCCAAAAATTTTGGAATAATAAACTAACCTTGTTCAAATACGGTGTAATAATAATTACATATTATGGCATACTAAGAGAACAAATCCAACAGTGATGAACTATTGAGATCTAATTGATCGTGAAGTAAAATGTCAGAATTTGTGAGTTTGTTGCTTTCTAATGTTTGAAAATGATTGAGTTTTATTCCTTTATTTTCTACGCGAAAAATTTCGAAATTATCAGAACTATGGTTTTCTTCTAATATATGGTTGATGGCGTATGTTGAATTTGTTTCATATTTAAGAAAATGCATCTTATGTTCATGAATGCGCTGATTAAACGTACCACCTGTCTGACCCATATATTATACATCAGGACAAGATCCACAGTTGAGTTTGTATACCCCTGATTTTTCGAATTCAGAAGTTTTGTCTATATCATTTTTGATCAACCTTCCCAACGTGTTACTTCTATAATATGCTAGTTTTAAGTCAGGATTATGTAGAAATGAAGCTAATTTTTCAGTTGATGATCCGAGATAGGTGGAAGTTCTATAATTTTTATTATTATTTTCGATGGTAGGATGAACTTCTTGAATAGCTTCCATCATGGAGTTTTTTAGAAAGAATACTGTCTATCAAATTAACGTTGTATCCGTTGTTGATTGCATTCTGTGTTATGATATCGAGTTCTTTATTGAAATTTACTTTCGAAAGTGGGACATTCACTAGTCTGTGTATCATGCCGCAATTTTATGTTGATGGGGGTGTGTTGAATTAATATGAATAGTTATATCAATGTGGAAAGGTTTATGGAAAATTGAAATTTAGCAATAGCGAAATAGGTACTAGGACAGGACAAAATTCTTACAGTCGACTCCACCAAAGCTATACTTTATTGTAAGCAATCTTACAGGGACATGTTTCGAAGCTTTAAAGCTTCATCATCAGCATTATTGTTACATAGGAGTACTAAAGTGAGAGAAAAAAGAACAATGTCAGACAAACTCCTCAACAACGATAGGTCTAAAAAAATTATGAAAAGGTTAAATGGGGACCGCAATTATTGCGGAACCCCTTTGTTAGGGAACTTTGGAGAAAATCGACAAAATTAGGTACAGTAATTGCTCGAGAAAACAATTATATTGTGGAAGGAAATCTGTAGCCTTAACTCGTATATACTGTTAGATGTTATCCCGAGCTCTGAAAAATCGTCCGGTTTAAATTCCCGCAATCTCGGCTCTGTGGGATGCAATACACAGCCAATTCGGTGTTGTCTCCTCGAAAATGAAAACGGCACCGGGAATTTCTCCTTCTAAATGAGACGTCGTCGTAGGTATATGGCTGTTGTGTTGATTCCGTCGTTGATGTCCGATCCCAGAATGCAGGAAAAACGAAGAAAAACTCGAGCCGTTATAGATTTTCCGCAGATAAAACGACGCGAACGAAATTGTTCGACTCGTTCTGTGGGTAATAGTTTGCTGGGAAATGGAAAATCTAGAAAGAAAATATGATATCACAGCATCACGAAAAGTGGGACTGTTATTTCATGAAATAATTAGATTATATGTAAGGAAAGTTTGTGGCAAATTTCGATCGTCATCTGATAACAAAATGTTATATGTTTCAAAGGCATGTAATATCATTGTATTTCATCGAACAGAACCTCGCAAATCACTATCCTGAAATTAAATTGCACTTTCTTCTGCAGTGGCTTGAGCATATTGACATGTCGAAGTTAACTTCCGGTGTGACCGGAAGTACCATCAACTTTCTTATTTCAAATGGAAACCCAATTTTTTTCTTTTCGCTTAATTCAGCATTCAATTCCCTTTCTAATGACATATTACAAGTTGGTATCTAATTTATTTTATCTTTAATCCTATCAATTTGAATTTTCTTTTTCGATTAATCTGTTTTTTTTTTGTTATTTGAAGAATAATAATTGGATTTTTTGGTATTTCATTTCAAAAAAATGACTTTCTATTATATCATTAGAAAGGAATGGTTATGCTGAATAGTACAGGCAAGTAAAAGTTGTATGTTCCTATTTAAGTTATGAACCTACAGAGTATTGTTTTTTTCCCAATTTTTCCAATATTTTTTTGGCGGCTTTTTATAACGCCGACGAATGAAAATAAAATATCACAGTAGTAGCAATTGTTGTCAAGTGACGTATGGTTTCCATAGCCAACTTTTCAATTTTTGGCTTTCATTTTGCTTCCACGGCCTACTCGGTGAATTTCAATAATAATTTTTTTCTGATCTAGTTTCTGGTTAGATACCAACTTGTGATATGTCATTAGAAAGGGAATTGAATGCTGAATAAAGCGAAAAGAAAAAAAAAAGGGTTTCCATTTAAAAGAAGAAAGTTGATGTTACTTCCGGTCAGACCGGAAGTTAACTTCGACATGTCAATCTGCTCAAATTCTAGCTCTTATGTCATTATATCGACGCTCCAAATTTCATAAACCTACTTCATACAATAACTGAGATATTCCGTAGGCAATACTTCCGTAGCCACCCGGTATGATACAATATATACAGCGAATAATATGCCAATGTTATTACGGCCAAACTTCCGTCATGTCATATCGAGTTGATGAAACAAACAGCAAATAAGAAGGTATAATGTTGCGAGTATATTCAAATGTGCCACGATTCAAACAGAGCATCAATATATTTCCGAGAATATTTTGCCCCTCTGGGAAGATAATATCCGATGGACCAGTGTGAAACTCATGTCCAGGTTCTCGCACTACAAGTGAAATTCAATCCACATGCTGACTTTCACACTGGTCCATCGGATATTATCTTTCGAAGAGAATTTGTACAGTACTTCTCGAGCGACCCATCAAACGTAACAAGAGGAATCTTGTTCACATGGGTACCTGGGGTGATGAGGATAGCCCCATCAGGTCGTACATACAGCCTGATGCCTCACCAATTGGGTTATTGGACTCCAGGGGGCAGCGGTTTCCAAAAAACACCACCGGACTACGGCAGAGGAGGTGAAGAAGAATCCCACTATGGGTTAATTGGGAGGATATCTTGCCTGCCTCGGCAGGTGAGCAGCGTTTCTGCTCGGGAACTGACACTGCAGAGCCAGTAGTCTGTCATATCAAACGGCCTCACCATTGGTATAATAAAATGGTAGCAGGAGAACATGCCGTTACATAACGGAGATGGCTCTAGCGCGCTGATTTGGCATATCCAAATCCTCCATTTCTCTCTGGGGTGCTGTCGGTATAAGTCGAAAGATAGGTGACCGGCAGTCATCCCCTATGGGAGTCTTGTGAGAAGGGGATGGGATTTGGTCCCACCCAGTTGCTACTCGGCAACGTACTGATTGATTGATTGAGTACTTCTTAAGCCAGGCCTCATAATCAGGTCTATTCACTAATATTATAGCTGTATTTTTTTTGACTCAGTAGATATCCTGGTGAATATTGGCGATGGATTTCTGATACAATCCGATGCCAGTTTCATTCCTGGCGAATTGTTTCACCATTCTTGGTATTTGGTTTGCTTTGCATCTATGATGCTTGTCTTCTGTTTTGTTCTTGCTATACCACGAAAGAGTTCTGGCCCATTCGAAGCTTTGCTTGCTCCTACTCAAGCTTCTGAATCTTTTTCTCCGTTGCCATCATATCCTTTGTGTGCTGCTAATTTTTTCTTAGCTTCTTATAGTAGAACTACCAGACAAGATTTGAGTTAACTCGCATTCATAAATCAATAATAATTTGATGTCCTCTTTTAGGATCCACAAGAATGTCTGCCGTCATATCATCACGATGATGCCAAACATCCACAAGTTTCTGTTAGGCCTAAATGTTTGTCCCCACTCACCAATGATCCATCCTCCAGAATTTGCTCAAACAGGGTCAAATTAAAAGACGACTCAGCCTAAAAACTGGCAATTTTATAGCTCATAAACTCAAGCACCCATTACGATATACCGGTCAGTAAACCAAGCGTATCCCTCCTTCGTCCCTTCGCGATACTCAAATTATAATAAAACGGCACTCCACACACAAAAACCTCTCGCCCCCTTCCCGCGCTCGCTCATTCAACTCCGCCATGGAAACTCGTAAAGTTGAAGCCATCAAATCCGTACGCAGTGGCGGGCTCCGAATTGGAGATGGGTCGTGCATTCACAAATATTCCACTAAAACTGCACTGACTGCTACTGACAACTGGTAAAATGGGTGATATACCCGAATCGTAGGGTTGTCCCAGTTGTCAACAGACCGACAGCGGCTGATGAGGCCTGGTGGGCCGAAACAGTACTGTCTCACTCCTGCCTGACAATTGGGGCAGGTCTGTTCCTCCTAGATATCTTAGTTATGAGATCTAGTTCAATGAATAGGTATGGTGGATCTTCTACTCAAGTAGTCAGGTAGTGCTATCTGTCAGTATAGCGGTTGTAGTACCACTTTGCAACGTTCTAGACTTATGGGTCTGCACATGTTGACTATAGATGGCAGCGTCATATAGTGAAACGTAAAAAGAGGTGTCGTCGTGAAGTAAGTGTGACTTCCGACAGTCGGTACTCCTTATTTTGATCTAGAATACCTCTGAAGTGGAAATTGCTAAACTTACTTACATGGCATTCTTGATAGAATGGGTTTGGCGATCCTTAGTAATTTTGTTGTGGAAATGTAAGTTTGTCCATTTTACGTCTGTATTTATATGAGCGTAGTTTTATCACATTCTTTCAAAAGTGAAAAACTAATTGCTGTAAGGATTTTCGAGCTGAATTTATAGCATATTAGCAATTATATTTTGTAATTTCGTGATTCGGATTTCGGACATGGGACGGAGCTACAGTACAGTTCCTGGTGGTCATTCCTAAAGGAACTATACACCAATAAAAAATGAGAAGGTCACAAATGATATGGAAGGAAGGAAAGAAAGGTGTATCATTACTACCGAGTGAGCTTCATGAGAAAAAAAAAACAATTCAAAGAGCAGATCTGATTTTCCTCTCCATTACATTTCAATTCATTATAGAATTTAGTAATTTTACTTCATCTTCTGCGAAGTTAAATGAAATGTTCGAAGTACAATAATTAAATTAAAAAATTAAATTATTTTTGATGAGAGCAGGTATCACTTTTTCATTCTATACAATGCGCGTCCGAAGTGATCCCCCATCAAGACTAAAAATGTTGGAAACACTTATTTCCAGAATATGGTCAATTTTATGTTCTTAATTTCTTCAAATCACAATCCAAGACAGCAATACAAGTACTACGTTGAGTGATCATTTGAAGAAGAAAAAACGATTTTTGAAAATGTTATGGCGAATAACTGAAAAAAATGTTTGAAGTCACCTCATTTCACGCGGTATGTCGCGATTTCATGGTCCAATACCTTGAAACTCTGCCACTAGATGGCATTAACATGAATACATCATCATATATTACTTTGCCTGCATCATAGGAATGGGTGATATACCCGAAGCATAGGGTTGTCCCAGTTGACAGCACACCGAGAGCGACTGATGAGGCCTGGTGGGCCAAAACAGTACTGTCTCGCTTCTGCCTGGCAATTGTTCTCTGTTCATCCTAGATCTCTTGGTTATGAGATCTAGTTCAATGAACTATTTTAGAAAGTTTTGGTCAGGAACGATATTTGTGATCAGGTCAATTTGATGAGAGATAATTCTGGCAACAATGGATTCGAGAAGGATTCAGAAGACGAAGAGGTGATCTCGAATGAAGGAGAATGAGAAAATGATCATTCAATTCAAGATATTTGTCTTTCTGATGAAGGTATTGTCACTCCTACATACATAACACCAAATCTACTAAATCAAAGCGGAAAACGATGCTTCCACTTCTAGCTGAAGATTTAAAAAATTCTATTTGGTGTATATTAACCCAAACTGCAAAGAATGGCGTTCTATTGTGAAGATTTTATCTTCAAATTTTTTTCAGGAATTTTATGAAAGAAAATGAACAACACCCTGTATCTCAGTGGACAGAGTTTATTTAAAATTTCTGTGCCAATTTATTTTCTTCATTTTTTTTTATCGTTCTCAACTCATAACTCGCAGAGAAATTCAATTAATATGTTGAAATTGTGCAATTTTGAGCCTCGGGTATCAGGAGGATATGTGGAATATGTACCCATAAATTCAGAGTGAGGAGTCAATAGAAAATTCCTAATAGAATTCCAATTATTGAAAGATTTAATTGCAACGATGATATTACATTTTCTCCCTTGAATAAAATCAAATTTTTTCCACCCATCTCTACTCATCTGACGGTATGAGCTATCTTCTAAATGAACAAACAAACGAATGAAAGGAATGCTGTTCATTTCGCTTGTTGGGAATATTTGAAAATCATTTCGAACGGATCGTGGTTCGGTAATAAATTGCCCTGGCTACCGGGAAATTGTATCCAGCACAGGACTTTTGGCAACAGGAATGCGTTAAAAACAGAGGCGTGTAGTTGTATTATTGTGGTTTAGCGATATCTCGCTAATTTGAAAAGATACAAAAATAGTTATTTATTATACAAGGGAAAAAAGTAGTAGATTTTAGCTCCAGGTTGTGTTGTCTCCCGACGCGTAGCGGAGGGAGACAAAAAACCGTGAGCTAAAATCTAATATTTTTCCCGTGTATAATACACTATTTTTTTCTGTGGCAGAAGGAAGGGCGAATCAATATTGAGGAGATATTACATTATTTCGAAATCTGAAAATTATCGACGTGAAATTTCAAGTTTTTAACAGTAGGGACACCTGCGTTTTATAGACATCTTTATCATTCTTTTGAAGTAATCAAATATCTGATGTCACTTCTGTCAGTTCAATTCTGTGATTTGATTTTGGAAAATTGCGAATTCAGTAGTTGTTTAGTAATACACGTAACCGCGAAGTCGAATGGAAGATAAAAGGACTTGCAGTTCTTTCTCGGAGACGGTATTATTGACTCATTTTTCGGAACTATAGCACAACAAAAGCCATCAACAGTGTATATATATGTGATATATATCCGGGAAAGAAGTACTCACTTTTTTCCCACGGGAAAAAAGTAATTTATGAAAAGTGACATTTTATAACCTGCCAACAGGGATGAAATGCCAAACTTTTTTCCCGTCACAGAAAAAATATGATTAATTGTATTCCAATACCCTTAGATTTCTGGAGGTTATATGCCTCCGAGAACACCTCCCTTGGCAATGTATTCCAGAGCTTCGCCGTTCGTTGGATGAACGAGTCTTTGGAAAGAGATGTTCTGCAGGTCTCCAAAGTGACCACGAAGGGGTGCGAAGCCTCAACTCGACGGGTTAATGAATTGGCAATTATTGGTTGATGCATATATGTATTAGAGCAGTAAGTTATGGAAATGCCAATAAAAAGAGTTTATAATTAATTTCCTTGGATCTTCTGAAATATACGGGATATTGCATGTAACTTGGAATATGGGTTACTCTTTCAATATAGAATGATGAATTGTATGCTCACATTTGGAAAATTGACCATCATTTCATGAAATCTGAATGACTCAGAAAATTTGTAGAATTGTGCTGAAATATCTTGTCAAAATACTATTCGGTTGGGAATGATTCAAAAAATTAATTGATTAGTTTCGAGATGAACACCTACCTGTCCCACCTACTTCAATTCCAAGATCTGAAATGGAATCATATCCATTCAGAGTAACTAAAACATGTCCCCATGAAGTCTATTTCAATTGACTCACTCAATATATTTTTCAAGATGGTTAATCAAAGGCAGAAAAGAATATTCCAATGAAAATGGCACTTTTTCTCCACCTACTCCAGTTTGAAAATCTCCAATGACCATATTTTATAGGCATCTACAGGATGCAAGATCAAAAATAAGTCTGAAGAATTAGGTTTTTACCAATGCTATCATACGCCGAACCATCATCAGTATCAAAAAATAATAAAATTACAGGGTGATTCAGAATTGAAGTAGTTTCCAGAGTACAAAATATTGAAAATATCGAATATCTAGATCCAATTGAGTTTTTGTTTTCGGATGTATGACGAATTGATATTCATCATACTGGACATGGAAAGAAATTCTGAATTGAGAAAACCTAATCACGAATCTGCGATTGATGATGTATAAAAATAACAATTGCCATCGTTAAAGTTTGAACCCCTTGATTGGGTGAAAGCATTGAAAAGGAATGTTCTCAGATGAATCATGAAACTAAAAGAAATTAAAAAATGGATATAGGTACATGTGAAAAAATACATTTATTTGGAATTCGCATTCTCTGTGATAAGAATATCAATTCTTTCTCGGTTTATTCAGGTTACTGAGGAGGGTTTGAAATCCGAAATGAGTTGATTCGAATGAACTCATATAACCTGTTTGTGAGAGATATACATTTCAATTTCTATTTCAATACTGAACATTTTGGTGAGTTATATTTTCATATCATAATACATCATATGATTTATCTGATTTGAGGGATTGTCAATTCTCAATTTCAAAGGATTTCAATTTTCCTTGCTCTCTCTTTGGATGTTCAACATATATAATCCAATGTTCGACGTGGCAAACAGCCAGGAAAGTAGTTGGTTTCTGTTGAATAAACCGAGGAAAAATTGATTTCTCAATGTATTTCTTCATATGCATATCCATTTTTAATTTTTTCATGTTCATAATTCATCTGAGAATATTCCTTTTCGAAATCTTCCAAGTTTTGAAACATAATTTCATTCGACTCTAGAAATTTGTCTACAGAATATATTGCCACCCGGTGTAGGTTAGTGAATTAAGCAGAATTTACGGATCCGGAAAACGATTGTTTGATTGAGCATTCACCCTTCGTCATCCGTGATTTTTAATTAGAGTTGTCAGAGAGGGGATCGAAACGCTGAATCATAATGTTAAATCAACTGTTATTTGAAATTCCGAAAATAAACATTCAATATTGTACCTAATAATTGGGAACACCTATTCCCAATAGCTATCATTAATTATTGCGACTGTTAGAATGGTAGAAGAAAATATTCCATAAAATTTGCACCTCTCGACTCCTTGCCCGAACTCCGCTTCGCGTCGTTCGTGTCAAAGGCAGTCGCGTGCGGAATAGAATAACTTTCCGCACTTGTTAGGAAAATCACTATTTGAGATATTCTGGTTTTTCTGTATATCTTCTTATTTATATTCACAAACAAAAATACGACTTTGTATCTACAATTTTATCTATGATCTGAACTACATCTGGAAATTTTAAATTCCAAACATAAGACCAAAGTGTTGATCATATATTCTAGTTGAAATGTTGGGAAAATGTAGGGCAGATTTTCGGGAAACTATAACTTTTGAACCATTGAAGTCTTCCTCTTGGAGACAAACAGATGAATTCAAATATCTCAAAAACTATTATCATTTGCATAATGCATATTAGGGTTCAATTCTGCAAAGGAATGTATCGAATTACTCCTGTATACATGAACACGATCAACATATATACGTTGAAACTTGAAACTCTATAGGAAAAACTCATGATTAAACGGTATTCCAAATTGGAATTTGAGTTGGTCTTGCCTTTGGTGCTGATGTCTTTATACACTAATTACGTGAAAATATTGCCTACTTATCGATTTAAGGAATGATCATTCATTCGTGGAGTCATGGACCGATTGTTTCCATTGCTCATGAACAATGATTTCAAGAAATTTGGATGCCAAATTTGAGAGAGTATAATGGGTAATCTTAGAAAATTGCACTGGAGATTTACTGGTGACAATCCAATTCATGTATGAAAAATCCCACAAGCCGCGTGATTTTGTCATTATGACAGCGAAGAAAGTTTGCCCTAACATTTCCAGCGACAATTCGCGAAAATCACGAACCAATAGATGGCTCTATTTAACGTCAAATCAACGTCAAATTTCAAACTGAGTATGAACAACAAAAACATTGCCGTATTCACTCATTGCAAATTGCTTATTTGGAAATCATTTTGCAAAATAGTGAATAATGAGTTCGTGACTTCGTGAAATATGTAGGTACAAGGTTTCCAGTATGGAAAAAATTACTTTTTGTGCAGAGAAATTGCCATTTTGATGTGAACAATGGTGGTATTCATCATTGATATCACACTACAAATCCACAGTTTTCAAACATATCGAATGGTCGGAATGGTCCACTCAACACTTGCATGGACTGGAATGGAGCCATATAAGCAATCAGCTATTATAACAATATGGTATAGGTATGAAGAAATAATTGAATTCATCAAGAAATATCACTAGCTCTTATGAAGGAGATGGAATTCTAGTGAAGGGGCTGGGAAAACAAGATATGGTTGGAAAGGCTGCTCAGAATGAACAATATCATCGATTTACATAAACAAGGATCTCCAGCACTTGAAGACTTGGAGTAATTCTCAAGATCGAATCATTGCAATACAAGGATTCCAACTGTGCTTCAGAAAATGTATAATATATTATAAGGTAGGTACTGGCTTCTTCATTTTAAAAAATAAAGGTTCATGCAATAATTGGAGTTTTTTCATCAGGGAAAAATGAGGTTCTGGAATATGCACTTCAACAAATAAATTATTTTCAAATAAAACACAGAAACTCAAAACAATAATGGTCGCCATATTTGTTGTTCATACTCGCGAGACTTGTAAAGTTAGCCACTAGAGGCCGCACACTTTGTGATTTTCGCGAATAACAGAAACTAACTTTTGAAAGCATGACAACCAGTCATAAACAAATGTTCAATGATTCAAATTGTCTCACCGAATCACACTCTACCTTTTTTGTTAGTCGCAGTAAACTTGGCATTTATAATTCGAATTTTGTTTTCATTAGGTATTTCAACTCAAAAAACAAAATTCTTATTGATACATGTCAAGTTCACTTCGAGACAAAAAGCTCTCGTGTAATAATAGTGATCACGAAAAATCACAGATTCCGGAAAAAATATAAAACACTGCATGGGTGTTCGATTAAAAAAAAATAATGTGTGTTTTGTCACGCTTTCAGGGATCACTATGTGAAACTTTCGATATGAGCTGTGAAAAAGCATCATTGCGGCATTTAACTTCCGCATATTATTTTTTTATGAAAAAAATCAGGTGACGATATGGGTGCGCCTTTTCAATGGATAACCCTGTACAAGAATAGGAGAGTAAAAAATATATCACCTTGACCTAGGAATTCCTTCTCATGTGTGTGTTTCCTTGATTCATCTTGAGGAAAATCACCTCATGAAACTGCGTAATTTATAATACAATTGCATAGTATGGAATTCAATGTTGTTGTGCAACATTACTTTTCCTCGTACAAAAATATACACTACAAGCATTTATGCTCAGGTAACTTTTGTACAGGATTACATAATCTGTAATAGTGATTTATTATCTTGTTATAATGACAATCATGGAATGAATAAAGTTTGAATCAAGTTTAATTCTCAAAGAGATAGGTCCGCTGTTTCAATTCAAAAGAATTAAAAATCCTTTTACTCATCACAAAATTCGTCCTTGTGATTGCGAAGTATAATAACGATATATGTCAGATCCCATAACAACACACCCCTGGAAATGATACAAATATTATACAAGGCGACAGCATGATATAAGCGGAATACGTTTTTATGCAATGGAATATCGTCCCGTCACCTCAAAAAACATTTTTGTATATAGAAGAGAAATAGGTTCAAACAGAACTCAAGCAGACAGAGTGACTTTAATATCGCCCAAGAAACTTGCCGAGAAGATCAAACCGGAAATGAAATATCAAACAAAATATGCGCATAGAAACGACACGTTCATACATGGTCCAACCCCATTTTGTATATGGAGTATATTTGGTATATTGAATGAGCCAGAAATAAATTTCTTTTCGAAATGACATTAAAAGTTGATTTTTGGTGACACTTCACAAGCAGAAAAGTGTACGTTTACCGCCTAGCCGAATTTGTAATCAGAATTGATAATGACTTTGGTTTAACACAAAATGATGGCTCATTCGAAGTTTTGACTGAATGGAAACGATTTGAAGAAAAAATTATATGTTTCATGCATATGGCAGAAAACAAAATCAAGGCCTTGGCTGGTTTCCTAACTTGACTATGAAACGCCAGCAGCGGCAATAAATGTTGTGCTATTCTGCCTAGTAAAACATATAACTTTTGATTATATCGGTTCGTTCCCAATGGCCACCTATATCCGGGGGTAAATGCATAAGATATAATGGGTTACCGTTCATCTATTCCTTATTGCATACAGTACCAATGAACAAGTGAGTTCGTACCAGGCTTTTACATTGAAAATCATAGCAAGATTTCATGATTTCCATGAATTTACAATAGGCTATACCTACTTGATTTTAATACTTCCAGTTCAGTATTCGTGGAAAACACGAAAAAGACGTGGCAAATGTTAGGTTAGTGAGGATATCGACAATAATAATAGCGTTTATTCATTTCTCTCCATACTCCACAGTGTTTGGCTCGATAATCGAATGAAAATAAATGATATCGTTGTTTGAGACAAAAAACCATTGCTGGCCGTGATCGTTCAAAAACAAGTTATTCATCCCGAGAATAACAAATGCAATACTTCCTTATCAAAACAAAAATGCATGGGTATGAAATGCCAAATCTGCCAAAATCGGGAACAAATCAGGTATGCGCTCGAACCCAAATAACCAACCGTTGTTTATTCACTGAAAATCGGAAAATATCAGTCAAAATTTACGATACATACTCTGAAGTTGATACAGTTGAGCTTGGCACCCCACAGGGTAGTACACTCGGGCCTCTGATCTTTTTATTATACATTAATGACCTACCTGATTTCATTGAAGATGGTAGAGTATTCATTTACGCTGATGATACAAGTGTCATAGTATCAGGAAATACCCCTGATGAGGTAACCTCAAAGGTTGAGACAGTAATACGTCAATACACATTATGGTGTAAAATAAATCATCTGATTGTTAATCTTCAGAGAACGGATAGTTCGTTTAATCTTCAATTTGAAACATCAAGGATCATGCAAAAATACTTTCACAAAGGAGCATATTCTAACAGTGTGCTGCATCTATATACTCAAAATACTCTGCTATATCCATAAAAACATATATATCTGGTCTAAAAAAAATGCTCTGAAGTTCACAAGTATCCTTAAGAATTCAATATAACATCTACCTAAATAGTTTTATTTATATGACCTATAAAAAATCACCCAATTATGTGGGCAGTCACCTCTATAATCAACTTCCAGAAGAACTAAAAACATATTCTTATTCAAAATAGCTTTTATACCACAGCAGACTTTCAATCATTACTTCAAATATCAAATCAACAATAATAAAATTCATGAATCTGCAATATGTTGGTGCTAACTTGTGTAGGTACTGTGCTACTGTATATTATATAACTTTGTATACCAATATGTGTAAATGTGGCTCGCTTCTTATTTCATTTGTTCAACAAAGTTTTATCATATCTTTAGTTATAGTTATTTTTGCATGCATACCTGTCACATTTTAATGCAAATATTTTTTGTATGACGAACCGATCATTGTATTATGGCAAAAACGGTAATATATTATCTATCTATCTATTCTTGATTGCCTCTAGCACATTCTTTTCAGTTCCTTAAGTTGAACTTCAACTCCAAGGAACTAAATGTGATGCCTTGCAACATACCTATGTTTGTGTCAGTGATGGAAACGTCAATTCAAGAGCTAATTTTGGTATTGAAATTTACGACTTGACTTGACCATTTGAATCGTCGAAACATGTCTCAAACTCTCGGTTCAACTGCTTTTTATGATATTGAATTCGTGACAACGTCTTGGAGAGTCTACTTCCTCGACGCTGAATATCAACATAGTTCAAGGAATATTCTGTGATATTACGCATGTTCGGCCAGAATGACCCTCATAATTGAGAGGGAAGCAATTAGACGCGTAATTGAAACATACAAACACATACACGAATAGCTCGAGGATGTTGAGCACAGCCCAGTTTCTCTAGCGGTGCGGTCACGTACCAACCAAATTCAACTCCACCAACTCCGGAAGTGACAAGAACTCACCGACAGTATGTTTGGCACGGTGGACGCCAAATGGGTAAATAGAACCGAGAAGCGCTTCTGGAAAATTGGGCCCACAGGGAAGGTTTCCGCTGAATTGGGGTGGGCCCTCTCACATGAGAACTATACGACGTATCTGCAACTGCAGTGACGGTTCGTCAGGGACGGCAGGGTCGGCCGAGACGTACCACAAAATTTTACGAAAAAAGCTGAACTATTTGATGAATATAATCATTTTCCGATGGATGCACGAAAAAATTGTGATATGATAATTTGTTGCGTCATCAAAGAGGCATACGGTGCATTTTTCAAATTTGGATTTAGTCAATTGGTTCAGGAGATATGTCGTTTTAAAGCGAACCGTGTGTTTCGGAAAATCTCCTTGAAAAACCCACTTGGAATTTTCCGACCTTGCTCAATTTCAATAGGCTTTGTCTCTTCCTGATATATTTTTTTTTTCACAAAAAATGAAATCGATCAGACCACTTTTGCGATTTGTAGAGTGGTTACAAGAAACTTCCGGTGAAAAATCGAAAAAAACCCGGAAAAAACACCTTAGAGTTTTCCGATTCCCTTCATATTTCAATGACATGATATTGTTTTGAGTACAATAAGATGGCGAAATTTCAAGTCGATATGTCGAAGGGTTCCGGAGATATATCGATTTATGATTAACACAGAGTACAGACAGACAGACAGACCACACACAAAAACCAAAGTTGCTCAAAATTCGATGGGGATCATTTTCTCCAAAGTAACTATATCTCTATCTCGCTTAGTTTCCGAGATAGCATTTTTGGCAAGGCCGTAGTATACTCCACTATGTATAGCGTCGTATAACAAGAACTCTCTTGAATGGGGGTGAATGAGAGGGAGCAGAGGATTGGTTGCCGTGAAGATGCCAATGCCTCACCGGCTATACTGCAGCTTGTGGCTGCAGAAAAGCTATACTGAACTGTTCCAGCTTGTGCAAATAACATTGTGTTGGGCACTCCTGCGAAAGCACATCAGAAATTGTGATCGACCAGGACGACGACGAAGATTTTGCTGTATTAGCTGACAATGAGAACAACGTTGATGATGCGCCTCTGCCTTTTCAGCCGAAACGACTTCGACTGTAATTTCCACTAGGTCATGTTGTTTATATACATTATTTTAATGAATTCAGTTTCAGGTAATGAACATTTGTTACTTTTCATATTCATATTGAATCATTAGAATGTGAGTCAGGAAGTAGTTGAATAGAAGACATGACTAAACAACACTTCTGGGCAACTGGACAAAAATTACATGATTCCGGTGTCACGATATTGGTGGTAAAAACTTTTTGAGACGTACATTTCAAAGACAACTAACATACCCACATACAATTGGAATACATATCTACTATAAACCAGTATTTCATAGAATTTGAGCGATCCAAAGGACGGAAAAGTGGCAATTTTTCTTGAATTGCGAATTTATTCATTTTTGTTGCTCTATAACTCCTTTGCTATTGGTAGTGGACACAAAGTCAAGCAGTGATTTTTGTAGGAAATTTTATATTCTACAAGACTGAATATAATTCATTTGACAATCATGAGCCGTTAAGGAGTTATAAGCGGAAAACTAGAAAATGTGCTATTTTTCAGTGGTTTTTTCAAGATACCAGAAAACGCAGAGGAGTGGGGATGACGAAAACTCAGGGTTTTCACTCTGTAAACATCCCGACTAACATATAAAAATCAGGACTATACCTGATTCAATGTATAGTTGCTGCAGTACTTTTTGCCCCTATAGCGACTGAAGTAAAAGCCGAACTATTCGATGAATAAAATTATTTTTCGAAAAACTGTATTATATATTCATCGTGTTTTATCCTACTATTATGAAACTATTAATTGAATTTGATGCACGGAAAGCTTTGGGTATGCCAGCCGAATAAACATCGAAAATGAACATTCATCAAATATTGAAATCAGCGCTGAAGAAATACCATCACCATCTGTATCAAAACATTAGAAATCTAAACACTCACACTAATACATCTGTAACGAGACAACATACTACCAATTACTTCACCTTCCTTTTCTTCTCGGTTTCTCTTTCCATCATTATCGCCGATTTACGATCACACGTCTTTCCTAAATTACGAAACACTCAGGAAATGAGACAGTTGAAAATGTCTTCTAATCGTCAAGGTATCGCGCGAAAAAACATCAAAGTCGGTCGGGAAAAACAAAAGAGAACCATAGACGTCTATAGCGACGGCCATATTTTCTTCGGGAAAAAATAAACGTCTGGTATGCGGTTGACAAGAACTGGCTCTTTTTTCATTGGAAATACTTAGTGAAATAGCTGAGCGAATCATTGACGGGTAGTGTTTTCGACAGAGTTGCCAAATCTTCACATAAAAAAACGGGAATGAAAATTTAGGATTTGAGAGCTCAGTTTGATCCAGTTTGTAGAAGTACATGGTGGAAATCATATCAAATTTGGAGTCGTCCATCCTGATTCGTGTTTTTTTCATCAAACGAAGAAGTTCCATAAATAGTTTGAAGTATTGAGGGATTGAAACACTTTTCAGACTTACCCTGATCGACATGACTTTCATTCCTCACATATCTGTCCCACTATTGAAGTAAGAGTATGAAATTGTATTCAGGTTTTCACATATTTTGATGATATAGGTTGAATACATTGACTCGTACAGATGCAATATCAAAGGCTGTGCTAAGTCAGCAGAGCTTGATGAGTTGAAGCAAAGTATACAGAATTAGCTGTAGCATGTTGTAGTCGTCAGCCTATAAACAACTTAGACGTTGTCTACCTATATATCATCTTGTACGAGAAATTGGAGAATGAAACAAAAATTAATGATATAGTGGAGAAAGAAAAAGGAAATGAAAATAGAAATTGTACAGATTGTTGAAAAGAGGGCTGAGTATTTAGCTATTTCATAGTATTACCTTCAGTGAGATGTGGTTTATAGCTGTGTAGGTATATAAGCTATAACCAATGATATTGATTGAGAGCTATCAATATTTCCTAAACATGCTTCCTACTATTAAATTATGATTATCTTTGGTTACTAGAGAAGGAAAGACATACTAGGAAAATAGCATCAAACAGATCAACAACAACCACAGGAAAGGCATTGAGTATTTCTGAAGGGCAAGAACCTATTTGATGCAGCATTACTGAAGAAGGCTATGAAATTGACAACAGTTACTCAGGTCTTGAAGAGTGACAAATGAGGTTCTTGTCTGATAATTCTGAATGTGGATGGAGGTGAGACTAGGAAGAGTGACAGTTATAAAATTTTCAACTTGGAACTGCTGTTTACGTATTTAGAAGATTCAAGTACCTACTCTGGGAAGGTAACCATCCTCGATTGGTCTCTCCTAGCTGCCTCTTCATTAGATAATTCGAAAACGACAAAATACATATAGAGGTAAGGAAACACAATAGGAAATAAGGTACCTACAGACAAAGATTACTTTATCTTCTGTAGTCTATGCTACCAAAGATTACTGAATTCTAGAAGAAATCCGTTTGTCGGTACAGCCCAACATTGCATTTTTTGCTTTTCTATAAATCATTGCACCGCCAAACGGTTGCGGTCGGTTGACAGCTAATTAGATTGCGATTTCAAAGGCCCCGGCAGTCGTTAGCCGGCAGAATCCAGCGGTCGGCTAGGTTCTAGGTTGCGGCGAGATCTCTTAGAAGTCGAAAAATTTACGAGTGAACTGTCTTATAGTTTATCTTCTGTAGTCTATGCTACAGAGGTTCTATTCCAAAACCTGACCTGCAGAGATCTGATCAACCATAACAGAGAAGAACATGTCCACTTGATCGCACTCGAAAATAAGAGAATTCGAACATGGCGATATACATATAGGTAAGGAAGAACAATAGGATATAAGGTACATACCTAGAGAGATTCTATTCCAAAACCTGACCTGCAGAGATCATATCAACCCCAACAGAGTAGAACATTTCCACTTGATCGCACCCAAGAATAAGAGAATTCGAACATGACAATATACTTATAGGAAAGGAAGAACAATAGGAGAAATGTTGACAACATGAATATGGACTTGGTAACATTCCTCGAATAGAGATCCAATAACTTGGTAGATTTCAATGCAAACACAAACATACCCTGCAACTGTTGGATTCTGTCCAAAAAAGGGCAATTCATCTCATGGTTGATGCCTCGCTCACAAACTCACTCACTTCTCTGGATAACCGTAGAAAAGTTGGCGATCTGGCTCTATTCTAAAGATATTTTCATGGACGATGCTCTTCTGAGATATCAACAATTGTTCCTCCCTTGGCATTCCCCGCGGGATCAACCCGTCGAGTTGAGGCTTCGCTCAACTTCGTGGTCACTTGGGGAACTGCAAAACATGTCTTTCCAAAGACTCGTTCATCCAACGAACAGCGAGGCTCTGGAACACATTGCCAAGCAGAACACCAATTCCTACCTCATTTTTCTTGGTTCTCACGATGTTCTCTGAACATTACAGGATATTCCTTTCCGTGGGAACCAGTAAAAAAAAAAAAGATCCTATTCCAAAACCTGACCTGCAGAGATTTCATCAACCCCAACAGAGAAGAACATTTCCACTTGATCGCACTCAAGAATAAGAGAATTCGAACATGACGATATACATATAGGTAAGGAAAAACGAAAGAATGTGAGGAACATGCCTTGAGAGATTCTATTCCAAAACCTGACCTGCAGAGATCATATCAATATATACAGAGAAGAACATTTTCACTTGATCGCACTCAAGAATTCATGAACCTCCCTCTGGATTATTCTGCAGACCTGACAACGTCGGAAACATCTGTTGGGCCATAGCCTCCAATCTCGTGGCTCGTTATTCTTCTCTTTCGTTTTCTGGAGCTAATGGACGCGCCCTCTGCTGATGGACTCTTCAATAAATAAGACTTGAACGATAATGGCGGAAAGGTTTATAACAAACAGAAACCGGGAGAATGTTCTCTGTGGAAGCTGAATGACGAAAATGGATTTGGAAGTGGTCGTACCCGCACTTTGGCGAGGAATCGTTGGACTGGATGATGCTTTGATGGTAGCAGAAATCGAACTAGATGCACTAGCCATTGCCGATCTGAATGAAAAAGATAGTTATAGTAGGCGAGAAGTATAATATTGTCTGTTCATTTGAAAAACAATTGAGAAAATGTGACAGTAACTGATTCCGTAGAGAGACATCTACATAATCTACAGAAATACATGAACTAAGTTATTCATTTTTTCTTCCAAACCAAAACATATTTCATGTTCCTGTCATCAAGCATAGACTGTCATGTTTGTTAATACAAATGGTTTGAACGTTATCAATGAAGACATTCATCAAGTCAAGTATGAAAATCATCTATCTAAAGTCGAATTGGAGATAAGAAATTGTTTTCCCAATGCTGTTCTACCTTGATTTGAGTAGCAATTGCGAACTGCTGAAACCTTGGTAAGTGCTGTGATGAAAAAACGACTGTTTGAACTCTTTCGTACCATGCTTTTTGCATGCAAGTAAACAGAAAGGTAGGGACTGCTTATCACCCTTTATATTTCTGATTATTTAGGTACTATTTATATGATTCATGAAATAATTTGCAGTGAAAACATTTGTTTTGACGAATACTGAATTACATCTATTGAACACACACGATAAGAATTTGAAAACAAAATCTTCTGAAGTGGATAATTTGCATTCCCCTTCATATAAAGATATATGCATATAATATCATTCTGAATATTCTACAGGGAACAACTACTTTCCTGGCTATTTGCCACGTCGAACATTGGATTATATCTGTTGAATATCCAAAAAGAGAGAATGAAAAATCAAGATCTCCTGAAATTGAGAATAGACATTATCTCTCAAATCGTATCATATTGGTCTGTAATAATTACACACCCATTGAAAATATGAAATTTCAAATTGGCTGCCTGTTGAACATAATTTTGAATTTTTGGTATTGGTATTTATCTGTAGAATACAAAGAAAAAGAGCACCAAATTATTTGATAAACGAGCTAACCTATAATAAAGAAATGCTTATTCATAATACTAGACAGAACGAACTCTTTTTCATTCCACCAAGGAGTAAGAGATTGGGAGAAAATTCAATTTTTGACGATTGAAACAATTCAATGACTTGCCATCTGATGTGGAGAGTGTGTTGGATATGCCTTCATTGAAACGATCCAACTTGAATTTTTTAAGATTTAAAATTGTGTTTTGTGTACTGTAAGTTTACTGTAATTTTCATGTTAATCTCAAGGTCTTGAATCGAATGTATTGTTTGTTTTTATATTATGTCTGTTTTGTTCAGATACTTGTATCAGCTTTTTTTGCTAAATAAATAGTTATTTGTTTAACTAGGCAGCAAAGTAGTAGATTGACTGCCGAGGCTGAATTCATAGCCGAGCGTAGCGAGGCTAGGAATCCAGCTAAGGCAGTCAATCTACTTTGCTGCCGAGTTGAACATATAATTTTTTCTCCGATTGTTCATAATGATATAGGAGGATATTGTTATTGCAAATTATTACAATTCCCACAATGTCTTTATTTTTCCTGTAGTGTTCAATTAAAATGAAATTTGATAGAAATCGCAGTTGTCCATGATAATTATAGTTTGACAATTCATGAAAATTCTAACAGTTTTGCGAAAAAATATCTGAATATTCAAATTATTATAATGGACAGTGATAGCGACCTGGAAGTACTCACACGTCCAGAAATAAGGGAGGTGGAGTTGAATTTGTTGCCGGAGAAGTCTCGAATGAAATATGAAGAAAATTATAAACGATTTATGGATTATTAATTTTGCTGATACATATATATAAATCAGCAAAGTACCCACTTTGCTGCCTAGGCAGGAAAAGTAATACTTTGCTGATTGATATGTGTCAGCAAAATTAATATTTGCTGCCAATCGGAGAAAAAAGAATTATTATCAAACATATATTTATAATCTTGCTGCTCGTATATTTTCATCGAATAGTATTTTCTGATGATTGATAAGTAGGTAGTTCAATTTTTGGATGATGTGTTTTTGAAATGATTTGTAGTACTCATGTGGAGGAGAAAAAATCAATTGGAATCACATAGAAAGTTACAAACATCAATTTGTTCAAACAGAGAATAAGTTTGCCATAATAGGTTTTTTTAAAATACGATCCTGATTATTTCACATTATACCAGCGTGTCCACCAATACTTCAAAAACCGATGTAAACAAGAATGCGATCTCGCCATTATTTATAAACACTGAGGCTTCTCATTGCCGGCACGTAAGTTCGACCCCAACAATCTATTCTCTTCGTAAGAACCCCCTCGCGTCCTTTCAACCCCCATTCTCCATCTCACCCGTCCAATCATCCTCCCAACGAGTGCAAGACAAATATCCTTCCATCCACGACCTCATCCGAGATACCCTGGGAAGTAAAAACACGGGCCACCTTAATTGGACATAACCGAAAACATTAATGTCCGCACTAATTTGCTATCTGGTCCAATCTTTCTCTCTGTGTGTGTGTGTCAGTGGTGGCTCCTCAGAGGAGGCAACGGAGGCAACAGTGCTTGCCCACGCATCACACGTTGAAGTCTGCAAATCACGCGTAAAATATTCAACTTGGCAACAACTATAGGAGGCTAGACTCCTTCACAACGCGCAACCCACGCGTGCAATGCAAATGCCCGAATATGCCCGAATAGCACGTGTTCGCGTCGCGAATTGCGGACAATCCAGTGCGAGTGCATTGTTTATGTTTGTGTTAGGTTAATGGTTAGGGGCTCTATAAATTTCTGTAAAATGAGTGTTTTAAACGATTGCGATTTAGTGGAATACTTTTTGGTGAACCCATTCAGTGCTTTGTCTCATGAAGATAAATTGATTGTGAAAAACAAACGTCCGACACCGGAATTAAAAAATCTGATTGTAACAGGTAACAAACAAAATCGTTCGTTCAATTCTGTTAATTATTAGAAATATATCTGGTTGACGGGATCTGAGGTAAGGAATAAGCTATTTTGTTGGTTCTGCGTATTATTTTCAACCGATAAGTCATCATGTTGGGGGCGATTAGGATATAATGATTTGAAAAATTTGCCTCGCGGATTGGATAGACACTGTAAATCACAGGAACACATCTCTTCAAGTATTAAGGTTTACTGGTATACAGAATGTCATTAAAGCTATTGATTTGGGTGAGTAGAGAGTTGTTTTTCACAATAAATCTCATATAATTCAGCCTCCTCTGTCATGAAAGTCACGAGCCGCCACTGGTGTGTGTATGTGTATTCTTCTTCTATCTCGGTCAGGTCTAATGGTCACTTGTGGAAGACCGATGGATACTTGGGAAGGAACGTGCCCGAAGATATATAGCTTAATTGATGCAAAAGATGTCATAGCATGATTATACAGGGTGATTCATTGGGAAATGCGCATACAGTAAGGGTAGATATAGGACTCCGAGGTAGTGATTCACACGAGACCAACGAGACGAGACTTTCATAAAGTCTCGTCTTGTCTCGCCGATGAAATATGAAGTCTTGTCTCGAGTCTCGTCTCGCAGCCTCCAGTCTCGTCTTGTCTCGCGTCTCGTACGAGAGTCTCGCAAATGTATCGCAATTTCGTCATGCATAATATTGTTTCAGTCTAGTACGGGATATTTACCTTTACAAAAATAACATTATTCATTTAGAAATAAGTACCTAATAGGTACATACTTACATCATACATCTAAACAAGAGAAAAAAAAACATTTGTTCTTCAACATCGTGCAGATTCATTATTAAGGCGATTCCGATGTTTTCTTATAGTTAACGCAGCACGTGAGAATAATCTTTCCGCCCGGACTGAAGTAGCCGGTATGCTTAAGAGATCTCGTGCCATCAATCTTAGAATGGAAATTCAGAAGCATGAATTTTCCACCATTGCAATATATCTGTGTTTTTATTACACCGAGGCACAGAATAATATTTTTGAAGCTCCTGCATCCATACTCCCGTCAAAACAAATTTATTCTTTATCTTAGACTATTTAGTACAGAATGATAGATTTTCAGGTAGTCATTCAATTTGCGATCTGTCGTTATTGCAGAATTGACTTTATTTTCCGCCGCCATGAGAGATCATGGATTGTGTTTTTGAAGTACAGTTCTCAACACACCAGATGGACCACTCATAATTTGACTCTATTTCGAAGACCTGTATTTTTTTAAAAAATTGACCGATCTTCATGCGGTTTTCGATATCAGATGTGATGTTTCATCGACTTCAAAGAGAGCTAGAACAATCTGAAAAAGTCCGCAAAACAAAACTCACACAGGGTGTAAAGTGGAACCATTACACTATGGTCTACATTTCCAATGCTGCCAGAACTCGAGAAATTTTTTTCTGATCAAAAGTCAGTCATATTATGATACACTGGGACCTCATCTCGGGACATTTTCGTGATTTCTCCTTAATTGGCCATTGGAACAAAAATTCGATTTTTTTTCGAAAGTCTTGCATTTCTTGATTTTTTCCTTTAGAACTCCACTTGAGCTGACTATTGGGAAGAACTGTTCTCATGTTTTATGGAGGATGATGAAAGACGAAAAAAGCACTTTTTTGGATTATACAGGATGATAAGAAACTAGGACAAAATCTCATTTCAGTGAAAAAAAATCAAAAATGGTGACTAAAACTATGGCCCATTCGATCCAGAATATTCAGAAACGGCCTTCTCGATATCCATCATTCATATTAGACTACTAACTCGAGATGTTTTCGAAAATTCGCCTCTAAGTGAAATACAGGAGGAAATTTTTCAATTCAAACTTGTTTCCTGATATCGATGATTTTCAATATTTATTGCTCAAGTATGAGAAACAGAGAATTGTTGTTCAATATACTGAATGTTTTACAACTACGATATTACATGAGAAGTCTATCACAAAAAAATTCAATAGAAGTGAAACGCGATGGAAAATAAAATTTGTAACACTTTATATCAACTAAAACTATTCGAAAAGGGTGATAAGAAAATAGGACATTACAGGGTGAAAATTTTCAATTCAAACTTGTTTCCTGATATCGATGATTCTCATCATTTTATCAACGGATTTCCAATATTAATCGCCCAAGAATGAGACACAGAGCATTGTTGTTCAATATATTGAGTGTTCCACAACTTATCTGACAAATTACGAACTCTAGAAAACAATAATGTTAGAAGAATGTGGTGACCAGCATTATCTCCAGATCAGAATTTTATTGAACATGTGTGGAGCCGAATGAAACTTGACCTATCGAGAAGGCGAGGCACCCCAAAATAATGACAACCTTATCCAGAATGGGCGGCAATATCAATAGACTTCATCAACAACCTCATAAAATCTATGCCAAACCGATTTCATGAGGTTTTGTTGAATCGGGGAGGCCTACCAAGTACTGAAATTTAGGATATAGGACTTTCTAGTTGGATCTTCATAATGCTGAAGAATTCAATAATGTCATATTTCGCCAATAGAGCCCTTTTAGAATAGTTTTAGTGGATATAAAGTGTTACAAATTTTATTTTTCATCTCGTTTTACTTCCATAATTTTTTTTTGTGATAGACTTCTTATGTAATATCGTAGTTGTGGTTGAAATTTGTCAGATAAGTTGTAGAACACTCAGTACATTGAACAACAATACTCTGTGTCTCATACTTGGGCAATAAATATTGGAAACCATCAATATCAGGAAACAAGTTTGAATTGGAAATTTTCATCCTGTATTTCATTTAGAGGCGAATTTTCGAAAACGTCTCGAGTTAATGGTCTAATATAAATAATGGATATCGAGAAGGCCGTTTCTGAATATACTGGATCGAATGGGCCATAGTTTTAGTCACCATTTTTGATTTTTTTCACTGAAATGAGATTTTGTCCTAGTTTCTTATCATCCTGTATAATTCAAAAAAGTGCTTTTTTCGTCTTTCATTATCCTCCATAAAACATGAGAACAGTTCTTCCCAATAGTCATCTCAAGTGGAGTTCTAGAGAAAAAAATCAAGAAATGCAAGACTTTCGAAAAAAAATCGAATTTTTGTTCCAATGGCCAATTAAGGAGAAATCACGAAAACGTCCCGAGATGAGGTCCCAGTGTATCATAATATGACTGACTTTTGATCAGAAAAAAATTTCTCGAGTTCTGGCAGCATTGGAAATGTAGACCATAGTGTAATGGTTCCAATTTACACCCTGTGTGAGTTTTGTTTTGAGGACTTTTTCAGATTGTTCTAGCTCTCTTTGAAGCCGATGAAACATCACATCTGATATCGAAAACCGCATGAAGATCGGTCAATAATTTTAAAAAATACAGGTCTACGAAATAGAGTCAAATTATGAGTGGTCCATTTGGTGTGTTGAGAACTGTATTTATGAATGAAATGTTTTGTCTATCTGTGCTAAATATTCTGAATTCTTTCTGAATATGTTGTATTACGAATGAAATTCTCAAGTAGGCAGTCGGCACGCAAAAATATTTACCTGCGAGACTCTCGCACGAGACACGAGAAGTCTTGCACGAGACTCGAGATGAGACCAATAAGGCCCTCCGCACACGGGTCGATCGGCGACATGGGCGACGCGATTGCAATGACGTCACAATTTCTGCATTCGTACGATTCAAGAGACGGGAGTGTGTGTCATCCGCATATGGGTCGACGTTTTGTGTAGTCGACTCGCGTCTGATCAACTTAGATTTTTTGCTACTTCAAAGAGAAATGTTTCGCTAAAAATGAGCAGTTCCAATGGCGAGGAGGACATATTCATGTTTTTGTGGCACCGGCAGATCAGGAGAAGAAGACAACGAAGTTTATGGGTGCATCCGTACATTGCACGAAATTTTCACACTCGACTTTTTGTTACTGCAAGTGAAATACAAGAGAGTGACAAAATTATGGCATTTTATAGAATGTCGAAGGAATCATATATTGATTTAGTGGAAACTCTTGCTCCAGCCATAAATTATACTTATGGATTCAAATATGAGAGAATGTGTCAGCGCAGAAGAACACATACTAATAACATTGATGTAAGATTCATATATTTCAAAAAATCAAACAGTTCCTAAAGCTGAGAGTATAAATTGGAAACATAAGATTATATGTTCTAGTTACTGAAAGTAAAGAACTAAGGTAGGTAACACAAATATTCACAATGATTGAAAAATTGTTGAACAACTTTCTGCAAGACGCAAGATTCACTCGATCAAACTGCTTCGTTGCTAATCGCGTGAGACTGAAAACGAGGAGATCTTAAATCGTACGTTTCAAGACGACCACTAAACGACCCGTGTGCAGGATCCAGATGCTTTTCTTAGGAAGTCGAGTAGAGGGGAGAGCGTCGTACGATTCGAATCGCGTCGCCCATGCCGCCGATCGACCCGTGTGCGGAGGGCCTAAGAGTCTCGTCTCGTCTTGTCCGTGTCTCGTCTCGAGTCGTGTCTCGAAAACGAGACGAGACCATGCGAGACTCTCGAAAACGAGACTCTCGCGGGCACCACTACTCCGAGGTGCTTCTGAATTATCTACATTTCATGGGTCTATTCATTATAACCAAGATACAGGGTGATTTATTGATTTCTCCCATTTGTTCAATTATTCATAACTTATGAACTACCCTATACAATTTTTTGACATTTGGTTTGTATAGTCCTTGTCCACAGTGGTGACGATTGATATAATGAAAAAGTCTCACAACAGGTTGTACCTATATCAATATTTAAATTCCATTTACAAATTTGTAAAGAGCAAGAAAAAATAAGTGAGACTAAATACATTTGGTGTTACATTTCGAGTCAAATCTATAGGTTTCGATAATAAGTTGGAACAAAATTTAAAAAAATAATTTGTCGTCCCCAAATGGAACTTTTCCATTCTCAAAAATCATCAACTATATATTTCTTGTTTCCATAATTTTTGGATGCCGACCCAATAGGGTAACTAGAGGAAATGTCCGTATTTGGGACAAATTATCAATATCGCAATGACTAACGATTTCAAATACCCAGTATGTGTAGAAACATAAATTATCATAACATTTGTTCGAGGCAATACATTTGAAACAACAATTATAAAAATGAAGAACAATGCCCATTCCGAAAGAATCATTACTTTCCTTTAAACAAAAATATCGTTGCAACAAATCTAGATTTTGAAGGTTAATAATAACAGGATATAAAAAAATTTGAATTTTCTTTATCAATTATTTTTGTTTACTCAGAGCATGATCATTTCTTGACTCTTTTGATGTATTCTTTATAAAAATATCAAAATAAAGCAGTCTGTACGTACACTTTGGGTTTGAAATCCCGAATCGTTGGAACTTGTCAAGTTGGCTGATGTTATAGTTGAATTTTGACGTTAGGTGATGAGTTCGTACTTTGTACTTGTTTTGTGTTGAAACGTTATTCGTTGATAACAGTTGTGTCTTACTCAAAGACACACAAATTCAATACAATTTGTTGCGTTCCTCGGAATGGGCTCTGTTCAACAATTTCATAATAATTTTTGTTTCAAAAATGTATTTCAATAAACAAATGTTATGATGATTTCATGATGATATGAAGTACGTACTTCCTGGACTAGTCCGGAAAGTATCACATCGTACTTGTCACTGTAACTATGGAAATTTTGGTAGATATGGTTTTGATAAATGCAGATGATAATCACCATAGCAGCGAAATATTGGCTGACAGCTATTCGACATGAAATTAGTTGACATTCTGATTTTTGAAAGTTTGGTTGCAATTATCGCAATAAACTATCGAAAGCAGCTGCGATAATGAGTATAAAAAGGTCCATACGGAATTTCCAATGTAACAGTTAGTAGGTATAGGTATTCTGTTCAAATTTCAGTATTTGATACAAATGAGAATTGATAAATACGAAATTGTATTCTACAAGAAAATATAATATAGTGTACGCAACACGTCTGAAAACAGTTTTTTTGGACCCGCAGAATTTCGTCTACTCGTCCAAAACACAGTATTTTCCGGACTTGTTACGTAAATTACTATTATTGAACGAATATCTGCTGAAAAACTCCCTCAAATCACAAGAGTACACAAATGAACAGTTTTCTTTGCTCAGATCACTATACAAAAATCGAATAATACCCAATCATTTCAAAACAATGTATTCTCATATAATTCCACAACCGGACACTTTGGCGCTGCGATCTCAAATTCAATCGCCTATCATTCACCGTTTCCGAGATGCTAATCGTAATACGACATGAAAAATAGGGCCTGAATAAGACAGGAAATACAATCGTCTGAATTGTCTACTTATAAGAGTAATTTTATTTAAATTCTGTCTGTAGGTTAATCAAGGTCATTTTACTTGATTTTTTGGGATTTTCTCTCCTCGTTTCTATAAAATAAAAATATGCGTATTATCTAATTATATTTGTAGTGGGACAAATCAGATGATTTGCCCCAAAATGTCACTGCGTTTAACAAATTTTTCTATCAGGGAGTCTAAAAGAAAAATCCAGTAGCTTGTCAGTGACAATTTGTTTGAACATATCCTCACTGAAGATGGACAACATATGGCAGAGTGGAACAAAATCATAACCATAGGAAAGGAGGATAACAACCAAAAAAGAAAAATGAAGGACTCCGCTTGCATTCTTCTGAACGGAGACAATAGCATTGCTTCCTGTTCAGTTGATATAGATAGGACATGGTTTTCACTACTGAAAACTGAACATGAAAATGGAAGATGCAAGATCAATTATTGAAAACATCCTGTAACTCATTTGTAGACTAAAATCACTCATTTATATGCCAACATCAGTATGACACTGAAAAGTGTCAAACTATAAGCAGCACAACTTCCAAAGAGAAATATTTCGCATTTTCATGTTGAGAACGGGAGCAGATTCGGTCCCGAAACGTCCAGAGATGAGTAGAAATTAGATATTTTTCCAATATATCTATATTTCTTTCCTTCAAACATTTTTTCAAAGGCTCCCTGTTAGAGAAATTTGTAAAACGCAGTGACATTTTGGAACAAATCATCTGATTTGTCCCAATACGAATATATTGTAATAATACGCATATTTTATAGGAACGAGGAGTGAAAATTCCAAAAAATCAAGTAAAAGGATTATTTTATTGTTTTGTTTTGAGTGGGACACCTCGTATAATCTATACACTCTGACGATGTTTGCCCGAGACAAGCACACGGTCTGTGATTCCCGATCACAGTCCACATCGAACAGATTCGTGCTCTATTAATTGTTTGTCTGTGCGTTAAGAGCGTTCGATAAAGAAAAAAAGAACCGAGATCTGGTTTCATTTGTTCCTCCGTAAACACCACAAGTGGTTAGAGATATCTTCTCATCGATTCCGTCGGCTGAGAGACACTCAAAAAGGAAGTAATTCATTTCTAAAGTACACAGTATGAAGTATGAACCATGTTTACATTCGATGAAGGGGAGCAACTTTTTCTTTCAAAGGACCCTTGTTTTATTCTTCCTTAGGTTTATGAAGAGAAAATGTTCCTTCGAGTACCTACAAATCATGTTCTAATGTTCTATATGAGGCAAATGAATTGGAACAGAACAAACCGGAGTATCGCACTAGCCGGTCGCTAGATATGAAGATAATAATTGATCGCATGAAAAACATATAGATTTTCCCTCTGTATGATCGAAGGATTCCCCTAACGTCCCTGTGTATATTTCATGGGCAATTTTCTATCCAAATATATTCATGTGAAGAATTTTCTCATTTTGTGGAGAGTTTTTGATGATTTCAATTCCCTATATGTCTGTCAAATTTTTTGTCGACTCGTGAAAAACTAAAATAAAATAACTTTTTCGTCGACATCTTGAAAAAATTACATTTTACGTTCTAGTTTCTGAACGAAAAACCGACTATTTCCAAAGGCGAATACTTTTCGTTTGCAGACGCAAACTTTTCGTCCGCAAACAATTTCCGTCCGCTGCAGAGTTGCCAGCTCAACTGAATTTTCAGTAGATCTCCTGATTTGCATATTGATCTAGTGATCTACTAAAACGTTTAATAACTTATTGAAGAATATTTTGACACTTATTCATTGTTATAATGATAACCTATATTATTATTATTTCACTAAATCGGTAATAAATTCACATATGGATAAACTGATGATATGTATAAACCAACAAAAGACAATACTTCATCTGATCCAGATCAAATTCAATTTTTTATATACCTCTGTTGTAACAGTTTGCTTCTAACGTTCAGTTTCTATATTTGTTTCGTATTTTTGTTGTTCATTTTCACTATTCGTTCCTGTTTTTTATAGACTCAAATCTTACAAGTACCTATGTAACTGTATTTAGTGATATTTTTGAGTATTTTCAAATGGAGAATTAGGAATATGATATTTTTTATGAGAATGTTTGTTTCTATATGGTTGGAAATAGGTGAATTCTCTCTTCACTGAAAGTACATTATGTTTTGACGTCATAGGTTTATTACATTATCCTTTCTTGGAATTTGTATAGCATAAAATAGATCTGAATTTTTGACAACGTATTTACTGATGAAATAAAAATTGAGCTGGCAACCCTGATCCACGACAGATTTCACGTGTCGATAGGATCGTGATGGGGATATTAGTCTTTGAGGTCGACGAAAAAATTCAATTCACACCTCGGCGAAAACTATTTATTGACATATTCGATTTTTTTTGTGTCTCAACACAATAT
Organism: Phaedon cochleariae; assembly: GCA_918026855.4. NCBI lineage: Eukaryota > Metazoa > Arthropoda > Insecta > Coleoptera > Chrysomelidae > Phaedon > Phaedon cochleariae. The sequence goes on from OU896711.1 coordinate 7,244,646, forward strand.
AACCGGAACTCAGTATGCCCGACATTGTAATGTATGGCACCACCATCTCCACCAAGCCCACCATATCTATGCTCGGTATTTCTATCAGCAACACTCTTTCATGGGATAATCATGTCAGATCCATCGCAAAAGCTGCTTCACAAAAACTCGGATTCTTCTTCCGTGCGAAAAGCTACTTTATACCACAACAGCTTCTCATGATCTACAAAGCGCAGATGAGGCCTGTTCTAGAATACCTACCTCCTATCCCTATCCTCCCTAGGAACGCACGATGTTCTTTGAACATTATCGGGATTCCCTTTCGTGTGCTCCAAGCGATAAATAGAACGCACTTGTAAGAAGTTGCACTCCGCTTCGTACGTAATATGCGATATAAAACCCCTGTTATGTAACATACTATTCCTCTATATGTCCCTGTGTAATTTTCGGGAGTTCAAAGCTGAAATTAACTAAGTCAAGCACGATGAGTTCGGCCGGGATGAGTCGAGATATATAAGCGTTTTTATATCTATACAGTATTTAATTTGATCGCAATCTTTGGAGCACAAGTATAATTATTATTGTTCTTCTCAGCGAAAAATCCACGCGTGTACCCGTTTTCATCATTCTTCAAAGGAAAACATTAACATAGCGCAACGTCGGCCGTATTATCATAAATCACTTTTTTCCATTCCTCATAAAGGAAATTCAATTATTTTCTACTTCGGAATTAAAACATTATCCTACAATTCAAATTCCAAGCGATCCTGCTTCAGCCGAAAGAAAAAAACTAATTATCCTCCTTATATGAATATCCACAAAGGCAGAAATTGAATATAAAACGATTACCGCGTCAGTTTTGGTATGATATGCGGCAGATCGACCACATGCTGATTCTTGTGTTGGTACTGGTCTGCAAAGGGAGTGTCTACCAATCAGATATATCGAGAAGGAATATACACATTCACATCTACAAAGTAAGGATTGATTCCAGTGTGAAATATACTCTCTATGCTCTCTATTCTCTCTATCCTCTCTATCCTCTCTATCCTCCCTATCATCTCTATCCTCTCTATCCTCTCTATCCTCTCTATCCTCTCCATCCTCTCTATCCTCTCTATCCTCTCTATCCTCTCTATCCTCTCTATCCTCTCTTTCCTCTCTATCCTCTCTATCCTCTCTATCCTCTCTATCCTCTCTATCCTCTCTATATTCTCTATCCTCTCTATCCTCTCTATCCTCTCTATCCTCTCTATCCTCTCTATCCTCTCTATCCTCTCTATCCTTTCTATCCTCTCTATCCTCTCTATCCTCTCTATCCTCTCTATCCTCTCTATCCTCTCTATCCTCTCTATCCTCTCTATCCTCTCTATCCTCTCTATCCTCTCTATCCTCTCTATCCTCTCTATCCTCTCTATCCTCTCTATCCTCTCTATCCTCTCTATCCTCTCTATCATCTCTATCATCTCTATCCTCTCTCTCATCTCTATCCTCTTTATCCCCTCTATCCTCTCTATCCTCTTTATGCTCTATATCCTCACTATCTTTTTTATCCTCTCTTTCATCTCTATCCTCTCTATCCTCTCTATCCCCTCTATCCTCTCCGTCATCTCTATTATCTCTATCTTTCTCATACTCATGAGGTTATCAAGATGACTTTCTAAAGCAAAAAAAAATGAAGAAAATCAATTGTGATTCTGTTTTCATATCTGAATGCTCAACTCATAATAAATAAAGCCTTTGTGTATGATAGGGCATTCTCAGCTGAAGAAACCCGAACATTGATATGGTACAAGATAAATTCTATGTAAATCGAGTGCAAGTTCAAATCATCACTGGATGTTGTCTTCAGTCGAATGTTGAGATGGATCAGGTTGATTCTTGATGCTTGAAAACAATAACGAAATGCGAAGGACTGTCAGAACTGTCGAGAAATGTCCACCGCAATATAGGCCCGACTCAACGGTTTCTTAGCCACTGCCGTTTTCATGCACGTCTCGCACTCACACAATCACGTACAAATGACATAATTTACGAAGAAGTAATCACTTTGTTGTGAACGCTGCGGCCTGTCATAAGAGTAAGAGAGAATGAAAAAAAGTCCGGGGCTATAGCAGAGACGATGTTTGCTGACTATACCCGGGATAAAAATTATGAGAGACGAGAAATCAGAGAAAAATTGAATATTAGTTATTTGTTTTACTAGGCAGCAAAGTAGTATATTGACTGGAATTCAGCCAAAGCAGTCAATCCACATTTGCTGCCGTTTGAAACATATATAATTATTCCTCCAAATGTACAGCAGGATAGAAACATGATTTGTATTTTCCATCTCCAAAACTATTGTCACGATATAAGGGTTGTTTGTTGTTAAAAATGAATTAATATTTTTTACTTAGTTTTTGTATGGGAAAGGATGGTTTTAGCATGCCTATCTGTGTGCACTACCAGGAACGCCCCATCTGAAGATCAAACCGAGGCAGTCCAGTTTTAGCATGCTGGACCGTTCGCAAATCCTGGCCAGATGCCCCATATAAAAACACATTTTCACATTCAATCCTTAAAATAATGAAAACTGTCTAACTGAAATATTTGTTTGACTTCGATGAAATAAAAATAAACTAATTGAAAAAACAAAAGAACATGAGATTTTGAAATGAGAGGTTGGTTAGGAAGAACCAACCTCGGGAACGAGCCATTGGCGCCTCCACCATGTCACAATATAATGGATGGTTCATCCATCCCATTTATAAGGGGTAATGCTTGGCTTAATAGTTTGCGAGAGGTGATATTGAAATAGGCACTAATAGTTTAGGGGTATCTGGAAGTATGAGATTATATTCAAACATAACAATATTTATTATAGCATGAAACATTATGGATGAAGTGATGACAAATATGAATAAACAACAATGAATATAAAGACCTAATAACAACTTACATTATCGATACCATAACGACGAGCTCTTGTCAAGTCAAGAGTAGCCCCAGACCAGACTAACTTCGGAACCCTCACATCCAATATTTATAAAAAAAAAATATACATCATTTTATCAGAAATGCACGTTTCTCATGAGAGTTCCTTGGTCAGTTTTTATAATTCAATGTCAACGGATGATTTGATTTACTTCATGTTTATGAAACCCTCATGCTTCGAAATTACTGATATACCGTATGTTCTACTCGTGACACTATTTCAAAACACACAAGTTTTTATTTTCACGAGTTTACCTATACCTACTATCGCCTATTCGTCCCGATCACAATCTAAAGCACCCTGAATATCAGCTAGAAGTAAAATAGGAAAATAACACAAGAATCAACATAAATTCATTTTACTTCATGCACACATATTATTCATGATAGTCATTGCCAAAGATTAAAGATCAATTACCACAAACATGTCAAGGATTTGTGTGAAGCCCGTTATCAATTGCTTTGAAGTTCCCTTACTATGTGAAATGCATAATAGTATATTATGTAACAAGTGTTATAAACGTCCTTTTAGTAACGAGTAGTTTAAGCACGAGCGGAGCAAGTGTTTAATAAACGAGTGTCTAGAAGAGTTTATAAGCGCGTTACATACTATGATTTTTCGACGAACTCCGAAAATTACATTAACATACCTGCAGTTCCTGCTTACCTACAAAATAATTCGGAAGGAATGGGAATTGAGAACATAATACAAACAAATGCATGCAACCAGCGAGACACGTATAAGTGATATTGGTTATAGATGTGTCCAGTCCATTTATTACTAATCTTTGTTTCACGTTTATTGTTATGCTTAGCGCAGAATAAATAAATTATTCTTAAAGATGGATGCTTCATTTTTACACTCCTTGGAGATACGCAAGTACCAGAACATTCTCTTCGATTTCACTCTCGTCTACTTTTCGCATATATTCTTAATGAAGAATTCTGATACAAACAAATATTGTTCGATTAACTCTGATACAAAATTCGAACATTCGTTCATACAATGGACTGGCCAGACATATCTCAAGCTACTGAAGCTGTGTTTGATGAACTGCGTTGCCATGGTGATGTGTTTAAGAAATCGTGTTGCCATGGTAACGTGTTTGATATTTTGAATAAATCACAGATTGATAATCCGTGATTAATCGATCATTTAGCGTGGTACATATCCGTACGCTAAATGCCATTTTAGTTATGTGAGTAGAAAAAGTAACTTTAGCCTCATACATCTGAGCAATGTGATCGACTATTTCCAAATATCACACTGCATTGTAGGAGAAAAAGAGATTCAGGAAATTAACTTTTTTAGCATACAATATAACAGTCGAAAACCACCATTTAACAGAAAAACATCACTCTCGAGACGAATATTCCAACACCTCGAAACGAAATTGTATTCATTTCCATCCGAGTAAGCTGTCAAACCGTCATGTCAAGCTCCCTCTACAACTATGAATTTCAAAATTCCCTGCTGAATATCACGCTCTCTATACCAATGTCTGAGTTCCAATTGGAAATTACGTATTCTAAAGGATTGAAGGATATGGAATTTCTAGCACTGAAAACGCTCTTTGATTACTTCATTCAAGCCGTGTTATACTTAGTTGATTTGCATAAATTCAATAGAAAATCCTCACTGCAACATGTCCTTACCACACATCATCAAAATATTCTGATAAATTTGTATGAACAGTTTGTTGATAGAAGAAAAAAAATACACGAAATTATTTGTACCAATTACTTATGGGTACACAGAGAAAAATGAAAAAACTGAGCAGACGAACGCCGTTGTTCCATCATGAGGGAGGAGTTTTGACTTTTTTTTAAGTTCTCGTTCCCACCAGGAGGGATATCCTGTAATGTTCAGAGAACATCGTGGGAACCAAGGGAAATAAAGTAGGAATTGGTAAGACTGCCAAGGGGGGAACAATTGTTGATATTTCAGAAGAGTATCGTCCATGAAAATATCTATCAAATAGACTATAACTATCGCAAGTATCGAACCTTCCAGTTATTCCTTCTACATACTGCTCACAGTATTTCTCTTTTTCTTTTCTCTTTATATTTTCTCCTATAAGCAAAAGACTGGTGAAACACTAATCTAGAAATTGTATACAAATCAGCCATTCAACACCTGTATCTCGAGAACCGAACACTTGAAGACCGAGTGTCCCTGTCTCAGTGATTATGAAATCACGAGGGCTATCACCTGTCAAGCGTTGTCGGTCGAATTCCGCAACACCCTGTATTTTTTTCATCGCTTGGAGCGCACGAAAGGGAATCCCTATAATGTTCAAAGAACATCGTGCGTTCCTAGGAAGGATAGGGATAGGATGTAGGTATTGGAATTTTTTTGAACTTCTGGAGATTATATGTTGTTGGGAATACTTCCTCAGGCAATAAATTCCAGAGCCTAGCCGTTCTATGGATGAAGTGCTGTTCGACATCTTTCGAGGTTGACAACGAAAGGATGTGCTGACTGGGCTTGTCTAGTTCGTCTGACTGGTATTGCTAGTGAAGGGATGATAACAGAGATTTCCGAAGAACATTTCCACCGGTCTCTATTATAATACCTATACTTATATCGATCTGAAGCGCTTTACCTATACCTAGTTCCTAACCAGTATGAGATTTTTATCAAATCGTCGGAATCCAAGAAACACAAATCTCAGTATATCCTTCGTACAAACTAATTATACGGAGCGTTCAAGCGCGGAGGCAATTCCGATCGAACATAATAAGAAGCCGTATACGTGTTCATCACGATGCCATTTTTTCTCTCGCAATTCCTACGGCACTTTGTAATGTACGCTTACACCGAATGTATGAACTCCATTTAAAATGACCGCAGGTGGGCGTTGGACTACGTAAATCAATTAGCAGCTAATTCGATTGCGAAATATCTGTGGAAAAAATAAGCGTAGTGCATCAGAGCACGCAACGAACAACTTTTGATGAAAACGGTGATTCTGAGCAGCGAAAGATCAAACGGCGACAGATCAAACTTCGACAGATTTAACAGCGACAGATCAAACGTCGACAGATTAAACAGCGACTGATCAAACAGCGAAATATCGAACAGCGACAGATCAAACAGCGACTGCTCAAACAGCGACATATCGAACAGCGACTGATCAAACAGCAACAGATCAAACAGCGACATATCGAACAGCGACAGGACGAGCTATTGCGAGAGATGAAACAGCTTGACAACAACAAGAAAACTGTCGAGCTGAACATTGATAGGATCATATCAGCATATCAACAGTGGCACCTGGCACAGGGCAATGAAACAGAAGTAGAAGAAGTTGTTAATATATCATCATTCGAGTGACATGTTTTGTATACATATATGTATGGAATAACCTAACTAATCCGTGTTGAAAATTGTGAAAATAAATCACCATTTTATAGCGCCCTAGGAGCTAAGTAACATGCATCGATTTGGAAATTTGGAAATATCTCGAAAACGATCACCTCTTGCATTGTTGAGGAAGTGTACTTTCTTACTAGGGAAAGATGTGGGAATGAAGCTATTCCATGGGAAGTATCAGGAGTTTACTCTCAAATATGTTAGGGCAATTTGAAATAAATAATGACAGCGTACGCAGCGATGACTTTCCACGTCGAAAAAACCCAATTTCAACACCCTATATATCCCAAACGACGCATTTCCGGACGCAAGTTTGTATAAACTTTTTTTCTTGATATTTTCTCAGGAATACGTCACTTGAATATTCAAACGTACAGGGTGGCCCACGGTCGATGGTATACCTTAGACGTATACGGAGAACGGTACATTGGATTATCCTGAAAATTTGGTTACTTCAATAAGCGTTTGTGATCTAACGATTCAAAATATTTTCAGCGATGCAGCGTTGCCACTTTTACCAAAAAGTAGCATCATCTTATTTATTTCAAATGGAACACCCTGTATTTCAATGCGTTCTTAGATTCTTCTCGAAGAGCTGATTTCATCAATGTATCACACTTGGAGTCTAGCAGGAATTATTACAGAGATATAGGGTGTTCAAAATCGAGATTTTTCAATTTCAGGAATTTTTTGTGTCGAAACTATTCATTATCGATCAAAACGGCTCACATGTCCATGTCTTAACTTTTGATTCACTATCTACAGACATTTAATTGGAACAGATACAGGGTGATCAAAATTCTGAATCTTGGACCATCCTGTATTTTTTCCAATTAAATGTCGGTAGATAGTTGATCAAAAGTTAATATAGGGACATGTAAGCCGTTTTGACCAATGATGAATAGTTTCGACACAAAAAAATCCTAAAGTTGAAAAATCTCGATTTTGAACACCCTATATCTCTGTAATAATTCCTGCTAGACCCCAAGTGTGATGCATTGATGAAATCAGCTCTTCGAGAAGAATCTAAAAACGCAATAAAATACAGGGTGTTCCATTTGAAATAACAAAGATGATGCTACTTTTTGGTAAAAGTGGCAACGCTGCTTCGCTGAAAATATTTTGAATCGTTAGATCACAAACGCTTATTAGAGTAACCAGATTTTCAGGATAATCCGATGTACCGTTTTCCGTATACGTCTAAGGTACCATCGACCGTGGGCCACCCTGTATATTACTGAAATTATGATATATCAAGTGAAGCGTATAGGAGTTCAGTTGTCAAACAAACTAAAACAAAATTCGACTTGGCTGTCAGAAAATTAACGCTGATTAAATATCCAGCTGAAATTTTGAATACCTACAAATCCCAGGAATAGGATAGGAAGCTTGTACCCCGCCTGCATGAAGTTAGGAAGGATACTGATTTATTGCCAGTAGATATTGAAAATATACAGTATTCATCAAAATGTTTTGAAATATTCAAACCTTATGAGTATCGCACATCATACCATCAAACAATAATTTTGAAGTGGTATATCATATCGTATCGACCGCCATAGCTGAAATTGTTGTGATTGGTCAAAAAATTTGTCCTTATCACATGACAGTTACAGCTCACGTATGAGTTGTGTTGTGACATTTTTAGAATCAATAATGATCATTATTCCAAACATTCTGCCTATTTCAATAGTTGATTCCAGCCTCAATGAGATTTGTGTAGTCAACTATATTTGGTCTTAAGAATGTATCATTTTTCGTTGATTGCATACGAATGGGTATCTATGTGTGTATATTGCATAATATCATTGACACTATTGACAGTATTCTCCTACCTAGTAAAAATGTCTATGAATTCATCATTATTTGCCTAGGTTCAAAAAGTATCACTTCTCATCAGAGGAAATCCTCGAATAATGGTGAATTCTCAGATTGGTGGTGGAAAAATGAATTTGGTCCCTAACCTTATGAAGAAAGATTCCTTCCAAAAAACCAGAACAATTTGCATCGACTCACCATGCTGATGTGCCGCAATTCGAAGTATTGTCCAAAATCTCACCTGAAACAGAAAAAAGTATTCATGAATCAGAATTGATGATCTTTCATAAACAACGATCCGAAACATGAATAACAGATGAAATACATAATATCCAGATTCCACCTGTTGATTTTATCAAAATCTGACATACCGCACGACGTATGCAAAAAATATACATATCTCACTGAACATGGAACATTAAGATTCATTAGCATTGCGCTATCCCCAGGAATCTCATCGACGGTAATCTACGATTTTTTGTCCCCCTCGAACAAATTATTCCTGCCATTCCATATAATTAAACAAACGCCAATCACCGCGCCGATCTTCATGATTAAAATGCCTATCATACGTAAGCCACCCATAACCGACCAGATTTGTAGAAAACAGGAAACAAATGAAAAAAATTTGCCGGTGCAGCGGAATTCTCTAATCGCCGATTGTACATACATCAAGCTGATGCGCAAGAAGACGCGACAGAGACAGAAAAGACGCAGCAGGGAAAAAGTTACAATTTACAATACGCTAATTGCGAATGCCTCATCGAGAGTAACATTCGATATCGGCCATAACAATTACTGTATGCGGCCAGCGACCACTCGATCGAGATTGTAGTTTGTTGTAGCTCAGCGCAGGACTAGTTTTGATCCCGGCTTAATAGGTGAGTCAATCAAGCAGTTCCATGAACTCACGAGATGCACTGCGTTTTTCTAGACTGAAAAAAAATGTAATTTGATCATATACCTACCTACGAAAGCGTAGGCAGGCCACTGTTGTGTGTATTTTATGTCACTCAGACTTTTTTCTCGGAATGCTCTAGAGCTGTCGCTTCCAAACAGGCAGCATTCCATCGATGGCAGAAAAATCCAGGCCCTGAGACTAGAGCAGAATGTGTCGAGGCTTGAGGCATATGCAATGAGACAATTCGATCATCAAAGGATGCTCATAATGCCAAAATAAGATCAAAACTTGTTGAATGTTCTAATGGATCCCGTTCATTTCGGTCCTTCGCCAAAGCTGTAGAAAGAAACTTCATTTCCAGCTCGTTTCCTCCTCTAACCAAGGAAGATGGAACACTAGCCACAATTGCCCAGGAGAAAGCCAACATTTTTGCGCATTGATTCGCTGGAAATTCCAATCTGGATTCATCGGGAAAACAACCTCCAAACATAACGCCAATTGACAGTCATATACCCGAGATCACCTTTTGCCAACGTACTATAAGGAAGATTTTATTGGGTCTCAACACCAACAAAGCTTATGGCTCCGACGGAATCCCACCGATTGTTCTCAAGAAATGTACTCCCAAACTAACACCTGTTCTCTGCAAGTTGTTCAACTACTCTTACAAATTGGGGATATTCCCGTCCAACTGGAAAATTGCAAGACCCTATCTAGCAACCACAGACCGATCGCACTGCTATCTATTACTTCATATTTTATGGAAAAAGCTGTCAACATCAAGCTCATGAAACACCTGGAACATCCTGGTAATATCAACGATAGGCAATATGGCTTCCGTCACCAGAGATCAACTGGTGACCTGCTTGCTTATGTCTCACATAATTTATGGCAGCAATCTATTGAAAATTATGGTGAAACCTTAGCCGTGGCACTTGATATCTCCAAGGCTTTCGATCGAGTCTCGAACAGGTCTCTCTCCATGTAGTGGTCAACGGAGTTTCATCTGACTCTCTTATCATAAATGCTGGTGTTCCGCAAGGATCAATTCTAGCACCAACACTATTTCTACTCCATAACAACGATTTGTTGGAAGCAACTTCATGTCCCCGAGGCATATAACCTCCAGAAATTCAAGAAGAACACCAATTCATACCTTATTTCCCTTGGTTCTCACGATGTTCTCTGAACATTACAGGATATCCCTTTTCGTGGGAACCAGAACATAAAAAACAAATCCTCAATATACTCTCACATTGGACCGATATTATTTCAAATTTCACAATATATCTTCATCAGCCTAATATAAAATCAGGAACAAGTTCTGGTATTGTATTGTTCGACATATCTCAGGGTTGACAACTACAGGATTTGCTAACTGGGCCTGTCGGGTTCGTCTGACTGATATTGCTAGTGATGGATTGATAGCAGAGTTTTCTGATGAACATTTTCTGATACTACTACAGTGGTAGTTCTGCTAGCGATATCTCGTTAGGCCCGTTTGTAAGAGCCATCTGCTCTCAGGCTCAGCTGGTAATTTTTCATATTCATACAATTTCTTCTTCTTCTTCTTATCTAATGCTCACAGCAACATCAATATATTTTCCGTTCTGCTCTGTATTCTGAGTTGAAGCAAAATATAGTTTCCGGCCGAGGCTACTAAATCTAGAATTTCGAAGGGGTTTCTTGGCTTGTTGTGTTGTGTAACCCCATTAATGTATATCTCCAACAGCCACCAGCTAAATCTCACACTAACACATTACATAAATAGCTGACTCTCTCATATGAAGACCACAGGGCTAAAAATCACAATGGAATCTGTAATCAAGCAAGCACTTTCTTCACAGTTTTGAAATGGACCTTCCGAGTTTTTTCCAAGTGAATGTTTTTTCGAACGAGCATATCAGCTGACTATGCTGCGTTATTGCTATTGACTTCTGTTTATACTGAAATACGGTGGTTTGGCTATCAGATGGCGATGTCAAGTCAATTTCCACTATATTGTGACATTCCCCCTTTTTCCCCTGTGGTCTTCATATATCCTAAACCAAAGTGCTGTTGACATAATGGAGGTAGTTTCTCATCAGGTGATGATGGATGAGTCAGGAATGAAGAAAGCCAAACATCTTCGTTCTCTCAGTGTATACGATTATCGAGAAGGCGAACAAGAATTGTGTAGTCAGGATCTCACTGAATATCTCGAAACGTGCTGTATGTGATTCAAATGCGGAGCCGTGTAATTGCCCACGGAACCGGTTCTCTCCGCTTCTTTTTTCTTCTTCTACTTCTTCTTCATCTTGTCTCCGGAGGATATCGTACCAGTACTTTTTCGTATTCTTCGACTGAAGAAATGCACGTTTACAGGGTCACCTTTGATTTCGCGATAACAGGCTTTCTGTATTGTACGGCATGGACTATCTTGCTGAGATTTTTTTTCTCGTCTTTTTTGTCCTCGAAGAGAATTGATGAGACCAGTCGAGATGTCAAGTTGAATGATCTTCATTATTGTAATCGATACGACACGTTGTCGCTGAAGTGGAGTGGAGAACAACAAGTAAGACAAGACATGCAGTGATTTACAGAACCTGATTCGTGTCGTTGTATGAACCTAGATGGCAGTTGTTCAATACAGAAGCTACTGAACTCACGGCCAGACATGAAGGTGCGGGGCCCCTAGGAAATAAGTTATTGAAAGCATCTGATAACAAAGAGAATAATATCACAAATTATTGCACTGTAATTTTATGCAAAAAATAATTGATTGGTATACTCGATAAACAATGTTGAATTAATATAGAACTTCAGAAACTACCATCATATGGATCATCACTCCAGAGCTATGCTTTATTCTATCAAGATTCCTTCCAGACAGATCATACATGTATGGTAGTAGACAGAGCATGGTCTGATGCCATTCCGGCATTTTGGTACCAAAATTGTTTCTACTTCATATCAATAATCTGTTACAGTGTTCTCTTGCAGAATTACCATTTCATTCCAGGAAATTAAGAGAAGCCAGATCAACGTTGTCAATGAAGATTTTGCTAGGCGTCAGGACCCAACAACCTGGCCTGTACACGGTAAAGATTTTTGAGTTGGTTTTAAGTCCAGGTCCACATATTTTTGTGTCAATTCAGGCCCTCACCAGATTGTGTAATCATTTTATATCTAACCTTGAAATTATACTGAGACGAAATGTCTCTGAAATATGAAAAATGTTCGAGGAATCATGTACACAAATTCGACAGATTTCCAACAAAATTTGAGTTCTTGATGAAACAAATTGTATAAATTCATATTTTGACAGAATAACAGCAGTATGCCTGATATATTACCTTCATTCACGGTCGGTTTTTCCATCAGTAATAATAGATCCATCGTAAGAGCTGCTTAACAAACGGATTCAATCCCGAATAAGAAGCTACTCTACACCTCAACGCAGCTTCTTATGATCTACAATCCATCAGAATAGTTGAAACAGTAGTGGAGATTATGAGCGTCTTCATCAAAATCTTTTATACACAGAATGCCAATGATTGACGATGAGAAAAAAAATTATATGTAGTCAATGAAATGGATTTAATTGATGAACCCATGAAAAAAATCCATTACACGTTCAGGAAGAAGTGGTTCAAATTGTTAACGTTTTAATATACTGCATTGATTCCATTGATTTGAAACAGGTGCACGAATGTACTGAAGTCAAAGAAACATTTCATGGAAATTTAGAAAAAAAAATGGTGAAGAAAACTAGTACACTGTAGTTATTGAATAGGGTATATCCAGGAACTAGCGATGGAGATACTGACAATGAAGTATAATATGAAGAAACCGATGGAACGAAAGAATCTGACTGACCCAAAAAAGATTAATCTATTACACGGAAATACTCAATTCGTGTAGAATGTATAATCGACTGATCAGTTCAACTCTAGGTGCAAAATTACGAAGGTCTAAGAAACATTCCATGAGAAGTTGAAAAAAGATGGTAGAGAAAGAGAACATTAGCGATGAAGAAACTGACAATGAAGAAAATGAGGACGCTGGAGATAGTATGAACATGAAGATGCCGATGGAATGGAAGCATCTGACGGACCCAAGAAGGAAAAATCTATTACACGGTAATCCTCTTATCAAGCAGAGTTTAGTCGACTAATCAGTTCATCATTCGATGCATAATCTCGAAGGTCAGAGTAACATTCCATGAAAACCAAATGGTGAAGGAAACTGGTACACTATAGATATTGAATAGGTATTAAGGCAATAGCGATTAAGATACTGACAATGAAGAACATGATGACGCTGGAGATAGTATGAACATGAAGATGCCGATGGAATGGAAGCATCTGACGGACCCAAGACGGAAAAATCTATTACACGGAAATCCTTCAACTAAACAAAATTCAGTCGACTAATCAGTTCATCTCTCGATGCATAATCTCGAAGGTCAAACCAACATTTCATCAAAATAGAAAACCAAATGGTGAAGAAAACCATGAATATTGAATTGGTATTAAGGCAATAGGGATTAAGATACTGACAATGAAGAAAATGAGGACGATGGAGATAGTATGAACATGAAGATGCCGATGGAATGGGAGCATCCGACGAACCCAAGAAGGAAAAATCTAGTACACGGAAATCCTCTAACGGAGCAAAATTTACTCTACTTATCAGTTCATCATTCGGTGCATGATCTCGAAAGTCGAAGGAACATTTCATGAGAATTTGAAACCAAATGGTGAAGAATACTAATACACTAAAGATATTGAAAAGGATTTCAGACAATAGCGATTAAGATACTGACAATGAAGAAAATGAGGACGCTGGGGATAGTATGAACATGCAGATGCCGATGGAATGGAAACGTCTGACGGACCTAAGTAGGAAAAATCTATCACATGGGAATCCTCTAACCAAGCAAAATTTAGTTTACTAATCAGTTCATCTTTCAGTGCATAATCTAAAAGTTCAAAGCGACATTCCATTAATATTAAATACCAAATGGTGAAGAAAACTGGTACACTATAGATATTGAATAAGTATTCAGGCAATACTGACAATGAAGAGAATGAGGACGCTGGAGATAGTATGAACATGAAGATGCCGATGGAATGGAAGCATCTCACGGACACGAGAAGGAAAAATCTATTACACGGAAATCCTCTAACCAAGCAAAATTCAGTTTACTAATCAGTTCATCATTAGATGCATAATCTCGAAGATCAAAGCAACATTTCATGAAAATTAAAAACCAAATGGTGAAGAAATGCGATACATCATAGATATTGAATAGGTATTCAGGCAATAGCGATTAAGACACTGACAATGAAGAACATGATGACGCTGGAGATAGTATGAACATGAAGATGCCGATGGAATGGAAGCATCTGACGGAGATGAAAAGGAAAAATCTATCACAAGAAAATCCTCTAACCAAGCAAAATTCAGTCTCTTGAAGCTCAAAGCAACATTTCATGAAAATTAAAAACCAAATGGTGAAGGAAACTGGTACACTAAAGATATTGAATAGTTATCCAGGCAATAGCGATTGAGATACTGACAATGAAGGAGATGATGACGCTGGAGATAGTATGATCATGAAGATGCCCATGGAATGGAAGCATCTGACGGACCCAAGACGGGAAAAATCTATTACACGGAAATCCTCTAACCAAGCAAAATGTAGTCGACTAATCTGTTCAACGTTCGGTGCATAATCTCGTTACGCCGTCAGTCAGTTCTTTCGTATGCTCGTTGCTTCCATCAGAGACGTTTTCCCCATTTTTGCATGGCGAAATTGGCGTGCATAGCTCGGTATCCCCCGAGAAATGCATTTTTATCTCATTATTTCGGACTGCTCGTTAGGCATCCTGCGTTTTCTCGCTCGGGGGGATTCATTGTGCGCCTGCCGGAATTGTATCGATGACGATCCCCATTCTCCTGTTTCCCCCTCTCCACCACCTACCGACCTCGCCGATATGTGGTAACGAGGAGAATTCCCGGAAAACACCGGGAATGGTTTTTCCGCTTCGATGGGCTCCAAGGAAGAAACACATCGACGTGACGGGGTGTTTCAGAATTATTGAGTTTTTTGTCGACAATTACCTGTATGTACGGATTATCCATTCAAAAAGCCCACCCCTAAATCTATCTTGTTTTTTCAACAAAAAAAAAACGATATGCGGGATAAGAATGCCGCAATGAGGCCTTTGCAAAGGCCTGATCAAAAGTTTCACAGGGTGATTCTTGAAAATGTGACACACCATAAATTATTTTTTCAAAATGGAAGACCCTTATTCTCATTTTGTTTTTGGAACCTGTGGTTTTTATTTATAATAGAAATATATACAGAGTTATTCAATTGTATGGAACCATCCATATATCTTAGTAACCAATTGTTAGATCTTTACGAATTTTTATACATGGTAAATTGCATATGTGGCGATTCGAAAAATTATATCGCCAATGTTGTCGCACGTTTTCAGTTTTTCTGGAATTATTATTAACTTTCTTTTTTTGAACAGAACACCCTATATATTTTTTTATATCATTTGATAGATAAATCTTCAACGAGTTCACTGATATACTATATATAGTTCAATTCACAATATTCACGAAGATATCAGAAAAAAACCTGCAAATTTTCCCTGAATAATTAAAAGCTGATTAAACAAAGAGGATGGTGAGAAATGATCGGATTCGGAGATAAAGAAGAACTCAAAAAGAAGTTTCAGACCTCTGCAATACGAGTCACCCAGATCGAGAACCAATATCACGAAGTACAGTATCCAAAACTTCGAACCGATTCGAGCATACTGGGAATATAAGAAAAACAGGACGTCCGAAAGAAGAAACTACGCCTGAAAATGCATTGGATGTTGTATTTCTATCCCTATATCAACCACATACTTCTACAATCCAATTGAGCTTGGATCATGAAATAAGTCAAATGTCAGTGCTATCCATCCACGAACTGATCGAGGGCTATGCTGAAAGGAGAAATTCATTCTATGAAACGTTAATGGCGAGAGGTATCAACTTCATTAGGAATATTTTGTTTTTCGATGAAGCCACTTTCTGTCTATCTGGATTGATGAATAGGCAAAGCTGTCCATACTGGACTTTTAAGAATCCTCAATGGGCTCAAGATACCCATACTCAATTTCCTAAAGAATTGCATAATTGGGCTGGTATTATTGACAATAGAATCATTGGACCATTCTTCAATGAAGGAACGTTGAATAGCGACAGATACCTTGTATTATTACAAATAAAGTTGGTTACAAAATTTTTCCGTCGACTATATTTCTCATTTCTCCTGCAATGAAGAAAACTTGGTTCGCGAATTCATCATTCATCTGGAAACTGCTAAGAATCACCCAGTAGCCTTGTCACTGACATTAGTGACATTTGACATTTGTCGAAATGTTCAACATAGAAAATAAATTCCTTGTGTTAGAAAATAGGGATTAAAATCATGTCAGAAACTTGGAACCCGTTAACAGAAAATCTTCAATGAAATCCATATTTTCGATTTAAATGCAGATTCCGTAATTTATAGCATGAACAATGATTGCACGCGGTGTATGTTTGGTTGCCTATAAAACAATCGTACATTGATAGACAAATCGTTCATCAATAGGGGTCATTAATGAACGATTTCATATACATTAAACTTAGTTGTTAATACAAGGTCGACGGAAAAGGTGTATTATGGTGTTGCCAACGATAGCAGCGTATATAAATGATATTTCAAAGAGGATGTACACCCGGAAAATACCCCTGGAGCATCAAATTCCTCATTTCGTCGGAAATATAGCCTCTCCCTGCCAATTTTTCGGTCTGCACCTTTTCGACCTGATGCCAAATTTGCATTCGCAAACAATCTCGCAGACAAGATTCGTACCTAAATAGTCTCTCGATGCGCGAGAAGGGTGAATAACAAAAAGGGTTGCCGGCTTCGAGAGGATTTTTGTTTTGATTGCTTTCCAGAGGAAAACATAATGCGAAACGGAAGTTTATTAGCGAACATGAATCCAAATAATGAAGCGACAGGAAGAACGACACCTGCGCGAATATTTACAGAAGTTGAGATGAGCTGGACTTTTTATTATTATTAACACCCTTTTATTGGCTTCATCTGTATGTATATATGCTTGTATGTAACCGACTCCTTTGGATTGGATTTTGGCACAACCTTTTATAATATAAGGGGGAATAATTCTATCTACGAATGCAGATTTTTTTGGCTTTAATTTTTCCATAGCTGTATAGTTATCATTTATTATCAATATCATACGACTCTCTCATTACCTCGTTGTCATCAAACTCAACGTTATATGAATATTTTCTCTACGACTATCGTATTCTACATTGATTACATATAGATCAGTAATTGATGAATGAAGATGATTCCAAGACACCGTGGATCCCAACTCATTATTCAACGGCACTCGACCAATCACAGATTCAGAATTTTCAGGATCCACAGCAACTGAAAAGGTTAGACTAATGAAAAACCAGCAAGTCTACCAAACAAATTTCTCAAGAAGGCTCTGCTTCATTTTACGGGTCACGTCACGGCTTGACTTTCGCGAATGTCAGATTGACTTATAGAGTCTTGGAGGCTTGCCGTTCCATAGAAATGTACTCTATGAATATTGAAGATATTCAAGATCTTGGATCTGCATGGATGATAACTATTCCTGAGACCAAAACAAAAATTGTAAGGAGGTTCACTGTAACCGGAAAATTTTATCAATTTTGTAAAAAGTACATTGATATACGAGCAGCAAATGTTGTGATTTCCAATTTTTTCATGAATTACCAAGAAGGAAAATGTAAAAAAATTGAAATTAATGAGTTTGCAGCAATGGGAGAACAAATAGTTACATTTTGGAAGCTACCAAATCCCGAGATGTACACCAGGCATTGCTTTGCTTGTCAATGCAGGTGGAGGTATAACAGCATTGAAAAGACATGGTGGCTGGAAGAGCACATCGGTGGCTGAAGGATTTCTAGAAGATTCCATGTTGAATAAAAATAACGGCAGATTCGAATTCTTCAATGAATCGAATAATGTTCATCATCATCAAATAACAGTTCCTTCACACAAAAAAAATCAACTAGCAATATGAATAAAAATGTCAGTGTTGATTTAAATGCAACACCGACATTAAATTTCACGAATTGTGAGAATATCACAAAAATTTAGTCACTAAGTACGAGAAACATAATTTACTGACCTAATAATTATTGTGTTGTTTCATCATTGAGTTCGTTGAATATTAAAGATTCCTGTCAATTGTATTATAATATTATTAAAATTCATACATCAAGTATATTATTTTCATAAATAATAATTGGATTACATTAAATTTCTGACTAACGTATAGTCGTAGAGAGAGTATAGTCTCCTACTCGCGTATAATAGCTATTATTCTCTCGGATAATTCCGAAACTCGCCTACGGCTCCTTTCAGAATCATATCCTCGGGAATAATAGCTATCATTATACGCTCGTTGAAGAATATACTATTATATCGCTGTAGATAGACTCGAAGTATTTTCCAAAAGTATTCGCGGATTCGCTCGCTTCGACTTTGTCACCTCCATGCTCCAGTGCAGCTGCCCAAGTACTATTATTTTTGTTATTTTTTTATAAAAGTCCAGAACACCTGCGTATCTGTTTTTATTGAGTTCTCGATATTAGTTACATAATTTGAATGGCAGGTTTTAATTAGTCTTGTTAGGTTTTGCCTTTTTCTTTAAAATAGGTTCATGTAATTTTCGGATGTGTTCTTCAGTTTATTATACTGATTTTCCTTTTTCAAACTTTCCTTTGCCTCTTCACTGAACCAGACAGGAAATTCACTAGTTTTTTTATTAGACTTGGGTACTACTGTGTTGAAAATTTGGTAAATCTCAGCGTAAAAGAAATCCAGTGCGATATTGACGTTCTGTATCTCGAACAGTGGCGTCCAGTCTATATCGTTCATCATTCGCGCAAGTCTCAAAAAGTCACATTTTTAAAAGTTGTATGATCTTTCCTCCTCTCCTCCTTATGATATAAATCTATTCAAAGTTTGTATCAGGGGGTTTTCGGAATCGGAGATTATGATTCTTCCGTCAAAATTGGTAAATTCGAGATGATTAATCCAGTATGGCGGACGAGTTTTGTAATATTATGATCCGAATCTATTCAAAATTTGGATCTGGGGCTCTCGGGATCGGAGATTATGATTGTCAAGTTTTGAAAATTCAAGATGGTATCAACAAAGGGTTGGCCAGGTTTTTCTCCTCATGGAATACAACAATATCAAAATAACAAATCTTTATTCAAAGAGCTAGACACAGATAGTTTAAGGGTAGCTCAAATCACAAGACTATTTGAACATCACAGTATTTATTATAGCATGAGATATTATGGGTACTGAGGAAATATAAATGAACATCAATAAATATAAAGACCTAATAACAATGTTATTTTGATTTTCATCACGAGTCGAAAGTAGCCCCAAATCAGATAACTTCTCATAAGAGTTTCTTGATCATTATTCGGAGTGATTCGAACTTACTGATTTAGTGATTTATTGATGAACCGTTTTTTGCTCGTGAGACCACTGACACTATTGAAAGTATTGACTTTTCAGTATTGACGTAACGCAGATGTACCATCAAGATTTTCAACCAGTCAGATGTGAGCTCCACAAAAACTATTTTTTCTTCTGAATAACTTTCATCAGAAAGCTGAGTAGACTCCTACAATCAGATTTCACCAAAATAAAGCTATTTGAGTCATGAAACTTCCATAATATTGCTTCTACAGTGGAGAGGTTTTTAGGTTGGCAACTTGGAGCGAAGTAGTAAACTATTACATTTGCTGTCAATAATTGTCATCACAGATAACCTATTTTGGCTTCGATCACATCATTTTGTTATCAGAAGTATCAAGAGAACTGTAACATCAGATAACGAAGAATCACAACCGAAACCTAAATGTCCTGAATTGTACAGGAATGCTTATTACGAGTTGAATCAATGAAATATAATATAATTTTAGAAGCAAAAGCAAGAGAAGTCCCAAAGTCTATCGACCACGAAAAATTGTTCAATAAGTAGTGTAACTAGTTTCGGCCCCAGGCCATCATCAGACACAAAAATGATGTATTCACAAGTACCTAGAAGATAATTATGGAAATTTTTGAGGCTGACTCCAGCAATACATATTTAAGAGCACAATAAATCAAAACTCTAGGTCGAACTTCTCAACAATATCAGTCCTGAATTCATTATTTAATTATTCATTGTTGTGAAATTCCGCCTAGGCTTCTGATTTTTTTTGCTTCTGATATGTATTGCTGAGGTTAGTATATCGATTCTTTGACTCTTTTTTGACTCCTTAACAATGTCCATATAATTATCTTTTAGGGACTCCTGAATACTTCATTGTTGTGTCTGATGATCGCCTGTGGCCGAAACTAGTCACACTACTTATTAAACATTTTTTCGTGGTATTGCTTCTTCTTCTAGAAATCAATTGGACCACTTTCAGAAATATGAATGGTTTCTACGAGTAAATATAATATAATCAAACTAGGATTTGGCATCTGCCATTTCTATTAGCCCAACGGGAAATCGCTAGAGCTATTCTCTTCCGGCAGCGACGATTTTCAGAAGTGGGATGAGCAGGAGCGCGGCTAACAAGGTTTTTTACGGTAACCGCTCGACATTTATCGAGAATATTAACAAAGGGTTGGCCAGGTTTTTCTCTTCGTGATTGCATTTCGGAGCAAATATAATAAAATAGCGGGAGCAAGCCATGGGATTTCGACGTTATAAGCGAATATAAGTCGTTGTAAATTCGGCAGGGCCAGCTGATGCGATGGGGGAAGCGCACCTGAGGGATGGATTTTATTCGAGGGGTAGCACAGGGTGTATTCCGCATGTGTTTGTGTAGCGTATTATCGCCTATTGCAGAAACGGAATGACCGATCCCGCTGAATTTTATTAGCGAATTGGCGCTAAGGGATGGGAGGGATTCGAACCTGGATTACTGTGATCAGCTTCGATTTAGCAGCGTACCCAATGGGCACATGTACGCCGAAAGAAAAATCTCAGTTATAATCATCAAATGTTTGTTATTGTCAAATTTGTTCATGTACACATA
Organism: Phaedon cochleariae; assembly: GCA_918026855.4. Taxonomy (NCBI): domain Eukaryota; kingdom Metazoa; phylum Arthropoda; class Insecta; order Coleoptera; family Chrysomelidae; genus Phaedon; species Phaedon cochleariae. The sequence goes on from OU896711.1 coordinate 7,265,867, forward strand.
TTCCTACTGATATTTGAAGAGGCTTATTCATTGGAATCACCAATAATTAATTATCTTATTCATTAATAATAGAGGATTTGTTACTGCAGATTTTATTTCATCTTGAACACATTTCTTTGATAATAAACAATTCATTTATTACGCTAATCATTGTGCAATGTTGAAAAATAAGATCAATTGAAGGGCTTAATGTGAAACGTTGACATGCCTCAGAAAAGTGAGATATCTGACTTGAATGTTGAAAAATATATTTAAAATTCAATCACAAATTTGATATTTTTAGTCTTATACAGGTCGATGCGTCATGTTCTATGGGTTCAAAGTTAACAAAAATATCGAAAAAATTACTTGGAAATTGACAGAAAGGCTTTTCCTGAAAAAAAAGTGGCTTGTCACATCATTTCATTGGAAATAATTACCCACAATCAATCTTACATACTATTGCCCTAAATTTCGTCGAATTTTTTTTGTGACAAGCCACATTTAAAAAAATTATGCTGCTCTATTTTCGCATCATTTGACTAACTTCTATAGATTTTACAATGTACAGGGTGATTCACCATAAATGTCCCCCCCCTCTAGCTCAGATATTTTTGAACCGATTGCAAGATTTTGAATTTCATCTGAAATGATTTTCGATAGAGTTTTTTACCGCTACATCAGAAAATACAAGGTGCTCGAAACAAACGATCTACAGGGTACTTCTTGATTTTTTTAAATGAAACACCCTCTTTTTCATTGTATTTCTAGAATCTTCCTGAAGAGCTGATTGCATCAATGCATCACACTTGGGGTCTAGCGAAAATGATTACAGAGATATAGGGTGTTCAAAATCGAGATTTTTCACCTTAAGTTTTTTTTGTGACGAAACTATTCAATATCGGTCAAAACGACTTCCATGTCAATGTCTTAACTTCTGATTTACTATCTAGTGACATTTGATAATTGGAACAGATACAGGGTGATCAGAATTCTGAATCTTGAACCACACTGTATATGTTCCAATCAAATGTCAGTAGATAGTAAATTGAAAGTTGAGATGGGGACATCTAAGCCGTTCTGACCAATGATGAATAGTTTCGACACAAAAAAATCCTCAAGTTGAAAAATCTCGATTTTGAACACCCTATATATATCTTTGTAATATTTCCCGCTAGAAATCAGCTCTTCAGGGAGAATCTGAAAATTCAATGAAATACAGGGTGTTCTATTCGAAAAAATCAAGTAGTACTCTGTAGATCGTTTGTTCCGAGCACCCTGTATTTTCTGATGCAACAGGAAAAAAGTTTCTGAAAAATCATTTTACATTTCTCAAATTTTCAAATCGGTTCAAAAATAAGTGAGCTAGAGGGGGTGAAATTCATGGTGAATCACCCTGTACATAGTTAGGATCATGGTCACTCTCATTGAATGTCGACTCAACCTCTCTATTTCTCTTGACAGGATTTCAGCTCTTGTGTGGCTTGTCATTGTTTCACATTTAGCTCTTCAATTGATAATTAAAATCTGATTTGATGAATATCAAAAATTATATGGTATATCTGTTTTTATTCAACTGTCAATGAAGCATTTGTTCATTTTGAATCTGCATATACTCCAAACTAACGAACCTTATTTCCGTTTAGTCTTTATTTGGTAATTATTAGGAAACTGTCTGCTACTAAGGCCAAGATGTTTCAATTTTCTTTCGAAAGTGTGATGGGTTTATTATTTCGATGGTTCTGGTGAAACTTCCATTCAGCATCTCATATTACGCCAAAATGGCAGAGGACAGTGATGCATTTATCACAAGACTCAATTTCTTTCTGAAAAATGTGATGCTGATCAAACAATATTATACGATATTTCAACGTTCACCGAACGTTTATTATTTGAATGGGTTAAGGAACGTTACTCGTTGATTTTTCATCGTTGTCAATTATTTGGTTATGACTATAACGTTCCAATTACATCTTCTATGGTTTGGAACAAGGAGGATATACAAGGTGGTACAACAGCTCCCTCATAGAAAAATTCAGAAAACTTTCAGGACGTTGACCTACTCGATAATGTCGAATTTTAATACTTCACGAAATGAATACTGGAATCACGTAATCTTGCGAGATATTCATTTACTTTTATCTAACATTCATTTGAAATTTACAACGCCACCTTAAAAAAAAATTGATCTGTTAAATAGCTATCTGTCTCACTGCCAAATATAGAATCAGAATGAATTTCACTTATATCGGCGACATCTATCTTCATTTAAACCTATTATATATAGTTTTTTATATGGTTTCACTCGGTTTGGAAGGAAAAAAAAACAATCTAAGAGTGGTTTCACCATAAATTATTCCCCTTCTCGAAAATTCACGAAGACTCAGAATCAGCTCACGCAATAATGTCAAGAATTATAACAATGACACCAAGACCAAGAAACCGAATATAATCTCGGTAACTTGAGGAAAGACCGAGCGAAATTTATTGGTAACAAATGTATAATTCAAGTTCAGTATTCAAGGAATTTTCTCATTGGTATTCTCTGCATATTTTAATAAAGCTTGTAGTGAGTAACTTTCACCCCTTTGGCCCACCCCTTTGGCAAAACGAGAATTAGACAGCGCATCGGCAACGGAGCTCTTCTTTATCGACTGGATTAGACCAAGCTTAATTGCTGTCCTACCGAGGAGTATATTACAGCAACAGAATAGAAAGCATCTGCTTGTGTTCGTTATTTTTTTTATTTTCCGCCTTGCGCTGAATTAAAATATTCCCGAGGGGATGCTTTTCTCAGAGAGGGGTGTTAAGGAAAAAATAATTAGAAACTCTCTAGAGATCCTACGTTAATTTTATCTAATACTATGAAATTACTTTAGAATATTTAAGGAGATAATCCTGACAAATATGGATGAACTTCAAAATCAGCCGATAAAATAATTATACTCATTTTAGACAAATTAAAATATAACGGAAAAAATGTAAACCTGATTCGGAAAAATCTATTCGGTTCAATCAACTTGTCAAAAATACTTCGACTAGGTGAAGCGAAGAAATTGTGATGTTCTATTCAATCTGGTATACAAATAACCCACACTCAGGATAATACTATACAGGGTGATTCAGGTTTAAAGGTACAAAATGAAATGAGTGATAGATCTCGCATTATATTTTGATAAAAAAAGCTTGTATAAATATGAGTCCGATCTCGATCAGTAACGGAGCTACATCAAGGGGTCAAAGTTCGATAATTTTTTTCTATTAATTGACATATCTCGCTCACTCCCGAAGATATCAATTTGAAATTCGGTGCGGTCAGTACACACTGAAAGATCATCATTTGAAGCGTTCTGAAGATTCATGTAATCTACATGGTGATACCTTTTTGTGGGTAGAGGCTTCTTTATTACCCTCGAATTCATTAGTAGTACGCCTCTCCCAGTTACTAATTAGGGAGGATCATTCAATTTAAAGGCTTTTATCGCATCTCAACTTTTTTCGAGAGATGAACCGTTATCGAGATAAATATTACAGATCCGTTCTATAACATGTCAATTTTAGCTACTATGATACAATTAATGCAATAAAATGTACTAACATTGCAATATTTTTGAGCAAGTGATCAAATTGAATCATTAGCGGAAGGTAGGAGATTAGATTGCTTTTAACCGACCAATCCAACGGTGCGAAAATATCGTGTTAAGCCACTGGTTAAGCCCCATGTCCTATTGTATCCATATTTCTTGTCCAATATCTTTCTCAATATCATTAAAAGGAGTTCAAGAAATAATATAGCATCAAACCTGTCGGGATGAATGTACTGTCCACAAAGGACATTAGGTAATAATTAAATTACTTACCACCATATACATCTAGTAAATGTGGCTTTATCAGTCTCCTAGACAAATAGGTGAATGATATTGAGAAAGATATTGAATAAGAAATATGGATACAACAGGATATGGGGCTGAACAAGTGGCTTTATAAAGTTACAAATTTCACCTTATTTTCCGCCTATCTTCTGGATCGCCCTTATTTTTTCATCATTGGACAATTTATACATATATCACAATGTACGACACATTCTTTTTCTATTATATGAGTCAGCTAGGAACATGATTTTCTTGTGATTTATCCATATTCAGTGAAAAGAAGGAAGAATATCATTTAAAATCTCATCTGGTATGCTTGTTCACTAAATATAAAAAACTCGCCATAAAAATCATATTTCCTATTGAATTTTCAATATAAAAATGTGTCATTGAAGTGCATCATGAGTTCATGAAGTCTAAAATGACAAAATAAAAAAAAAATCATCTGTAAATGCATCCAACACAAGTGGAAAAGAAGGCGAAATTTCGAACTTTTTTTTCAAATATCTCGATAATAATCTCAGACAAAAATACGTGAGTAACCACAAAGAATTTTCGAAAAAAAAAATATATCGCATGATGAATGCATTTTTACCAAAAATCTAAACAGTGCTTCAAATGAATATCTTCTAGTAACTACTTACCACATCTTATCTAATCTTCAGGAGTGAGCGGAATTTTCCAATTTGAAAGAAAAATTAAACTTCGACCCCCTGTAGCTCCACAACTGATCGAGATCGGACTCATTTTTATAGAAACTTTCTTCATTGAAATTATGAAATCTATCACCCATTCTAATTTCTACCTCAAAACCTGAATCACCCTGTATGAACAGGGCCCAGAGTGTCAACAGACAATTTTCATTTAATCGTCCTTTCACGGCACAACGGTGCATTTTCGTATCTTGGTCTATCATTGTATATTTCCGAGTAAATATAAAAAAAATTGTCTGTGCCAATATCACTATCCAAATCGAACATTCAATTTCTTGAAATGGTGAGCAGTTTGGAAAAACAGGTTTAGTGAAAAATATGAACAGGAAAACGTATAATAACCCCGACATGAATTTTCCTGACCTTGACATGCAGAATGGTGTGTACTGCCTCTTCAACCCTCGCGAAATTTCCTCTTCCCAAAGTGTTTCCGGTCAGCCTATAGTTCCCCACTGCACTCAATTTCCTCCTGCTAGCTGGAAGAGTCATGGCACTATATCGAAGAATTGGCACATATACCGCACTAGGGCGCGACTGTCCCCCAAATTTTCAGATTAACGGAAAAGATAAAACACTAGAGTGCATTTTGCGATTGAAACGAGGAAAACCTGTCGAAGGCCGAGCGAACTTTTCACAACTGACATTAGGAGACGTGACGTTTAGACATGTGGTTCAAACAGAATGTCACAGATTCATGGTACATCAGAAAAGGACCCCGCACCATTTACATTGAAATCTAGTCTACGGTGAAATTTTGTGAAAATCTAGGATCGGATAGATCAAATCATGCAGAACAAGAAATGTCCTTTGGTCCAAGGTCCGTTATGCCCGTTAAAAAAAGTTATAAGCTCTTCATGCCAAGATATTTTTGAGTTGTCAGATGATGGTCATTCATGTTATGTCAGTAAATTCATTGAGCAAAAGCGTATTACTTTGTTCAAATACGTTGCAAGTCTCGACCGGGGACTATATGAGTGGCCTTTCCATATAACGTAAACCACCAATCAATGGTCGCAAGATTATACCATCAACGTTGACATGTTCCCTACAAGATTAGGTAATTTTTTACTTAGAGGGCATTGTCGAATTTTTTCAAAATTTTTGCCAGTACTTACGTATTTTGGGGTGTAGAATACGAATCTGAAAACCAAAAAGCTGGGAAACCAATACTTTTCGAGATATTTGCAAAATAAGTCATTTTGTTCATCATTTTTCAGCGTCTTTTAGCAACATTCCTCAAGCGGTATAATTCTCTATCTTCTTTCTTTCGTTGTTGATTGATGAATTATGTATTTCTCAATTCATTTTATTTGGGTATTTTAACAATGAAAGCATTTCATTTGCTATTTACCTTGTTAATTTTATGTATGTGTTTTTTTATGATTAAAAGATGCATCAAACGTGAACGTGACACTTGACAGACATGATAAATTGACAGACAATAACAAGCAATGTTGCCAGATCTTGTTTTTTCCCGTAATAGGAATAGAAAACAATATAGGGAGGGTATTCCAACCATATTCTTTCCAATGTGTGTTTGAAAAATGAGATCTACTTAACCCGAACAAACTAACCTAACTATAGAGCTCGGATTACGATAGACGTTGCGGTTACGATAGAACCGCGGTTACTATAGAGCTCGGATAACGTAACCGCAGCGTCTATCGGAACCGCAGCGTTTATCGCAACCGCAGCGTTTATCGTAACCGCAGCGTCTATCGTAACCGCAACGTCTATCGTAATCCGAGCTCTATAGTTAGGTTAGTTTGTTCGGGTTAAGTAGATCTCATTTTTCAAACACACATTGGAAAGAATATGGTTGGAATACCCTCCCTATATTGTTTTCTATTCCATTCAATGAAAGAATTTTCAATTTTTTTAATCACACTAAAACTATGTATAGAAATTAAATTTAAATTAATTTAACTTAATTTATTTCATGTTTATTTCTGAGAATCGTCTAGAAAGAAAATAAGCGTTAAACGGACGAGCTATGGCAACATTGCCATCATCTTTCTTTGTTGTTTGTTGATCAAACAATTGACATTGATTTTTTTGGTGCTGTTAGCTGTCATAGTTGTTATTTTTTTGTGAATAGGTGCTAGGAAAATAACTAACAGTATTAAGTTTTTGCAATATCCATTAATTTTTCAAAGAAAATACCCTAAATTTGGTAATTTATTTCCCATTAACATATGCACGGAGTGCGTATACACCAGACATGCCAGTACCTATTGCCAGTGATGAGCCGCCAAACAACAGCAAAACAGTGATGATAAAGATTTTGTTTTGCAAATATCTCGAAAAGTATTGGTTTCCCAGCTTTTTGGTTTTCAGATTCGTATTCTACACCCCAAAATACGTAAGTACTGGCAAAAATTTTGAAAAAATTCGACAATGCCCTCTAAGTAAAAAATTACCCAAGATTAGGCATTTTCGGGGATAAAAATATTATTAACAATATATACATTGACTCTAGCAACTAATGATAGGTGAAGTGAATTATTATTTGCGCCACAATATATGCACAATCTTGCATGGATGGGAAAGACAACATTCAGGTTCATATAATGAACGTTCTTTACAGTTCAGGAATAAAGAGTACGATCGGTTAGGGGTATATCTTTCCTTCCTAGAACCTGTCGACGATGTATTGCGATTGCTTGCTGCCCAACATTTTGATCTCGATCGATGCGTGCCATAGCCTTAATATTGCCTCCGCTATCGCATATTAAAAGCAACGAAACCTATTCTGTAAACCATCTTATATGTATTTGAACAAGTTAATACGCTTTTGCTCAATGACTATTACTCACATAACATGAATGAGCATTATCTGAGAACTCAAAAATATCATATTAGCCAAAACCATACTACACACAAGATGTGCTGTTCTAGTAGAGGTTATCTCGTTTGGCTTCAAGAGCTTATAACTTCCTTTTGATGCAGAATTTTTGAGTTAGGTGGCAAAAATCTTCTTGTTCTAAATCACATTTCTATCAAATTGACCAAACTGGAAAAAGGAGCGAGTACAACCGAATGATTAGTTTGAAAGTTCGTTATGCCGGTACCAATTCTATTATTGTGGAAATTTTGCTTTCTTTAGGGTTCCATGAGCAAACTCTGAATTCATTTTCTGGAATGAATAAACGTTATTTGACTTGGGAACTGGCTAGTCAATGAAACTCCAGAACTTTCTGATTCCTTCTCTGGTGAACATGATCTCCTCCGACTCATTCAATTTGAACTCATAGATTTGATTTATCATAGATTTTATCTTCTTTCTATACTCTATCTGAGCCTGCTGTCCATGTTTTATAGATCTGTCAGTCACTGTGTGTCAAATTGTATTATAATTAACCAGAATTTATAAGGCCAAAGCGTCTAATCAGCCCACTATGGGCTTAGTGATAATCATCATGAAGTGATTACAGATGTACATTACGTGGCAATCTTCATGTTGAAAATCACAGTTGTATTAAATTGAAAGGAGTCTTCTCGAAGGAATGGTTTCAAAGTTTGTAATGCTACTACTAATTCTATCATTGTAGAAATTTTGCTTTCTTTCGGGTCCCATGAGAAATAATTTTCTTCGACTTGAAAATGATATATGATAATTATAACCCAACCCCAACAGACTTCAGCTAAGAATTCCTGAGATACTCAGCAGCATTCTGGAATGGAATGAAAATTTTTTGGCTTGGGAATTGGCTAGTCAACAAAACTTTAGAACTTCCTAGTCCCTTTTCTGGTGAACATGATCTTCTCCGACTTGAACATGGTATACAGGGATTAATATTTATAATCACCTACCGGAAGTATTGAAAGCACTATCTATGAATAAATTCAAGGTCGAGTTGAAAAAATTATTACACCAACATAGTTTCTATAACCTGGATGAATTTTTCAATACCATTTTCTAATATTACCATGCATATACTATAATCATGTCTGTAACATTGGTTTTATGATATCTAGCTTTTTCAGTCATCTTTTCTTCACATAGATAACTTATATTGCATGCGACTTGTCTAGCCATTTTCCCTAAGCTCTATGCGATAAAAATACACCGAGATATAATGTCATTGTTATACTTCTTAATATTATGTGTCTGTATAGGTATACCTGTTATCTGCAGATATATTACAAATCTGTATCTTTTGGGAAATAAAAAATCTATCTATCTATCTATCTATCTATCTATCTATCTATCTATCTATCTATCTATCTATCTATCTATCTATCTATCTATCTATCTATCTATCTATCTATCTATCTATCTATCTATCTATCTATCTATTTCACGAATCTGCGGCAGATATTTTGTCTGCCTTCGGTAGCTATCGTCTCATCTTGTATAGCAACACTGGCGAAAGCACTCAAAGCAGTGTTGTCAACTAAACGTTATTTTCGTATATCCTAGAAAACTCTGATTTGAATACAATATAATTATAGGTTAATGAATGAATACGTGTACCTGGAGCAGAGATTACTCAATTCTAGAAGATAGTTCACTAACTGGAATCCGTCTCATAGTTTATCTTCTGTAGTCTATGTCTGGAGATCAGAATGATGTCTCTCAGGAAGGGTTAGTTTGTTTCTACTGCCTGCCCAGATGGTACTACTCACCTCTGTAGTTTCATTACACCGCATTTCTTTCTTCCTTTACCGACAAACTCGTGACAAACGCGTGACCTTTGGGGTTCAGTGACCTTCACCACCTCCGGGCAGCACCCGGATTCACAGGAAAGCTCAGACGGCTTGATCCAAGTGGACAAAGAGAAGGAGACCGTTTAGACGAACAGTAGTGACCATAATGTCTTTCAGAGATATATGATAGCAACATGATAGTCGATGTTTCCTGGCACCCAACCTGAAACAACACGGAAGTTTGAGAAATCAGAAGTGGGATGATCCATCAAACAAATCAGAAGTGGGATAATCCATTAAACAAATCAGAAGTGGGATGAACGAGTGGAGGTAGGTATTTGCGTAATCCTGGCGTAACTCAGGAAGTTTCAAGTCGTCGATATTATCTTGTCAGTCTTTGTGTCGTAAAACCGGATGGAATTAATCCGTTTCGTCCGCCATTTTTGCCTCTAAGAAAAACCGTGTAATGGTCGCGATGTCCATGGAATTCATAATAGACGAAGGCACTCTCCAGTAAACACGGCAATAACTTGGTAGTATCTGCTCTAAGGTTGTAAATAGTTAGCCCTGGCCTCGAGTTCTCGCGATACCCCACGGCATTGGGTATAACCTTGCCAGAATCACGGAAAATACTGGCAAAAACTATGTTTCATGAAAGTTTATTAGATTGGCTATTTGTATGGATATCACATTACTTGAGTGGGTATAACGTGGGAAGTAACACACCAAAAGGACCAGAGAGATTCGAAATGAAAACTTATATATCATCATTTATATGTAATAACGTATCAATCTTCAGAAATAGATCTCATAATCATGGAATAAGGAAAGAAACTGTTTTACATGGATATCTGATGAGCCATGAATGAATAAATCTCAACAATGACAATTCCCTTCCCTTTTGTCATGAACTCAAAGCCAACAATTTGATGGCCTACCAGAAATGAAAGGTACACTAATTAAGTACTTCTTCTTTTCGTCATTCCACTTTGGGAGTAAAAAAGCTAAACTGACCAAGTTGAACCATAACTGAAGTTTTTTGTTATAAGGAATCGTAACTTTTTCTGGAGATGATTGGTTATAATTGTGCATGAAAATCATTGATAATATTGCAAGAAAACGTCTCATTTAAAAATTGCAAGTTTATTTTCATATTTTGGCGAATGCGCCAGAGTCCGAAGGAATGCAAAATTATCTGGTAATTTTTATGCAGAAATGTAATTCATTGGAAGATTTCACGAATAAGGAAAAATCTCTAAAAAGTGTTGTTTTTTCTGGAAAATATCATGAAGTGTGAAAGACTATAAAAAATGTGCTATAAGACATTTAGATTGTATGAAGCAGTAACCATAACGCGAATTTTTTTAAACTTCTGTGAGCGAGCCTATATCTGACATTTATTTCGCTCTGCAGTGCAATTACCGCTGTAGTTTTTTGATAATTGCATTGCTCCTATGAGATATTCTATATATGGGAGAAATATTCGAGAATACATGCCCTAGTCTTCGGGAATTCAAGTACATAGTACTAGTACATAGACTAGTTTCATTTCCTCTGAGCAAACAAAGATTCGATTGAAAGAAGTGTTGTTTATAAAGTGGCTGGCGTCAATGGTTATGATATCGAAAAAGTAATTGAATTAATACGTAGACATAAATTTTAGTTAATAGTTCGGAATTCTGCGACTTTTCCAGCAGATGAAAACAATTCGAGAAGAATCCCAATCCCGTTCAATTTTGAGTACACAAGAGGACTTGATAAGGTTTTCAAAGACTTAGTTGATCAGTCTGGGTCAAAGTTAGGAAATTTATTAGGTGATTCAAGAGATAAGGTGGACCCACTTGAAGAGTCAGGAATATCTATACGAAATTAGTTGTAATGATTGTGATAAAACATATTTAGGCCAAACCAGGCGCCCCATTAACAATTATCAATAATCATTTCACATTCAAATATGTCGTTGGGCTAACATTTCGTTCAACACAATTTTCGATTCGTCCAATTTTCGATTCGTCCAATTTTCGGTCCACCCAATTTTCGATTCACCCAATTCCCGATTTTTGAAAAATGAATATACATTCTAGGATGAGGGTCCATTTGAACGAGTTGAGTGAGATTATTTAAACAAAGGGGTCTCATTTGTTCTTTCAAGTAAATTTTCGAGAAATATACTTTATAGGATGGTTCATTTAGACAGATTGAAGTTTGTTTTCAAAAAGAAATCTCTCATGTTCTGTCAAATAATTAAGTATGCGAAAAATATACTTTCTAGTGAGAACGTTCATTTAGGCCGAATTAGGTGGGTTAAGTTAGGTTAGGTAGTTTGGAAAAGGTGGTCTCCTACCTTATGCACAAAATAATATTTTCCTTCCTTATATTACGTCAAAATTTGGTCGATCAAAATTTGGGTCAATCGAAATTTGGGTGAATCGAATTAGGGGCGACTCGAAAATTGGGCGAATCGAAAATTGGGTAAATCGAAAATTGGGCGAATCAAAAATTGGGTCAATCGAAAATTGACAATATCGAAATATGTACCATACATACACATATTATGTGTATACAACAATTGAAATATTCAATCATGATAAACCCAGAATGATCCTTTATTCAGATTTGGCAACAACGCATCGATGGGGTATATTCGGAGATGGTGGGAGAATCGAAAATTGGGTGAATCGAAAATTGGGCGGATCGAAAATTGGGCCAATCGTAAATTGGGTGAATCGAAAATTGGGCTAAACGCAACCTACCCAATCATTTAGCGTGGTACATATCCGTATGCTGAATGCCATTTTAGTAAGAAGTTTTTTTTATGTTCTGGTTCCCACGAAAAGGGATATCCTGTAATGTTCAGAAAACATCGTGGGAACCAAGGGAAATAAAGTAGGAATTGGTGTTCTTCTTGAATTTCTGGAGGTTATATGCCCCGGGGAACACCTCCCTTGGCAATGTATTCCAGAGCCTCGCTGTTCGTTGGATGAACGAATCTTTGGAAAGAAATGTTCTGCAGGTCTCCAAAGTGATCACGAAGGAGTGCGAAGCCTCAACTCGACGGGTTAATCTCACGGGGACTGCCAAGGGAGGAACAATTATTGATATTTCAGAAGAGCACCGTCCATGAAAATATCTTTAAAATAGAGCTAGATCGCCAACTTTCCTACGGTGAGTTTGTGAGCGATGCATCACCCACGAGACGAATTGCCCTTTTTTGGACAGAATCCAACAGTTCAGGGTATGTTTGGGGTGCTGCACTCCAAATATGGAAACAGTGTCCCAGGACAGGTCGGATCTGTGCCTTATAGATCATAAGCAGCTGACTGGAAAATAATTCACCTCAGTGGTTACCTATACGGGTTAAACCTTATATGCGGAGAGATCCGTGTTCGGGCCGAACTGAATATAGCGAGCGTCTACCACTTTTCCCCCTTCTAAACCCCCCATTTCTCCCTGTCGACGAGTGACCCGCATCTGCATGCCCTTAATCGAGCCAGGGCCGATTTATGGGCCCATAAAAGTGATTTTGCTCGGGCCGCTCGCGCGAGACCGAGACTTCATTACTGCCGGTCGAGATGCATGGGCCGCCGCGACTTATTGGCCGCATTTATATCTATTTCCGACTGCTTTTCCGCAGGATAAACCTGATGGGAGGAGATCCTCCGGATTTATCGAGAATCGGTGACGATTGGTCTTCTCCAACGGAGGATTTGCCTAATGGAATTGTTATTTACTTCCGGGAAATGAGGTTTTCCCACGTAGCGCAGAATATGCATTGACTCTGAGGATCCTTCACAGTGTGCTGTGAAAATATCCCAGATCAACACGCTTGGAAGGGACACATATACGCACCACATTCTTCGAAATGATCATCAGGGCAACGCCCTAGCTTCTCAGGTAAGGCACTAGCCGTTCGATATCTATTTTCCTCCACTCCCTACAAGCGACTGATCAGCTCCCCCACCCCCTTGGGTAACCTCAGTGAGATCACCTATATAAAGGGCTTGGCCCCAGGAGATAGACCTCTGAGACTAACACTTCCCTTCACAAATACACTCACATACTCTGGCGAAAACCAGCCACAGGCTCTGAGTCCTAACAAGATGTCCTGCTTTCTTGAATATAAGATGTAATTTTGTGTTGTAATGTAATATGTGTTTGCAATAAAAGACTTTCATACGTTCGATATCTGAAGTGAACCATTGTCGAGCGCGGTTAGTACTTGTACATCTGTAGCGGATTAGCTACAGCTACGATATCGTTAAGCCGGCGGTCCCGAGACCATGGATGTTGGACTTGTTGAAGATCCCTACCTCTGGTTGGAACACCAGAGGAATCGGCAAATTCTCCGGTTGGGGGTAGTGTGCTCACCGGCATCGGTGATTACCCCCAGTAGCAGAAAAAGATCGACCTTGAAGAAACAAGGCAGAAGTAGACGAAATGAGCATCACCTTCAAGACCCTGGTTCAACTAAAAATGTTCTCAAGCTTTCGCCCTGAAGCAAAACAGCCTACCATCGTTGGCGCAAAAACCCTAGCCTCGCGACAGGAGCAGAATATGTTGGAGTCAGGAATAACTGCAACTGTGCAAAAATCAGACAGCTTCATTTCTCATAATAAGTGGAAGATCCATTAGAACTTTGCATAAAAGAAATTTGAGATTTTTTCGCTCCACAAAAATATTGGTCATCAAGTAGAGGAATATTGTGATCATTTCACAAAACATTCTTGAATATCAGGGAGATGACCGTTTCTTGCACCATACACATAAAATTGAACGAATCAAGCCAAATGTTCAATTATTGTGACATGAAAACGATCAAAAAACAAGGTTTGAATAAATATAACTGCAAAAATCAGACTTGGACCTGGGATATCAGATGAATCGAAATCACTACCAGAGTCTGCGAATGGATCCTTCCCGCTACTTGAAGAATCACTGTTCATGACGACGTTTTTGTTGAGTTTGTCTTTCAACTTATTAGTTACCTACTCAAAGATGCACTGATAGTAAACTAACGTATAGCAAACACATGCAGCACGCTTCAATACGTGATGCCAGGTTTTGGCTTATGTTGCCATTCAATAATTAGCAAGTAACGGTCATTACTGATTCTTGCACCCGAGCGCTGTCCTGTTAACTCCCATTTTGCATGTACAGTGGTGCTCAAATTAAAAGTAACGACTCTTGGTCGAATTGAAATATTTTTGTCTATGCACATGTACTATTCATTGCCTAGGAACGAACCGTTTCCCTCATTAGCATTTTATGACCTGGTTCGCGCTGTAAAGGTATTAGAGGGTATACCCAGCGGTATACCTAGAGGTGTTATAATAATAATTATTCGAACGTGAAAAATAACAATGACAGAGTTCTTCTTTGGCAACTACAATGAAATAAATAGGAATTTATCTGGACTGCTTCACTTTGATTCAGTTTTGTTGAGAACGATATAATATAATTAATTATAACTAGAATCCAATCTTGGAATGAAGGGATTTAATTTCAAACTATACAGGGTGTGATTAATTTATGGCTAAAAATATAGGACATGGTTCCTCAGCTCATTTTGAGAAGAAAAGTTGATATGAACATATGCCCTAAACCTCCCAACTTCCGAGCTATAGGGTGTTGGAATTTTTATGAAAATAAGCATTTTCTTATGATAACTTCGACATACTATTCTAGATATTCTCATGAAATTTGACATGCACCAACTGAAACAATGTGGTGTAGTTTGTAGGTAAGATGATTTTTTGTCTAATTTTTATTGAAGTGAAGTCGTTGATTGAATTTGCCAAAATGGTTTCATCATTTTCAAATATGTAACTCAAATTATTGCAAAAGGAATGGGAATTGCATTTATTTTTTAGAAAAATCTCCAGTATCTACATCCCATACGGACACGAACTGACCATCAGTGCTTAGTAGGTGCATGTCAAATTTTATGAGAATATCTAGAACAGTATCAAAGTTACTATAAGACATTTTTTTTCTTAAAATTTCAACACCCTATTGCTTTAAAGTTAAGAGGTTCAGGGCATATATTATGTTCATAATATGAACTTTTCTCAAAATGTCTACATCCTATATTTCTAACCATCAATTGAATTACACTTTGTATAACCAGGAGAAAAAGATCGATAAAATTGTAATGAAACAATAAAGATATAGTACTGAATTTTATGATTTCACGTTCATTCAGGTAACCCATTTATTTTCAATATTATGCTGAGTTGAATAAAACTCTGAAAATTTTTGGGTAAATCCGAGGATGAATCTGGCATAGCGCACTTACGAATACGGAAAGAAAATAGAATTCCCTTATTTCCAATAGAACACCACTTTTTTTTTCATTATTCATTCTACATATCACTCTGATATAAACCATAAAATATATAAGGTAATCATTACTATTTTCAACTGTTTCAGAGTAATAACGATTTTTGAGAATATTTTTGAAAATGATTTTCTTTCAAACTGAAACACTGAAACTCTTGATTTCTTACAAAGGAGAACTGGTTCACATAAAATGCTCTTTCGAGTGGAAATATGAATTTCATAAACAAGGATATCTACAGTGTGATTATTATCAGCATGCAGATCATAGATTTCAAAACCATAATAACATTTTATACTGTTGAATATATAAGCACAAAGAAATATCGATAAGTGGAAAACTTCTATAGTTATTTTACTCGGCTATGATTATAAGGTATTATTTTTTGATCATGAAAGATTTAATAAATTTATTTATTTATATTGAAAAAAAAGTCAAAAATACACATCAAACATTCTGGTATTTAACAGTGCACTGCATGTTATGTTCTGTGACCACGTGCTATATATACAGTGTGTCCACTTTAGGAACTTTACCACCGCCTGTAAAATCCGTATTATCTCATCTGATCGATTTCGAAAAACTTTTTTTTTTGTATAGGTATTTGAAATATCCATCAAACAAAAACAGTGATTTAATTCTTGGACTGTTATCGTGGCCATCAACTGCGACCAATTTTATTGACCCATATTTCGTGAATTAGTATTGGGGATTTCATTTTTTCACTAAAACTAATGATAGATTCTGAACCTAGATCACTCAATGTAACCCTGTACCGATTTTCATCATCATAAAACAAAGAGTGTCCGAAAAATCGGATTAATAGATATATTTTTTGTATACTTGATCAGAAAATGTAGTACTGTGGTATGTTTGGGAAGAACTAATGTCAAATGGATATTTAGGACTACTTCGAACATATCAGCCCCGATTATTATCATTCAAATATCTGAGAAAACAAAAAGGGTGGGTAGGCAATTTTTTCATCAACCAAAAAATAATAAACAAAAAAATTCGGACACCCTGTATTTTATGATGATGAAAATTAGTACAGGTATATGTTCCGAGTGATCTTGAATGAGAATCCGTCATTATTTTCTAGGTATAGAATCATGCATCATGAAATATTGTCTACTTATTCGGTTCGGTTCAGTCTATGTCCTTTGAGATATCAAATTGATGACACAACACTGTTCTGAAGCAGAGTAATATTTTTGTGATTAACGGACATGGGAGACACTGAACTTTATCAAATCGATCAATAACCCTGTTTTTCAAATTTATCTGCACGATTTATCGAAGCTCAAGTATTATACTTTAAAAATAAAATTTCTGGAAGTAGGTAGATATTCACGTTTCATGATAATTATGTGTATACCGTTTTCATATCGCACATGCTGATGAGAATTATTAGTTCTTATATCAAAAATAGGTATTCAGAGAAAAATAACTCTTAAGAACGATTAAGAAATATGATTTCATGGGAAAAATAATTGGAGGATATACTAACGACAAACTTCAATTTAAAAAAAAGTTAATGCCGCTTTATTCAAGAAGTACTTCAACTATATCTATCAATCCATAGAATCAACTAGAATCAAACAATGAATAACCATGAGTCAGCTTCATAAGATGAAGCATAAAATATTACTCTAGCGATGTGAATATTAACCCCAAATCTTAGAAATATTCAGATATCTGACTATCTCGTACCACAACTCACCATAAGAAATAAGTGATTGAAACAGCGGGCGGTTGGAATAGATATTAGTCTGGGTGCATAAACTGAAATTTTAAAGGGATTTTCACAGAAGTCGTTACTTTTAATTTGAGCCCCACTGTACCTCCCTCAATATTGATCGGAACTGACTGGTTCTTTCAGCAAAAATTAATCTAAACAATAGATGCATCAAAAGGAAGATGCAATGCCAAAATAAGATCGAAACTCATAGATTTTCCCAATAACTACCGTTCGTTTTGGTTCCTCGCTAAAGCAGTCGGAAGAAATTTTACTAATAATTCATTACCACCACTTTCCAAAGTCAACATAACATTAGCAACAACATCGCAAGAGAAAGCAAACATTTTTGTAGAGATGTTCACAGCAACTCTTCCATAGATTTCCAAGGAAAAGTCGAATGCCCGAAATCGTCTTCCGTCGCATTCTGCTTGGTGTGAAAACAAATAAAGCTAATAAGGCTAAAATATGTGCACCACAATCCAACACCGTTTCTCTGCAAGTTATTTACCATCTTGTATAAGTCGGGTATTCTTGCAGGAAGATAGCTAGAGTCCAACCAATCCAAAAAAAGGGAACAAAACCTGCCCAACAACTGTAGGCCTATTAATTGCCCTGTTATCATTCATCTTCGAAGTGATCCATCAACATTGAGCTTATCAAATAACTGGAAAGCTCAGTAATCATCAATGAAAGACAATATGGTTTTTGCCGCGAAGATCAACTGGAGAATTACTTGCCTACGTCACCAATATATGGCAAGCTTCATTAGAAAAACATAGGAAATATTTAGATGTGGCGTTAGACATATCGAAAGCATTCTACCGTGTTTGGCACCAAGGACTCCTTCACAAACTACCAACTACCATCATATGGCTCACCACCTCAGCTATGCTATCATTGCTATCGTCTATCGAGTTGTCTTTCAGGCAGATCGCTCCACGAGGTGGTATCCACAGCTTTGCACTCTCCATGCTGTGTTCTCTTCGAGTACTCTCCAGAATTCCCAAGAACTCTCGGTGAAGCCAGTGCTGTCAATGAGGATCTTGCTGAAATTAGAAAATAACAGCCTGGAGAACCAAAAACCTAGTTGAATTTAACACCACCAGTGAGAAGGGAATGACAACGTTTTCATAAGTACTCATCCTGTTTTGTATCTCGGAAGTTAACAAATATATCACACTTGAAGTATATCGCGATGACTGATTCTGTTTCCATAAGTTCGAGAAGAGTTTTTATAATGTAACAAGTCGAACAAATTTGTTCGAAAACTATTAGTTATTAATGGTATTATGTTGACTGCACAAATCTAAATGACATATAGCGCGATGTTGTATATTTTCCGTATTGATGTAATTCGAAATGGAACCACCATGCTACATAAATCATCGTATCGATAATTGAAAAAACATCTGATTTGCATTTATTCAAAACGCCAATAGTTTATTTACGTTATCGTAAAAAGCCAAGTATCAAGGTCTCCGTGTACTAGCTTGAATAAATCAGCTGTTCTCAGTCGTGTAGCAGCCTATCCCATATCACTTGAATTATTATTACATTGTTTTTTGCTATTTCCTCTTGTCATTAATCATTTGCTGTACGATAATCGTTATATTATAAACCCAGTATGGTTGAATTTGATACAAAGTATCCGTGAAAATCAGTGAAAATTTATGAAATTGTACAGGATGTTTCAAAATTCGAAGCAGATATTCACAACGACGTTCTGTTGGGATCAAAATGAGACTTTTTTCAAATAAGCCTTTGTCAAGTCCAACTCACTCAAAACTGGGATAACATATTTTCGTTTTAGCAAAAAATGAATTAGAGTGCCGAAAAATCAGGAGAATGCTATTTTCAGAAGATTTGATCCGTCTTCACAGTCACAATTTTGAATAATCGTTTCTTTTCTTCGTAACTTACAGTATGGCAATGCAGCTCTGAGGGAGTCACATTTTGATCTCAATAATACGTCCTGGAAATGTCTTCATCGAATTTCGAGTCACCCTGTGAATATACAGGGTGTCTCCAAAAGTTATGTACAAAACGCTTACACAGAATTCTAAGGCGTAGATATGATTTGAAATATACTGAGTGTTTCAAATTATGAATCAACGTGGGGACAATTACCAAACAGTCTAACGATTTCAACGATACCGGGTTTGGTTTTGGGTTATTTCAAACTATTACGTTTATAATCGAGTTCCAAGGTTTCATAATGCTCAATGGCTATGTTATGACGGCATAATATCGGATCTTCTTTATCTGTGCCCCTTCATGAGCATATGAAAACTCCGAACGCGAATATCGTCGTAATCGTTTGAAATAATTAACCCAATCGAACCCGTTATCGTTGAATTCGTTATAATAATCCTTAACTGATTATGAAATGAAATACAGAAAGTTTCATTTGGAAATCCTAAGTTCATGTAATTTTCAGGAAAACCGGAAGATGAGATTAAAATCCTAAAATGTGGTGAGCAACTTCGATGATCCAAATTTCAGATATAAAGGTAAAAAAACTAAGCAGAAAAGAGGGGTAGGTATACCATGGGTCTATGTCACCCGATATAATATCTGCATTGACAAAACACTGCATAAACGTAAGTAAAAGTACGAAACTAATAAATAATGCTGCCTTACGACTTTGTATTCAATGGTTTCCCTCATGAATAAAATTTGCTCTTGCCGGCGGTTTGCTTTTCTTCCTGTCCATGAATTCACAATATCTGTGAGAAGTCACGTGTTTTGCTAACTTAGTTAGTATCTTCAGCTAAAGATTGAAATTGATTCTTTTGTTCTAGAATTCTACTTATACAGGGTGTTTCCGAGATTGTGGCGAAAAATCAACAAAATGAAAAACAAAACTAGATAAAAAAGATACTTTTTTGTCAAAAATTATATTGTTTTGAGGATATCGATCGAAAAATTGATCAAAACGGTAAACAACAAAGCGATTACCTTATACTTTATACTAATCAAAGATGTCTTTTGATCCGTCTTAAGAATTTCGCATGTATTTGGTTACGTCAGAAGCACGTTTAACGTTTCAATCAATTCTTTACCTTGATTTCCACATACCTACCAATCCAGACATGAAGACAGTTCCAGACTAATTCACTTTAGGAGAATAGTAGAGGAGCAATTGGGAAAATATGACCAAAAGAAGCTCAAAATATCAACACCTCACAATTCTTCACCTTGATTTTCTCAAAAGATACTCAACAATGAGAGCCTCGTCGGAATATTGATAGTCATCCAAATTGTGTTAGGTATTCATACCTATACATATAATATTGGAAATATAGGAAATATATTCGTATTTTACTCTTTATATTCGGGCCCTAACAGGTACTCTAGATCTGCCACTATACTGAACCTATACAATAACAATTATACAATAACAATTTATGGACGTGTCAAAATTTCGACAATTTCGCCTCTTCCCCTGTATCTTCCATCCTCGGAAGGGAAATGTTTGGCAAGATTAGTAGGCATCACTGTAGGCAGGCAGGCTACCGACCATGATAATAATTAATACTCCGTCGCACCCGTTCCAGATAGAGATGAATCGAGCCGTCTGTTTTCTGTGTATTATAGTAGCCATGGTGATATCATTTTGATAATGAACCGTGCGGCGATGACCTTGCGGCCATTCCGCGAATCCGATGCCAACGCAATGCAGAATGCACGCCGTCAGCTGATCGCGACGTTGCCAAACTTGACATTATAAAAGTCGGGGTGACTATACTACACACAGATCTGTGCCCAACTACAACTACCTATACATCAGATGCGCAAAATCTATACCACCACCAGGATTCGTCGAAATACTGATAGAACCATTCAACCATTTGTGTTATTTCATATCTATATTCATTCTCCCTTCCCTAACCAGCTCTCTGGTTGGGACCACAGAATTATATAATCACCTAGAATGTCAAATACATACGGATGCACGAAAACAAAATAGAACACTACAGATATAGGTACATACGTGCTCTTCTGAGTTTGCGCGTTGCGAAACGTTTGGACAGTTATCAAGAAAATATAAAACTTATGATTCATTGGCTATTTTGCTGGAAAATTTCAAACAACAACCAGTTTGATATTCACTTGACAACAGTGTGTGAAATGAAAGGCGTTGTCATTGCTGTCAAATGGAGTGCACAGGTCTGGTTCTGAACACAGTCACAAGTTCACACAGAATTTTGTGGTCTGGTTAACGTTCTATATGATTCTCAACTGATTTATTTCATGAGTGATATTTGATATATATTATAGAAACTGGGCCTCCCTGTATGAATGCAAGAAATTAAACGTCCGTATGTTGATGAAAAACAGAATTTTGGAGGCTGGTCCTGACCTCATTCCAATAACGCTCAAAAAAGTACGTGCGGAAAATCAATTTGCGTCGATATATGCCATGCATTGGCATTCTAGGTATGTAAATACTTATGGGGCACCCTGTATATGTATAAAAATTGTATCTTTGAGTCAAACATATTTTCCTTCGACATACACTGAAAAAACAAGCTTGCCATTCACAGAATTGCTAATACTATGTCTGTGGTATATTTATAATAAAGAAGAAACTCACGTATTGACAATTTGACTACACAGATAGGTTATCTAATTAAGTTCAAAATTGAAAATAAAAAATTATGAACATAATATATACGTATGCCAAATGGATGTTTCAAAGTGAAATGGTCGAAGCATAGATCAAATCAATCATATATGTTGAAGAAAATACCGCATAACCAAGGGGTGGCACTATAGTGCACAAGGAAGCACTGTCTTCCCCCCTCCCCAGAGTCATCGATATAATTTAATTTTATTCGTCAGTCATCAATCAATATTTATAAAATTGTAATTATTTACTTCACCCCGTATTGTGATAGCTTCAGTTGTATTTCATTCACGACAAAATCAACATATAGATTTGAACGAAAATGAATAATCGTATATTTTCACTCATTTACTGTTTGTATGAAAGCGCATTGAAAAACGCATCGTATATTTTCACTCATTTACTGTTTGTATGAAAGCGCATTGAAAAACGCACTTCTCCTAGAAAGTAACAGAATTCACCAGGTGTTTTGGAGATATTCTCGTTTTTTAATTCAATTTCCCAACAAAAAAATCCTTGAGATAGAGTGTACCTATTTGAATTGACTTATTATGTTAGATTTTGAAGAATTACAAAAATGCTCATGGTACACCTTGTCTGTAGATGATCTAGTTCCATTATCTGTATTCATGAATTTTGCCGCTACAGTTTATAACATTCGTGGAAGTTCTGTTATTTTATAATTATTTGTCATAACTGTTTTTGCCTATAATTACAAATAATTAAATCGCTTTGAATAATATTATAATTGATAGGTAGGTACTTTTGATTGATATGTTCGATTATATCAAATTACCATATTGTGTTTTTATACAGAGCAAAAAACTGATCTATATGGATCAATCAATATGTACTACATAACTTTCATACAGAGGAAAGGAGCGCTGCTAATTTTTAAAATCAACATCGAAAATATTAAAAGTGACAGTGAAATTGATGTCATAAGCAGAAATAAGGAAATTTTGTTTCAGAGAAATACAATAAGTAGGTACTTATTCGAATTGTTTCCAAAAAGTTGAAACCAAAATAGTCATTGGTCATAATATAGTGGGTATAGGTAGAGGGTTGGTTGAATTTATTTTTGTATATCTCGTATATCATAATTCAGAATACCAGACTGCTTTTTTCCTGACCTTTTTGTATATATATCTGGAAATTCGAATATATATAGTACAAATCAATTATTATAAGCATGCATATCAAAATAATTTATATGGAAAAAATCCGTATTCACTACATTTGGAACCATAAAAATATTTTTTTTATGTTCTGGTTCCCACGAGACGGGAATAGATCCAGATCACCAACTATATATTAATCCAAGAAGTTTAAACATAAATAATTATTGGTCATAGTGTGTAAAGGGGTTGGTTGGGTTTATTGAGATTTAGAATATAGTACAAATCAATTCATATAAGCATATCAAAATAATATATAAAAAAAGTCGTCTCCACTACATTTGATACCATAAAAATGTATATTGATCGATGAATAGCGATGTTCCAAAATGCCATCAATAAGGATCATCAAGTAGGTAGGTAGGTACCATCTGGAATTGGTCATCTCGACTTTATTTTTGATTCGACCCATTAATAGTTATTTAACTGTGGGGAATTTTCCCACTTGTGTATATATCTGTGTATTTAAATAATTATCCTGTATACCATATTAAATTTAATACTCTGTACATATTTCATCATCCGAAGTGTTGGGTTTTTCCCATTAAGGGTTTTTTCTACCTTTCTACGAAATGCCAACTATACTTATTGTAATATTCACATTGATCTTTCATGACCATCTGGTTATAGGATGGTAATACCGAGCCCTAATTATTATTCTCGGTAAAGCTTATAGAGACCTACCTTTCTAGCTCAATAAACAATTTAATAAAAATCAGTTATTCTTGAATCTTCAGAGTGTACAGTCACACATCTCGATCTTATCGGTAATACAGTTGGCATTCGTATAAACGGCACTTCGGATTTTAATTTTTTTGACAATATACGATTCAACCGTCATAGTGTTCGGCATTGCCACATCAAGTCAAATATCCTCACGAAAAGACTATTCAAAAAGGCGTACAGTTCTTCCTACAACTGATACGCCAAAGTGGTGACCCCGACGTGATAAGACTTTTGTGAGTGATATTAGTGTGAAGAAAATTGCATCAAACATGCCAAATAACGACGCAGGACAATTCGTCAACCCAGTCACAGTTTCGGTTGCGACGTCGTTACCTGAGTTCAACCCATCTGATCCCGAAGTTTGGTTTCAATTAGTGGAGATACAATTCACATTAGAGGCCATAACTGACCACGCCAAACGCTACCTGAGCGTCCTCAAAGCATTACCTCGTCGGTACAGTAGTGAAGTACGAGATATAATTGTACAACCGGTCGACGACCTTTCCTACGACCGTCTCAAAGAAGGATTAATCAAGAGATTGAGTACTTCACAGGAAGATAAAACTAAGCAGCTCCTTCAGCAAGAACAAATGGGCGATGATAAACCGTCTCATTTTCTGAGACGACTCCAAAATTTGGCAGGAACCGCTGTACCAGACTCACTAGTGCGCACGATTTGGCAAAGTCGTCTTCCGACGGATATACAGACAACGGTGGCAATTTCAACAAGCAACACCTTGTGCGAAGCAGCTGAAACAGCCGATCGCGTGTACGATATATTATCGTCACGGTCAACCATCGCCGTTGCATCCGCCCCAACTATCAACCATTCTAGTGACATGCAAAGAATTGCTATAGACTTAGAGCGTGTGATAGTGCGTCTAGATGACATCGAAACGCGGTTGAGCGATTTAGAGCGAACGAGATCGCGATCCGTGTCTCGGCCGCGGCGCTCGCGTACACCAAGGCGTTCTCAATCTGGTATGTGTTGGTACCATAGAACACACGGAGAGGCAGCCAACAGGTGCATCACTCCCTGCAGCTGGTCGTCGGAAAACCAATCGGGCAATCGGCAATAGCGGGTACCTATTGCCCTATCCAATCCCGCCGTCTGTTTGTTCGCGATCGGACAACAAACACTCAGTTTTTGGTGGATACAGGAGCAGATCTCTGTGTTTTTCCTCGTCGTCTACTCCGAGAGCCACGTGAAAGGTCATCTTACGTACTTTCCGCGGCCAATGGAACTGACATTGCAACATATGGTACCTGTACATTCACCCTGGACTTAGGCCTACGGAGGGACTTCACATGGAGGTTTGTGATTGCCGACATTTCCAAACCCATCCTAGGAGCAGATTTCCTAGCACACTTTGGACTGCTCCCAGATCTACTCAATAGCCGCTTGGTTGATTCCACCACTACCCTCACCTTTCCAGGAGAAGTAGTGGACAGTGAAGTACCATCAGTAAAAACTGTCGTTAGTTCTTCCCCATACCACAACCTCTTGAGCCAGTTTCCAGATATTACACGCCCAGATGGAACCCCCAAGGAGATTCATCACGAAACGAGACACCATATTGTAACCACTCCTGGACCACCTGTCGCCCAGAAACCACGACGTCTCGCTCCAGACAAGCTCCGAGCTGCCAAGAAGGAATTCGATGCACTTCTCAAACTAGGAATTGCTCGACCCTCAGAAAGCTGTTGGGCAGCACCATTGCACTTGGTGCCCAAAAAAGGTGACGAGTGGAGACCGTGTGGAGATTATCGTATGCTCAACGCAAGAACAATTCCCGATTGCTATCCGGTTCGACACATTGAGGACTTTTCTCAGTGTCTCCGTGGTAAGACAATTTTTTCGACAGTGGACTTAGTACGTGCATTTAACCAAATTCCGGTCGCCGAAGAGGACATCCCGAAAACCGCAATTACTACACCGTTCGGATTATTCGAATATCGGTTTATGACCTTCGGCTTGCGTAACGCCGCTCAAACATTTCAACGCTTCATTGACGAAGTACTTCGTGGTTTAGATTTCTGCTATGCATATATAGACGATATTCTAGTTGCCTCTGAATCCGCAGAAGAACACATGAAGCATTTGAACATTTTGTTTGAACGATTAGCGAAGTACGGTGTAGTAATAAATCCCGGCAAGTGCTTTTTCGGTAAACCCGAGGTAACCTTTTTGGGCTACCTGGTATCCGAGATAGGTACACGTCCTTTACCTTATAAAGTTGACGCAATTCGAACCTTTCCGCGGCCGGACACTGTCAAACAACTGCGACAGTTTCTAGGTATGATAAATTTCTACCGGAGATTTCTACCTAAAGCTGCAATCACGCAAGCCCCACTCAACGAGTTATTGAAAAATAACGTAAAAGGTAAAGCACCTGTGAATTGGACACCTGTGGCGACCGAGGCGTTTGAGTCGTGCAAAGAGAGCCTTGCGCAGGCGACTTTGTTGGCTCACCCGAAATTCGATGCAAATCTCGCGATTTTTTGTGACGCGTCGGATTATTCGGTCGGTGCCGCGTTACAGCAGTGGAATAATGATGCTTGGGAACCTCTCAGTTTTTTTTCGAAGAAACTCAGCCCCGCCGAACGGAAGTATAGTGCGTTCGACCGCGAACTGTTGGCAATTTACTTGGCTGTTCGACACTTTCGTCATATGGTGGAGGCAAGGCAGTTCACAGTATATACGGATCACAAGCCTATTACATTTGCCTTCCGCCAAAAAGCCAATCAGAGCTCGCCACGACAATTCCGTTATTTGGACTTCATTGGACAATTTACCACGGACATTCGGCACATATCCGGTGAAGACAATGTAGTAGCGGACGCTATGTCGCGCATCGAAGAACTGGAAGCTTCTTTAGACTTCGAAGCTCTGGCTGCCGCGCAGGAAACTGACGTCGAACTCGCGAAGTTTCAACAGGAAAACCGTTCCCTGCAGTTGAAACGCATGCAGATCCCTGGTACAAATTCCAAGGTCGTATGCGATGTTTCAACTGCAGCAGTTCGACCGTTTATTACGCAAGCCTTCCGAAAAGCAGCATTCAACGCAGTACACCGCCTTTCACACCCCGGAGCCAATGCAACACTGAAGATGGTCACACAACGTTTCGTGTGGCCTTCAGTCAAGAAGGATTGTAGAGCCTGGGCAAAGAGTTGCTTGGAGTGTCAAAGATCGAAAGTAAGTCGACATGTCACAACACCTGTCGGTTCGTTCGAGCCACCGTCATCCAGATTTGAGCACGTGCACATGGATATTGTGATTATGCCATTGTGTAGCGGGTATCGTTACTGCCTCACGATGATCGACCGATTTTCTCGCTGGCCCGAAGCTATACCTATGCAGAATCAAGAAGCAGCAACTGTGGCAGAAACATTTTATAACAACTGGATTTGTCGGTTCGGCACGCCGCTCAGAGTAACAACTGATCAAGGCCGCCAATTCGAGTCACACCTGTTCAAGCACTTGAACCGCTTGACTGGGACGACTCACCTACGAACCACGGCATACCATCCAGCTGCAAATGGCATGATTGAGAGATTCCATCGTCAGCTGAAGGCAGCCATCAGATGCCACCACCGGCAGCAATGGTTGGACACCCTACCAACAGTTCTCCTAGGCATTCGCGCTGCCTGGAAGGAAGACCTCCAGTCTACCGTTGCAGACATGCTATACGGCCAGACCATCAGGATTCCAGGAGAATTTCTCAACGCCAGGAACTCTCAATCGAACAACAGCGTTCCGGAATTCATCGGAAGGTTGCGGGAGCACATGCAGGAGCTGCGACCAACACCAGGTACTCAGCACGGTTGCAAGAGGACTTTTGTGTACAGGGACCTTGCTACCACCGAGTATGTGTTCCTGCGTCACGATGGCCCGAAATCCCCGCTGCAGCAGCCCTACGATGGGCCGTTCAAAGTCATTGAAAGGTCGGATAAGACATTCGTGATACATATACGTGGGCGTGACGTCACTGTCACAATAGAGCGTCTAAAGCCAGCGTATATGCTATCACCGGAACTTCAAGACGACGCTGAACCACTGCAGACCCAGGAACAAACCATTACCATAATACCACCCCACCGGACCACCCCTACCGTAGACCCACCTCTACCAGGTGCAGCACGCCCCGCCGCGGCGCTTCCCGGACCTAGCAGCGAACCACGAACCACCAGATCAGGAAGACGAGTTAGATTTCCTGATCGTTTGCAGGCTGGTTTCTCGTGACTTCATCACTGGCAGGGGGGTGCTGTGGGGAATTTTCCCACTTGTGTATATATCTGTGTATTTAAATAATTATCCTGTATACCATATTAAATTTAATACTCTGTACATATTTCATCATCCGAAGTGTTGGGTTTTTCCCATTAAGGGTTTTTTCTACCTTTCTACGAAATGCCAACTATACTTATTGTAATATTCACATTGATCTTTCATGACCATCTGGTTATAGGATGGTAATACCGAGCCCTAATTATTATTCTCGGTAAAGCTTATAGAGACCTACCTTTCTAGCTCAATAAACAATTTAATAAAAATCAGTTATTCTTGAATCTTCAGAGTGTACAGTCACACATCTCGATCTTATCGGTAATACAGTTGGCATTCGTATAAACGGCACTTCGGATTTTAATTTTTTTGACAATATACGATTCAACCGTCATAGTGTTCGGCATTGCCACATCAAGTCAAATATCCTCACGAAAAGACTATTCAAAAAGGCGTACAGTTCTTCCTACAACTGATACGCCAAATAACCAACTAGTGTATTAATGAGGGCGATTAATGATCGAGATATTTTAACGTGCGAGCGAAGCGAGTGCGTTAATGTTCGAGATCATTAATCGCCTTTTAATATACAAGTTGGTTACAAAATTTTTCCGTCGACTTTATTTCTCATTTCTCCTGCAATGAAGAAAACTTGGTTCGCCAAATCATCATCCATCCGGAAACTGCTAAGAATCACCCAGTAGCCTTGTTACTGACATTAGACACATTTGACATTTGTCGAAATGATCAACATAGGAAATAAATTTCTTGTGTTAGAAAACAGGGATTGATATCGTGTCAGAAACTTGGAAGGGCGAACCCGTTGACGGAAAATCGTCGATGAAATCCATATTTTCGATTTAAATGCAGATTCCGTAAGTTATAGCATATACAATGAATGCACGCGGTGTATGTTTGGTTGCCTATAAAACAATCGTGTATTAATAGACAAATCGTTCATTAATAGGGGCCATTAATGAACGATTTCATATACATTAAACTTAGTCGTTAATACGAGGTCGACGGAAAAAACAATTATCAATATATATGATCGAAGAATCTATATATTCCGAATTTAACTGACAGTACTGAATCTGCTGATGTTTCATTCCGAAATCAAAAAAATTACTGAATGTGACAGATGCTTGTGAGCAGATATAAACTATTCATTCCAAATATTTCGACTCAACATTCTGCTGAAATTGCTGAGTATCAAAAGGTAGTGTGGCTTCAGTAAACTGTCATTATTTTAGAGGGGGAAAGAATGTATAACACTTATTTCCGTTGTCAATTATATTATTCTCAATATCAGAAAATACCCGTTATTGAAATATCAAACGCTGAGACTAATATGGAGTATGAAGTAGGAGAGGTGACGAAAGAAGAAGCAGCATTGGTTAAATAAGAATCTAAATAATAAACCTGACATGTCTCCTAAATTCATCATCATTAATACCATATAACATAAAAAAATGTCCAAGTAGGTATTCTTCATCACTCGAGCTAGAATCGTCATCGTCAACAATCTATGACCGCAACAAGAACCGATTGCTCTTCCATGTTAAATATTAAATTTTCAAAATGCATGTCAACCAGGAAGCTGAATAATTGACTAGTTCAGATAAACGAGAAACTACAGACTGACAAATTTCACCAGCTGATCAACTGCTGCTGACTACTGAATGCTACTGATGAATACAATGAAAACGTGTTCCGAATTACAGCACTGTATTTTTGATTTTAAATTTCGGAACACAGATTTTCAGCAGAGTTAGTGGATCTACTGACAGTACTGACCAGTTGAATTCGGAATATAGCCTATAGTATGTTAAGGCGGGCCTTTCGCGACAGCTTTCCGACCGAATATAGCCTATATATATATACTAGTTCAACAACTATTTCTAGGTGTCAGTGTGATGTCGAAATCGGAATAAAATAATTAAATTACAGCTTTCACAGCTATTGTAGAGTTCTTCGATTTCGTCTGTTACAGCAGGTCACCAATAGGTGGCACACAATTGAATGCAATCATAGGTAATTGTATTATGTACGTGCAGTGTTGCCAGAGCTACTGCTCCACGGGCCTGCTCAACATGATTCCACTTTTCACTCCATTCAAGTCAAGCAAATACCTATATCTCGCTACAATGAAAATTTATGTCATGAGTCATTTTTGAAACTGTCTTCACAAGTAGTCTTTCGAATATTTCTTTTCCTTTTTAATTTCATTTCCTACTAATATAACTTATCATTATTGGCGTCGCCAGAAAAACTTCCAAGGATGGGGATCGAAATCATTGTTCAGGGCAAAATACTCAAAATAGTCTGTGTAATTCAGAAATAATGTGTGCAAGATTTTTTATCAAGTTCAGATGGCTATAAATAGAAATTTCGTGTTTTCTGTATAGGGTATATACGTAGACGATTGCCCAGTATCAAATATCTTCATTCTTACGAATTCACACTGCTATTACTGATATAAGGGTTATATTGATATATACAGTGTGTAGAATGAAAGAAATCCTTGATTCAAATTTCATGTTCTCTAATTCAGACCTGCTTGCTGAAATACAAATTTCGATCATAATTGCACTTATGAAAAAAACAATTTTTTCGAAGTGAGAACTTCTAGGCGCGTTGAGCACTTTTTTGGGTGGAGAAAAACATTGGATTTCGCGTCATCGTCACGACCCGTTCCGTGTCCCGTTATCGCGAGGTCAATGAATAGCAATAAATTTGAAGGGTGCAGTATCGCATCTCATCTTATATTATGTAGTATTTTGTAATTATGATTAGATTCTATTCTAAATTGGTATATGGAGGTTTTCGGGGTCGGAGATTATGATTCTTTCGTGAAAATTAGGATATTGAAGATGGCTGACGAGTTTTATTTATAATAATTATGATCCCATTCTATTCAAAATTGGTGTCTGGGGGTTCTCGGCGTCGGAGATTATGATTCTTTCATCATGGCTCCACCAATATGGCGCACGAGTTTCGTAATTATGATTCTATGCCATTTGAAATTTGTATCTGGGGTTTTTTGGGGTCGGAGATTATGAATCCCGAAATGAAAAAATTCAAGATGACGGATTCAATATGGCGGACGAGTTATGTGATGATGATTCTATCCTATTCAAAATTTATATATAAGGGTGTTTGGGGTCGGAGATTATGATTCTATCGTCAAAATTGGGAAATTCAGGATTGCAGATCCATTAAAGCGGACAAGTTTTCTAATTTTATTATCCGATTCTATTCAAAATTTTTACTGGTGTTTCAGGGGTCGGAGATTTTGAATCATTTGTCAAAATTAGGAGATTCAAGCGAACACCATCTCAGTTTTTGTTTTTGTTAGTCTATCTTAGACAGCGAATGTTTTTAGGTAATAAAGTTTGTCGAGTTGATAAAAATTCTGTTTGATAGTGATAAAACAGTGTATAGTGTGAGTGTGATTATATCGTACCAAAGTTTCCAGGATTCCCTGGTTTCGGTCTTCAACATAACGGTGAGAAATTGATTTGCCATCATATGCTTTCTATATCTCACAATCCATTTTGTTTTAATGGTCAACTTTTTTTAAATCATTTAAAAATCGAATTATAATGAAAAAAATATAAGAAAATTATGTTCATGCTGATATAAAACTCACAAAGTTATTGTATGAGGAATTTTAAAATGAAATATTTTTCTTCAACAACCTGTTTCTCCAAAACTAACAACATTTTCTATGAGAGATGTGAGGCTACATCTTGATATTCTGATGTTTACTATTTCTAGCTCACACATTGACCATTTTCATGCTGATTCAAAACTTACAAAGTTATTGTATGAGAAATTTCAAAATAAAATATTTTCCTTGTACACCCTGTTTCTCCAAAACTAACAGCATTTTCTATGTGAGATGTGAGATGTGAGGCTTAATCTTGATATTCTGATGTTTACTATTTCTAGCTCACACATTGACCATTTTGAATGAGTAACCCTGTATATATTTCAAAGAAAATTTTAATATCACGGAATTCATTGAATTTCAAAAATCTTCCCCAAAGAAGATGTAAGTGGAATATGAAGTATCTACCTACGATAATTCTCTAAAACATGAACTGGATGTTCGATAACGTCTCCAAATGTCTCGAAAAAAAAAGCGGCTGCTATATTTTCAAATATTTCGTATGTGGCGGACTTTCCTGTTGCCTCGCTTTTCTGCCCATTCTTATGAATTTTTGCGACATATCATTTGCAGCAGCTTGCAACACTGGCTTTTCAATTATTGATTATATGCCGGTTAGTTTGAAGTTCATCTGAAGTTCACGCAATTCAAAGTGGCACGTGGCGGACTAGGCGGACTGCGGAAAGACGGGGAATCACCGCGCGACCAATGAATATCCCCCCGGTTCGCCGCGGGAGGGAGACATATAACCACCGATTTCTCGCTCAGTTTTGTTTTGTTGCCGTGGCGGTATTATCCTTTGTGAATATCGCCATATCAATGGATCCAAAATCTGAGAACTGTACTCTGAGAGTTCTGAGACGAATGTTTTTGCATGAGTTTTAGAGTGAAATAACCTGAACTTTTGACACAGATTAACAAAGCTTTTTGAAGTTTGTTCCACAACTGTGCCATTCCTATTATTTCCATCTATATGCTGACATAATTATCGATCTCATGAATAGAATTGAAGAAATTCTGCTGAATTTGTATGTTTAAATTTTCAGGTCTACTTATATAATTATAATTCAGTGACAAATTCTAGGCCGTTTCAAACTACTCTATTTATTTTCTAGTTCTTTTTAGTTCGGTTCTCTATACCTCTTTATTTTTTCAAACTACTCTTTATTTTCTACTCACTTCTTTTTAGTATGGCTATCTATAAAAAGGTGTTTCATTAGTTTTTCAAACTAATATTTATTACAATAGCTGATACCCGGCAAACGTTGTTCTGCTATATACAATTATTTCCAGAAAATATTTTTTTAGTTAAATATTTATCAACATACTTATATTCATTTGTTTTCTAATTCTTCTCCGACCCCGAAAACACCCAGATACAAATTTTGAATAGAATCGGATCATAACTACAAAACTCAGTTGCCATCCTCCATCTTCAATTTCCTTATTTTGATGAACAATCATAATCTCCCATCCCAAAATCCCCCATATACAAATTTGGAATGGAATCGGATTAAGTTACAAAACTCGTCAGCCATATTGAATCTGCCATCTTGGATTTCCAAATTTTGATAAAAGGATCATTATTTTCGACTCCGAAAACCCCCCGATACCAATTTTACATAGAATCTGATCATAATAATTAAAAAACTCTTCCACCATATTGGATCCACCATTTTGAATTTCCCCATTTTGACAAATGATTCATAATTATCTACGACCTCTAAAACCTCCAGATACCAATTTTGAATAGAATCTGACCATAATTACAAAACTCGTCCGCCATATTGGATCCGCCATTTCGAATTTCCTAATTTTGATAAAAAATCATAATCCCTGACCTCGAAAACCACCAGATACCAATTTTGAATGATATCTGACCAATCTGTTCTGTTCAGCACCAAAACATACGCTGATGCTCTTAGATTCCATCCAGAGAAGAGCCATTCGCCTGGTGGGTGACGCCACACTCACTCACTCTTTGACATCATTGGAACACCGTAGAAAGGTCGGCGACCTTTCACTTTTCTATCGATACTTCCACGGGAAATGGCTATCATCCCTCCACTAGCAATACCAGACGAAGTAGACAAGCCAAGTCAGCACATCCTTTCGTTGTCAACCTCGAAAGATGTCGAACAGCACTTTATCAAAACTCCTTCATCCATAGAACGTCTAGGCTCTGGAATTCAGTGCCCGAGGAAGTATTCCCAACAACATATAATCTCCAGAAGTTCAAAAAAAAACTCCAATACCTACCTCCTGTCCCTATCCTCCCTAGGAACGCACGATGTTCTTTGAACATTATAGGGATTTCCTTTCGTGCGCTCCAAGCGATAAAAAAAATAATTACAAAATTCGTCCGCCATATTGGATCCACCATTTTGAATTTCCTTATTTCGATGAAGAAATCATAATCTCCGACCTCGAAAACCCCTAGATACCAATTTTGGATGGAATCTGACCATAATTACAAAGCTCGTCCGCCATATTGGATCCTCCATCTTGAATTTCCAAAATTTGACGAAATATTCATAATCTCCGACCCCGAAAACCCCTGAGTACCAATTTTGAATGAAATCGGATAACTATACTCGGTCGCCATATTGGATCCGCCATTTTGTATTTTCTATTTAAAAAATAGATTACGACCGATTCTCATACCTACCGAATACGCACAAAAAATTTCATACGAATCGGTAGAGCCGTTTCGGAGGAGTTCGACCACTATGACCGTGACCGTGACAGGAGAATTTTATATATTAGATTTGTTCGTCTTACAAACACTCGGAGAACCTCCCCTTGAAATATGCCCAGATAATTGAATAATACCCTCTGTATTATCACGTCGCCTAGATTTCATAATATGTCCGAGTAATATGTATAACATTGGCAACGGTGTAAACGGGTTTGAATTCATCATCTCTCCTAAGCGCCATCTGCTTGCAATACAATGCACCATTCCTCTCTGCCGCAGTCTGTCATTTCGAACACTGCCATCTATCAGGTAGTGCCTGAACTACCACATCCTAGTTTCCTGCATTACATTCTTTCAAGAAATGGAGTTTACCGAGATCAGCTGGGATGAATGGATATTTTGTTGACAGAATAATCGTTTTTGTTGCTTCCTGTCCGAATGGAAACATTTCAAGAGCTGATATTCCAGTGACACCTTGCCGAATTTCCAACAATTGTACTGAGATCGAAAATATTTCAATTTGAGACAAAAAAATTTCAATGTTTACGTTTTTCAAAAATCTGTATCTTCTATAAATAAATGAGTTTCGACTCCGTATGATAACCAGGCCCTAGCCCCAACCTTCTTCTTTACGATGATTTAATCAGTTTTTCAATTGAATCATTCATAAGCCCATATAGCAACATCTAGTGAAGGCCTGCATGTCGATTTGGTTGAATCTCTCCTCTTAACTGTTTCCAACGTACTTTCCGATGAATCAACTAAATAATGATAGATTTGGCAACGCGTTTTCATCTCAGCCAGCCTGGCTACACCGAGGCACCGTCCTAATTATTGTTATTACTGGCAGGGAACGTTCTCGACTGACAGCTGTCTGTTATTAAGTGCCAATACTGAGATCATACATAAACATAGGACATCGATTATACAGTACGTTACGTATATATCCCTATAAATTTCCGTTCATCATAATGATATTAATGATAGGTATTGAATTGCATGCTAATCCAAGTCGATGGGAACACAAAAAATCGCATTTCCTAAATACATATACACGCTATATGGTGTTACATAATATACTTCACATTTTATTTTTTCAAAAAATTATTGAAAATCAGTCACTATACAGGGTGAGTCATGAGGGACTGTACATACTCCTACCACGAATGAAGGCCCTTGAGGGGAATACCCATGAATACCTATTACCTAATGACCATCAGAAAGTGTCTTCTTCTCTCCTTTACCAATATATAGGGTGAATTATGAGATTTGGCAAAAACATAACTTTTGGTCATAACTTTTGAACAGCTCCTTCGATTCTTCTGATTTTTTCATGGAATATTCATCTACTAAACCCTAATCGACTGACCTATTCAGAATCGGGAAAATCCAGGTTCGTTTTTGAAAAATTTCGATAGTTTAGTTTTTATCAAAAAATTCATCCTGTATATGGTTTCAGTAAACTGTGACAGGGAATTTTCACACAAGCACACAAACAAGCATAAAAAATAAAACATTCAAAATTCTCCTCACAGAATTTTTTGAAAAACTATAAATTATAAGCAGGCATATCATTTCAATTGTAGCCCCTACTTGTGCTCGGTGAAAATGCATTCCAGTGGTATTATTCAATAAGGTATCAGAAGTAGGGGCTATATACTATTGAAATGCTATACGTTGGGATGGTTGTGACTCATGGGGTTGGGGGGGTATTTCATGAGACATTTAATTTTCCACTTCATATATTATATAAACAGTTATGAACCATTCGTGATATCTATCTCATTTTGTACATGAGTTACATCAATTCCAAGCATTCAAATTGCCATCACCCTATAAATGGCAAACCGGACATTGTATCAGAGGAAATCATATGAATACTCATGTTGATGGTCAAGATCCATAGTGTGTCAAATAATTGGCCGATTCTAGCCGTTTGTTTTCAAGTTTTCAGTGATTGAGTAAAAATCGAAATTCTGATATCCTCAATATGTTTTTCTTCCCATGAATATTACCTTGTCATGATTGAATGCAATACCTGTATGTGATGTTATTATCTTTCCGAATAGAGGGATTCATGAGGCAGAAATTAGACGTGGAGCGTTTATTTCCACTGAAGATTTATGACGACTTGGAGCACATATACAGGGTGGGCCACCAGTAACGCCTCGGTCTCTAGAAGGCTAACCACTTATCTTCTTGGAATTCTTCCTCTCTAGGAAGTTGCATGTCAACATAGGCTACCATTTGAAATTATTTTGAAACATACAGGATGTCCCCAAAAATCACAAAACACTGAAGTTGAACTTTTTTCAATCGAACACCCTGTATATTATTTCATTTTGAGATTCTCCCTGGTGAGCTGATTTCAACAATCCATCATACTCGGGGTCTAGCAGTTATAATTACTGAGATATAGGGTGTGAGAAATCGAGATTTTCCAAGTTCAAGAATTTTTTGTGTCTAAACCATTCATAATTGGTCAAAACGGCTCACATGTCCCTATCTCAACTTTTGATCAACTATCTACTGACATTCAATTGAAACAAATACAGGGTGGTGCAGAATTCAGAATCTTGATCACATGGTATATGTCCCAATTAAATATCAGTAGATAGTTAATCAAAAGTTGAGATAGGGACATGTAAGCCGTTTTGACCAATTATGAATAGTTTCGACACAAAAAATTCTTGAACTTGGAAAATCTCGATTTTTCACACCCTATATTTCAGTAATTATAACTGCTGGACCCCAAGTATGATGGGTCGTTGAAATCAGCTCATCAGGGAGAATCTCAAAATGAAATAATATATAGGGTGTTCGATAGAAAAAAAGTTTAACATCAGTGTTTTATGGTTTTTGGGGACACCCTGTATATTTCGAAATAATTTTAAATGGTAGCCTATGTTGACATGCAACTTCCTAGAGAGGAAGAGTTCCAAGAAGATAAGTGGTTAGCCTTCTAGAGACCGAGGCGTTACTGGTGGCCCACCCTGTATAATTCAAATCGATGCGAAATATTCTAAACAGACAAAATCAAATGATTGACACCCTGTAGCTCAAAAACTGGTCATAGGATCGATCTGTGAATTGGACTGTGTAGTAAGGACGCTAATATCTGAAACATATCAAATTTCCAGAAAAATTAGCCGAAAGCTATTTTTCGTACTAAATGTGCAGGGTCCTTTCTCTACTAAGTCATATAGTACTTATTTTCTTCAAAATCATATATAATGAAAGCTATTAATATACACGAGCACGAAATAACTTATGAAGCGAGGTTCAACCCTTCTACCTTCGTGCGGGTATAAAAACTCCCATTCTGATGATGAATGATAATAGAAGTGTGCCCGTCCAGCGACATATTGAAGCATAGAAGGAGTGCTCATACGTTTTCTCGTTTGCCCAATGTACCGGAAAACTGCCCTCGACGTCGCAATTCCAGCGACTTTAAAAAATACCCATCATTCGCCTAATTGCGGCGAATTTCCTGTTTTCCAGAGAAAAAATGACCGCATTATATTGTTATTGTTATCTGGAGCTATAATGGCAAGAGCAAGACGTGTTCGAGAACCGTAATTACGCTAGGCAATTACAGCAATTGATCGAGATTAGTGCAGTTAACCTTGTTTAAAAATTTATAAAATGTTGCATCGAACTTTGGCAGCCTTGTGATTGACATTTAATTATTTGACCTCGGCATTCTGCCCAAGTCGCGATTCAAATAAACTGTTATACATGAGTTAGGGATATTAACTGCAAATTCGAAGAAGTGACATAGCGAAATATGGGCTTTCCTGACGATTTGATTCACTTGATGTGTTCATTTCTGTGAAATCGAACTTTTCAAGTGAAACTTGATGATCAACGATCTGGTATCAAGTCCATTGAAGCTGGTGTTCCTCAGGGTGCAGTTTTATGGCCGCTGTTGTGCACTTTATATACTAGCGATTTGCCGAGACCAGTGATGTGCAAGATGTCGCTTTTTGCTGATGATACGGCAGTTCTTGCATATTCGACACATTTCGAGCAAGCAGCTATGAACCTCCGAAGCGCGCTGAATTTTCTTCAAGAGTACTTCCTAAGATGAAAGATCAAATTGAATCCTGCAAAAACACAATTGATCGCACTCGGAAGGGAGGGGAGGCCTCCCAGAACCAGAATAGTCCTGGATGGTCATGAGTTAGAGTGGTCTTCACAAGTTAAATACTCATCAGGTGTATGCATTGACAAAAACAGCAAGTTTCGAAAGCTAAACGAGCCATTGGAGCCATGTAGACGAAGTAAATTGGGTTTGAGACAAAAATTGAATATTTACATCATGGCTATCAGGCCCATTTTACTGTATGCCTCGGTAGTCTGGGGCTACACAGCTGAATCTCATATCACCAGATTACAAATATTACAAAACAAAATCGCGAGAATAGTGACAGGATCTCCTTGGTATGTTCGGAATAACCAGATCGCCAGGGATCTGATACTCCCTTCAATAGTGTCCGTCATTAGAGAACGAAACATCAAGACTTTCGAAAAAGCTGAGGTTCATGAGAATCAGTTCCTTCGAAATGCAGTTGATGATGACTCAGGTGATCAATCAAGAATCAAAAGACCGAGATTGTCCATGAACTAGAGAAAATATCAACATTATGATCAAATTTACTCTTCTCAAGTTTGTAATATTTATTTGTTCCGTTCGATATGTTTTTCAATTCTCAGAATGTATTTCTGAAACTTATTTGGGGCAGAAGGGCTGTTGACATCAAACTTCAATACCGTTTTCATTTTGTTTTTTTGTTGTTTCATGATAGATATCAGGATAAGAGGGACTCCTCCCTGGTCTGAATCAAATGAATGCAAGATCCATTCGAATACGAAGAAGTGTCAACAACAACTATAGGTATATTTCTTTCTAGACATTTGGAATTCCCATTTTGAAGTGGCAATTAATTACCACTTCCAGCACAAAGTTTCCGATTCAGAATGAGGAGTGCATTGCGCATTGTTCTGATGATGAATGCGCTCTGTTATTTACACATATGGTGAATAACTATTATTGATTTGTTTCCTTCTGTACTACAAATACTATATTGATAAATTGTCGAAATTCGCATATCGCTATTTTTTCGGTGATTCATTCAAGCCACCTTCTGTTCTGAGAACAGCTATATTCATATAACAAATTCGATATGGGTATTCGATGAAAATATCTTCATAATCTGAAGAGTTCGTGTCAATCGCGATAGAACATTCTCTGAACATTTTCAAAACAATGAGTTCATTCGAAAAAAGTCATATTACCTGTTTATGAGAGATATATCACTGATACTAATGATTTTTTTTTCAAGTTCCAAGCTCATCAAGATCAGAGTTTATAAAAGTATACTACGTCTATACATTTCATTTTTCATAAATTAACTTGAACGGAAACAAAATATATTCATAAATTACGTCAATAAAAAATGCTTTCCATCCAACCCCAGCAAGCGTACCTATATTCGAAATGAGCTGAACTTATTATCACTAGCGCATAGAAGGAACATTTCAGACGTGAAATTCCTTTATAAAGTCATAAATAATTTAGTTGATTCGCCTGCTATCCTCAGTAATATTCATCTAACAGCTCCTACTTATATTACTAGGAATCATCACATTTTTCGTTACGATAAATCTCAAACAAATTATTTTTTGAACTCTCCAATGCATAGATGCAAAATATTACACAACACGCTGTCAACATTTATTGATATTGATATATTCTCTTACTCATTTTCCAAATTTTCTTACAAACATTTCCTTGCTTCACCAACTTGATTTTGATATGTTTTGATATGTTTGAATATGTACTGAATAAAATTATTTCACCTTTCACACTAAAATCACTACCTGTTGTATACAAGGAAATACTGCCGTTCGAAATTTTTGAAATAAATCATTTCTTATTTTTTCAATTTATGGAAATTCTGTGATCTGAGTAGTTTTCCTGGAATATGTAACCATATGGTAACAATATGTAGAATCGTAACAGATATGAGTATCAACATAGAAACTATACTGTAATTTTCATACAACACAGAATACGCTGAGGAAGTATAGTAATTTTGTTAGGCCATTCTGATGTCTTTCCTGATAAGGGGTATGATGAATTGTGTAGCCATATGGTCACTCAAACCGATAAAGGGTCAATCTAATTAAAAGCACAGCTCTAAAATACTACCCAGGTTATTGAGAAATCCAATACCTTGAATCAAATAGCCCTTATGGCACACTGTAGAAAATTCATTTGAGTGACTGCATATGTGGTTGTGAGTGAATTTACTGATTGAATTATCAACTCAAACTAGATATTACATCAAGTTTTCCTATCGATGAAAATGTTTACAACAAATTTGATTAATGGGCTGGCTCATTGATATTTCAACTCAATCGGGCGTGGACCGAAATTGACACATTATTGCGTGGATCTTGAATGAAATTTCACTCAATTTTTTTCCATGGCAGGAATCCTCACTCATTATAAGTTTACAAATTTTCCTTGGATTTTTTTTCTGAAGATTCATCCTCTCGATGTTTCCGTTAAATTCCTGTTCCATTGCGATATATTTCAAAACTGATGATATCACACAATTGAAGTGTTGAACAATTTCTCAACTCGTCAGATATTTTAGCATTTTCTAAATAGGTAGTGAGCACACATTCCCGTACCTCATTATATTCCAGACTACCTTTTATGACATTCATAAAATGAGAAACGTGAAGTTTCAACTACCAGTTTTTCCATATCATGACTGCACGGTCAGATGATTATTGGCATAGAGAACACCTGCGTTGCATACGCGAACAACTCGAAGAGAAAAAAATAGGAAGAAAACAGCGTTTGACCGTGAGAACGAATGCTCTATTTGGCTATACGGACGTAAATTTCGAATAGTTTGCTTGTGAATCGGTTTCAGATGACGCATCACAGATATCCCATTGTTTTTGACTGCGACAAATAAGGATATCGTAATACATAGTTGAAGTAATTGTTTACCTACTTAAAACACGAAAAACAATATTCACTATCTTCAATAGAAAAAAATGTAGACTTGAGAAGGTCTTAATAGGTTTAGATATTTCGAAACCATGATCTATGGATTTTTCTCATAAAGGGTCAATTTCAGAGGTATGGCCAAGTAAATTTTTTGTGTAGAAAACATTGACGGTTAAAATGGGCGGCTGAAAACTGTACCTTTTCCAGTAGCGTGAATAGTCAGGCAGAGTTTGTTACAAAATTTCTCAAGGCCTGAATTATCACCCTGTAATTTCCACATCACAAAATCACTCCAGTATCTCGCATATCTAATGAGTTCTGGCAAGCCGAGTTGCGAATTGACATAATGTTCCTGAACATATTAGTTCCGTAATGTTTGGCTCGATAAATATAATTTATCAGGGCCATAATCAGGTGGTGTAAGCATAAGCACCGGTTTTTTTCTCGGATGCCAACAG
Organism: Phaedon cochleariae; assembly: GCA_918026855.4. Taxonomy (NCBI): domain Eukaryota; kingdom Metazoa; phylum Arthropoda; class Insecta; order Coleoptera; family Chrysomelidae; genus Phaedon; species Phaedon cochleariae. The sequence goes on from OU896711.1 coordinate 7,307,837, forward strand.
TTTCGGCTCCAGAATAAAGAATCAACCGAATATTGATTGGTATTAATCGTTTTATTGATTCTTGTTGACCTATAAAGATACATCTTTCTGTAGATACAACGATTAAATTCAATAATACAACTAGGTAGTCGATCTGTTACTTCATTAAATGAAATTTCATTTATTCCAGATATGACATCAAAAAGCTACCCACTTTTTTGAAAAAATCGCCTTATACTCGTTTTTGAAATTTTGAGCACTCCAGCAAACAAAAGGAGGCATTGAACAAGTCGTATATTTCCACAGTATTTCTATAGGGATAGAAATCATTCGAATTCTATGTTATAGCTTTCACACGAACACGAGCACGAACATATAAGCAAATGACATAAAAATTATACCTTCTGTAATTTTTATTCAGTTTATTTACGTTGACTTGCAGAGAAATATAAAAAAACTAAAATTTCGGTATATATAATCCTAGGGACGGAAGAATTGTTTCTTGAATTGCTGAATCTCTTCGATCAAAACCATTATATCGACCTAATCGACCTAATATTTCTATTTTGATCTCTAGAATCACCTGTTGCTCTATATGTCAGATAGTTAGTTGTGTGATACCATGCATATGACAAGAGCTATGTTGGCTATCTGAGTGACTGTGATGAATCCAAGGACATTTTTGGTTCCTATATCTAAAACTGAAATGAAAGGTATAGACCTCGGTATATAGATACTCACAGATTCTTGTCACTTGGCTGTACCAGCGGGCAGAATGTAGCTCACCCTGTATCGAATATCATATGGGTAGGCTACTACTATTATAAGCCTGATGAACACCTCAACATTGTGAACCACGAGGTAAGGCACGATCCAATGTTCCAAAGTAATACTCATCATTCTCAATATTGCATCAGGGAGAAAATGATCATTATTATAACTAAGATATTTATTGAATCAGAATTTATTCACCCTTGGAAGTTAATCACCATAAAATTATTGGTTTTACGTAGATATAAAGCTTTTGAAAAACACTGTTTGATACACACTGTCAGAATCAAACTTAGTCCTAAGGAATAACGAAGATTAAAACTAAATTAGGTAGGTAGTCATTACAAAAAATAGGTACCCATCAGTCCACAGCGCCATTCTTAGTTCTCACTTTCTGGGATGGAAAAAAGCTTTTTAAAATAACTGTATGATACTCAAGGTATAACATACTTCCGATCTCTCACATTACCAATGTCCTATAGAGATATTGAAGCTGAAATTGTCCAGAATTTTAGAAAATGTTAGTCATTTCCAGGGTTTCTATAAACACAACACAAATTTGTTCACCATAATGTAATGTTCGTTCCATATATAACTTCCGGTCAATCATTTATATAGTATTGCACCTACTTATATAGTCAATCTCATAATCTCAATTCCAACATACATACATCTATGTATAGTTCTTTATTTGATACTGAGAATCAACTTACAGAATTGTTATAATTAAGTGTTTTCAGGAAAAGCCATAATTAGACATTGGCGTACAAAACCGATTTCATCTGAAATAATAATTGCTTATTTTGTTTCGCGGGCATCTGCTTTCCGAATCCAAAAACGAATTTGATAATAGTGGATTGATGATAGTAGTTTGAAAAATCTTACCCAAAAAAGCAAGATGATTCTGTTGTAGATTGAAATTAGTTGATGATTGGAATAAACCGTTTGGATGAAGTTATGTACCCAATGATTCGATATAATTGTTACCCAAATTATATTATAATAATAGCGTTCCATCCAAATCATTCCATTCCAGACATCATGCATTGAGAAGAAATATAAATAATAGTCGCCCACACCCATACGAGTCGACCATGAGACAGACGCAGACAATAATTCATATGAATTAAAGGGCTTATTTGAATATTTTTCCTCCTAATTTGAAATCACTTCCCATGACAGTCGGTATAGAGGTATGCTGAAGGATGAAAAATAAACATGAAACTGTTTCGCCAAACGATGTGGTTGAACTGCATCCTTCCGAGATGTTCTGAAAGAAGATAGATGTCATCAAATAATACCAAAAAAGTATGGCGTGATGGGTATTTTCAATGTATTATTATTATGATGAAAAAAAGTGCAATAATGGAAGTATAGACTCTAAACTTCTGAATATTCAAGAGATAACATTTCCATTCCATTTCATTAACTTCCTTCGTTTTTCAAATAGTTTGGACCTTTTTGAAGGTGCTAACAAGTAACAAGTAAAGTATGGTTAGGTTAGTTCGTTGGGCCTCAGGCCATCAATAATTATTTTATTTTGATCAGTTTCTTATCAATCGAGAATCGATTTTTCTATATACTAGCCAGAGAGATAGTTCTAGTGACTAGTCTGAAGTCTCTTACCATGAGAATCCCAAGTTGACCTATGAGTTTCAAAAATCAAAAATAAACTGATAAAAATCGGATAAAAGATTCGAATTCACATAGTGCATGTGAAGCATAATTACTTCGTGAATAACTAAATAGCACATGAATCTCTTTTCAGATCATCTGGAGCTATACAGGGTGTCCCATGATGAGGGTGCAATACTTCACCAGCATATTTTACGATCGAAAATAAAATGACCAAATTCGTTTCAAAATTCCTTCCAGAAATGGGTTAAACTAGAGGGAGGTGGTGGAGGGTGAAATCACCTCAAGTTTTTTGAGTGTGATTTTTTCGCAATTTTAGCAAAAAATAATTAAACTTTAGAGTCTTTTGCTGAAAAAGTTCCTCTACAACGTTGATAGGAAGCACCGTTCTCGAGTAAAATCAATTTGAAAATAACTTCACATGATTGTCATAAAAATTCAAAATGGAATTACAAAAATTGAAAATTTGAGCGTAGGCCATGAAACACAACTACTATGTTTGGGAAAAAATGATCAACAGGTGACAGATTCATGAAATAAGTGACATAAGGAGTTAACAACTGAAGTGGGCACGCGAGAGAAATTCCTACATTTCCTACAGAGAATAAATGAGGCTGCAAATGAAATTAGATCAAGAAAATTTCAAAAATTTTACGTACTTCTCGAAGTATAAGTCGTCGGGCCCGACTATGCCTTCAACAAAATGGAAGCCACTTTGAACAATTACTTGAGGGAAAGAAATGTCGCTCAGATAAATTTAGTATTTTCTCATAATTTCAATGAATTTACAAACCTTCTGTCACTTATTTCATGAATTTGTCGGCTGTCTTGACTATTTTTAAACAAATATGGTGGTCGTCATTCATTGCCTACGATACGAAGCAATTTTCAAATCGATTTTACTCGTGAACGGTGCTTCCTATCGAAATTAAACAAGAAAAACCATTTCATGCAAAAGGCTTCCAAGATTCATAATCTGTAGCTAAAATTGCGAAAAAACAGCACCCAAAAAATTTAGGCGGTGATTTTACCCCCATCCCCAACGGTTTGACACATTTCTGGATGAAGTTTTGGAATTATTATTATATTATATTATTGGACATAAAACGATTGGTCGACTGGCCAAATCTCATAGTTCTGCTATCAACTTCAAGGTAGCACCTACAGGGAAATGTACCTTGCTTATGAAACATTGATCGTTAAATCTGCTGGTGAGGTATTGCACGCTAATTATAGAACACCCTGTATAACAGCAGATCGAAGCCCTTATTATTCTTGTATCAGTTTACTCGAACAGCTCCAATTTACTGCGTAAAGCTCGATTAAATATTCCCTGGTATATACATTCAACGTCGCTGCTGGGAAATTGTAGGTATGTTCATAATCACGTAGGCCACAGAAACTTCGCCAAGTTTTCGCGTAAATTTTAATTGGCCGATGTACAGGATGTGAACACCAAATAAAAAAAGAACCGATCAACGTGGAACCATAAATCTGATACATCAAAGACAGAATATCACCTATACATCTCCAAAACCAGGTTCATTGTCGATCACCTGTCAATCACCTGTTGAACACTTGTTGATCACCTGATACGTGGTCCTTCAAATATTGATTGCCTGTTCGCCAATATATTCAGTCGATATTCATGATCATGAATAATGCATGGAGGAATTTCACAAAACACAATCAAGAAGAGTATATGTCTAGAAAATTGTTCAGGGCTTTTAGTTGCTATCAGATCTAACATATATGTATTCAAAGGGAGTACTCGTATATTGCATTATCTATACTGTGAATTCCGCGGGGATTTTAGTCCTTGTTTGGTATCTATTAAATACCTCCATATCCCACAGGACTTCTATATACCTACTAGTATCCTACCCTAACTTTTGCTAGCCAATTTATGCAGTTGAAACGATATTGAACAGGGGATAATGGGGTGAATTCATATCACCTATTCTCAAAGTACTATCTTCACGATATACAGGTTTGTTGATTTTTTGGAGAAAATAGTATCAAATTTTTTTTCTGTTTTCTCTGGGACATACAGCTTATAGTGGATCTGGAACCACTCCTAGGGGACCGAGGTCTGAAAATTTCCCTAGCACCCGGATATACCCCTTGAATTTTTTCGGTGTTATTTAGATACACCCTGTTTAATATAGGTGCGTAATGTTGATGGCGTTTGTTGCTCCAGTTCCGAAAAATAAGCCAATAACACCGTATCCGAGAAAGAATTGAAAGTCATTTTTATCGTCCACTCTAAATTTCCTTTTCGTGGTTACCTAAATTACTAAACAACCACATGATTCGCAATTTTTTAAAATCAAAACACATAATTGAATTTACACATATTCGATTACTTTGGAAGGTTTCTATAGCAACAATAAAGATGCCTACAAAAAGATGCCTGCAAACACAGGTGTACTACCAGATGAATTCAAATTTCACATCGATAATTTTCGGTTTTTTCATAATGTAATATCTATCTATATCTGTACCTGAGAGCCAAACTGTATTAACTCAAGTTTTCTTCCTACTAAACGACACTCGCTTTTTCACATGGAATTTACTATCAAGTCCTATATAATATACTTTCGAAGTTAGCCAAGGTTAAACAGTATTATATCATCAACCTTCTCCGAGCAAAAGAGTATTATATGGGGTTAATATTGTTAAAGAAACTTAACATGTGTGGACAAAATACAGTTTTTCCGAGCGAAAGAGTATATTGAAGTAGGTATTGTTATAGGAAATTTGTATGTAAGGACATAATACAGTTTTCAGCTCCTGTATTATGTGGGACGAATCCAAGTCAGGATGTGGGTCAAATCAAATGGCTTCTGGCATTCTCAAATGGGCAAAGACTTCAAGTGAGAACGTAAAAGAGAATAATATCTGGTCAGATAACTCCCAATCCCAAAACCGTAACATGATTATGGTGATGGCATATTTTTGGATCTTGAAACAGTATCCAAATATAAAAAAGATTGATCACAAATTTCTGCTACGTGGTCATACGCAAAAAAAAAACAACCCCATTTTTGAAAGTAATTACGCCATGGGAATGGCAGCAACTTTTAATAATGCTAATATGGAAGCACCCGATTTTGAAGATTTTAAATCTTTGTACTATTCTTATAGCTCACCCTTTGTTGTACATCAGAGAACTGAGGAAAGCGAAGATTTCCGTATGTCAAACGTGGATCTCCTATACAAATACGCAGTGAAAATATAGTGTATTTCAAATCTCATTTTCAGGAAACCACGTATGACTGTCGATCTTGAAAGAAATGGTAGGCGTGATGTACTTCCTGAGCTTCTATCTCAAATTCGTGAGCAAGCAAATGAAATTTCGATCAAGAATCATAACCACCTACAGTCTTTACTGCCCTGGATTCCAAGCATTTTTCACGGTTTTTATAAAAATTTAGCTCATTCTGATAAGACAACAGACGATATTCAATAATCAACAGTATTAAGCTTCAGTTTCCTGTCCTTTTTTTGACCTTGCTATCTTTTAAAATTGAAAATACATTATTTCAGAATACATTCATAGAATATTTTATTGCCCATATTAACTCCATTTTCTTTTAAGTATTCAATACAGTTTTCCATGCACAGAAAAATAGTTATTTATTATACAAGGGAAAAAAGTAGTAGATTTTAGCTCCAGGTTGTGTTGTCTCCCGACGCGTAGCGGAGGGAGACAAAAAACCGTGAGCTAAAATCTAATATTTTTCCCGTGTATAATACACTATTTTTTTCTGTGACAGAAGGAAGGACGAATCAATATTGAGAAGATATTACATTATTTCGAAATCTGAAAATTATCGACGTGAAATTTCAAGTTTTTAACAGTAGGGACACCTGCGTTTTATAGACATCTTTATCATTCTTTTGAAGTAATCAAATATCTGATGTCACTTTCTGTCAGTTCAATTCTGTGATTTGATTTTGAAAAATTGCGAATTCAGTAGTTGTTTAGTAATATATTACGAAACCGCGAAGTCGAATGGAAGATAAAAGGACTTGCAGTTCTTTCTCGGAGACGGTATTATTGACTCATTTTTCGGAACTATAGCACAACAAAAGCCATTAACAGAGTATATATATGTGATATATATCCGGGAAAGAAGTACTCACTTTTTTCCCACGGGAAAAAAGTAATTTATGAAAAGTGACATTTTATAACCTGCCAACAGAGATGAAATGCCAAACTTTTTTCCCGTGGAAGTATCAGGGCCAAATGGTATTAACTCCATCAAATTAACTTTTTGATATTGTTTTTGGGAAAATTGATGAGAATTTTTGATAATTAGAGATGGGAAAATCTGAGAATATACACATTTTATTAGTTAGATTATTTGTTCCCTTGATAGTTATTAAATACATATTTTGTGTCAACTCAATGTCAATAAAAACTTTCAAATTGCTCTGCTGTAAAATTTGATTTTTGTGAGTTAATACAGTTTGGCTCTCAGGTACAGATATTGAATCGTCATTTTTCCAGTCACAAAAAAATAGTGTAATATACACGGGAAAATATTAGATTTTAGCTATCGGTTTTTCGTATCCTTCCGCTAAAATTCGAGAGACAACACAACCTCCAGCTGAAAACTAATACTTTTTCCCCTTGTATAATAAAGTGTGAAATAGTTTATGTCTAGCTCAGGTCAGTTTTATGATGAAACACCCTGTATACAGTGAAGGTGGGCGTTCAGTTCGCGTGGTAATTTTCGAAGATACTCAGAAAGCGATTTAAATTAAAGCTGTTCCGTCGAAGCTAGAAATATACAATGAGAATTATATTATTTATTTTGTCGCAGTTCGCATAATCATTTTCGCGGAATTTCGTCTGCATTTCAGTACTGAGAACACGGCTAATCGTTGCAATATTTTAATCAACAGTGGCGTACAAGATCATCAGATGACATCCCTTTCCACATTTAAACATTCACAACATCCAAATGGTGATCATTACTGGTACATACAGTAAACCTTATGGTATACTGCCAGAATAAAGTTGCTCGATTGGCATTGAAGAATCTTCTGAAGTATAGTCCATACTCGAAGTAGAAGTAGACAAATGTTTTTAATAGATATTGGCTGATGATGGATTACCTGAGAGCTCGAAACATGTCCCCAATTCAATTCATATTATCGATTGGTTGATGATCCGGCATCACCGAACAGATACTCGTGCGGTCAAGAACATAATGAAATTCCTTTGAAATTTATATGAAATATTCAATTGATAATGTCTCCGTTATTATACAGGGTGAGCAAAATAAAAGTTCCTATCAACGTATGTCCTATACAATGCATTCTGAGATACAGGTTGTCAGGAATACGAAAAAAATTGAGGATTATGTTAATTTTCACGGAACCCCACTAGGAAGAATAATCAAACTTGGTATGGTCAAAAGAGTTACTTGAAGTTCATAGTATCGAAATTCTTTGACCAGTGGCGTAGTTATGGTCGTATGCCGACACATCTTCTTTCATATTTTTTCTTAGTTAGATGAAATGTTAAATTGGTGTATGACATCAGTTAGGATCATCGATACCTAACCTAAAAGTGATAACTCTCCACATGCGTGAATGACGAAGTCCTTGAGAAAGTTGCAAAAAACTTAAGATATTCCTTGAGCTAATATTGAGTAGTGATCCAATTTGCTGCCATAACGACCATAACGGCAAAACGCTGATCTTGGATGAGATGATGAAAAAATGTCTCAACCTCCTGAATATTTTGTATATTCAAAACATTAGAAACATAGGGCGAGTGGGGCAGAAGTGTAGATCGACAAACTTATTTTTCATACCATACATTATTTCAAGGTGAACAGTTTATATCGAATTATGTCTGAAAGTGCAATTTGTTCGAGATGCTAATTCTTGAATATGTGAAAGAAATTGGCCAGGTAGCCGTGCGGACAGAGTGTCTATATTCTAATTCGCATTCGCTTGCCGGTCGTGGGTTCGATCCCCGTCGACTGCAGAAATTTTTCTGATGGCCCAAGAAAGTGTTTGGGATCACACGTTAAAAGGTAAGGCCCCCGTCATTCCTTGCTCGCACAAGACTTTCGAAGACTTTTGAGGGTTGCTCGTAAGGGGGCAACCGAATGACGGATAGAACAAATTATAAAAATTATAGAACAAAATAATTGAGCATTAAGTGGTTCGCAAGTGTCTTAGGAATCTTTACATTAACGCTTATAGAATGTTAATACTCCTATGTTGAGTATCAATAAGACCAACTATGATATCACACACCAATTTGACATTCCATCTATCTTAGAAAAAATATTTTAGGAAATGTTGGGACATACGACCGTTACTACGTCACTGTTTAATAACATTCAATGATGAAAACTCCAAGTTATTACATTGATTATTGTAGATTATTTTCCTAAAGGGGTTGCGAAGAAATTGATTTAATTCTCATTTCTTTCCAACTTTTGACACCCTGTATCTCAGGAATTGTAGGACATACTTTGATATAGCAACGTGTCATCTCAAAATACGGTACGGAAGGAAATCCCTATAATGTTCGGGGAACATCGTGGGTACCTAGAGAGGATAGAAAGAGGATTTTTTTCAACTTTTGGAGATTATGATTTCTTGGGAATAATCTGTTTTGGTAAAGAGTAGTTCGACATATTTCGAGGTTGACGCCACAAAGGTGTGCTGACTGGTCTTGTCGAGTACGTCTGAGTGATGGGAATGAAATAATGAGATTGCTACATGATGATTCCTACGCATATCGCGTGAAATTTATAGAAAATGTTCAAATTATAGGGATGCTAGATGTACTATACGACAACTTACCGCTCATAAGGTAGTCAGACAAGAATAATGGAGAAATATACCAGAGCAAATAATTGCGAGTGAACAATCCAGGATTTTGACAAATTATTTGGACATACCCCATTTTTTCTTTGAATCTATGGACTTATCTTTTGCTTTCGATGATTTTTTTATTCAAATATGATTTTTATTAGCAGTTGTTCAACATAATTGCTTATTATGCGTCATCAAATGAGTCAAGGTGGTTTCATTTCAGTTTCCTTCAACTTGCAAAAAGTAAGGAGATTTTAAACTTTGAAATTCGTTTTTCTCGAAACTTACTTTTTGTGACATTCCCCCTTTTTCCCGTGTGGTCTTCAACTATATCAATGGATCTGTATATTTGAATAAATGGGCTTATATCACAAAAAAATTTTATTTCATAAATCGATAGAACTCACCCAAACTAGCTCACCACCGCAAACCGTTTCTTGCTGTGAGCTCCCTACGTTTTATAAAAAATTATTGAAATCCCCGATTTTTTGGACCTCTGAAAACGAGGCGATGATGTGACGTCAAAACCCTAATACTGAAACAAGACTATTCCAGACAGAGATGAATGATACATGATTTCTGACAGAGTAAATTAGCGCGAGATCACAGTTGAAAGAATTAATATATCAGTTGCCTCAGTCTCCGTCGGGCGTTTGGTATTTTCTATGGCGAGATGAGGTTCCTACGTCATGAGAGGGTCCGTTTTCAGAAGGTACTATTATTTATGTCCAAAAATAAAACATTCCAGTTGATTTTTCGATCGAATTATGTCGTCAATCATTATTTATGTATGAAAGGATCATTATAAACATGGTTTGAGTAAAAAGTTCTACTAAGGTGTACACGCCCATTCTACATCCTCTTGCAAAAATTCATAATTTTTGAGAAATTTCACTTTTCAATCGGCATGTACTTTATAACTTTTCTGGTTGTGGAAGATATAACCATGAGGATAATTGGAAGTGAAAATACGTATAAGAATAAAGATCAGCCGATAATATGGCAATTTGTATTATCTCGCAGAATTTTTCCCTAATACGGCTTACCTTGCGAATCCCTTATGCGGAACTACTGTTATTCAGATTATAAAACGGCTCAGAAATAAGAGAACGAATGGCTATGGAAATTCGCGCTGCGTTGTGGCCAATAAGCTACAGGATGCCTTATTGGTTTATCTTTGCACGAAAAGATATTGCTTATGTGGAAAGCTGGATGAATAATGATGCGGGATTTATCCGTGTATCACATTGAAAATTGGTTGGGGATTCAGGGGCGACAATCTGATGGCCAAATTTGACCGAGAACATTTCAGAAGTCGCAACAAACACGCACCCCTGCTTCAAAATTGTCTTAACTCAAAATATGTCGAAACTCAGGAGGATCACTTCGGGTTTTGCATCTTTGGACGTTTTGGGAACAAATCTGCTCCCGTTTTCAACATAAAAAACGGATTTTTTTATGTTGAAAACGGGAGCAGATCTATTCCCGAAACCTCTAGAGATAAGAAACAATTTGATATTTTTTCTATAAACCTTTATTTCTCTTCTCCGAACCTTTTTCAATAAAAATTGTCACTGACAAGCAAGTGAATTTTTCTTTTAGGCTCTCTGATAGGAAAATTCTTTAAACGCAGTGACATTTTGAGGAAAATCATCTATCTGATTTTTTTGTCCTAACTACACGTATATTGAAATAGTATTCATGTTTTCATTTTGAAGAGACGAGGAGAGAAAATCCTAATAAAATCTGGAATAATGAATGTATCACCTCCTCAATTAACCTACAGACAATATTTATTCTAACATATTATTTGCAAAATTCCATAAAGCAAGCCTGATACTCCTACAATTGTGATAGTGTTCCATTCAGAAAATGAGTTGTGACACTATATCAATAACAAATATCTATGTATATGAAAGGTAACGAATGATCATAAAGTAGAAATATTTCATTTATATAATATTATTGAATAAATCAAGAACGAAGTCACAAAAAACTTTGGTGAAATAAAACTTCGCCAAAAAATAGAGAACAGAAACTGAAATTCTCAGATTATACTAAAATACTAGGAAAATGCTGAATGAGTTGTTTCATTTCAAAAAGTTGTAAAAGTCATCATAAAATCTAGGAATGTGATTGGCATGTACGAACGAGAGGAGAGGTCCTTCTTCTTATTTACTTTCAGCGGAATACCCTGTTTATAAGCAGTTGTCTCCATTTTCCTATTGAATTAAGCCTTCCTTTTTTATGTCGATTGATTGAAAGTAATTTTAAACCTTGATTGTAATGATTGTAATTCATGATTTCTTATTATAGAACATAGAAAGAACTAATCTATGTTTGTTATCGTCTTTGAATTTGAACATGGTATATTCTAAATAACTGTTCAAGTTTCAACATCTCTTCATTCTATCAGTTGCAATCCATTTTTGTCATCAATTTCTCTCGATTGGAAAACATTTACAACCTGAAAATGATGGGTATTTGCCATGAAATATTTGTCGAAAGTATGCATATTTGCCCAGGAGGTGATTCATCAAAACCGTCATAAGAAGAAATACTACCTCAAGAAAACCACATGATATTTTTCAATACTGTCACAAGTGAAAATGAACCATGAAAATTATTTATATTGAATTCAATAAAACTGGCACAACTCAACATATGCCATTGATTTTCAGGATAAAATGAAATTACCGTTATAACACAGTACAGTTTCTAGAATTCATGCATAGGGAATTTGAGATGAAGAACAATAATAAGAACTACAATCGTGACACTTTTAGATATTGAAATTCATTTTTCTACGCATAAAAATCTTGAAATCTGCGTTTTTTTGAGTTGTGTCACATTTGAAGCGGGGGTGCGATATGCCATCTAATTCATCAATATTTATAGTCGCATTATTGACCAAGGTGCGACTGAAAATTCAGCGCTTGAACAATTTTTCAAAATTCAAAATCGTCATTGAGTTGTTTGTTCTGAATGCGTTCATTGCAGCGTTGATACTCGTTAAGAGGACCTGATGGTTTCAAAATCTTCGTAGACATTTTATTTTCAATATGACAGCATCAGCCAATTATAAAAGCTTCCATTATTAAAGCAAAATCCTTTGGAAATTCACCTATATAATCTTCAACTTCAAAAACCAATTACACCCACCGAGACTAATATAGGCATCCCCAATTATGGTACTTCCATTATTATTTAATTAATGACGCATTATTGTTAGTATACACTGATCAATTTTATTAATAATAGCCCTATAATTCAAAACTGCTACTTGCTCTTCTTAATCGGACCGCCTCGGCATTCCAGCGGCGTAACAACAACCATATAGACTTACTACTACTTACTACTATTATAGATATACAGTGTGGTCATTTAAGTGTGCAACATATGGGAATCTTTTTAATGAATTGCACAACCAAAATTCAGATAGTACCGAAAGTTGCTGCATGTTCGGTAATCATTTTAGGTGCACTCAGAATGGTTGCAAGTCAAACAGCATACAGGGTAGGTCAAAAAATATATAAATTGCTCAAGAGTAAAGTACCCTTATTTCAGAAAATTCAGCAAAATGTTATTGCGAAAACTTGTTAACAATTGAAAGGTATGTCTTAATACTGAAACATGGTCCACCTAAGACATTTCCTAATTTTTAAATTATAATCGTTGATAATTTCCCACTTTGTAATATTTTGAATACAAAATGTTCACATTGAATGGAAGTTTTTGAATATGGATATTATCGTTAATGATGTTTCACCTTGTTAAAAATATGATTCGCGAAATTTTAAAGTTAAGCTGAACATCGTTGCAACAAACATAGAGATTGTGATTCCCTAAAAAAATTAAAATCCGAGTTAATAGCACAAATAAGCTTGAATTCAAACGAAAGTATGCTCAACTGATTTTGTTATGATTGATTCATGAAAGTATCTAGGGTGAATATGAAAAAAATTACAAATTGGGAAATAATTCACGAACAAAATTGAAAAACTAAAAAATGTTGGCAATGTTCTGGTATTTAGGCATATCTTTCAATTGTGAACAACTTTTCCCGATAACATTTTGCTGGATTTTCTGAAACAAGGGTACTTTACTCTTGAGTAATTTTCATATATTTTGACCTACTCTATATGCTGTGTGACTTGCAACCATTCTGAGTGCACCTAAAATGGTTACTGAACATGCACCAACTTTCGGCACTATCTGTATTTTGGTTGTGCAATTCATTAAAAAGATTCCCATATGTTGCACACATAAATGACCACACTGTATAACAAATATGTTCCTACTCGGAACTAGTCGTCACCTTTTACATCTTTTTCGGGACCGTAACCCTCTAATTTATGGTTTTCTGTCAATTAGCCCATTACTTCTCATCATCATTCAAATTTGAAATAATATAAATATTTTCCACGGACTTATCAAAAAACAGGTGATGCTACATAGATACACCCTACATTCCAAGTTTGTTTTGTTGAGGTTGCAATTAAATTCAGCAATAAAGAAAACTTGATTTTACTTGATTCTTTGGGATTTTCTCTTCTCGTTTCTATGAAATAAAAGTATTCGTATTATTTCAATATATTTGTAGAGTGACAAATCAGATGATTTGCCCCAAAATGTCACTGCGTTTAACAAATTTTTCTATCAGGGAGTCTAAAAGAAAAATCCAGTAGCATGTCAGTGACAATTTGTTTGAAAAAATGTTAGAAGGAAAGGAGTATAGATATATAGAAAAAATATCGAATTTATACTTATCTTTGGACGTTTCGGGACCGATTCTGCTCCCGTTCTCAACATGTAAATGCAAGATATGTTTCTTTGAAAGTTGTGCTGCTAATAGTTTGACACTTTTCAGTGTCATACTGATGTTGGCATATAAATGAGTGATTTTAGTCTACAAATGAGTTAGAGGATCCAAAGAAAACTTGTCTGATCTTCAATTTATGCCTGGGAGTTAAAAATATTTCATTGTTGTCCCCATTACTAAACGTCACTGCAACGACAGATGATTTTCCAGACTGCTGATCATATTGAAGTAGGCATACTTGACTATGTTACATCAAATTATGTATGTTGTATCGATATACATATGTCGAAATTTGATTAAGGCCACATAATATCTTCCAAATTTATAAGCCCGTATGTTTCTCAACACTGCCCAGTTTTTCAAGTGCTCGCTAAGCTGATAATAATTGCAGGTTTCTGCTCGAAGTGAAAGGGAAATTATACAGTAACAAACAGGGTATATACGACCAAAACCAGTGCATTTTGATGTTTTTTTATGTAATGATATAGAATGATATCAGAGCCCTTGAACGTGATAGCAACATATAGACTAATAATTGGAAATTGAACTTTGATTGCGGATACTTGATAGTATGACTGTTACGTGGACAGCGAACAGCAACGATTTTGTTTTCCTGAATGGGTATTTGTATTAGTATATGGAAAAATAAGAATTGTTCATATCGTGAATTAAACAAAATCAGTAGTCTATACAGGGTGTTTCATAATATATGCGCAGGATTTCAGGGGGTGATAGCTCGTCCAAAAAATATGGAAAAAGTGTCTATCAACTTGCATGGTGCAATTTAGGGGGTAAGTTGATGAAAACTTGTTTCCATATTTTTGAACGCGCTATTACATCCTATAGTCCTGCGCATGTATTTTGAAATACCCTGTACACACCCTAAAATTGGAGTGAACATAATCTATATTATTTTGTGGATGTAGGTGGTAAGGAATACCATTTGCGGGATTGCAAGTGAATAATTAATCAACGAAACATTTGATTGCTATAATAATTCGTTTGAGCATAATGGATTGTGTATTATGTCCATCAATGAATAAAAGGGAATGAGTTGATCGAAAAGCCTGAAAATTTTGTTCTCCTAAAATTCATTTTTGTCAAAATCAGTTCAATGAAATGATAGCTGAATCAACAAAAACATCATGTCGAATAAAGTGAATGAGAGTAATGACTATTGAGTGAATATTTCAAATAATTTTTCTTTTTTCATATAAGTTACTCATTAGAAATAAAAAGTGTACTTCGATTCGATTCAATAACAAATGTCTCAAATTATTTTGTTGCAACAACATTTTTTTTTCGTGTACATTTACTCGTTCTTTTTGCATTTGTTCAGACGCGCTAATTATTTTGAATAACACCCCCAACAATCGGCAGCGAGATTCAACTTGAAGTCAGATGCCAGAAAATGCAACAGTATTTGCATATCCCCAACGTGATGTTGAATAATTTAATAGGTAAAGAAATATCAGGCGCATACACTATACAGCGACGAATGGATGCAGCAGTACATGTTGATTCAAGTTTTTTAATATTTCGGATGTGCTGATCTTTCAGAAAAAACAGATTACCTATATGAAACCTATTGTTGAAAACAGGAATAAATCCCATATACTAGTGATCTGATAACGAAATGTAACGACATGTGAAAAATGAACATTGTTTATTATCGAATGGCACCTGTGTCATTCACTATCCTGAGCAAAATATTTGGGAAATGGTAGGAAGATTTTGAACTGAAAGGAAAGTCAATACAATAATACTAACCTGGAAACTATGCATTTCAGTGCAGGCAATTTAAAACGGCATTTTTAGGAAACGGCTCTTCAAATAATGGTAAACTAGGAACTAGGGTACTCTTGGATCCTCCTCCCCTTCAAGCCCAACCTCATCATCAAGTGGTGTGGGGAGGACAGACCGCGGCCGCTCGACGGATGAAGCATTTTGGGACCATCTTTGCTATCTCCGGGCCAGATGGGACAATTTGTGGACATCTGTGGCAGGGATGGGGCGATTTGCTGATGTCTGTCTAGGTGGCCGAGGACTGCTCAACGAGGCTCTGGCAACCTAATCCAAGCTGTGGGAACCCGTGGTGATGGATGAATGGCACCGAGGTATGTTGTCGCTAACGGAGCCTCTGGGAAACAGGGCGACATCTCAGAGTAAAAACCCTTAGCCCTGTGCAGAGGGCACCACAGGGCTGGACCAACCCCTTCCCCCGTCACTCGTAGGAGAAGGAAAACTTCTGGCCTTCTTCGTAGACGAGTACAGGGATCGGAAAATATTTGCCCAAATTGTTCATCCTGAAACTTTTTTAATCCTTGTCCGATTTTTGTGAAATTTTCATCAAATCGTCGATTCATGTTCCGAAAGTTAGAGAAACATGTCATGTGATTTAGAATTTTATGGAGATCTGAACGTTTGTGAAGTTTTTACAAAAGTTAATAAATCTTACTTCTTAAAACCTTAAAACACGTGTATCTTTTCTTGAAAAGTGGTTATCGATGTGAATCAAAAACCATCATGTTAAGAAGGGGGTCACATTTCCATCCAAAACAGAATGAACTCCAGTTCACTCACCTTTTCCACAGGGCGTTTCGGACAAGAAATAAAAAAGTTACAGAGTGAAAAATTTAGCAACATTTTTTGGTGGCCTCTTCTATTGGCTGGTGGGAGTATGATAATAATATGATGAAGGTATATACATAATATACTCCAATAAATATGAAATTGCTACAAAGCTCTGAAAAATTTCCTTCACGCGGAATGATGTCATCGGGACCTCCGATACAATTCGAAAATTATATGTTTTGCCGGCGATCTGAATGCAACTTATTTTAATTTCAATGTCAACTGAGCGCAATTAGCAAACATTATGGCAATATGATAATCGTGAGAATGATTCACCGCCTGCGGTTTAATGCCAATATATCATAATCTATAGACTAGAAAAAAAATTCCGATAAAGATAGTCGAAGTTTTTGGAACAGCATTACTCACCACTTCAACCTATAGGTGTTATGGCGTGTTTATAATATAATAATAATAATAATAATAATGATAATAATAATATAATAACTTTATTCAGAATGAATAATTACAACTATATGGTTACATGATTAAAGTGAATAAAGTAGTATGTAGTGATAAGTGCAAGCACATAAATAGTATAAAGGTGTTGAAACTGTGATAATATATGAAAAAATGTAAAGATGTACAGGCAATGACGAATGAATGAAGCTTTCATGATCATATAAATTGTGTATAATGAGGTTATGTTGATAGTTGAAATTATTTAGAAAAATTTTATCATCTTATTTTTAGAGCATTTACATGAAAGCTTATTATTGGAAAGTTTTTTTTTACTTTTGATTTATTTGCCAATAGGAGCACTCCGGTAAACTACTACGTTTCCATTATTCAAAATTTCCTTATTTTCACCACAGATTCGTTCTTTTCGATGTCGAATCAGTCTATGTGAATTTTTTCAGATTTTCAACAGGCCAAATAAAAATTTTCATTTTCCCACCTAAGACTTCAGTATGATATAGTCACCGAGCCATCTTCGGACGGCCGAAAGTGCCAGGAAACGGCAGAAATTCACGCGAATTATCGCTTTTTCAGTAGGAAATGACACGCTGTATCGAATGAGACCATAATCAGCCCCATAGGACACATAGTTTTTGAGATATCGACGCTCAAAGTCAGCTCTCCGCTCTTTTTGCCAATAGGAGCACCCCGGTAGACTAAGTACGTCTCCATTTTCCAAAATTCCCAAATTTCCACCACAGATTCGTTCTACTCGATGTCGAATCAGTCTATGTGATTATTTTCAGATTTTCAATAGGCGAAATAAAAATTTTCATTTTCCCACCTAAGACTTCAGTACGATATAGTCACCGAGCCATCTTCGGACGGCCGAGAGTACCAGGAAACGGCAAAAATTCACGCGAACTATGGCTTTTTCAGTAGGAAATGACACGTTGAATCGAATGAGACCATAATCAGCCCCATAGGACACATAGTTTTTGAGATATCGACGCTCAAAGTCAGCTCTCCGCTCTTTTTGCCAATAGGAGCACCCCGGTAGACTAAGTACGTCTCCATTTTCCAAAATTCCCAGATTTCTACCACAGATTCGTTCTACTCGATGTCGAATCAGTCTATGTGATTATTTTCAGATTTTCAATAGGCGAAATAAAAATTTTCATTTTCCCACCTAAGACTTCAGTACGATATAGTCACCGAGCCATCTTCGGACGGCCGAGAGTACCAGGAAACGGCTCTCATTCAAACGCTCTGAAAAGAAGAAAATAAAATTTTTCTAAATAATTTTAACTATCAACTTATAACCTCATTATACACAATTTACATGATCATAAAAGCTTGTCGCCCGATTCACTTGTGTGAATGAACTAGTACTTATTTAATTATGTAAAATCTGCTGAGATTCTTAAAATTACAATTTAATCAAATATTGATCATCGCAACAAGCTTTTATGATCATATAAATTGTGTATAATGAGGTTATAAGTTGATAGTTAAAATTATTAAGAAAAATTTCATTTTCTTCTTTTTAGAGCGTTTAAATGAAAGCTTTTCTGAAAAAATTCAAATTTTATTAATTCAAATCAACCATCAGATTCTATCATGGTAATAAAATACGATCTTGGAGTCTGCAGTAAAAACTTTTTCAGATATGATTTACATATTTCATTATTGTTTTCAATATATCAACGATACAATCGTACTGCACTGTTCTAACCGATGTTCACTGAATCAGTTCCTGGACAATAATGAGCCCTCGTGAACTCCGCCGACTGGTCTACTGCGCATCCAATTTTCAGAGGCCAAGCTAGAATGGTCAAGCTGTGCCTAATTCGCAGTAGCCATAGTCATCATCTCACGTTGCGATGACATGAAAACTAAGGTAAAACATGTCTAACTTTCAATCTAAAATGATCAAACTGATGAAAACCCTCAGATAATGTACGAGCAGTGAACTCTTCTTGATTTACTTCCATATCTCCCGGAATTATTTGTGTTATCTTAATGCGTATATATATATATGCATTCTTTGAGGTCCTCAATAATAAAAAATCATTGATCTGCTTGGATAGATAATTATAATTGGGAAATGTTTCAAAAGTAGTGTCACATGACCCATGCCTTTTAGAAAAAAATCATATGACCTCATCAAACTCATGCACCAATAGAAATGAGCGTTTGAGAATAAAAATCCATAGGTTTTCAGAATGTTCATTGAGGTCGCTGATTCAACGAGATAATGAATGTACTCCTTCTACAATTTCATTTGCACAATACTGTTCAGTCTATAGAATTTGCATCATAGCCTAGAGAAGGAATATTCCATGATGATGAGTCAAAAATGATCAAATCATGGTTTCAAGTTTTTTGCTATATTGAGCCAATTTCTCTCAAATAATTTGGTAACATCCTGTTTATTCTTCTCGTAAGTTGAGAGTTGAGATCTCGTATAGATAGTTGTTGTCGATAGGAATCATTTCAATACATCTGTCAAGGTTGCTTCGCTTTGTTCGGATAATTTATTAGCGAACAAGATTATACCATGTATAATTACAGGCAATTATTTAAATCACCAAATTGCAATCTTGCCGATTATCAACACACACACAGGTAGGTAATTCGAGTGGTGATAAGTATTGAAAAAAAAAATAATCGCGTGGACCTTGTTCCTGCCCATCAAATTCAATGTCCGCCCATTCGAGTAGATACATGGAAATAATTATTTATAAAATATACGTTCGTTATCTATAGTATAGTCCTCGCCATTATACCACATGACATTTTTCAGGCGACAAGCAGTCTATGATACCACCGCATTTCTAGCGGGAAGTGACTACTATCACAATCGGACGGACGCCGATAGAAAAATTGATGGTCTGAAAGTACGAAATTTAAATACCGAAATGATATTGAATGGATATATTCATTCATTCTGCTTTTTTTATACAGAGATTTACAGCACGTCAAGAAAATTGTATACCTATCATCTGAAATGATCTTGTGTGGATACACTGACAATAAAAGACATGGGGAATATGATGATGATGGATTTATTCGGACCAAGAAGATGTCAGTATTTGTTGGAGTTTTATTTACCTATATACATGGTGTCCCAGAGTAGCGTTCGTATATTCAGGAAAGTAATTATTCTATATATACTGATGAAAATAAGAAGTGCCTCAGGATACTTCCTTCAATTAACTTCGTTGAATCCATCCTAGAATCAGGAAAATTTGGTACGTGGTACGGAGAATATGATGAAATATACAAGAAGGTGCGAAACTCGTAACTGATGCTGAAATTGCTACAATTTTATTTGTTTAACGATTTATCCCAATGTTAGTACCAGAAAATGATTCCTCAAAGATTTTAACATAGAAAAGGTACTCCTGTTATAGTGCCGTATGAAACCGTTCTCAAGGAAAGTATAATTTTTCAATTTGATGCATGAAAAAATTCACCTAGTGAATAAGTTTGTGAAATTTCACCAATTTCCATATCATCTCAACAAATCAACATCACGAAAATGGAAAATTCTAATTATCAAACTCCACTTTTCCTATCATAGGATCATACGCCCAAAATCATTGTTCTTAAGATTGCTTACTAATACCCCTATACAAGGTGATTCTGAAATAGGTGATCAAACTTTGGGAGTATATAGAGTGAGTGAAATAATTACGAAAACCTCGGTAACATTTTTTTCTGAAGTGCCCCCCAAGAAAGATACAGCCCCTCAAAGGGGAGCCTCGGAGAATGATTTTGTATTATTATCTTCAACACCTTATGTGATGAAAATCTAAAATTTTGTTTATCTACTAACTATTCAGTGCCGGTTCGAATGTAGCTAAAAATCACCTCAAAATCAAATACAGGGGTGTGTCAAAATACGGAGGTAAGGGGTAAAAATATACCCAACTTTTTTGTTCATCGCAATTTCAGTTTTTTTACATGGAATTATAGAATCTCAGGGCTATTGACATGAAGAAGGAGCTCTTGTTGAATCTTGATAAAATGAACCATCAGCGAATACAATTTATTTTTCCAAGATATCATTTAAATTGCAATTTTGGTGTGCACTTAAGTTTAATTATCTAGTTCAAATCTTGCAACTGAATTTTTACTTACTTCTAATCGTCTGATCTAGTTGGAATCTGGCAGATGACAGTTGACAACGCGTTATGGACTTTTTGATAGAAAAAAATATGGCGGCTCGAATGTGGCTGACCAGATTTGTGATTATGGTCCGATTCGATTCAAAATTGGTTTGTAAGGGTTTTTGGGGTTGTACATTTTGAATTCGTTGTCGGAATTTATGAATTAAAAATAGACGACGAGTTTCGTGATTATGGTCTGATCCTATTTAAAATACTAAAATAAAATGAAAACAATTATTTCAACTATTGAGATAAAAAATTGAAGATTGAATAAGGTGAACAAAGATAAGACTTTATCCAAATGCTCTGAAAATGAGAAAAAAAAACAAGAGCACCTTTTCTATGTAAATAGCTCTGAGATTTCATAATTTCATGTCAGACAAAATTTCAGATTTTCAACATACGAGGTGTTGGAGATAATAATACAAAATCATTCTCCGAGGCCTCCCTTTGAGGGGCTGTATCTTTCTTAGGGGTCACTTCAGAAAAAAATGTTACGGAGGTTTTCGTAACTATTCCAAATTCCACCCACTCTATATGCTCCCAAAGTTTGACCACCTATTTGAGAATCAACTTGTATATCAAACTTTATTAGCACAGTGCTCTTCATTACAGGAAAATAAAATAAAGACATAGAGTTGCTACTTGGATGGAACAAATTCTGACATAACGTATGGAACTTTGACATGTGCGTAACAAGATATCTGAAAGGGGTCATGCAAAAATGGGTGGAATGTCTGGCGGCACTCTTCTCTGGAAATCTAAGGCGAAGTTTGCTGCGAAAATCTCTGCAAAAAAGTTTGTTTCCTTTAATTTGCGATGTTGTTACTGATGTGCCGTCTGCTTTGGAGAGTGGTGGGAATGTACTATTAGTGAAATTCCTTCAGACTGCTTTAGCGAGGGACCAAAACGAACGGGAGCCATATGAGTTTTGATCTTATCTTGGCATTGTTTGATTTTTTTGATGCATCTATCGTTTGATTGCAGTTATTCCTGGCTTCAACATATTCTGCTCTAGTAACGAGGTTAGGGTTTGTTATGAATGAGTTTAGTCTTGACCAGAAATTGGCTTTATTCAACAAAATACAGCATGACATGTGATATGACATAAATAGATAACTAATCAAAGTAACAGGACAAATGATGAACTTCATGAATACGGCGTGTTAACTAAATATTATTATTATACAAGGAATGATCATCACATTCTCCCGTGCATTTAGAAACAGTCATAGACCTCTAAATACTTTGGAGGTCCTCTAATTCTTTGAGGTCGATCTGTAGATTCAGAGGATGACACCTCAGGAACGGAACTGCTATGCACTCTAGTTGAAATTAATTCATCATCATGTGTTCCAAGTACATCTTCAGTTTGGTTCGAATTATCTTTGTTGGCAATGCTTTCATTTGCTTTCGAATTTGGTTGGTTATCTCTAATAGGAGTGGAATGGTACTCGACACAATTTCGATCAAAATATCCCTCAATACCTCGTGGTGCTAACAGGACCGTCTTTCACGTATCAGAGGCCCTGGGCACATTAGAATAATGGGGCCCCTATGACCATAATAAAGTACTATTTCCGTCGACCTCGTGTTAACGAATAAGTTTAATGTTTATGAAATCGTTCATTAATGACCCCTATTAATGATCAATTTTTCTATTAATGCACGATTGTTTTATAGGCAACCAAACATACACCGCGAGCATTCATTGTTTATGCTATAACTCACGGAATCTGCATTTGAATCGAAAATATGGATTCCATTGAAGATTTTCCGTTGACGGGTTCGCCTTTCCAAGTTTGTGAAACGATTTCAGCCCCTGTTTTCTAACACAAGGAATTTATTTTCTATGTTGATCATTTCGACAGATGTCAAATGTCACTAATGTAAGTAACTAGGCTACTAGGTGATTTTTAGTAGTTTCCAGATGAATGATGAATTCGCGAACCAAGTTTTCTTCATTGCAGGAGAAATGAGAAATATAGTCAACAGAATAATTTTGTAACCAACTCGTATATTAACAGGCGATTAATGATCTCGAACATTAACGCGCTAGCTTCGCTCGCACGTTAAAATATCTCGATCATTAATCGCCCTAATTGATACACTAGTTGGTTAAATAACTATTATGTTAGAATAGACAAATAACGCCGAAATGCAAAGTTTTAGCATTATTTTTATTTCTTTACATTTATATTAGATATGATGAATCGATTTTATCATGTAATCCACACTAAGTAACCAGCATCCACGATTAGTCCTTATACTCCTTATATCTAGTATCTATGCTGATTGAAGAGGAACCCTTCTAGATTTGAATTGAGCAAAATCGTTAATTGTTTTCGAGCATATCACATTCTATCGGCATAAGCGACAAACTATTCAATCTCTTTTGAAGCATTGTACTTCTTAATTCACTTTTTATTCGTTTTAATTTGGAGAAGGAGCGTTCCCCACTGCAGTTAGTTACCATCATACTTAGAAAGATTCTCAGTGCGATTTCTACATTAGGAAAAGGTGTCTTCACTTTTGCTCTCTTTCAAAAGATTATATATTTCCAGTATACCATTTTTTAATTTTTACTCTGATCAATTTTCAAGTAGCTATCGGGACTAGGGGGCCCCAATCATCGCGGGGCCCTGGGCACGTGCCCAGTGTGCCCAGTGGGAAAGAGGGGCCTGGGTGCTAAATGTTTATTTGAAACCGTTGTTTCCCTACCGTCTGGTAACCTAACATAAGAATAATCCGGGTTCGCTTCGAGTAGTTCGACTTCTTCTACAAGTGGCTCATACTTATTTGCTCGAATATGTTTCTTCATAAGGACTGTACCAGGTGATGTCAACCAAGAAGGCATAGATTGTCCATTGCTGGATTTGCGACTGTGGAAAAACATTCTCTCATGAGGAGTTGCATTTGTGGAAGTGCACAAAAGGAATCTTATCGAATGAAGTGATTCTTGCAACACAGATTCCCATTGGGCGATTTTCAATCCTTTGGAGCGAAGAGCCAACTCAATTGTCCTCCATATGGTACCGTTTTCTCTTTCTATTTGGCCATTTCCTTGGGGATTATATGCCGTAGTGCGACTGGTGGCGATTCCTTTCGACTGGAGGAAATGTTTCAATTCAAAGGACATAAACGACGAGCCTCGATCTGAATGGATGTAACAAGGTAAACCAAACACCGAGAACATCATAGACAAATGTTTTATGACTGTAGCAGCTGATAGATCAGCACATGGAAATGCAAATGGGAATCTTGAGTATTCATCTATTACCGTCAAAAGGTACCGATTGTGAGATATGGAAGGCAATGGTCCCTTGAAATCTAAAGCCAATCGTTCGAAAGGTACAGTTGCTTTTATTAATTGACCTTTATTTTTATAGAAACGAGGCTTAACAAAAGCACATATAGCGCATGAAGATGTGATCCTTTTGATATCATCGATGGAAAATAGAAGATTTTTGGAACGAATCCAGTTTCTATGATGTTCTCGGTGTTTGGTTTACCTTGTTACATCCATTCAGATCGAGGCTCGTCGTTTATGTCCTTTGAATTGAAACATTTCCTCCAGTCGAAAGGAATCACCACCAGTCGCACTACGGCATATAATCCCCAAGGAAATGGTCAAATAGAAAGAGAAAACGGTACCATATGGAGGACAATCAAACAACATTCTTCCACTTGTGAAACATAATTTAATGATGCCATATTGATTCTTTCACTGGTAGGCATTCTTTGAACATGACAACGGTCAATTAGTGAGTTATTGATAAAACTCGAAGTACTCCCAGTGTCAACGAGTGCTACAGCTGCTACTACATTGATCTTGATTGGAATTGTTGCTTTGTTGAGGCATAATGGAGTAGTAGCAGATAGAATGCAAGATAGAGATTCGGAACTAGCTGCTGCAATTTTAGATTCGGCTCTCCTACTTCTACAAACTTTGGCGAAGTGTCCTCTCTTCGAACAATTTTTACAGATTGCGTCAGATGCTGGACATTGATACCTTGGATGTCGCAAATTTCCACAGAAGAAACATTTGGTCGGTTCTTGTTTACGAACGACAGCACCTACAACATTATCGGACTGATTTGGAAAAGAACTTCTTGAAACCGCATTGATCGAAGAGGTGGCTGACATGAAGTTTTCTGAATGAAATTGGGCCATTTCTAGGGAACGAGCTTTACTGAATGCTTCATCTAGCGGGAGAGATTCGAGAAGAGAGTCGCTGGAGGGACTGATGCTTGAGTAAGGCTGCAGATTTTGAGGGAGAGAAATGCTTTCGAGTAGCCGCTGTCGTATAGGAGCTGAGGAAAGTCCAGCTATAAATGCATCTCTTATGCTATCATTCTTATTTTCTTCTGCTGTCACGGCTCTGAAGTTACATTCTTTCGATAATTGTTTCAATGCATGCAGATATTCATCTATAGTTTCTCCTACCTTTTGACTTCGAGTTGCAAGCCGATGACGAGCGTATATTTCATTTTTCGGTTTGACATATAATTTTTCCAATGCATCGATGGCTGATTGTAAGTTATTGTGCTCACTGATTATTCCGAAAATACTTGGTGTTATGTGGTTGGTTAAGAGTTTCAATTTCATTTCTTCTGTTATATCGTTATTCAATTGAAGGAAATTCTCGAAGGTTCGCTTCCAGTGATTCCATTCTTGATCTGCCGAACTTGAGTTAGGGTCAACATCTAATCGATCAGGACGAAGATACCTTTCGTTGGTTTCCATAATTGAATTTATTTTGTTGAATAAATTGTTATGAATGAGTTTAGTCTTTACCAGAAATTGGCTTTATTCAACAAAATACAGCATGACATGTGATATGACATAAATAGATAACTAATCAAAGTAACAGGACAAATGATGAACTTCATGAATACGGCGTGTTAACTAAATATTATTATTATACAAGGAATGATCATCACAGGGTTTTTACGAGTCATCAAAACTAGATGTTTTTCTTACGAGAAAAAAATTTATATATTTTTATCAATTTATCTATATAATACATCTATGATACTATTTTCTACTTCTTCAAACTTTTGGAGCGAATCATCTGATTCATCCTTACTACAAGTATATTGAGATACCACTTATATTTCCATTTATAGTGACGAGGTGAGAAAATCCCAAAAATTTTGAGAAATCAACTTAACCGTACTGTCGTGCCCATAGCTGTTCCACGTGCTCCCATAAAGCGAGGACCGATGTCGTCTATCTCTTTTGTTTTGGCAGCTCTCTCTCTCTAATTACTCACAGTTTTAACCGGTTAGCGAACGTAAGTGCTCGCTCAGCGCAAATGAATCATACTACACTATTACGAAAACGCGTTTTGTGAAACGCTTTGTATACAAAGGACGCATAAATCGAGCTATTAACGATGACTTATTGTATTGTCGTTATATGGATGCCTAGTCACTCATATGAATTGATTTCAGGTTTTGTATTATCTGTTCTGACCTCGATTTCGGTAATGCTGATGAGTGTTACATTGTTGGGTAATTTCAGAGTCAGATAAGAACATATGGATGTACTTTACGTAATAAGTCCAGAAAGAGCATATCTATCTGAATTGACTGCATTTCTTTATCCATTGAATCGCACGAAATGGAATAGCCATTAAGTACGTGGAACATCGTTCGTGGTAGAGGTTATTAGTTCTTCAAATAATGCTCTATAGGCAAACAATGTTATCCTAAGATGGGTCGTTATACGGTCGAACGAGTTTTGGTAGAGAATTGTTCGATAACTCTCGAAGAAGTCCATAAAATGTGCAGAATGAAGTTGTCGGAATCGCTCGACTTATATTACTAGTGATATGATGATCAATGATAGCCAAGGAGAAGGAATATTTTCAATATTGTTTTGTTGAAGGACAGAACCGTAGGTGAATTTCTTTAGAAAATTTATTCAATTGTATATCAAATATGGGCATAATCTGTGTTAATGTTCGTTTCATTGACGATCAAACCAATGAGAATGATTATTGCATCTATCTATATCAGAACGAGAATATACAAGATGGTAATCAATGAAGCTGTGCAATTTTTCATAAATTTCAAAAGCCTCCCGTTTGGAAGAATTTTTTTTTTAATTTTTCCTTATATGAAGAACACACCGTCTGTTTTCTCGAAAAATTCCTAATACTTTCGGAACTGTCACACTAATTACTGAAATAAGAATATTTTCATAGGAAAATGCATAATTTGATACTCTAATGTTCATTGGCTGTTTGTTCTTATCATGCTGGTTCGAACGGTAATCAAAAATCTTGAAATGTTGTATGATTAAAATGGAAATGGGAATGGAATGGGGAAGTGACAAAATGCTGCCTAGAAATAACTATTACAGACCCTTCAACACTCAGCTTTACTGGGATGAAATGGACTTATTCAATATCACTCCCACTACCAAGGTTGTCCTTGTTGGGATGTATGTCTTTATTTACCAATTTTCTCTTATTTTGCTTGTACTGATGTACTTATAGGTAAATAAAATTATTATTATTATTATTATTATTATTATTATTATTATTATTATTATTATTATTATTATTATTATTATTATTATAACTGTCAGGAAGGCACGTTAGTGTGGTACACTGACGGTTCTAAGACTGATGAGGGCACGGGAGCCGGAATATATGGAGATAGACCCAGAACCAGGATGTGTGTTTCCTTGGGGAGGTATGCTTCAGTATTCCAGGCAGAGGTGCATGCTATTGAGGCATGCCTGAGAGAGAATATTGTGAGAGGATACAGAGGTAAACAAATCCTCATATGCTCAGATAGTCAGGCGGCCATTCGATCTTTAACATGCAATAAAATCAGATCAAAACTGGTCTGGGATTGCCTTCAAAGCCTGCTAACCCTGGCTAACCACAACAAGCTCACTACGCGGCTGGCTGGCAAGGTGGATGCAAGAAAGACATCAGGCATACTGGAACAATGTCCCAGGACAGAGACACAGTAAACTGATGGTTGGAACACTGTCCAAAACAGTGACTAACGACATTCTGAGCCTGAACAGAAGTCACATCAGACAAGTGACGGGACTAATAACTGGTCACTGCCCCTTGAGGAAACATATTCATCAAATGGGCATCTATGCAGACTATGCAATGAGGAGGAGGAAACTGCCACCCATGTAATATTGGAGTGCGAAGCACTAGCACGTTGGAGATACAACCTTCTCTAAGCAGTAAACTCTCAAGAGGCCTTTCCAAAGAATGATTTGGTGAAGAGGCTGCTAAACCTTATCAAGGTAGCGAACCTGTTCACCTAAGTCAACAGCATGATCAGGAATACAATAGGCCCAAAGGCTGCAGTGTTTTGGGCTTCGAACCCTGCTATTAATCAATCAATCAATCGATCGATGATCAAAATATTCATGATACAGAGTGGTCCTCAAAAAACAAACAATTTGGTTGATAACCGAAAGAGTGATTCTATATATCATTATCGATGAAATTTATTTTATTCAAGCCACATAATTTATAATGAATCCTAATGACTCTACAACCGATAGACTTTGGTATTCAGTTAGCGTATATAAAATCTCTCATGGTGGTTTTTCCTGATACAATTGCCATTCGTTGTAATGACACTCATTACCATATACTATGAATTTTCCATTATAAGAATTGATCAGGTCTGCAAATTAATGAGGCATTCATTAGAAACTCGGTACCTATCATTTTTTTACATTGGTCCAATTATCAGTTTGACAACGTACAATTTAGCAAGGAGCAAATGTATGTTTCTGATTGTCCTATAATGTACCTTTCATTAGTTGGAACTTCCTAGCCGAATAAATTGATGTTTAACACAGCGGGAAATAATTTATGCTATGAGCTGTGGTTTTTCCATGAGAAAGAGTATAGGGTCCAATAATATGAGTGGATATGAGAAAAGCAATATAGGTACTGTTTATGGATGTACGACAAATTGATATTCATCATACAGGACGTGAAAAGAAATTCTGAATTGAAAAAGCCTAATCTGCGATTGGAGGTCTATGAAGATAACAAGTTTCATTCGTTCAAGATTGAACCCCTTGATTGGGTGAAAATATTGAAAAGGAATATTTTCAGATGAATTATGAACAAGAAAATATGGATTAACGTATACAGTGCTTTTCTTTGATGTCCCCCTCCTGTTATTTTTTGAACGGGTCAACTGAAAAAATTGAAACTCGTGGTGATGAAATTTGTGCATAAATACTATATTTTGGAGTAGAATTGACAGATTAAAATTTCGAGATGGCGGCTAGGCGCCATCTGGGATAAAAAAATTAGCTGGAAAGGGGGTCTTGTGTAGGGGTGGGAAAAATTATCGATACATCGATATTTATCGATAATTATCGATAATAATTTGGAGTAAAATTATCGATTTATCGATATTATCGGATATTATCGATATTATCGGATATTATCGATATTATCGATAATATCAGGATTATCGATATCATCGGAATTATCAATATTATCGGAATTATCGATATTATCGGAATTATCGAAATTATCAATATTATCGATGATATCTAAATTACCGATATAACCGATAATATCAAAATTATCAATATGAATGAGCATCAGAAAAATAGGTAATTTTGTTTTTTATATGGAACACCCTGTATAAAACAGATACCTGTTAGTAAGAATTGAGGTGAGAATGAAAATATAATAAGACACGCCACCCTGTACATTAGCCTTGTTCAAACAACATAGGACTCCAGCATAGCAACTTGCCTGAAGTTATCTGACATCTGGCAACGTGGCAACCTTTATTAGTTGTGGTGGCAAACTTTTTGGTGAGTTATGTGTTGAACAAGTAACAAGTATCAGTATTCCGGAGTGGTCGTATGACCTGATGGGGGATTTTTGTTCTGTACACATTTGGGAATCGATCATTAAAAATTCTAGATATAGTTTACGTGGTACCTATTTACTATGTAGTAAAACCAAAAACTGAATGAGAATGTTTCAACAGAACAATGATGTTTGTTGTCGTACTAAAATGTTGTGTCTTTTTTATAAACAAAAAATATCCTCTCAAACCTTATCGAGTTGTTGGGATTGCCATATGACAGGAAAAAACAAATATTGCTAGAAATAACGATATCAATGATTTTTTATTCAGGCAAATATTAAATGTTTCGCCATACTGTAGTAGGTGATGATATTAGCTTTGTATTTCAGGGTTGTGAAGTACCTATTCGTCAAGAGCTTCAAAATGATGTTTCACAAGACCCCCTTTTACATTTAATTTTTTTATCCCAGATGGCGCCTAGTCGCCATCTTGAAATTTTCATTCAACACCAAAATATAGTATTTATCATCACCTCAAGTTTCAATTTTTCAGTTCAGGGAAGGGGGACATTGAAGAAAGGCACTGTATAAAAAAATAGATAAAGAATTCGCATTCTCCATGTGATGACTATATCAATTTTTTCTCGGTTTATTCAACAACTACTTTCCTGGCAAAATGACACGACGAGTATTGAATTATATCTATTGAACACACACCAAATAGAGTGCGATAGGTAGTCCGTGATGAATATATTCCTCAAA
Organism: Phaedon cochleariae; assembly: GCA_918026855.4. Lineage (NCBI taxonomy): Eukaryota > Metazoa > Arthropoda > Insecta > Coleoptera > Chrysomelidae > Phaedon > Phaedon cochleariae. Next base: position 7,338,690 of record OU896711.1, read on the forward strand.
ATTCAATACTCACAGTTTGAATATGGATCATTGTGCAAGTACTTCCCGAAGAATCTAATTTCTCGACACCTATTTTTCTTCTACCCAACATTCCGTTGGGAGTTAAACTGCAGCGGAAAAGCAGCTTTTAATTTCTTTTCCTCACTGATATACAGCGAAATTCGCAATTCCACCTTTCACATTTCCACATTTCCTCACACATATATTCACATAATAGTAAAATGTGCAAGAATCAAAGTAATTACGACTGAGGCTCCTTTCTATCATTGGCGTACCATAAAGAAAATGGTCCAGTTTTCACAGGTTGCTTCCTCAGAATGATGATAACCTGGCGATCTCTCGAGTTTATCTATAAAGTGAATAGGATAGTCAAAGCTATAGCTACAATTCACTTGTATAGATATTTGGGGTTTTTCCAAAAATATTTGGATTAATCATTATCAAAACTGACTATATACCAAATGTCAATGTCTCACCCATCTCTGACAGAAAACTGTAACTTCAGCTGTCAGATGCTGTCAGATGCAGGACAAGAGACAATTGGTCCCATGAAAATCATGACACTTTTGTGGATGGAGACATTAGAATATAAAGATAGTAGGGGGGACAACCTAAGGTTAACAATGCTATGAGATTTTGAAAAGGAAACTTACACTGGAGACCAAAGCAAGAAGGAACAATAACACGTACATTAGAAACTCAAGGCATTGAAGAGTTCTTGGCAATGAATTATTGATCTTAAAAATTTCAACAGATTCAGAAAACTACCCTTCTGACAAATGCGTAAAATTTCCAAATCATTATTTATGTTGAATGAGTGTTTAGAGTTAAGCACATGGTTAGCAAATGTACTTTGGGTATTGAAATCTTCGTCAATAATAGTATTTCAAAATGTTTCTATACATTTTACATGTTCGTTTACTCTCGTATGAATTCTTCTGCCAGTATGACCAATATATTGGGCATGGCAATCGGGTTCCGAACAAGAGATTCTGTATACACCTGACTCAAACGTAGGCGGTAATTTGTAGTATCAACGACATTATGAGAAGTTGTGTCTAAAGTATGGAAGGAAATGTTAATATCTGTGCTGAAACGATGGAAAATATTCTTCAAATCATTGGATACTCTACCTAAAAATGGAATTGAAGAGAAAAAGGTTCTAGAACTATTGAGTGGTATTGAACTATGGTTGATACAATTTTGTTGATGTCTGTTGTAAATTCTATCAATAAGGTGGGGTGGGTATCCATTGTTGTGTCCAATTTGTTTTATAATGTCTAATTCATCGTTGAAATCAGAAGAATCCATTGGAATATTGAAGAGTCTATGAAAGAGGGAGTTGAAAGCAGCTAATTTGTGGGAGATCGGATGACAAGAAAAAAAGGGGATTACTGGTATATCTTCAAGCTACTGTATTCACAAAACCTTATAACCGCCAAGATAAATCTCCACCTCTGATGTGATACCTCCTCTTGTGATCTACCGCTCCATATTTCCCACGGAAATTGCACCTGGTGCTGGTGGAAATGAAAACCTTCTCAGGCCATAATGCAAATCCGTCTTATGCCAGTCCGCGTGTGTGAATTGGATAGCCGTAAGTCGAATACTTGTATGATTCTTGTTGTCAAGGTAAAAAATAAACGGTAGCGAGAAAAGCCAATAAGCGAGTAAAAATGCATTGACGTAAGTGCTCGTCAGTCGTCATAGCAGACTGCTCGACGCTCTGGGCTCTGGTGGACATGCCGATCAACCTACGCTTACTTTTAATAGTTTGGCAAACTACTGCTAATAACTGGGGAATTAGGTATGAAATAATGATGACACAGTGTAGATAGATATTTTGCAATCAATATGATAGGATATCGTACGATATTATTTATTCATTGTGCAACAATGCGATATGTATTTATAATTATTATTATAATTCAAGTGATCCGGAAAGTTCTGTAATAAGTGTTTACCTAGAGCGGTTTAGTTTCAATAACTATTATGATTAACATGCTTGTGAATGCATGGGATTTCTGATTCCCTAGCTGATTCCTATCAACTAGTTTTACTTGAGCTGTAGATTTTGGCAAATACGTACGTACGTACGTTTTGTCACTATTTCACCATGGAAAAGCCTATAACTCATAATTGAATATACTGTGCATGTATAGATCATGTCGTGCGGCACCTACACTCTGAATGCTTCAATTAAGTAGTGATAACATCAATTTTCATTCAAACTGTCCATTTCTGAGGATATTTCCTGAGACAGGTATATTTTTATTCTCAATTTGCCACATTTATAAGGGAAAATCAAATATATAGGGTGAAGATTCCTCATCAGAAATGGAGAGTTTGGCTAAGAATGAATGAATCAACACGAAATGTTTATACCTATACCAATTGGCCCATTACTAAAATTTGCCGTTCAGTTAGTTACGTCACTACGATGTTACACACATTTATACAGTGCTTGTCTAAAGTCCGTGCCCCCCATAATAATTTTTGAACCACCTGGTATATCGCAAATAATTTTGGAGGGTTTCAATATAGGAGATGAAAACCAACTTTTTCATGAAAAAAGTTTCAAAATGGCGACTGAGCGCCATTTTCCATCCTTTTTTTTGAATAGAACACTCCGTATATTATTCCATTGCCGAACTTTGCTCATAATTCTCAACAGTTTTCTCCAATACACTTCACTCCTAACTTCAATTGTTTTCGAAATATTAACGTTTGAAAGGTGACATTCCGGTATGATGATCACACTTTTCATAAAATGATTGAGGCGGTCAACGGACTATTTGACAGTTACAGTTAATTTGACAGTAAACAAGACGTTACCGCGACGATTTTCTCCAATGCAAACTTGATTGAAAGCAACATTATTGTTTTTGGTTGGGTTTGAAATGAACAAAATTTCCCATTGAAACGTTAATATTTCGAAAACAATTGAATTCAGGAGTGAAGTGTATCATAGAAAACTGTTGAGAATTATAAATTTCGAAAATGAAATAATATACGGGGTGTTCTATATATTAAAATATTGAAGATGGCGCTCAGCCGCCATTTTGAAGCTGTTGGCTTTAATTTTCTCATAAGAAAGTAGGTTGTAATGTCCCATTAGAGCCTTCCTAAATTTCGTTACGATATACTAACTGGTTCAAAAATTAATAGGGGGAGAACGGACTTTAGACGAGCACTGTTCAGTTCAGTTCCTTTTTACTTTTATTTCCATAACAAAACAAAACTGCTTCAGTAGGTAGATATATCAGAATACCCAAGATAAGACTGGCGCAGTTATCCTCATATATACAGGGTGTCCCACTAAGGTCAGTGAGGTACGATATTATGGAAGCCATAAATCTTACAGCCTCGGGAAAAAATCTTTTGACGAAATGGGCGATGAGAAATTGATTCAAAATATTTTCAAATTTCTATAATTACCCTTATGGGTCGAAGTTACTACACACAACGAAGTCAGTTCTCAAATAATTGGGAAATTATCTTTCAAACGAGCCCAAGTTGATTGGATTTGGATGAGGGGTATGGAAGATACAGCAATTTGAAAAATATTTCGTTCACAAGCTCCTCCACCATTATTTCTCGAGATACCAAAAAAGTCTGGAGACCAATACACAACGATAGATTAATGATCTTTTCATTTCCGTTATGAAAAAATCACCATACACAGCAATTTTCTGAGATAGTTTGAATTTATCGTTGTATCATAGTAAGTTATTCGCTCCCTACCGGCCATTTTAGAAACTTGAAGATATTGCTGGTTCCGTCAATGGATTTTTTCCTGAAACCGTAAGATTTATGGTTTACATATAATATCAAACCTCACCGACCATAGTAGGACAGCCTGTATAATGAAGAAATTGTATATCTACTGTTTCATTATGAATAATAAAGATGGCGAATAATGCCTCGCACTTCGTATACTACGATAGCCTTAGGTATGTCTAAATTTATAATTCTGTTTGAAAATTACTATAAGGTGACAGGTGACTTGATGTCTATGCGTGAGGTGACAAAGGTGAAACAGAAAATCTTATAAATATTGTTCACTATACCTAGAACTCATGAAAGACAATAAGACAAACAACTATTGAATTATTGGATAGCTATTATGAAAAAATGCTGTGACGTGTGGATAATATCGCGAAACTTCCTAGACCGCTCGACGCTAGCCAGCTCTACCGAATCGGCCAAGGTCAAATGTTTCGAAATTATCGCATTTCCTATACAGTGTGGATTAGCAATGCGAAATGAATTCAAAATCTTCAATACTACTTATAATACAGTGCTTTTCTTTAATGAACCCGCTCCCTTTTATTTTTTGAGCGGGTCAACTGAAAAAATGGAAACTTGAGATAATATAATTGATGCGAATACTATATTTTGATGTGAGTTTGACAGATGAGAATTCCAAAATGGCGACTGGGAGCCATCTGTGGAAAAAATTTAATGGAACAGGGAGGACTTGTGACACATCTTTTTGAAGCTCCTTACGAATACTTCACAACCCTAGAATATAAAGTGAATATCTCCACCTACAACAAAATGGCGGGACATTTAATAACATAACATTCAGAAATAAAAAGGAGGGTGGGAGGACAGTGAAGAAGATCACGAAATGATACATTTCGAACAAAATAGTCGGACAAATCGATTCCATCCCACGAAGGAGCATTTATTTACTTCGTTTCTGAAAACTGCCTTTCAGATACCTGCTGAAGTGCAATTTCGGGATAATGTGATATCTAGTCATCACATGCAATTATTTATTTAAAAATTTCAAGAGACGTTTCCTCGTATAATGTACCTACCTACAAAGGTGTGCTTTTCTTTGATGCCCCCCTCCTTTTATTTTTGGAACGGGGTCAACTGAAAAAATTGAAACTGGGAGTAATGAAATTGATTTTTTTTATCGCTTGGAGCGCACGAAAGGAAATCCCTATAATTTTCAAAGAACATCGTGCGTTCCTAAGGAGGATAGGGACAGGAGGTAGGTATCGGAATTTTTTTGAACTTCTGGAGATTATATGTTGTTGGGAATACTTCCTCAGGCAATGAATTCCAGAGCCAAGCCGTTCTATGGATGGAGGAGTTTTGATAAAGTGCTGTTCGACATCTTTCGAGGTTGACAACGAAAGGAAATGCTGACTGGGCTTGTCTAGTTCGTCTGACTGGTCCTATTGCTAGTGAAGGAATGATAGCAGAAATTTCCGAAGAACATTTCCCGTGGAAGTATCGATAGAAAAGTGAAAGATCACCGACCTTTCTACGGTGTTCCAATAATGTCAAAGAGTGAGTATTATATTTTGGAGTAAAATTTACTGATGGAAAAATCAAGATAGCGACTGGAAAAACAAATTCAATGAAAAAGGGATCTAGTGATACCTCCTCTTGATGCTTCTGACGTATACTTCACAACCCTAGAATATAAAGTCGATATCTCCACTTCAAAATGGCGGAACAATTGATAATTGCCTGAATACATCGACTTTCACTTTATAATTTGAGGAAATAAGCTGGGTTCAGTCTAGAAGATGCTCGAATGGGTTGCCTTGAACTTCTTCACATAAAAATACCCATCCGATATTTTACGCCGAGCACTTTCGAACACAGTTAGTCGATATTTTTACAATTATTTATCATTCTCTGTCGTATATCTAATATTGGAGCAGGTGCAGTTTCATACACATTTTGCTTCAAATAGCCCCATAAAAAACGTCCTAAGGTGTCAAATCTGGCTAGCGGGCTGGCCATTTCATACACTGAGGGAAACTGGATATTAAAAATATATACCAGCTCTGATTGTAATAACCATTATAAAGAAATCTCCTATTCCTGATCATTGTATTATCACAACGCTTTCTTAAACCATTTGTAATACCCTTGAATGGACATTTGCTACCATCATAACGCAGGTGTGTTGTGACATTATGAGAATATTATAAATTCTTGTATATTCAGATTTTTTATTGACATAGCTAAATATTCCGCCATGTTGTAGTATATATATATATATAGTATACATGCATATCAATTTCATTATCCCAAGTTTAAATTTTTTCAGTTGACCAGTTCAAAAGATGAAGGGGGGGAGGACATTGAAGAAAAGCACTGTATAAATCGAAAGAGGTAATCTCTTGAGTTGTATTACAGAACAAGATATTATATCAGCCCATGTCGTTTCTGCTCGAAAATTTTTTATAACGAAACAATTGAGTCTAATGCGTTGGTTGAAAATTTGAAATGAAATCGATCCATAGAGGTTGAATTTGAATACTCGTTACTGATTGTTTCAACCAAATTTTGTCGACACATATCAAGTGATAATAATATTGAAATCGTCCCTGGTTATTTGAAACATTGTATATTATTTATATCATGTTCGCACTCGAATCAATCGACATAACAGTCATGACTCATGACTGAGGAAGTACCTATATCAGAAAAATGTTCACACAGTCTTGATAAGTATGTATGTAGGTGCCTATCTGATGGTCATCAGTATTTATTCTGGCAAGTACCTACATTATTACATAGAAACATATTATGTGGATTATCGATATTTTCATTAGGCCATTCATATAGTATACGATAATAACGATCATTATAACTACGCACTTGACGGTTGTGTGTGTGACCTTCGAGATATCTAGCAACTATCCCATCGAACTGAACGTGACAACGCTACTTCCCAGATGTTCCGAGAAGCAGATAAGAAAAGTAAAATGTGTGAAAAATAGTTACGACTCTAGTAAACATTCGATAATGAGAACACTTGTTTTGCTGTGTAAAAGATTAGGATGAATTCGATCGCCTAGTGAAAAAAATGTCTTACACGTGTCGAATTTTGAAACTATCGTTTATTTACTGTCTGTAGGCTAATCGAAGAGGTGGTAAAAAAATCTGGAATAATGAATATCCTATATTTACTTTCAACCTCCAGTCTCTCCAATATAATTCATTTGACCCTTCTGTTTTTATACTTACTTGCATTTCCATTAAAGATTCAGATCTGCTAATCGCTAATCTATGATATGACTTACTTTGAGTCTAGCCATATTTATTTACCAATATCTCATCGTTAACTGGGATGTAAGTTACAATATCAAGGGGCATTGAATGTTCGTCTATAAAATTCTGATGAATATTTTTATGAAATCCTGATATCATATAGAGAAAACTTCGATTTCTCGTCTTTTAGACACATGTGAATATCGAGGTAGTCCATTCTATTTTCTGTATCTCCCATATACTAGGCAAAAGTTGCCCTACATAAACGTCGAGATTTTTTGTATGTTCTGGTTCCCACGAAAAAGTTAAATATTCTGTAATGTTCAGAGAACATCGTGATAACCAAGGGAAATGAGGTAGGAATTGGTGTTCTCCTCAAATTTCTGTAGGTTATATGCCTCAGGAAACACCTCCCTTGGCAATTTGTTCCAGAGACTCACTGGTCGTCGGATGAACGAGTCTTTGGAAAGAGATGTTCTGCAGGTCTCCAAAATGACCACGAAGGGGTGCGAAGCCTCAACTCGACGGGTTAATCTCGCGGGGACTGCCAAGCCAAGGGAGGAACAATTGTTGATAATTCAGAAGAGCATCATCCATGGAAATATCTATAAAATAGAACCAGATCGCCAACTTTTCTACGGTGTTCTAGAGAAGTGAGTGAGTTTGTGTGCGAGGCATCACCCACGAGACGAATTGCCCTTTTTTGGTCAGAATCCGACAGTGTCAGGGAATGTTTGGATGCTGCACTCCAAATATAGGAACAGTATTCCAGGACAAGTCGGATCTGTGCCTTATAGATCATAAGCAGCTCACTGGAAGTGAAATAGCTCCTGGCCCAAAACAAAAAACCAAGTTTTTGGGATGCACTTTTAGCAATTGATCTCACGTGATTTTCCCAAGAAAGGTCATTGCTGATTGTGATACCAAGCATCGAAATGGATGTCTTCGAAGATATGCTTACTCCTCACAAGCTTATGTTGGGCATAGTGAGATCGGCTTTTCAAGAGAAAAGACATGCTTGTGTTTTGTTTGCATTGAAATCTACCAAGTTATTGGATCCTCATTCAAGAATTGTTACCAACTCCATATTATTCATGTTGTCAACATTTCTCCTTCGTTCGTTTCTGATTTGCCTGGCTGGTATTGGAGCCCTATTGGAAGAGAAGGCGGTATGGAGGGTACTATCATCCACGAAGCTGTGTACTGGACATGAAGTTGCTTCCAACAAATCGTTGATATCAAGTAGAAATAGTGTTGGTGCTAGAATTGAACCTTGCGGAACACCAGCATTTATGATAAGAGAGTCAGATGAAACTCCGTCGACCACTACATATGGAGAGACCTGTTTGAGAGAAAACTAGCTAGCAGAGAACATAGCTGGGGAGGCAAGCCGTAAGTTATTCGTTGACATTATGAATGTCAAGATGGAATCTACAAAAACACAGTTGCTTTATGATTTCCCTTATAGCGAGTTGGTGGTTATTTGAAATCTCATTTTGACACTAGTGTTCATATAGTGTCATGTAGTGTTTGAATCATTCAAAATCTGAACCATAAATCGCCATATTGGAAGGAAATCACAAGAAGATGTACCTACTAATCAAGTGTTGAGTTTCATCATGGATCATGGACGTATAAATGAGTAACATGGTCAGTAAGTAGCACAGCTGGGAAAAGTCCCCTGCGGAACTCCCGAAGATTTATCACGTTTCAGCGCACAAATATCGATCTTGTCGAGATACAATCTTATCTGGCATAATCTAATTATGATTGTCGTCTCTAGTCGCTACCTGGAAAGTGAACCGAAAAGGCATCAGAATTATACTCTTTTGGCGACTATACAAAACACCGCGGGGGCAAGCAATTAAAATCCGACGAATAACACTTTGAAAAGCCATAATTAATTTAATTAGGATCGCCTAGCTGGGAGCCTTCTTTCTGTTATAGCGGTAGTTTTTCAGACAGAACCGTACCTACCTGTCTTGTAACTGCTCCTATTAATGAAAATAATGCTTTACATGTCACAGTTGAGGCGCTGATGGAAAAAATCTCATCAGTCCTAAATAGGAGGTACCCCCCCCTCAACTCTTTTGTTTTCAGAGATGTGAAAAAATGTTGAATCAAAAAGTTGTTTCACTCGAAATGTCAGAAAATATATAAGGTGTTCCATCGAAAAAATGAAAGTTAATGTCCTTTCCATGAAAACGAATGACCCTATACAGGCTGATTCACGGTGGATGGCACATTAGACGTTTCTGGTGAACCAGACAATGGATCATTTTGAAAATCCCATGGAGGGCATATTCGGACATTCTCTAGCCAACTAAAATATTTTCGACGATGCGGTGTTGCCGCTTCTATTAGAAAGCAGTAGCAACTTTGATTTTTCAAATGGAACACTCTGTATTTTATTGCATTTTTAAATTCTCCTTGAAGAGCTGATTTCATCGATGTATCACACTTGGGGTCTAGCGGAAATGATTACAGAGATATAGGGTGTGAAAAATCGACATTTTTCAACTTTAGAATTTTTTTGTGTCGAAACTAGTCATCATTGGTCAAAACGGCTCACATGTCCCTATCTCAACTTTTGATTAACTATCTACTGATATTTAATTGGGACATATACCGGGTGATCAAGATTCTGAATTCTGCACCACCCTGTATTTGTTTCAATTAAATTTTAGTAGATAGTTGATCAAAAGTTGAGATAGGGACATGTGAGCCGTTTTGACCAATAATGAATAGTTTCGACAAAAAAAATTCCTAAAGTTGAAAAATGTCGATTTTTCACACCCTATATCTCTGTAATCATTTCCGCTAGACCCCAAGTATGTTACATCGATGGAATCTGCTCCTTAGGGAGAATCTAAAAATGCAATAAAATACAGAGTGTTCTATTTGAAAAATCAAAGTTGCTACTGCTTTCTAATAGAAGCGGCAACACCGCATTGTCGAAAATATTTCAGTTGGCTAGAGAATGTCCGAATATGCCCTCCATTGAATTTTCAAAATGATCCGTTGTCTGGTTCACCAGAAACGTCTAATGTGCCATCCACCGTGAATCAGCCTGTATAAGCAACTTCACGAAATAGAAGTTTGGGTCGTTTGACACAACTTTTTCAACATTTTTTCATATCTCTTTTAGGAGGCGCACCCTGTCCCTATCTCCAACAAATTCTTGCCTAGAAGTTTTATTTCCTATTGTGAGCTCAATAGTTCGAGGACAGAGCATTTTGAATGACTATTTAATTCATAATCTGCAAAACACAAGAATCTGATTGATGTTTTTATTAGAAATATACTGGGGCGATCAATGAAACGGATGATAGGAGATGAAAAACAAAACGAAATGAAAGATTAAATTTTTGTCGAAAAAAAAATATTTTGGAAGATATTCAGCTCCCAAGTTTGCCTGAAACTTTTGTTAATCATTGATCAGAGGTTACTAGCCCAACCAAGCTTTTTTTTTTCGGCGAGATCACAAGCACTGATAGTTGAATGATGTAGTATGGTGGGAGCGCACATTTGTTGAAAAGTTTTAACTTAACAAATTGTTGCCGAACATTTTCTGGGTACATGAATTTTCTTTAAAAAATCATCTACGGGAAAAAATTTCTGCAATTTATTCATGCCAGTGAGGAAGAAAATTCATGCCGAAATTATATTTAAAGAGAAAACATTAGGTAAATATTTACTATCCCTGTACCCTAACAAAATAAAATTTATAGTGTCAGATGAATTATATAAAAATAATTGATTTTATATACATTCTTCACTAGGTTACCGAGAAATAAAAAATATTGTCAATATTATTTCAATATTGTCTAATTACATGATAGCTTCCATATGTGTCAGAAAATTTCCACTTATTAATTTTACGTCTACACGCTCATGTGATTGTAAAATTTACAGAGAATTTGCTGGTTACCATAGTGACAATGTCGAAATAAAACATCTGATTGGTTGAAATAACTGGTATGCAAATTTCAAAACGATTTTTTCTTGTGATTCATCGTGTCTCATGGAACACCCAATTTTATTTATCACTTTGATTTCGGAAACAACCGTATATATGAACTTGGATATGGAGAACATTATTTTCTTGAAGTCAAATTAATCCAATGATAGGTAACTAATATACACCAGGTGCGTGTACAGCTTTGTTCCATGGGGAGGGGGCAGGTAGAAACAGTACGGTCCTGTGTACGGTAGTTCCTGGTAGCTTGTTTACTAGCTGAAGATATGATCAGATATTATATAGAGATAAGATACAAAATGACTGTGCTCGGACAATATTTAATAAAAACAAATCATTTTTCACAAGAACTAGGAGTGAAGTAATGAGAGTGCATAGGAAATAGAGAAGAACGTGTGAAAATGTTTCATTGGGTTTATAATATACTATAGGTGTTCACGAAATTGGGGCGATTATTGAAATAGGGTGATAATACATAGTGACACCAAATATCGATGAAAAAAAAGTTGTAACAACACTAACAACTACTGTCTAACAGATGTGATTTTGGTATAATTAATATTCCACAAATAGAATGAAAAAATTGATTCGTATACAAGTAGAGAATAGGAAAGTTTGATAGTAGGTATACAAATATCAGATTGTCGTTCACAATAAAGAACAGCTATTTTCTATCTCACCCAGAGGATTATGGAATTGTAGAGTGAATTTTGCATTGATGTTCCATTATTATTTCATTTCTGCTGCAGGGCTTTTCATTTCCAAAAAGGATTGTTGTAGTTGCAATGATATACCATGGATAACAAACAATTCGTGGTACTCATTATTATAAAATATCATGTTGATTGGAAACTCTGACAATTTCCTATAATGAACTTCCTATTCATGTTTTACCAGGAAACAAAATAATGACGACAATGAAATTGTACTTGCCGTTATCGTTTTAATTTAATTAGGAAAAACCCCGCATAATTTTTCTACTCGCACAAAGAATTGAATCTGCGATTTTGTGGAAAACGTAATGACAGGTATTTTGTTTTTATTTTAGGAATTCAAACTTGAAATACCAAAATGATGTCTGTGATTATACGAAATACATGCAGACATAGCAATGTCGACTATTCAATTTTCCGAATAAATGCAATAAGCTCATATATCGACTAGTTACTATATATCTACTGATTAATATTCATGAAAGAATAGCCAATAATGAAACTTTTGATAGCTGAAGGTATACTTATATTACGAAAGCTATCAGCAGGTAAGTATATATAGTGTAAATCGCAATGTTCATCCGCGTAACCATAGTTATAAACAAATTATGAGATGCAGGGGCGGACAGTGACATTCGGGAACCCTGGTCTGACAGCTTTTACCTATAGGGATTCTTACCTTTATTGTATATAAGACTAAACTCACTAAATTAGGGTATATGAACTTCCAAGAGGAACTACATATAGAAAAATATTGCAAAATCATGAGATTTTTGATTCTTCTTGTTACGGAAAAAAAACTAAATAATTCCAAATTCCAAAAAGAAACCATAAAACAAAAACAACAGAAACCATTAGCTGGTAAATGAATGAAGAGAATTCACCTATATAAGGATAGTGTCTTTAGGTTGATCAATCAGTAGAAATTTTCATTTTTGTATATATTTAAAATTTGTTTCTCCTCGTTTCTGTATTTATAAAAATATGAGTATTATGCCAATATATGTATATTTCTAGTAGAAATTATATGATTTGCCTCAAGAATTTCAGTGCTGCATTTGAAAAAAGTGCTATATATCATCAGAAAAAATCAAATGATATATTATCTATAGTCAGTGACACCTCGTTTCGAAACATTTTTGAAGAAGAAGAATATAGGTATATCAGGAGACTGTCCTGAAAGTTCTTATACTTGCCAAACTCATCCTATAATGTCCGCCATGTATCGAGAAATACTTTAATTTCCTAATTTAGAGCTACCTGGCCTGGAAAAAATGAATCATCATCGAAATGCAATTATTGCTCTTCAACAGCTCGAGAAGGAAAAATATCAGAGAATACTCGGAAAAACAACTATTTCGAATGTGAAATTTTGCTTGAAAATATATGAATATAATAATAATACTTTATTTCCATTTCGAGCAATAACATTGTATGGGAATTGTCAATATAATATAAATCAGTAGAAAGAAATGAAAAAAGAGTTAGATAGAGGAGAGAATAAAATAGAATATACAGGGTGTTTGGTTCACCGACGTATATCTGGAAACCTGAAAGATGAGAACATTTTGAACATATTCAACCATAACATATACTATTATATCTACCTCCTCTCATTATCCTCCCTATATAGGTTCGCATGATGTTTTTAAGGAAATACAAAATGTTACGCATTTCGAAATATCATTGTAGTCTCGAATTTACTGAATTCGATGAATATAGGTCCAATAAGTTCTGTCAAACATTTTATTTGTTTGTATATTTTCTCCTTGAATACGCATTTCATCGATATTGAATGGAAATGTGATGAAAAAATGTTTTGGCTCGTTAGAATTTAAAAACAATTCACTGTAACATCCAACTTTGAATTTATTAGCAATGATTTCTCAAAACTTGTGACACTTGTACTGTGTATGACAATATGTATATGGTATAAAATCACTTTTTTCAAACAGCTTATATTTAGGGGTGCTCATCACTATAGTCCAAAATTGAATCCATGCACAAGTATATCACCAATGTAATTGCATTTAAGTCCACGTCTGATATGTTTCCGGGACAACGACCCGGGAGTGAAAAATGACCCTGTATAATTCGCCTCAGGAACAGTCTGAACTTGAGTGACACCAGGACAAACTTCATCATGTTTCGCCTCGTGTTTCGCGAATTCGTTCAATCACGCTTAATTTTAGCGACCGATGTTTATTCAGTATCAGTTTTTTCCCGAGAAAACCAGTCAAGAGCCAAATTTTCTTTTGAAGTTCGCGGTCAGTTCCTAATGATCCGTACTGTTCAGGAAACCGACGTACCTAGATACGTGTCAGCACAAATATAGAAAATTCGTCCTTCTCTCGAAGTCTGTTCACTGATCTCGAACCAGTCAACAATCTGGGCTAGCGAAGTTCAATGCCAATAGTGGTTATACACAGTGTCAGTCATAAAGGAACTGTTATGGAACTTTTTTTTTTTATCATCTATGCCATTGTTGTTCATTTCATGAACATTTGTGGAAATGACTTTGAGTTTTGGTATTTATTTAACATTTAATTCCACGTTGAGCCAGTTTGAGAACCACTGGTTTATACGAATGGCTGAATTCTGGAAGACTAAATTCAATGTTCTGCGTGGTATTAGCCCATGTAATCCCAAGTATACGAAAAATATGAAAACACGCGTTGTAGACAAAAAATTATTATTATCTTACATTCTTAAATTAGTTTTCGTGATCATCGACAATGAAAAAAACTGACTTCACAAAAAATTACGATGGTTCATACACGCACCACTGGCAAGAAAAGTAAGAAAATATTTTTTTGAATTTCCGAAAAACTAGTTCCAGTCATTAAATTGCTAATGGAGAGTGATAACCATACACTAAAATAAAAAAAAAATTGTTGGGCCCCAATGAGTTGAAAATAAACTAGGTGATCTCAATTTGCTCATTGGTGCACGAACGAACCACTGGTAGAAAGTATAACAATCAAATAATCTACCTTTGGTGATATTTTGCGAAGCATGATACGTGCAAATGTTCGTTACATTTTCGACAAGATGATACTAATAACATGTCATTTTTCCACACAAAATAGCGCACTGAATTGACATATAAAGCGATTCATCGAACACATAGCATGACATAAGATAACTTTTTTCTGCAATCGGCTCAAAAGTCGTCCATTTCTGTTACAAAAGTTGCTCTTGAAATTGATGTTTTTCTTACTGACACAATGAAATAATTATTATGTAGGTATCACCATTCAATTGGTATCGGATGGCATGATTCTCATCTCGCCATCAAATCGCGTAATCGAGTGCAAATTTCCGCACAGGAAAGTGCAATTTTTCAATCATTTTTCTCAGGACAGTGATTGGCACAGGTGCCGTTTGATGAACTACAGTGTTTTTACTCAATATCATTTCGTTTTCAGCTCTCCAATTATAAAGACTTGATGTACAAACATTGCGCCGTTGATAACATTGAATCGCAATTTCAGAACTATCGTAACGTTATCGAACTGTTGAGAAAAAAATTAACAAACGTGGCAAAAAGGAGGAAACATTCCCCCTCGGAGCCTCTCAAAATGGCGGCGGGCTTTCTGCAGCTGCGACTGATTACGATAACGAACTGTCTATTATCGGTCATAGAATAAAGATACTGAAGGAAGGAATGCATGATGGAACTGAGACGAAAGTCCCAAATACCCACCATTACCCACTGATACTCTAGAACAGCCTATCTCACTGTGCCCAACATAAGCTTGTCAGCAGTGACTATACCTTCGAAGACAGTCATTTCGATGCTTGGGATTACTATCAGCAATAACCTTTCTTGGGGAAATTACGTGAGATCAATTGCTAAAAGTGCATTCCAAAAACTTGGTTGCCTGTTTCGAGCCATGCAGGAGCTATTTCACTCCCAGTCAGCTGCTTATGATCTATAAGGCACAGATCCGACCTGTCCTGGAATACTGTTCCTATATTTGGAGTGCAGCACCCAAACATACCCTGAAACTGTTGGATTCTGTCCAGAAAAGGGCAATTCGTCTCGTGGGTGATGCCTCGCTCACAAACTCACTTACTTCACTGGGACAACGTAGAAAAGTTGGCGATCTGGCTCTGTTTTATAGATATTTTCATGGAAGATGCTCTTCTGAGATATCAACAATTGTTCCTACCTTGGCAGTCCCCACGAGATCAACCCGTCGAGTTGAGGCTTCGCACCCCTTCGTGGTCACTTTGGAGACCTGCAGAACATCTCTTTCCAAAGACTCGTTCATCCAACGAACAGCGAGGCTCTGGAACACATTGCCAAAGGAGGTGTTCCTTGGGGCATATAAGCTATAGAAATTTGAGAAGAACACAAATTCCTACCTTATTTCCCTTGGTTCTCACGGTGTTCTCTGAACTTTACATCAGGATATCCCTTTTCGTGGGAACCAGAACATAAAAAAAAATTGTCATTCTGTGGATGAACGAGTTGTGATAGAGAGTTGTTCGACAAACCTCATATGTCACGACTATAGAGGACTCACCTATATCAACTGAGCTCGTTTAACTGTACTCTGTACTGTATTCTTTTGTTTTGGTACATTTAGTGATAATTTCGTTAGTTATATTACAGCTAGTTGCCTATTCAAACGACCAAAACAAGGATAAAGAATACATTTGAATAATTACTGAGATCTAACTCCTAACAGTTCAGAACCTATATTAAAACGAAAAAAATTATGAATAAAATAGCACTTCCTTTCTGCTTTATATTCGATGATTATCAATGCTCACGACGCAAGTCAAAGTTTCGTAATTCGTCTGGATCGAGTGATGCATCAAAATTGTATATCAAATTGCGCAGTAGCCTGTCAACGACCTCGCGAACAAATGAGTAAAAGTTTTATTGCATAGGTCACTGGATAGTAAGTAGTAAATACGCGCTACTGCGAATATGAGACAAAACGCTTCATAATCTTGCAACCTACTATACCTATACCTACCCATGCAATGTGACTAGATTTGATGATTTGAAGATAGGGAAAAGGAAAGGCAAAAACGTATACTCATAACTTTTTTTATTTGTCATGTTCTGGTTCCCACGAAAAGGAATATCCTGTAATGTTCTTCTTGAATTTCTGGAGGTTATATGCCTCGGAGAACACTTCCCTTGGCAATGTGTTCCAGAGCCTCGCTATTCGTTGGATGAACGAGTCTTTGGAAAGAGATGTTCTGCAGGTCTCCAAAGTGACCAAGAAGGGGTGCGAAGCCTCAACTCGATGGGTTAATTTCGCGGGGACTGCCAAGGGAGGAGCAATTGTTGATATCTCAGGAGTTGAATGTCAACAAATAATTTTCAGATGTCAGTTCCTTCATGAAGTAATATGTTCAACAGTATGAGAACATATTACTCCTATGTGCTAAAAGTGTTTATTCTTTCTAAATGAAATGTCACACTCTTAGAACTTATATCATAAATAACTATTTTGAACTCGCTGACTTCCAGGACTCATCACTTACGGTTCATTATGGAATATTGTGTATACTCGTCAAAAAAACTGTATTTCCTGAGCTTGAGAGTCAGAAAAGGTAGGCAATTTTTTCGAAAATTCAAGAAATCAACCACTTTCGATGAACTTGATTGGGATTCCCTTTCGTCAGTCCCAGAAGATTTATAAAGTAATCCAACGGTAGGTATAGTTGAAATAAAGTTTATCTGATTATTAATTCTAATTCATTGATATTTTCACTAACATCCAAAGAACTTCGCGAAGTTGGTGAATATGATACAATGGTTACAATACCAGTTATGCCACCGTATACTTCTAGGAATATCCATTAGCTCGTTTCCCGAGTACAATAACAAGCCATCATACGCTCTCGAAAATCTGATACAGGCAATGAAGAGCTCTTTAGTGGTCGCTAACACCGGCTCACGATATAAATACACTAGCCCAATTAGGAACAAAGGGCGTATTCTGCGTCGTAAACTAACGAAAACCAACAATGTTGCCGATGCATTGATCAAATTTGTATTCGCCAGTTGGCCGAAACAACATCATGGGCATCACTTGAAATCCCACGTTGGGCGCCAAAATGTGAGCGATCAACAGGGATAGTTGAAGAACCAATGATAACGATTGCAACGAAAAAAATCGGCACTGCTGAAGCAAAACTTGCAAGTGAGAGGAACAAAGATGCACCCACAGTTACAATCGACCATGTTATCTCTTTAAAAATCACCAACTAAAGAACGAAATACAACGATAAAAACCCCAACTCACCGCCAAGATTGGTGCATTTTTGGAACGTTGTGAATTTTTCAGTGCAACATCTCAATTGAATTCCACACGAGACCACAAGTTGTGTTTTTAGTCAACAATTTATATTCCAGGTACAGCTTATTTTAACAATCAAAATATAGAACATGAAAGCAAATTGTTAACTTTACCATCTGATACATAATTTCTAAGTTTTCACTCTTTATATAAACTCAGTGGCGCTCACAGGGCCACCTAACGAAATCTGAACACAAGCCATTTGTTCACCAGACACAAGAGCTGCCGGAGCAAATTGTGAGACTTGCTTTTCTGAATCTTATTTTAGACAATGAAATGAAAATCAGTAAAGTTTGTATCACTGATTACATTTAGATATAGCATCTGATATGATTTGAACTTGTTGTTTCATGAGCGTCTACACATCATGATTTCGTTTCATAACGGCGTCGATAGAGTCAGTGTGAAATTGGGCATCCACATTTTTTTTTTCGCTTGGAGCACACGAAAGGAAATCCCTATAATGTTCAAAGAACATCGTGCGTTCCTAGGGAGGATAGGGATAGGAGGTAGGTATTGGAATTTTTTTTGAACTTCTGGAGGTTATATGTTGTTGGGAATACTTCCTCAGGCAATGAATTCCAGAGCCTAGCCGTTCTATGGATGAAGGAGTTTTGATAAAGTGCTGTTCGACATCTTTCGAGGTTGACAACGAAAGGATGTGCTGACTGGGCTTGTCTAGGTCGTCTGACTGGTCTTGCTAGTGAAGGAATGATAGCAGAGATTTCTGAAGAACATTTCCCGTGGAAGTATCGATAGAAAAGTGAAAGATCGCCGACCTTTCTACGGTGTTTCAATGATGTCAAAGAGTAAGGAAGTTCCGTCAAATATTCCTCGTTTTTGTCTTATACCAGGTGTCTCAAAATAATGACCAGTTAAATGACAGACAGATTCAAATTTTTCTTTGAGCTTAGGAATTTTCAGAAATTTTTGCCCTTCGGAACAATGAAATGTATGAACATAAATCTCGTTTTTGTCAGACTCGTAGATATCATTACAGATCGTCTCAGATTTTGTAAAGATGTTTTCTATGAACTTCAATTTTCTTTGATAAAATGATATTGTTACGTTATTCGGGTGCAGAAACGAACACGACACCATTTATTTTCGAACTGATTTATTTGAACTAAAGAAACACTGATTTATATCGAACTTATAACTACTATTTATGTGAAACGATTTATATCACGCGGTATATAACTGTTTATCTCTGACACTCGCTGCTCGACTGACTGACGGCAGTTGTTCGGTCGTTTATATATGAGATCACTTGGCAGGCTTTGGTTCGAGAACGTTCTCGAATGATCTTCCGTCTCCTTCTTTTTGTTCTAGAAGCTTCTTAGAACAAAACCTCTCTCTCTCTAATTGTTCCATCGATTGTTTCCAGAACATTGCAAAAATATGTTGGTGTATGTAGGAATCATTGTGAGGTTGGAGAACAATCTGGGATGCGTGATGCAGGATGATCGTTGTACTCCTGTCTTACTGATGATGTTACTAGAGCCCCTCTAAGGGAAATATCATTACAATATATTCAGATACGTGAGTAAAGTGTAATGATCATTAGATGTTAGAAACTATTGCTAAACCTAAGTTATGATAAAATATTCCAGGATTTTTTTGGATAGTACTAATAGTGTATGGTTGAGGGTTGCATTTTGTAATTGTAATATTAAGGTAGAGGATTAAAGACCAGCGTCGTCACAAGTATCCTCATCCGAAACAAAATGTTTCAATAAATTGTTGTGGTACGTTACTATTTTGTTGGGATTTATTTCCAAATCAGAAGTATTGTTGTCGTTTATTTTCACTATTTTGTATGGACCTTTATAGTTTGGTGAAAGCTTCTTGTTTAAACCGGGTTTAGCTTGCTTATTCAAAATATATATGCAAGATCGTTCGGTTCGAACTTTTGGTCTCGTATATTACGATCGTAGTACTGTTCAGATTTTTCTTTGGATTTTATTAGGTTTTCTCGTGCTATTTCATAGGATTTATTGGATTTCAATTTCAAATTAGAGTAGCGATATTCTGGTTTAGTAGTAAGAGTATTTGGAATAGAAGCTTTATGTCCGAAAATTAGCTCATATGGAGTATAATTAGTACTTTTGTGTATGTGTCCATTGTAAGTGAATATTGCTGAACTTACAAATTCATCCCAGTCATTTTTGTACACTGTTCGAAAATGAGTGAAACAATTTGGATGAAATTTGACAAAAGTGCATTTTACATGTTTTCGGTTATCAACGAGATACAGAAGAAGAAAGAAGAAACCACCTTCGTCTCATGACATTTTTTTTCAGAACATTCTAAGAAATGGTAATTCGTTCTCAAAATTTCTGAGCGAGAAAACTGATTAATTATCTTCATTTTGTCTTCCTTGTGAAAATATTTTTTTAAATAATGCTAGTTGAAGTTTAATATATATAATGAAAAATTTTGTTGGCAGTGGAAATGGGCAGTACAATTTATATTTGAATTAATGTTCAATATGACGCTCACCTTCATCAATATAAATGTCAATTTGTTTGTTTCCATTGCTATATAATTTTGAAATATAGTTTTATCAAGATTTCACTAGGAATATTTGAGAAAACATTATGTTACTTCCATGCTCAAAAAATATTAAGAACCCTATAACCACGACCCCTAAGAATGTTCTGAAAAAAATGTAGGGGGTGAGGGTGGTTTCAACCCTTCTACAAATTATTTCACGATTCTTTGATATCTGAAAGGAGGTTTATCCTCTGAAATGCACTTTCGTCAAATTTCATCCAATTTGTTCCACTCATTCTTGAACAGCGAACAAAAATTGATATATTTTTTTATGTGAACTTTGAACTCGTCTCACGGACAAACGGTACATTTTTTCACATGAATAAATTGGGTCCAATCAACTCATGTTGATCTATATCACACGTAGCAGCTCTGTGAGCCAGAAATTTTGAGACATCTTGTATAATGACCTCTCGCTCAGTATCGTTTCGTTGCCCTGCCGGTTTTGTAAATATCAAATATATATACAGAAGGAAAATATCCTTTCTGCGTAAAAACGAGACAACGTTTTCTAAAAAATCTGACCTAATTCACCCTAATATACGGGGTGACAGGTGAAATAAATACAAATATTTCGAACTGAAAAATTTCGACGAATACTATTGAATATGCAACCATAGAAAATCCAGGGTGATACTCTCTTTCCACCAAAAGTTCTACACTAGCAATTCCGACCTCACATCTGTCAAATTTCAGACGTATTTGCCTTTTTTTTCGATTTTTATCAAATTTTCAAGCTCAAAATCCTTGTTAATTAGTCTGATATTATATTGAAATATTTATATTTTATTGATTTGCTGAATATGTATCAACTCATTTCAAAGACACCTCGTATAGATAAGAACATGAACGAAAATATCCCTAAATTTCTTTTCATTACACCCCGTATACTTATTATCGGATACTCGTTCGGAAATTGTTATCGGTTGAAAGGATGACGTAACGAATTAGTCATTTGTATGATATGAATCAAACCAATCAGCAGTCTCGTTCTAGACTTCATCGCGTATGGTGGATTGAAGTGATTATAAAAAAAGAACTCGGGAGTATTTAAGAGTGGAAAATTGGAAATCATATTCGGTTCAGTGATGAGTGTATTTTCATTTGAGTGTGTGAAAGTGTATTTTTTCAAGATAGTAAGTTAGTGTTTTTGTGTAATATATATGTATATGGAGGCATTCGTCGCATGTAGTTGATATTTTGCTTCCGTATATTTCCATATATAACGATAAAATGAATTTGAAATTCGTTTTCTTTACCTATTTATACAGAGGATCTAGATGGATAAATATAACAAGTTACGAAAATATTCACAATTTTGTTATGAGTTAACACAAATATTTTGAAATTTCGTATTCACTTAGGACCGAATGATTCAATTTGTTAACTTATACAGAGGTAATAAAAATAGGTAATGAAATGAGTTGCAAAAACATTCGCCATTTTGAAGAAATTAATTTATAGGTATACGAAACTATTCGAAATTTGTATACCATACCACATGAAATTTAATGCAATCTTACCTATGAATCGGAATTTGAATGATATCAATAAATAATATTGTTTGAATACCATAAATTGTCAGTATGACAAGACATCATATCAACATTCGGAATGTTAAAAATAATGTATACTTCGGTACTGATAGCCATATACAGGGTATGTCACGATGTGCTTACATTATCTTTATATCGATTATCAGTCGGGAGAAATCCATGGTAATGTGCATGCTTATATTCCAGAATACGCTCTCTACATTTGAAATATTTTCGACAATGCAGTGATGTTTCAATTTTCATTTTAGTGAACGATTTATGTAAGTGCGATAAATATTCAATATCTCTGTACGAATAATTACTGAAAAGTGAGTTTAATTGAGGACTACTGCATTTACTTCAATTTAGGACCGACCACGAGCAAAAACTAAAGCAATTCTTTGAAAAAATATCTTGTGATGATTCAGACTTGAATTTGATGTAGTTTCGGAATTTCCAGTAATGTTCCAATTTTGATAGTAATGATTATTTTTTATTCATGAAAGTTTGGGTGTGTTAGTTTGGTTATATCATTTTATGTCCCGATGACCAATGTTCGGTTGTTCACACTGTTGTCATGATAGAAATGTAGTATTCAGTCTGTATATTACAGATTTTATATAATAAGAAGAATGTCAAAAGGCCTAACTCTTTTTTCATTGGTCATCCATTGTTTTCAAAATGAAAAGCTTTTTTTAGTTTGTGCATGGGCGAGAGATATATTTGTCTGCTCATTGACCAACATTTTTTGTGCCTGTCAGGCAAACAATGGTCCTAGTTCTTTCATAATCTAGGATCATTGTTTGTCTCATTTGTTTCAATAAAATATTTGTTGAAATGCATAATTTCAGGTTGAAGTAGTTGTTGGTTCTTCATTTGTTCGATTTCGGTGTTCCATTTTGCACTTCAACAAGAGGTGGAGGTATGTTATAGTAAATAGTATATTACATAACAAGAGTTGTGAAAAGTGATTTATGGAAAGTGACATTTTATAACATGTCAACAAAGATGAAATGTCACTATCTTTCCGTCACAAAAAAACACATATTTGTACACTGTTCGAAAATGAGTGAAACAAAATAGATGACATTTGACAAAAGTGCATTTTACATGCTTTCGGTAATCAACGAAACTCAGAATGAATTGTGGAAGGGTAGAAATCATCCTCGTCCCATAACATTTTTTTCAGAACATTCTTAGGGGTGGTAATGCGTTCTCAAAATTTCTGAGCGAGATGACTGTTTAATTATCTTCATTTTGTCACCCTTGTGAAAATCTTTTTTTGCATAATGCTAGTTGAAGTTCAATATATCTAATGAATTTCATTTTTAAATTAAAGTTCAATATGACGACCACCGTCATCAATATTAATGTCAATTCGTTTTTTTCCACTGCCAAATAATTGTGAAATATATAGTTTTATCAAAATTTCACTAGGAATATTTGTTTGCATTATTTGAGGAAACATTATGTTCCTTCCATGCTAAAAAATCAAATTGAGAATCCTATTGCCACGACCCCTAAGAATGTTCTGAAAATAATATCAGGAAGTGAGGGTAGTTTCAACCCTTCTACAAATTCTTTCAAGTTTCTTTGATTACAGAAAGAAGGTTTATCCTCTGTAATGCACTTTCGTCAAATTTCATCCAATTTGTTTCAATTATTATTGAACAGCGAAAAAAATTTATATATTTCTCATGTGAACTTTGAACTCGTCTCACGGACAAATAAATTGGGTCCACTCATTTTGAACTGTATTACACGTGGTAGCTCTGTGTCCCAGCAATCTTTGGGACACCTTGTATAACGACCTCTCGCTCAGTTTCGTTTCGTTGCCCTGCCGGTTTTGTAACTATCGAATATATATACAGAAGGAAAATATGCGTAAAAAAGAGACTACGTTGTCTAAGAAATCTAACCTAACTCATCCTAATATACGGGATGACAGGTGACCTTGACATAAATACAAATATTTCAAACCTAAAAATTTTGACGAATACTATGGAAAATCTAGTTTGATACTCTCTTCCTACCCAAAGTTCTACACTAGCAATTCTGACCACACATTTCTGTGCAGAAGGCACATTCACGTGTGAGTTCAATCATATAAATTACCTCTAGGTGGCGTATTTTTCTTTCTTTTTCTGATTTTCATTCAATTTTCAAGCTCAAATGTCTCGTTAATTAGTCTGATTCCATATGGAAATATTCGTTAGCCTTTATTTTATCGATTTGCTAAATATATATGAACTCATTTCAAAGACACCTCGTATAGATGAAAAAATGAACAAAAATATCCTCAAATTTATGTTCAGTACACCCTGTATACCTACTATCGATATCGGAATTAGTCGTACTCGTTCGGGAATTGATATCAGTTGATAGGATGACGTAACCCATTAGTCATTCGAATGATATGAATCAAACCAATCAGCAGTCTCGTTCTAGACTTCATCGCATACGGTGGTTTAAAGTGATTATAAAAAAAAACTCGAAGTGTTCAAAAGTGGAAAATTGTAATTCATATTCGGTTCAGTGATAAGTGTATTTTCATTTGGGTGTGTGAAAGTTGTATTTTTTCAAGATGGTAAGTTTTTTTTGTATAATATATATGTATATGGAGGCATTCATTGCATGTGGTTAGTATTTTGCTTCCGTATATTTCCATATAATGATAAAACAAATTTGAGATTCGCTTTCTTTACCTATTTATACAGAGGATCTAGATGAATAATAATATAACATGTTGCGAAAAAATTCGCAATTTTGTTATGAGTTAACACAAATATTTTGAAATTTCGTATTTATTTGGACGAAATAATTCAATTTGTCAACTTATACAGAGGTACTAAAAATAGGTATTGAAATGAGTTGCAAAAACATTCGCAAATTTGTATAAATTCATTCATATATCCATACATATATATAAATAACTATTTATATATACAGGGTGAGTCGGGAGGAACGCACCAAACTCCAGGTGTGTATTGTACACGTAAAAAAATGTGTTGTCATGTCGAATTTGAATATATTTGCGGCATTTCATGAAACTTTAAGTGTACAAACTCGATTGTTTCATCTTTTTTATTGTTATGACATGTGTTCTTGTTAGTGTCCGTGTGTTTGAAGCGCTTATTTTCGAGTATGTCGATTAAAGTCTTATAAAATGCCACACATCTATCCAAATTTAGATGAAAACAAATGAGAATCATTCAAGAACATTTTTTCAAATTTTTTATACTTGTACAATACACACCTGGACTTTGGTGCGTTCCTCCCGACTCACCCAGTATATAACTATTCGAAATTTGTATACTATTCTTCAACACATGAAATTTAATGGAATCTTACCTATGAATCGAAGTTTGAATAATATCTATAAATAATATTGTTAGTATATACCATGAATTTTCAGTATGACACAACATCGTATCGAAATTCAAAATGTTAGAAATAATGTATACTTCGGTACTAGTTGCCTCGCTAATAGTCATATACAGGGTATGTCACGACGAGCTTACACTATCGAGAATCAGTCGGGAAGAATCCGTGAAAATGTGCATGCTAATCTAATATTTCAGAATACGCTCTCTTCATTTGAAATATTTTCGACAATGCAGTGTTACCGCTTCTACTAGAAAATAGTAGCAACATTGATATTTTGAATGGAATACCCTGTATTTTATTGCATTTTTAGATTCTCCCTGAGATTTTGATTCCATCAATACATCACGCTTGGGGTCTATCGAAAATTATTACAGAGATATAGGGTCTTTAAAATGGAGATTTTTCAACTTTCAGGGCTTCTTTTGTATCGAAACTATATTCAGTATCGATCAGAACATCCTCATCTCAACTTTCAATCCACTATTCACTGATATTTTATCGGAACAGGTACAGGGTGGTTCAAGATTCAGAATTCTATCTCATCATTTGAAAAACTGATCATCAGTCGATATCTTGGAATTCGTACACCCTATTGATATGAAAATATTTGTAGGTGATATAGTACTCATGAAACCCTATAACTGTTTCAATTTGAAATTTGTCTATACCGGGTGACACATACTCATGGTATACCCCCTTTTCTCCTTTAGTTTTTCAGCTATATTTCTGGAATTCGGAACATCAAATATGCTTGCTAAAGGGCACTTCCTTACATTTCAGGAAATTGTTTTCATCTTCC
This sequence comes from Phaedon cochleariae, assembly GCA_918026855.4. Taxonomy (NCBI): domain Eukaryota; kingdom Metazoa; phylum Arthropoda; class Insecta; order Coleoptera; family Chrysomelidae; genus Phaedon; species Phaedon cochleariae. Next base: position 7,365,011 of record OU896711.1, read on the forward strand.
GGTTCTCTGGAAATGACATCAACTCTCGATTTTCAAATGGAAAACCTTGTATTTCCTTCCATAACCGGTTAGAGATTATTAGGATGAATTCAAAAATACCGGTTTGATTGTGTTATTATTTCAAACTATTACGAAGATATTCACGTTCGAAGTTTCCATAAGATCAATGAGTGTGACGGCGCAATATCGAATTTTTTTTTTTTCGATTTGAAAATTCGGAAAATAATCTGAAATGATTTTTCGAAATTTTTTCCTGTTGCGTCAGAAAATACAGGGTTCTCGGAACAAACGATCTACAGAGTACTACTTGATTTTTTCAAATGGAACACCCTGTATTTCATTGTATTTTCAGATTTTTCCTAAAGAGCTGATTTCATCAATATATCACACTTGGGGTGTAGCGGGAATGATTACAGAGATTTTAGGGTGTTCAAAATCGAGATTTTTCAACTTTAGGATTTTTTTGTGTCGAAACTATTCATCATTGGTCAAAACGGCTTCTATGTTCCCATCTCAACTTTTGATTTACTATCTACTGACATTCAATTGGAACATTTACAGGGTGGTGCAAGATTCAGAATTCTGATCACCCTGTATCTGTTCCAATTATTAAATGTCAGTAGATAGGTAGTGAATCAAAAGTTGGGACACGGACATGGAAGTCGCTTTGACCGATAATATGAATAGTTTCGTCATAAAAAAATCGTAAAGTTGAAAAATCTCGATTTTGAACACCCTATATCTCTGTGATCATTCCCGCTAGACTCCTAGTGTGATGCATTAATGAAATCAGCTCTTCAGGGAGAATCTAATGATACAATGAAAACTATGGTGTTCCATTCAAAAAAATCAAATAGTACCCGTTTGTTCCGAGCACCCTGTATTTTCTGATGTAGCGGAAAAACACTTCATCGAAAATAATTCAAGATGATATTTCAAATTTCGAAATCGGTTCAACAATGACTGAGCTAGGTGGGATGGGGGACATTTTTCCATATAAACTACAGGCTGATTTTGAAATGAGTGCATATATTTTAAACACTAAGAAAGCTTGAGGTATTCTACCGAATAGCACTATTAAAAATATTATTAGGATCAAAATAGATTTGGGGCAAAATACCCTTTTTCCGCCCAGATTTCTACTTCTGTCACAACTATCGTTTGCGATCCGCAGTCGACCGTGATGAACGAAGCGACGTTGCCACTCTACATGAAAATTAGGAGATATTAAATAAAATGTATAATCGAGAAAATGTACATGGGGAAGAAGTTAACCCTGGTCTTGAATTTCAGAAAGATAATACAAAAACTTCAAAATGGACTCACCCAAGATTTCTACACATAAGCAAGAATAGCGTATAACTTAACACCTCACGGTTGGGAGTTATTTTACTGAAAAATCCTTTAGACCCTTCCTTCCACCTCCTTGCATCGCTACAATTTCGTGTCCTTAGAGGAGTCTCATGGGCCCCGCACAATAACGACCCGACATAAGAACCATATCATTCAGCTCAATGTTTGAGAAATGCATCATCACATTCCAAGCAAATTGTCAGAAACAAAACTTTACATCAGTGTTGTCACAGTGTGTTGTTCCTGGGTCTGATTTTTTCGTAATAGATTTTCTTGGAAAATGGTAACAGATTTGTATCAAAAGGTAATAGATCCTAAAAATCTGACATTTGACATTCTGAATGTCATTCTTGTAAAACCATATCGCACAAATTAGACAGTTTTGGCAGGAATGAGGCAGGTCACACAGAACTTATGACATAAATATAGAACATAGACCCATAGAGCAGAACATAATTATCCGCTGAACACTGAAATAGATTTTTTAGTAACAAAACATCATATTTTGGTGCTAACAGTAACAAAACATCATATTTTGGTGCTAACACTCAATAGTAATAGATTCATGACAAATCGTAATATTGTAACAATCTCCGTGAAATAGTAATAGATCTATTACAAAAGTAATGACAAGGACCACACTGTTTACATTTACTAGTATCACGTTTCGACGTTTTCCAAAATAACATACGTTCTCAGAACAACAAACTGTCAAGAAAGGATCTTTGTTTTGATTGTTCTTATGGTGTGCTACCAGCAAGAATTCAGAATAGGCGACTTTTACGGACCAATCAGAAACAGCAAAGTAGTGCCTGCGTGGTTGCGATTCATCCTGATTGGGCACAGGTGATTGAGATTAATGTATTAGTGAGGAAGGATCATATCTTTAAATGAAACTACCATTTTCATAAAAAACTAATTTGGAAAAAACATCTATTAGTTTAATTCAATGAAATGATACTTCCTCACTATACACTAATCTCACAAATCCAATCAGCTGTGTCCAATCAGGATGAATCGCAACCACGCAGGCGCTACTTTGCTGTTTCTGATTGGTCCGTAGAAATCGCCTATTAGTAATTCATGGTCATCTGAATTCTTGCGTCCGAAACTGTCAGAAGCATGCGCAGTTTCACAGAACTGTATGATTTTTTTGGGTTCTGTGGACTTGTGCATGCTTCTGACGAATCTGACGGTTTCGGATTGTTTATTTTCTGAACGCGAACATAACAATCCTAGTTAGTACTGTCAAAGGTCACAGCAAAGAGGAAATCTATGGTCACAGATACTACTTTTCTGAGAAAAGATGTTGACAGATCATATGATAATAATAATAGTTTTGTTTTTTTTGGTTGCTGGTTTGTAAAATAATTGTAAACGTGAAATAAAAAATAAAATAATTGGATGTTGTGTCTTGTGTCGTGATAATCGTGATATGGTCGTGATCGTATGTTTCAATGTGAGATTGCCAGGAAGGATATGTCGTCGTCGAGTCGTTTTCGATGGTTTAAGTGCGAATATGAACCAACAAGAACACAGGACGATATTAGTCTGGAATGGACTCGATATTAGTATTTGTTTGCTCTCGGGAGTTTTGCTGTTCGAGCAGGTATGAGAAAATCTACTAGGTGAATCAATTTTCAACTTTGTGTATGTTGTGTACCTATTTATTGTCTGCTAATTTTGTATCTACCCGCTGTGGCCTTATTTTCGGATTGAAGGAAGGAGGACGTTCTATCATTCCCCTCATGTTTCTCTCCGTCTCTCGTGATCCATGGAGATAATCACCCCACAGTTCTCTCAGTAAACTTCAAAAAATAAGGCTCCTGTACATATTACATTCACCTCTATTAGTTTTCATAACCTTTTTCAATTTATGTTCATTCTGTGACAAATTTTTATCAGGATATTCGTCTCTGAAGCAATCTGGCATCACTGTCTTGTTTTGACTTTAGTGAATGACGAATTGTGGATTCCCTAGGATTCCGCAGATTTCACTTGCTCCCCAGTGGCGTACTCGAATTTCGAAGCATTTTATGTTCAATTTTCAAAATGAAATTTCTCGTTAATGTGAAGACTTAGGAAAAATCAAATATTTTAGTAATTTTTGTTAGACTCTCTCATATATATGTCTTGAATATATGCACTCATTTTAAAATCAGCCTGTATAATGTCATATTTGTGATACCACTAGCTTGTTGTGTAGTAGGTTATTTCACAAATGACATCTTTATCGAAATTACGAGCCGTAGGCGAGTAGGTTTTGGGTCAATGTCGTGAGCGAGATAGAAGCAGCATGTTGGAGTTTGTCAATCGACATTATGAAAGAACGCGATGTTTAAATTCAATTTGACACATTTTTAGAAGAGAATCAAACACCTATACAGGGTGATACAGGTTTGAATAATGACGACTGCGACAATTTTTGAAAAAGTAACACCCCATATACTACTCAATTTTTGGAATCTCCATGACAAGATGAATTCGAAAATACAGGGTGTTCCTAAAAGGTCTGTACAAATTGATACCATTAGACTTCTGAGACCAGAGTAAGATGATTGAACCAAACTAACCTCTATACCAAAACGCTCCGTATAGTCGCTTCAGGGCGTTGGATTTGAATTTTCATTCTATATTTGAGTTATCATATATATTTCAGTTTCTTATTCCATGTAACTTTCTTGATTTCAAATCTCAATATATTTTGAGTTCGAGATATTGATACAAACTATGTTCCAGATCAACGAAGTGTTATTGATCGACGGAAAAATTGCACAAAAGAGGAAACCAACGACCAGTGATAAGTTTTCCATTACTATTTACGAATTTCATTCAATTCATTTCGAATATTTCTTCCAAATTTTATATTAAGGGGTAGGTTCCTGATGGGTTAGGTATATATAGTGTTTCCCATTTAGAAGAAAATTGTTGGCTATCTGTTCTGCTCATTTTTTGAGCAATAGAAGAATATGTAGCGTTTCAGCAACGGAATTTGAAAGACTTTCCATCAATATTTCAGTTTCTCATTCCATGTAACTTTCATGATTTCAAATCTTAATATATTTTGAATTCGAGATATCAATATCAACTATGTTTTAGATCAACGAAGCGAAGTGTTACCAATCGACGGAAAAATTGCACGAAAGGGAAAAGTTCAAATCTCAATATATTCAGAATTCGAGATATTGATACCAACTATGTTTTAGATCGACGAAGCGACGGGCTATTGATCAACAAAAAAATTGCACAAAAGAGGAAACCATACCAGAAACCAACGACCAGTGATAAGTTTCTCATTAATATTTACGAATTTCATTCAATTAATCCAGAATATTTCTTCCAAATTCATTATTTGTTATGGAAGGCGATATATCATAGAACATTTTTTGATAGTCACCTTTAAGTCTCGATGGTGACACGACAGGTACCCTTACGAGGGGAGAGTATCAACCCTTGGCATCGGTAAACCCTCGTTGCAACCGGGGTAGGTGCCTGATGGGTTAGGTATATACAGTGTTTCTCATTTAGGAGAAAATTGTTGGCTATCTGTTCCGCTCATTTTTTGAGCAATAGAAGAATATGTCGCGTTTCAGCAACGGAATTTGAGAAAGTTCTCATCAATATTTCTGTTTCTCGTTCCATGTAACTTTCTTTATTTCAAATCTTAATATATTCAGAATTCGAGATATTAATACCAACTATGTTTTAGATCAACGAAGCGAAGTGTTATCAATCGACTGAAAATTGCACAAAAGAGGAAAGTTCAAATCTTAATATATATTGAGTTCGAGATATTGATACCAACTGTGTTTTAGATCAACGAAGCGACGTGTTATTCATCGACGGGAAAATTGCACAAGAGAGGAAACCAGACCAGAAACCAACGACCGGAGATAACTTTCTCATTCCTAATCACGAATTCCAATCAATTCATTTCATTTCGAATATTTCTTCCGAATTGAATATTTAGGGGTAGGTTCCTGATGGGTATAGTATATACAGTGTTTCTCATTCAGGAAAAAATGGTTGGCTAACTGTTCCGTTCATTTTTTGTGTAATATGTCGCGTATCAGCAACGGAATTTGAGAGAGTTTTCATCAATATTTCAGTTCCTTATTCCATGTAACTTTCATGATTTCAAATCTTAATATATTTTGAATTCGAGATATCAATATCAACTATGTTTTAGATCAACGAAGCGAAGTGTTACCAATCGACGGAAAAATTGCACGAAAGGGAAAAGTTCAAATCTCAATATATTTAGAATTCGAGATATTGATACCAACTATGTTTTAGATCGACGAAGCGACGTGCTATTAATCGACAAAAAAATTGCACAAAAGAGGAAACCATACCAGAAACCAACGACCAGTGATAAGTTTCTCATTAATATTTACGAATTTCATTCAATTAATCCAGAATATTTCTTCCAAATTCATTATTTGTTATGGAAGGCGATATATCATAGAACATTTTTTGATAGTCACCTTTAAGTCTCGATGGTGACACGACAGGTACCCTTACGAGGGGAGAGTATCAACCCTTGGCATCGGTAAACCCTCGTTGCAACCGGGGTAGGTGCCTGATGGGTTAGGTATATACAGTGTTTCTCATTTAGGAGAAAATTGTTGGCTATCTGTTCCGCTCATTTTTTGAGCAATAGAAGAATATGTCGCGTTTCAGCAACGGAATTTGAGAAAGTTTTCATCAATATTTCAGTTTCTCATTCCATGTAACTTTCTTCATTTCAAATCTTAGTATATTCAGAATTCGAAATATTAATACCAGCCATGTTTTAGATCAACGAAGCGAAGTGTTATTAATCGACTGAAAAATTGCACAAAAAAGGAAAGTTCAAATCTTAATATATTTTGAATTCGAGATATTGATACCAACTATGTTTTAGATCAACGAAGCGACGTGCTATTAAAATTGCACAAGAGAGGAAACCAGACCAGAAACCAACGACGGGAGATAACTTTCTCATTCCTATTCACGAATTTCAATCAATTCATTTTATTTCGAATATTTCTTCCGAATTGAATATTTAGGGGTAGGTTCCTGATGGGTATAGTATATACAGTGTTTCTCATTTGGGAAAAAATGGTTGGCTAACTGTTCCGTTCATTTTTTGAGTAATATGTAGCGTTTCAGCAACGGAATTTGAAAGACTTTCCATCAATATTTCAGTTTCTCATTCCATGTAACTTTCATGATTTCAAATCTTAATATATTTTGAATTCGAGATATCAATATCAACTATGTTTAAGATCAACGAAGCGAAGTGTTTATCAATCGACGGAAAAATTGCTCGAAAGGGTTCAAATCTCAATATATTTAGAATTCGAGATATTGATACCAACTATGTTTTAGATCGACGAATCGACGTGCTATTAATCGACAAAAAAATTGCACAAGAGAGGAAACCATACCAGAAACCAACGACCAGTGATATGTTTCTCATCAATATTTACGAATTCAATTCAATTAATTCAGAATATTTCTTCCAAATTTATTATTTGTTATGGAAGGCGATATATTATAGAACATTTTTTGATAGTCACCTTTAAGTCTCGATGGTGACACGACAGGTACCCTTACGAGGGGAGAGTATCAACCCTTGGCATCGGTGAACCCTCGTTGCAACCGGGGTAGGTGCCTGATGGGTTAGGTATATACAGTGTTTCTCATTTAGGAGAAAATTGTTGGCTATCTGTTCCGCTCATTTTTTGAGCAATAGAAGAATATGTCGCGTTTCAGCAACGGAATTTGAGAAAGTTTTCATCAATATTTCTGTTTCTCGTTCCATGTAACTTTCTTTATTTCAAATCTTAATATATTCAGAATTCGAGATATTAATACCAACTATGTTTTAGATCAACGAAGCGAAGTGTTATCAATCGACTGAAAATTGCACAAAAGAGGAAAGTTCAAATCTTAATATATATTGAGTTCGAGATATTGATACCAACTGTGTTTTAGATCAACGAAGCGACGTGTTATTCATCGACGGGAAAATTGCACAAGAGAGGAAACCAGACCAGAAACCAACGACCGGAGATAACTTTCTCATTCCTAATCACGAATTCCAATCAATTCATTTCATTTCGAATATTTCTTCCGAATTGAATATTTAGGGGTAGGTTCCTGATGGGTATAGTATATACAGTGTTTCTCATTCAGGAAAAAATGGTTGGCTAACTGTTCCGTTCATTTTTTGTGTAATATGTCGCGTATCAGCAACGGAATTTGAAAGAGTTTTCATCAATATTTCAGTTCCTTATTCCATGTAACTTTCATGATTTCAAATCTTAATATATTTTGAATTCGAGATATCAATATCAACTATGTTTTAGATCAACGAAGCGAAGTGTTACCAATCGACGGAAAAATTGCACGAAAGGGAAAAGTTCAAATCTCAATATATTTAGAATTCGAGATATTGATACCAACTATGTTTTAGATCGACGAAGCGACGTGCTATTAATCGACAAAAAAATTGCACAAAAGAGGAAACCATACCAGAAACCAACGACCAGTGATAAGTTTCTCATTAATATTTACGAATTTCATTCAATTAATCCAGAATATTTCTTCCAAATTCATTATTTGTTATGGAAGGCGATATATCATAGAACATTTTTTGATAGTCACCTTTAAGTCTCGATGGTGACACGACAGGTACCCTTACGAGGGGAGAGTATCAACCCTTGGCATCGGTAAACCCTCGTTGCAACCGGGGTAGGTGCCTGATGGGTTAGGTATATACAGTGTTTCTCATTTAGGAGAAAATTGTTGGCTATCTGTTCCGCTCATTTTTTGAGCAATAGAAGAATATGTCGCGTTTCAGCAACGGAATTTGAGAAAGTTTTCATCAATATTTCAGTTTCTCATTCCATGTAACTTTCTTCATTTCAAATCTTAGTATATTCAGAATTCGAAATATTAATACCAGCCATGTTTTAGATCAACGAAGCGAAGTGTTATTAATCGACTGAAAAATTGCACAAAAAAGGAAAGTTCAAATCTTAATATATTTTGAATTCGAGATATTGATACCAACTATGTTTTAGATCAACGAAGCGACGTGTTATTAAAATTGCACAAGAGAGGAAACCAGACCAGAAACCAACGACGGGAGATAACTTTCTCATTCCTATTCACGAATTTCAATCAATTCATTTTATTTCGAATATTTCTTCCGAATTGAATATTTAGGGGTAGGTTCCTGATGGGTATAGTATATACAGTGTTTCTCATTTGGGAAAAAATGGTTGGCTTACTGTTCCGTTCAGTTTTTGAGTAATATGTAGCGTTTCAGCAACGGAATTTGAAAGACTTTCCATCAATATTTCAGTTTCTCATTCCATGTAACTTTCATGATTTCAAATCTTAATATATTTTGAATTCGAGATATCAATATCAACTATGTTTAAGATCAACGAAGCGAAGTGTTTATCAATCGACGGAAAAATTGCTCGAAAGGGTTCAAATCTCAATATATTTAGAATTCGAGATATTGATACCAACTATGTTTTAGATCGACGAATCGACGTGCTATTAATCGACAAAAAAATTGCACAAGAGAGGAAACCATACCAGAAACCAACGACCAGTGATATGTTTCTCATCAATATTTACGAATTCAATTCAATTAATTCAGAATATTTCTTCCAAATTTATTATTTGTTATGGAAGGCGATATATTATAGAACATTTTTTGATAGTCACCTTTAAGTCTCGATGGTGACACGACAGGTACCCTTACGAGGGGAGAGTATCAACCCTTGGCATCGGTAAACCCTCGTTGCAACCGGGGTAGGTGCCTGATGGGTTAGGTATATACAGTGTTTCTCATTTAGGAGAAAATTGTTGGCTATCTGTTCCGCTCATTTTTTGAGCAATAGAAGAATATGTCGCGTTTCAGCAACGGAATTTGAGAAAGTTTTCATCAATATTTCTGTTTCTCATTCCATGTAACTTTCTTTATTTCAAATCTTAATATATTCAGAATTCGAGATATTAATACCACCTATGTTTTAGATCAACGAAGCGAAGTGTTATTAATCGACTGAAAAATTGCACAAAAGAAGAAAGTTCAAATCTTAATATATTTTGAATTCGAGATATTGATACCAACTATGTTTTAGATCAACGAAGCGACGTGTTATTCATCGACGGGAAAATTGCACAAGAGTGGACACCAGACCAGAAACCAACGACCGGAGATAACTTTCTCATTCCTATTCACGAATTTCAATCAATTCATTTCATTTCGAATATTTCTTCCAAATTTAATATCCAGGGGTAGGTTCCTGATGAGTTAGGTATATACAGTGTTTCTCATTTTGGAAAAAATGGTTGTCTATCTGTTCCGTTCATTTTTTGAGTGATAGAAGGATATGTCGCGTTTCAGCAACGGAATTTGAAAAAAGTTTTCATCAATATTTCACTTTCTCACTCCATGTAACTTTCATGATTCCAAATCTCAATAAATTTTGAATTCTTGATATTGATACCAACTATGTTTCAGATCAACGAAGCGACGTGTTTTTTATCGACGAAAAAATTGCACAGAGAGGAAAGTTCAAAGCTCAATATATTTTGAATTCGAGATATTGATACCAACTATGTTTCAGATCAACGATGCGACGTTTTATTCATCGACGGAAAAATGCACAAAAGAGGAAACCAGACCAGAAACCAACGACCGGTAATGAGTTTCTCATTCCTATTTACGAGTTTTGATCGACTCATTTCATTTCGGATATTTCTTCCAAATTCAATATTTAGGGTAGGTTCCTGATGGGTTAGGTATATACAGTGTTTCTCATTCAGGAGAAAATTGTTGGCTATCTGTTTCGCTCATTTTTTGAGTAATAGAAGAATATGTCGCGTTTCAGTAACGGAATTTGAAAAATTTTCCATCGATATTTCAGTTTCTTAATATATGTAACTTTCATGATTTCAAATCTTAAAATATTTTGAAATCGAGATATTCTCACCAACTATGTTTTAGATCAACGAAGCGAAGTGTTATTGATCGACGGAAAAATTGCACAAAAGGGTAAAGTTCAAATCTCATTATATTTTGAATTCGAGATATTCATACCAACTATGTTTCAGACCAACGAAGTCAGACCTATCGTACTCATGTGTTTGTTGAGCCTACAATGCCCTGTGAGAAGCCCCACTTCTAGTTGAACTTCGTTTCTGGCTCAGTAGATATTATGTGAATGTTGGCGATGGTTTTTTAATAAACTCTTCTGCCTGTCTCATTCCTGGCGAGTTGTTCCACCATTCTTGAGATTTGATTTGTATCCATGATTCAATACTAGTCTTTTGTATAGCTTTCGCAATACCACAGGAGGGATCTGGTCCATTTATAGCTTTATGCACTAGCGGGCCATGAAGTGCACTTTACCGCCCGGTTTTGCGTCAACATATCAATTTATGAAAAACCTATGATCATATTCCTAGATTCTGATATACCCAGAGGTATATCATAAACTTTTTCTTCATCCGATTCCATAGTCTCGCTAATAATATTATCACTAATTTTACTTTTCAATCAAAGAATGACAATTCAGCTCGTTTATTGGATGTATTGCAACAACCATCAGATTGATTGACAACGTCAAAATAAGTTAGGTTTATATACTGGGTATGCATATTGTAAAATTATGAAGAATGAATCTCTTCTAGAGCTGAAAGAGTTTTACTATTACGATAATTGAAATTTTCGTACGATGATTTTCATATGTAAATCATCCATGAACATTACACACGCTTCTCTTGATTACTGAATTTATACGTAACAAATTAAATTCTGGGGAATATTAGTTTATCGAAATCTATAGTCATTACTTATGAGTCAGAAAATAAACCACTAGTGCATAAAATTTTGTATGTATCTCGTGCGTGAAATGCGTTTATGGCCTTCAGCGTGTAATGGCCCTCGGCTAGCGCCATCGGGCCATTATTCACGCCACAGGCCATAAACGCCTACTTTACGCCCTTGATACATAAATAACTATTATGCACTAGCGGGCGGTAAAGTACACTTTATCGCCCAGATTTGCAGGCGTAAAGTGGTACTTTCCGCCCACGGGCCATAAAGTGAACTTTACCGTCCGCTGTTCTCAAGTCCTTCATATCCACACATCCATTTCTGGAATACCTATATTTGAACTCTCAGCTGATTCTTTCGTTATGATTATGATACATCTTATGGTTCATCCAAAAGATAACAATTTCAGCTTGTTTTTTGAATGTATTGCTAGACAGCAACCATCAGATTGATTGATAACGGTAGATTTAGGTAGCTACATATACTGGGTGTACATTGTAAAATCTCAAGGATTGAATCTCTGTTAGTGAACAAAAATTTTCACTCTCACGATAATTGCGATATTCGTACGGTAATTTTAATATGTAGATTATATACTTCAATATGAGAGACCCTTTTCGTTCAGTTTCCTGAAGATTACTCTTCCGATCCCTGTTCTCGTCTACGAAGAAGGCCAGAATTTTTTCTTCTCCTACGAGTGACGGGGTAAGGGGTTGGTCCAGCCCTGTGGTGCCCCCTGCACAGGACTTAGGCTACTTACTCTGAGATGTCGCCCTGTTTCCCAGAGGCCCCGTTAGCGACACCATACCTCGGTGCCATTCATCCATCACTACGGGTTCCCACAGTTTGGATTAGGTTGCCAGAGCCTCGTTGACCAGTCCTCGGCCACCTAGACAGACATCAGCAAATCGCCCTATCCCTGCCACAGATGTCCACAAATCGTCCCATCTAGCCCAGAGATAGCAAAGATGGTCTCAAAATGCTTCATCCGTCGAGCGGCCGCGGTCTGTCCTCCCCACACCACTTGATGGTGAGGTTGAGCTTGAAGGGGAGAAGGAAAAGAGAAGTTGGCCAAGAAAGGCCGATCGATAGATTGAAAAAGGAAGAGAGAAGAGGATATCACCCAAGACATGTTGAAGTATGGTGAATATCCGGCTAGGGTACCTAGTTTATTCAAGGTTTCTAAGCAGCCTCAGACTAGTTTGATTCAACTTGCATTGAGTTGATTGCCGCCTGTATATCCAAGTAGATTGCCATTGTTTTGCCTTGGAACTATTGCCTAATCAATTCTTTTATGCAATGTAGATGGATGACCTGTGGCGCGAGTACCAATCTTATAGAGTCAATGAAAATTCATTGAAAGTATTATAATATGAAGATTTGCTGATTGTTTCCAGCGTGATTGAGTCAAACTTCATGTACAGTCGATATTGAAAAAAAAGTACAAGTATATCAGAGTGCGAAATCAACGTCAACCTATTTGCGTAAAACGAGCTATCGGAAATGATTGTTTACCAGATGTTAACAGTAAATTTTTCATAGGTTCTGAAAAACACAAAGCATTGGCTGAGCCAGTTTCACACAACTAGAACTAGAATGACAAAAACCTCTTTTTAATAGTTGTACGCTTTTTCATTGAATACGACTGACTGTACATGGATTAATTTGCAGTTTCATAACTAACAGAAAAGTAGGTGGAATTTCAAGAAGATCCTGATAAGGTACTTTTCCAGCTGCTGAATGTGATTGATCTAGATCCTAGAGTTCCTGTGAACGTTTTGTATGCTATGGTTTTGTTCGATAAATGAGGTGACGATTCGAAAGTTGGCAACATTGTACGTCTTGTTGGATATTTTGCATGAATCAGCTCGCTGCTCTCTTGTTCTTGCTCGAACACGTGTTTCGCATAAAACAAAACACTGTCGACGGAAACATCACCATTCACCAGGGATATTTATTAGTCCTCCTAGTCGACATGTCAACGAATCTTATCGCTTTCGATCTGGTATTCACTTGTTTCGGAAATGACAGAACAAGCATTAGCATGTTTTTAACGGAGTATAAAAAAATCGGTTGCAAACGAGATATGCAATACGTCAAGGTCGGCTGGATGAGGTTCTTCGTTTCATCATATTACCTACCTAGATATATGACCACACCAATGAATTTTGCTATAGACATCTCGAAAACCAAGACACTGCAGTTAGAAAAAAGTGAGATCATTTGATTTTGTGATTTCTAGAGATATCAACATGTGGTCAGTGCAGTACTCCAAAAATTACATTAATTTTTATCAAAGAAAAAGGAAAATATAGGTACCTAACTCCCAGTATATTGATTGAATTGGTAAGACATGTTTTTCATGTACATTCACTATAGTACATTGCCTTCCAAGGATTTCGAAATATAAAAGAAAATCTGGAAATAAAATTGTCCTTCATCGTCCTCTCACGGACCAATGGTGAATTTTCGTATAAATGTAGGTTGATTTCAATTGGGCTTGTAGAATTTATGGTAAGTTGTTCGGGGACACCTTGTATATGATCTTCTTGATATCAAAGGAGGAAAAGGAAGAAAGGAGTTTTTTAGGCAAATTGATATTCAGAACTTGTCCCACATACAATTTCAATCTTTGACTTTTCTCGTTCGGATCATTTTCCTTGGCATATTTTTACAAAACTCCGTAAGAAACTTCCCAAACTGGGATACTGCATTCCTTGCATGTTTATCCGTTACACAAATCGACAAAACCTTCGACTTTCCGGGAACATTCGTAAATAAATATTCAATATCGATGCAAAAATAAACTTCATTTTAATATTTCCGAGATATCGTCCCATAAAACTTCGTTCTCAAATTGAATCTTATTCATTTCGTGTGCACTTTGCAAACTAAACTTCAGAAGTTTTCCATGATGTAGTGGTATTTCAGGTTCCTGTCTTTACAACAAAGGACCAAGTAGAAATAATGTGTCATCATGACTTTTTTTATATTAACAAAATACTGTTGAAATTTGTGATTGATGATCGAATATATATATATATACACGCCGCTAGAATTCCGCTGTATACATAGATATATGTTCCAAACATATATTCCAAAATAATCACCTTATATATGTTAATGAGAAACAAGGTCAAATAATAAGGTATAAAGATGCCTTAAACATGTTTCAACATTTTCAGTCTCGAAAATGTTGATCTATACCTGAATCTAGAATGAATTCATGCATTATTATATGGACCTTATTCTTCTATGGAATTAGTGATAATTTTCCGATTCCAACACTTAACCTATTTTTGATGCGGAAATACAGATCTTTTTTTCAATTCTATTATAAAATAAATGATATAACCGAGCTTGGCACCTCTCACTGATGGGAACGGATGGGAATTACCAATGACGTTTTGTAAAATTAGAATATCTGCCTAAAATACTTCGCTTCATATTTATATGCTCAATACACTCCAATAACAAATCTGATTTACCAACCCTTGAAAAATTGCATCAATCTTAACGAAAATTCGAAAACTTATAACAAATCCACTGGCACATCTAGATGATTCTTGGATTTCCTGGCTCGATGAATTTGGAAATAGAAGAACGAAAGGTAAATGGCAAAAAATTGCAACAGTTTTCTAAAATCTGAAATTTCGATATTATAACATTTAGTATTTAGGATATTCACATATTTTTTTGAGTTTTTTTCTTTTTGTTCTTGTTCCCACGAAAAGGGATATCCTGTAATGTTCAGAGAACATCGTGAGAACCAAGGGAAATGAGGTAGGAATTGGTGTTCTTCTTAAATTTCTGGAGGTCATATGCCTCGGGGAACACCTCCTTTGGCAATGTGTTCTGGAGCCTCGCTGTTCGTTGGATGAACGAGTCTTTGGAAAGAGATGTTCTACAGGTCTCCAAAGTGACCACGAAGGGGTGCGAAGCCTCAACTCGACGGGTTAATCTCGCGGGTACTGCCAAGGGAGGAACAATAATTGTTGATGTTTCAGAAGAGCATCGACTATGAAAATAACAATAAAATGGAGCCAGATCGACAACTTTTCTACGGTGTTCCAGAAAAGTGAGTGAGTTTGTGAGCGAGGCATCACTCACGAGACGAATTGCCTTTTTTCAACAAATTCCAACAGTTTCAGGGTATATTTGGGTGCTGCACAATTCAGCTACCAATTTTCAAATTTTAGAGAACTGATACTGCAATATACATGGCTTTTAACAACTCTGGAGCCGCCCCTGAGCTAATCACTAATGACTCTCTCCGTCTAAATGTGATAGATGATATTTCAAAAATTTTATGTCAATCAATCCTATGAGCTTCAATGGCCAGTTACCTGTTGGTTATAATAGACAAGAGTCCGGACACAGCTATACTTCTGTCCTTTTCTGTTTTCAAAAAATGCATTGATGATTGAATAAAGGAATAAGACATATATATCGAGCTCTGTCTTCTCAATTCCCCTAGGATCAATGATTGTCAGAAAAAATTTTGAAGGTTAGATTATTTGTCAAACCGTTCATAGCCGTAGGTAGAAGTTAGAAATAGGGCTATTTTAACTAGAATTACTATTAGATTTTCAAATAATGAACAACAGGGTGTTCAAATTTCGAATCGATAATTTTCATAATCAATTCCTGAGATGGCTGTTGCAAATTTTTGTCATCAGATATTTCTTTACTTCATTAGATATAAAAAAGATAATTTAAGTGTTTTACGTGGTATCACATATAGCCAAGAAAATGGAGTTGTTTTCTGTTGAGATATGAAAAAATAGAAGATATAATATAATTGTCTCAATGCAGTCTACATTCACCTGTAAATTTTGAATTTGATCTAAATTAAAAACACCGTGGACTGATGACAGCACATTGCAATTTCTCTAAATCTTCTAGTTTTGATTTCAAACTTTCAATTCCTTTCCGCATCATCTCATTCTCATTTTCTTTCTCTGCGATCATATCATTCAGTAATTCCCAATACGATGACGACGGAACTATTTTTTTGAACGTCTCTATTTTATAAATTGACGGCACAGCAGACTCTTTCAATTTGAAATCCATCAGCTTGAAAGACTCTTTATCAAAATGGGCCTGAAATTCATCTTTTTTTGGTACTGTTTTTTCAAGTAAATTTGAATATTCACCTCACATATTGCGGATTTCCTGGAATTAATTTTCTATTCTGGACGTTTCATTGCATTCTTCCATGACATTATCTTTAAAGGATCATACGGAAAATTGAATAACTTGAATCCCTTTCCTAATGAATTATCGCAATAATGTACGCAACAGGACATTGAAATAATTTAAAATGCTAAATTTTGGCAGTCATAGAATTTCAGTGACAGAGACAGAAATTCGAAATAATTAAAAAAAGCGGGCGGGACGACTATGGTGTTTCGTCACATTGTCAGGTGGGCAAACAAAATGAAACAAAATATTAGAAACCCCAACGGCTGTCAGATTTGTGTCCGGACTCTTGTCTAAGGTATATACAGGGACTTTTGCGTGATATCTCAGTTATCTTTGGAGATAGAACCTTGCGGTTCTCGCGGTTCTGTGCCACTTTTTTGTGAAACTCAAGATGTCCTAATCAGATTCTGAACCCCCTCTATAATATGTACGAAGTTTCTCATTCCGTAGGAAATTATACGTGGAATCCAGTGGCGTACTCTATTTTTTTTCGGGGTATTAGTTTTTAAATGGATCACCCTGAAATTTAGGGCAATCTCATGAGTTTTTGGGTAATAATGAATGGAATAATATAACACACCACACCCTTCTTGAAAAAAGCATGTTTTTTGTCAATTCAAAATAATTTTAGTATATTCTTGTTAACTATATAGTCCCATATAGGGCATGACGCATCGACTTATTCAAGACTGAAACCATTATAAAGTTGTTACTGGCTTTTATATATTTTTTTCAACAATCAAAGTCAAATATCTCCAATCCACCTTCCTGAGGCTTGTCATTGTATCACATTAAGCCTTCCAATTATATTCTTCCATGGCAAGAGTAGACTCATAAAAGAATTTTATTCAAAAAGTTATTTCGCACCTTGATATGGTTTATGAATAGACACTTAAATAAAATAAACTTTCACGGTATGGAAAAAGGTTCTTTGTTCCTATTCCCAATATATATTTCCATTCAGTTAGATAGTTGGATTTTTCTTTTTCTCTGAAATCACGTCTAGTCAATTCCTTGCATCCGTATCGTCAATAGAACGTTGCCATTTGCATATCTTCCAGGCGACTAGATCCCGAATATGAAAATAATCAGATATTTACGTGGATAGCAACACCGTATCGTATAATACGGTTAGTGTCGAAGTTCAGCTGAAACTAATGCTTTCTGAATTGGTTTCTGATGTCGATGAACTGCGGTATTATATCCGAATTGCTATCAAACCAGTAGCGGTACAAGAAAGGCCACAAACACGATTATAGTATCATTATATCATTATGATCTATGTAAGACACACAACATCTGAAATATATTTACAGTCAGTAAGACAATTGCAGAAAAACGCCAAAAGAAATGTAAGAAAAATCATTTCAGCTGGAAGATAGTCCGATAGTCAAGCAGACATTGAAGTGCTCTGAGCTCTATGGTTATCACACACATAAAAAGGATTTCTTGATTCAATGTAGAACAGCATTGATTCAACCATATGCGCTCTTGAATAGGTCCAACCAAACATTTGTTTTTATTATACAGAACTTTATTGACTCATTCAAAAAAGAAAATTATCATTCGAATCCATCCGCTTCGTGTGTCATCGTGAGGGTTCGTTCCAAAAGGTCCAACATGTATTCTAAAATAGGAAACAATCGTGCTATTACAATTCAACAAGACGATTCACTTTATACGATAAGATTATTGGGAGTATCTGATATTTCCAGAAGGACATGGCATATGATGGTTAAAAGGTGCATTTTTGACTCAATGGTCTGGCAATCTATTTTTATAGGACGATTTCTAGTATACGATTTAGTTTTTTATTGGTATGCGGTGAGATTTCAATTTCAGTGAAACAATGATAATCAGAATGTCATATAAGTAGTTTACGACACACCTCTGTAGGACTGTCGCTCTGACCCATTTTCTTCCGTGTATAAGACTTCAGGAGATTTTCGTGAATCTATGACTCATCGGTTGCTCTAGGCATTTAACCCTTATCTACTAATCATACGTCTCAGAGACGGCATATCAGCATCCGATTTGTTGACCATTGTCCTACCACGTAATTTATGTCCACCCAGCACCCACCACTCATTCAGTACCCTGAAGTTGATCTATGTATGTGGTTCACTTTCAGAAATATCTTAAGTGAAAGATAGACTGCCGTCTCGTGGACGTATAGTTGGTTATTACGTATAACAATAAAAGTTCAATTTCGCCTATAATACGTATGGTTTCGTCTATATCTAGATAAACAGGCATTGTCATTTTTTCAATTTGCATGTTTATGACTTAGTTCTGTGCCATATTTTATTACGACTCTAACTGTATTCAGAATGAAAATAATATCATCAATAATTTCAGTAGTTCAATTTTATTTTGGTATTTCTGTAAATCAATGTCAAAATATTTTGAGGTACTCTTCTATGAAATTTTGATCGCCATTGAGATTTGTATTTCCATTTCAATTTTGAACATCATTTTCTCTTCGCCAAATATGTAGACAACGTGTTTGAATAGCTCACAAGAATAAAATGAAAAAAAAAATGGGATTTATATGGAGATTTGAATAGTCCTGTCTGTGAGACGTGTGGTTAGTGACAACGTTATATATTTGGAACGTTAGTAGTTAAGGGTTAACAATCGATTCACTAAAGTTACTCAAAACTACGCTGTATAGCAGATCTCCTATGCACCAGAATGGTAATTTCAAGACCAGAACATTCTATAGGAGATTACGCCATATATGTTTCGCAAAAAAGGATAGCTAGGTACTTAAGAGGAGAGATTCAACCAAATCGACATGCAGGCCTGCACTAGTTGTTGCTATTTGGGCTTATGAATGATTCAATTGAAAAACTGATTAAATCATCGTAAAGAAGAAGGTTGGGACTAGGGCCTGGTTATCATACGGAGTCGAAACTCATTTATTTATAGAAGATACAGATTTTTGAAAAACGTAAACATTGAAATTTTTTTGTCTCAAATTGAAATATTTTCGATCTCAGTACAATTGTTGGAAATTCGGCGAGGTGTCACTGAAATATCAGCTCTTGAAATGGTTCCATTCGAACAGGAAGCAACAAAAACGATTATTCTGTCAACAAAATATCCATTCATCCCAGCTGATCTCGGTAAACTCCATTTCTTGAAAGAATATAACGCAGGAAACTAGGATGTGGTAGTTCAGGCACTACCTGATAGATGACAGTGTTCGAAATGACAGACTGCGGCAGAGAGGAATGGTGCATTGTATTGCAAGCAGATGGCGCTTAGGAGAGATGATGAATTCAAACCCGTTTACACCGTTGCCAATGTTATACATATTACTCGGACATATTATGAAATCTAGGCGACGTGATAATACAGAGGGTATTATTCAATTATCTGGGCATATTTCAAGGGGAGGTTCTCCGAGTGTTTGTAAGACGAACAAATCTAATATATAAAACTCTCCTGTCACGGTCACGGTCATAGTGGTCGAACTCCTCCGAAACGGCTCGACCGATTCGTATGAAATTTTTTGTGCGTATTCGGTAGGCATGAGAATCGGTCGTAATCAATTTTTTAAATAGAAAATACAAAATGGCGGATCCAATATGGCGACCGAGTATAGTTATCCGATTTCATTCAAAATTGGTACTCAGGGGTTTTCGGGGTCGGAGATTATGAATATTCAGTCAAATTCTGGAAATTCAAGATGACGGATCCAATATGGCGGACGAGCTTTGTAATTATGGTCAGATTCCATCCAAAATTGGTATCTGGGGGTTTTCGAGGTCGGAGATTATGATTTCTTCATCGAAATAAGGAAATTCAAAATGGTGGATCCAATATGGCGGACGAGTTTTGTAATTATTTTTTTTATCGCTTGGAGCGCACGAAAGGAAATCCCTATAATGTTCAAAGAACATCGTGCGTTCCTAGGGAGGAAAGGGACAGGAGGTAGGTATTGGAGTTTTTTTTTTGAACTTCTGGAGATTATTTGTTGTTGGGAATACTTCCTCGGGCACTGAATTCCAGAGCCTAGCCGTTCTATGGATGAAGGAGTTTTGATAAAGTGCTGTTCGACATCTTTCGAGGTGGAAAACGGGAGGATGTGCTGACTGGGCTTGTCTACTTCGTCTGACTGGTATTGCTAGTGGAGGGATGATAGCCATTTCCCGTGGAAGTATCGATAGAAAAGTGAAAGGTCGCCGACCTTTCTACGGTGTTCCAATGATGTCAAAGAGTGAGTGAGTGTGGCGTCACCCACCAGGCGAATGGCTCTTCTCTGGATGGAATCTAAGAGCATCAGCCTATGTTTTGGTGCTGAACAGAACAGATTGGTCTGATATCATTCAAAATTGGTATCTGGAGGTTTTAGAGGTCGTAGATAATTATGAATCATTTGTCAAAATGGGGAAATTCAAAATGGTGGATCCAATATGGTGGAAGAGTTTTTTAATTATTATGATCAGATTCTATGTAAAATTGGTATCGGGGGGTTTTCGGAGTCGAAAATAATGATCCTTTTATCAAAATTTGGAAATCCAAGATGGCAGATTCAATATGGCTGACGAGTTTTGTAACTTAATCCGATTCCATTCCAAATTTGTATATGGGGGATTTTGGGATGAGAGATTATGATTGTTCATCAAAATAAGGAAATTGAAGATGGAGGATGGCAACTGAGTTCTGTAGTTATGATCCGATTCTATTCAAAATTTGTATCTGGGTGTTTTCGGGGTCGGAGAAGAATTAGAAAACAAATGAATAAAAGTATGTTGATAAATATTTAACTAAAAAAATATTTTCTGGAAATAATTGTATATAGCAGAACAACGTTTGCCGGGTATCAGCTATTGTAATAAATATTAGTTTGAAAAACTAATGAAACACCTTTTTATAGATAGCCGTACTAAAAAGAAGTGAGTAGAAAATAAAGAGTA
The DNA here is from genome assembly GCA_918026855.4 of Phaedon cochleariae. Classification (NCBI taxonomy): domain Eukaryota; kingdom Metazoa; phylum Arthropoda; class Insecta; order Coleoptera; family Chrysomelidae; genus Phaedon; species Phaedon cochleariae. Next base: position 7,386,344 of record OU896711.1, read on the forward strand.
GTTTGAAAAAATGAAGAGGTATAGAGAACCGAACTAAAAAGAACTAGAAAATAAATAGAGTAGTTTGAAACGGCATAGATTTTGTCACTGAATTATAATTATATAAGTAGCTAGACCTGAAAATTTAAACATACAAATTCAGCAGAATTTCTTCAATTCTATTCATGAGATCGATAATTATGTCAGCATATAGATGGAAATAATAGGAATGGCACAGTTGTGGAACAAACATCAAAAAGCTTTGTTAATCTGTGTCAAAAGTTCAGGTTATTTCACTCTAAAACTCATGCAAAAAATTCGTCTCAGAGTACAGTTATCAGATTTTGGATCCATTGATATGGCGATGTTCACAAAGGATAATACCGCCACGGCAACAAAACAAAACTGAGCGAGAAATCGTTATATGTCTCTCTCCCTCCCGCGGCGAACCGGGGGGATATTCATTGGTCGCGCGGTGATTCCCCGTCTTTCCGCAGTCGCCACGTGCCACTTTGAATTGCATGAACTTCAGATGAACTTCAAACTAACCGGGATGCGGGATATAATCAATAATTGAAAAGCCAGTGTTGCAAGCTGCTGCAAATGATATGTCGCAAAAATTCATAAGAATGGGCAGAAAGGCGAGGCAACGGGAAAGTCAGCCACATACGAAATATTTGAAAATATAGCAACCGCTTTTTTTTCGAGACATTTGGAGACGTTATCGAACATCCAGTTCATGTTTTAGAGAATTATCGTAGGTAGATACTTCATATTCCACTTACATCTTCTTTGGGGAAGATTTTTGAAATTCAATGAATTCCGTGATATTGAAATTTTCTTTGAAATATATACAGGGTTATTCATTCAAAATGGTCAATGTGTGAGCTAGAAATAGTAAACATCAGAATATCAAGATTCAGCCTCACATCTCACATCTCACATAGAAAATGCTGTTAGTTTTGGAGAAACAGGGTGTACAAGGAAAATATTTTATTTTGAAATTCCTCATACTAACTTTGTAAGTTTTAAATCAGCATGAAAATGGTCAATGTGTGAGCTAGAAATAGTAAACATCAGAATATCAAGATGCAGCCTCACATCTCTCATAGAAAATGTTGTTAGTTTTGGAGAAACAGAGGTTGTTCAAGAAAAATATTTCATTTTAAAATTCCTCATACAATAACTTTGTGAGTTTTATATCAGCATGAACATAATTTTCTTATATTTTTTTCATTATAATTCGATTTTCGAATGATTTAAAAATAGTTGACCATCAAAACAAAATGGATTGTAGAAAGCATATGATGGCAAATCAATTTCTCACCGTTATGTTGAAGACCGAAACCAGGGAATCCTGGAAACTTTGGTACGATATAATCACACTCACACTATACACTGTTTTATCACTATCAAACAGAATTTTTATCAACCCGACAAACTTTATTACCTAAAAACATTCGCTGTCTAAGATAGACTAACAAAAACTTTTGAGATGGTGTTCGCTTGAATCTCCTAATTTTGACAAATGATTCAAAATCTCCGACCCCTGAAACACCAGTAAAAATTTTGAATAGAATCGGATAATAAAATTAGAAAACTTGTCCGCTATATTGGATCTGCAATCCTGAATTTCCCAATTTTGACGATATAATCATAATCTCCGACCCCAAACACCCTTATATATAAATTTTGAATAGGATAGAATCATCATCACATAACTCGTCCGCCATATTGAATCCGTCATCTTGAATTTTTCATTTCGGGATTCATAATCTCCGACCCCAAAAAACCCCAGATACAAATTTCAAATGGCATAGAATCATAATTACGAAACTCGTGCGCCATGGTGGTGGAGCCATGATGAAAGAATCATAATCTCCGACGCCGAGAACCCCCAGACACCAATTTTGAATAGAATGGGATCATAATTATTATAAAACTCGTCAGCCATCTTCAATGTCCTAATTTTCACGAAAGAATCATAATCTCCGAACCCGAAAACTTCCATATACCAATTTCGAATAGAATCTAATCATAATTACAAAATACTACATAATATGAGATGAGATGCGATACTGCACCCTTCAAATTTATTGCTATTCATTGACCTCGCGATAACGGGATACGGGACGGGTCGTGACGATGACGCGAAATCCAATGTTTTTCTCCACCCAAAAAAGTGCTCAACGCGCCTAGAAGTTCTCACTTCGAAAAAATTGTTTTTTTCATAAGTGCAATTATGATCGAAATTTGTATTTCAGCAAGCAGGTCTGAATTAGAGAACATGAAATTTGAATCAAGGATTTCTTTCATTCTACACACTGTATAAACCAATATAACCCTTATATCAGTAATAGCAGTGTGAATTCGTAAGAATGAAGATATTTGAAACTAGGCAATCGTCTACGTATATACCCTATACAGAAAACACGAAATTTCTATTTATAGCCATCTGAACTTGATAAAAAATCTTGCACACATTATTTCTGAATTACACAGACTATTTTGCCCTGAACAATGATTTCGATCCCCATCCTTGGAAGTTTTTCTGGTGACGCCAATAATGATAAGTTATATTAGTAGAAAATGAAATTAAAAAGGAAAAGAAATATTCGAAAGACTACTTGTGAAGACAGTTTCAAAAATCACTCATGACATAAATTTTCATTGTAGCGAGTAGCGAGAATTTGGTTGACTTGAATGGAGTGAAAAGTGGAATCATGTTCAGCAGGCCCGTGGAGCAGTAGCTCTGGCAACACTGCACGTACATAATACAATTACCTACGATCGCATTCAATTGTGTGCCACCTATTGGTGACCTGCTGTAACAGACGAAATCGAAGAACTCTACAATAGCTGTGAAAGCTGTAATTTAATTATTTTATTCCGATTTCGACATCACACTGACACCTGGAAATAGTTGTTGAACTAGTATATATATATAGGCTATATTCGGTCGGAAAGCTGTCGCGAAAGGCCCGCCTTAAGTTCGTTTTTAAATCATCATATCGCACTCAAGGTTTTCATTATTTCTCCCTTCATAAAAACAATTCTGACATCTCTGTGACAAAGAAACGACTTCCACTTAACTGGAAAACATACGATGGTAGCAGAAAACAGTGTAAGTCATAAATTCGACAGCAAGGTTAGGCTATTCCCGATTTAGAATACAGCGCTTTAATCACAAATAGTTATCCCCCGCTAAGAAAGGACCATAAATAAGTGTGGAAATGCAGAAGAAGAAAGGAGAAGAGTGAATTTACTACCGGGTTTAAATCCTCGCTCGAACACGTGTCCAAACACACACAGCACACTATAACATAATAATATCTGCTTGTGACTTGTGGCCGATATGGAAGTCTTAGTTTAGTCATTCAGGTCGTTCTCGAACATAGGCGTAGATCTAGAAAGACAAAAAGCATCTAAACCTATTTCCTCTTTGCTATATTCCATGACTTATTGAAAATTTGTTCGAGGTCATATTTGGCCAGACTCATTTTGTATGCCAAGATTGCTCATTATTGAGTATGTATCACCCTCTAGTTTGTTTTGCTACAGAGGTGCTCCAAGTGAATTTGAAACGACTCTTCCATAATCCACTTCCACCCACTCGGTAGTGACTACTTCTGTAATTGGTCAACATTTCAATAGATAGCTGTTACTTTACTTTGGAATTCGATGACTCAAGAGTCAATTTGATATTCCAAAGGGTTTTTTTGCTACGCCAATGCGTTGTGCGGTGTCAGAGGCGCGCTGATTTATGTTTCTTCGGTAAAGCGTGAAATTCGTAATTTATACGAATTTCACAAATATCTAAACAGACATTTCCAGCAAATCACTTATTGGAGTGGATTTCACGAATACTTTCACAGAGACCCCGAATTTATATATCCGAGGCCGCCGACAAATGAAACAAATGAACGTCACCCGTAATGAAAACAGATAACTTTGATGTCGTTTCGTCCTAACGGATGCTGATAGGCGATGATTTAAAACAAATTCGGGTATTTTTAGATAATTTCGGCCGTCCTGTCGACTTGCTCTCATTTCGATATATGTATATTCATGAGTAAGTATAGGAAGAACATTATTTCAAGAATCATGAATTTTTGAATGAGTATGGAAGATTGAAACCATATTTACATGTACTTGACTGGGTCAATTCTGATGTTTGAAAAAAAAATACATACGGACTGTTGATGTTGTCTGTTGTCATATTATGCTTGATGATGATCTGACAGATCATGGAAGGAGCACAACTGAAAGGTGTTCGATGATACATGGAAATATACATAACGGATACTACTACGAATGGATATATCAATAGAATTTACATGAAATGTTTTCAAAACGTATTCGTGACAATCGTGACATAAATTTATAACTAATATGTCATTGTGTAAACTATTTCGAAACATAATTTCTCCTCTTCTCATAGATGTCTGAGCTTACTTCTTTCATACATGTATATGCCATAGATATCTACTTGGAGGGTGATTTGTATGTGTCATTACTGTCATAGCATGACTGACAAGATTCTTTGGGCGAGATGATAGTACATTATACACATAGGGAATAAAGTGATATTTTAAACCCCTATATAGACAGAAAGTTTATTTTCCGACCAACGGGTGGGCTATAATTTGTCGAGTGAATTAAACACTTTAGTACTCTTTCATGCACTTCAAGATAATGAAAACGTTGAAGAAACAATAACGGAAAAAAATTGTAATGTTACTATAAACGATAGTTACACTGAGAGAAAACTTGAGTTATCATAATTGGAAATCTGATAACCGTTATTACGATATCTGCAATAAATAGGGGACAGATGTGTTCATTTGCTACCATAGATGAAGTGAATTTTCAGGTGACTTGTAGTTATGGCAGCTTATTTAATTTGCAAACTTGTATAAAAAAACTGCTGCTGAATAACTACTACTTGAAGCTCATTTTCAACAGTTATCCCAATATTTTTCTACTCTAGTATATTCATCAAACAGTGGTAATAAGGTTATCTAATCAACATTATTCGATGGTATGTATTATGAAACCGTGCTTTGAATTACTGCAATGAAAATAAATATCCTATCTACAGTATCACTTTTCATGATCCAAAGTTATTGTTTTCAAAAGAACAAAAAAATACGTTTAGTCTCTGAATTGAAATATTTGGGTATCTGTGGAAGTTTTTTGACATAACTCATTGTTTTTTTCGGAGAAATATCATCTATATGCATTACTGACGAATTTATTAAGAAATGAGAAGTTAAATACTCATATTTACCCTTCCTTCGGAGTTATGATGAGAATTGTCAATAAAACTTCCCTCACAGAAACACAGATATTTTGATTCAGATTATTCTCATCGATCATTTCGTTTTTGCAATAAACCAATTTTAGGCCGTGAAAAGTGGGTATGGAGAATACTTTTTTCATTGCAATAATGCAATGCACGGTGTATTCCACAGATCGGTTCACAGCCAGCACTAAAACAAAACTTTGCTACATCACAGACATTCACCTAGAAGACACGGCTCTATCGATTCGGACAATCGAAACCATTGAACAATAATTGAACACGGGCACCCATGACCGAGAACAGCAGAGAAATGAACGCGATCTGTATCTTTGTCAGCCCCAATACTGATGAAACACTAGAGCGAAATGAGCCGAATTACGATTGTCGAATGATTGCCTGATAACCGTCATACATGTGAATTGCTAGAGTTATTCGTCAACGTACAATGCTAGAAACCCAAACAGCTATGATTATTGGGACAAACATTATCTGAATCCACCAATGAGCATAATTCACAAAACGAGCTATGTCAATAAAAAATCTAAATAGACTGGAATTTATAAAATTCTCATAATGTCATAACACACTTGCGTTATGATGGTAGCAAATGTCCATTCAAGGGTATTACAAATGATTTAAGAAATCGATTTTTATAATTACAGAATGGAGAGAATACTGTTGTAATAATAAAATGATCAGGAATAGGAGATTTCCCTATAATGATTATTACAATCAGAGCTGGTAGATATTTTTAATATCCAGTTTCTCTCAGTGTACTCTATTTCTAAAACATCATCGAAGAAGCTGATTATTTTCATATCAACGACCTCAGTAACTATGGTGAATCAGATCATGATTGTCATCGGCAACTGAAAATCTTGGTGTGTTATGAAAAGTTACTAAGTAAAACATAAACAAATAAATATAAGTCAAACACGCCAGAACTATTGAAAGACGTTGATCGCGATGGAACAAATCTAAAAGGCAGCTCAGGAAGCTGAAGGCAAATTATTACCAAGAAAATCTGGAGAACAATATAAAATACAGTTATCTGAGTTCATCAAATGGTACGAAGAACGAAACGTAAAAAAAAATACAAAAGAAGAGGTACGGTTAGCATATTTCTTGAAAAAGTCAAAAAAGCTCAAAGTATCGTCATTATGGAGCGTATTTTCGATGATAAAAGCCAAAATTGCAAGAAAAATTTTGAAAATACATTTCTAAATTCAGCTTATATTGCAAAGAAATTTATTCTAAAACCCTAGGGATTCAAAATAACTTCAAATCCCTAGAGATATGGAGTACCACTTTTTTTCCCGAACGTAGGGAATAAAGGTACCCTTTTAGATCCCTGAAGTGCATAAAAATGTTTATTTCACATGTTTTTCATGTGATGTGAGCCTAACCTGACACTTCTGACTGGTAATGATAAACCATTATTGTTGTCCATCAGATAAAAGGTCCGTTTCCACTTACTGTAAGCTCTAAAATTTCAATTTGAAAATACCAGAATCACCAGTACGTCTGCCTGAAACTGATTCAGAATCATTCATAACTGAAAAGATGGTGACTATATATATATTTACTTGTAGTACCTAGGTTTTTTGAATATGGATTTCACCATGGACGTATCACGCTCTCAACACTCAGTATTACGAAAACTGAATAAGATATTGAAAACTTCAAAACGAAAAATTGAATCAGAACTTCGCTTCTTTTTCCTACTCCTACGATGCCCCCCGAACAGAATATCTCCATTCCATATAGGGAAGGTGTGGGAATGTGAATTTTGTCTTCAAATGGAACACCCTATATTTCATTGCATATTATGAAAGAGTGATTTCATATGATTCCGAGAATATATGATTTTCATTCATTCCATGTTTGTACTAATACTGGTGAATCCAAGGAATTAAACTTGGGATTAATTGAAATATAATCATCTGATTCAACTGAAGTTGAGGTGAAACCAGATTATTGAAACTATCGATTATCAGTTCACCTGACAGCAAACATCTACAGATATAATTATAGTGTCAAATCGACAGACTTTGCTTCGCTATCCATGGTTACATCGTTGAAGACACCAACGATGATAGACCAATCAGAATTAAAAGGCAGCTAGTGTCTTCGCGATAATACATCAAGTTGTCTTTGGCATGTGATTGACAATTTCAAGATGAGTGAAATGGTCATTATAACGTTGGTCCTGGTTTAATCATTTCCACTTCCTTGAGTATGACCTATTCAAAGATCAATTAAGGAGGATTTTGCCAACCATCTCAGGTATATTAGTGATGCTTTCATGCTTCTACAAGGTTCAAGCCTATTTGTTTTTTTCTCAGGCTCAATGAAAGACGCCTATTCGTATACACCATTCGATTATTCGATAAAATTCTGGGGATATCACCAAAAGAGACTGCTCGAAGGACTACTTGCGTATCTATATAGGGAAGATTAAGAGAGGATGTGGTTTTGGATTTTTTTCTGTGATAACTCTGAAAAAAGTAATTAAAATACATGTGTACATAGATTTGTAGCAGACGAACTAAATATTGATAAATAATATATTATGTGACATCCTACACTTCGTTCTATAAATATTTTGTAAGCACATGTTGGCGCCGAAATTATTCTACGACTAGAGTAAAAAAAAAACACTTTGTAAAAACGATGAGGAGAAAAATACTGATGTAGAACCGTGACACGTCAAGAATGGAATTCGTCTAGCTCGTTTTTCACCTCATTACATAAATGATTCGTTTCTATAGGGCAGGGCGTAAATCCTGATGTGAATTTTGTTCACAACAGTACTTTCATATAATTCACTGTTTATGCCGATGATGAAGTTTTGAAGTTTCGAAACATGTCCTGCTGATTGTTGCGTTGACATATCGTGTTGCTGGAGTGTATGATTTACGACCTGATGTCCTGTTGTCTTCATTCTACTCTATGATGGATCGCCTCATCAGATGGTGATTCATTTCTTGTTCAATTCTTTCTTAGTTGGCGTCAGACAAAGAGGAGATACTTATAACATACATCGAATCTGAAGCAAATAAACGCAACACAAAAATATCCTAAACCTTCACAATGCAATGGGGAAGAGACCACTAAGGGATGACGACTTAGTCCTGAACTGGGATCGCTCTCTTTATTACCTTGCCATTCTTTAGATATGTGATTGGTCAACTCAATGACAATAGGCGTGCCGGGACTAATACGTCATAACAGTCACACCAATCAATTGACACCATTTCAAATGGCGCAGAAGTTTGTGTTTTAAAATGAACATAATTTAATTTATGTTTTATCGCCCTAGTATGAATGAAAAAAATTCGGAATTATGTTTACTGGTAGTTTTTTGCTATAGAGCGCACGATTATGTCGTTATAAAAAATCAGTGGTCTCTTCCTCATTATTAGGGTATGTTTAGAATCCTACATACAATAATATTCCTGAGTTTCAAGATATTTTTATATTTTGTATTCAATGGCAAAATTATATGTTTACTCTTACAGACATCATGATCACATATCAAATTACCCTTTTTATAGTATGCGTAGGAGTTCAATTTAATATGTGTTTGGTTTGTCTAGTCTAGATTGGTCTTAGTTGGTGAGTTTTACGACTCTGGAATTAGGACTATTTTTCCATCCCACATGCAGAGAATACATCGTCAGCCCATTCCAACCTTATCAGCCTCGATGCAGATGTCGACTGTTTTTATTGCACGAATATAAATCCGAATCGAGCAATTAAAATCACTTTTTGTCGACTTTTATAGCTGTTCGGAATGACCCATCGAAAAATCACGTAAATTTCTTATCTGACGCAGAGGTTTCGAAAAAAAGTACGTATAAGCGAATTCGTCTTGGTTTATGATATGGGGTGTGAATGAATCCGTGTCTGGGTTCCAGAGAAATACTTGTATCTAGTCCGAGATCTAGTCGTACTTCTGTAGTTGAGTAATGTTCTTGAGAATCAACTTTCGTTGATCATTATAACAGGATATACTTCATAACTTGATCAATATACTCTAATATCGTGATTACATAAGGAGCTTTTCAATTCTCATTATTTTTTTGGCATTGGCATTTCTGTATACAGAAATGAAAGTAAATATTATTCCGGTGACAATTCGTTGTGATATTATTATTGAATGGAAAAAACAGAATGGCGGATCCAATATGGCGGACGATTTTCTCATTGATTATGTTCCGATTCGAATCAAAATTCAATATTCAAGATGGTGAATCCAATGTGGCATATGGTTTTCTGATTATGGTCTGATCTGATTCAAAATTGGCATCTGAAGGATTTCGGGATCAGAGATTATAATTCCTTTTGTCGAAAATGAAAAATCCAAGATGTCGGCTTCAAAATGGCGGACGAGTTTCGTGATTATAGTCCGATTTTATTCAAAATTGATTACTATGGGACTTTTGGGGTCGGAGAATATGATTTTTTTGTAAAAATTCGAGAATCTAACACGAAGGCTCCAAAATGTCGGACGAAAAAATTCAAAAACATCACTTTTGTTGAAAATAAGAAAAAACTGAACAATTGAAAATAAAAAACGTGAAGAGATGACATTTTGTTTTTCTTCAGAAAATAGCTCACATTATTGTTCTATAAGTCGAATTGACGTACTGGAATGTACGTCTTTAAGACGTCTTTTATACGACATGGGAGGAACGACGTGGATACGACCTAAAATGTACGTCTTGAAGACGTAAATTCGTGTACGTCTTTAAGATGTACATGGATTTACATCTTAAAGACGTACTTTATACGTCCCTGGACGTAAAGACGTAAGTAAGTCGTAAAATGTACGTCATCAAGATGTCTGGTGCTGATTGGGTTGTTGGAACCTCCAGAGGGACGAGTAGTGAACAGAATATTGGCCAGCAAAATGACACAGCTCGTTAGTCTTCAACTAGTTCAAGATATCCTACCATCACAAGGCCATCATCGTATTTTCAACTAATGGTTACTTAGTATAGGGAAATCATCGGCCAGGACGGACATCTCCCGGTAATGTTTGCTGATAAATGACTTTTGAGATCATTGGGTTCCCATTGTTTGCCTGGTGGATGAAAATGAATTATTGTTCCAGTTTATTTTTCTCATGAGTTTGAATCGTTTCCTCCATTTTGAAAATATTTACATTACTTTGATTAATTGAATTTCATTTTACATTTCGACATTTTTATATGGTGAAATTATTCCACCTATATGGTTTTTTAGCGGCTTGAATTTGTGAATAAAAACTATGCCAGCACTTGAAAATTCGAAGGTAAATTTGAGGAACATTGAAATTCAGTACTAAATTCCTAATTCTAGTACTTTTTCGAAGTGTGGTCTAGTACTTTATATTTTCGGACAGGAACAGCCCCGATGTGAATTGGATGTGAATTAGTGCTGCCTGTGTACCCCGTCCCGTCGACATTGTATAAGGCAGGCATGACCCGTGTTTCTATAATCATCGTTGCAGCAGTCGTTAATTTTCTTTAATGCCCTCACTAACTGCCTTTTAGTTCCCACTTTGTATGTGCGCTCTGTTGCCTCTCCCGCTTTCGGACTTTGGATCGTATGAATACTGTTCCCACATATGGGGTTCAGCACCAAAACATACGCTGATGCTCTTAGATTCCATCCAGAGAAGAGCCATTCGCCTGGTGGGTGACGCCACACTCACTCACTCTTTGACATCATTGGAAAACCGTAGAAAGGTCGGCGACCTTTCACTTTTCTATCGATACTTCCACGGGAAATGTTCTTCGGAAATCTCTGCTATCATCCCTTCACTAGCAATACCAATCAGACGAACTAGACAAGCCCAGTCAGCACATCCTTTCGTTGTCAATCTCGAAAGATGTCGAACAGCACTTTATCAAGACTCCTTCATCCATAGAACGGCTAGGCTCTGGAATTCATTGCCTGTGGAAGTATTCCCAACAACATATAATCTCCAAAAGTTCAAGAAAAATTCCAATACCTACCTCCTGTCCCTATTCTCCCTAGGAACGCACGATGTTCTTTGAACATTATAGGGATTCCCTTTCGTGCTCTCCAAGCGATTGCAGAAGTGGCAGAAGGCAGAAGGAATTTTAATAAAGAATGACAACATTTCATAATGATAACTATGTGAGATTACTATTCACCTAAAAAATCATATTCTTTAGTCTCTAGCTGCATTTTTTGTGCATTGTACAACAGCACAATGCGAGGGCATGCTCGAATTAATGAATAGCGCAACAAACACGATTCGTATGCCAAAATATTGTGAAAAACTATTTCAATCCTTTGATTCCTCTGTAACCAAACAAAAAAGTGAGGTTGTGTTTCAATAATTCACAGAAAATGAGGTTGTGTTTCAATATTTTGCCTCCAGGGTCGGTCATCGTGCACGCGACCTATAATGTTTATGGAAGGAATAGTTTTAATTCAGTCCAGTAATAATTATTATTGATTCAATCATCACACATACTTATAGGAATACGAGAATTAACTCACTTGACTAGTTGAGTCTTTAATCCTCATTTATAGTTGTCTTTTGACAGTTCAATGTGAATTTCATCAGTATAATACCGAATGATTGCCTGAAATAACAGAGTGCTAGTGGTTGAAACAACGAAAACGTCACATTTTGACTTCAATTGCGGCGTTCCACAAGGATCAATTTTGACACCAACATTGTTCATACTGTATATCAACGATCTATGGGGAGCAACTACTTGACTATTCACAGCTTTGTAGACGATATAAAAGGAGAGCCGACTGCAGATTTCTACCGTCATCTGATGATGAAATGATATACAGAGAAGTGCACAAAAACGGCCAGAACTTCTGAATTTTTCGAGATAGGGTTTTGAAAATTGGTGGGTCGGAAGTATGTATGACAAATTGCCCATTAATTGATGAAAAAATGATCCTTTGCAATATCAACACTTCTTTCTCTGTCACACTCATCGAGCATATGGAAACTTAGAACGCGAATATCTGCGTAATCGTTTCAAATAACCCTATCAAACCCGGTATCGATGAATTCGTTATGACAATTCCTAACCGATTATGAAATACAATACCCCCTCCCATTCAAAAATCAAAAGTTGGAGTCGTTTCCAGTAAAACCGGCAGTGATAGAACAAAAATTGTTTCGTCAATCAATGAGCAATTCGGTATACTAGCTGCCCACCAATTTTCGAAACCCTATCTCGAATAATTGAGAAGTTACAGTCCTGGCCGTTTTTTGTGCACTTCTCTGTATGTCCCAAAGGAAAGTAAAAACATTGTAGTTCATCGAACGGCACCTATGCCAATCACTATCCTAAGCAGAATTGCACTTCCCTATGCCGAAATTTGCACTCGATATCGCGATTTGATGACTATACCTTTTCAACTTCAATTTCGGAATCGGTGAGTTATATTTCGGAAAAAGTAATCTCGATTTCAGAATTGGTTAGTTCAATTTCAGAATCGGTGAGATGAATTTCAGAAAAAGTCCATTCAATTTCAGAAATGGTAAGTTGTATTTCAGAATTATTATTGGTAGGTTCAATTTCAGAACATGAAATCCTTTTATATGTTTGGAATGTTTTTAATTGCAAAAGAGAAGACTGTTTACAGTGGATGAAACGTTGTTTGAGAGCCCTATGTTGAATCAGATTGAACAAATATGGGGTGCCTTTAAGTCAGAAGTGAAGAGCTTCTTGATGCAAGAGCATCGCCAAAGGGTCATAGCTGGAGATCCGAACAGATTGCTCAACCAGATAGAATTCAGACTGCGATGTCTTGAAGAATGTGCAGATCATTCAATGAAAATGATAACACCTCAAATGTGTTTGCATTCTCAAAATCATGTGCAACGCCACTATCTTCCAGCGATTCAGATGGAAGGCATCTGTGGATTAAATTGTTTTTGAAAAGTTGAATATTTTGAATATGGTTTGTTAATCTCACATGCAATTGGAAACACATTTCGAACAAATATAAGGATTTTTTTCATGATATTGAACCTACCAATTCTGAAATACAACTTACCGTTTCTGAAATTGAATGGACTTTTTCCGAAATTCATCTCACCGATTCTGAAATTGAGTTTACCATTTCTGAAATCGAACTGACCAATTCTGAAATCGAGATTACTTTTTCCGAAATATAACTTACCGATTCCGAAATTGAAGTTGAAAAGGTATAGATGAGAATTATGCGATCCTATACCAATTGAATGGTAGATCTCAGAAACCTTCCAGTGCCACCCCTCAGTCTGAGCCAAATTCACGACACAGCGATTTATTATTCCAGAATACTTTCGTCAAGTGATAACGAGTCGAAACTGAAGACAAATGAAAGGGGATAATGTCTCCTTTGTGAATATCCAAACGTGCCACGATTCAAACTGATCTAAGTTTAGTGATTCACACGAGACCAACGAGACGAGACTTTCATAAAGTCTCGTCTCGTCTCGCCGATGAAATATGAAGTCTTGTCTCGAGTCTCGTCTCGCAGCCTGGAGTCTCGTCTTGTCTCGCGTCTCGTACGAGAGTCTCGCAAATGTATCGAATTTTTTTCATGCATAATCATGTTCCAATCTAGTACGGGATATTTACCTTCACCTACTTTTTAGGTATAATGTAGAAGTAGGAAGAGGAAATTACAACAAAAATAACATTATTTATTGAAAAGTAAGTACCTAATAGGTACATACTTACATCATACATCTAAACAAGAGAAAAAAACATAGCATTAGTCATAAAAATAAAATAAAAAGTAACACGTATATTCTAAACAAATACACAAATCAAAAACTTTGATCCAACATTATTTTTCTCATTTAAGAAAAAAACCTTTATCAGTGAGATCAGCCTTCACGATCACAAATGTTTTTGTTTCACACCCAGTCGTTAAGATATAAAGTTATTCTTTATCTCAGACTATACAGCACAGAATGACTTATTTATAGATTTTCAGGTAGTCTTTCAATTTGCGATCTGTCGTTATTGCAGAATTGCCCTTATATTCCGTCGCCGTAAGAGAGAGAATAGTCCTTTTTCGTTTCACGCATTACGTCGTTTTAGAACAATCATGGATTGTGTTTTTAAAGTATTTACGAATGAAATGTTTTGTCTATCTGTGCTGAATATTCTGTATTCATTCTATATATGTTGTATTATGAATGAAATTCTCAAGTCTGCAGTCGGCACGCAGAAATATTTACCTGCGAGACTCTCGCACGAGACACGAGAAGTCTTGCACGAGACTCGAGACGAGACCAATAAAAGTCTCGTCTCGTCTTGTCCGAGTCTCGTCTCGAGTCTTGTCTCGAAAACGAGACGAGACCGTGCGAGACTCTCGAAAACGAGACTCTCGCGGGCACCACTATCTAAGTTAGTGGCAGAGCGTCAGTATTTCCGTGAATATTTCGCCCCCGTCGAAAGATAATACACTACAAGTATTCTAATCCACATTTTGAGTCTTACACTGGTCCATCGGATTATCTTTAGAGGGGGGCAAATATTCTCAGAAGTATTGAGGCTCCGCTAGGGAGAATACTTGCTACGCACATTATGGGAATTTTCTTTCGTGCTCTCCAAGAAATAAAAAAAAGTGTGAAAAACATATTCGTAATAATCCTTGTTTCATATAGTTATGGCGAATGTCATCACCGCTATCTCATTGACCTTCTCTTCCAGTTAGAAGACGAATAATCACCTCTACCGAACCAAGCCATTCCGGTAGCCTCCAGGTGTTTGTTGAGAAATACCACACGGCGGCAGAAGGACAGAAAAATACCTACTTCCGTGGCGCCTTATCCATCTCGACCTCCTTTCCTAATCGTCCGGTAGTCAACGCTGCCGGAGCCATAGACATCATCTCGCGTGTTCCGCAACGGTAAAAGACGTTCTTTTCGCCTGTACTGCCCCCTCCTCTTCCCGCGCTGCTAGATGCAGTGCTGCCAATGCAATTCGAGTCCTTCCTTCTCTTTAGCACGTGAAATCCTCCGCAAATGAACGAAAACCTCCTCCCGACAAGGTTAACTGAATTTGACGTGTGTTCTATGTTCTGCGGATAAATTGCTATTTTCAAAATACACCTTCCGAATCTTTTTTCATCATGCTTGAATGAAAGACATGATCGATAAATTAAATCATTCATTTTCGAACAATCATATATATATATATATTCAAAAATGTAATTATTCATTTCCGAACAATCATATATATACGTGGAACAAACCGAAAAAAAAACAAACTACACATTTGTTAGAAAAAGATTTCATTGAATTTCTTATTTTTCCAAACACTGGTTTTGAGTATGAACATTTTTTCAGTGCGATAATTTACCGAATCCGTATTTAGCAAGAGACATAATTATTATGATGACAATGAGCCAATGAGTAATTAAAATACAACTAGAAATATCAAAAAAATCTGTTATTTTTATTTGTCATTATTCTTTGGTTGTTGGTTGTGTGGTCAAAGTGTAAAAGAGATTTATACTAATTACTAATATTTGGTATATGAGATTATGACGAAACTTGACATCATTCACACCATTGAGACCGACCACAGAACTAAAACCGAAACCGACGGTTATTTATTTATCTATATTACCACCACAGAAGCACAGAACAAGAACACAGACTCCGACTTCATAGACTCACGGAGGGTTCGATCATGATCATGATTGGATCATGGACAGATGTTGCACGCGCAAGCCTCAACTAAAGTTGAGTAACAAAATTACAATGATGGCTGAAAAAACCCCTTTCCTCCGCTTTGTGTGAATCCTCCTCCAAAAAAACCTCTAACGCCAAAAACAACCCCTTTTCGGAGGATCCTCCGCACATTGGCAGCACTGGCTAGATGAGATACGGAGACGATCGCCATAACCCCTGATTCATAGATATAAGCGCCAGAGTTGCCGTTTTAGTACTATTTTAGTTTTCTAGTACATTTTATACAAATTTAGTACGTCGATACAAGATACAATTAACACTAATCTAGTACAAAAGGACTGGATAGACCCATGGGATAGCTCAAGCTATTATTGCATACAAAACAATTATTTGGAGAAGATATGTTATAATTGGAATCCTCTAACGAAGCCCTCATTGATAAAAAGTCCATAATTTACAATTGAACGGAGAAGAATAAGGTTCTATTGATGAATTGATAGTATATTTGATCTCAATCAGTAATCTGATCTGTTCCTTCTCATCTCTTATTTTTGGCTTTAATTAGTTATAATTGTTTCATGACCTACGTTTTTCAGAGGTGTCGTTTCAATGTGCTGTATATTATTATTTTAAATTTCTATAAAAGAATTTAAAAATTTTCATCAAATGTGTGAATCTCAAATTTTGTCATTTTCTCAATTCAGTACAATACAATCGAAATAAGTACAGTTTCGTAATGACTTCTAGTACATATTGAAATTCTGAAACAGCAACACTGATAAACGCATCTCTCAACAGTACAGTCTCAACGTTCCGCAATCAGTGTGGGTGACTGATCTCTGCTGCCGTAAGACGACGAAAAGTGTGCATTTGTGGATTTTCCTAAATTTCACACTCGCCAATCTTGTCATATTTTTTTGTAGGTATTATGACTTTTGTTCCGACTATGCACTGAGAATACTCAGTCAAGTAAAAAGTTTTCTTGAGAAAAAGTCGATTGTGACTAGAACATTTTCACCATCGGTAGAAAATAGAAGTACTTGAAGTTCGCAAAACAATATTGCTGAAACAATGAGTTTGACGTTGCTAATTATGAGTAAACACTACACTAGTGCTAGGTTAATGAATTCTCACCATTATCAAATAATTTTTCTAAGACAAAATCATTCGCTCTGAGCGAACTTATCGATGAAGACAATCTATCAAGTCGATTGGTGCAGGTGATAACTCACCTGTGGTTAAACATCTTTTCGCCGTTCGAACATCTTCAGGGTATTCCAATTCTATTAATGGGGTGATAACCTAGATTATGAATATTTCAATTTGTTTATGTCCACCATGTATGGCTTATCGTGGTGGAAAAATGTAGTCTGTTATGTGACTGTGCCACAATTACAGAATGATATCTATTATGTTTATAAACAGACGGTGCTTTTTTCTACCAAATTGCATCCTCTTTCATTTTTTCGAATGAAATTTCGAAAAGTTTCATCGCCACCCATGTTTTTTTCCGAAAAATCACACATCAATACCCCTTAACGGTGCCACTGGGAGTCAGATTGACCAAGTGGAGTGGAGATTGTTTCCTATATAAAATTAAAAAATTTCTCGGTCAATATTTTTCTGCGAAACCAACTAGATCATTTTAACACATACAGGGTGTTTTTAAAGTACGTGTAGAAAATTCTGGAGCATGTTGCTGACGTTTAGATAAGAAGAAAAGTTTATATAAACATATGTCCGCAATTTATTTATTCTGAGATACAGAGTGTCATATTTTGATTGTTATTTCGGTTTTTTGTGGATGGTATCCAAAATAATCGTGATATTCGGTTGGGATACCGAATTTCACCATAATATCACGTTCATTTCTGAATTTTCTCACAAAAAACAGAAGAAAGAATCAAACTTTGACACGTTTCATCTCAGAAATGAATAACCTGCGGACTTTTCTTCTCATTTTGACGTCAGCAACATCCCACTGTAATTTTGAAAAACACCCAGTAGAAACAGTGTCAAAAACAAGAATTATCTAAGAAAAGGTTTTGTCCCATCGGAGTTCGAAGCCTATTCCTTATAATTTTCATTTTTGACAATGAGCGTTCTCCAGTGCAATTCGATGTTATCAAAACCAAATACATTCTCAGTGCAATTTCAATGTTCGGAATTGTAATTATTGAACTTTTATCTTCAAGAATGTCATATTGAAATACCTCAGCAGATTGTTTTTTTTTTCGATAAAGCTCTTTAATGACAACGCGGAAACGAACACCCACGGACAAGTATTGTCCCACTCAGCCATTGGGATACCCCATTATGATGGGTATCAAATGGCATCAACTGCTTATCAGGGCCTTTTTGACAAATGGATATTTCCAGATTGAAGTGAACAAATATAATCAGATTAGTTTTCAATATTTAAGAAAAATATCATGTTTCTACAAAGTACTAAGGGTAAAACAACGAACTTAACTTTTCCATGAAAATTGTTGAAGGAAAAGTGGTTCACTAGTGTTTACCCGTCGAAAGTCGAAAGTTTTTGTTTTTCTCTTTTTGAGGGGCCCCTTTTTTGTGCAGCTGTAGCCCCGGATGCCCTCCCCTGAATACGGCACTGCAACCCATTCAATCACTCCAGATACTGAGTTTATATGCACCAGAATAATAATAATTTTTGTTTAGCGGTTATCTAGAAATCCAGTGAGAATTATTTTTAATGTTCAACTTTATTACCCTGTATCTCTCCAACGAAGCCTTCTACGACTTTAGTTGATAGGAACAGTTTCATTTTCTTGAGACGCCCTATCACATCTCAAAGTATAGTCGATTGAAATCTCCTCAGATTGAATTGATAGTAAAACATGGTTTTACTACCAAGTTTTTTTGTAGGTAGCTGATACCTCTCTTGAGCTCCGGTTAGCCATATTGCTTCTTTCCGATAAATCACGAATCTGGGCAAAAGCACTCGTTGAAGATGCATTCTTAATGACCGCTAATAGTATTTCCATGTTCGATTTCACAAAAATGCGATTTATCAAAATATTTAAAAAATCAATATGTGCGCACTCAGATTGACTGATTAGTCTCTTCGCCTACCGAGGGCATGTCGTACCCGGGGAACTCTTGATCTTCATAATACCGAAGAAATCAAAATTGTCACGATTATTCCACTCATTTGAAAACAGACGTTTCCGATTGGTTCAAATATATGTGTTGATAATCGAGATAAAACATTATGTTTTCGATTTTGTATTTCCGCAGTCGATCAGTTGATTGGAAACTGGATACTTATACTTATGCTGTATTCCTCCCTGGTAGTTTGATCAAATATGAAACGAAATTACTTACCAAATCATGATGGGAACTCACCTCCAGTTTACATCGATTAATTTTGTATTATTGGCATTCCAAAGAATCACTTTTAATATCAACCTGATAAACTCATGAGTAAATTATGGTGGTATCACTTCCTCTTGAAAGGAGTTTCGAAATCTCTCGATATCGCCTACTTTGTGAAAATAACGAGGCGTGGGAAGATCTTGATGATGAATTTCCGAAGTTTCAAACCAAATTTACAGGCATATGACACATTCATTTGAGTTCACGTTTTCATTGTCACAATTTTTTGTTCAAACGGAAACGGTGCGAAATATTTTCGACTTTCAATGGCGAATTCATGAACGACACGAAGTCTTAACTCAAGAAAATCCTGTGATAATAGTTTATTTACTAATTTCTGGTATAGATAAAATGGAACGAATGTTCGGAATTTCGAATAAACCTCACATAAGTCAGTCCATGATGAAAGCACAATACACTCACTCATCTAATAATAATAATAATAATAAAGTGCTTTATTGATCATATGTACAATACAATCAACTGGCCATCGACCTGAGTCCTTCAGCCATTTCTCATCTAATATAATATCCTCGATAATATCAATACCTCCTTGATAAACTACTAATGCTCCTATAAACATCATTCATAATTTTCATTCATTCATTTCATACATTCAGAAAAGAGATTAGACTGTGCGAATATAAATTAATATACACAATATGATAGAAATAACTACACTATCAATTCACAATGACATATTGATGTTCAAAACTAAATTTTTCATTATCGATAAATGTTAATATTATTTTTTTCGTAATAAAGGTGTACCCGAGTATACAAAACCCAGACGTATTTCCAGTTATGGCGTCCATTAAACATACTTTTGATGCTATAAAGTTGAAATTTCAACTGTTTCTCCGCACGGATTAAAGCTTAAAATTTGATTTATGATGTGATTAATGATGAACTTCTACTTGACGAGTCCTCTTTGGAGAAATTTCGATTTGGTCGAAAGTTCAATTTGATTAATTGATATTTGAGTATATCTTAAATAGAGCATCAGGGCTTGAAATCATATACTATGTGATGAAACCTTTCGAGATATTTACAAATCGTGCGTATAAACTTGATGCCCGACGAAAAATTAAG
Organism: Phaedon cochleariae; assembly: GCA_918026855.4. Classification (NCBI taxonomy): domain Eukaryota; kingdom Metazoa; phylum Arthropoda; class Insecta; order Coleoptera; family Chrysomelidae; genus Phaedon; species Phaedon cochleariae. The sequence continues at coordinate 7,406,800 of OU896711.1, forward strand.
AGTATATATATATCAATCCAACTTTGAGAGTGCATTAGACACAGATGTGTTTTATAAGACATATTATTGAAGTCTATATTGAAATTCAATTACTGGAAGAAGTTGTTCATGCTCTCAATCATATAGAAATGCAATAATTTTAATAGTGACGCTAATTGTTTTTTCTACATTTGACATATAGGCGACCTTACAATACAATGTCTAACCCTTTAGATTGTAGATGAGTCGTATAGGATGGGAGACCTCTCTATCAATGCGACCTAGGAGAGGATCTATTGTGATAACTCTTATCCAGTTATGGTCCTTTATCCCTAGACTTCTGATGAAGCCTAGAATTCTCCTGACAGTTGATATTCCCACCTCAGCAGGCGTGGGATAGACCTGTTCTAGGTCTTCAGTCTTTGGCGGACTAATACTTCTAGATGAGCAGAGTATGTGTTCCGAAGTTTCGATCGCATTGTTTGTTGCAAAAGCTGCAAGTGTCAGTCTCCGCCAGACCCATCTTTTAAGGCGGTACCTCAGAGGGCAGTGTCACGTGATAAGGCCTGATAAGCTTTAGCTCTGGTTTGCTGAGGCTGAGTAGCTCTTTATCTCGGTTCTGCGAATGGTTGATGAACCGTCTCGCTTGTCGTTGACCTGGAGTTTCTCTCCAGTAGATGGGCTTATCAATTGCTTCCCATTTTCCTGGTTCTGTCATGAGGTGACATTCGCTTGTCCCACAGAAAGACTCAGAACCAAACAGTGCAGGTTCTGCAACTTTTTTTGCAAGGCGATCAGCTGCCTCATTACGTTTGCCCTGGAACCCACATAGATGTGACTTTGTTGTCCTTTCTCACTTGCATCCTGTAATCCTTGAGTTGAAAACAAATGAATTTAGAGCTTTCAATGCGGCTTGGCTGTGTTAGCAGATATATGTATATGTTAGCACCACTCAGACCCTTGTTCAGGCAACTTTGGGCGCATAGGTTGGTGTTCAGTTGTATTTCAGCTTGGAAGATAGTGGAGGAGTGACCTAAGGCTTCAAATAGCCTACATCCGGGTCCATATACATCTGTGCCTACCCCTTCTTCTATTTTCGAATCATTGGTGTATAGTTTATCCAAAAACAATTGCAGAATCTTGTGTCGCACTTGCAGTCACTTCAAAGGAAACTTCAAACACGCCGACGCCGTACAGTGCGGGATATTCTGCAATTGATATTGGATATACTATACCAAACAAGCGACACTCTGTCCAGCTGATTATCTATTCGAATAGAGAGATTCATGAGGTAGAAATTAGACGTGGAGCATTTATTTCTGCTGAAGATTTATCACGACTTAGATCCGAGCTTAGATCACATAATTCAAATCGATGCAAAATATTCGAAACAGTCAAAATCAAATGATTGACACCCTGTAGCTCGAGAACTGGTCATAGGATCGATCAGTAAATTGGACTGTGTAATGTAATAAGGACGCTAATATCTGAAACATATCAAATTTTCAGGAAAATTAGGCGAAAGCCATTTTCCGTACTGAATGTGCGGGGTCCTTTCAGAAATATAGCTAGAGAAGCAAAGGAGAAAAAGGGAGGTATACCGTATACCGCATGAGTCTGTTTCACTCGGTATAGCTGTCGGTCGACAGCTGAAAAAAAAAACCGCGTGTTTATATCGCTCCGACAAAAATTGATATCAACACACAGAGTACTCGTTAGGTATTGCGCCATGCAATTACAGCTGCCTCACGCCAGATGGTCCGCACTCTGCCGCATTGTATATGGAAATCCGAAACGGCTCTCGATGAATGTAAGGAGCATGGAGTGCACGCATGATCTAGTTTCGAATTACTTCTTGAAAACTATTTTTAGATTCGGTATATACACACATTTACGAAGGCGTAGAACGACCACTATTCCATGTTTCATTTTCAATTGGACTGTTTTCTCAAATCTCAATAGGTTCATTCGGCTTCCGATTTCAGAACTGTTCTAGAATCGTTCTCGAACTGCGTAGAACTGGTGCGCAGTCGTTTCGAATCCTAGGACTGTTTCAGAATGGTTCACAATTTCACAAATTATGAAAACCCGAACGCGGCAGAAGAGAACCTCTGAGAACACAACCTCTTTTGAGAATTTGCGAAAGAAACAATAGTTTGGCACCTGTATCTTTATTGGAATAATATTCTGAAGGTTCGAAATCTCCTTTGAGTCTATTCACAATATCTCTGGAAACCCTCTGTGTAGGAATGGTGATATATTCCATCATAGCATTCGTACCTAGATTTTCAATATGTTGTTGTCCCTTGTACCTCGCTTGTACCTACATGAATTTCGATACCCGCCTGAAATGTTCAATGAATTGTGTATCTGAATATAATGGCGAAGTCTCCCCGACATAATCCTCCATTTTCAGTTTATATAATATGATCTAACAAAAGTTCGAGAGTTTTCAGATTAGGTAAAATATTTTCAGCAACTTCAGCAAGTAACTCCTACACCACTGTTTCCTGAAGTGGAGATCTACTACTATCCTTCCTGATGAAAATTGCTGAAAATATCACTCATTTAGCAAGAACCAAATATATAAACGAAGATAATTATAATGTAATATAATTATACCACTTTCATAAATCTCTGCTATGGTAGTGTTTGCTACTTTTTCATCATTTCGGGATTTTGTCATCATGGCAATTGTACACATTCAATTTCTATTGTAGTCACCCTGATGATGGAAATATACATTTCCGCTTGAACAAACTGTAATGAGTTCACCTTTACTTTGCTGCAATCCCCACTAGCCAGCTAGTTTTATATACATATTTACATATGTGTAAAGAATAAGCTTAATATTCCACGAGAGTATTGTTCATGTCTGTTGGTAGTCATTCCATCAGGAAATAGCTGGATGGACACACCATGCTAATGCTTTCTTAAGGTTCAAGTGTAAGAATAGCGTTGGCTAAACTTCCCCATTCTTAAGTTTATGTTCTATCATGTTGTTCATGAATAAAGACGATTATTATTATAACTATTATACAAGGTGTTATTGAAATAAGTGCACATATTCAGCACATTGATATGAGACAGTCTAAGGAATATTCCCATGATATCAGATTTTTTCTAACGAGAAATTTCACTAAAAAAATTGAACAAAATAAGAGAAGAAAATCAAATACGCCACTTTAATATTTATTTATGCAACAAGTGCAAAAAATGACACGTCGAGTGCAATAAACAATTTTTGCACAAGTTGCATACAACATTTTTTCTACGTTCATGCAAAAAGCTAAAAATGATTTATTGAGGTGCGACACTAGGTGCAGGAAAATGAAAAACGCAACTTAATTTTTGACTGACGTTTCTAAAACCACAGTTGCAATATAAAAATTGTTTGTCATGATGACAGCACGTTGAAGTAGAATGACAGATGAGTGCAATAAAAACTTTATTGCACTAAGTGCAATAAAGAACTTCTTTTTCCACTAAATATAGTTCAATAAAGTTCTGCTTTTTGCATGAATGTAGAAAAAACAATTTAAATGAAAGAATTCCGCGTGATTGTGCCTAGGACCGCATGGAAATTTGAACAGAGGTGACGTCAGATTTGCTACAGTGTAGAACTTTGGATGGAAAAAGGGGTCTAACCTCGAATTTTATTTTGATTCCTAATTTTTTTTATGAGTGCCATTCGATAGTACACGTCGAGCTTCCTCAGTGTTTAAAATATTTGCACTTATTTCAATGTCACCCTGCCTCCAAATTTCTTGACTTGTTGATTTCGTTTTGTGTATTACACACACACGGGTCACGGGAAAGAAGGGGTTGTGAGCAAATCGTTGTATCGTGCGATTATTACAGTTATTCCAGAAGTTTTTCGAGTTGGACATAGAACCGCACCTCCTTCTTGTCAGGATAGCGATTGGATCTCTGTGCACACAAGAGCACAACCATCAATTTCGTCTAATTTATAGCTCAGCCACACTATACCTATGTTACTGTTACGATACGGAGATAAAACCACGGAATACTGCAGAACACGGACTTTACTATCGATAAATGTTGAGGGAACAAGTTCTTGATATCTGTAATAAAATAAATAATATGGCTACATACAGAGCGATCCATATGGCTGCTTGAATTCCTCATTCAGGATTATTCTGTGCTTAAGCCCATAATGGAAATTGCAAGGAAAATTCCACACCAGTGATTTTTATACAGTTAAATTGGGTTTTTATGACAAATGGCAACGTATGTATGTATTTTAGTGGAACTTTTTGTCTCGTGGGTACCTACCCACCCACCATCGTATTTTTTAATGACGTTTTAATGACAGAATAATATGTTGACGTCCTAAAATAGTGATTTTGATCCACTTCAATTGGGTAGTAATCAACAATGGGCTCATATCACAAAACATTTTTATTCCATAATTCGATAGAACTCACCCAAACTAGCTCACCACAGCAAACCGTTTATCGCTGTGAGCTCCCTACGTTTTATAAAAAATTATTGAAATCCCCGATTTTTCGGACCTCTGAAAACGAGGCGATGATGTGACGTCAAAACCCTAATACTGAAACAGGACTATTCCAGACAGAGATGAATGATACATGATTTCTGGCAGAGTGAATTAGCACGAGATCACAGTTGAAAGAATTAGTATATCAGTTTTGCCTCAGTCTCCGCTGGCGTTTGGTATTTTCTTTTAACTATGGCGAGAAGAGGGTCCGTTTTCAGATGGTACTATCATTTATGTCCAAAAATTGAACATTTCAGTAAATTTTTCGATCGAATTATGTCGTCAATCATTATTTATGTATGGAAGGATCATTATAAACATATGGTTTGAGTTAAAAGTTCTACCAAGGTGTACACGCCGAGTTATTCGAAATCTCTGGTACTGATCCGCTTCAAGAGGAATATCAAATTACTAAGGTGGACGGACATACTGACCTTTATCAGAAATCCACGGAAATTCGAAAAGTAGAATTAGGAGGAGGAATAGTAGATATTATGTGCACATGACGTGTGCAGCAGGGGTCGGCAAAAAAGGCTCTCTAGGGCCTACTTGCTAGGCGACCGCCTCCCCTTTCTCTACTACCTACTACTAATATTTATAAGCAAAATTATAATTTCTTATCACTTGATGTATCCCGAAGTTAATATAAAATGGAAGAATATAATATGTTACATTTTAAACTAGTATATTCGTGCAAATATAATAGGTATAGAAATGAGGATTCATGAACCTGTATGCAAATCAAATGAACAACTAAAATTTTCTTGCAGAATGCCACAAGAGGTCAAATTACTTTCCGGAAATTTTTTTGGCTCATGAATTTTTCGAAAATTATCGCTCGTCTTCGACTCGGAATTATTTTCAGATTATCCATGAGCTCGAAAAAATTTCCGGAAATGATTTGACCTCTAGCGGTATTACAAGTGAAAATCTCTCCATATAAAATATAGATTCTCCTGCCAAAAGACTGCATATCATGAGTTGTGTAATATTGTTATTATGACATAATATTCATATATATCTTCTTTTTTTATCGGCATCTGTTCATCATCAATTTTTGCAGATAGTCATACCCAAAAATCTACAGGCACTTCGAAATTTCTATAAAGTATTCATCATCTCATGGTCTTATATGTTGACTGCATATGCGGATTTCAGATTGATAGCGAAATAAAATCTATACTGGAATCACCCTGTACTGCAACATGAGCATTATGTTGTTCACGAAATTGGGATGATTTCCAGGATTTTGTTGGTATAGTATCTATAAACTTTTAAATCAGTGGAAATCAATTTAGAAAATTGAACATTGTCATTTTCTCGATGTAAACTGGAAGCTATAAATTTTGTATGTAGGTACTTTGAGAACGTTTTATAGATAAGTTCGCGGAAATAAAATGGAATATCATTGATACTCAGTTTTTGTGGGCTTTTGTAGTAAATTTATACATTTTATGACTGATGATTATAAATATTGAAACAGCTGGAAACAACTGTAGATTTTTTGAAGTTTGATTTCTTCGTGAATTATTGCAAAATACCACTACCAGACACACGTTCCAAACGCATATCCACAACTTTGATACACATAACTCAAAAAAGTATATCACAAACTAATAAAGTGGGACTTCTAATCCCGATGTAAAAAGTTTGTAAAGTTCATTGAGGAAATCGAAAAAACTAATAAAAATTAAATAATTGAGAAAATAATGAAAGACAGCAGGTATTCTGGTACTCGTAGCAGTACTCTATAGTTTCAAAATGTCAACTTTGCTGACTGATATGAGTGGATATCATATTATTGTTCACATCAAGAAGTTTGCCTTGCTACGGCGTTTAAGAAAACAGTTCAATTCCTAGTTTTCATTCCTGAGGAATTAAAAGTATCACTCAAGTCCCTCAAAAGAGAGACTGAAAGTACCCATTTATTCCCTGAAGTTCATAATACTATTTTGTGTAGCAAGTGTTATGAACGTCATTCACAGTAACGAGTTTTGAGTTTTCAATGAACGAATGTGTAGAGGAATTTATACACGCAGGTTTTCATAAAATTGACATATTGAATTACTTATAGTAATTTGTTTGGGAAACTGTGTTGGCATAGTAATGTGTTTAATATTTTGAATTAATGACAGGTTGTGAATCTGTGATTAATCGATCATTTAGCGTGTTACATGTTACATACATCAGTTTGCTAAATGCCACTTTATTTACACAGTTGAAAGAAGACCAGTTCACACCATTGAGAATTAACACTGGTTTCTTTGGCACCATCAAAGGGTGTCATACCAAGTGCAAATCCGAAGTATTCAACACTAAATGTGATTTTTTTTTATGCTGAATCGTATTATTCATATTTAAAGGAACCTGAAGTTGTTGCGTTTTTGCTTTTACTGATAATATGCCAAATTTTTTCGGATATTTTTGGGATGTGAAAACACACTTATTGGTGGACAGCGGTCTTGTCTGCATCTGATAGGTGTTTAATAACACGACTCTGATATACTAACTAACATTAGTATCAATGTATGAGATGACCCAGTGTAGTAAGAGTTTACAAAACATCATCTCTGTACTGCTACTATTTGAAGGATGTCGAGAGATGAGCGTCGAAGAAGCGCTAGTATCGCCATCTATCAGTATTGATGGAATTGTCATTATAATATTGAATCAATTGAACTACATTTTTGATTTGAACAATCTGCTAGGAAATTAACATGTATCTGTTTGATCCAAGAATAAATCGTCCAACATAATGCAAGCCTAAATAATTTGTTGATGTAACAAATCCTTTTTTTCCGTGTATTTCACCATCATATCTAGATAGACACGATCACTCTGAATGCAACCATGAGATAATTCCACCCACGCCAAGGTACCAAAACGTACCCTTATCGCCTGAGGGCAATGTAACGAATCGCCGTCCAACATCCACTCCCTCCTCGTCTCCCCCGATTTCCCCCCAACCCCCTGGGGACCTCTTATCTGATGATCGCGAGACTTTCAATCTGATCAGCAGGTATGGTGCGAGCGTCGTACTTCAAGGTCATAGACGTGACGTCACGCTCTCTAATCTTCGATCGGATCGCTCGTTAAATCATTACCCCGATACGACGACCTGCCACTGACCCTAGCGAAGCATATACGAGGTGCTGTCGGAATATACAATTAAAAAATTCTCTGTTGATTTGACTTGATGAAAATATTAAATAATAATAATGTCACTAGTAAAGACTGAGGCAGTATAGTTTGGAAAAATTGAATATTTGATGACTTTCAACCGATTATCGTAAATTCAGATATTTGGATGGTGGGATGCGTTATCTTGCTAGGCAGAATTGTCTCATATGTATATTGATTTATTTCCGGATATCCTGATGAAGATGGAATTCCTCCATTTATATACATTCAAATCGAAATTCATTCAAATCCACGGTCATGGAAGAGCATGATTTTGATGTTGATTCGAGTGATTAATATTTAATCAAGAAGACACTTTTGACTGTCACTTGCGTGATAAATGATGAAATTTGAATTGAACGTCAGTTTTAATCAAGAGAACAATTATTATGAATTATTTTTGTATTCTCCGTTTTAGCTTAAGTTACCTTTATAAAGCTACCAATATACCAAAATACATTCGATCATCAATATAAACTTCAGGGAAGTTATAGGTATAAAGATTTCCCCAGTGAATTAGCATCTGGTCTAGTATTTCAACTCATAGACCGAAACTTTTCGAAAACCATATCTCCTTCATTCATTTCTTTGAATAGTGATTCTGAAATTTGAAATACAAACACAGATTTCAATTTCAAGCAACTCAATCATATAATTTTATGACGTATGTATGTACGTACGTAACTCTTACAAAAAATGCTTTACTTCCTAGGAATATATAAAAAAATTATTGGTCGACGAGAACTTCGAAATTATTCCTAGCTGCATAGTAATGTAGATTTTGAACATTATTTTCTCAATATTTCTTTGTAGTATTCAGTATTCAGCCCATAAAAGAAACGTTATCCAACAAAATATTTTTCAGAAATGTCTGATACATAGTTGAGTTTTTATTACTGAAATTATGTTGGAAATCGGTTAGAAATCATAGTCCTCAATAAATATTTACTGATAATATCACGAGAGCTTCAATTATTTTGGATATTGATTGAAGCTAAAGTGGTATTCGGGAAAAAAATTCCACACTGAAATATTATATTGCAAGTATACCTACATAATATTATATGGTAAACTGTTGAAAAATGATTTTTATTTATTGACTTATAGAATGAACTCGAAATAATCTGAAGTATAATGTGAATGTCATTTAACATATAAACGTCAAAATGCTTCCAGTGTAATTTCATGCTCCAAAAAAATTTCCAAGAAATGTGTTTAGTTGCCATGGTAACGATACGAAATACAGGCTTCAAATTGATCGAAAATGTTTGGTGTGAAATTTTCCTCATGCATAATAGTGACTTTAAAAAGGAAGCGTTTCAGAAAAAAAATTTACCGACTTGGTTGATGTTGACGTCTGTATATGACGTATCAGACCTCCACCCACCACACCGAGATATTTCATGGTTAATGAAAAAGTCGGTTACCTTGATTATTAAATTCGATAAATTTTCATTGTGAACGGCACTGTGTTCATATATTTTTTCATCCACCCCCGCTTGTGTCAGATATTATGGCAGAGTGTGCCTGGAGGGTACCTACGATCTCCGTCATGACTCTTCGAAGCCAAGACATGAAAAAATTTCATCGATGCTGAATTTATAACATAATTGCGTTAGAGGTTCGTGTTGTACATTTTTTTTTATCGCTTGGAGCGCACGAAAGGGAATCCCTATAATGTTCAAAGAACATCGTGCGTTCCTAGGGAGGATAGGGACAGGAGGTAGGTATTAGAATTTTTTTTGAACTTTTGGAGATTATATGTTGTTGGGAATACTTCCACAGGCAATGAATTCCAGAGCCTAGCCGTTCTATGGATGAAGGAGTCTTGATAAAGTGCTGTTCGACATCTTTCGAGGTTGACAACGAAAGGATGTGCTGACTGGGCTTGTCTAGTTCGTCTGATTGGTATTGCTAGTGAAGGGATGAGAGCAGAGATTTCCGAAGAACATTTCCCGTGGAAGTATCGATAGAAAAGTGAAAGGTCGCCGACCTTTCTACGGTGTTCCAATGATGTCGAAGAGTGAGTGAGTGTGGCGTCACCCACCAGGCGAATGGCTCTTCTCTGGATGGAATCTAAGAGCATCAGTGTATGTTTTGGTGCTGAACCCCATATGTGGGAACAGTATTCTAGAACAGGCCGTATTTGCGCTTCGTAGATCATGAGAAGCTGTTGAGGTGTAAAGTAGCTTTTCGCACGGAACAAGAATCCGAGTTTTTGTGAAGCAGCTTTTGCGATGGATCTGACATGATTATCCCATGAAAGAGTAAAAAACCTCATTTTGTTGATCTTATGATAAGTATAATTTAGAGAAGAAGAAGAAGCTACTTACTATTGTAGGTATTAGTGAAACATGTCGTGGTTTTAAACATTATGTAAAAATTGTTTGTGAACATTGGGAACCTTTTATTCAATTATTCCAAAGTAGGTTACCATAATAACCATAACTAGTTCGCTGTCGCAAATCGTTTTTTCCTCATCAGAGCTCTGTATATTCTTCAAATAATATTGGAATTCATGATATTTCATAACATGAAAAACGCGGAAAAACATTCACTATTCCTGTAAGACAAGTGCAAGAATATTTCTAATATGGATTTTTTTTATGTTCTGGTTCCCACGAAAAGGGATATCCTGTAATGTTCAGAGAACATCGTGAGAACCAAGGGAAATGAGGTAGGAATTGGTGTTCTTCTTAAATTTCTGGAGGTTATATGCCTCGGGGAACACCTCCTTTGGCAATGTGTTGCAGAGCCTCGCTGTTCGTTGGATGAACGAGTCTTTGGAAAGAGATGTTCTGCAAGTCTCCAAAGTGACCATGAAGGGGTGCGAAGCCTCAACTCGACGAGTTAATCTCGCGGGGACTGCCAAGGGAGAAACAATTGTTGATATTTCAGAAGAGCATCGTGCATGAAAATATCTATAAAATAGAGCTAGATCGCCAACTTTTCTACGGTGTTCCAGAGAAGTGAGTGAGTTTGTGAGCGAGGCATCACCCACGAGACGATTTGCAATTTTTTTGGACAGAATCCAACAGTTTCTGGACTGAATCCTTTCTGCAGATAACAGAAAACACAACACACTACTGAGGAATCAAATAATATAATATTGAATATTCGCAGAATTTGTTAGATTTGACCATGGATTTGACTAGATGATGATAGGTTTTGAAGATGATGGTGACAAACGAGACTGACGTCATATTTCACAATTCGAAATGAATGAAAGTTTATCGATAGCAATAAATTTTGTATTTTGTTGAGTAGACAATTCATCTATATACAGGATACAATTGAGCTCATAGTCATTTCACCAAATGACGGGAGAAAAGCAACTACTTTCCTGGCTAACGCTACGCAGAACATTGAATTGCATCGTTTCGAAATCTATGCGCGTGTTTTTCACCATGTGGCCCATGAGAGGTTCCTATGAGACGACAAATATTGCTGATTGGATTTTGTTGGGCCAGGATACGCATATATAGCCGGCGGTCTTCGGACTGCTAGCAAGAGACTACCCTACAATAATCAGAGCGAAGAAGCTCGAAACCGGTATGTAGGTGTCGTTGCGTTAATCTGGCTAAATAGAAATCAATTAGCATTAGGGAAAGTAAAACTTGCATTACTATTCGTCTATAGGTGTCGATGCATAGATTTCGGGTGGATGTAATTCAATGTTCTGCGTGGCAAAAGCCAGAAAAGTAGTTTTTTTCCTCCCGTTTTCTACCATTGTTGTTAATATTATGAACATTATTTATGGAAATGACTTTGAGCTTTTTTGTATTAATTTACTAATGATGAATGATATGTTAAAGCCTGTTTGAAGCATACAATGTTTAATTTAGATCGGTTAGATCATGAATACCGATACCTATACGTCATTATTTCATTTTGATGAATTACCATTTTATTCGTAACAATGCATCTGATCTTGTTGATAATCCCTAGAGAATACACTCATAATCACATTAGAGCTCGACTGGTAAAAAAAGTCTATACTCGACCGTTCATTCACAACGACATAAAAGGCATTATCTACAAGAGTAAACAAGCTCCATACATCGACTCGCATTACTCAGCCTTACAAGAACATTTTATCGAAATGACGCACCCGGGCTCTGGGACCTAGTAATCCTATCTGACAGGTGACAAACGACCTCATACGAAAATTAAGAGAACATTAATACGGCCCGAATTTTTTCAACGCCAAAACGTATTGTAATTCCCGATGACTCGATCAATCATTGGCATTATCCCAGAAGGCCTTGCCTCCGTCAAAGATTTCGATCTTCATTTTTGGAATAACCACCTGTCAGGCGGATGGACCGTATCGAAACGGTTTTGGTTCGGTGGACCAGCGAAGAAAGTCTGACTAGATCTTATTAGTGTCGAGTCATCAACTCCAACATGGAAAGATTCAACTTGGGATAGTATACCTTTTTACCTTCACAATTGAGAGTAATCGTTTTTATTTTGGGATTAATCAATTTTGAATTTGGGCTAAGTGAACGCAGGTTGAAGTCGATATAGTATAGTCAATCGCATAATTGCTCAATAAATAATTTTAGGACTCATTTTCCATCAATTTCCTCTTTACAAAGGAAACGTTTCTCATGATATTTCTCGTGGGTGATGCCTCGCTCACAAACTCACTCATCACTTCCCTGGAACACCGTAAAAAGTTGGCGATCTGCACTGAAAAAAAAAGATGGTAGTTATTACCAAACGTTTAGTAAAATAGGCGCCAGTCACAACTTTCATCAAATAATACCACTACAACACTATATAATACCAAACTATGAGTATTATACTATTTTGTAGTGGTATTATTTAATGTTGTAGTGGTATCATTCGATGAAAGTTGTGACTGGCGCCTATTTTACTAAACGTTTGGTAATTACTACCATCTTTTTTTTTCATGGTTCTATTTTATAGATATTTTCATGGACGATGCTCTGCTGAAATATCAACAATAATTGTTCCTCCCTTGGCAGTCCCCGCGAGATTAACCCGTCGAGTTGAGGCTTCGCACCCCTTCGTGGTCATTTTGGAGACCTGCAAAACATCTCTTTCCAAAGACTCGTTTATTTAACGAACAGCGAGGCTCTGGAACACATTGCCAAGGGAGGTGTTCCCCGAGGCATATACACAGTAAAAAACCGCTTTGAGTTAAATTCGTAGAGTATGTTTTTAGAGTTAAAATACTCTGACAAACTCACTCTATAATACTGCAATCAACTCTATTACTACACTTCTCGCAGATTATATCCTTTGAAACTAATACTAGATTGAATTTCCACTATTCTAGTATTGAATTCACTCTATATTCCTGAAATTTCAATAAAATATCAATTCAGATAACTCAGTTCACAAACAATTGAAATTGAATTCATACTAGTGGTTACTGACACTAGTGAACTTGAATATTCCACTCTTGCCGGTTAAATTGACACTCTATCATTGTTCAATTCAATCTATATACGATGAAATATCAATCTATACAGTTTCAGATCGTTCAGCCTACTAGATAGTGAAATAAGTAATACAGATTATAATGTCGATGATATAATGATCATGATATTAGCTACAAGTAGCTTTTTTACTATACCCGCGTAGTGAGAATTGTATTTCAACATTGAGTTATGAACGTATTTCCGTATACCTATCTTAGTTATTTTCCGTTTTTTCCGTTCAGAATGATTATTTCTAACGATTTATGAAACATATATAGGTTAACTAATTAGTCTATAGTGGCACTCAAGTCATTTTTCAAACATCAAACGATTAAAATATCATAAAGTCACAATGCTTTTCATCCTTCAATTCGCGCCACTGCATACAGGTGGCGCTGCGAAGATTTCGCCACTGAACGTCTGTCGGGGGTCTATAAATACTGTGACTTGTGAAAGAATGATTAATTTAACTTGGATGAAAACTCAACAGGAAGTATAGTGACTAGTTTACTCCACTAGTGTTCTATATCAATCTAACATGATGAATGAATGATAACTCCTTATTAGCACCTGAACAAAAAGTAGTGTCAATTTGAACAATGCAGGAGCAATTTGACATCCACGTAGAGTAAATAATTCAATCAATTTCCGGTGGATCCGACACTGTTTATAGTGTGGAATCTACTCTCTACTATTATATTACAACTCTCAACTTTTGTGACTATGTAATATTGGTTATTGAATTTCACTCTAAAGTGATGATATTGACACTAGGTGGGTCTTGAGTGGAATATTCACTTTCGAAATTGTTTCTCTCAATTTCTTTTGTGTTTATTCAATATATTCAGAGAAATAAATAGAGTAAGTTTCAATGTGCTTGCATTGAAAATTTACACTAATTGAATTGAAAAAAATCACACTATAATATAATAAACTATGGAGTTAAATCATCTACTCTAAAGCTTAGTGGTCCTCCTGGGAACAGGTAAAGTGTGAAATTTCACTCTATTTTTTTTTACTGTGTACCTCCAGAAATTGAAGAAGAACACCAATTCCTACCTCATTTCCCTTGGTTCTCATGATGTTCTCTGAACATTACAGGATATAAAATGATCGCAAAAAGATTTATTAGTACTCCACTTTGGTGTTGAATAACACGAAACCAATCAAATTAGCACTACTTATTCTAGTGTAGTTCTTTACTGTATGTAATAAGAACTAATGAAACCCTATGGATGGTGTTAGCACTAAATGTACACAATGAACATCGTGCTCGTGATATTTTCTTCCTCAAGGTGCGTCCATTCACTTAGCTCCCTACTCGAGCGAAATCAACCCCCGGTGGAAATGTGATTAGCTCCATCTGTCTTGATCAAGTGGATCTTCCTGTATATCCCCGAAATTCCGTACTGCCGACACCATTAGGAATGTGGATCGCGTGACCTCTCCTCGAGAGCCATTCTTCAACAGAGAGGAAGTCATTTTCGGCTATCACTCAGAAAGCCAACGAATTAAATGCAATCTGGTCGTGCCATCTGAAGGGGATGTTCTCGAGCTGATGCCCCTATAATTCCGATTGAAACAATACTGGGTATTTAACAGGAAATCGAAGTTGAAGTTGATTTGGGACCGGATTCGGTTCTGCTCCGATTCGGTTCAAGAAACACAACATACCTACAGGGTGATATTCAAATCAGTGATTTTATCATTAGGTATAATTATTGGTTTCATGCGTATTCAAGGATTCCAATGAATTTTATCTCCTGATTTTCTTTAATATTTTTCAATCCTTGAAAGGAACTGCTCTGAAATTCGTAGGGTGATTCAACATAGTAAATGAGCATGAAAAACATCTCGTACCAATTCAAACAATATACAGGGAGTTAGATATTTCGCATTCTCTTTGTTGAAAATTAATTGATACACGGAAAAAAAGGAATCGTTGATCAAGCGAAATTCGATTGAATGAATCAAATAAAAATGTCATATATGCACGACAAAATATAATCTTGAAATGAGTAAATCTTCATCTTGTTTCAGAGCGAATTTAAAGTTTGAATTGAGTAAATATGTCTTGCATGAACTCTGGATCTTATCCAATCAAGCACATCCACATGAATTGTTCATGAAGATATATTGAATTGGCTCAAACAACCATTGTGTTTGATATAAAATAACAATATATTGATTCAATCGAATATTCAGTTGATTCAATGAAATATTTGGTTGATTCAAGGAAATATTTGTTTGATTCGAATAATCATTTGGTTGATTCAATGAAATATTCGGTTGATCCAATTAAATATTTTGTGTATTCTACGAAATATTTTGTTGATTGAAGAGAAAGTGATTTCCATTCGACATATTGTTTTGTTGAACCAAGTTCAGTAAATATCCGGAAATTTTCTGAAATTTCACATCAATAGAATGAACAAATTAAAAAAACCATAATCGTCTTCTAGCATAGATCTTCAGTATTCATTTATTGCTACATCGGAATAAGAAAACAAGTTTTCTTCTTCTTGTTTCAAAGATATATTCTCATCGAAATGATCATTATTTCATCAAATCAACAAAATGTTTATTGTTGAATCAACATTGACATTATTTTGGATCGAAATAATATGTCTTTAAGAAAACCATATATTTTGTTGATGCATGGAATTGATATTGTACCGTTGATTCCATTGGACTGCATCATTGTTGATTTGAACATGCAAGCTGCTTCCATGAAATAATCATGTATCTGGTTGATTCAACAAAAAATTGCTCAGTCCAACAAATATAGTTCAAGCATAAATAATTTGTTGATGCAACAAATCCTTTTTTCCGTGGTAATTGATTTTTATCAAAGAGAATGCCAAATACCTAACTCTCTGTATATTGACTGAAATGGTACTACATGTTTTCTATGCACATTCGCGTTTTCGTATGGAGGTTCGTTGAATTCAATCGGCCTATTTTGGTCTCTAATTCACCCTGTAGAATATATGTTACTTTTTTCTGGGACACTATGTACATTGGAGATCTGAATGACGCTTAGCAGTAATTTGAAATTTGTTTAGTCATTTTTGACAAATATAGCAATGTTTAGCAATTTTTCTAACAAGAACGCAGGAAATCTGAACATGAACTTCAAATCTGACATCGAAAATGATTTTTTTGATCATAAAAATCATATAGAATACAATATACACTAGTACTACCGGGTCTTCAACAATGATTGAACAGTGCTATCAAAATAAAACATAGGCGTATGGGATATTTGTTCCCGGCAGCTTTGAAGTGAATATGTCCACGTTCCATCAGGATTACGAGTACCACCTCGAAAATATTTGAGAAGGCATCCAAAAACATGTTTAATCCTGGAAGGAAAATAAGGGCATGAACAATAAAAACAAGAGGTTAATTATTGGTCTTGCTTTTTCACAACAATGAATTGGAGATGTAGTTTTGATAAAAACTGTTTCTCGCAAAGTTATAATTGTGAGTGAAATAACCAAATGCAAGAACAATAAAATAAAATCAAGAACCATATAAACTATCAATAAACCCAGGAGAAAAAAAACAAGAAAGCGCTACTGGGTTCTAATGAGCTACAGCTGTGCAGTATAAATTTCGAAAACACAAAATTGAAGAGACAGATTGGCAATCCAACTGTCTTGTTTTTGATTTCTATAAACATGACAAGCTATTGGCTGCTATGACAGTTTTCAAGTTAACTGGCCAATCAAATTGCGAAGGACGCGAAGCACAAAACGTAAACACTAGAAACTACAGTCATGAATGATCCAAGCTGCGAATATGACATATATGATGATGTTACCTGAGTAATCATGATAACAAAAATGTATTGTTGATTGCATACGGATATATGGTCACGTGGTGTTTAATCATTGTTGCAGACCCGGTATTCACATTGACGTATGACGTGATGTGCTGACGTCGACGTCGATTTGTCAAAATGGCACAAAGCATGTAGGCAGTACAAAATCCATGAAAATAGAGACGGTCCGAATTTGACTAAGATTAATCGAATTAAATCGTGAATATAATGAACTATCCCTGGGAATTGTATAAATATATAAAGATATTGATATAGAAAGTCAGAATGAGAAATAGCTAGAAAAAATGACTTAATGGCTAGTTGAAATATTCAGTTTCTAGATGGGTTTAAAAATGGCTAGAACTAGCCATAAAATGGCTGAGTTGGCATTGGACGAGTTTGTAGGGTATCATCAGTTTTCTCATTGCATAGATGTTATATTTTGAATAGATTGTCAAATGAATTTGTGGAGCAAGCTGATTGATTTTGCTTATTATTCCGCCATTTTCAGAGTAAGTTATTTCTCCTTAAGCTCCTTGAAGGAATTATAGGTTCAATCGGACCAATCGATCTGAATTCATTCGATGAGTAAACGTGATTTTTAAATTAGTATTTCAGTCGAGATTGCTTGAGATTCCTGAGGAAATTGATTCTATTTTGAGAACTTAAAGTTATCTTACCCATATCGGTTCAATTTAGAAACACTAATGACTTCAATCAGTGACACGCCACTCTGATATATGATTCAAATTATTCCGCTTCCATGGTACAAAATACGTTGCTCCAAATTGCATTATTTCCCCTCCAGCAATTAAACGAAATGGCTCTCAAAAACAGAAAAATGTTTTCTAACACTATCCTACCGATCTTGACGGTATAATTACGATAAACAACCGGTTGAAAAGTGGAAGGCTCCGAATCACCAATTTGTTGTATTATTAATAACTTCCCATATTGGAGGAACGAACCAATGAAATTCATCATGCAGACAAGTCAACAGGGAAATGGTTTTTGCGGTTGATTGATCTGCTTGTGGCATGCAACTGTGTGTATCAAAACTCAGAACATTTTTCATTTGAGAGGCAATTATCTCTATCCTTTATTCCTGTTTTCAAGTCACAAACTGGTGCTAGAAACCTCTACTGGGTGATACACGAAGTGTTCAATGTAATAACTATGGATATTTCTACATGATGAAGAAGAACTTGATCATTTTTACGGTCCTCCAAAAATTCATAAATCAAATCTCCATGCCAAATTTTAGTGAGAATTGTTCTGGATATTATCACTCATATATACATGGTGATTTTGAAATAAGTGCACATATCCATCACATTAATATGATACAGTCTGAGGAATATTCCCATGATATCAGATTTTTTCTAATTCTTCTAATTAATGAGAAATTTCATTCCAAAAATTAAACAAAATAAAAGGAAAAATTCAAGTACCCCACTTCAAAACAATTCAAATGATTGAACTCCGCGTGATTGTTCCTACCGCATAAAAATTTGAACAGAGGTGACGTCAGATTTGCTACAGTGTAGAACTTTGGGTGGAAGCAGGGGTCTAATCTCAAATTTTATTTCGATTCCAAAATTGTTTTCATTAGTGCCATCCGATGGTACCCGTCAAGCTTCCTCAGTGTTTGAAATATTTGCACTTATTTCAATGCCACCCTGTATATACAGGGTGAAATAAAAGAATGAACATTGCATAGTGCCACACAATAGAGGATACTACAATAAGAAAAAAAGTTCCCATGAACATGGGTCCGTAAGGCCTTCGGTTAAAAGATACGGGGTGTTGAATTGAAATTTTGTCTTGGGTTTTCTTTGGATATCTTCAGCCAGAGACGCAAGGAATAGATAAAATGTGGTATATATGATCTTAGTTTTGTGATGACTGATAGAGGGCGCTACATGCAGGGTTTGTAACTTTTTTGCTATACACTGTATGTCATTTTCGAGAGAAAAAATTTGTTATCCCCTCTTTTATACCTTGATCAAGTCGCTAGAAGTTTTCAGAAGTTCAAATTGTTTCCCTTGTACTTCAATAAATTTTTCCATTCTTCTTCTTAATGATTGCCACCCCGTATCTTTTCCAAAGGCCTTGCGGACCCATGTTCATAGAAACTTTTTTCCTTATTTTAGTGTCCTCTACTGTGTGGCAATATGCAATGTACTTTTTTCTATGTCACCCTGTATATATAGTAATTTCCGGAAATTTTTGATGAGATACGAAATTTTTCGAAAATTTTCTCTAAGAGATTCATTACTTGTATAGGGTGTCCCGAAATCAGTCTGCCAAACTTCACCAGCGGCTATAGGTACAACCAAAATGAGGAGGAAAAGTTTCGATGAACATAAGTCGACAAATGTCTCCTATATATAGGATGCTTCGGAGGGGACATCTGAAATTCAATAATGAAATAAACTCTGAGTAAAAGCTTGGAATTTATAAATTTCTCGAAATTTCACATCCAAAATTCCGATATAGATAACAATGATAAAAAAGTACTCAAAATCCGTGCATTTTTTCCATATCCACTACGATGTACGTTATCCATATAATATGTCAGATGTAACAATTTTTTAAAACGATTTTACTCGAAAATAATCGATATGCAAAGAAAAAAGTTTGAGCAATAATTGATGAAGTCACACTGTGTACTATACACTCCTGAATGTAATTTTGGAATGATTCAATTTTTAGCATTATTTTTTTATATGGCATTTCGGAAATATTCAAGAAAAACCATCTTCAGGAGCCCCTCTCTTCCTTCATGAGTCATGGAGACATTCATCGACAAATTGAAACTTTTCCTCCAATTTTTGGTCGAAGAAGCCGCTGATGGTGAGGTTTGGCAGACTAATTTCGTGAAAACCTGTATATTGAAAATTGAATAATACCCATTTTTTCATTCAGAGAAACACTGAGAAAATTTGGAGAATTTGAAGATTCCTGATTTCGTTGTATCTATCATTATTATAAAGAAACTGGTTACCAAAACAATATAGTCTACTCGTCTGAAAAACCGAATTTTCTGGACTTGTTACGAAAATTAGTGTTATCTGAAGTTATTCTGTTCATTTCCCTGTATATTTTCGTGCTTGCTGTCGTTTTTGACCTTCATGATTTCATGCAGTTATTATATAAGGTTGCCATCCGTCCGGAATTCTCCGGACATGTCCGGATTTTAATAAATAAACAACTATCATGTCAGTGAAAGTTTGCTCAAAATTTCAATATTTATAGATTTGGTATTATTTATGTGACTTTTAGTTTTGTTCCAAACTGTTGATTGAGAATTTTTCGTTTGAAAAATATGTTTGAGTTTATAATTGAATGCTGATCCTAAAGGGTGATGATCCTCGGATGATTTTAAGAAAAATTCTTCATGTGAACATAGGTCCGTAACAGCTCCGTTTCTGAGATACAGGATGTTGAAATTTAACAAAAAAAAAACAGTTATTCCCCAATATCTCTGAAACCGCTCTGGCTTTTTTCTTCATTACAAATACTTAAAAATAGTTACCATGAAATTATAAA
Organism: Phaedon cochleariae; assembly: GCA_918026855.4. Taxonomy (NCBI): domain Eukaryota; kingdom Metazoa; phylum Arthropoda; class Insecta; order Coleoptera; family Chrysomelidae; genus Phaedon; species Phaedon cochleariae. The sequence continues at coordinate 7,427,312 of OU896711.1, forward strand.
AATATTGCTCAGATATTTTGGTTACCACAATTGTGAAATTATGTCTAAGAGTAAAAATCGAATAGGGACAAGCAAATGAATGCATTTTATTTTCTAACTCAAAAACCGTTCGCCGGACGAAAAAAAGACACGAGACCATTTTTATGAGAAGATAGAGGATAATTACAAAAATAAGATTCATTAGGGAAAAAGACAGTGGCGTATCATTATTTTGATGAAAAATATGACAGGGTACGTTAACAGGGACGCCACTGGTGGAAATTAAGAAATCCTTCTTTATGGAAGAAATGTATTCCTATTCATACTCGGCATGTACCAAAATTGAAGAAAAAAGCCAGAGCGGTTCCAGAGATATTGGGGAATAACTGATTTTTTTGTTAAATTTCAACATCCTGTATCTCAGAAACGAAGCTGCTACGGACCTATGTTCACATGAAGAATTTTTCTTAAAATCATCCAAGGAATATCGCCCTTTAGGATCAGCATTCAATTATGAAACACCCTGTATAGTATGTATATTCGGTTGGTACAAAAATATACGTAGGTACCCTTTCTCATACCATCTCATACATCGTACTATAGTGATATTCACTTTTCACTTCTGAATTTGTATGTATACATGGCAATATATATTTGGAATTACAAAAAATTATTCGAGTTTTCGAATTCCCGCTGTCCGTATTTTGTCCGGATTTTCAAATAGCCTTGTCCTGATTTTCATATTTTAGATTTGGGATTTGGCAACCATATTATAAAGTATCAATCATTATTCACCGAAGTACATTGTCGTATGCCTGCTGAACTACCTACAATGTGAATATAACGATGCTGCATCTTGAGAGGAGAACGATAAACTTCTTCTGCAAGCGGAAACGAGTAAAACATAAATCAGATTCGACCGGCGCCAGCTAAAAACTTCTATTATTCAGTCTTCGCTGGGTAATCCATAATTTCACTTAAAAGAACACGAAAGAAAACGTAGATTATCTCGAGGATGTATGTGTAAAGTCTCTAAGTGTTTTATTAGCATAATAATAGATAATTCCGAGGATCTATACCAAGAAACGCTATTAAAAGTTGGTTGGAGGAGTCCATGGAAAACTGCGCAAGAAATCCAGCTACTTGTCGACTTGTCGTGATCCGTACAAAATGTGAAAGGGTCAGATGAATACACTACTCAAACTGATGGTAAAACAATTGCAAAATAAATGTATTTCACTATCACAGGAAGAACATTTTGATCTGATACATAAATAATGAACTTGTGAATACAAACAGGACTGTGCAATCCGCCCGAATATCGAATATTGAGACATATTTCTTTCATCTAACTCACAGAATTCACTCTCTTCTAGGTTACCTTCTCATCTCCAGTAAGCAATGCTCTCTATATTCGCAGTGGTTGATAAAATCTGTATCTTGTCTAGGTGACCTGCTCGCTTACGTCGCACATATATGGCAGCAATATATTGAAAAATGTGGTGAAAACTAAGCCGTGGCACTTCAAATCTTGAAGGGATTCGATCGAGTCTGACACCATGGACTCCTCGCCAAGCTTCCATCTTATGGCTTGCCTCCCCAGCTATGTTCTTTGCTACCTTGTTCTCTGTCGAACAGGTCTCTCCATGTAGTGGTCGACGGAGTTTCATCTGACTCTCTTATCATAAATGCTGGTGTTCCGCAAGGATTTTAGCACCAACACTATTTCTACCCTATATCAACGATTTGTTGGAAGCAACTTCATGTCCAGTACACAGCTTCGCGGATGATAGTACCCTCCATACCACCTTCTCTTCCAGGGCTCCAATACCAGCCAAGCAAATCAGGAACCAACGAGGGAGAAATGTTGACAACATAAATATGGACAACAACAACAATTCTCGAATGGGCATCCAATAACTTGGTAGATTTAAATGCAAACAAAATACAAGCATGGATTTTCTCCAGAAAAGCCGATCTCACTGTGCCCAACATGAGCTTGTCAGGAGTAACCATACCTTTGAAGACATCCATTTCGATGCTTGGATTTACTATCAGCAATAACCTTTCTTGAAAAAATCACGTGAGATCAATTGCTAAAAGTGCATCCCAAAAACTTGGTTTTCTGTTTCGGGCCAGGAGCTATTTCACTTCTAGTCAGCTGCTTATGATTTATAAGGCACAGATACGACCTGTCCTGGAATACTGTTCCCATATTTGGATTGCAGCACCCAAACATACTCTGAAACTGTTGGATTCTGTCCAAAAAAGAGCAATTCGTCTTCCCTGGGACACCGTAGAAAAGTTGGCGATCTGGCTCTATTTTATAGATATTCTCATGGACGATGCTCTTCTGAAATATCAACAATTGTTCCTTCCTTGGCAGTCCCCGTGAGATTAAATCGTCGAGTTGAGGCTTCGCACCCCTTCGTGGTGACTTTGGAGACCTGCAGAACATCTCTTTCCAAAGACTCGTTCATCCAACGAACAGCGAGGCTCTGGAACACATTGCCAAGGAAGGTGTTTCCAGAGGTATATATAACCTCCAGAAATTCAAGTGGAACACCAATTCCTACCTTATTTCCCTCGGTTCTCTCGATCTTGTCTGAACATTACAGGATATCCCTTTTCGTGGGAACCGGAACAAAAAAAAAGGTACGGTCAAATGTTACCTCGCTTGTTGCATTCCTCTGAAGTCCTATACAGGATATGTTGTTGACCACTTTCTTCTCAAGTTTTCATTGAGTATTTTGTTGCAAGTGAATTAGGGAGTTTTGCAAAACAACTCTACCATCAGTAAACATTTGCTGATAGTTGTTCTGTAGCAGATAAATAGAGTGTCATCCATTAACATGATGCTGAATTGGCAAAGATCTCATTAAGCACGAACAAAGTAAAACACAGTCACATATAGAGATACGCATCAAATTCCTCCAGAAATTGATGCGACTTGCATTCCCATCAGTAATTTTTGTACAGCTGAATTGTTGACTAGTGTATAAGAAAGAAAAACCGAACTGCATTCGTCGTGTCATCGCGATGACAAATAGAAGCTCGTTCTGATATCTAGAAACGTTCTCGTTTTTACCGACATAACTCTTACACTTTTTCTTTGTCAAGGTTGCCATTATCTTGAAACACGTTCAAAAGCGTTCAATCTGTCTCAGTATATCGTATCAGGAGCGTAGACATGCACCAAAGAGGGTTTACACCAAGTATATTCTGATAGAGATATACGGTACCTATTACGAATGTGTATGCAGATGATACCCTATTAGCTATCAGTGGTGATTAACTAAATCACATTGTGAATATGATGAATATAGAATTGTCAAAATTGGAAAACTATTTTAGAATAAATAAATTCTTCAAAAAACAAAAGCTATGATCATATCAAATCCGTATAAGCACAGACTCATAAATGCGAATAATTTTGAAATGTAACAGGCGTACCTCTATTCGTAACATGTTGGAAACATCACAATGGCAATCTGTAAATGAACGTCTGGCAACTTATGCATTGATTTTCATCTTGAAACTATTGAAGGGATTATTGCCGGATTATCTCTAGATCAGTTTGTTATTTGTAGTGCAGAAATTCATGATTACCAAACGAGATCTCGTAATGACTTTCATCTAAGCAGAATGCTTACCAATAGGGGTAGGTATATGAACTCAATGTTCCATGAAGGACTGAAAGAATATAATTCTCTCCCTCAAAGCATAAAAGAATGTGAGACTGTTAGAAACTTTGAAAAATGTATTAGGGAGTACCTGAGACAAAGGGACTTGCTATGATAACAGAACAAAAAGTTAATATTTATTTTTCTCTATTATTTAATTAAGAACGGATCGTCCGAAATTGATGCATGATGAATTCTTTATTTTGGAGTGATATTGACAGATGAAAGAAATGGATGCCTCACTGCAAAATATAGTATTTATGCATTAATTTCATTATCCCATTTTTTCAGCTGACCTGTTAAAAGGGGGGGGGGCATTAAAGTAAAGCACTGTATGTATATGGTGTAGTAATTAAAATGTTCATTCCCTGAATATTTGCATTATCGGGAAAACATTCGTATGGTTCTTTGAATTATTTCAGTATATATGGCGGACGACATTAATTTGTCAAAAATTAAAGATTATCATGTATCCAAGAACAATTTTTTAGTACGCCACTGGAACAATCAGTTTCAGTACATGTTGATGGGTCAATGGCGTTGGGATATTTTTCGTTAGAATGAACAGCCTCGTTGAGTAAATAAAATTGGTGGGCATTGTATTTATTTTTTACGGGAAAATAGTGTAGAACCTCCATCAATGGCGTCGTCAGTCATGCTTCCATACTTCTTTGCTCTTGATGGATTTCAATTTCCTCGGTATAATAAGACGCCTATAAGACGGCTTTATATAGATTGAAATATGATGGAAAATCGAGGCGTATTGATCATCCCAGAAAGTTGAGAATTTTATTAGGATGGAATAACTCTTTCGGTACAGAATATTTCGTTGGAGAATATAAATACTTTATCAGTGGATACATACCATTTAAAGAAGTATACAGGGTGGATCACGGTCGATGGCACCTTAGACGTTTACGGAGAACGGGACATAAGATCATTCTGAAAATTTGGATACTCTTGATCTATCGATCTAAAATATTTTCAGCTCTGCGGCGTTGCCGCTTCTATCGAAAAGTAGCAACAACTTTGTTATTTTGAATGGAACACCCTGTATTTTATCGCATTTTCAGATTCTCTCTGAAGAGCTGATTCCATCGATGTATCCTACTTGGGGTCTAGCGTAAATGATTACAGAGATATAGGGTGTGAAAAATCGACATTTTTCAACTTTAGGAATTTTTTTTGTCGAAACTTTTCATTATTGGTCAAAACGGCTCACATGTCCCTATCCCAACTTTTGATCAACTATCTACTGACATTCAATTGAAACAAATACAGGGTGGTGCAGAATTCAGATTCTTGATCACCCGGTATATGTCCCAATTAAATATCAGTAGATAGTTAATCAAAAGTTGAGATATGGACATGTAAGGTGTTTTGACCAATAATGAATAGTTTCGACAAAAAAAATTCCTTAAGTTGAAAAATGTCGATTTTTCACACCCTATATCTCTGTAATCATTTCCGCTAGACCCCAAGTGTGATACATCGATGAAATCAGCTCTTCAGAGAGAATCTGAAAATGCGATGAAATACAGGGTGTTCCATTTAAAATAACAAAGTTGTTGCTACTTTTCGAGAAGCGGCAACGCCGCAGAGCTGAAAATATTTTAGATCGATAGATCAAGAGCAATTACTTGAGTAACCAAATTTTCAGAATGATCTTATGTCCCGTTCTCCGTAAACGTCTAAGGTGCCATCTACCGTGACCCACCCTGTATATAGTACTCAATTTTATATCATATCATTCTTCTATAGATTCTGCTCATTCTAATATATAAAATTCTCCTGTCCCAGTCACGGAGTTAATGACCAAACTCCTCCGATAAGTCCGAAACAGCTCGAGAATCAGTCGTAATCTATTTTTTAAATCGAGAATTCAAGATGGCGGATCCAATAATATGGTAGACGAGTTTTTTTTTATGATCCGATTCTATTCAAAATTGGTATCTGGGGGTTTTCGGGGTAGGATATTATGATTTATTCGTCAGAATTAGGAAGTCCAAAATGGCGGATCCAATATGACGGACGAGTTTTTTTAATTTTGGACCGATTCCATTCAAAGTTTGTATCTGGGGATTTTCAGAGTCGGCGATGATGATTCTTTCGTCAGAATTAGGGAATTCTAAATGGCGAATCTAATATGGCGGACAAGTTTTTAATAATGATCAGATAATATTCAAAATTGATATCTGGGGGTTTTCGGAGTCGGAGATGATGATTTATCCATCAAAATTAGGAAATCCAAGATGGCAGATCTAATATGCATGGCGGACGAGTTTTGTAGCTATGATCAGATTCCATTCAATATTTGTATCTGAGGGATTTTTGGGGTCGGAAATTATGATTCTCTCATCAAAATTAGGAAATTGAAGATGGAGGATCGATCCAGTTGCAACTGTAAATTAGGCAATATTTCAAAAGGAGTTTCGTCTGGCTGATTTACAGTTGCAACTGTAAATTAGTGCTTATTCACAGTTGCATCTGTAAATTAGGTATTATCTGAAATAAAAAGTTTCTTCTGGCTAATTTACAGTTGCAACTGTAAATTAGGCGATATTTAAAAAAACAGTTTCTTCTGGCTAATTTACAGTTGCAACTGTGATTTAGGCGAATGTTCGTGAAATATAATTTTTTTTTAGGATGGCAGCACAGACGCGTCGTACATTCCCAGACAGCACCAGTTATTCCATAGAATATTCTTTTTGGATATTGCGAATATTCATGAACATGCCAGGGATATACATATCAACTATGGAATATTCCCTGAATGTGCTGGTGGGGAAAATTTTGTATATTCCCGGAATATTACACAAGGAATGTTCCCTATATATTCAGAATGTACCTATAATATTCTAGGAATATTCAGATAATATTCGGAATATTCCTGGAATAATACAGGAATATAAATAAATGAATATTCCGGGAATATTCCATAATACATATTCATAATTAAAAAAAGCTGACCCAAGATGGGCTCGAACTCGGGACTTTCAGACTGTCAGATCAACGCCTTAACCACTTGGCCAGTAATCGAGTTGAATAAAAATGTACATAACAATTTATTGAATTGCGTTGTTCAGAAGGGAACCATAAACACTTCCAGGCTCTTAACATGTACGATGATCTGATTGAGTACTTTGATCACTATCAAAATTGTGGAGACGACTTTTAGTTTCTGATCCCTGGTAACATAACCACTTCACTTTGAAATACGATGGACTTCTACCAGTTCTACCACAGATTTCAAAATCAATGTTTAATACTCACATCTATAAAATTGTGATTGGTTAATTTTCATACTTTACAATTTCATTGAGACACATGGGAATATTATTGAAATATTCCATGAATATACAGGAATAAAATATTCAATTGGGAATATTCCTGGAATATTCATATCTGAATATTCCCTGCACTATCCAACTGGAATATTCTAGGAATATTCACTTCAGAATATTCCTTCTGGAATATTTCCTGTATATTCATTTTGGAATATTACTAGAATATTCACATTTGAATATTCCTTGCATGTTCCAAAGGCACGTATAGGTATATTCTAAGAATATTCGAAGGATATTCGGAATATATTCTTCCCTTTTAGCATATTCAGAGAATATTCTAGGAATATCCAGTGCTGTCTGGGTTCCACTTTGAGAATTTGGGCTTTCTCGTAGTAAATGAAATTGTCAAAATGAAAATCAAACTTGCACGCTGCAATTCCGGCATTTTTCAGTTTCAATGAAGAAATAGATTAGATACTAGTAAGGCATTGAATGAAAGGAGATTCATTATGTGAATCTTCACGTTAATTTTGATTGAAACACTGCATTTTCTTCGATCGTCTGGGGGGGGGGGGGAAGGGTATTACAGGACTTACAGCAGTAGAAAAATAGATGGAAGAGTGAGTGAGATCAAAATGATTAAAAAATCCTCATCATCGTCAAACAGGCTATAAAGTCTCGAAGCGCAATCTCTCGATCTGAATGTTCTCGGAAAATATTAACAGTCCCGTAATGGCATCGACCGCATCGAATAATGGAAATATTAACAAGTCGACAAAAGAAAAACCGACGCTGTGTCTCGGCCCGGTCTCGAACCATAAAACGGCGGCCTGTTCCGAAAACTGCATGAAAACAGTAATTTTTATCTGTCATAATAAACTAAGCATCGACGATAAATTCATGTCGGAAAGCCGTAAAGTTTTGAAGTGAACTCATAAAAATTTTAATTGTGCATTTCCATTAGTACATTGCCGTTTCTCAGAGGGACGTTCACAGAAACCATAGCAGAAACACAATAAGACCCACAATCTATATCTAGGCGATATCATTGAACATCAAGTAAATCGAGAAATCGAGGATTTGGAAGTCCAATTTTTTTTTATTTACTGGTTCCCACGAAAAGGGATATCCTGTAATGTTCAGAGAACATCGTGAGAACCAAGGGAAATAAGGAAGGCATTGGTGTTCTTCTTGAAATTCTGGTGGTTATATGCCTCGGGAAAACCTACCTTGCCAATGTGTTCCATAGCCTCGCTGTTCGTTGAATGAACGATTCTTTGGAAAAAGATGTTCTGTTGGTCTCCAAAGTGACCACGAAGGGTTTCGAAGCCTCAACTCGATGGGTTAATCTCGCAGGGACTGCCAAGTGAGGACCAATTGTTGATATTTCATAAGAGCATCGTCCATGGGAATAGAGAGAGAGTATTCCAGGACAGGTCGGATCTGTGCCTTATCGATCACAAGCAGCCGAAATAGAAAACCAAGTTTTTGGGATGCACTTTCAGCAATTGATCTCACGTGATTTTCCCAAGAAAGGTTATTGCTGATAGTAATACCAAGCATCGCAATGGATGTCTTCAAAGTTATGGTTACTCGTGACAAGCTTATGTTGGGCACAGTGAGATCGCCTTTCCAAGAAAAAATTCATGCTTGTGTTTTGTTCGCATTGAAATCTACCAAGTTATTGGATCCCCATTCGAGAATTGTTGCCAAGTCCATATTTATGTTGTCAACATTTCTTCCTCGTTCGTTTCTGATTTGCCTGGCTGGTATTGGGGCCCTGGAAGAGAAGGCGGTATGGAGGGTACTATCATCTGCGAAGCTGTGTACTGGACATGAAGGTGCTTCCAACAAATCGTTGATATGGAGTAGAAATAGTGTTGGTGCTAGAATTGATCCTTGCGGGACACCAGCATTTATGATAAGAAAGTCAGACGATACTCCGTCGAACACCAATGCATAATTTCAATTTGAATGATGTGATTATATTTAAAATACGTATAGTGGTTACAACATAAATGCATACATTTTTGGATAAAATATGGGAAAATTCAATATTGCGGATACAATATGGCAGACGGGCTTTGTAATCATGATGATCCGACTCTTTCGTCAAAATTGGGTACTTACAAAAAATAATAGAACACTCAAAAACACGCTCTTGTAGTTAGCCGAACTAAAAAATAGAAAATAAATAATAATCTGAAAAACTAAAAACAACCTTCCATAGGTTGCCAAACTGAAAACAGGTAGGACATAAAATGATAAAAGTGTGTTGTTAAAATACACAACATGGAATGTAATGATTAAACGGAGGTGATAATAGTTTCTATATAAATGTATTTTTATGAACACACTTTTATTATTTTATTTTCTACTTTTGTTTAGTTTGGCTATCTACAAGAGGGTGTTTCTTCAGTTCTTTGAACTATTATTTATTCCCTAATACTAAGTTGGTCCATTGGTTGGTACCAAGTTTTCATGCAATATCAATGGATCACACCGAATGAGTCTACGTTTTGTTGCTGACTGAAGTTGGACTGGATAGCCATTCATTCATAGAACATAATTATATAATATGAAGCAATATTTTTTTTACCGTTTTACATTCTCACCACTGAGATCAATTGAGTTAGAAGGAGGTGAGACGGATCTGAGCTGTCGATTGAATAAAAAGAACACGTTTTTATCTATCAGGAAGGGCAAGGAAAAAAACATAACCCAACATAATAGAATCGAATTTCCTTCAATGATATTGTAATAATATGTCTTCATTGGATTTTATCACCTATATCAAGGAATTTTAGAAAAAAATTAATTATTATTTCAAAGGATTCAACCTGTGGGTTGAAACTCCAGAGCTGGAAGTATGTCAAAATTCAAAATGAAGATATAACCTCACAATTTTCAGCACAGAACCACAGAATTACTAGAATTTATCCAGTCTCACCTTTTGAGAGGAAAGAAATAGTCTCAATAAGTTCTATATCAGACTAAGATAAATGAAACATGTATATACAACTGAGCTATTGAGCTGCACTGAGAATCTTGGTTAATCTTAGTCAAAGTTGGTAAAAACAATATTACTAATATAGGTGAGTTATCTATATTCATTCTCGTGAAGTGAGAATATAAGCTGTTGTTGGGGGTGTAACCTAACCCGTAATTTTCGAGTAATTCTTGTTCCATATCTGACATGAGATCGTGAGGGGATTTTTTGGAACAGCTTGTTTATTAAATATCGCATGTCCGACATTTTTGGGATTGTTATCACTCTGTATATAACGCATAAAATTATAGCCTGGCATCAATCACGAATATCAAGCTGTCAGAATGTAAAGAATTCGACATCGCATTAATATATCCTAATAACACCCGTGAAAACTGGTAATAAACAACAAAAATTAAAATAACTAATTTCCTGTGAATTTCATATTCATGAGGGACCCTTATCATACATAATCAAATGGTGAAAAAAATCACACACACACACACACCTACCAACCTGACAGTGTATCATTATGGGTTTTCTTTCGATTCGGTTTCGGGAAGAACACATCAAGAAATTGATGTTATTCTCGGTGTTTTGCCACGATAAGTGTTTTCGAGTCACGCCGTAGTGGATTCCATAATTGCATAAGTACCGAAAATTCAACAATCAACATATCTTTTTGCCAAATCACCTATGGTTCTTTTTGGCCCAATGAACATCTCAGGTATCAGGTAGTGAATTTGTTCTTCATATTGTACAGGGTGAGTCAGGACTCACCAGGCATAGCCTAATGACCGGAGGAAGTCAGGGTCAGTTAATATACAGGGTGAGTCATTAGTGTGGCAAAGTGAGATAACTGCTTTACTATTTGAGATAAATGAATAAAAATTTCAGAGATGATCTAGGATCATGAGCAGCACATATCCAAATTATTTCGCTTTATACAGGGTGACTCAGAAATGCGTGGTGTATCAAAGTTATACTTTTTCTAATGGGACACCCTGTATTTCATTGCATTTTCGCATTCTCCTTTGTTAGCTGATTCCATCAATGCATAACACTTGGGGTCTAGCAAGAATGATTACAGAGATAAAGGGTATTCAAAATCAAGATTTTTCAATTTTAGGATTTTTTTGCGTCGAAACTATTCATTATTGGTCAAAACGGCATCCATGTCCCTATCCTAACTCTTGATTTACTATCTATTGACATTTAATTGGAACAGATACAAGGGTGATCAGAATGCTGAATCTTGAACCACCCTGTATTTGTTTCAATTAAATGTCAGTAGATAGTGAATCAAAAGTTGGGATAGGGATATGAAAGCCGTTTTGACCAATAATGAATAGTTTCGACGCAAAAAAAATCCTAAAGTTAAAAATCTCGATTTTTAACACCCTATATCTCTGTAATCATTCACGCTAGACCCCAAGTGTGATGCATTGATGAAATCAGCTCACAACAAAGGAGAATGCGAAAATGCAATGAAATACAGGGTGTCCCATAAGAAAAAGTATAACTTTGATACGCCATGCATTTCTGAGTCACCCTGTATAAAGCGAAATGATTTGGAAATGTGCTGCTCATGATCCTAGATCATCTCTGGAACTTTTGTCTATCTATCTGAAACTGTAAAGCCGTTATCTCACTTTGCCACACTAATGACTCACCCTGTATATGTGAAAAAGTATATTCAGGAAAAACAATACAAGTGTAGCTTTTTATTTTGTACGGCACAATTCGACCAAATTCTTGAAAAAATATTAAACAAAATACTGATGAATTAACGTCTCCATGATTTCGTACGGGTATATTGTATATATAGGCACATCATTCAACAAATTCTGTCAAATCCATTTCTTGCATATCGGTGTATCACAAAATTTGGGAACAAGCTCTATTCGATGAAAATTTCCAGGAATTGACTTGCTTTTCTGGAAAATACCTGTCGAAATATGAGGAATAAATAATTTCCAATTGATATCTGCTTCTATATGTGGAAATGTGGAAACATTGTACTCAACATAAAGAATTATTGCTTAGGTGAGTAAAAGTTTTTTGCCGAATCAGATGTGAGTTTGGTGTTTCCACAATTCAGGAAACACTTGAGAAGAACGTTGTGATGAATGTATTAAAATGGACTAAAAGAGATATTTTCTCTCAACAGGATGCAGCACCTCTTCATATCTCGATACAAGTATGACACCAAATTCTCTCATCCTTTGCCTCCTAGGTATCCTAATGTCACGGTATAGACTCTTATCTATGGAGAAATATGACACGATTGCTCTATTAGACTGAAGTCAACGCCAGAGAGGGACTGGGGGAAATGATAGTTACAGACTCAGATATGGTCAGAAATAAAATACAAATTATTCGAAAAACCATGAAAATTTATAGAAATTGGAGAAGAACATCTTGAGTATCCTCGATGAAGAATAATAGGATACCGGAAAATCATAATTGTTTTGTATTTATTTCCAAAAACCAACTCCAGTCCTGAATTTTTTCATTGAAAAAAACTCTTCTCAACTCTGCTGCTATATTGATATGCAAAAAATTTGATTCGAAAACTAAGTCGTTTTATTTAAAATTTTTTTCCAGATCGGTCGGAGTGTGCAGTACAAATTGAAGAGCGCCACACTGATAGAGGGTTTAATTATCTTTCTGATTCGAATAATAGTTCTTGAAAAATACGATCCAGAAGGTAACAAATTCGACATCTGAAAAGGAAATGAGTTTCGTAAATCCTGCTGTGGAATTTTTTTCTCCATACTAGGCCACCATGTGGTATGTCAGAAGAGGTGAGTGCTGGCTGGTGAATTTCAGGCGATACCGTATATTTTTGTTACGAAGAGGCAAAATATATTTTTCCACATATATATCAACTCACCTTGACTTCTCCTATCCACCAGTAGGCTATGGCTGGTTAGTCATGGCTCACCCTGTATAGAAAGAGAAACATTGATCAGTTTATCGAGTTTTGATTATGAGTTTTTCAAACTTATATATCGGTTTCAGAAATATACACCTTTCCAGGGCTCAAATATCTTACCTATCCATTAAAAGAAGGTGAACTGAAATTCATTATGTTTTCACAGCATCTCTGAAATCCTGTATTAATTCAAAAAATGCTTGATGAATCCGAAAATGGCAGTTTATTCACCATTTATATAAACAGTATGGAAACCTATCATGAAATATATATATATATAATCCAAGTATCTCCATAACATATGTTTTTATGCAAAATATTTGTTAACCTATTTTTATTCCTGCCCTACAGATCAAGACCTCCTAAATTGAATAAGGGGTCCATCAGTCTCTGGTACAGTTACAACTTGTTAGGGAGGTATTTAAAATCTCAATACAGCGATCTTTTTTGTTTCATTTTGATTGAGCCATATACTTCCCCAAGAGCAGTTGACAGATTCAAAATTTATTACAACTTTCGTCCAAATCATTAGATACGCTGGAGATTGTTTCGTACTGTTTCATTTCATTTTATGTGGAGTGTATACTAAACAATAGATTATCTGACTGTTTAATGGACATTCTTGCAATTTGAATTATCAGATTTTGAAAGGTGCCAATCTCGAGTACATAAGCATCAGAAGAATTAAGGAAGAAATGGTTGAAGCAGGACATTCTATAAAATTTTGGTAGTTTTAATCAAACTCCAATTTCATCAAAAATAATTGAAGGGGCATACAGGGCAGCAGTTTGAGCGGGGTTGAGGAAACTCAAGAGTAGATTATCAAAACTAAAAATCTGTAAGCTAATTTTTTCAAATATATATTCTCGTTTTGGAGATGCGGATTTAATTCTCATTTAGGTTTCCACACGGTATAACAATTTCCCAAACTGACTTATTCCAATATCGTCAGAGAAATTTTTCTGGATGTGTGAACAGATTTTGAATCAATTATGAAAATCTTGAATGCCACAGGGTGTTTGTAAGCCTTGCGCATGCATACATTCTTTCAACATGCAGGTGTGGAAAATAAAACATAGTCCATTTTCAAATACCATTTCGCCATTAATTTCGTGGAGAAATATAACACTTTCTGATAATAACCCAACACCTTTGTTTCTAAACTCAGTGAGTCATCATCATTGTTCGTCATTGCACATTTTTCGTCAGTCGCTGTCAACACAGAGGCATCTGTCACCGACACCAGTTTTAAGCCCAACTAATTATACCGGGTGTAAAAACAATCCCTTTTCACTTTAAAGCGACTAGACCTTACAAAAACATTACAAAGAAATTATCCTCGCGTTTCACCAATACCCATGGACGTACATATAGGGGAAAAGAAGGTTAAACCTCTGAGCACAATGAATGTCGACAATTTTTGAGAAAAAATAAAGATTTGCCATGTATTGTAGAAAACAATGCAATTCAGACAGAACTAACCTAAAATGGATGGTATAATGGTTGTTTTACATTTTTAATCTGCGTAGATGGTCATGAGGTCATGAAATTTCATTAGGTATGTAATAGCTAATTTGAAAAAATTGCGGAGCTAACACCTTGTTGCACCTTCCTATATAAAAGTATTTTTATTTTTCTCTGTTACACATCAGATATGTCACAATGTTTCGTATTCCAGATTTTTGGTACGCATCTGTTCACAACTGAATCTACAGATCTTACGACTCTCAAATCTACGACATTATGATTGACGACGCGTTTCGTAGAGGGGGTGAGTGGGGCTAAGGGGATCGCTTTTCGATTTTTGGTGATGATAAAAGTGAGATTCGAAAATAGACGCGGTGTCACATACCGAAGCATTAGTGAATGTTTCGCCTAAACATGTGTCTCTGCTTGCTCGGATCGGCTGCCATTTGTTAATGTCAACGGTAATAATGCATAAACGAGTGGTATTCCTGATATATGGGTGTTATTTTTGTAATATAATTCGAATATTAATATTCAGTCGAGGAAAATCATTACTTAAATGAAATAGGACACTATTGTCACGAAATTGCTGTTTCTTCAATGGATATACAGGGTATCTGATTTTTGATGGTACACAGCAGAACTGCAGATCCCTTCAAAGAAAATATTGAGATTCAGCCAAACTTACCTCAGTGGAGAAAAAGATGATAATAACAAAGATATAGAAAAACAATCACTTTCCTGGCTAATACCACGCAGAACATTGAATTACATCCTCCAGAAATCTATGCATCGACTCGTATAAACGTGGCTGGAGACCGCCCTGCACTGTTGAGAGTCAAAGAGCTCGAAATCGGTCTGTAGGTGTCTAGCGTGGCCTGGCTAAATCGAAATCAATAGGCATTCACGAAAGGATCACTTGTATCAGTATTCGTTGAAACATATATATTTCATATATATGTGGAATTACTTTGTGCTTCTTGTATTCATTTGAAGATAAACAGAGTGCCATATTATCAATTTGCATTTCGTTTTTTCTCAATAATTCATCAACAGGGTGATGAAACGTTACAGAATATGGCATTAGTGAGTTTTTCGAGGTGAGAAATTCAAATCCGTTCTTAGTTCCGAAGTCACTTGTAGAGGGCGCTACTTACGGAACAATCACTTCAAAATAATTTAACCATTTTATGTCACGGTGTTCAGTCTAAATATTGAAGATTATATATTCAACATATTTTGTACGTGAAAAAGACATGCATATTTCCAGTTGCATTTTTTCTGAAGTTAGGCTGTGATCAAAGCAGATGCAATAACAAAAATAATGGAAAAAACATTCATTATATTACACCGTGACACAAAAAAGTTAGATATTTTAAAAAGAATTCATGTACCATCAGAAGCGCCCTCTTCAAGTGACATCCAAACTAAGAACGAATTTTGATTTCTCCCCACAGAGAACCTCCTTAGGCGGGCGCTAACGCCAAATTTCGTGCCAATTATTCAGAAAAAAACAAAATGCAAATTGAAACTTTGGTATCCTCCGTATCTTTGATATTATCAAGGGATGAGGTAAGTGTGGCTAGATCTCAATATTATTCTTCAAGGGAATCTGCACTTCCGCTGTGTACCATTTACCCATTACACACTGTATAAGCCTTTGGTAGAAGTCCATACTGCTCAAAGTGGCGTGAAATTTTTCAAAGGAAGGAATGTTCGAAGTATGTATATACATCAGGCACTATTCTTAATTCCGTGCCCCTTTTGACATCTCGTAAACAAAAAATGATACGAAATTGGTCAAATTAGACAAAAGTTGCCCATTTTAGTGAATAATGAATCGAAGTTTTCTATAACCGGAATTACGAAATGTTGTGATGATTTTTTTTATATGCTTCTCTTATTTGCTTGATGTTGTTATAAGAGAATTGGTATAAGTATATTTAGTTGTAAATAATTCTTACGAAAGTTCTGTGAACTTTTTATACATCTTCAAATTCCATGTTTGTGCCTCAAAAGTGCTTGTTAGCAGCATTATTTGTCTGAGAGAAGTCTGATAACTTTTCTTTCGAACTTTCTTGGAACTAAAATTCAAGTTAAAAGTTGATTACGATATTGTCGCATTATAAATATAATGTATAAAAATGCAAAGAACGTCTTCGTAATTGGTATAGATAAGTTGGAGACATTTTTCATATCTACATGGTGTTTCCTAAATTGGAGCAATAAATAAAATGGGATGTTCCATTACACATATTGACAAAATAAATGGCAAGAAATATAATATTATACACCTAGGGTGAGAAGTGACCTATTATATAGCTAACATACATTTAAATCCAGATGCACGAAGCGCGAACTTAACGGAGATGCGACTTGGCTATTTGAATCTTTGGTCTAATTCACACATGACAGTGAATGCTCACGTATGATTTGTGTTGTGACATTTTTTAAATTATTAATGATCAGATTATTCAAAAAAAATTCCATACTTCAAAATTTGCTTTCAGCTGTAATGAAATTTGTAGTTTCAACTATATTCGATTCTAAGAATGATTCATTCTTCGTTGGTTACATATGCAACGATATCTATGTGTGTATACTGCATAATATTGTCACGATAGGAATCAAACATAGTTCATCATAGCTACTATATTCGAAATTATATTGATTCAAGAAAAGATTTCATTAATAACGTTCATTATTTATTTCATCTCAGCTCCGTCAATCGGAATGAAATCTGACTGTCAAAATATTCTAAATGAATATTGATCAGCCGATAAGGCAAAGGACAGTTTGGATCTGATCAGCCAGTACTATGGTTCATCCCCTGCGTCTTCTGGAGATAATTTTGTGAGCACAAACGTATCCATCTTCATTATATGAAATGATTCTCTGTATTGCGAAGTCTGATGTACGTTTGTTTTGAGCCTCGTTTATCTCAACCAATAATGAAACTATTTTTTAATAAATAAATTGTAGCAGTATAACGAATAACTGTTTTTATTTCTTGGCCTCCCAAGCCATAGTTCACTCCCGAGTCATCCACCCTGCAGCCATGGGTCGTGACAGTTTATAGAGCTATCGACAATTTTTGAACCAGTTTTACCATGGTTTGGGAAGCACTGGGTTGATTCCGGAGGTTGAGTACTTCCGCACTGTCACCAGAATCAATAAACAGGGTGTCCGAAGAGGTCATGTCGTAAATATTAGGGCTGCTAAAGAGAGCCAAAATAATGTCAGTACCTACTTCCTATGAAAAAAATGTCTATCACACTTCGATACGGAGTTATTGACCTTGAAAGCTTGAATGAAAGAAATATGTTTTATGAATAACTTTCAAACGGTTGCCACGGTATCAATCATACTAGGGCAACTGAATCAACTCATACTTAACACATACTAATGCTCCTTTCGATATGCAAACGGCTGTTCAGTATGTATGTTCCATACAGGATGGAACGATTTTTCTCCGGTTGATGGAGAAATATTTGAAAGAGGTGACATATATTTGTCACTTTGCTTCCACCGTTTTATTCCTTCTTCTTTCTCCTTCAAAAATATAATACATTATTTTAACCAATGTCTTGTACCGTTCTAGAGAAAATTGCATTTCAAAAACACACTTCTCAACCGTTTCAAAGGTAATAACATCAACTCTATTTATTCAATAACATCATGTTAGGTGAAGTCATTATCATAATTGACATCAAATTATTTTGACAGTATATGTGATACTTTGGTAACACCATGGATGAGTTCAGTAATGATGAGTATGCATAGTAGGGACTGGCAGAAACGTTCAAGGTCGATATCTTTGTAATAAAAAGAATAATTCGAAAAATATTATGGTAGGTATCCTATTAAGAAGAAGTACTATTTTCATTAGTCAGCAGACTCTATTTGAAGTCGATTCATCTCGAAACTGAACAAGAGTAATATTGAAAGCGATATTTTTGGAACTGTCAAAAATTGCTCACAATTCTAGGCTCATGTTCATATACACTTCTTTTACTATATTTCATCTTAGAAACTGTTGTCGAAATGTTTCTATGTAATTTCGGGACACCATGTATACATGACATTTAGGATCACCCTCTATGTGGGTGGCCAATTTATACGTATTACCGGAAAGTAATTTATGAAATTGACGCTGGCAATATTTATCCTCGGAGTGAAATATATCGACGACAGGCAATGCACCACCTTTTCCTACACAACCATATATTCGGTTTCAACAGGACCATATTTACAATTGGAAAATATCGCCATAAATTGCGCAATCGACTTCGATAAGTCACAATTTCGCTGAAGACAAATGCCGCCATTGTACGAGAAATATTACGATTCACTTTCTTGCCGGAGAAGATTTTTGAAATAGGACCCAACGTAGATCGCACATTGCACGGCAAATGCAAGTCTCAGTTTTCGATGAAACAGCAACTTTATGTTTCGCGACGTGTCATGGTTTATTGCCGAATTTATATCGGCAAATAATGGACATCAGACAATGGCGTACCAGCTCAGGGTGCATAGGCGAGTACCCAGCAAACATTTCGATAAATGGTATTAATGGCCTAATATATTTTCCCCATACCTGACATCAGTGGCCCAGTAAATGGTCCCTTATGCGGGACTGTGTATATCAGTACACTGCGGCCAGCAGCTGGTCCCAGTGCTGGGTACCCAGCAATCATACTCAGTTCCCCGGCAGAAGGCCAGTACAACATAATCGACACATTGAGTTTGCCATAGCAAGCCCAGCACATACATAAATGATGGGACTGTAATGGCCAATGGGCTTATATCACAATTTTTTTTTTATAATTCAATAGGACTCACCCAAACTAGCTCACCACCGCAAACCGTTTCTTGCTGTGAGCTCCCTACGTTTTATAAAAAATTATTGAAATCCCCGATTTTTCGGACCTCTGAAAACAAGGCGATGATGTGACGCCAAAACCCTAACATTGAAACAAGACTATTCCAGACAGAGGTAAATGATACATGATTTCTGACACAGTGAATTAGCGCGATATCACAGTTGAAAGAATTAATATATCAGTTGCCTCAGTCTCCGTCGGGCGTTTGGTATTTACTTTTAACTATGGCGAGAGGTTTCTACGTCATAAGAAGTTGATTTTTCGATCGAATAATGTCGTCAATCATTATTTATGTACGAAAGGATCATTATAAACATGGTTTGAGTTAAAAGTTCTACTGAGGTGTACACGCCCATTATCGACATTGGTTACATACTATCGAGGTAGGGGGAAAGAGTGGTTTTAGGAGTTCAATGGACCTGAAAGTTCTAGTAACTCTATATTGCGTAATGCCATGATCATATCATATCAAACACATACCAGATTTCAAGGAAAAAATTAATGAATGACACAATATCTTCTCTCTCCTTTCATGATGAAACTTCTCAGAGTGACTGCTTACCAGCTAGTATCTACATCTACATGTTATTTGGTTAGCATTATTCCTCCAAAATGAATTCTTCGTTGTGAGGTTGGCAGTAATCAGTGACCTTTCTTTCAAATCAGATTTAGTGATTTTGCAATATAATAACTTTCATTATTTCCAAAGATATACTTCTGAACTCTCAGAGTTGCTTTGATATTTGAATAGTTGTAGATAGTATAGTATTCTACTCGCACAAAATGACTATAACCCACTCAGATAATTACAGCACTCGCCTTCGGCTCGTATATATACTGCAACTTTCATCTTCGTGAGTTATAGCCATCATTATGCGCTATTTCAGATTCATCATTCTTCAGGAATGAAAGATTCTGGGCATAAATATCGAGTGTTTGTATATTATTATTTCATCAATGCATATTACAAATTAGGCATGACAAGTTAGGTACAGTGGGGCTCAAATTAAAAGTAACGACTTCTGTGAAAATCCCTTTGAAATTTCAGTTTATGCACCCAGACTAATATCTATTCCAACCGCCCGCTGTTTCAATTACTTATTTCTTATGGTGAGTTGTGGTACGAGATAGTCAGATATCTGAATATTTCTAAGATTTGGGGTTAATATTCACATCGCTAGAGTAATATTTTATGCTTCATCTTATGAAGCTGACTCATGGTTATTCATTGTTTGATTCTAGTTGATTCTATGGATTGATAGATATAGTTGAAGTACCTACTTCTTGAATCAAGCGGCATCGGTATAATTAAATTTTTTTTAAATTGAAGTTTGTCGTTAGTATATCCTCCAATTATTTTTCCCATGAAATCATATTTCTTAATCGTTCTTAAGAGTTATTTTCCTCTGAATACCTATTTTTGATATAAGAACTAATAATTCTCATCAGAATGTGCGATATGAAAACGGTATACACATAATTATCTTGAAACGCGAATATCTACATACTTCCAGAAATTTTATTTTTAAAGTATACTACTTGAGCTTCGATAAATCGTGCAGATAAATTTGAAAAACAGGGTTATTGATCGATTCGATAAAGTTCAGTGTCTCCCATGTCCGTTAATCACAAAAATATTACTTTGCTTCAGAACAGTGTTGTGTCATCAATTTGATATCTCAAAGGACATAGGAGATACTGAACCGAACCGAATAAGTAGACAATATTTCATGATGCATGATTCTATACCTAGAAAATAATGACGGATTCTCATTCAAGATCACTCGGAACATACCTGTACTAATTTTCATCATCATAAAACACAGGGTGTCCAAATTTTTTTTTTATTATTTTTTGGTTGATAAAAAAATTGCCTACCCACCCTTTTTGTTTTCTCAGACACATTGTATATTTGAATGATAATAATCGGAGCTGATATGTTCGAAGTAGTCCTAAATATCCATTTGACATTAGTTCTTCCCAAAAATACCACAGTACTACATTTTCTGATCAAGTATACAAAAAATATATCTATTAATCCGATTTTTCGGACACTCTTTGTTTTATGATGATGAAAATCGGTACAGGGTTACATTGAGTGATCTAGGTTCAGAATCTATCATTAGTTTTAGTGAAAAAAGAAAATCCCCAATAGTAATTTACGAAATATGGGTCAATAAAATTGGTCGCAGTTGATGGCCACGATAACAGTCCAAGAATAAAATCACTTTTTTTGTTTGATGGATATTTCAAATACCTATACAACAAACAAAAGTTTTTCGAAATCGATCAGATAAGATAATACGGATTTTACAGGCGGTGGTGAAGTTCTTAAAGTGGACACACGGTATATATAGCACGTGGTCACAGAACATAACATGCAGTGCACTGTTAAATACCAGAATGTTTGATGTGTATTTTTGACTTTTTTTTCAATATAAATAAATAAATTTATTGAATCTTTCATGATAAAAAAAATAATACCTTATAATTATAGCCGAGTAAAATAACTATAGAAGTTTTCCACTTATCGATATTTCTTTGTGCTTATATATATTCAACAGTATAAAATGTTATTTTGGTTTTGAAATCTATGATCTGCATGCTGATAATAATCACGCTGTAGATATCCTTGTTTATGAAATTCATATTTCCACTTCAAAGAGCATTTTATGTGAACCAGTTCTCCTTTGTAAGAAAATCATTTTCAAAAATATTCTCAAAAATCGTTATTACTCTGAAACAGTTGAAAATAGTAATGAATTACCTTATATATTTTATGGTTTATATCAGAGTAATATGTAGAATGAATAATGGAAAAAAAAAGTGGTGTTCTATTGGAAATAAGGGAATTCTATTTTCTTTCCGTATTCGTAAGTGCGCTATGCCAGATTCATCCTCGGATTCACCCAAAAATTTTCAGAGTTTTATTCAACTCAGCATAATATTGAAAATGAATAGGTTACCTGAATGAACGTGAAATCATAAAATTCAGTACTATATCTTTATTGTTTCATTACAATTTTATCGATCTTTTTCTCCTGGTTATACAAAGTGTAATTCAATTGATGGTTAGAAATATAGGATGTAGACATTTTGAGAAAAGTTCATATGAACATAATATATGCCCTGAACCTCTTAACTTTAAAGCAATAGGGTGTTGAAATTTTAAGAGACAAAATTTCTTATAGTAACTTTGATACTGTTCTAGATATTCTCATAAAATTTGACATGCACCTACTAAGCACTGATGGCCAGTTCGTGTCCGTATGGGATGTAAATACTGGAGATTTTTCTAAAAAATAAATGCAATTCTCATTCCTTTTGCAATAATTTGAGTTACATATTTGAAAATGATGAAACCATTTTGGCAAATTCAATCAACGACTTCACTTCAATAAAAATTAGACAAAAACACATCTTACCTACAAACTACACCACATTGTTTCAGTTGGTGCATGTCAAATTTCATGAGAATATCTAGAATAGTATGTTGAAGTTATCATAAGGAAATGCTTATTTTCATAAGAATTCCAACACCCTATAGCTCGGAAGTTGAGAGGTTTAGGGCATATGTTCATATCAACTTTTCTTCCCAAAATGAGCTGAGGAACCATGTCCTATATTTTTAGCCATAAATTGAATTACACTCTGTATAGGTTGAAATTAAATCCCTTTATTCCAAGATTGGATTCTAGTGATAATTAATTATATTATATCGTTCTCAACAAAACTGAATCAAAGTGAAGCAGTCCAGATAAATTCCTATTTATTTCATTGTAGTTGCCAAAGAAGAACTCTGTCATTGTTATTTTTCACATTCGAATAATTATTATTATAACACCTCTAGGTATACCGCTGGGTATACCCTCTATTACCTTTACAGCGCGAACCAGGTCATAAAATGCTAATGAGGGAAACGGTTCGTTCCTAGGCAATGAATAGTACATGTGCATAGACAAAAATATTTCAATTCGACCTAGAGTCGTTACTTTTAATTTGAGCACCACTGTACCTACATGATGTACAAAATTTGGTTTTTTTATCACGAAGGGTTTCGAAAATATTCAACTCGATCTCTATGTCAGATGGTTTCATCACCCCAGGGGGAAATTTCTGGACCCAGGGTTATAATTAAGTATCAATTTTCTTCAATACTTTCATTTCTAGAATCTGTAGTTGAAATCTATGTAATTTAGGGATACCCTGTATAAGATATATCAGTATTATATCCAGAGAGGTCCAATCGAATGGCATAATCGAATTACACAACAATCCGCTCGTTATTTCGTTCGAAGTAATCCTATAAACATATCCGAGCTGGTTTAATTGATCCTGACAAACTACCTGTCGAATTATTCAGGCATTAGGGATGACAGGAAATGCAGGGTCTTGCAGGGGAAATGATTACCTGTAAATGTTTTGTCGGGCGATAAACCGTGTGTGACAGGTTGCAACGGCCGTTTGTAAAGAGATATACTGGGTGTTCTCGAAATCATCTGTTGCAACAGGAAAAGATCTTTTTCGAAATTGAATATAATGAAAAATTATTTGAGGTCGACAATGTCCCAAGAAAGATTGTCTAGTTCAGCAATTACATCAATTGAATCAAACTTATTGGATACTTTGGATATAAACGATTTAATTAGAGATTTTGCTACTCAGAAAGCCCGTAAACTTCCATTTTTGTGATTTGCAATATTTCTCCTTGTATGTTCATTATATTACATATAACTCACTTATATACTCTCTGTAGATAAAATATTAATTCATTTCTAGAGTTCGTTCTCGGCTCTGGTTGTTTATTTCAGAATTTATTTTTATTTTTAGTTATGTTAATGATTTGTTAAATTGAATTTTCATTATACATATACGTACTCTTTTTTAGAAACAAAACTGTTGATAACACCAAATAGTCTGATTTTGTATTTTATTGCATCAGCTTTCAGTTTGTTGATTCAATGAACTCCAATAGGGGCGCTACTCTGGAATTTGCACACTAGCAGATAAATCTGTAGAGCCGGCCCTGACTCTATAGTTGTAGATTAAAAAAATTGTTAGTATACCATTCTCCTAAGAAATTTCAGTATCTTTTCATTTCCTATACTTCCAATAAATTTCTGGATAATAAGGTTTCAAAAGTGGGTTTTCGGTATTTCTAGATTCCCTTCGGAATTTCCTCATAGAGGTCGATGTCTGTCACGTGGAATTTATTGACCAAACCTGGAGGGTGAAATACTATTTGAAACAATTCCAGACATGAACACATTAGTTTTCCGTGGAAATCGAGCCCGGCTAATGCATCCAATGCGGCCTCGAATAATCAATTTTATATCATCGATTCGCCACATTTTAGAACAAACAGGGGCGTACCAAAAATACATCATAACCGATAAATATATAGGAAGAAAGTTCCATGTCTCACTCATACGTGCGAATCTCTCGGAATAAGTCTGTTGGAACAGGGTGTCCCATAAGTCATTGACCAAAAGGAGTGGGGTGGTATAAGGGGGGCCACGTTCAATCAAACTAACCGTATATGTGGTTATCCAATTGTTGATGGTTCGAAAGTTAATCAATTTTCCTGAAAAACGGGACCCATTTGGAAAAATTAATAGTACCGGAATCTGTATTAAATGGCAACTTTCTCTGATATAGTTGGTCATTTTTGTGAGGCAGAGTCAAAATCTGAAAGCGGCATCAAATAATCAACTGGAATATTTCTTTCAACAAAAATTAAGGAAAACAAACAATAGTACATTATACCTCAAGGGACAGAAATGCAAGATTTTTTTCAAGGTGTGATTTGTAGCGAAGCATACCGAGGGAAAAATAGCATTCTGTTCTGAGGTTTATATATACTATTTTTTACGCTGGCGAAAACACAAAAATCAAGAAGGGATAAAAGTTCGGTCAAAGTATTTTGTCCTAATTAGTAGTAGAATAGTTTGTGGAATTCGTATCTTGACAACATGCATCTTGTTTACAACCCATGGTGACAGCAAATATCAAACTGACATTTATGAAAACAGCTTTGAAAATGGTCAGCGGTTATGGAACAAGAAATCGAGGAAAAACCCCAATAAACTATTGATACTGCTTCTGCAGTGATATTTACTACCAGTGAGATCTAAAAATCTGTATGATGCAGCTTATACTCGCTTCAGAAAAGGGTGTTCCAAAAACAATGCGATATCCTGTAAATTTCAGAGAACATCGTGAGAACCAAGGAAAATAAGGTAGGAATTGGTGTTCTTCTTGGATTTCTGGAGGTTATATGCCTCGGGCAACCACCACCCTTGGCTGTTCGTTGGATGAAAGAGTCTTTGGAAAGAGATGTTCTGTAAGTAGGTCTCCAAAGTGACCACGAAGGGGTGCGAAGCCTCAACTCGACGAGTTAATCTCGCCGGGACTGCCAAGGGAGGAACAATTGTTGGTATTTCAGAAGAGCATCGTCCATGAAAATATCTATAAAATAGAGCCAGATCGCCAACTTTTCAACGCTGTTCCAGAGAAGTGAGAGAGTTTGTGTGCGAGGCATCACCCACGAGACGAATTGCCCTTTTTTGAACCGAATCCAAGTATATATACTGAAAATATGGCTTGAAAACCATGTTAAAAAATCGATTTTTGCAAGCCTCCTTTCCCCACATCATTCTACGCCACTGACATCGACTTATCGTTGCCGCGTTGTAGCTGTCACTCGGTTCCAACAAATTGTATGGATCGCAGTGAATAGAGTAGTAGATTCGTGTGAAACGAATCCACTCTATTCGGCAGTTTAATATGTTTTTGCACCTTCATCAATAGAAATCCAAGCTATGCTGTCAGTTTATTTATTCCGGCAAAGGGCATAATGAATGATCGAATGAAATTGTTAGACCTGTAGAAATTGATTTTCATTCGGTTGAGAATGTAATTAATTTGTCACATGGTTCATTCTTCACTTTATATTTGAATGGACGAAAAAAATAATTAATCACAGCGATGGCGAACAAAATGTATTGCTTGAAAAATGCTGACTTAACTTCTCATCTGTTAATGTGAGAATGATATTCCAAAATCAACAAAATCTTGACGTCGATTATCTCTAGTGGATACCAACTAAGGAAGGGACTATTTTCCACGCTTTTTTCAGAGGTATACATGAATTTGCATGTGAGTAAACAAGTGAGGGAAGTAGTTTTTGAAAGGTATCAGATTAGTATAGATGTAGTTTTCATTAGGTATTAGATTAGTATAGAGGTCAGATAATTTATATACGACGCTATAAAAGCAGATGATATTTTATCATTGCTCATGTAAGATGGCAGTAGAGGCCATGGCACCATATCATCAGCAGATTTTTACATTGAAACTATCATTGGGCACCAAAGATGTGTATACGACGCTATGAAAGTTCAGAGAACTGGAGATTTTTCCCACAAACTACGTACTTAGCCGCCTCGACTGGCTTGGTTTTTCCACATAAACTACGTACCTAGCCCACTCGACTGCCAACAGGGTCCAAAAAAACAAAAACAAAAGAAAGTTAAAACAATGCTTTTTTTGTGGGAAATCAAGACAGTCGAGTGAGCTATGTACGTAGTTTATTGGCGAAAAATTAAGACAGTCGAGTGAGCTAGGTACGTAGTTTATGGGCAAAAAATTAAGACAGTCGAGTGAGCTAGGTACCTAGTTTATTGGCGAAAAATAAAGACAGTCGAGTGAGCTAGGTACGTAGTCTATGTGGAAAAAATCAAGGAAGTCGAGTGTGCTTTTTTTACTTTCTTCTGTTCTTTGTTTCGTTTTCTATTGGCAAGTGATTATCTAGGAACTTGTAAATTTTTTAGTTTTTTCATCGTATCTCCCGAACTATTGAATTCAGTGAAAAATGTTTCACGGATTTTTTGTAGATTCGATCAAAAGGAATGATTTTGGTTTCATAACATTTTCAGATATTTCCAGTTGTTTTCGAGATATTTGGAATTATCTGAGAATAAAATTTTCAACACTTTTGTTCCATCTTCCAATCAACAAAAGGAAAAAATATTTCATGGTTCAGTGGAAGTCGATGAGCTTCATCTATCGATAATCTTTGTTTTTCAATATATCTTCATGGTACCCTATGGGTCGTTCAAATTTTTTTTTCCATATTTTTTACTTTATTTCCTGTTCTATTGGGTGTACAGAAAAAAATATGGGTAATAATTTGTAGGAAATGTTCCAGTGGATAACTTTTGCACTTCTGATAATTTTCGATTTTTCCATTTGTTTTCGATATATTATATTGAATTGAAAGGATTTCAAATTTTGATGTTTTGATTTTCATTTGTTTCTCCATTTTCCGATGGATGCACGAAACAATAGTGATACAATAATTTGTTGCTTCATCAAAGAGGCATACGGTGCATTTTTCAAATTTGGATTTAGTCTATTGGTTCAGGAGATATGTCGTTTTGAAGCGAACCGTGTGTTTCGGGAAATCGCCTTGAAAAACCCACTCGGAATTTCCCGACCCTGCTCAATTTCAATAGGCTTCGTCTCTCCCTGATAGAGTTTTCTTTCACAAAAAATGAAATCGATCAGACCACTTTTGCGATTTGTAGAGTGGTTACAAGAAACTTCCGGTGAAAAATCGAAAAAACCCGGAAAAACCACCTTAGAGTTTTTCGATTTCCTTTATATTTCAATGACATGATATTGTTTTGAGTACAATAAGATGGCGAAATTTCAAGTCGATATGTCAAAGGGTTCCGGAGATATATCGATTACCACAGAGTACAGACAGACAGACCACACACAAAAACCAAAGTTGCTCAAAATTTGATTGGGATCATTTTCTCCAACGTAACTATACCTCTTTCTCGCTTAGTTTCCGAGATAGCATTTTTGGCAAGGGCAGTGTTGTTATATGGGAGGGAAATTCTTTTTTGTGGGAATTTTCGGAACATTGAGTGAAAATGAGATTTTTCTGGAAAAAAGGCCATTTGGGAGGGAGATTTTGATAGTATCGTCAGGTTCTGAATTCTGAGAAAAACAATAATAGTTGACGTTCCAAAAGTCATTATTTTGTGATCTGAACACAGAACACAATTATATCACTCAATTATATAATTTCCATTGTTTTGTGATTTATCTGTTTAAGTTATTAGTTCAGATGTCGGAAACCATTGTATTCATTTTTTATTGGAGTGTTCAATAAGATGAGGATGTCGATCATGGGGTAAAGTTGATGATGGTTTTTCCTTAACGGAACGTCGTACGAAAAATCCTTCAATGCTGTTTTGTTGAGCCCATGTAGTGGCAAAAAGATATTTTGCCTTCCTATATGTCTGTTCGAATAACGTCAGAAAAAAATAAAAACGATCAGGATGATAGGCATCCTCATCTTGGAAACAGGGTATACTGTCTGTATAGGTTTATAATTGAGGAAGTGGAATATTAATTCACCTATATAGAATTTTTGGAATTTCCTCTTCATTTCTATAAATTGGAATATGAGTATTAATTCAATGTATGAGTAAGGACAAATTAGATGATTTGCCATTGATTTGCCCCACAATGTCACTGCATGACCAAAAAATCTAGAAAAATAGTGGAATAGAAATCTAAACATGAACGTTCATCAATTCAAATTTGCCGCTCTAAGATGGGAGGGATATTTGAAAGAAAAGTGGAAATTTTCAGCCATTGCATAGGGAAATTTCGATCAGACCATAAAACAACACTGCATCATTGTATGTCAATGAAATCACAAGCGCTGTTTTTCTAACGCCCACTCTTATTTTTTACCCTTTTCGTCTGTACGGTTTTCCATCCGAACACAACGAACCCCTGCCGAAAAACGAAAAAAAATATAATCCACGAGGCATCGGGTCGTATGGGCTTTGCTCATCAATGCCCGAACATGAAAAACAAAACAAAAAGATCAATTAAACCCGAATTCGCCCGTACCTATCTCACTTTATCGGTAATCAATGTGCGACGTAAGCGAAGTCATTGATCTGAGCATCATCCGGTACAGGGTGGCCAGCAAACCTTAAGATTCTAATGATCAATGATTTTCAATGCAACAATGGAATCAAATACGAATTATGATCCATTATTATCAACAAAATTCGTATTAATGAATATCATTATCGCAGAAGCTGACACACAACAGCAACTAACAGTTGTGTTGTTGGATAACAAAAATGTTTATAAGTACAATATGGACCTGACCTATTGAGAAGGAATATTCTCAGATATATTACCTATGAACATGAAAAAATTAGATACATCATTTTTATGAAGCGTTACATTGAGAATTCGCATTCTCTATCTGATGATAGTATGTTATACACCTATAGGATGAGAAGTAGTGAGCTATTATAATATAGCAAGCAAGCAAATATATAATATGCTAGCTATATAATAGCATTCGAACCCGAGTTATATATCAGTATATTGTTCAAAGAGCAAGAAATTATAGTGATTTCTCACGAGAATCAAGTTTCAGATAAAAATATGTATGCGCATAATACTATTCTGAATATTCAACAGAAAACAACTACTTTGTAATTATTCATCACATTTGCGCAACAAAAAGTAAATAAAAAAATTCAACGGTGATTTTTTTTTATCGTTTGGAGCGCACGAAAGGGAATCCCTATAATGTTATTTTCAATATATGCAATATTAAGTACATGCCAATTTTAATCCATAGTTTTGTTTGATTTGTGAATACTGTGAATACCATCGACAAACATGCATTTTTTCTTGAATTAATGTACAATTGATCACAGGCTATTTCATTGATGAGCATCTGTCAGCAACAATATGCATCTAATTAACAATATATCCTGATCAAATATTAATTACTCTACCTATGTTGGTATCGATTGGTCATTATTAATGGCGGAAATGCATAGACAGGGAGGGTTATGGTTATCGGAGAATTTGAGAGGAATATGGATATTCATGAGGTGAATCAAAATACTAAATTGGATATAATTTCTACAATGCATTGAAACGATGATTCCCATATATATGCTATCTCCTGAGTCCTAAAGAATATGTCCCGTTATTAGGGTGCAGAAGCGAACAAGACACTATTTATTTTTGGACCGATTTATTTTAACAATAGGTACACTAATTTATGTCGAACTTATATAACTAATATTTATGTAACATGATTCATATCACGCTGTATATGACTGTCTCTCTGACACTCGCTGCTTGACTGACTGACGGCAGTTGTCCGGCCGTCTTTATATATCAGATACCTTGGCAGGCTTTGCTTCTCGAACGTTCTCGAATGATCTTCCGCACCCTTTTTCTGTTCTAGTAGCTTCTAGAACAATATCTCTCTCTCTCTAATTGTTCCATCGATTGTTTCGAGGTGATTCCAGATTCTTCTGTCAAGTTATGTGTCGCCGTTACACATATTGGCTGTTCAAAAATGAGCTAGTACATGTCAGAATCATTGCGATGTTCGAGAGTGATCCGGGACGCGTGTTACTGGGTGATCGTTGTACTCCTGCCTTCCTGATGATGTTCTATAGCCATTTTTAGATGAATATCATTACAATATTAATAGTAATTATATTTCTATCTATTATGTTTTCAAATACCTGCTTATATCTTCAACTTCAGAATGATCCAATCCAAATTGGCAAACACACTTTAATAATAATCACTTCCGAAGTGGGATTGAGCACTTTCAAATTGACATTTATGCAAATTGAAATCGTCGATATAAATGCCAAAATCGAAGGATATAATTCAGACATCAATAATTTCAGATTATTTGATTATTCCTATTCGATGTTTGTATTACTATTATTTTGATCTTTAGAAGAACTCCATGGTAACTTAAAGTGGAGTGGTATATATTCCATAGATGAAGAAACCCAAAGTCATCTCCTTAACATTTATTTGACGATCAGAGATCGATCACATAGAGGTATCTGTTTCGGGCTTATACAAGCCCATCATCAGCCGAATACAAGAATGATAGTTCTAGCAAAACCGACAATGACATAGGATATAGATAGAATGAATATTTACTCACATGGAAATGAAAACGTTGAACTTTTGATAATTTAGACAATAAAATAGCACAAGACAAAGACGTATGTACCATGATCTGGAAAACAATGGTTGAGATGATGTAGAGAGGATAAATTGGAACTTACTAGATATGATAAAATTTGTTTTTTAAAAACATGAGAAATTTTTATTTATGGAAAGGGTCGGGTTATTAATTTTATACCTAAGGGCACACGTGCCTTCAAATTGTCAAAGGTGACAATTACACATATGAAAAATTAAACAACGTTTGATGAGGTCTCAAAGTTGACCTCTGGAAGAATAAACTGAAATCACGTGTAATGAAACCGGAAAAATTGAGTTGTCAAAAAGAAACATGACAAACATCATGTCATGTCAACCAGATCACGGAACAAAAGTCTGAAGACATGGAATAGTAAATAATAATGTTACAACCACGAAACAACAGCAGCACTACATCAGATTGGAAACATATTCAAGATTAATTAACCAAATTGGCGTCAGTCAGCCGACCTGTAATGAAGAGCAAGGTAAGAAAATAATATTGGAAATTGTTGACAGATTATTGAGAGAATTTTAAGGTATTGAAGAATTTTAGGCAGTCAAAGTGAGCTTTTTCGTTCAGAGAAGTGACATTACTATTGTTAGATGATACATTTATCTCATAAATTTCGGAAAGATTCAATAGACGCTCTTTTTGACAAACATGCAAAATTTCTTCTTCTGTAGTCTATGCTATTAGCAATGTTAAAGCTATGTTGTGAGTTGAGAATATGGTAAGCAAAGGAACTGCTGGTGTTATATTCGTCTAGGATCGGATTCCTAGACTTTTCTATTATTTTGATATGTTCGTTGCCTCTAGTTCCGTCTACGGATGATATTGTTATGTTATTCGGGTGCAGAAGCGAACACGACACTATTTATTTTCGAACTGATTTATTTAAACTAAAGAAACACTAATTTATATCGAACTAATAACTACTATATATGTAAAACGATTTATATCACGCGGTATATAACTGTCTCTCTGACACTCGCTGCTCGACTGACTGACGCTGTTGTTCCGCCGTCTTATATATAAGATCCATATTGGTGGGCTTTGGTTCGAGAACGTTCTCGAATGATCTTCCGTCTCCTTTTTTTTGTTCTAGAAGCTTCTTAGAACAATACCTCTCTCTCTAATTGTTCCATCGATTGTTTCCAGAACATTCCAGAATTTTCTGTCACGTTATTTGTCACCGCGGCATATATTGAGTGTTCGGAAATATGCTGGTGCATGTAGGAGTCATTGGGAGGTTGGAGAACCATCTGGGATGCGTGTTACAGGATGATTGTTGTACTCCTGCCTTCCTGCTGATGTTTCTAGAGCCCCTTCAAGCGGAATATCATTACAATATAATATGTATAATAGTTATTATATTGGGAAGATTTTTGGCGATGTTGAAAATTTGATATGGTCTCCCTGTAAACAGACATGGACCCACTCTGTTTCCTGATAATCGCGTTACTAATTGAACATGGTCAGTGAACTGACTGATAATTATATAGGTTAATTACGACGGAATCAATCAGACGCAGTGAAACTGCGGTTACCGATGAAATGGGTTTACAGCTATACATGGCGATAAAACTAATTCGGGCAGATTTAATGGGAATTCCAAAAGAAACACTGATGTGTTACAATCTGACACACAGGTAGGTACTATCTTCACTCCTGAAATTTCGTGCATACCCCATGACCATATTGTTGCACCGAATAAGGATATTAAGTGTCACATCTCTGCACTACTGCACATAAGTATTTCAGAGTAATTCACAATAACCACTAAATAATAATAAAAATAATAATAATAATAATTAATAGTTTTATTGAGTCAGCATAAATGTACAAACGTATTATTATTATACATATATGTTTCTCAAACGGCAGAGTTCAATTTCACGATTAGATCGCAAATTGCTCTTCCACTCAACCGTAATAAGGAGTTCATCCATTGATATAAATGAGCCCCTTCCTATTGCTTCCTAGTGCTGTTTGTGATTTTGTTGAATTTGTATATATAATCATCTTGACAATAAGAAAGATGTTGGTGCACTTTTCTTCGACCTCACGCAGAAGCCTTTGATTGCTTAGATTTAGATTTTGTAGAAACGAAACTTGATTCATTAGGTTTCAGAGGAAATGTGTTAGATTGGTTGATGTCATATTTAAAAAACAGAAGAATTATGGTTAAAATCAATGAATGTCACTCGAATGAGGCAGAAGTAAATCTAGGTGTTCCTCAGGGATCTGTATTGGGTCCGCTGATTTTTCTGTTGTTCATCAACGATTTGCCTACTTATATGAATACTGAGTGTATTGTGTTATATGCGGATGATGTATCACTTGCCTGCTATGCGAATTCTACCGAGGAACTATATAATAACTTGAATATTCTTCATAATAAATTCAGTGAATGATGTCGAATAAACCGCTTGATATTAAACACTACCAAAACTGTAGTAATGAGATTTAACATCACAAAAAATATTGAGAATTCAATAATGGTGTCTATCAAAAATTTGAATGACATTGTTCAAAACAACAAGATTTCTTGGAACGTTTCTGGATAGTTCACTAACTTTTCAAAGTTGTATTAATCATATCAGTAGAAAGGTAAATAGTGGTAATTATGCAATGTTTCAACTCACAGGCACATTTAATCAACATCAACTTCTGAATAATTATGTATTATGCTCTGATATATTCTCAATTGACATACAATATAATAGTCTGGGGAAATTCGTCGACATGTAATAGATTATTTATTCTACAAAAAAGGACATTGCGATTAATTTTTGGACTTCATAGGATGATATCTTGTAAACCATATTTCAAAGAACATAAAATTTTGACACTGCCTTGCATATACATTTATAAATGTTTGATACGTCTAAAACTAAAATTAAATAACTTTTCTAGGAATTCTGACGATCATAATTATTATACAAGACATGGTAATCTCTTACGCATTCCAGATCATAGAACATCATTTTATGAAAAATCTCCATACTATGCTGGTATTTAACTGTACAACAAACTACCACAATTTGTGAAAGATGTACAAGATATTAATTGTTTCAAGAAAAGTCTCAAGAACTTCTTGTTGGAAAATTGTGTTTATAGTGTCCCTGAGTATAATAATTTTAACCAAAAAATGTAGGTGTCAAGTCGGTTTACTGTTATTAGTAGATACACTTCATGTCCCTGTTTTGTACTATTTTTACCCATTATTATGTTTGTTTATATATTTTGATGTCACTTTACACATGTATACATACATATACATAATGTTTTTAAATTGTTAAATTGACTTTTCCAATACCATGTAAAATTGGTCTTACTGGAATAAAGAATTTATTTATTATTTATTTATTCCAAATATTTATGTACATACATTATCTAAATAGTTATGATATTATTCTATATATACATAATATTCACACAAACCTTTATACATGTTCTATTTTTTCAAATTGAAGTTGGTGTTTTAAAAAAATACTTTTTCATTTGTTTCTTGCAGTTTGGGAGGCTACAGCTATTGAATTCGAATGGAATGTTATCGAAAATTTGGGAGATTTGAAAAGAGAAAGAAGTTCTGACTTTACGTCAACACAGTAAATTCATAAACTACATAAACTCTTTGCCATACACGGCTGTAATATGCTCGAATCAATTTCAGAACATGAAATAAAATGAAATAACATGCCAGTCAACTCAAAAACATGTACACACGAAATTCGAAACACATGCAAAGATCATTCAAAAATGCTAAATTGTGTCTACATTGGAAAGAACCATTAAATGAAACAAGAATATAGCTTCACGGTAAATAACATTTCATACTGAGGGAATATTTTCGACATCAAAAGTATTGAAGTGAAGTGAAGTAAATTTAATATGGACGGTACGGGTGTCCCAGGATAACATTCCTATACTCCAGGATGTGATTATACAAATGAAAATATGAAAAAACGTTCATATCAACATTTGTGTCCTATTAGGGCGCTA
This sequence comes from Phaedon cochleariae, assembly GCA_918026855.4. NCBI lineage: Eukaryota > Metazoa > Arthropoda > Insecta > Coleoptera > Chrysomelidae > Phaedon > Phaedon cochleariae. The sequence continues at coordinate 7,462,622 of OU896711.1, forward strand.
CAACAATCCTTTGAAGGTATAGGTCCAGGGCCTACTCTAAACTCTAAGTAGGCCCTGGTAGGTCCCTTGCAGCTTTCTTCAATAATTATCTTTCTTGCTGATCTTATAGAATCACGAAATGTGGTACCTGAGGGTAATTTGATCTTACAAATCCTTTCGTAGTACGGAATACATGATTTGATATACAGGAAGGGGCACAACTCGTAACACATTCAATGTAAGTGCCCCAAATTTATTTGTTTCACAATTTATTTCATTTTGAGTAACACAAATTATTTATTGAAACATTTTACATAAATAGGTAGGTGCATAACATGTCGGTCGTAGATTCATATAATGATAAAAATAATCATAAATGGTTTATATTGACAATTGACAGTCATATGCCCGATATAACCTTTCGCCAACGTACTATAAGGAAAATTTTATTGGGTCTCCACACCAACAAAGCTTGTGGCTCCGACGGAATCCCACCGATTGTCCTCACGAACTAATACCTGTTCTCTGCAAGTGGTTCAACTATTCTTTCAAATTGGGGATATTCCCGTCCAACTGAAAAATTGCAAGAATACAACCAGTTCCTAAAAAATGCAAAAAGACTCTACCTAGCAACTACAGACCGATCGCACTGCTATATCTATCATTTCAAAGATCATGGAGAAAGCTATCAACATCGAGCTCATGAAATACCTGTGACATTCAGGTATAATCAACGATAGGCAATATGGCTTCCGTCATCAGAGATCAACTGGTGACCAGCTCGCTTACGTCTCACATAATATATGGCAGCAATCTATAGAAAAATATTGTGAAACCTTAGTCGTGACACTTGATATCTCCAATAGGCAATATGGCTTCCGTCATCAGAGATCAACTGGTGACCTGCTCGCTTACGTCTCACATAATATATGACAGCAATCTATAGAAAAATATTGTGAAACCTTAGTCGTGACACTTGATATCTTCAAGGCATTCGATCGGGTCTGGCACCACGAACTCCTCGCCAAGCTTCCATCTTATGGCTTGCCTCCCCAGCTATGTTCTCTGCTAGCTAGTTTTCTCTCAAACAGGTCTCTCCATGTAGTGGTCGACGGAGTTTCATCTGACTCTCTTATCATAAATGCTGGTGTTCCGCAAGGATCGATTCTAGCACCAACACTATTTCTACCCCATATCACCAATTTGTTGGAAGCAACTTCATGTCGAGTACACAGCTTCGCTGATGATAGAACCTACCCTCCATACCGCCTTCTCTTCCATGGCTCCAATACCAGCCAGGCAAATCAAAAACAAACGAGGAAGAAATGTTGACAACATGAATATGGACTTGGCAACAATTCCTGAATGGGGATTCAATAACTTGGTAGATTTCAATGCAAACAAAACACAAGCATGATGCCTTTTTTCTAGAAAAGCAATAACCTCTCTTGGGAAAATCACGTGAGATCGCAATTGCTGAAAGCGTTTAGATATTTTTTCGCTGAAATCTTCATAAGTGAGGAAGGCAAATAAATATACCTATGTGTCAACTTCCACAGGAATGGATCATGACCGAAATCATATAGCTTATTATCAATCGTTGTTTGTTAACACATACTATGTAATGGTATGTTACTGTTTAGTATTGAAAGATGAAGGTTAATGAATCTTCCCTCAAATCATGTATAAACCACCAATCATCTTTACAAACTGCGGTTTTTCGCTCCAAAACTTGCGCTGTATGGTCAGCTGACTCCTTTCATATTTTCTGTTTCACTGACTTTTGTATACGAACCTAGTGAAAATAAATAATCCTCCGTTCTCTCAAAGCGATTGTTCGGGTAGAGATTGTACAGCTGTCAATCACGAAAAAACAAAAGATGACTGCCATCGTTCAAATGAGATGTTCGGTTGTTTCACCGTGCAACTACACCATATCTAATTATCACTTCCGAAATTCGGTGTTCTTTTAAGGTTCAATAAGAACAATTGAATGTAGAGTAATTATGCGTGTAGCTTCAAAGTTAACAGACAAGTATTTCCCTTTTTCTGAATAGTCATTAACTGTGAATAGGCAGATAATTGAAAGCTAGACTGTTTTGATGAGAGAACAATAATTAGAATAACGATACCAATAATGAGGCTTTTGAAATTTGACGCTCACAAACAGCCGAATATACCCAGTATATTTCTATAGTATAAGGAAGCTTTATTGCTATATATACTTCATACTTCCGCGATCAATTCCTGTGAACTTGATTCAATGAAATCAAAAGGGACACCTTGCAAATTATTATAATCACAATACACTGAAAAAAATAGTCGGTAGTGAATACGAAACGTTTAGTAAAATAAGCGCCAGTCACTACATTCATCTAGTAATACCACTACAAAACTTTATAATACTGAACTATATCAAATATCACCACTACAAAATAGTATGATACTTATAGTATAGTGATGATTATATTTTTCATGATTAACTCGTATCATATTATAGAACCTGTATATAAGGGGCCAGGTAGCCGGATATACGGCAGAGAATGATAAATATTTGTACAAATATCTCTCTTTCTACGTCAAGAAGTTCAAGGCAACCATTTCAAGCATCTTCTGAACTGAACTCAGCTTATTTCCTCAAATATTATGAAGTTAAACGTTGATGTATTCAGGCAATCATTGAATTTTCTGCCATTTTGTACGAGGTAAAGATATTAACTTTATATATTCTGGGGTTGTGGATTATTCGTCAGGAGCTTGAAAAGGATGGTTCACAAGACCCCCTCAAATTCTTTTTCCAGATGGCCCCCATTCACCATCTTGGAATTTTCATCTGTAAATTTCACTTATTTATGCATCTATTCAATTATATCAAGATTAAATTTTTTTCAGTTGAACCGTCGAAGAAAGTGGAAGTAGGATATTGAAGAAAAGCACTAGCTGTATATGAAAAATATAATAAATTCACCCTGAACAATGTTCAACATTTCAATTCGTTTGGTTCACCCATACCGAATTTATTTTTTGATTGTTTTTTTTTTTCATGCCAGTTTATCCAGTAAAGTCACAAAGAGTTTTAATTCGTTATTGTAATATTTAATCAAGCTATTACAAATTGTGTATGCACACGACTAAATATTTATTTTACTGTATTGAAAGCGGTGTAAATTAACATGGAATAGCTAATATTCAATATTTCAATGTAAATATACCTTTATCCAATGATTGTAACGGGCACTGAATTCAATAATTGAATTATCATATGGTGAACAAAAAGCGGAGCTCCATTAATTATAATAAAGCATTTGCTCATGAAGTGAAATCCGCTCACCGCCCAATAAAATCAACGCATAACAAAACTGTTTCAGAACGGTCCACAAATTATGAAAACCCGAAAGCGGCAGAAGAGAACCTCTGAGAACACAAACTCTATTCAGAATTTGTGAAAAAAACGATAGTTTGGAAATTCTAATAATATTCTAAAGCTTCAAATTCTCCTCATCATCATCATCATAGCATTCGTAGCTAGATTTTCAATATGTTTTGTCCCTTGTGACTACATGACTCTTGACACCCACCTGAAATGTGCAATGAATTATGGCCCTTTTTCGGACTATCTAACAAAAGTTCGTGAATTATTAGATGAGGCACAATATTTTCAGCAACTTCAGCAAGAAACTCCTTCACCACTGCTTCCTGAAGATGAAGAAGTCCTACTATCAAATGAATGAATCCATAATATTGGGAAAATATTGAGAAGAGCAATGAACAGTAGAATAAACAAAAATATATCATTATGACGTTACGCTACAACAGACAGAATCGAAAACTAAATGAAATGAGCATGCGCCAAAGATGATCCCAGAACTGTTCACGCTCGGGAACAGGTACTGGTTTCGGATAGTTCTAGGACCGTTCCTGGACAATTCTGAAAAAAACCCGAACGCGTAAAGAGTCAGTTCTAGAACAGTTCCACAAAACCCGAACGCGACCGATTCTACACCGAGAGAAATATCTATTAGCTGTTATACGAAACTGAATAACCATTAAAAGATTTCTGAATTGAATTGGCGCCAGCATAGTTCTCATTTCACTGTAATCACGTTCATCATTTCAAAAAAATCATATAACTGTGGAATATTACTTATATGAGAATGAAATGACACTCATATAGGGGTCAAATGACTAGCATTTCAATGCTATACGATGATATTATAAAAATGAGAAGATACTCATATAAATTGTTTTCAATTTGATAGTCAAATAAAAAGCATTTCAATATTGAATAGTGATATTATAAAAATGAAATAATACTCATATCAATATAATTTGCTTTCAATTTCATAGTGAAATGATTGCATGGTATTTCAGTATTAGGATGACTAATTTTTCTCCAGAAAAATGGAGTGGGTTGAAACTGTTCGAGAAAAATTGAAGACATATATACTTGGTTTATATACTTACCCTCAAGTAAAGTTTTTTTGAGGAACTACAGGACATTGAAGTGCATCACAAGGACGATATACTCAGTTTACAATATCTCAGTTTGTGCAGGACAAAAATGCTTCCAATTTGGACTATTTGTTCTCATTGTCAGTGCATTGGATTATTAGTTAACATAGTGGCCGAAAATGTAATTACACAGTATCGTCAGTAAATTAGAGCTCACATTCGCAGATTTCGTTTTATTTTATTTACCGTTATTGCCACTTGAGCTTCACAAATGAGAGTTGAGAGACTTTTCTGACGACGTTTTCGAGATCCCCATGATAATAATCATTAATCTTGGACACAATGTATACGCAATACAATCTATCACCGATAAAACTGTTCAAATCCAAGCTTTTGCCACTTAGTGAATATTGAGGTGAGTTAAAAAAATAAAAGTTTTTCCATCGTGAAAACACTATAACGCCCAGAGGCAGTTCAAAATTCTGTAGTTCCTCAACAAATCTTGGGGGATATATGAACAAATATGTCCCTAATATTTCTAGAAGATCTCTCAACCACTTCACTTTTTCGAAAAAAAAAATATCACTCTGCAAGAAGAGTTCACGACTAACGATTCCCATCGAACAAGTGTTGGTGAGTGAGATGATTCATTGAGGTAAACGAGTAGGACAAAGATGCAAAATGATAGAAGGGATGAAACTAAATGATAATTGTATAACTGTGGAATGACATCTTTAAGGATTTAAATGATTATCTTCAAATTTCCATCTTTTAGCTATAATCTTGTCTCATTTCGAATCTAAAAGATAACCTTTTCGAAACAAAAAGAGTGATTTGAAAGGGTGACCTGTTTCACGTTGAAAACGTGAACTTTTCACGTTCATCAGATGAAATTTCGTGGTTAAAATGTTTCATTTGGCGGTTATAAGAAGTTTTTGAATAGAGACATGTATAACTGGACTTTTCTCGGTGTACTGCGCAAACTCCTGACAGTTCTAGAACAGTAATTGTTCGAACCCGAATAAACCTTTTATTACCTCCCGGAGTATACGAACGTTATTCTGGGACACCCTGTAGTATTCGAAATTAATGATTTTTTTGTTTTCAATCTGACGAAATTCCGCGTCGATCCAACCTGTCAGCTTGTTTTTCTTGCACAACCAATACATAATTTGTCAAAACCAGCGGGACGGATCCATTGAGCCCCATGACTGCCCTTTCAGACAAATGGAATAACCTGTAAAAAATGAAAAGCGGGAAAGAAAAATCGCCTCAGTCACAGGGATCGGGAAAAACTAACTGGCGCAGAAAAGATAGATGAACGGAAGGATTCCCTAATATGAATTTATCCCTTTGTTATGATATACTGGGGTGAGTCATATTATGTTTCGACCTTATCAATCTTTTTCCTCGACATTAGCGATGAAGGGGCCGTTTTGGGCTTGGGCGTTGCTGTGACTGGAACTGGTCTGAAAATGTGATTATGTCATATATAGGACGAAGGCTCTTGGCACGTGTGATGGATTTCATCGAAAACCTGATTAAATAAAAATCGATAGAAACTTCATGAAGAAAGGGCGATTGGTTATTCTAGTTTAATCTAGTTTTATAGTGAAAAGAATCAGTGGCATATAGGTGGAAACACTATTTCTACATATCAACGATTTGTTGGAAGCAATTTCATGTCCGGTACACAGCTTCGCGGATGATAGTACCCTCCACACCGCTTCCTCTTCCAGGGCTCCAATACCAGCCAGGCAAATCAGAAACGAACGAGAGAGCAATGTTGACAACACAAATATGGACTTGGCAACAATTCTCAAATGAGGATCCAATAACAAAACACAAGCATGCCTTTTCTCTAGAAAAGCCGATCGCATCACTGTGCCCAACATAAGCTTGTCAGGAGTAACCAATCCTTTGAAGACATCCATTCCGATGCTTGGTATTACTATCAGCAATAACCTTTCTTGGGAAAATTCACGTGAGATCAATTGCTATAAGTGCATCCCAAAAACTTGGTTTTCTGTTTCGAGCCAGGAGCTATTTCACTTCCAGTCAGCTGCTTATGCTGTATAAGGCACAGATCCGACCTGTCCTGGAATACTATTCACATATTTGGAATACAGCACCCAAACATACCATAAAACTGTTGGATTCTGTCAAAAAAAGGGCAATTCGTCTCGTGGGTGATGCCTCGTTCACAAACTTACTCACTTGTCTGGAACACCGTAGAGAAGTTGGCGATCTTGCTTTATTTTATAGATATTTTCATGGACGATGTTCTTCTGAAATATCAACAATTGTTCCTTCCTTGACAGTCCCCGCGAGATTAACCCGTCGAGTTGAGGCTTCGCACTTCTTCGTGGTCACTTTTGAGACCTGCAGAACATCTCTTTCCAAAGACTCCAACGAACAGCGAGGCTCTGGAACACATTGCCGAGGGAGGTGTTTCCCGAGGCATATAACCTCCAGAAATTGAAGAAGAACACCAATTCCTACTTTATTTTTCTTGGTTCTCACGATGTTCTCTGAACATTACAGGATATCTCTTTTCGTGGGAACAAAATATGAAATCTCGAAATCTCAAATGGGATTCGAGTTTCTGAAAATCAAAATATCATTGAGTATTTTTTTCAATACATTTCATGACAACTGAACATAAGCAATGTTGTGGCCTCCAATCAGAAGATTGCAAACAGATTCTCTGATTTATTTTATCGTTTTCTTCCTTTCCTATGATTTTAATATTATTCAACTAAGCCATAAGATTTTGTCTTCATTAGGGCAATTTGTCTGATTTTCCTTGATGATAATTATACTAAAATGATACTTATATCCTCATTTATAGAAATGAGGAGACAAAATTTGGGAAATGAATATTTCACTTCCTTGATTAACCTACGAACAATACTAATGAGTGAATAATGGAACAAGTAGTATGAGAAAGAAGAGCATAATCAAAATTTGACAATAATAATTGTGAACGTAAAATTTTCTTTCCTGAAAAAATATGCGGCAATGAAGCACCATGACGTGATATATTGTAACAGTTTCAATATACCTACTACCCAACCTGACTTCAATGTGCCATTTCGCCAATGAGGATTGGGAATAGGTACATCTGAAGGTTAATCAATCATTGGTATATAAGAACAAACCAGAAGTAGTGGTTATATGAAATAGGTATTGCCTTCGTATTGTATTTCATAATTCAAAATATGTAAAAATTCAATATTGATATGAAATTATAAAAAATATTTCTGGCATCTGGGAGGAATTTGAGTCGTTAATCAAAATATTTTCATCATTCTAATAGATATTACACAGGGTGTCCCAAAATTCCTGGGACCAATGAGAGCTACCACGTGAAATACAGGTCAAGATAAGTTTGATTGGACCCATTTCATTCATATACCAAAATGTTTTCCGAGAGAAGAATTCGAAGTTTATATAGGAATAAAACACATTTTTGCACGATGTTAGAAAATAAGTAGGTAACAATAATTTCATGAAATTTGACGAAAGGGCATTTTAGAGAATAACATTCCTTTCAGTAGTCAGAGAAACCCGAAATACATTGTAGAAAGGTTGTAACCACCAGCATCCCCTAAAATTCGTCATTCAGTCATCTTTGGTAGTGTTCTCAAATTCTTCGAGCGAGATGACTGTTTAATTAATGAATGATTGAAATCAGTTTTATTGAATAATACTGATAGTTATTCCTAGTAAGAGTTCATTATACAAAAATGTTTTCACAGGAAACGAAGGCTGAACGTTTGTATCTCAAATTAATGTTCAATATCACGCCCACCCTCATCAATACCAATGTCCACTGCCAACTAAGCTTGTATTACAATTTCAGCAAACTTTTACTAGAAATATCTGTTAGCATGATTTGAGGAGACATTTTTTTCTTTCGAAACTATGCGGAATACGAAATTTACACACGAGTAACAAAATGAAGATAATTAAGTTATCTCGCTCACCCCTGAGAATGTTCTGAAAAAAATGTCAGGGGGTGAGGTTGGTTTCAACCCTTTTCAATTTTTTACTTGGTTTCTTCGATCACTGATAGGAGGATTATTCTCTAGAATGCACTTTTGACTTTCATCCAATTTGATTCACTCATTTTTGAACTGCATACAAAATTGTGTTTTTCTACGTACCTACACTTTGAATTCGTCTTGCGGACAAAAACATAATTATTATGATGATACTTCAAAATGTAGAAGGAAATATCTTGTATAGTAATAATTTTAAAATATGAGAGACGATTGAGGCTGTTCCTATACCAGACCACTATAACAATTCCGAGTTATATTGCATCCATGACATAGACAAAACCATAACTATGCTTGTCCGAAATCGCAAAAAGCAATAACGTAACTACTCATAAATTCATACGAAACAAATGAAGTTGTATAACAAGATACGACCACCGCAGACTCAGAGAATCATGATACCGAAACGGAAGAATAGGAGTGTAGAGAAGAACGACAGGTCGACTGCATCATCAATATTCATCAGAAGAGTACATACTGTTCGATAGTTCAGGGAGGTGCTTCAGACTCCGTCAATTCCTATACTTCTGCCAAAGTCTTATAAAATTCTGATCCAGAATAATTAAAATTAAAAAAAAAATGTTCAATTGTTCGTCATTCGGTTGCCCCCTTACGAGCAACCCTCAGAAGTTTTTGAGAGAGTTGTGCGAGCATGGAATGACGAAGGCCTTACCTTTGAACGTTTAATCCCAAAAACTTTCTTGGGCGATCAGAAAAATTTCTGCAGTCGCGGGGAATTGAACCCACGACCAGCAAGCGAATTCGGATTCGAATACATGACGCATCGTCTGCGCGGCTACCTGGCTTCTAGACTAGTGAAAAGGCTATTTTGTTCTCATTTGATTCTTATCAATTTGCTTATATTTCCAAATGATATCAAACAAAACAGTACTGCCCAATTCGTAGAAAACACCTGGAAAGTGTTTGTTAAGTAGCTATACGCCATTATCATTCTAATTGAAGATCTAGGAGGCAAGGTATAATATTGTCTGTCCATAAGAAAAAAATTGTGAAAATCGACGTTATTTTCAGTAAGCCTGTAACTTTTAATCCAAACTAATGAGTTATTTATTCGTTCCCTTGACCCTAGACATTTTTCGAATACCTTGACAGGTATAATAAACTTTTTCGACAAGTTTGTAAACAAAAAGTGATGTTGAAACATTTTGAATATAAACTACATTCATTGATTCAATTTGAATTTGAGTAGGAACTGAAAAAGCATCAATGCTGTGACGAAACATTACTGTTAGCACTTTATTGAAATGATAAAATGCTATAGCTTAAGAATAGGAAGGTAAGAACTGCTTACTTACCTTTATTCTGTTGATAACTTTGCCCTTCCTAATGATCGAACTCCAAGATCATTATGTAAGGCCCAAACCTATTTGTTAAATACTGTCTGTAGGTTTATCGAGTAGGTGGCACATTCATTTCACTTGATTATTTGGGATTTTATCTCCTCGTCCCTACTAATCAGATGATTTGCCCCAAAATGTGACTGCGGTTGACACATTTTTATATCTGGGAGCCTAAAAGAAGAAATCCAATAGTTTGTCAGTGACACTCTGTTCAGAAATATGTTTGGAGAGAAGAAATAATATAGATATATTGAAAAAATATCGAATTTTCACTTACGGGAACGAATCTGCTCCCGTTTTCATCTTGATTTTCCGTATTTTGACGAAAGAATCATAATCTTTGACCAACAGATACAAATTCCGAATAGAATCGGATTATAATTAACAAACTCGTCTGCCATATTGGATCCGCCATCTTGAATTTCTTAATTTTTTCTTTCATAAGAACCTTCTCCAGTCAATAACAAACACAACATTAGTGAGATCGGTCAAGCCGTTTACGATTCTATAAAGAGCATACAGACAAAACACTATTTTTTGTATATAGAAATAGATTACGAGGTGCGTGGTTTGTTCTTCAATCAGGATCAGAATGTAATATTATTTCAGTGGTATTACGAAAACTGCTGAACGACACACGGCCGATACGCAAATAACGGATTCGTTCGTTATGATCCTCGGTTGCGCCTCGGATTAAAATATTCAACCTCATCCGTTATCTGTCTTGTAACATTGATGAATATATATCGATTGTTGTTAAACATGACAACGTGTAGGAGAATCAGAACCATTGGCGCGTTAGCACTTAAGGGATAAATAAGTATTCACAAAATATTCGACATGTTGTCCGGCCGTGTCTGTACACACAGCCGAATGTAAATTGTATCCTGTGAATTTTGATGGTGCCACTAATTCCTGAGCGAGATACCAACCACTAAGCATTTAGATGGCTGTTTTACTTTAATGTTGTTGCGGATTTGTGTTTTTACTACTTCGGGGCACTCCGTATATTGATACTGTAAATTTCGAGAATATTATTAACATAAATGGTGATTGGTTGGGTGAGATAAGTCGAGACCGTTTCGTTTATCGATTCAAAGTTTGGTAATTTGTTGCCTCCCTATAGGCCGTTCATAGTCATCAGAAGTGGAAGTTCAGAAGGAGTTCAGCAGTGGGGCAAATGCCTCTGCTGATTAGAAAAGTATCAGGCGTCTGCGGCACGTGACCAAATGGGCGTGGCTTAGCTGCGTGGGAGGTAAATATTAGAATTGATTGCATGAGTTTACATGAAAAAAATGTGTTTCAAAATCCTTTCCCAAGTTTTGTACTGCTATTTTTCATTGAATTCGGAAGAAACTATGGAGATTGACCATTATGAGGCCTTGCAGAAAGTCCATGAACGTAGATGTTTGAAAATATCAATCTAGACAAGAGGAATATCATAACTGAAATAGTTAGGCCTAGAGCCCAAAAGAAGTTCTCATTGAGAAAATTGCTTTTAATTGAAGAACTCAGGCTAGCAAAGGGTAGTAGAAGTAAGTAGGACACCCTTCACCTGCCAGTAGTAAAAGAACTGAAGGATAACATTGATGATAGGTAGGTTCATATATCAAGATCAAGAAAGTTTATAGTTTGTGCCCGAATCATTATCATATCATTGAGCTTTCATGAAGGTGTATATACCGAGTTTTATACCTATCATAGGTAGAGGTTTTGATTACTGAGATGAGTTGGTGGGTAAAAATGTCATTTAATTTAGGTATCTATTTTACGTTCATCCATTCACATCAAACTCGAGTATCTTAATTATTTCTTCCAACTCATGTTTCTCCTTCCTCAATATTCCAAGTTCTTGATTGTGGAAGATGACATTGACATGGCCAACAAGTTGAATATGAGATTATCCATATCTTCTGGTATAGGTGGGTACGTCCTACCAGATGGAATACTGCATCAAACAATTTGGTATTGTTGAACTGTTTTCTCTCTTGTGATTGTCAAGCACTGAGGATGTTCTATGAAATCCTTCATTATCTCTGAGTCCATTGAACCATCAATCATAATTTTTGGAGAACAAATTTCATCAAAACTAGAATAAAAGTTGACAGAAAAATCAAGACACATACTAATAGCACATACGGCCATGGTTTGCTTACCTTCCAAGCATGAGAGAGTCTAAAAGATAGGAAGAAATGTAATGGTTCTAACTCAGAAAACCAAAATCAAAGCAAATCGAGAAGCATGTAAGGAAGACATGGAAAAACCTTTATGGAAATGAAACGAACGTTTTATCGAGATTACACTCAGTAATTTCATTCTCGGTATAGACCTATAGGGCATCAACTGAATCAACTCATATTATTTGTGAGAGCGAACGCATAGAGAGATTATTTAACTGAAAAATATTCCCGGAATTGAGAGCAATACAAATATTGGAAGTTCCATAATTGATTGGAAGCGCGGACCATACAGAGACGTAGAAAAGGTGTAATGTATTCGACATGTGAATAAAAAAAATCACACTACTCATTTCTTTCTATATATAAGTTCAAAACTGAAGTTATTCATAATCGGACAATGCATGCCTCTAAAAATTGTATGAAATAGAATAAAATGTTAATCGAGAATGTGGAATCATTATTTCTCTATATTTTTGGAATTTTCTCTTCTCATTTCTTCATACCAGGTGTCCACGTAGTGTGGAAAGCTTCAAATATCTCAATTGCAAATCATGGTCGCAATGTTTGTCAATTTCCAGTCTTTACCTACCCATGCAGTAGATAGTTTTCAATTTTCTATAGATTTCGTACACTCATCCATAATTCTTATTCATAATCAATAAATTAAATCCGCAATCAATACGGAAAAAAGGATTTATTGCATCAACAAATTATTTGAGCTTGAATTTTTTTTGCTGGACTGAGAAGTTTTTTGTTGAATCAAATAGATACATGACTATTTCATGAAAGCAGCTTGTTCAAATCGAGAATGTAGTATAATTGAATCAAAAGTATAATATCAATTCCATCAACAAAATATATGGTTATCTCAGAACCAAATTATGTGTCATGGAAATACATTTTCTCTTGAATTAACGAAATATTCCATTGGTTCCACAAAATATTTCATTGAATCAACCAAATATTTCATCGAGACGACCAAATAAGTTTATTGAATCAACCAAATATTTCTTTGAATCAACCAAATATTTCATTGAATAACTTAAATATTTGATTGAATCAATATCTTGTTATTTTGAATCAAACAAATTTATTGTTTGAGCCAATTCAATATCTCTTCATAAACAATTCATGGATATGCTTGATTGAATGAGATCTAGAGTTCATGCAAGACATATGACATATATACTCATTTCAAGATTATTTCGTGTCGTGCATATATGACACTTTTATTTGCTTCATTCGATTGAATTTTCCTTGATTCCACAATTTCTTTTTTCCGTGTAGATAGTTTAAATTTTTCTATAGATTCTCGGATATGTTTTCCTCAGTATGTATATAGATGCTATTCACTCATCCATAATTCTCATTCATATTCAATACCATATACATTAAATACGCAATCAATGCACTCTAATTATGAAATTGTTGTTATTGGTATTTTTTGAAAATCGCATGTAGAGCCTGAAATCATCATCAAAGCATGATTTCCATTTCCTGTCGAAAAATCTGTTTGAGTTGCCACTGTGGCCTCATTCGAATGGGGAAATCGAATTCCTGAAAGCGAGCTTTTACGTGATTAAAATTGTTTCGTCCGTAAAATGAACCAATAAAAGTAATTCGACAAGTTCGACTAATTATCGAAATATAGGCTTTCATGAATATTCATGGAATTACATTATTCTGCCAAACTCGACGCCCGATTGAGAACGCTTTGATGAACTTTTTATATTGGTTGTTCAATTCCGTTTCGTACCCAGCATCAATTATTACCACCAAAAAACATTCATCATTATTGGTGGATTACATGAAATGTTGACCCATGTCGCTGTGATAGGCATCTTCTACTACTCCAGTCGCTGGAGTCCAACCCTACATCAAATCAGGCAGTGCTGATTTTTTATATGTTGTTCAGGATGGTAAGAGAGGGAAAACTCTGAGTTTTCGTCATCTCCACCCCTCTGAGTTTTCCGCTATCTTGAAAAAACCACCCAAAAACAGCACTTTTTCCAGTTTTTTGCTTATAACTCCTAAACGGCGCATGATTGCCAAATGCATCATATACCGTCTTTCAGAATATGAAATTTCCTACAAAAATCACTTGTTGACTTTGTTTCCACGATCAATAGCAAAAGAGGTATAGAGCAACAAAAATGAATGAATTCGCAATTGAAGAGAAATTGACATTTTTCCGTCGGTGAATACATTGACCTGCTTGTTTTACTCACAGAAACAGTCCCTGCAACTGAGAATGTTTTTCTGAAAAAACTTGAAAGGTAGCTCACCAGATGTATCCTCCTCCCCGAAATCATTAAAATATAATTTTTCTGATATTTTACTGATCCTTCATGCGATAAGTGGCTGCGACACCAACTCCATTATGTTCGGACTCGGAAAAAAGTAAATTTTCAACCTTTTCCGTCCAAAACCACTCTTGCAGGAGGTTGCAAAAACATTTCATGATACGTCTACCACTACTGAAGAAATTTCAGTAGCAGGGGAGCGCATTTTTGTCGCATTATATGGAGGTGACCTTGACCAATCCCTCACCGATTTGCGCTACTCGGCATTCATCAGTAGCTCTGCTGAGATTGATTTGGCCAAACTTCCGCCAACGACAGATGCGGCCCACACCAAGTGATGCAGTGGTTGGATGATAACAAGAATCCTTTTGAATGGGTGAGCAGAGGATTGGTTGCCGTGAAGATGGCAAAAGATGCAGCACCTCCGGCGTTCTTAAAAACAATATCATGAAAATGCCTCACTGGCTGTACTGCAGCTTGTGGCTGCAGAAAAATTGGACTGAACTGTTCCAGCTTGTGCAAACATTGTATTGGGCAGTCCTGCGAAAACACACCAGAAATTGTTATCGACCAGAACGATGACGACGTCGAAGATTTTGCTGTATCAGCTGAACACGAAGACTACGTTGATGACGCCCCTCTGCCTTTTCAGCAGAAACGACCTCGACTGTAATTTCCACTAGTTCACTTTATTTATATACATTATCCCAATGAATTTATTTTTAGGTAATGAATATTTGTGACTTCCCATATTCATATTTTATCATCAGAATGTGAGTGATGCAGTAGTTGAAAAAGAGACATGACTTAACAACACTTCATGGCAACTGGACAAAAATTACATGATTCCGGTTCCTCGTTAGTTTGACCCTCAACCCTTGATATTGATGGTAAAAACTTTTCGAGGCGTACATTTCAAAGACAACTTACATCTTCACATTCTATTCCAATACATATTTACTATGAACCAGTACCTAAAATGTCAATTTTTCTTGAATTGTGAATTTATTCATTTTTGTTGCTCTATACTTCCTTCGCTATTGGTCGTGGAAACAAAGGCAACCAGATATTCTTGTAGGAAATTTTTTTATTAAACAAGTGATTTTTTGGGATGGTTTTTTCAAGATAGCGGAAAACGCAGAGGGGTGGGGATGACAGAAACTCAGGGTTTTCACTCTCTTACCATCCCGAATAATATATAAAAAAATCAGGACTACCTGATTTAATGTATAATTGCAGTCTTTTTTGCCCCTCTATAGCGACTGGAGTGTATTGAAAAATGTAATTCGCGATTTCACCCCTGGATCTTTCGTTTCCTCAAACACCTATACGAAGTGAAGGAACACTTCGAAGGTCTTATTTTGGAAGAAATTCTAAGTTTCAAATTAGTCTAGAAGGCCGTTTTTGTTTGTATACACATTTTTTGACTGACATGTATAAGGCATGGGCAGCTATAAAAAATAGAATGCCAGTATCATCTTAGATCGTTAGACAGATTCCACTCGAAAAATAAATAACATTCCATTAGCGTCCCCTTATCGGCTTCTTCTATCAAAATACAATTCAATTAAAACAGTTGTACTAACAAATTAGCCTCTTATAACACCATACACCCATGCCTTTTCTTTCGAATTTCGGCTAACCCAGGCGAATAAAGATTGACGGCACGGCCACAATAAACCAACACACATGCATATTTCATATTCTTTCTTCCACTACCAGAGGCGCCACATGAAATAGAGAAATTCGAACTTTTTGTACGAATCCCATTCGACATTCAATTTTCAAATCAACAACGGATATTAACGGAAGTATGGTGCTAGAAATTCACTAAGATGTAGTACAAACGACAATAAGTTATTGCACTGTCCGTTATGAGAGTTAATAGCTAAAAATACAAAAAAAAAAGATGTATATATGGAATTACCAAGATGATAAAGCTGATACACCATATTAATAATGTCTTTAGTATTTGTTCTGGTTCCCACGAAGACGGATATCCTGTAATGTTCAGAGAACATCGTGAAGAACCAAGGGAGATAATGTAGGAATTGATGTTCTTCTTATTGAATCTCTGGAGGTTATAAGCCTCGTGGAACACCTCCCTTGGCAATGTGTTCCAGAGCCCCGCTGTTCGTTGGATGAACGAGTCTTTGGAAAGGGATGTTCTGCAGGTTTCCAAAGTGACCACGAAGGGGTGCGAAGACTCAACTCGACGGGTTAATCTCGCGGGGACTGCCAAGGGAGGAACACTTGTTGATATTTCAGAAGAGCATCGTCCATGAAAATATCTATGAAATAGAGCCAGAAAGCCAACTTTTCTACAGTGTTCCAGAGAAGTGAGTGAGTTTGTGCGCGAGTCATCACCCACGAGACGAATTGCCCTTTTTTGGACAGAATCCAACAGTTTCAGGGTATGTTTGGGTGCTGCACTCCAAATATGGGAAGAATATTCCAGAACAGGTTGAATCTTTGCCTTATAGATCATAAGCAGCTGACTGAAAGTGAAATAGCTCCTGGCTCGAAACAGGAAACATAGTTTTTGGGATGCACTTTTAGCAATTGATCTCACGTGATTCTCCCAAGAAAGGTTATTGCTGATAGTAATACCAAGGATCGAAATGGATGTCTTCAAAGGTATAGTTAGTGAGATCGGTATAAAGGGTACTATCATCCGCGAAGCTGTGTACTGGACATGAAGTTGCTTCCAACAAATCGTTGATATGGAGTAGAAATAGTGTTGGTGCTAGAATTAATGATGCGAGAGTCAGATGAAACTCCGTCGACCACTAACGTCACTGAGCTAGAGAGCTATCAACTGATGATATCAAGATGATGTTGATGGAAACTCAAAAGAGTATAATGAAATCATCACTACATTATTGGTCACGTCAAAAATGTTGATGATGAAATCGAGGATGAATGGTTCAATAATTCAACTTATGTATTTATTGTTTTAGTCCTGTACTGGAACTACAACTGAATTGTAACAGTGTTAGAGATTGAAGAAGCACTACTTTTCCATTACAGTTCTACAGTGTCTATACATTGTCTGTTATTTCTTTTAAGTACGGTCTACGTCCCTGATCGTCCCAATCCTACTCTCATGCTAACAGTTTCTTGCAAGCAATTAATTTATTTTTGTATTATTCATATCCATGCATGGGTAATGATCTTACGATCCATTCTTTTTCCTTTTATTCCTTCTCTCTTATTTTTTTCGTTGGCCATTGTGTAGCCTTTCGAGGATTTATTTTCGAGAGGAAATAATATTGAAATGAAATGCAGCGTAGGCCCACACAGAACGATGAAAAATTCGGTGTGGATCGAGATGCATTGTGGGTCGTTTTCGCGATGAAATCATGAATCCGTGACTGCGCACAAAGGGAATTAATCATTTCTCTTTGATGAAACGAAAAGATAAATTTCACAGAGAAATGTGCACGGGTTCTCGAACAATGAGAAAAATGTTGCACAAGGAAAAAATAATATTGGAGCAGCCTTCAAGTCACACAAATCATGTTGCCAGATGAATTAAAATAACATAGTGGTGAACTATATACACGGTGTGGATAAATAAGTACGAGAAAAATCAAGAGGTGATTCCATGTCATGTTCTAGGAAACATAGGAGATTGTTTTATTAGGATCAAAAGTGGCACTTTGGCTGACAAGCGAATTTTGCATTTGCGAGGCGGAGCGTCGAACCATAACAATGTTATTTATTTTTGACCTAGTACATCCTTTTTAGTTCCTAGGAGCTGAAGAATCAACTTTTGCTCCTAGGAACTGAAAATGTTGCCAGCAACATACCTACCTATGTCTGTCTCAGTAATAGAAACGTCAATTCAAGAGATAATTATGGTATCAAGGTTTTGACATTATATTAATTTCATTCAACACATCATCATCAAGAAATATGTTGTTATTTCAAACAGATTAATTCGTAGAACAGAACCAACATATAAATTATATCATACAAATATTTTGTTGAATGATTCTCTAGTTGCCTTTTTCTCCCACCTTGCTATGCTTGCCTCGATTGGGGTGTACAGTCGTCTTCAGAAAACATGTCGCACATGGACGATGATAACATTCTCAATAACTCCTGCAATAAGAGCGCTGACACTGTCCAACTGCGACATGATCTCTGAAGACGATACACATATACGAACATCCGTTCTTATAATTTATATTTTATTATATTTATAATGGGGAATTCCATCAATATTATTCAACAAAATATTTTGTCAATTCTAAATACGATTTTGTTGATCGAATGAAATTTCCCATTGAATGGGAAAACTATTTTGTTATATTCAGAATATATATTGTTATTTTTACATATTGACTTTCTGAAAAATTTTAAGTTGAAAACTGACAAAAAAAATTGTCGTGATAACAAAATATCTTGTCGTGGATATACGACACTCAGATTTTGTTGAATATACAAAAATTGTGTAGTTTCAATCAATATTTCTTGTTTGTGTATTTTGAAAATAACAAGATATTCATTAGATTAGATGGAATATTTTTTCGATCAACGATCATCATTTATCTGACGAAGTGATACTTTTCGAATGAACAGATCTTCACATCGTCTAGCCATTAATTTGTGTTGAAAACAATATAATTTTCCCAAATAGATTCTTCATAATGACAATGATATGAACTTATACTTCAACCAAAATTGTTCAACGTCAACTATAAAAGTAATTGAAGGAAACTGGAAGATGATTCAGTATGCTTACATTGTTTATATGTTTATCGAGCTCAATAAATTGTTCATTTGAAATGAATATGTTGATCTCATGATCTCATTAATCGTCGAAAGAATACTTTAACCCACAAAAAAATTATTCATTTTAAATATTTTTTTTGATGATTTGAAAAGTCAGCTCAGTAAAAAACCTCTGCTAATCGGTATCGGTGCAATGCGATTTACTGAAACGATTAATGTTGTCATTACTGCTTCGTAAAGTAATGGAATAATGGAAATATGATTACTTCCATTTGTAGCTTTATCGCATCAACGATTCAAAAAAGATTGTGTTCAACAAAAATCATGGTTTATAGAAATAATTTGTTTGCTGACAGACTCATTCCGAAAATAGCACACTGATTGCTCAGTGACGACTATATAACATTCAATAATTTAGTAGTAGATAGAATTGATACCGATTTCGATATTCGATTTATTGAAGTTAGGTTAGCACATATCGTAACTTTTTCTACATGGTATATACTATGAAAAGCTCATCATTATTGAGCTTATCAAATATCTGGTAAGCTCAGAAATCATTATTGATCGACAATATGGTTCTCTCTATCGAAAATATACTTGAGATTCACTTGCCTACGTTATTCATATACAGGGAAACACTTTGAAAATGTCCCAACCCAATATCTTCCTTCCAGTGAAGAATAGGAGAAATCGAAAAAAAAAGGTCGATTTTATTTTCGAGGTCACTTGAAATTATCAGTTTCAGTCCTTTTGTTTCAACGACCTAGAAGGGGTAGATGTTACGTGGCTGGATGTTAAGTGGCCCATCATTTTGAAGAGCGTTCAATTATTTTCCCAACGATATCCCAGTTTATCATTTTCTGTTGGGCAGATTCCCAAAAATGGAGTGTCACTCAGAAAACTTCCCAACCTTAATACGTTCTTTCAGTAAATGATATGAAAAATCGAATATGTCATTTTCATTCTCAAGGAAGACACTTGAAACGCACATTTTCAGTCCTCTCAGTTCAACTCCCTAGGAGGAGTATATGCTACCTAAACTCAGTAAAGTGAAATTTCTAAGTAGTTTCAAGTTTCCGCACCTAGTGCGGATACAAATCTCATTCCCACGACGTGAGGAAAAGTGTGACTTTGCGCACGCAAATGGGTGCAGAGAAGTACTACTTTGCGCACGCTCGTAGGAAAAGGAATTTTTCAATAGTATAATGATAAATACTTACGCCATATCATGAGGTCTATTCTAGAGTCATATAACATCTGAAATTAAATACTTTTGGAACAGATTCGCAATATCAAAGTAATCATTTCCGCCAAAAACTCCAACAAAGTGTCACTTTTTTGTTGACAATGTTACCGGAAATGTTCTTCGGAAATCTCTGCTATCATCCCTTCACTAGCAATACCAATCAGACGAACTAGACAAGCCCAGTCAGCACATCCTTTCGTTGTCAACCTCGAAAGATGTCGAACAGCACTTTATCAAGACTCCTTCATCCATAGAACGGCTAGGCTCTGGAATTCATTGCCTGTGGAAGTATTCCCAACAACATATAATCTCCAAAAGTTCAAAAAAAATTCCAATACCTACCTCCTGTCCCTATCCTCCCTAGGAACGCGCGATGTTCTTTGATCATTATAGGGATTCCCTCTCGTGCGCTCCAAGCGATACAAAAAAAAAAAAAAAAAAAAAAAATGAAGAAGCTTCAGAAATTAATGACCATAACAATAATTGATTTTTTTCCTACCCCACTCCTTTTGACTGATTTATCAAAACTTATACATGAAGTGGGTCTCAATCTTTCTCCTAAAATGTTTCTGCAAGTCCCCTTCCACCATTATCTCAATAGGTTAAAATCATACATATATCGAATACTAAAAATCGAAATTAATGACCAAACCCATCAAGAAATAATAATACCATTAGTTCCTGTTGCGGTGCTGCTATCAATTATTAGGCAGATAGATACACATTGGAGCTCTCTCATCGAGCACAGACGATCATTCTTCATTCGGGCCACAATAAAATTCGATTAGTCATCCCCCGCTAGCCCCCCCTCCCCGACCCAGCTGAGAGCTCAGTCGTCTTCGGGAAAGTTTTTTGATTTATCCTTTGTTGATACAGTTACAGTTCGAGGTGAACTTAGCAATCAAGCATAATGGCTCGGTATAAATCTAGATCGTGATTATATCGTGTGGGGAGCCTCTTCGGTTCTTTCTTTAATTCTCACGAAGGCTTGCAGGGGATTATGTACTTGAAAAACTCCAAAACTGCGAAGAAATATGTTCAGGTGAGCTAGTATATAGCAGCTTTCCGCTGAAATAATTACATTTGATGTGTACACTGTGTCAATAAATTACCTGACACGCCCTAGTCAACTTTTGAACGTCTATTTTTTCAGAATATTCATTTGTTCAGTATCTGCATATTGGATTTTCGAAATAGGAGGCAAGCCTTCTGGATCCCTCGGTTCACTTAGACCGCTCGGGTGGATCCTGTTGTTTCGTCCCACACCTTCAACAACGGACTCCTCGCCAAGCTTCCATCTCATGGCTTGCCTCCCCAGCTATGTTCTCTGCTAGCTAGTTTGCTCCCAAACATGTCTCTCCATGTAGTGGTCGACGGAGTTCCATCTGACTCTCTTATCATAAATGCTGGGTGTTTCGCAAGGATCAATTCTAGCACCAACACTATTTCTACTCCATATCAACGATTTGTTGAAAGCAGCTTCATATCCATTACACAGCTTCGCGGATGATAGTACCTTCCAGGGCTCCAATACTAGCCAGGCAAATCAGAAACGAACGAGGGAGGAATGTTGACAACATAAATATGGACTTGGCAACAATTCTCGCCGAATGGGGATCCAATAACTTGGTGATTTCAATGCAAACAAAACACAAGCATGCCTTTTCTTCAGAAAAGCCGTTCTCATTGTGCCCAACATAAGCTTGTCAGGAGTAACCATCTATTTCGATGCTTGGTATTACTATCAGCCATAACCTCTCTTGGGAAAATCACGTGAGATCAATTGCTAGAAGTGCATCCCGAAAACTAGGTTTTCTGTTTCTGGCCAGAAGCTATTTCACTTCCAGTCAGCTGCTTATGATCTATAAGGCACATATCCGACCTGTCCTGGAATACTGTTCCCATATTTGGAGTGCTGCAACCAAACATACCCTGAAACTGTTGGATTCTGTCCAAAAAAAGGCAATTCGTCTTGTGGGTGATGCCTCGCTCACAAATTCACTCACTTTTCAGTAACACTGTAGAAAAGTTGGCGATCTGGCTCTATTTCATAGATATTTTCATGGACGATGCTCTTCTGAAATATTGTTCCTACCTTGGCAGTCCCCGCGAGATTAACCCGTGGAGTTGAGGCTTCGCACCCCTTTGTGGTCACTTTGGTGACCTGCAGAACATCTCTTTCCAAATACTCGTTCATCCAACGAACAGCGATTCTCTGGAACACATCACCAAGGGAGGTGTTCCCCGAACATCACCAATTGTCACTGACAACTGAGAAGTGTCAAGACAAATACGAATTTGCCACACAAAAAAAAATCCATTTTTATGTTGAAAACGAGCAGATTCGTTTCCGAAACGTCCATAGATAAGTGCAAATTTGATATTTTTCCTATATAAGTACCTTCATTTCTCTCCTCCAAACCGTGGAGTGATACTTCGGTTTCTCCCTTTATCAGATTACTATGGCCACGTTTATACCGTATGGATAGTTGGTATGCTTACCCAGGAGATCTAACTTAATTTAGACCAAATGCTTACTCCATGTATCTTCAGTTGACTAACGTTACTAACTTTGTTTTGATTCGATCATTTTTTGGAGGTAAGGTTGTGGAACTCCTCTTGAATTCGTAAATTAAGAATAAAACGTTCTAGTAGGATACGAAATTAGCTGAAATTGAATAAAATTATGAGAACTCATGAATTGAATGCCACTTACACTCAAGTCAAGTCTATACAAGAGAAGACCAAAATGTTTACACCGTCTTGGTCGTCATACTATTTTCGTCTGGTACGCAACAAATTTCGGTACCAAACCTAGCTGGTAATTTTACCAAGTATACAGTTTATACCACACAGACCAAGAGTATTTAGTCAAAATATTGTCATTAGTCAGCTTACCAAGACACGGTAAAAACGTGGCCTATGGCGCTAATACACCATAGTACACTTCAGATATAAATACTATCACTCTTTTTCCTTATGGCAGGAAGCGATTCATCATTGCAAGAGCGCGACCACTTAGTTATTCAGACTCATCGTGACAGGCTCGTTGGGAGACGAGACTGCATGCCATAATTCGCGTGCAATTCCAGTTGGGGCCCCCCTGGGCCCAGCGGGGGGCCCCATGGGGTCACATGCGCCAGCAGCGGCCTTGAGACCGAATGCGAACGAAGACGTAGAGGTGGTGACCCCAAATAGGTTCGATGGCTCCTCGAAATGAGAGGGCGAAGGAAAATACTGAACAAAAATGATTTTTCTGTGACGGAAAAAAATTTGCAATTTCATTTCTATTGACAGATTATGTGTTGTCACTTTTCATGAATTGCCTTTTTCTCACGGTAAAAAGGAAATTCTTTTTTTTCATACAACATACTGATGGCTTCTATTGTGCAATAGGTCCGAAAAATAAGCTAATAACACCGTCCATTCGACTTCGCGGTTTATTATTATTTTTTTTACTGAATTTGCAAATATTTAAAATCAAATCACAGAATTTAGAATGACAAATATTTGATTACTTCAAAAGAATGATATATGCCTGCAACGCAGGTGTCATTCCTGTTGATAACTTCAAATTTCATGTCGATAATTTTCTGATTGTAATAAAATAGTTTAGTAAAATAAAAATTGAGATTAGCATGTGAACTCAACCATGACAAACATCAACTTGACGGTTAGTATTTTTCACAGTTGGGTGAAGATATACCTAGCATATAAGCAGTACACTAAAATAGGATATTTAGTTTTAATCTTCTCCTGAAGATGCTGACATAGTTATCGAAACACATGTAGAGGCGTTAAAAAAATCGGTTTGGTTAGAGGTAAAACAGTGTAGTGTAGAAGTGTTGAGGATTCATTGAATAATTGAATTGAAGTCTCAGTCAGAATAAACATAAAGGCAATTTATCAAGGATCTTAATCCTCCCGCAAACGACAATAACGGTTGGCCTTCACAGAGTTCAAGACACCTGACTTGAATTTATTTTCGTCTCAGAATAGACTCATCATAAAATAGTTATGCTAAGAGAAACTCAATATTGTTGTAGGTCAGGAAGATAAATTGGCTCTAGGTCTGTTCGTTACAGTGTTGAAACTGCTAAAGTTGATTATTTTGCACGCTGTAACCTTAGAACGAAGTCAAGTTCAGCAGGTTGTGCAAATAATAATGAAGAAGCCAAGGTCAGGGGCCTCGATAATTTATTTTCTTGGAGGGTAATGGATTTTTGGTGTAGTAAATAAAAAAATCATGTTATAGAAAGGGATGGATAATGACGTAAAAAGTCCTCCACTCCCTAACTTTTGAACGGAACAAGCTAGCGAGGTCGGATAAAAATAGGTACATATTTCACTACTTCTTGGCATGAAAATGGTTGTGGTCACGTGACATACTGTCAAGAGGGCAACCTCAACTTTTTTCAATGTAAAGGGGTTCACGTGGTACCTAATTTTGAGAGCATTCTGTATATACTTTCGGAATGAAATCCAGAACCGATTTTTTTCTGTCTATGAGTGACCAGTAAAAATTTCGAGCACTTGTTACAATTGGCACTTGAACTGTTTTTTCATTTGAAAGGTAAATTGATTCTTCATTTAATTCTAGTATAATTGAAGCAATTTTCAAACGCTTGTGAGTTTGAAACGGGGCTTGGCCGATTTGCACAAACGAAGCGTTGTTGGTAGACCATCAGGTACCACGTGATCCCCCTGTCCCTTTACATTCGAAAAAGAAGAAGACCACAACCATTTCAATGCCAAAAAGTACTGATGGAAGTATCATTTCATCTAAATCTCACTCGATCCTGCTATAGCTCGTTTCGTTCAGAAGTTAAAGGAGGGGTAGGACTTTTGACGTCCTCATTTTATATTAGAATTATTAGAATATTAGAAACAAAACAAAACTTCTGTGGACAAACGAAACATAAAGCAAAGAGCCATAAACATGAACGTCTATTACATCTGTAGCAAATTATTAATCTTTGGGGGATTAATTATCCCCATTACCCTTCTCCATATCGACGCCTTTGGCCAAGGTGAACGAAACGATCTCGAAAAACATCGAAAACCGTTATACAAGGAGTGTTCCGTTAGAGTTTCAGATTTTATTACAAAATATGGAAGAATGTTCAGTTCGACAGGAAAAATGTCCCCTTGTAACTAAAACGGGAAAACCAAATTTCATCAAGACACGCACAATAAATTTAATTTGTGAATTTTGTTCATTCTCAATTTCAACGCCCTGTATCTGGAAAGTTTCTCATAATCAATATCCATGAGAATTTACATTCTTCAAATGAGATCTTCTACTGATCAGTTCTGCTACTACAAAGTGGACCACGCTGTATCTTATCAATATTTCGTTTTCGTGTAGAGGTTTTACGGTAATAGACTTTCAGAAAGTTGTAATGTCATCTCTTCTCTGCTGTATCCTGTTGATCGATGAAATTCAAGGATACCGACAATCTGACACACCTTTAATCTTTTTTTTTGCTGAAAATTATACGGAACTGAGCTGAGCAAGAATAAGCTTGTAACATACTACACTTATATACCAAATTTATAATAACGCAACGAAAGCAGATAGAGTTGAGAAACAATGATAATCTCTGATAATCCCCCTCTGTCTTTTCTAATAAAACGCAAGAACAAGAATTTGGTATGAGTATTACTACACGTGAGGCTTGAGGCAAATTAGAATTTAGCTATTAACGAGTGAGTATCTTAAGTTTGTGCCCTGCTGCTTCACTTTACACCGACCTATATAGTGAACTAGTGAAAAGGAATTCAATTTCATCTTCAAACTTCACATATTAGATAGTAGATAACAGTTATACTATGACTCAGTGAGCACATTGTTTAGTCATCAACCTCGAAATGTGTCGAACAACCCTTTACCGAAGCTCGTAGTTCCATAAAACAACTCTGTGAAATGCTTCACCTATCTACATAGGAACATATTCTCAAGAACCTATAACCTCCAAAACACAAAAAATTCCACTACCTATGCCTACCTTTCCTCCCTGCACTCCACCACAGATTTGTGACTCCACACTGTGAAAAATTCATGTTGGTGGCTGCATATGTGGCTGAGAGTGAATTGACTGATTATAAGTGAATTCTCAACTCAAACTAGATATTTCATGGAGTTTTCCTATCATTGAGAATGTGTACAACAAATTTGATCGAATCGGCTTATGAACTATCATTTTACACAGTCGAGTAGGGTGATATTTGTAATCAATCGGGCGTGGACCACAGTTGACCTTGACCTTGGAAATTTAATATTTCTGAACTGAATATTTTCTTGGTAAATTATGAATAGTAAGTGAATTGGGCGTCCTGATTCCGAATCCAAAGTGATTTTCAACCTAATATCATTTTCCGCAAATTGGGGTGATTCTGATTCCATAGCTGTTGGCGAGCAGTGTATATCACTGAAGATGACCCCACTTGGTAATGGAGTGCATTTTTGGTATATCTCTCGCAATAGCAAAGTTCAGGATCCTTACCCAACGATTACGTAAGATACAGGGGTGCTTCCATTAGAAGTAATAATATAGGTATGTTCACCACAAGTAATATTATATTTTAATCATTATCGTTCTGTAATTATGAAATTTGGAACTAATGTCACTATGAAAGCACTTATTTTCAATTCTGAATGAAATCTTTTTTTCTACTTGATTTCTGGCAAAGCAATATTTGTTAATAAATGTCCGTATTATCAACTCAAATCAATTAACTTTGTGTTAGTGAAGGGTGCTTGATTCCTGAAAATACACTGAGCAGACTGGCTGAAAGACCTCGTCATTGGCTATTAATGGGTTTAAACAATGAAGAACATTTATTATTATCATTACCGTTCTACTAACTCAAAATCTACCTCTCTTTTCTTCCTGGTGATCTGGATGGAACAGAAAATAACAACGTGTTACTTATATACGATACAGTCCATGAAAGGCCTATTTTACGCACTTAATATATGTATAAAAATGACTAATATTCACATTATACGATAGTTATATCACCTTATAATACAAGTTCTGTAATTTGATACTGTTATTGTACTGAATTAATGATAGTGAATCGAATTGAATATATCTATCTACATTATTTAAAAAAATCGAAAATCATACAGAGTGGCATAGACCATATTTCAAACCACGACAAACTCGACGAATGCGGTCAAATGGCACAAATAAAAAAATATGGGGATCATAATAAGATTTGGGGCGTGACCCCTTTTTCTACCCAAAGTTCTACACTTCTTGTTCCGTGCGAAAAGCTACTTTACACCTCAACAGCTCCTCATGATCTACAAAGCGCAGATACGGCCTGTTCTAGAATACTGTTCCCACATATGAGGTTCAGCACCGAAACATACGCTGATGCTCTTAGATTCCATCCAGAGAAGAGTCATCCGCCTGGTGGGTGACGCCACACTCACTCGCTCTTTGACATCATTGGAACACCGTAGAAAGGTCAGCGACCTTTCACTTTTCTATCGATACTTCCACGGGAAATGTTCTTCGGAAATCTGTGCTATCATCCCTTCACTAGCAATACCAGTCAGACGAACTAGACAAGCCCAGTCAGCACATCCCTTCGTTGTCAACCTCGAAAGATGCCGAACAGCACTTTATCAAAACTCCTTCATCCATAGAACGGCTGGGCTCTGGAATTCATTGCCTGAGGAAGTATTCCCAACAACATATAATCTACAGAAGTTCAAAAAAAATTCCAATACCTACCTCCTATCCCTATCCTCCCTAGGAACGCACGATGTTCTTTGAACATTATAGGGATTCCCTCTGGTGCGCTCCAAGCGATGAAAAAAAAAAAAAAAAAAAAAAAAAAAAAAAACTGTAGCACTAATGTCTTTTGTTCAAATTTCTGTGCATGATGCAGAAGGCACAATCACGTGGAGTTCAATCGTTTGAATTGTTTTGAAATGGCGTACTTTTCGTGATGACTTTTCTCATGAACAAAAAAAAACTCTGATATCATGCGGGAATATTCGTTAAACTGTATCATAGGATGTGCTGAATATGTTCTTATTGCAAGAATACCTCGTATACCTCGTATACTTCGTCTGTTTTGGTCAAAGATGTTGATCATCAGATAAGTCTGGGACATTCAGTATGGAAAATTGTTGAAAATCAATGTCGGAGCCTGAAACAAAAATAACAAAGAAGCATGTCTATATGAAGCTTTTTCCAGAAGACTTCTGGCTCCTGAAAGAGCGTATTTTATCAGCGAGAGTTTCAGGCGAAGAATTCTATCTAAAAGTGTCTCATTACCGAAAGTACGTCCAAAAAAGCAAAAATAATCGTCGTCGGCTAGGCCAAAACCCCTCGAAAACTCTCCGCTTCAAAGCCTCAGCATTCCTTTTCATCTGGCCGTGGAAAAAAGTGAGTGGGGCCCTCTTGAAAACTATTTTCCTTATACATATTTCAACATCATATTCCGAGGCATGCACCGGCTTTTTTCTCTTCCTCTCTTCCTCGAAACCTCTCTTCCAGATTCAGTCGACAGATAAGAAGAGAAATGATAAAAAAGAATGAAACAAATCCCCTTTGTGACTGAGACTTTGTCCCCGATTGAGAGGACGTTTTCAGCGCTTACTACTATGCAGTCGAAAATTATTTTCCTCATTTTTTTTTTCGACATAATGTTCGAGTCGAGTCGAGAGAGAATTGTATATAGGGTGTCCCTTTAGTATACGACCAAAACTCGAAATTGAGTGATTTAGTAAGTACTAATCACTATATAGTTGCGGTTACGTTATGAGTAAGTAGTAAATCAACTACATTGAATAGAATTGAGACATCTTCCTATGAACACAACTTGAAACTCAATTCTGTAAAATCCAAAGTACTCTATTCCGGTAGAACAAATAACATAAACTTCTTGAAGAATAGTCTCAATCCACAAATTGATAATACCCCATTACAAGTCTGTGATACAGCAAGAAATCTTGGCTCAGTCCTAGACACTGACATACGTTTAGCTCAGCAATTAAAGGATATTATTGGTAAAGCTTTCGCATCCTTGAAACTCATTCATCAGTGATTGACATGTTCTCAGTGTTAAAATGAGACGAACTTTGTGTGAGTCACTCGTGTTGAGCCACTTCAACTATTGCGACTTTCTATACGGTCCTTGCTTGACGAAAATTGATAGAGATAGAACACAAAAATTCCAAAATAGCTTCTGTGGACTAATTTCACATAAACTTAGGGAATGCAACTGGCTTAATATGAACAATAGAAGACATCAGCTCCACTTTTAGGTACCTTTACTTATAAACTATTTAAGGACTCCCATCCTCCAGCTCTGGCAAGCAAATTTATTCCCCAAATCAGAATACACTCTGAAAACATCAGACAGAGAACCATCCTGACCAAACCTCAACACAGAAATACATTTTTTCAAAGACGCTTTGTCTTCAATGCTATTCAAATGTATAATATTTCACCTGACGAATTCAAAGTTTATGATATAAATAAGTTCAAATATGAATTGAAGGAGCATCTACTCGGTACTCAGTCTTGATATAATATTATTCAGTACATCCTTCATGTCGTAGTTTTTTTTATCACTCAAAATTCTACTATTTGTATTACTAGCAATTGATTAGTAAGTACCCATTATGTATAGCATTTCATTTTTTTGTTGTTGTTGTTTCACCTTATTCCTTGCTGTTCCAGTCAATTTGCTGAAGTCATTTTGATTTTTTGAGCATAAAGCCCTCTGTTGGTCAAGTGGAATATCTTTGATCTAGACTTCGCCAACAGTCTATGTAAGATTTTTTTTTCACGTATTCCACTTATGACAAAGAAAGGCGTTTATTATTATTATTATTATTATTATTATTATTATTATAAGGTAAACGTCCCAATTATCGAAACCTCAAGGTATTTTTGCTACTCCATATGGGAATTGAAATTTCAATATAAAAGTAATTAGCTTCAAAAACTATCCTGTAGATTACTATAATATTAATTATTACTATACAAAATACTCAAATTTCATCTAGCCATTACTTACTTTATTTATAAAAAGTAAAATAGTTGAATAGTTCCATTTAACTCAATGACATGGGAAAATTTGTGTCATGCCCATCATCGACACATGTCGGTATACGTAATACTGACACTTTTGATAAAATTGTTTTGAAGTAAATACCTACTCATCTGAGTAAGTAATATGCAATTTCAATAATTTAATAATGATAAACTAAAAACACAAAATTATAATCTCTGTGGCGTAGCTACAACATATTTATTCATTAAAATATATATAACAAAATAAACAAAACAGTCAAATATAGGCATGAGTAGGTTATCAACCACTGAATCAGAAATCTCTGTCAAACAGAGAAGAGTCAGAGTTATTTTTCTTCTAGTCACGTAATTTTCTCAAGAATCTTGCCTGAATTATTATACCAAAAGAATGTCATCTTTTCATATACTGATGCTCTTTTATTTCTTCAATAGTCAAAATATTCTCGATGTTATAATTTTCATCATTAGCCCCACCTGTAACTAAGTTCATTTCAACATTATTCAAGGCTTTTCGAATTCTTTCATCACTTTCTTTTAAGCCTTTCTCTCCTTCCGCTTTTGTTTGTTTCCTTCTTCTTTCTGAAGTTCGGTACAGTCGAATACTGTAATCTTTTAGCGTTGTTCATATTATCTTTCAATAGTTTCAATTGGAACACAACAGAACTGTACCAGCTATTGAATCACTTGGTACTAATCACCGACACACAAAATACATCAAGTCTACCTTCTTAATAAAGCGGAAAAGTGGGTGTCGATAACTGGTTCAGCTTCAACTTATTATAATTTCTTTTGAATTATTCAAACAGAATAAGACTAATTCCTTTTTGTATTTGAATATTCATACGGAGAATTAAACTGTATTGTACCATTTATCTACACCAATGTCGATATATTTTTTTCACACGAAAGGAAATTCCCATAATGTTTATACAGGGTGATTCATTACTGATTGAAAATTTTACGCTAGTGACTTATAATCTAAGGTGATGGTACACTAACTAGCCAGGTAAGGTTGCAGTTAGCATCAAATTCCGGAAGATTTCTTATTGCTGTTCAGTGTCGGAAATCTCTGTGTAGAAAGAGATGGATTCACCTTTCAAAGAGCAACCGGTTCGTAGAATTTTAATCAGAAGGAACATTTCCCTGTATTTCCGAAGTCGAGTAATATATTAAATCTCTTTCATCTGTAACAGAGAGATATACATTTAATTTGTGTCTTCATTCATTTTAATAAACTCGACGAGAAGAATATAAATTTAATCTGCGATAATGGATATTTTCCCGTGTACCTTTCTCCCTTTGCTTGAAAATATACCGGCCTCAGCACTGTCTATACAGGACGTGAAAAGCATAAACCTCGACTCATTTCTTCAGATTTTTTGGATTTTGTTCTCTAGTTTCTAGAAATAAAAATATGAGTATAATATAAATAGAGTATTCGATGCACAAAAGAGGATTATTCGGTTGATATTCAATCTGAAAAGAAAATATACTTGTGAGCCCTACTTCAAGAATACCAGAATACCCACTTTACCATGTACTGCTTTATTACCTATATTGAAATGAATGAAGCTTCAATTACAACTAATGGTATGATCAACACAGATATCCTACCTAGAAATGGAAACCTACTGAAAATGATCGAGCACAAAACCAAACTTTTATCGAAGTCACCCATCTATATAGGGTCGAAGTTTTTCAATTGTCTGCCCATCGACATCAAGTCACTGCCAAATACGAATTTCTCAGCACTCAAGGTTTCTACTAGTGTGACGATTTTATCAACTTCAAACGATGTATACATAATCCTCAGATAATGTGAAATGTGATCCAATATTCAGGGTGATTCATGTTTCAAGGCACGAACTGGAATGGAAGATAGATCTCATCATTTTAATCAAAAAAGTTTATATAAGCATTAGTCCGATCTCGTTAAGTAGCGGAGCTACAGGGGGTCAACGTTATTTTCTTCTATTAATCGAAATATCTCGCTTACTTTTCAAGATATCATTTTTAAATTCGGTATGGTCAATACTTCCTAGAAGATCATCATTTCAAGCTATTTGAAGATTTTCAAAATTTACAGGGTGAGACGTTTTTGGGGGTAGAGGCTTATTTATCCTCCCCAAACTTTTTCGTAGTACGCCCCTCGCATCTTTCAGTGATCAAATTGTGTAGATCGTTCAATTCGAAAACTTTTTTGCTTTCCAATTTTTTTCGAAAAACGAACCGCTTGAGAGATGAATAAGCAAATTTTGCCTGTTTCGTTTAAATTTCATTCAGATTCGTTGAAAATGCAATGGAATATATTCACTGAAATTGCAATCACGAGTCCAATTTGGATAAGTAACGGGAATACGGTAGAGAGTCAAGGTTTTTTTTTAGTTAAAACGTATCACCCTAGAGATTTTGAAAATCTTCAAATGACTTGAAATGATGATCTTCTAGGAAGTATTGACCTCACCAAATTTCAAAATGATATCTTAAAAAGTAAGTGAGATATTTCAATTAATAAAAAAAAAATTATTAAACTTTGACCCTCT
The DNA here is from genome assembly GCA_918026855.4 of Phaedon cochleariae. Lineage (NCBI taxonomy): Eukaryota > Metazoa > Arthropoda > Insecta > Coleoptera > Chrysomelidae > Phaedon > Phaedon cochleariae. Next base: position 7,495,557 of record OU896711.1, read on the forward strand.
GTAGTTCCGCTACTGAACGAGATCGGACTAATGTTTGTATATACATTTTTTTTTATTTAAATGATGAGATCTATCTCCCATTTCAGTTTGTGCCTTCAAACCTGAATCAACCTGTGCCTGTAATTTCAATCCAGTTTAGTAATGTTAATGCCTGTGTAATATTTATGAATGTCTATATTTACCACCATACATGTAATCATTTTTCAAACTGACTTTTCCTATTATATAATAATGTTTCAGATGAATAAACTATTTTATTCTCTTATATTCTATATTCTCTCACAATATACTCAGCGAGGAAAATCACATGATTTGCATCAGAACGTAACTGCGTTCGAAAATTTCACTAACAGAGAATGTAATGAAAATATTCAATCGATGCATGGTCAGTTAACACAAAAATGTTTGAGGAAGAGGAATATGAATTTCAATTATAGTTTTTTCTACACTCCTGCATACATTGAGATACATATCAGTTAATATATATATATATATACATATTAACAAGGGGAAGCTTTCGTGACTGTTCTATAATAATATTCTTGGAAATATTAGTGGGATGCAGTCTGGACCAATGAATTAATTAAATTTCTTCGTTATTTGTCGAGCTTTCGAAAATTTTTATTTTCTTTATCAAGACTAACTGAAAACATTTCAATTGATGTACATTTATATTTTAATATTATTGTTCCATTCGATGTTTTCAGTTAGTCTTGATAAAGAAAATAAAAATTTTCGAAAGCTCGACAAATAACGAAGAAATTTATTTAATCCATTGGTCCAGACTGCATCCCACTAATATTTCCAAGAATATTATACATATTAATATAGTATATATTAGTAAAACATTTTCATATGAAACCTCAGGAAATTCATCATCTCAAATAATTTCGCAAAACATATTTGTTTTTCAGGAGGTGTCACTTTTATAGAGAGTTAGTATTAAATATAGAAAAGTTCATTATTTTCTTGAGATTAAATATTTCAATAACACTAATGTATAATTTTTTCACGAGATTTCAACACTGTATTTACATCTAATAACATGCACCATACATTTGAATAAACCACAAATTCATTTTCTAGCCAGTACTAACTTCTTTTCTTGTGTTGCCAGCTGTTTTTATAGGTTCCACCTTCATTGTCAATCGTTCAATTTCAAGAGAATAAATCATAACAAAGCTTACTATGCATAAGAATTCACAAATAATATAATTCGTCATACGTAAATTGTCCTCAACTTTGGGAAAATGAAAGAGAACGTTTATGTATGACATCCTGTAGAATTTTTTTCGACGTAGGCGAGATGAAATTCCTAGAGGGTAAAGTGAAGGCGTCCTACTCCATTTTGTAAATAATATCTGTCGGAACGTGAGGGCATTTTCAACATTTCTCGAGATCTTATTCATCTCGCTTTTGTGAAAAATAATACAGCGAGACATGAATACACACAGAAATACAGACAACGGCCTGGCCTGGCATCCTGTTGCTACCGAACTTTGGAACTTTCCACTCGACAAAAAACGAAGGATCGGAATGTTCTGTATAGGCCTACGGGTATGGATCACAATTCCAGATAAAAATGGGTGAGCTTTTAATACGGACTTAATTAAATTGACAACATGATGTTTCCCCGTGAGATAATCACTGAAGAAGCTTTTCGAACAGAATATTAGAAAGTGCATGATGAAATGTAGGTATTCATAATATCCCTTATACAGTGTGTCTGCTCAAGTACGCACCATATGGAAAACGAGAACTTCTTGAAGTGATAATTTCTATGGACCCGTTGAACACTTTCTACGATGGAAGTAAACCGACAGATTCGTGTCACGAAACCGTACCATATTGACCATATACATGTCAGTTCTGAAGAAGCAGTCAGTTGTGGTGTTCCACAGGGAACAGTTCTTGGACCAATTCTCTTTCAAATCTACTCAAATGAATAACTATCTCTGGAATCTCAAGGAAACATCATTTCCTTCGCTGACCAAACAATGATTATATATGAATCACATTCGTGGAATTCAGTGAGAGATATTGCTCAGAATGATATGCTGAAAATTACGAAGAGGTTTTCTGTAAACTTGTTGGCCGTGAACATTGAAACCAAGATGCTATTGTTCGGATCGAATAAAAAATACCTGCAGTGTTTGAATCAATGAAAATTGGAAATCAAGTCGTGGAACTATGCAATTCATCTAAGTATCTAGGGATATATATTATATAGATTGATTTCTCAAATGGGATATCCATCTTGAAAACCTAGAAAAAAACCCGAGATCATTACTTCGCAAATTCCAAAAGTGTCGTCAAATACTAACTCTGAAGGAACTCAAAACAACATATCACTCTCTAGTAGAATCACATATCTACTGCATAATTGGTTGGGGAGGCGTTGTTAAAACAATTGTTCAAAAAAGATAATCAATATAATGTCTTTCAAGCCAAAACAATATCCGATATTGCTGAAATCACAGCCTATGGAACCAAAAACCTAGTTGAATTTAACTCCAGAAAGGCGGAACTCATCAATATGCCTGATATAACAATGTCTGGTACCACCATTTCCACCAAGATCACTGAATCGATGCTCGATATTTCTATCAGCAATACCCTTTCATCAACGGGAAATGTTCCTGATAATGTCATGGCATTTTTCCTGATATTTCCGAAAATATTTTTGTCGAAAGTAATAAATTATGCAAAAGTCAAAAGTTATCATTCGAACGAAAAATTGATTTCATGTCCACAGCTCTGGAATGATTTGTCTTCATCAGGAATTACGAATAGGAGCAATAATTTCAACAGATTACAACAAACCATATCTGAAATACCATTTAATTCAATTGTGAAATGTTGAAAAAGAATATTTATCAGCAGGAATTTCGTTATAAGAGGGTTATGTACCCTCTGATTCAACATATCTAGGGTCTGAGGTTACGACATTAATAATATGGGAAACGCCAATTGTTCAAATGACCAGATGTCCCAATCGACAATAAGTGACATAATAGTTATTTATGTAATAAGGATCATAAAGACGATCATTATGGTACAAGTCGTGAATGTTATCGGGCGAGGCGTAGCCGAGTCCGATAACACGGCGTGTGCCATAATGATTGTTTATGATTCGTATTACATACAAAATTTTATCTGATGGCATTTATATCAATACATTTTCGAAAAATTAAAAACTACATTTTCGACATGTCACAATGACAACTATTTTTAAAGGAGTAAGTATTGTGTAGTTTCAAATATTAGTAGGTGAGTGAGCTGTGCTTTGCCATTATATTAATATTACAAATTGTAGTAATTGTTCTTTTACCATTTATAATAAATAGTTTTGTACATAGTTATGCATTTTGAATAAACTTTTTTGATCAAACCATTACATGTTTTCCTTATAGAATTTCATTATGGTACTTAGTACCATAATGAATTCATTATGGTACTTAGTCCCATAATGAATTCATTATGGTACTTAGTCCCATAATGAGCTTCCTTATGTCATCAAAATTGAGTGACAAAACGTTGTCATTATGACATGCCATCAGATAAAACAAATAATGATATAGATAACAACGAACGTATTCATATAATTCAAATAACACAGGTTGATAAACATGAGGGAATTACATAAATAGAAGGAATGTGAATCAATTCATGATGAACCAACAATAATCAAGAAATGAGGAACAAATGAGGATAAAAGTCCAATTATTTAAAGAAGGTTTGGAGAGTTGAGAAAAAATTCAATCCAATGAATTGTTACCTATCTTTCAAAGATTCAGAGGAGAAATAATCTCAATCATTTCTATAAAAGATTCATAAAAATTTCTTTTCGACAAACATCGAACATGTACAATTTGCAAATATTCATCGATATTATAGCTATGATGGGAGTTGTTAATATGGTCGACGAATAAACTATTTGTATTAAATTCACAACGATACTTACTGAAATTGTCTATTATTCCATTTGGATGAATAACATGTTGGAATAATATCCCATCATTTCTATGTAAGAAAAAATGGTCGACAATAATATTATTCAACGAACACGTTACAATGTTGACTGAAGTTTTCCGTGGATTATTATTCATTTGTGTATCCACGTCCCTGGTTGAATACTTTTAATTACATTACATTCGTAGTCGTTTAACAGGTTAATCTTGTTTTTATCGCTTCCTTCACAGAAGAAAAACAATGCAGGGAAGCGATACAGTCGAGTTGTCTATAATTGCAGAACAATTTGTTCGTACCCTGTTTATTATTAATGGTATCTGGCACGGGAAAACGGGTAGGGCATCTAAGAGCATACTTACTTAGTCATTTCGTGTGTATCCATGTTTTCCAAATGCCCTATAACCTCATTCCGAATGAGAATGATGTAGGTGTTCACCATTTTCATGCTCAATGCCTGAATTCATACATGAAAGTAAATCTTATTTTTTATCTTCTTTTCCAAAATAACAGAACTTTCGTTGTTCTGACATGAGAAGGTAAACCAAAAATATAGATACATGGAAAATGGATATCTTCGGAGTATTTTTATTGAATATCCCAATTGACCTATGCATCTACTATAAATTTCACTTTTTATCAAGTTCAAGGTCAGCATCAGGTCAATGTTTCCCCTGATGTGATATCTCTGAGATTCTCAGGGGTTTCCTTATTTTTGAAAAAGCCAGAATATTATAAGGGAGTTTTGTATTCATTATAGTTTCTTTTTTGATGGCTACGACCATGTTCTCGATATATCACTTCATGAAGTAACTTTGCTTCAGAAGCGGATATACACCTAATACTTGATATACGTTTTCAACCTCCAAGAAATGAGCTGAGATGTTCAAACGATTCCAATCTTGCCATTGTTGCCAAGATTTTTATGCGTATGCATTAATCTGAACAACAGCAGAAATGCATCAAACATAAAATCGATGGGACAGTGGGCAATGGGGCAAAAGTATTTCATTATAAGACACAAGACTAGCCCGCTCGACAATGATTAGATCCAGGTCAGAAGAACGTACAACTTGAGGCAATTAATGGAGATAGATCATTTTCAGTCCCTGTGCCACTAACTTTTGTTGTACCCATGATATATAAAAAGAGGAGACAAAATTGTTTACATTTTGTCAGCAGAAAACGATGATGGCAAATCTCTGCGGATTGCCCTAGATCTACTCCTGTGTTTGAAAACGAGAGAGGCATTGATCATTCATTAATTATATAATATACAATATTTATGTATATTTATCATGTATGATTGTTCCTTAATTGAAATATGTGAATTCTGCTATTAAAATCATTTGAATTCTCCGAATTTCCTAATTACCCTTTAAAATTATAAGATATTATGGAAATGACTGTGGCAACGCTGTATTGGCGTGTTTACTACGAGTGACATGGAGTGACGCATATTTTTCTTGAAGTCATTCACGTACGTCATAAGCCAACGTTACAGTGTTGTTGTGCTGTGTTTGTTACCATTTTAGGATGTTTTGTGTTTCAATTTATATTCCGTGTTTTCTTGTTTTGAAACTATATAAAGATGATTATTAATAGCCTATTATGTTTCTCCGGTGCATAGATTTTGAAAAAGTTGACCATTCAAACTCCAAATTGGTATTTCAACGGTAAGTAGGGTTATATTTCTGTTAACTTGAGCAGTGGTGTACTTATCGCAGGTTATTCAACTGAATTATTGCTAGAAACTTTGTTTCTATTGTTCAAATTACAGTGGATGATGGATCAGAATTAGGTAAGTACCTGAGGTACTACGAATATTGGATATTGAGATCAAAAGGTTTGACCCAAAACATGTTTTATTAGATAAAATAGCATTGGCATTGTAGTAATATTGTCTTGCCCCTTGCTTAACCTACGCGACTGGTAAAGAAGAGTGTGAGCATTGACGCACAGCGTTGCCGTTTTTTGAAGCCATAAATCTTTCTAAATCATTTGAAACTTTGGAAGTATGTATGATTGTAACACATGGTGTTTTATGAGTGAACTGTTATGTCTCCTCTTTTTATATGTCTTCGGTTGGACTCTTGTTAGTAATGCTTCAGATACAATTAAAAAAATGATAAAAAAAATATGTTGTTGTGTTATTCCTGTGAACAGGAGTACTTACTCTTCCACTGATTTTCGCGTTCTCGAAAACTGATAGGGGATGAATAATGAAATGTGGATGCAAGGTAAATCCTGTGGCCCAACGCATCGCGTTTCGCACAAAAACTAATATTTAATTTAGAGGACGATTCGTCATTTTTAATCAAGATACATGCGATACGGATGGCCGACTATCCATCAAGTTTAGCCGGGGTCTGGATGCCACATAGAGCGAGGGCATTATAATGGTCATTTTGATATTGCAAAAATGCCAGAGCCACTCTTGATGGGCTCTCCGTACACAGTATTTACCATGTTTGGTTTTAGTCCAGTCACCAGGTACATTTTACCTGGACAAAGGTCCGAAGTTGATGATCTTTTGATATGTTGTAAGTGGGTATTTCGTGGTGTAGAAACCAAGTTTTCCAATTCGAGAACCTTGTGCAAACTTCAGGGCAATCGAAAGACCAAAAATGTTTGCCTCTTTTTTCAGTATTTTGCTTATTACTACTAAAATAAGCACTTCAGTCAAAAACACTCTATCACAAAAGTTGTAGAGCGTAAAATTTTCAACAATTTACATCCATAAACCGTTGCTCAAAATTTGATAGGTACCGAGATATGGCGCTTTGAAGTATCGACATTTCTTCCAAATATCGAAAAACTGCGAATAATGCACGTTTTTCTCAAGTAACTTTTATCTTTCACGTTTCAATATCCGTATATGAATACCTTCCAATAACCTGAACAATGGAAACCTCTTTCTCAATGAGATTTTAATTTATTAACTGAGTAAAATGATTACAAATAAAAAGCCTTCACTTTGTTGTTCCCAATGGCAGGTCGGCATCTTCGTCCTGAGCAATGGTCTTATCCATGACGACCTCCTCGTCGCACTCAATGTCGGTATCTTCCTCGTTGAGTTCGGTTTCAGGCATTTCCTGCACAATTCTTGCAGATGGCTGAACACCGGAGTCCTGCTTTTTTGCAGCTGCAAGCTCCGGTGCTACAACCTGTCATGCACTTACATTGTATCATGTGCAGGAACTTTTCTGGAGCTGCATCTGTGGTCGTTGTTATGGGTATCAACCCTCGTTTTGTGAGAGTCCAGCCCCAAACAGAAGGTGACTTTTTGTTGCCCAGCCACGTCTGCACTCGTAAATAAGTTCTAAAAGAATGGTACCGGGCAGCGTCTCGTGTAGGGGGCAATCGGGCAAGGTGAAATCTGGATTTTGCCACAGAGTTCGAGAATACGTTTTTCTCCTGCTACCGAAATTTGGCGTGGTGTTGCATCTTCATCTTTGAAAACACTAACAATGTCAGACAGAAAATAATTTTTCTCATTAATAGAGAGGACTTTCTTCTTTCCCACTTCAAAAGGGTTCGATGAAGTGTCACACCCGCTAACTGCATGGAGGGAAAAAATATCCTGAGTATTGTATTTGCAAGATGATGACGAATACAAAATACTAGGAGCATTACCTCTCCCACTCTTTTGGAAATACATGTTCTTTAGAGATGAGCCCAACGCAGTCAGCAATACTAACAGATCTACGTCTTCACCTATAATAGTAACACTATCGAAGTCAGAAGCTTTAGATATCGCAGTTTTCACTATCATGACATCAGCGAATAAAAAAAAAACAGTTTTTCGCTCTTATCTCAGGAACCGTTCCAGCTACGGAGCTGAGCCTTTGTACACACTTCATCATTAATAATGACTACTTCTAAAGCTCTTGATCAATTTCCTTAGACATGTCAGTGGCGGAGAGTTCCCTACTATTTTTTTTTCAATTATAAGTTGAATATTTTTGGAAAAAAAAAATATTGTAGGATTTTGTATGTTTCCATTCATAAATCGCCTTTTTCTCGAAAACTGTTCTCCTCAGAGCATTGAAGCAAGAGGACCTTTTATGTGTGAAAGACGATGGCGCTTCAGAATGTGCTTTGAAAATTACAGTTTCTCTAGTGGAATGAAAGTTAGGGGGGTTACACCCTTGAAGGCGTTGAACTCTCCGCCACTGAGATGTCCAAGGAAAATGATCAAGAGCCTTAGAAGTAGACAATATCAATGATGAAGTGTGTACAAAGGCTCCTCTCGGTTTCTGAGATAAGAGCAAAAAACTGAATTTTTTTCTTTTTTTAAGCCCTGTATCTTGAAAACGGAAGCCCGGAGAAAAATTTCGTAAAGGAAAAACATTCCTCTTTTTCATGAGGAATCTACAGTTTTTCGTTGTTTCACTTATTTATCAACACCCTGTATACCCATTTGAAAATGATGGAAGATGAAATATACTAGTGAAGAACCTGAATTTCTAGCAGTTTCTCGATATTGTGAGAGTTTGAAGCGCTATATCTCGGTACGTACTTGGTGAAAACAATGAGTGATAGATGATAATTGTAGGAAATTCAATCCTCTTTAAGTTCTGTAACTTCGTGTTTTCCGCTTGGACGCGTTGTTTAGGAGTTATAAGCAAAATATTGAAAAAAGTCCGAAAATTTACCAGTTTTTCGGATGCCCTGAAGTTAGCACAGGGTCCTCGAATTGGAAAACTTGGATTCTACACCACAGACTTGCCACATCCATCATATGAAAAGATCGTTAACTTCGGACCTTTTTCCAGGTAACCCCACTGTGAAGTACAGGGTGACTGGACTATTTGGCGTGATATCGAATGCGTGACTCCGATGTGATTTATGAACTACAAATAACTAGTTGAGTTAGCACATAGAGCAAGATATATGAACTCCTCTCGGGACTTCTTCAACCTAGACGAAATATCAAGAAAAGTTATATTTAGGAGTATTATTTTGAAATGCTTCAGTGGATTCTTAATTAAAATTTGCCTATTTCACAAATATTTTCATAATGACAATGCGTACTTGACAAATTTGATTGAACTAGTTCATGAATCAACTGACCAGTGATTTTTTTTTATTCAGGGTGCTATACAAGGACATGAAGCTCTCCTAGTTTTTGTGGAACAAGAAATAATCTACCTACAAAAATATAAAACATTTCTGGAGTTGAAGATGACGTTACCTTTATATTCAATTCTGAATCTGTAATGTCCATCGAGTTCGAAAGTACATTTGAATGGATGCAGAGAATGTTTCTATAAAAATCCACCCTCATACTGGATCGATAAAAACAGAAAAAATAACCATGGCCAAATGAAACAATCTGGAAATATATGCACAAACTTATCAATTCTGCAGGAATATCATATATGATCATAATATTCAACTAACTCCTTATGTTTTGTGACGAATAAATACTTTCTGATACTATTTTGAATTTCTCAATGGACACAATGAGATACTTTTCGTTGTTCAATTCTAGAATATTATATATGATCATAATATTCAACTAACTCCTTATGTTTTGTGACGAATAAATACTTTTTGATACTATTTTGAATTTTTCATGGGACCCAATGAGATACTTATTCGTAGTTTCACATTGTAAATTAACATTGTATTATTAAATCCTGTATTCATACTAATAGTGTGAAATATTGGTTCAAGATTCAGACTTTTGATCACCCTGTATTTGTTTCAAATAAATGTCAGTAGATAGTAAATCAAAAGTTGAGATAGGGACATAAAAGCCGTTTTGACCAATAATGAATAGTTTCGACTCAAAAAAATCCTAAAGTTGTAAAATCTCGATTCCTGCTAGACCCCAAGTGAGATACATTGATGAAATCAGCTTTTCAGGGAGAATCTAAAAATGCAATAAAATACAGGGTGTTCCATTTGAAATAACAAAGTTGTTGCTTCTTTTCGTTAGAAGCGGCAACGCCGCGGGGCTGAAAATATTTTAGAACCATGTCCCCCTCGAAAATAAAATCGACCTGTCTTTTCGTTTTTCCATATTATCGACTTGGAGGGAGATATTAAGGGTGGGAAGTTTTCAAATTGACACCCTGTATATTGAAACCGCCATCTTGAAATTTCTAATTTTCACGAATTTTAATACTTATAATCTTATTCCGGACTGAGAGAAATTCAAACAATCAAATATCATAAAAATTGGTTCAGTCGTTCCTGACTTCTAAATGATGTAACACAACTTTGGACTTCCTTTTATATAGATAGATTTCAACCCATTTGTATTGAGGAGACATCAGCTTACCTGTCACGAAATATCAATGCGTTAGTGACACCTCGTTTGGGAGATGTTTGAAGGTAAAGATTATAGGTAGATCGAACAATATAAGATTGTTCTCATCTTGGACATTTTCGAAACGAATCTGCTTCCGTTTACAACATAAAAACGAAGACAACTTGCGAATAATATTTCTTCATCAGCATTAATAATATCGAGAGACAGTTTTGGACCACCCTGTATACAAATCCCACAAAATGAAATCATGAAACCAGCAAAATATCATATTTCTCGATGATTATTCCGTTGAAAATAGAATCTATATCCGCACGCTAATGAGTTATGTATGGCCTGTCAAAGGTAAATGAACGAGCCGAATCAAATGTCACTGTATGTGTGTCACAGTAATAAAGATCAGCGTAGGCGTGTGACACACTCGATTCGATATTACTTTTATCTTTATCGACACACACACACACACTGACACGATCGGTAGCCAGCGAGATAGCCTCATTACCACATTGGAATAACATTAAATCTAATTTACTTTACGTACAATGATGGGATAAGTACCTATACAACCTGCATTGCATTTCTACAAGCCCAATTAACAAATCTGAAATATTCCTATTAACAGTAAAAACGTAAGAGCTTTTAGAGCATCGGGTCTCAAGCGAAATAAACGGCAAGCTCGGATATTTTTTTTTTATATTCTGGTTCCCACGAAAGGAATATCTTATAATGTTCAGAGAACATCGTGAGAACCAAGGGAAATAAGGTAGGAATTGGTGTTCTTCTCGAATTTCTGGAGGTTAAATGCCTTGGAGTACACCTCCCTTGGCAATGTGTTCCAGAGCCTGGCTGTTCGTTGTATGCACGAGTCTTTGGAGAGAGATGTTCTGCAGGTCTCCAAAGTGAACACGAAGGGGTGCGAAGCCTCATCTCGACGGGTCAATCTCGCGGGGACTGCCAAGGGAGGAACAATTGTTGATATTTCAGGCGAGCATCGTCCAAGGAAATATCTATAAAATAAACCTAGATCGCCAACTTTTCTGCAGTGTTCCAGAGAAGTGAGTGAGCTTGTGAGCGAGGCATCACCCGCGAGACGAAATACCCTTTTTTGGACAGAATCCAACAGTTTCAGGGTATGTTTGGGTGCTGCACTCCAGTATTCCAGGACAGGTCGGATCTGTGCCTTATAGATCATAAGCAGCTGACTGGAAGTGAAATAGCTCCTGGCTCGAAATAGAAAACCAAGTTTTTGAGATGCACTTACAGCAATTGATCTTACGTAGTTTTCCCAAGGAAGGTTATTGCTGATAGTTATACCAAGCATCGAAATGGATGTCTTCAAAGGTATGGTACTCCTGACAGGCTTATGTGCCCAGTGAGATCGGATTTCTAGAGAAAAGGCATGCTTGTGTCTTGTTTACATTGAAATCTACCAAGTTATTGGATTCTCATTCGAAAATTGTTGCCAAGTCCATATTTATGTTGTCAACATTTCTTTCTCGTCCGTTCCTGATTCGCCTGGCTAGTATTGGAGTCCTGGAAGAGAAGGTACTATCATCCACGAAGCTATGTACTGGACATGCAACAAATCGTTGATATGGAGTATACATAGTGCTGGTGCTAGAATTGATCCTTGCGGAACACCAGCATTTATGATACAAGAGTCAGAATCCGCTAGCAAAGAACATAGCTGGGGAGGCAAGCCATAAGGTGGAAGCTTGGCGAAGAGTCCGTGGTGCCAGACTCGATCGAATGCCTTCGAGATATCTAGTGCCATGGCTGAGGTTCCACCATATTTTTCGATAGATTGCTGCCATATATGTGAGACGTAAACGAGCAGGTCACCAGTTGATCTCTGATGATGGGAGCCATATTGCCTATCGTCGATAATACCTGAATGTTCCAGGTATAGATGAGAACTGCATTGACTCCCTAGCATGCTTTGGTGCTACCAACATCAGAGGATGAAGGGCAACATCAGATGGTGAAGGACAACGAGGAAGCAGACTTCCTCGCCTTGCACAAACAACCGAATCTATGTTCAAAGGACCAGGACCATCCTTCAGTGTCACCACTGGTGTGATTAGAACTACTATGTATTTTGGACTGGGCCGAAGAAGATATGATATAGAGGTATTATTGGTGGTGTGAATCATGTGGATTACCTGTCGAATAATGAAAATATGTGAATCCTAGAATGGGTTAGAAGCAAACTGCGCATTTTTACGGGACGCTGTCGTCTAAGATACCACTTATAGGAAGGATATGTTTGTTCAGACCAACAAAACAGACAGCATTTTTCTGATATTCGATAGATTCAAACAACCAGCATTGAAACCTCGTTATAAACGTATAGTTGAGGATAAGACCTAATTTTGTCCCTGCTGATTGTACCTATGTACTCGAATCACATCAGCAATGAACTTGTAGAATTAATATGTAAATACCGACCAATCAGCAAGATCATCCACAAATGAATCGATTTGCAAATTAGGAAATATCATTTCAATATCCTTAAAATAAAATAGCTGGCAACAGAGGGAATTTACACCTTTGTGATCACTTCAAACAGAAAGGCTAATAATAGCGTATGTTTTTTATATAGATTCGTTACCTCATAGTATTAGTATAAGGGATATGTAGTTATACCCAGAATATTCTCGAAAAGGAGTAATTATTTATCGATAGCATGAATATTGATAATTGAAATACTGATTATTGAAAATCGATAAATATCCCTGTCTATCTTGTGCCGACTCTCGTATATATACAGACGTTTCCATCGGAAGTAGTAATTATGAATTGGCTGAATTATTAAATCGATAACTTACATTGAGTACAACATAAGCAATTGATAGGGAATAACACGGAGAAGTCGATATTGAATAATGAATCACTAAGGTCAGTATTCTGCGCCTTCCATACATACGACATTATTATTCGTCAATAATATTAAAGATTTCTTCATTATATTATCATGATGTGGAATAATGATCAGGTATCATTCTTGAGTAACCCTGTACTTACCTCAATAATAGAACCAACCATGACTGTTTGGATCAACGCCATGCTCATAAACAGTACAGCTACATCTCTTCAAGATGAGGCCTTCAGGTCCAAGGTCTCCAGGGGTTGCCCACAAAGCAAGGGGCTATCCCTCCTTTTGTGGTCCCTTCTGATGGGCAGTTTGCTCAATGTCCTGGGCCGACGAGAAGTGGAGCTGCAAGCTTATGTAGACGACCTTGTCATTATGGCAATGTACACGACTGAAAGGGTAGTTTTTTATAACTTCCAAGGTACATTGGTTGATGTCTACAGTTGGAACAAAAGGGAACAGATGTCTGTCAACCATAGCAAGACTGTAATTGTACCCTTCACGAGAAAAATGAACCTGGATGAGCTGACTCCACTTTCCTACAATGGTGAGGTTATTCCATTTGCAGTGGAAGTGATTGATCTTGGTATAATCCTCATGTGGAACGCTCACTTGAATAGGCTCCAATGCTAGATTATCCTTATGAACATGTCAAAGAATTTTCGAAAAATCTTAGGTCTTAGGACCGGGACAAATCCACTGGATATATGTGATGAACGGCACAAGCAAACTCTCTAGCATACAGAGACAGGCTTGTCTGGCGATCACTGGGAACATCAGCACCACACCGTCAGCAGCTATGGAGGTGCTTCTAGACCTGCAAATTTTTGGAGATAGGGGCTTGACAAAAAAGCGCGTATTGGAAATCGCACAAATCATGCTAACACGGAGCGTATAGCAGACTACTGGCGGACACAAAAAGTCACAACCTTCTGGGCATGACCTCCGACATAATGCCTCCAACGGTTATCTATGACTTGCTTTACACTGTCTTTTTCTCGGATTGAGATGACAGGTTCCACCGGAAGGAGGAACTACTAAAAGCAAAGTACTATTGTTTCACAGATGGTTAAAAAACACCCACAGGGTCTGGTACGGATGAATACGGCCACAGATCTAGTACATAGATATCAACCTGCCTTGATGTTCGGCGGAAATTCACGCAATTGATGTGTGTGTGGAGGATTGAAGGAAATCAACCTTACACATCAAACAATTGAAATATTCTCGGATGGCCAAGCGGTTCTAAAAGCACTCAGCTCGAATCAATCAACGTCTAGACTGATATTGAACTGCCGAAAAAGACTCTTTTCCATTGGAAGACTCTATAAATTCTTTCTGGTCTTGATTCCTGGCCACTCTGGTATGGAAAGTAACCAAACGGTAGACTCCCCTGCAAGGAAGAGTGCCGCAAGTAGTTTCATTGGCCCAAAACCTGCCATTGGCATCTCATCAAGTTTTGCCAAGAATATACTGAACACCAGGACTGCAAGAAAAATTTCAGACTTTTGGCAAGATATACCAGGATCGGCTCATCCCAAGGCTTTTATACATCTTTCGAAGAATGTAACCAAAGAATAAAGCATGGATGACCTACGCTCTCTAACTGGCCTTCTTTCACGCCACTGTCCTCTGAATTATCACATGTCAAGACTTGAGATGATCCAACGTGCCGTTCCTGACTTGAAGATGATGAAACAGCAGAGCATGTACTTTGTGCCTGCCCCGCCACAGCCCGAATCAGGTTATTGCTGTTTGGCAGGGTTTCTCTCTTGCTCTCGGACCTGAAAGAACACTCACCAAGTGAAAGTATCTTCAAGAAGCTGGATATACTTGGTGAAGCAGAATTGGTGTGAGCCTCATTCGGTTGCCGCCTCAAGAGCAACCCTCAAAAGTCTTCAAGAGACGTGTGCGAGCAAGGAATGACTAGGGTCTTACCTTTCAACGTGTGGTCCCCAACACTTTCTTTGGCTTGCAGGAAAATTCCTGCTGTCGTGGTGGAAAATGAACCCACCTACCGGCAATCCAACGTGGATAGAGTACTGACGAGACCCACTCACATGTAACCCAACCTAACTTACCTTACTTATTTCACTCTTTATGGCTTTGAGTAAGATTATTCCATTTATATGTATCTATATGTCTCACAATAAAATGGAACCATGTGGGATATTTTTTTATTATCGATTCTAGGAAGAAACAAACATCAAATAACTTTTCATTGAGTAGAATTCACATTCTTTGAAACACTATGAAAATTAATATGTGATGATAGCATTTTAGGTTTTAGAACATGCAGAACTTTTTATGAAGGAAGGAATTACCTATAAAAAAGTAGTTTTCCATATGGTTTCAACTCAGTGAGACATACTGAATATGTCTACGACACTGTTGAAAGTTATGAACTGATGGCGGGCTCTAATTCGTATGAGGCGAATAACAATAGAAAGTCGGATAATTGTCGTAACCAGTACTACCGTATGGTCGGTTCGAAATGGCAAAATTACATAATCAACTTTGACATTACAGTTACGAAACTATAAGTAGGCAACGGACATTAAACATTATGCAGATTTAAGGTAGATCAGATGGTTATTTCTTATTGATTGATTGAAGTATGGTTGATAGGAGCATATAATCTGATAGGTATATCAACATCTCTTTGATTTTTGTTTGACAGAATATCACACAAATAGGTAGGTATGTACCTTGGTATATAGGTGAATATCTACTACATTTTGTTTACAATACACATACTTAACTGATGGAAGTAAGTACAATCTTGATCAGAAATAGACATTGCAAATTCGTCACTTCCCATTGAACATACTTGAGAAGTTTTCATGAATAGGAAAGACAATAAAGGCTATACAGCCTTCAGAGCCATCAAGACGCGAAAATGTTGAGGTTGGTCCAATAGTTGGTACGCGAGCCTCTTTATCTTATTTGAAGGTCAATGAAAGACAAATGAATCACTATAGCAGAATACTCAGGATTGAAGCAGTATAGGCAAATACAATGGCTCTTCGATATGAGAGATTCCTGAACTGCCTTCTCGATCTCCATTATACATATCGGACTCCTATCTCGAATTGTTTTAGGAAATATATGTCGAATTTGTATACAGGATAAGATTTTATTAATTCTCATTCTTTCCTTGCTATAATGGATCATTATTTTTCTGCATCATCTAGTTGTCAGTATTGCAAAGTATCCTCGTTCATTGATCATGATACTTCATATCAGAAACCTAAGCTAACCTAGCTAAAGGGTGGGGATATAACTCTTCCATCCATACTCTGCAGATACGATGTTGCTTCTTTCATCTACATCTTCTTCTATATCACGTATATACCTCTACTTGCTAGTCCTAGATCTATTTAGGATAGTAACCTGCATGGATATCCTAGTTTGAGGAATTGGACAAAGTCTCGTAACTCTTGGGCTTGTACTGACGTCACTGTATCTGCCCATTGATATGTTTTAAAATATAAGAATTCTCAATTTCTTCAATTGAATTTGATGTAAATTTTGTTTTTGATAGATCAAAAAAATTAATTCCATGTTGTAGAAACAGATCTTTTGATTTGATGAACTCGAAGAGAAGAGATAAGATATTAATTAAAATTTTGATCACGTAAGGTCCTGTTACGTTACCGGCCAAGATATGAAAGGAAGAAACAACAAATGATAATAATTACTCGAATTATTATGAACTTTTTTTAGTTGCTTTTAGAACATATAAGATAAAACATGATCTATCGCAGAGATGTATGAACGTGTGGGTACTAAGAGCATAACATTTCGAGTAGGTTTTACAATACTACTATGTAACCTTGGCTTTGAAGCCAGTAGCGCAACCAAACAATTACTCATGAAATTGTAATCATATCAAAATGTCAAACTAACAGTGAAATGTAATTCATTCTTTTATTGATTTTCTATACATCGATTTAATTTCATCTCGAGTCGCTTCACTTCTGGATCTACTTACTTTCACATTTCATCCAGAAAAAACATATTGAAAGTATGGAAATGATTGTCAATCATAATATCTTCCACCCCTGAAAATACACAATATTGATCAATATCGAACACCGCAATTTAAGTGGGACACCTGAAATTTTTGCTCAGATTTGTAAGATTATAACTCAAAAAAAAAACAACCGATTTGAATTCGATTTTCTGATTCCAGAAGCTAATTTTTCTTGTCTTGAGAATCATGAATTCGAAAAAAGAAGGAATGATTGAATAAATATTTCACAGGGTGAAGAATACCACACTACAAACTTGCACCAAATTCGGAGTGATCCCACTCGGTCCAATAACCTTTCTCCAGATTTTCACATATTGTATCATGAACTTTGATGTCATATCTCGAATTTGTTTTTTAATTTTCATTTATCCATAACAGTGTTCGGTTAATATGATCATTTTTGTAAAATGTCCCAAAAATAGTGTTTCGTTTCTGAAAATCTTCACGAGAACTTTTTAACAGTCATGTGACCAATAGAAAATTGAAACTACTAGAGACTGATTTTCTTATCAATACAGGGTGATTTCCATAGTTCTATGCCGGCTCAAATTTGTAGTTGTAAATGAACATGACAATGTATGCCATGTTAATGGTCTTTCATCATATCTCAATCGTTTGGATGATCACATAGATGATCTCTTTCTTCATGATCCTAAAGAGTGATGTGATGTCTTGAAACAATTTCGATTTATTTGCACTCAGATCCATAATTTTGAAAATGAGAATTGCGGATGAATTTCCAATTCTCCTATATTTCTTTATCGATCACAATATTCTTCTTGTTCCGAAAATACAGAGTGATTCGAAAAGTCACTTGAAGAATCAGATGACTTTCTGGCAACTCCAGTTTCTTCAGCTCCAGTTGAGGGGCAGTTTTCTAGAGCTGCATTACTCTTACCAGAAGAAGAAACGGATTAGGCCATAACTCCGTGTGAAGGTATGTAGGTATCCATCTTCTAGATCCCTATTTTTTTGTGGGCCTGGTGTGACATAATTATTATTGATTTTTTTTTTGTTTCAGGAAGGACCAATATCCATACACTACACTGTTTTACCACTAACCAAACCGATTTTTTAACGCCTCGACACGTGTTTCGCTAACTATGTTAGCATCTTCAGGAGTAGATTGAAACTAGTTTTAAGATGCTAACATAGTTAGCGAAACACGTGTCGAGGCGTTAAAAAATCGGTTTGGTTAGTGGTAAAACAGTGTAGTGTATTATCGTGCCAAAGGTTCCAGTCTTCGATATACCAATATCCATGTTTCAACCATACAAAACTGATGTGTTATTACTAGTAGAAGTTTTCGGATGTCTGCTGGTTTCTGGATTTATGAAGCAGAATAACTAAATGATACTTATATGTGATATATGGAATGAAATGACTCCAAAATTGACAAAATTCTACAGAGAATGTATTCTTCCAGAGATCATTGATGCCAGGGTACCAAGAGGAATGAGAATTACTCATCGAGAAACGGAATGAAAATATCAGAATGTACATACATAATAATTACTTACTAATACCCTTATTATAAAATTTTTTTTAATTGAATAAGAATAATATGAAATGCCAATGAATGAGACTATATTTTCTGAAAAAAACCCTGTATACCTGAATCGATAATATAAAAGTTTTCAGGCTTAGCCAAAGTATCTGGTTTTGCAGACTAGAATAAATAATAGTTTTAGAAATTATCGCTCTGATTATGCAAATCAGTTTCTATACCTGACATCACCTCTTCGGAGGGTCAGTTGTACCTCTGTTGCCGATTATAGGACGGTGGGAGGAGCTTAACACTTCAAAATGTGATTATTCATATTGTCTATACAATCGCCATCTGACGGAATTCAGTTGTCATGAGACGGTGTGGAACAGCTTTAATATGTATAATGGAAGGCAAATCCATTTCAGATATCTGTTGTTGTTGATTGTTTTTGTTTAATTATCAGAATTCAGAATATTTTGTTTCGGTATTTTATCCATTATTTAGTTTGCGTTCTTTATATAGATGTTTCTTGAACAAATGATTATACATCCATAATATATTCTTATTGCTATAGCGGTTTGGCAGTTTCCGGATTTGGAGATTTTTCGCTGATGTATACGCCACTGTATCATACACGAGCACCGAACAGAAAGATACAGATGAAACACACCTTTGAAATATAGCAGGTGTGGCTGAAAAACCGTATAATTCTAATAGCGCTTAATTATACGATAGATGGTTTCGTTAATATTATTTCTGAAAGTACGACGTATGAATAGGACTTTCTGGATGCGGATGGATGTTCCATATATTTCGAAACGTCATTACGAGTAATTTGATTGTACGATGCAGTAATAGCTACGAATGGAATGAAATGGCTTTATTAGAGCTCAGCCGATTGAAATAATATCATTCACGTTGAATTTTGATTCTGGACGGACCATTGGATTATTGTAATCAATATACAGGGTGTCCCTACATTATATAGGAAGATTTCAACCACTGATTCTAGGAGCAAAAATAGTAAAAAAAAATTAAAGTAAATACTGAACTGTGAAAATTATCCATTCTCAATGTCCCGACTCTGTTAAAATGTTTTCAGATTGCAATTTCTTCTCATTATTTCCTTCTTTCATCTATTCTATTTTTGTCTTCCCAACCATTTGCCTCGTTTTGTCTACTGTTCTTATTCATTTATTTTATATCCTTCTCTTTTCCATTCTTCTTCTTATTCTTTTCCTTCTCACTCTTGATTGATGGGTTGTGTATAATCGTTATCTTTGACATTGACAACCAATTTCATATTCCTGTCATTTGTTTACCTTGTCCCATGTCTACAATATGTCAATACTGTCAATCCTTCAGATTGTTTTTCCATATACCTTTATTCAACTCATAATACTCCTATTCCAGTTCCATCTTCGGTTATAGAGCCATCAGATTATGCGTATGGAAATAATTCGTCCGAATCATCAGTTTGAAGATTTCTTTATAATCGGAATTCTAAAATATTGATAGATAATCATTTCAAAGCGATTCAGTCTGAAAACTACTAATTAAAATATCGAATGGAATATAAAATACTTTAAGAAATGAACGTGGCAATGACTGCAGAGAATGGTCCCGATAACAGATTCTATATTTGAAAACAACATTCTCCTATACATCTAGAACCTATACTTCTGAGCATCTTGGTATTCAATAAGCAATCTGAAACAACAATGATTCGAAACACTCATTCATCATTATGAAAGTTCCAGAATCTTATACATTAACTTATATTCATTATGATGTTCTATAGGACTGCAGTCTGGAGAACAAGCATGCCATATAATGCAGTGTGTGGTCTAAGATATCTCTTGGTATAAGGATTCTCGTGTATTTCCAATAATAAAATCAACAGAGTAGGTAGGTATGTATATATAATCCGACATTTCAACGCCGTATCAGCTTATAGAGTTTATAAAGTAGGATGTCGCATAGGATTAAATAAATATTCGAATAAATTTCGTAATACCGGTAGCTGTTCGAGTGAAAAATAAGGCCTAGTGAGCATTCGAAGTTGTTAATTATAAAAACGAAAAACGAGTTTCCCGGATATAAGCCTTGGTATTCAGTGTATAGACCAGATTTACGATGACAATTTTATGATATGTAAATTACCTAATAATGGTGTCTCAGTTAATTCAACTGTTTTACATAGATTAGATGCAGTGAATGTTATTAGAATATATAGGAGAAACAACTCCTAATACTCGTATATCATCAACGATTTCGTGAAGTGAAGAACTGTAATCTACCTCCCTGATATATCTTCAATATTATTTTGATCTGAAATTTTGAATACGGTATACAAATTACATTCTAGGATTTCTAGGTAGAATCAGACCAGCAAATATTGCCCTTTTGATGGTTCTATACACCGGTCCCAGATCTTTCCATACACCCATTATTCCAGTTATGGTGTTTACAAGGGAATTCATAAGAGTACACAGACTTATGTCGAACCCAGATGACTTTGAAGCCGTTGTGTCAGAGTCAATCTCTGTCAAACTACCTCTGAAATTCCACCACCAACTTCAATAATTCAAGTTAAACCCTATAAATGTTTTTGTTGATGTGCAATCAATTGAAACCCCAACAATGTCACACTTGATAATTTGTATTATGTCCAATTGACAGAATTCTGATTCGGAGTCAACTTGAAAGGCATTGTCTTGGGATATGTTCCGTTAATCAACCAGGGTTACCGATGCTTTCAGGGCCAATACCAACAATTTTGAAAGTGGTAATCTACTTGTGACTACGGTTGTATCTAGTTTATTTGCGGAATGCCAGTCGCAGAATCAAACCGAAAACACGTCAACGTCAATTCAAAGTTACCGAACTCACCAGAGAAAATCCACGGTCGTTCTGGAACCAATCGAACATTTCATATTAACGGAAATAACTTACCGAAATAACCAAGTTTATATACAAAACATACCCTTTGTTGGATGTACATACCTACCAAATGACTTAAAAACGTGTGCACGAACAACTGTCAAAAAATCTCATTGAAAGCTGACTGAAAGATGCGTATATACAGGGTGACCCAGGGTTAAACCACCTAACGTTTAGGGTCAGTTTTTTAGGGAATAATAAGACATTTTCTTTCTATGAGCATGTGTCCTAACTTGCTTCAATCTAGAGATATGGCGTGTCAAAAGTTTTTAGAAAAAATCAGTTTTTCATCAATTACTCGAAAACCTTTAGGCTGATTGTGATGAAACTTGGCATGCTCTTTTGAGGTAATAAGATTCATCAGAATCAGCCCAAAGCTTTTTGAGCAATCAATGAAAAAGTGTTTTTTTTCTAAAAACTTTGACATCCTATATCTTCAAAATGATGAAGTTGGAACACATGCTTAAAGGAAGAAAATGTCTTATTTTTGCCTAAAAAACTGATCTCAAAAGTTTGGCGGTTTAACCCTGGGTCACCCTATATATTATGAACAAGAAACATAACAAGAGGAATGATTTCTTCGAATCATATAATTTTGGTATTATTACGTTCGTCAAAATATCGAGTGTGATACATCGTTAGAATTCATTGCACTTCACAAAATAAACAAAAAATCATAGGGTATAACTTGAATAAATAAAATTTGGGAAGGCTTTTCAGAGTTAATTTGACAAAATTTGACTCTGACACAATGGCTTCAGAGGGTTTGACGAAAGTTTAATTTTTTAAATTTTTTTTCCAAGCAGTTCAACTGAGATATTGGCTGTATGAAAAGATTTGAGACACCCGGTTTATACTATAATCTATTAACGGGATTTTCTTCGGGAAAGAACATCTTCTTGAAGAGTGCTATGGAAAATTGAATCAATTCGTTTGAAAACAAAAGTTGGTATCACTTCTGAGGCCGGGAATAACATCCAAAGTACCATACTTTCTCATACCGATAAAAATCGTTTCAGTGAACTATTCATCTGACAGTGTTCCATACATTGCAATGATTTTCTTCAATTGAGATAAATACTATCAGCCAATAAATGGTCGGTTACTCATTTCAACTAAACTGTTTGATCTTGACATATCTAGTATACTAATCATACTGAAATAGTAACTTACTGGTGTTTTCCTATTCACTCGATACTTATTTTGATCAGCATGTCTTCAGGAGATGACGACTTGTAAGTATGGGAATGGCAATCCTGAGGTACCCTAGTCGGATACTCATTAATCTTCAACTTGTCTTTGGTGGTCTCCTCTTCACTATTCAGTTTCCAATATTTCGTATCGGCCTCTCTTGGTCAATTCTTCTCTTTTCCTTCTCCCCTAAAGCCCAACCTCACCATTATGCGGGAAGGATAAGCCGCGGCTGCACGGCAAATTGAGCATTTTGGGAACATATTTGTCCTTTGTCTCATCACTCAGATGGGACACTTCTGTAGACATCTGAGTGCAAGAATTGAGCAATTTGTGAACATCTGCTTATGTGGCCGCGGATTGATAACGAGGCTCTGGCAACCTAATCCCATTTGTGGGAACCCGTGATGAGGGATGAATGGCACCAAGTTTATGAGGTGTCGATAACGGGACCTCTGATAAACAGGGCAACATCTCAGAGTCAACAGCCCTAGCCCTGTGCAGGGGGCACCATAGGGCTTGACCAACCCCTTCTCCAATTACTCGTAGGAGAAAGAAAACTTTTGGCCTTCTTCATGGACGAAACCAGGGCTCGGAAGAGTAGTCTTCAGGAACCTGAATGAAAAGGGTCTATCAAACGAACCTCTGGTACTGTGAGCAGCAGTGCTCACAGTTACTGTGGCGTCATTTGAAGTGGCCCTTATATAAGAACCATGGGTCGTATATGGTGAAATCAATAACGTCATATTCGAGGGTCAGTTTTCAATCTATTTTTATCGGCCTCTCTTGGTCAATTCTTCTGTTTTCCTTCTTTCCCCAACCTCACCATAGAGCGAGGAGGACAAGCCACGGCTGCTCGGCAGATAAAGAATTTTTGGAACATCTTCGCTCTCATCACCTAGATGGAACAGTTTTGTGGACTTCTGAGTACAAGAATGGAGCAATTTGTGAACATATGCTTATGTGGTCGCAAATTGATAACGAGGCTCTTGCAACCTAATCCAAGTTGTCCCATCACTCGTAGGAGAAGGAAAACTTCTGGCCTTCTTCATGGACGAGACCAGGGCTCGGAAGAGTAGTCTTCAGGAACCTGGTTGAAAAGGGTCTTTCGAACGAACCTCTGGCAGCAATGCTTACAGTTACTGTGGCGGCAGTTGAAGTGGCCCTCATATAAGAACCATGGGTAGTATATGGTAAAATCAATAACAGCATATTCGAGGTACAATGGTACAATAGACCAAAAGGACTGAGTGTCATCGGAGCCTTCGGTCAGACGATCCTTGAAAGAAGGTGGAGTGTCTAGTGGGTGCACCTACATGTGGGGATGCCTACACTTCCATGAATGGAATATGGTCCTTCGTGGTGTCTATTAAGTAGTGATTCACACGAGACCAACGAGACGAGACTTTCATAAAGTCTCTTCTCGTCTCGCTGATGAAATATGAAGTCTTGTCTCGAGTCTCGTCTCGCAGCCTGGAGTCTCGTCTTGTCTCGCGTCTCGTACGAGAGTCTCGCAAATGTATCGCAGTTTCGTCATGCATAATCTTGTTCCAGTCTAGTACGGGATATTCACCTTTACCTACTTTTGAGGTATAATGTAGAAGTCGGAATAGAAAATCACAACAAGAATAACATTATTTATTGAAAAGTAAGTACCTAATAGGTACATACTTACATCATACATCTGAACAAGAGGAAAAATAGCATTATATAATATTCGAAAGAACATTATTTTTCTTATTTGAGAGATAGGAATCTAAGAAAAAAACCTTCATCAGTCAGATCAGCCTTCACGATCAAAAATGTTTTTGTTTTTCACCCAGTCGTTAAGACATAAAGTTATTCTTCATCTCAGACTTATTAGCACAGAATGACCTATTTATAGTTTTTCAGTTAGTCATTCTATTTGCGATCTGTCGTTATTGCAGAATCGCCTTTATTTTCCGCCACCGTAAGAGAGAAAATAGTCCGTTTTCGTTTCACGCATTACGTCGTTGTTTAGCAATCATGGATTGTGTTTTTGAAGTATTTATGAATGAAATGTTTTTCTATCTGTGCTAAATAGCCTGAAATCTTTCTAAATATGTTGTGAATGAAATTCCCAAGTCAGCAGTCGGCACGCAAAATATTTACCTGCAAGACTCTCGCACGAGACACGAGAAGTCTTGCACGAGACTCGAGACGAGACCAATAAAAGTCTCGTATCGTCTTGTACGAGTCTCGTCTCGAGTCTTGTCTCGAAAACGAGACGAGACCATGCGATACTCTCGAAAACGAGAGTCTCGCGGGCACCACTACTATTAAGGATTTTGATCACCTCCGGAGCAAAAACAAAAAAAAAAAAAAAGGTCAACATTTTGATTTTTCTTAGTAATATGAGTATACTTTGTACAGCTGTTCCTCAATTTTCTTATCGGTGCATAAATATCATGATACCAGAATTATTCAGTAGGTAATTTGTTTTAATGAACTGACAATGTTGAAGAGGTTTCCTTGATTGAAATGCATTACGTTCGATTGATGAATCCTTGTAAAATTCTGTGATATCGACGAACATTCTTTTTTCTATTATCACAAGATCATACACGGTTCAAATATAGAATACAGATGGTTGGACAATGATTTTTTAAATTTTTTGTACCAACAGAAAGATCAGCCCACTACGCATCTACCTATATCAACTTCTTTCTCCTAACGAGCATCACCAGGACATATCATAAATAGGCACATCAAAGATCGTATCTTCAGATGTTCTACGCCCTCTTTTAGTCAGAGTTTGGAATAATAATCAGGTGTGCCAGTCACGGCTCACTGTTACAAAATCCACTGCGCATTCATCTTATTGTTACCGATAAATAGAATAAGTACAGAGACGTTCAAACGATTATTCAACCAAACACATGATGAGTTGTGATTTTTTTCACAGTGATTATAACACCAACCCATTACTCGACACGATTGAGTATTAACAAAATTTTTGGAAAATAATAGGTGAAGTAATCAAAAAGGTGATAATTCATATACACTCAGTTTCAAAGAAAAGTGACGCACTTGGTAGTTGACCTATCTTCTTAAAAAAAAAAAATAAAAAAACTAGTAGGCCGATTTTTTTTCTCATTTGTTGGAGGTAATGCGTTTGTCTTTAAAAAAAATTAAGAGGTGAAAATTGTTTTCAAAGCCTCCTTGATAGTGGTGGAATAAATCAAACCATGATTTATTCTCAATTTTTGACTCACCCTGTGTGTTAATTGAGTAAAGGTATACAAAGTGCTTGCACCCTATACGAAAGAAGCTTCTTTTGCGAGCATATTGTTTTTTCATTCATTGATTTATCTCTAAAATTTTCCGAATGACAGCTTTTTTGCTGATACCTTACGCTTACCCCACAAATTGAATTTATTGAAGGATCAGAGTACTCAAAATTGATTGGGTTGTACTCTGGTAGGATCACATTGTCTTTAAAAAAACGAATGCCGTTGCCATAGCAACTAATTTGTTGTATGCCTCCATATTTGACCATTTGTCGTTGTGTCATGCATTAATTGAGTGACTTGTTTAATTCACTAAAATTACTTAAAATGCCTCAAATAAATCCTGATCAAGTAGCAAGATTAGTTGCGTTAGTAAACGATGGGCGTAGTCAACATTCCGCCGCTCGTGCAGTGGGAGTTCATGAAGCAACTGCTCGTAGAGCAATCCGCAAGTACGAACATACAGGAAGCACCGCTCGGAGGGTCGGTTCTGGTCGCCCCCTAAAAACTTCTCCAAGAGATGATCGTTTCTTGAGATTGCGGATTTTACGGAATCGATCAAATACTGCGGTAAATGTTCAGCAAGATCTTCGCCAAATTCGTGATGTTGCAGTAAGTGAGCAGACGGTATGTAGACGTCTAAAAGAAGTTAATTTGAAAGCTAGGAGACCTGCAAAAGGTCCCAAATTATTGCCCGAACATCGTGCTGCTAGAAGAAATTTTGTTGAAAATTATGGACAGTAGAATATTCCTGAATGGTCGAATGTCTTGTTTACGGATGAGTCAAGGTTTTGCCTTAACATGGTGGATGGAAGAAATAGAGTGTGAAGAAGAACTGATGAACGGTTTAATCAAAATTCAATAACAGAATGCGAAAGTTTCAATGGTGGGTTCACATAGGAGTTTCAACTCGACACGATTGAGTATTTACAGAATTTTTGAAGAAGAATAGGTGAAGTAATCCAAAAGATGATAAATACGATATTTCATATAGTTATAATACTCCACGTCGTCTCCACAACGTTCAATATCATCAAATTATAAATGGAAAGGGGAAATGTTTCGAATTTATAGAGTATCCATCATCAGCCGATTGAAACATTATCATGGAGAGGAAAAAGTCAATTGCAAATTGAAATCACATAGGAAGGTACAACATTATTTGGTGAAGACTTTTACTAACAGAATTGCTATCACAGGTTTTCTGAAATGGATCCCTATATGCCCCAATAAGCAAGTGGAATCGCCTTCAGGAGGCCGAAACACCTAATTGAAATGAGAGTTCGTTCTTTTTCCAGAGATTCGGTATTTTGCTCCTTGACTGGCAAAGTTTTCCCATAATACAAGGTGAATCTGAAAATGAGGTTTTTTTAATGGAAATAAGTTGTTGCAAAAAATTGTTCATATACAATATTTAAGATAAGGTAGGTACAACAGGTATTCAATGGTTCTGAAGACTTCAACTATGAAACATTCTATTTGAATTTTCCCAAAAAAAAAACATTATTTCATCAGAAACATTAATCAAAAAGCAATTTTCACATCTTCAACCCACTGATTATCATTTTAAAGTGAGACAAAAAAATTTAGGAGGAAAATGCAGCATTAGGCCAAACAACTTATTTTGGCGAGATATATAACCTGTTAAATAAAAAAAACCTCAAACGTGTGAAGAAGTCCATATTGCTCGAAGTGGAGTGGTAGTGTTCGAAGGAAGAGTACAAAAACCTGTTTTATATTTCGACAATAATTATTCATGTTTACTATTCAATTTTATAAGATTTCATTACTTTAAAGAACATTTTTTCATGCTCATGTAAGTAATATTATCTATTACCATATTCCTGTTACTAGTTTAGACTATTTTAGGATACGTTATAAACCTTCGCTGATGATGGGCTTATTATAAGCCCGAAACATGTCAGTCCCATTTGAAACATAACTATGTTCAACTACTCCAAAAAAAACTCACTTTCAGATTCACCCTGTATAGCGAAAAAATACTTCTTGAAGTAGAATTCAACCAAGTCCATGTAATATAAACCTGAAATCACATTGTTTGTTTCCTTTGGATTAGTCGAAGTATAAAATGTGATACGGAGGCAGAGTATAATTATATAAATATCAAATGCTTCTTTTGTTCATATTATTAGAGTACTTGTATTGATAACAGAGTTTTCATGCAAGAATTCGTGTAGAACTCTATATCTGACCTCATAATTTGCCAACGTCAGTCTACATTTTCTTTGTTCACGAGACATTTCCTCTATTTCTCGCAAATTGCCCAACAAAACGAGTGCATTTTTCTTTGCTACGTTTCCGTGAAAATATGCAAAATTCCATTTTATCTAAATAAACACAATGAAAACAAAAAAAAACCTCCATCATAGGTGAACATTACCGCTCTGTTATCATACATCATTCTAGTTTCCTTGTTTGCCTTATTTTCAGTTTCAACCGCTATAATCGCATATAATAATGGATCCCATATAGATTCCTCACTAGTCACAATGAATTAAGTGATATAAATGTGGAAAAATCTCTGAATACGTCATATTATGACTTCTGGAATCTGGAAACATTTTTTTTCTGTGACGGGAAAAAAGTTTGACATTTGATCTCTGCTGATAGGTCATAAAATGTTATTCTCCTTTTTTCTCGTATATATATATATATAATGGCTTTTGTTGTGCTAGTTTGAAAAAATAAGCCAGGTATTATCAACGATAGGCAATATGGCTTCCGTCATCAGAGATCAACTGGTGAGCAATCTATTGAAACATATGGTGAAACCTTAGCCGTGGCACTTGATATCTCCAAGGCATTCGATCGAGTCTGGCACCACGGACTCCTCGCCAAGCCTACATCTTATGGCTTGCCTCCCCAGATATGTTCTCTAATAACAAGTTTTCTCTCAAACAGGTCTTTCTATGTAGTGGTCGACGGAGTTTCATCTGCTGGTGTTCCGCAAGCATCAATTATAGCACCAAATACTATTGTTACATATCAACGATTTGTTGAAAGCAACTTCATGTCCAGTACGCAGCTTCGTGGATGATAGTACCCTCCATACCGCCTCGCCTTTCCTTCCAGGGCTCCAATACCAGCTAGGCAAATCAGAAACGAACGAGGGAGAAATGTTGGCAACATTAATATGGACTTGGCAACAATTCTCGAATGAGGATCCAATAACTTGGTAGATTTCGATGCAAACAAAACACAAGCATGCCTTTCCTCTAGAAAAGCCGATCTCACTGTGCCCAACATGAGCTTGTCAGGAGTAATGATACCTTTGAAGACAATCATTTCGATGCTTGGGTATTACTATCAGCAATGACCTTTCTTGGGGAAATCACGTGAGATCAATTGCTAAAAGTGCATCTCAGAAACGTGGTTTTCTGTTTCGGGTCAGGAACTGATTCACTTCCAGTCAGCTGCTTATGATCTATAAAGCACAGATCCGACCTGTCCTGGAAATCTGTTTCCATATTTGGAGTGCAGCACAAAAACATAGCATGAAACTGTTGGATTCTGTCTAAAAAAGGGCAATTCGTCTCGTGGGTGATGCCTCGCTCACAAACTCACTCACTTCTCTGGAACACCGTAGAAAAGTTGGTGATCTGGCTCTATTTTATAGATATTTTCATGGACGAAGCTCTTCTGGATTACCAACAATTGTTCCTTCCTTGGCAGTCTCCGCGAGATCAACCCGTCGAGTTGAGGCTTCGCATTCCTTCGTGGTCACTTTGGAGACCTGCAGAACATTTCTTTCCAAAGACTCGTTCATCCAACGAACATCGAGGCTCTGGAAAACATTGCCAAGGGAGGTGTTCTTCGAGGCATATAACCTCCAGAAATTCAAGGAGAACACAAAATTCCTACCTTATTTCCTTTGGTTTTTACGATGTTCTCTGAACATTACAGGATAATAATAATAATATGCTTTATTGTCTGAAGAAGAATCTTGTTGACAAAGCTAGGTCAGATAATATTGTAAAAACAGGTTAAAATATAACGACATAAAAATAAATGACAAAATATAGTCAAAATAAATACCACAAAATACTAAAATATCACAACTCAAACGTATCACTATAATATTCCTGCAAACTGTAATAGGGTCTATCAGAGAGGAACTTTTTGACTTTCTTCCTGAATTGACAGTCATTCAGACTTGCTGATCTAATATCAACTGGCAAGTGGTTGTACATTTTTCCACCATTATAGTATATGGAATCTTTCCCCTTATATCCCTTTTCGTGGGAACCAGAACATAAATAAACTGCAAGTCCTTTTATTTTCATTCCGCTCCGCGGTGACTTAAATTTTCCTTAATTGAAATGATACATATTTGATTAGTTCAAAAAGGTTTCCATAGCAACAATGAAGATGTCTACAAAAAGATGCCTGCAAACACAGGTGTACCACCAGTTGAAAACTTCACATCGATAATTATTTGATTCCTTTATAATGTATATCTTCTCAATATCGAATCTTCGTTTCTTCAGTCACAGAAAATAAAAGAGTATTCATTATACACGGCAAAATATTAGATTTTAGCTCTCGGTTTCTTGTATTCCTTCGCTACCCGTCGAAAGACAACACAACCTAAAATCTGATACTTTCTTCCCTTATATAAATAGCTATTTTATTCGACGAGACCACATGTTTCTCGTTTTGAACAGAGCATTTCAAATTGATATTATGTTCATTGCTCACTTTCAAATCTCAAAAGAGTCCGGAATAAAATGCTCTAGTGTTATTTGCAATGGCATCATGAAGAGAGATTTTGAATAATGTGGTGTGTAGGGTTGTTTTATTTGAAATTTTGAAGTTGGTGTTGCTGGAGGAGGTGAATGAACATATATCAACTTAGATTTGCTGTTAAAAATGTTTCCCTTCAAAAATAGAAGTAAAAAAAACAGGATTTCTAATGGAATGGAGCCAAAGGACACATTTAATACGGAAAATGGCTTTCGGCTATTTTTTTTTTAAATTTGATAAGTTCCAGATATTGGCGTCTTTATTACACAATCCTGTTTACAGATCGATCATATGACCAGTTTTCGAGCTACAAGGTGTCAATCATTCGATTTTGGCTGTTCATAATATTTTGCATCGATTTGAATTAGAAATAGTAGCATAAATAAACGCTCCCCCCACGTCTAATTTTTACCTCATAAATCCCTCTATTCGAATAGATAATAATATCACATACAGGGTATTGCATTTAAAAAATTTTGCCGGAAGCCATTTTCCGGACTAAATGTGCGGGGTCCTTTATCATTGGTAAACCTTGTATAGTTCTTCAAAGGTCCACAACAATATTGCAGTTGTCCACTCTTCTGATAGACTTGATGAGGTATCTAAACAAATTTCAATTACAACAGGCAATGACTTGCTTATAAAATACGAAATCTAAATTTTAAGAACTTCGACGAAAGGCGGAATATCTGGCAGGAGACTTCCAAGAAACTAATTAACTTCTTGATAACATCCTTCAAAAGTCAATTAATCGAAACGATTCTAGAGAGTACAGTTTATTGTATTAACTTTTTTATTGCCTGCCATCTATCTAGACAGAAATAGATCTTGTTCAGGAAGTATTGCTCAAAAAGTTGATTTATAGTTACTGCAAATTTCTATACGTTCACGTAATATTTTTAGAATGTTGGGTCAATATGGCAATTGAACAAAATCTGCACATCGGGAGAACTTTATGAAATTAATTTCAAATAAATCAGCATCCGTATATTTGAAGGCCCATTTGGCAATGTTGAAAATCACCTATTCCTGTGAATGATTTTTTCTATACAAGATGGCGTGATTCACCCTATACCCGCATGCAATTTAGTTTGGCATGTGTCATTTTCCCGCAACAGTGCGGAAAAATAATTTTGTTAATAATAATAATAATAATTTTTATTTTCTGTTAAATGTATAACATGAAACAGTAAAGTACGTCAAAAGAAAAAGCAAAAATATAACAAACAAACAATGCGACAGCATCACAATTAAATACAATATATTCATCACGTTACTAACATTACATAGAATTACTTAAAATACTCATCCAGCGTATAGCAGGCCTTTTGAATTAGCTGTTGTTTAAGCCTCTTTTTGAATATATTCAAGTTTTTGGAGCTCTTAAGTTGTTCATCAAGAGAGTTATATAGTTTACAACCAGTATAATAAAAACTTTTCTGGTACAACGTAGTCCGGTGTCTCTCAGGTTGGAGGTGGCTTTTGAAGCGTGTATTATGATCGTGCTTCTCAACAGTATTCAAAAACATAATTTTATTTTTATAAACGTATAAACAAACTTCTAGTATGTATAAACTAACTACGGTTAGGATGTTGGCAGTTCTGAAATATGCTCTGCAACTTGTTCTCATATCGACACTAGCAAGAATTCGAATTGCATACTTCTGAAGAACCAGTACTCTATTCACATGAGCACATTTGCCCCAATTCAAAATCCCGTACTTTAGTGGGAATGGAAATTGGCATAGTACAACGAGAGTAGTATGTGCCGACTGCAGTGGTTCTTCATAAATTTCAGACTATAACAGCTACTCTGTAATTTTTTGCACAAATTATTAATATGATCAACCCAATGAAGCTGCCTGTCGAAAGTAACTCCCAATAGTTTTACTGACATGCTGCTGGTTATTTCATTATCAGAATCTTCAAATAGTTTGACTACATCAATCCTGCTGGAACCAAAAAGAACAGTTATTGTTTTTCCATGATTAAATAAGTTGTAGATTATTATTTTTCGACCATTCCTCAATATTCGAATAAACCATTTCAGCAGTACTTTTTAGCCTATTTAGATCTTCATCAATAACCAAAATATTCGTATCATCTGCATAACACGTAACATGAACATTCTGTATCTTCCGAATATAAAGTATAAGATCGTTAGCGAAAATATTGAAAAAAAGAGGACCTAAAACAGAACCCTGTGGCACACCTTGCTCGATATCCATTCCATCAGATAAAGTGTTGTTCACTCTAATTATTTGTTTCCTCCTGCTGAGATACGAATCTATTAAATTCAGTGGCAAACCTCTTATTCCATATCTTTCTAGCTTGGCACAAAGTAACTGATGATTCACTAGATCGAAAGCCTTTGAGAAGTCAATGAAAATACCCAAAACAAACATTTTTTTGTCAATACTTGAAATTATTTTCTGACTGAACTCACAGAGTGCCGATTCTGTGCTTTTGTTACTGCAGAAACATCGATACATCAATGAGGTACGTTTTATGTCATCAATTTTATTTCCGTACTTGATATCACAATGACTCCATTGTGTTATTACATCAGAAAATCTCATTGCTCATGGAATGTCAAATAGCAAGCAATGACAGGTCTGTCTAATGAATGAGCATCACGGGAAAAAAAAATTCAGAAATGTATTCAATCAATGTATGTGAGGTAGAACTACAATTGAAAATAAATGGATATTTGATTGACTAATTATCCTTCCACGTATGTCACTTCAGTTAGTTCAGATTTATGATTCTATGAGCGAATCTATTTCAAAGCTGAGGATTTCATGAAATGCACCTGAAACACCAAACGATTGTAATACACAATATCAGCATCAAATATTCATATCATCCTACCTCGATTCTGCCTCGATTAGTTCCCTTCCTGATGGTGTGTTCTTGATTCTCGATACTTTCACCCTCCTCTGTGGCAGTTGGTGGATTTTAGAGTGTTCTAGCCTAATGTAAGAGTTAACTTTCATGTTGTCATCATTTTTTCATACGCCATTCATGAATAAAGAACTTACTGATTCTTGTGTCCCCCAAATGTCTCTATTTTTGATTAAATAAAATCCCAGATACTTGGATTCTGAAATATATACCATACCTAAGTAGGAAATTTACATTACCTACTAAGTAGGTCAGAGGGTAGGTTTGTCCAGAGCTCACGCATATTCTAGTAATGTAGGTATCCATCAGGTTCTGAGGAAACTTCATAAGTACTGACCTGTAAACAGAGCTGGGCAGTACTCGAGTACAAGTACTCAAATATTGTACTCTGAGTACATTTCGTGTACTCAGTACCCAGTACCCGAGTACATTTTCAATGAAGTACCTGGTACTCGTACCCGTAGCATTTCGGGAAAAGTACCCGGTACCCGCGTTTATTAAACGAGTACATTTTCCGGGTACTTTTTGCAAGAATAAACTTGTCTGTGCATATGCGAGTGCAACACGGAAAACCGCTGTTATATGTTATATCATCATTATCAGTCAGCACTTCAATCAGAACCAAACGCGGAGTTTTTGTTTTGTACACTGTTATACAGTTATAGAGTCAAGTGTTTTTTTGTAACGTTTCTGTTGTTTTCTTAAGACTAAACCACACTAAACTAAGAGGCAAGGGTATAGTAATTTGCAA
This sequence comes from Phaedon cochleariae, assembly GCA_918026855.4. Taxonomy (NCBI): domain Eukaryota; kingdom Metazoa; phylum Arthropoda; class Insecta; order Coleoptera; family Chrysomelidae; genus Phaedon; species Phaedon cochleariae. The sequence goes on from OU896711.1 coordinate 7,530,007, forward strand.
TAATATTTCTCTTGCATAGAGATACGTATAGACGTGAACAACGACAAATAAGTAGTTTGATTTTTGCTTTAATTTACGTATTAGTAATGAATAAGAAATGAATGGGTCAATTTTATAATTTGTAGAAGACAATTGTTGAAGTTGTTGATATTATTATTGTTAATAATAACTAATACTGATGCAAAATTTCTCAATTCTCTATTCAAATGTACTTGAAATGAATACCCGTGGAATTCGGGTACTTGTACTCGGAGTACTTTACTCTGAGTACATCCAATGAGTGGGGTACTCGGTACTCTGTACTCGTTCTTCACTTATAAACAGTACCCGGTACCCGGTACTCGAGTACAATTTATCAGTACCCGGCCCAGCTCTGCCTGTAAACAATGTAGTACTTGAAGACATTGATATATTCCAATGAAATCTTCCGTAAATGACATGAATCTAACTATTTTGAGGTAGCTTGTTGGTCACTGATATACGTATACAGCTATATTTGGTGATACATTATTTTATATTGCATATGACCTAACCCCAAAAATCAAATAATATTACTGAGTTCATTTAAATCAATAATAGAGGACTTGTATTTTGAAACATCCTGTAACTCATTTGTATCTCGATTTGTATACTAACATCATCACTCTTCCATATGTCAACATCAGTATGACACTGGGAAACAAACTCATCTTGATTTATTCAAAACGAAATGGAATGACAAATATTTCTACAATGATAATCATATGAACAAAACATATTCCAAACACCACAATATGGATTCCAAAATATTTTTTAGGACTTTTGATTGAAGTACAGTCGTCTTCAGAGATCATGCCGTACATGGACAGTGTCCGCTCCCTTGATCACTGCTGCAATAAGAGCGCTCATACCGTCCAACCGATGAGATCTATGCCAAGGTATAAACCTTCTTAGGCCCTCCGCACACGGGTCGATCGGCGACATGGGCGACGCGATTGCAATGACGTCACAATTTCTGCATTCGTACGATTCAAGAGACGGGAGTGTGTGTCATCCGCATATGGGTCGACGTTTTGTGTAGTCGACTCGCGTCTGATCAAGTTAGTTACTCTATTTTTTGCTACTTCAAAAAGAATTTTTTCGCTAAAAATGAGCAGTTCCAATGGCGAGGAGGACATATTCATGTTTTTGTGGCACCGGCAGATCAGGAGAAGAAGAAGACAACGAAGTTTATGGGTGCATCCGTACATTGCACGAAATTTTCACACTCAACTTTTTGTTACTGCAAGTGAAATGCAAGAGAGTGATACAAAATTTCTGGCATTTTATAGAATGTCGAAGGAATCATATATTGATTTAGTAGAAACTCTTGCTCCAGCCATAAATTATATGGATTCAAATATGAGGGAATGTGTCAGCGCAGAAGAACACATACTAATAACATTGATGTAAGATTCATATATCTCAAAAAATCAAACAGTTCCTAAAGCTGAGAGTATGAATTGGAAACATAAGATTATATATGTTCTAGTTACTGAAAGTGAAGAACTAAGGTAGGTAACACAAATATTCACAATGATTGAAAAATTATTGAACAACTTTCTCCATTGAGACGCAAGATTCACTCGATCAAACTGCTTCCTTGCTAATCGCGTGAGACTGAAAACGAGGAGATCTTAAATCGTACGTTTCTAGACGACCACTAAACGACCCGTGTGCGGGATCCAGATGCTTTGCTTAGGAAGTCGAGTAGAGGGGAGACCGTCGTACGATTCGAATCGCGTCGCCCATGTCGCCGATCGACCCGTGTGCGGAGGCCCTTAGCCTATCCCCTTCACAGATCGCTGTCATCATCCCCACACATCCCCTATTTGCATTTAATTATATCTGTATATCTGCAATGTTAACATAGAAGTCTTCTATCTACTCCTAGTACAAATATGGCGACGTTTGGGCACACTAGATATTTGGTTACTCGTTTGTTATTTGCCAGCCTGCAAACAGGGAAAGGGGTCCCGGTTGAGTCTATCCTGCATCCCTCCATTATGGTTGTGTATACATTCAGGGCCAGAGGAATCGGGAAGGGAATAATTAAAGGGTTATCACGATACGACAAGGGTGTTTCAAATTGGGATGTTTTTATATTGCAGATGATGATTTTTCTTAAGGTCTCTGTTGTTCAACTACGTTTCGAGAGCCATGGTTGGTGATTTAGTTAACTAATATCCTGCTATCCTGCCACCAAATCACAGGCATATGAATGGCAACATAGCAAGAGTGTTAATATACAGGGTGTATCTAAATCACACCAAAAAAATTCAAGGGGTGATTCCTTGTGATATTTCAGGAAATGAAGTTCATACAGTGTGACCCATTTGAAATGGAACCACCCCTGTATCTTACGTAATCGTTGGGTGAGGATCCTGAAATTTGCTGGAGCGAGAGATATACCAAAAATGCACCCTATGACCAAGTGGGGTCATCTTCAGTGATATACACTGCTCGCCAACAGCCATGAAACCACCCCAATTTCCGGAAAATGATATTAGGAGTCAAAATAGGTTGAAAATCACGTCGGATTCGGAATCAGGACGCCCAAGTCACTAACAATTCAAAGTTTCCCTAGAAGATTTTCAGTTCAGTAAAATTAAAATTTGTCTCTCTTCTCATGGAAGCACCCCCGTATCTCACGTAATTATTGAGGTAGGGTTCTGAAATTTGCCGGAGGAAGAGAAAGTCCAAAGATAAAGTCAATTACGTGAGATACGGGAGTGCTTCCATAAAAAATGCGACAAAATTTCAGTTTTCCGAACTGAAAATCTTCTTGGTTGGTAGGTAAATTGGGCGTCCTGATTCCAAATCTGAAGTGATTTTCGACCTATTTTGACTACTAATATCATTTTCCGGAAATTGGGGTAGTTTCATGGCTGTTGGCGAGCAGTGTATATCACTGAAGATGACCCCACTTGGTCATAGAGTGCATTTTTGGTATAATAATATCTCTCGCTCCAGCAAATTTCAGGATCCTTACCCAACGATTACGTAAGATACAGGGGTGGTTCCATTTTAAATGGGTCACACTGTATGAACATATGTGTCCTAACTTGCTTCGTTTTCGAGATACAGGGAATTAATATTTCCTTGAAAAAATCGTTTTTTATTCAATACCCAATTGTCTTTTCATTAATTTCGATAAAAGCTTGTGGTTTTGTTGATAGTAATATGGAGCTTTTCCTGGTGCAATCAGATTCGAAATAATATATTCAAAATATTAACAAAAGAAGGCTTTAGTACACAGTCTTTATTACAAGCAAATTCTCAAATGTTTTCGGCTATACAAGCCATCATCAGGAGTAATTTCTGAAAGTGAGTGAAGATTAGAAAATCTGAATTGAAGTTATGTTATAGGTTGATAAATTCGATAAATTATAATAAAGTTCCACTCACTTGACAGAGTTTTTACAAAAGATCGAAATAATATGTCCAGTGGCGTCACAGTGGGCAAATTTATCTATATATATGGTGAATGTCATTGTTCACCACCGTTTTTTCTGAGTTTCATATTTTCATTAGATTGAGAAATTGAAATAACTACTCTTTTATCCTTTGTGTGATTTCAGTATCTACCTTAGTTTTTAAGGAAACAATAAAAATGCTATTTGACTCAAATTTGAATGTAGGTGTTTTCAAGACTTCCATTGAGATTACTCAATAACCCCAATTACAATCATTTTGAAATATTAGGGCTTTCTCAGTCTCCATTTATACTGAATTTTTCCACCATGACAACAAACTTTTTTCGTGTTATTTAGATACACCCTCTATATATATGGTTATTTTCTCTCGCTTCCTCAAATTATGTAGGTACAGCAATTCTAATCGTCAGGTTTCATTTTTAGAAAAATCCAATTTAAGGCTTGAGTAGTTTTTTAAAGATAACAATGGTGCTATTGGGTGTATTGGGTTGATTATGAACATGAATTGAAGCAATTTGAATATACTGGAACTCTATCCCTGATAAATTTCCTCCTAGGATGAGTATTAAAGCCGATATGTTGCTCAGAAGAGGGCCAAAACTGCAATTTTGAACCTCTGGAAAAAATAGCAACTTTTTGAAGTCCTGTATCTTGGGATGTTTCAGACCCACAAAAATTAATTTGAACAAAAATTGTCGAGAATTCATCCAGCTTCAATACAGGTTGAATCAACTTCATCTTTGGGAACCCGTTTTCGGGTACCACACTCCTAGCATAGGCCTTTCAAAGCTGCAAACTTGGTTTTATACAATTGGGACAAAGCCCAAGAACATGCAGGAAAAGAGGGAATGTGCGCATTAAAGCTGCCTATATAGTTCCAATATCTCATGAAAAGTGCAGCAGCGAAAAAACAATTTCTTATGGAACTTCGAAATCCCGTATCTCAGAAGCGCATATTTGTAGAATTGATGGTGACAGATGCGCTGCGACCTAATTAGATCAATTGTGCCCCATCTGCTTCTGCAATATCAAGGATTTCTTGTTCATAGTAGCCCTTCAAAATTGAATTCCTTCAAGAATTTGAGGATTTTGATGAGATTTAGTTGTGGTATTTCTTCCACAGTCAGCTGGTGTGTTCCCAGTTTCTTCAATCTTTTGTGATGTACAGCGTCACACTCCATCTGTATGTGATTGTGTGTTTCTGGTTCTTCCTCGCAGAATCTGCAGGTATACGGTCCTTCTGTAAGCCTAGCTTCCTTAGGTGTTCTTTGAGTCTTCAATGCCCCGTTAGAAATCCCGTTATTGCTTTGAGACTTCCTTTGCTGAGGTTTATCAGCGTCTTAGATCTTTCTCGGTTGAAATTTCCGAGGAGATTTTCAGCCTGCCGCTGTCCTGGAAGTTGTCTCCATTTTGCTTACTTCAATCATAAAACATTTCATAGTCAACCCTCTTGATTTCTCCGCTCATATCTAGGAAACACTCTGTAGATATACTGTATTGGCATAAGCCGACAGAACGCAAGAGTATTATGAAGAGTCGAACTCATCAATTCGAATTTAATGATGAGCTTTCGTTCGACAGAACTTTAATTAAAAATACGTAATGATTTATCTCCATTGGGGACTTGAACAAAATTTCAGGGAACGCAAATTGATGTCCTGAAAGCGGCGGTCATAGTGGTCAGTGGTCAGGATTACAGTACGCGTAGTTTTTCGAACTTGATTTAGGGGGACATGCTGTGTCCGGACATTTGTAAAATTGCACAGATGCGCTTGATTATATTACGAAAGGTTATTAATGAACTACAGGGCATGGACGACAAAAAATGGCACAACTGCATACACATGGTCGGAAAATTCGGAAACATCCATAGACGGGAAATACAGGGCTAATATTGGATCTGTCTTTTATTTGATTCAGAACAGGGAAGAGTCCCTCTTATCGTGATATCTATCATGAAACAAACAAAAAACAAAATGAAACGGTTTGTAGTTTGATCCGAACAGACCTTCTGCCCCAAATATGTTTCAGAAATACATTCTGAGAATTGAAAAGGATCGAACGGAACAAATAAATTTCCGTAAATTTAAAAAATTCGAGAAGAGTAAATTTGGTCATAATGTTGATATTTTCTCTAGTTTATGGACAATCTTGGTCTTTTGAACTTTTATTGGTCACCTGGGTCATAATCAACTGCATTTCGAAGAAGCTGATTCTCATGAACCTCAGCTTTTTCGAAAGTCTTGATTTTTCGTTCTCTATGATGACGGACACGATTTAAGAGAGTTTCAGATCCCTGGCGATCTGGTAATTCCGAACATGCCAAGGAGATCCTGTCATCATTCTCGCGATTTCGTTTTGTGATGTTTGTAATCTGGTGATATGAGATTTAGCTGTGTGGCCTCAGACTGCCGAGGCAAACAGTAAAATTGGCCTGATAGCCATGATGTGAATATTCAATTTTTGTCTTAAACCCAATTTACTTCGTCTGTTTAGAAATGGATACAGGGCTCCAATGGCTCGTTTAGCTTTTGGAACTTGCTGTTCAATGTGCTGGGCCCAGGTGAGCTTTTTGTCAATGAACACACCTAAGAATTCAACTTATAAAGAACAAATGCAGCCTTGGAAATGGCACATCACAACGAACATTGCGTTCTAAACTCGCTCGAGACTATTCGGACGTTAATAGGCTCGTCATACTGATGTTAGATATTTACGTAACTTTAGGAAACGAGTCGAATCGAAAATATGGATCTCCTGAAAGAATATTCTCTTATTTTATTGAGATATTATTTATTTGTGACAAGCTCGAAATTTCTTTATTCAAGAACAAATTTGTTCAAATATGATGGGAGATAACTTCGACACCGCTTCGACAATAGGAGAATTTTCATGTTCCAAACTAATTAATTCTTCCTTCGACCAATACGTACTGTGATAATGAAGAAATATCCATTGAAATCAAGATTTTTTTCTATGAATAAGTCAAGAAAATTCTGTGGAATTACATGTCGAAATTAGAAAAAAAAACTATATCAAAGTGCGGGATGAAATTATATTTTTTTCACAAAAAAGACGGGATTTGTTATTCACACTTAATGATTTTGGTCAATCCCTTTCGTCGGGTTTATGAAATTCTTGCTAGAGATAACAACAGAGATATTGCCATATTCATGAATGAAGTATTATTTCGCGTATACCAAACTTAATGTTGCTCATCATTCATGTGTTCAATCAACAAGATCAAATCGATTCTACCAGAAATAATATTTCTTGATAAGCTGGGAATATGCTCAATGTCAACAAGATCAATCTAAGTGAACATGTTATGTATAAGATAAGTTCCAATGAATTATGTACAATCTTGCAGTTCAAATGACGACAGTAGGACAATCATTCACTCCCATTTTTCCTATATTCCTCACCAAAATGGAAAGACTGGTTGTGAAGTGTATTTTCCTATGCTCTAGATGCCGCTGTTCACATTTTGTCGACCCAGTCACGTTTTGCTTCAGATGGTGGTCTTTGGCCTGTTTTCTGAGGAAGATCATTTTGTATATTCTCTAATTCACTTATGAGTACTGCTGAACACTTCAATTGAATTCACAATGTGAGGTTTATTTGGTTGATTCACCAGTGAGTAAAATTGTCTCAAGAACATAATATATAATAACAGTATTATTCACTACTTTTTTAGTTGACTATTCCGCTCTTGTGTTCGATAACCAATCAGAGTGTACCATTTTTACGGTATCTCCAGTGTTACCTTTATCAATATTTTTTGTTTACTAGAAATTATGAGTTCTCCCAATAAAGAAGCCACACGTTCCAACCAACCTCGTTCTTCAACAATAATTTTTCTGTTATTCATATTGTCAATTGTCTATTGTCAATCAATAATTAATCTGGTCATTCAATTATGAAACAGTGATACGAATACATTATAAGATTATATTTGCTAGAAATATTCGCCGATTGCCATAATCAAAGGCTTGCTGCTTTGATTTCGTTCATGACTTCGAAACTAATAACAATGTCAATCACGAAATCAGTTGGCTACAAGCTGTCGTAACAATCGTCAAATGTTTCCGGCTAAATAGTACCACCACAGTACCACTGATGCTTACAAATGAAAAGAACACCCCACGTGCAAATTAGATTCCGGTTAAGAATTCCGTGGAGAGCGATATTGAACCTCAAACGGAAGCCAAGCTGCACACGAATAATCAAGCGGGAGTACAATAAATACAGTCTGCACAAAAGAACACGCTCTTGAACTGACTCCATTGAAGCCTCTGATAAATCAATGTTTCACTTTTCACTGCACATTCGGTCTCAAGAATCTCTGAATCTTCTTCTCCACCAAATTATCGAATCTGCTGATTCAATTACTATCCTCATCGGCATACATCAAAGAAGAAACTTTTCAGTCAACATTCTGGCGTAATCACTCGACTAAACACACTCCCCTTGAACTCCAATCGCTCCCGTTTGCCACCCCGCTCGAAAACTATTTTGCTCGATCGACGTGGCCACATGCACACGTGATCCCGTCACAGAACATAACCTAAATCTACATGTTGAAAAGCCCCAGCATCTTTCATCGGAGTCCCTTTACTACCCAACGGACCAGCGGAGTTTTCACGAGAACATCGTCGGAATAGCTTTAAGAGCGGTAGGGCCAAGTATTTCGCCGCATCTATACACGTGGCCTCGGGGATATTATAACATTTTACGGACGTCGTTTTAGAAACGTTGAATAGACAGATATAGTGCGATAAATTCTAGATTAGTCATTGAAATATCTCTCGGATTGGGGACTGGTGATATTACGATGTGTGTGTGTTGGATTTGGATTCGTTTGATGGCTTCTGATATTTCAATATCGTAAATTAGTTCGCAGTGTTGGCACGATGCTCGGCGAGAATAGGTGAATTCGTGTGTATTTAATTGGAATTTGATACCACAGCAGCCATTGCTTTAAAATATGATTAGGATGAATACTGTCTGTAGGTTAATCGAGGAGGTGATACATTCATTATTCCAGATTTTTTGGGATTTTCTCTCCTCGTTTTTATAAAATGAAAATATGAATATTATTTCAATATAGTATGGACAAATAAGGTGATTTTCTCCAAAGTGTCACTGCGTTTGAAGAATTTTCCTATCAGATAGCCTAACAGAAAAATTCACCAGCTTGCCAGTGATAATTTGTATCGAAAAATGTTTGGAGAAGAGAAATAAAGGTATATAGAAAAATAATCAAATTTTCACTCAGCTTTGGACGTTTCGGGAAAGAATCTGCTTCCGTTCTCAACATAAAAAATGGATGTTTGAATAGCATCATTTTTCTAAACAGAGACAATAGCATTGCTTCCTGTTCAGTAGATATAGATAGAACATGGTATGCACTACTGAAAGCTGAAAATGAAAATAGTAAATTCAAGATTAATTGATGAAAACATCCTGTAACCCATTTGATTGCCAACGTCACCAATTGTCACAGAGAATTGGAAAGTGTCAACACAATTACGAATGTGCTATTCAAATATTCATTTTAATGTTGAGAACGGGAGCAGCTTCGTTACCGAATCGTCCAAACCTGAGTGAAAATTTGATATTTTTTTATATACCTTCATTTCTCTTCTTCAAACCCTTTTAATACAAATTGTCACTGACAAGCGATAAAAAAAAAATTTGTCCTTACTACACGTATATTGCAATAATATTCATATTTTTATTTTATAGAAGCGAGGAAAGAGAAACCCAAAAACTCTGGAATAATGATTGATTAGGATAGTTTGGTAGCTCGTGGAAGTTCTCAGATGAATAAAAAAAGAGTAAAAAAATCATATGTCTCCAATATTATTGCTTCATTTTCTCTATTTATACACTCCCCGGTAAAAAAAACCGGCCACCACCATTTTTAATCTTTGTCTGATTCAGTGGTGCTGGTCTCGTCTCGTTTTTGAGACGAGACTCGGACAAGACGAGACGAGACGCTTATTGGTCTTGCCTCGGTCTCGTGCAAGACCTCTAGTGTCTCGTGCGAGAGTCTCGCAGGTAAATATTTCTGCGTGCAGACTGCATACTTGATAATTTCATTCATAATACAACATATTCAAAATAAATTCAGACTATTTAGCACAGATAGACAAAACATTTCATTCATAGATATTTCAAAAACACAATCCATGATTGTTGTAAAACGACGTAATGCGTGAAACGAAAACGGACTATTCTCTCTCTTACGGCGGCGGAATATAAGGGCAATTCTGCAATAACGACAGATCGCAAATTGGATGACTACCTGAAAATCTATAAATTAGTTATTCTGTGCTAAATCGTCCAAGATAAAGAATAACTTTGTTCTGACGGGCCGCCGACGCCACGGTTGCATCGTCTATCGCCTTTTAGTATGTACCTATTAGGTACTGACTTTTCAATAAATAATGTTATTTTTGTTGTAATTTTTTCTTCCCACTCCTACATTATACCTATAAAAAGTAGGTGAAGGTGAATATCCCGTAGTAGACTGGAACAAGATTATGCATGACGAAATTGCGATACATTTGCGATACTCTCGTACGAGACGCGAGACAAGACGAGACTAGAGGCTGCGAGACGAGACTCGTGACAAGACTTCATATTTCATCGGCGAGACGAGACGTTGGTCTCGTGTGAATCACTAGTCCGATACTCGTGACATTTTGATCTAATCGTATATAGATTCATGTTCCGGAATGTTAGCCTAAATGATAGTTCCTGTGAAAAGCTGATGACTTGATTATTATTATACAGGGAACAACCAATGAATCACTTCAAAATTTATGTTTGAAAAAAGTGAGTTATTCCATTTATTTATTTTTTTTACTCCAACGGTAAGTATAATATGCAATATTTTCACTGACACTTTAGGAAAATGTTTAACTTAAATTAATTAAGTACTTATCGATGATTGAATTCGACTTGACAAGCATACCAATTGAATATATTGCCAATTTGCTTTGAAATAGACGGATCACTATAGACCCTAGAGGAATCTAAAGGAATAAATAAATTTTAAAAATGCTCTATTTATTTTCCCATCGTGATGAACGTCATATAGTATTTCTACTAGAAATGCGTGTTCTTTCCTATATTGGACTCCTTACACCCTTCTTGTATCAATCCACATTGGCGATACGTTATCTTCATTCCAGTTAATTTGCTCAATAGTGAGAATTGCTTAGAAAACTCACTAAATGTGAGTTTTCAGAATGAGATCGCTGCCCATTGTTGTTATAGATACGATCTTTTCCCGACGGCCCTAATGATGTTTTAATTTGCCATGTTTCATATGCGCCTGCCTCTATTATGCCACTATAATACACACTATTAAACATGGCAGCGCTCATCGAGCACATACATTTCATCAAATTGTTCAAATGAAATAATACTAATGGCCTCAAAGTCGCTCGGTGCGAAGTTCCGTGTATAACGCCAGAATGATTGACATTTTCGTGTCGGTCGAACCATTTGTTAGAATATCTATTTCCATATAGAATTCGCTAGCGGACATTTTATTGTCATGAGGTTTTTTTGTCTGATTTTTCTATTATAAAGAGCCCATGCTCCGTAATTGATTGATTGTCATGATTTGATTTTTTAAATATGAATGTCTTTATCCTGGAGGTAGAATATTGAAACATAACCTCACCCTTCTGTGAAACATTGAAACCTCATTTTTTTTTCATTGGTTCACAGAGGAATCAAAGGATTGAAATAGTTTTTCACACTATTTCGGCATACGAATCGTGTTTTTTGCGCTATTCATCAATTCAAGCATGCCTTCTCATTGTGCTGTTGTACAATGCACAAAAAATGAAGCGAGAGACGAAGGGGCATGATTTTCAAGGTAAGTAGTGACACAGATAGTGATCTCACATAGTTTTCATCATGAATTTTTTTCATTTCTCATTAAAACTCCTTCTGCCAGCGCGGGGCCTGCAACAAATTATATCAAATGGCCCTTGGTTTGTTTTAGGTTCTCAGGTTTAGGGTATTAAATAAAAAAAAACTAATACAAACAATTTTTTCTGAGAACTATGTAGCAAATGGGAATATTGAGCATAATCAAAATATTGAAAAAAGCATTCTAAAAAAATAGTACAATGAACGTGATCATTGGTATGAAGGCAAATTGAAAAAACCGACCATTAAGCAAGGAGTGGAGTTGTGTAGCATCATAACGTGGATGCCCCAATTCAACCATCTCTTATATTTCTATGATATCAATAACTGAACTCATGACGCCATGAAGTCCTTCGTCTTTGAGTTAGATTCAGAGGTTAGATAACCTTTTGTATAAATTTTCCGAAACATTCAACGGTAAGAAGAGGCAATCGAAAATCAATATGTATTATATGTGTATGGTATACAAAGATACGCTGAATAGGGATTATTTCTAGTTTTTCATACTTTCCATGTTTCAATGACATCATAGGAACAAAATGGGATTTTCCTATATATACTTATTGTTCTTCTATTCAGTGTATAGATACAGGTAAACATAATATTGGTGAAGGTAACAGTTCATCCTTGAAGTGGAGTTAGTATTTAACAAGGTGTTAAAACACATGATATTCACTGCACTAAATGATTGTTTATTAATTCATCAGGTATTCAGAATTATGTGATTTATGTTGGCACCTCTTGCATTATTCAAGACAAGATATGGCTTATTTTTACACACCCAATTCGATGATTACTATAAGTATATTTTCAGAAGGAACAGAATAAATCTCTCAGTTTTTTCCACATATACAGTGAGGACGTAAATAAAAAGTCCTCCCCCCCCCCTTTAAACTTTGAACGGAGGTCTGGTAAAATTCAGACAGAAAGGTTTAGTGATTCACACGAGACCAACGAGACGAGACTCGTCTCGTCTCATCTCGCCGATGAAATATGAAGTCTTGTCTGGAGTCTCGTCTCGCAGCCTCCAGTCTCGTCTTGTCTCGCGTCTCGTACGAGAGTCTCGCAAATGTATCGCAATTTCGTCATGCCTAATCATGTTCCAGTACGGGATATTTCACCTTTACCTTCTTTCTAGGTATAATGTGAGTTTAGGAAGGCAAAATAACAACAAAAATAACATTATTTATTGAAAAGTATGTACCTAATAGGTACATTCTTACATCATACATCTGAGCAAGAAAAAATAATATTTGTTTTTCACCCGCAGTCTTTAAGACATAACAAACATCTTGCAGATTCATTATTGAGGCGATTCCAACGTTTTCTTATAGTTAACGCAGCACGTGAATATAATCTTTCCGCCCGGACTGAAGTAGACGGTATGCTTAAGAGATCTCGTATGTCATCAAACTTAGAATGGGAAATTCAGAAGCAAGAATTTTCCACCATTGCAATATATCTGTGTTTTCATTACACCAAGGCACAGAATAATATTTTTGAAGCTTCTGCATCCATACTCCCGTCAAAACAAAGTTATTCTTTATCTTAGACTATTAGGCATAGAATGACTTATTTATAATATATGTAGATTTCCAGTGAGTCATTCAATTCGGGATCTGTCGTTATTGCAAAATTGCCTTTATTTTTCTCCGCCATAAGAGAATCGAGAAGCCAACAAAACAAGGTACCACGTGACTCCTCATGATATATAAAAAAAAGTTGATGGTGCCCACTCGACACTAGGTCACGTGACCACAACCATTTTCATGCCAAATGGTATAGTGAAAGAGGTACCTTTTTGCATTCAAAGGTTAAAGGGGGCGGAGGACTTCTTACCTCCTCACTGTATAAAGTTGGTATATCGAAAGTGGGTCATTTCATATGACAGGAAACTTATCGGTCACTGTGACCTATAGGTAGTAGGTAATTACTTGGACTTCTGATGATGGTCTAAGAGCTTCTGGATGGTTTGAATTCATTACCTTCAACATCATTCAGGAGTTAGGTTCTTTATTAGGTCCTATATAGGAATGATTCAGCCTTCGTAAAATTATATTTCCGGATAGCAACTTACTTAACGAATAACTTATATATGAATAATCACTCGAATAATCATGTCTTTTGGTGGGATACTGAAGAAACCAAATTGAATATGATTTTCACTTGAATGTCTGCCTTAGCATATGTAACCTCGCTGTTGTACAAACCTGTTGATAATAAAAAGGCATGCCTTGGTGTTTTTGTCGATTTAGCAAAGGCATTTGATAATGATGACAAACTTGAACACTTAGGCATAAGAGGTACTCCATTAAAGTTCCTCAAGAGTTTGCTCAGTGATAGACAACAGATGGTTAAGTTAGATAACATAGTAGTCCAAGAACGGTTTCCTGTGGAGTACCACAGTGAACTGTTCTTGGACCTGTGCTATTTTTAATATATCTGAACTCATTACTTACCTTAAAAACACAAGGTGTGATTTTTTCCTTCGCTGACGATACAGTTATGATATATGAGGCGGATTTATGGGCAGCAGTAAAAGAATAAGCCCAACAAGATCTGGAAAAATTAAGTAAGTGACTGTGAACGTAACTTAAACCAATTTCCTACCCTCTACCTCATATGAAAATGATCTACCAATGTGAGACAAAATTGTTTTTGATGGACAGATTGTAAAATATTGCAACTAGAGCGAAATACCTTGGACAACATAAAAAAAAAATTCGTTCACGACTATACATATTTTATCAGTGTCGATATATACTTCCTCTCAAAAGCTTTGAAACCATTTCTTTGCTATTGCTGAGTTCCTCATACGCTATGAAATAATTGGGGAGGGGGGGTATTAGAAAGACCATACTGGAACCTCTACTGAAATTATAAATCGCAATATGAAATAATAACTTTCAAACCAGCATCATACAAATCTGAACCACTATACGATAAGATTTAAGAATACTGGATGTTAGACAAATCCATGTGAAATCGGTTCTGATGTTCGCATTCTTGAATAAATCAACTAACCTCACCAAACCAAACTACACATATATCATGCGCAGTATGATGATAAAAATCGTTTCCATACCTAAAGCAAACATATCATTAGGGCAGCGGCCTCTCTTCTATACCGCTTCAAAATTTTATAACCTTCCTGAATGTATGAGAAATATAAAATCCGAACTAGGTTTCAGAAAAAATATAAAAGATTGGATTCCCTCATCGAAATGTAGCATTCACCTACCCTAAAAACTATAGATTCATTGACAAAACCGCTAAGACGCCAACCCTGATTTCCATACACCAATATTCACCCTTGTTGACATATTTTCATCTATACGCTAGAAAAGTTACACTTCCTCTTTCCCCTTGTTCGATTACCATCACAAAACCATTCCGAACGTATAATTTTTGTCTGATATAATTTGTTATGAACATATTCGTAAATTAATTCAAGTTGTCGACTCGACTGGAGTTATCGAGTGTGAAAATCTAAACAACTGCTAACGTAATTCTCTTCTCTCTTTTTTCTCTCCTATCTCGTTTCGATTTTATCTGGCTCCATATATTCCGTTACTTCACCAACACTAAAAATTATACGGTTCGTAGCTAGTAATGAAATCTATTTTAACACCCGTAAGTTGCCGTAAGTCGGAATAATGCACTGCGAGTGTAATATGCATGAGCTAGTCGAGTGTCAAGATACGAGGGGAACTCGAGATGTCCTGATTTCACGCTCTCCATGGTCCTCTTCGGCTCCTCAAGTTTCTTTAGTCAGTCCATCACCGTTTATCGTTCGCACATCGAGCAAGTGGATTATGGATCGTGTCCAAACAATCTTCTGTCATATACAAATCTGCTTTATCTAAAATCCCTCCTCCTGTTTTTCTCGGTGTATCTTGAATATAGTATGCCGATGATACGTCCATAGTTCTATAAGATCCATCCTCGGATAAAAATTTTAATAAAATCAACACAACGATGACCGAATTCTCGATATGGTGCCAATCTAACGGCATGATAATTAATTATGATAAGACAAAGACCATCGAGCTCCACAATAGTCATCGGCCACCACTCAATCTAAGAATTTTGTTATAAAAGCTTCTGATTCTGTTAAACTCCTGGGGACAATAATTGATGAAAATATGACATGGAAACACCATATTGATCAGGTTTGTCGAAAACTTCATATTTTAAAAGCAATCTGCACAACCATTATCTAATGAATATTTACTATGCCTTTGTACACTCGACTGTGTCATATAATATAATGGTATGGGGTCAGGCATTTGAGATTGAACCGAGATTGAACGGGTCTTCATCGGACAGAAACGGATCGTCAGATTGTTATTCAATATACCATTTAACTCGTCTTGTAGAGTCACATTCAAACAGCAAGGTATTCTCACCGTTTCCTGCATCTACTTATATAAAATACTTTTATATATTCACATTAACATAAATATACTCTCAACAAACATTAAGAGCTCCATAACTACTATACAAGGAACAAATCTAATATATGACTCGAGAAACCGCGTTACTCTAAATATAAAAAATCACCAATATATGCTGGTAGTGATCTTTATAGTGCCCTATCTCAAGCAGTTGAGAGATATCGAATTCAAGAAAAATCTGAATGGGTGCTTCTATTCGAAATATGAATTTGTGGATTGTTTGACAAATATTGAGATAATTTGATGTTAATCACAGAACGAAAAAGGTACGTTATATTAATAAAAAAGTACATCAAATCAGTGAACGTCAACATTAATTTTGGGCCGATGACGGGTTTCATTAATACAATGAACGGTCGTACGTAAATTTTCTTGTTGATTGAGTTATGACTGCAGTACGTTGAATCAACGAATAATGGTCATGGATCTATGTTTGCCGGTGATTGATATTACGAATGGATTTACATTGGTTCATGGTTGTTGTACATTGAATCAATAAACAGCGATCATGGATCTATGATGATAAACATTGGTTTATGGTTGATGTACATTGTATCAATTAACAGTGAGCATGAATATGTAAGTGCCAGTTACGAAGGACAGACTCAGTTTATCACAGCTGAACATTGAATCAATAATCAGCTAGCATGGATCTATGATCGGCGGTTATTGATATTACGAACGATAGACATCACTTGATGATTTTCTTCATTGAATCAATGAAAAATGAGCATGAATCTATGTTCGACAGTTATAGATGTAACGAACAAATTCTATTGGTATTTAACAGTGGTATAGTCGTCGTCGAAGATAATGTTGTCAACAGTATCGTCACTATCAGTAATAAGGGGACAATTTTTTCACGCATCAGAGTAATTAATTTCTAAAATTTTGAAAAACCCAAAATCGGCCCAAAATCAATTAGTACATCCACTGATTTGATGTGACCTGATGAATAATATAATATATACATTTACAAGGCAGTCGCAGAACACTGGTTTTCTTAATGAAATATCTTTTTTTTTTGTTGAAATCTACCTAATTGTATTGAATAACAAATGTAATGAATATTTTTTAATGAAGTCAACTAAAAATGTTTCCGAAATGTCAAAAATACACTGAATGATCGAAGACTGATAAACTTGGACGATATTCAAAAAACAAATATTCGCTCACCTTATACATTTTTTGTCGGAATAAACAAATTTTGCCCTTTCCATTCATTATAATATAATTATAACTAAGTACCTGATGATAAGGGAAATGTTCCACAGAAATCTCTGCTATCATTCAATCACAAGTAATACCAGTCAGACGAACTCGACAGGCCCAGTCAGCACATTCTTTCTTTGTTAACTTTGAAATATGTTGAACTACACTCTAACAAAACTCGTTCGTCCATAGAACGGCGAAGCATTGGAATTATTTGCCAATGTAAGTATTTTCAAGAACTAATAACCTCCAGAAGTCAAAAAAAAATCCCAACACCTAAACCCCCTCTCCCTATACAAGGCAACGGAAATTTTGTCAAATCAGGCAAAATACTGATCTGAACACCTAAATAACTTGATTTTCATTTTCTGAAGAAAATAAAATGATAACAATGTGATGACAATAACCAGTAGTTGTAGAAAGAATAGTACCTTGTGCATCCCACGAGTACCTACCCAGCAAACATTTTGATATGGGTACAACATAATCGACACATTGAGTTGCCCATAGCAAGCCCAGCATAAACATAAATGATGGGACTGTAATGGCCAATTAACGACATTGGTTACATATTAACGAGGTAGGGGGAGGGGTAGGAGGAGGGGTAGGAGGAGGGGTAGGAGGAGGGGTAGGAGGAGGGGTAGAGGGAAGGGTAGGGGTTTCAGGGGTCCAATTGATCTGGAAGTTCTAGTAACTCAATATATTTTTTGATGTTTATCATCATATTATATGGAATACACACATACCAGATTTCAAGGAAACAATTTATGAATGACACAATGATATCTTCTTAACCTCTCCCTTCTTCCATGATAAAACTCCTCAGAGTGACTGCTTACCGGCTGGTATATCTACATCTTCATCTTATTTGGGAAGCATTCCTCCAAAATAGATTCTTCGTTGCGAGGTAGGTACTTCTGAAATATAAAATTCTTCATAAGTTATCATGAAGTGGCCTTTCTTGATGTCAGAATTCTTTCTTCATAGAAGTATGAGAAACAAAATAGTCTGTTACATGAGTTCATAACTTGATCAATATATAGTCTGATTACGTGATATATACTTACATATGGAGGCACAGGCCTTATTGTTATTCACTTCAATGATAGAGACAGGTTTCCATAACCAAATATTACTTCTGATAGTAACGAACCAAGCAGTCCATGAAAGTTACGCTTCTGGAGAGGTAGGAGCCACTACAATTATTATCATCACAAACACATGCATTTCATAACGAAATCTGGAACACTAGATGGGTAGATTGATACTTACTCAATACATATTATCATCATTGAAGAATCCATCTTCAATATTATCAATTGAGAATACTCCTGCCACCATAACTGCCATTATAACGACCAGGGAAAGTGATGAGCACAATGATATGACAACAAACCAGAGAAAAACGAAACATACGCTATCACTAGAGTGACATATAATAATTATCCAAATGATCAGCTGATTGTTGATGTAGACGTTCCCAGAAAATCCCCCAGTGGGACGAGTAGTGAACAGGATATTGGCCAGCAAGGGGCCACAACTCGTTAGTGCTCAACTCGTTCTATACATCATACCATCACAAGGCCATCATCGTATTTTCAACTGATGGTTACTTAGCATAGAGAAATCATCGGACATCACCAATACACCGGCATCGACACTTTCTCACACTTGCCTGCACTAGGCCGGAATTCTCCCGGTAGTTCAATGTTTGCTGAGTTAATATATCCGAATCGTAAGAATTGTGAAAAAAGTAATTCAAAATTAACAGGACTCACCTTTCTCAGATATGTTAGGTTTAGTATCCCAATATCCCATTGATCTGGCACAATTTCACAAATAGGTAGGAATTCTATACGAGCCACAGAAACACAAAACACGACCCAGCACTTTCAACTGAACGAATAGAAATAAAATAAAATGGCAAATGAAAAATTCACCGCGTATTATGAAACCTTTTCATAGTATTAAAGTTAGGCGTGATTGATCCATGGGTAGGCAACATTAATTTGGCGCCTGTTTTGGAAGTTGATGTTTCATTTCATGGAATCAACGTTTAGTGTTCATTGAAACAATGAAGACCATTCATTATTTCCTTATGTTTGTTGTTGATTGATCTATGACGAAAAGTTTATTGCTCCAATGATGAAAAACATAGATCAATAAACATCAAACGTTGATTCAATGAATTTTTTCATCACATGAATAAAAATAATGATTAACTTTTGATGTTTTTCGTTCATTGTTCAATGTTGGCTCGTTCATTGTTTCAGTGTCTTGCGGTATGAACCCATCATCAGAAATGATTGTAATAATCATCGATTCGTAATATTAATGTTCAAAAAATTGACGACCGCCGTTCATTAATTTTACGTACAAAATTATTTTCTGTGATGCTATTTATGATTAGTTTTTATGACGTACAAATTATCCTACATCCTCAACTTCTGATGTATGTATATGTATACGTTTTATTCATCTTATTTATTATTATTTGTTTGTTACTCATTGTTATGTGTATGTTACTATGTAATTTTTTGACGAATCCAATCTATTGTATAATAGCTTATGGAGTAATAAAAATGATGATGATGATGATGATGATTCATTCTCAATTGAATTGATGAATTGGAGATACGTTTGGATGGAGGATGCATGTGTCAAGAAGTTCATTTCGCAACAATGTCCTTCAAAGTGTTCAAAGTTGAACTTCTTTGTATATTTTGTTTGTTAAGAATGAGTATGTGTTCTGAATAAACCATTTCAAGGAAGTTTCAAAAAAACATGTCAAATAAGTAACAGTATACAATCTTGAGAAAAAATTAGGAAGAAGTCAGATGAATCCGTTAGATTATAAATCAGCATTAGACTGTGTAATTTGCAATGTCATGACGGTAGAAGTCTCATTTCTAAGTATTTTTTCAAAGTGAAAATACTGGTTTGATCACTGCATTTTATAAGAACTTATTCTTTCATCGAAAATATTGCCAAATACGTATTAATTGAAAGTAGGAACTACAGTCAGACTCCGGTGTTGTATGATTTGGCAAAGAATTTCAGGAAATCTCAAAAAAATTCAGAGAATAAAATATACAACTATTGTGCGATCTTTTTCGGCATCCAGATTCCAAAATTCATTAATTTTTCATCGATATTCTCAAACTGATTGTCTATATTGACATTTCAGAATTTTTTCAAGGGTTCAGAACTTCATTATTGTTCAAAATTCACCTAACTTCTGCTCATCACTGTTGGAAATTGAGAACGATTTTGTTAGAATTTGAAATGAGTCTGCTATTATTTTTACTGGATGAAAATGTGAATGAGATGATTCTTCATACATTCAATTCATGAACTCACAGGTTTATATCAACCCTTCATTATAATTTGAAACTTCCTCATTCAGTATAAAAGAAGGATAGTTCCTGAAATGAAACCTTCATCCGCTGAGAAATTTCATGTTACAAGTGAATGTCACATAAATTTTTCAGAAAACCACCAGCGTTGAACTTCTGCATGACAGTCTATATCAGCACAAAATAGAACAGATAAATGCGATGGATAATCAAGTATAGTGAAGAAGTAAAGTAATTGAATGCCAATAATTCATTATCAGCCTATTGATAATGAAGTTTTATGAGATGGAAGTTAGTGGCGGTTTCTAGTATTTTGTTTATTCCAGAAGATATCATGTATTGAGTTTCTTTTCAACTATCTCTCGTACATAATCGGGCATAATACTCCTAAATTAATTCTAACGTACGCTTGATAGACTTCTCCGTAATTTCATCGTATCCTTTTTGAAATATTTACATAGAATTGCTCCGATAAAATCTCAACTACTGACTATAGCCGTAAACCGAACGAATGAGAGATGTAGACTAGCTGACTTACAATTTTGCTCGATAACGTCGTCTATTCAAAGTGAGCATTAACTTAATCATATACCTCGATATTCAAACCTTCAATAATCTCGGTTTTAGAGTGATTTGAGTGGGGTATGGGTTCTTTTGTTTCTGAGAATTTATTGGCCTTTGTGGATATTTTATTACAGGACGTTGCACCAAGATCACACACCACACCAGGGCCAGAAAATAGCAGTTGGACATTGCTATTTATTCAGAAAATTTGTGAATTGTCTTTGAAATCAAGGATTTGTAATTGTGCATCAGTATCCTGAGAGGAATAGCAATAGATTAAGGAGACACAAACATTGTTAGCCTTAATAAGACGATATGTATATCAGAAATAGAGAATTGATACGTATGTCGAATCTCATATATGGTGTTCTCGGTGAAAAATCGTTTGAAGAATTGGTGGCTATATATTGCCTTGCATTTTTATTTTAGAGACGGTATGTTTGATGCAAAAAAATATATGAATGAAATTTTCGCTACGTCTCAAATCAATACAAGAAACATACATACGTTTACCAATTCCAGTATCTTCAAAAGTAAAAAGTTCCTTCATTTACAATGGTAAGAAAATATTCAATCATCTGCCAATTGAGATTAAATGTATTACAAATAAAAAAAAACTAAAAAATTGTGAAAAAGCTCCTGTTATCAAAAGCATATATTACTCCGTGGACGAATTCTTCGCAGATAGAAATGTTGACAATGCACTGCATAATGTTTTATCTAACTCGTAAAATTCTGTTTTATACTTACAATGTGACTGTGCATATCATATATTTATATATCTGCTCGATGTTATTTATTTTTCTTGTTTTTATCCTATTTTGTGTCACGTTATTTTACAAATTGATTGTGTTTATTTGATATTTATTCATACTTCACCACATATGAACTTTGTCAATGAGAGTATATCTTCAGACAATAAAGTATATATTTATTTGTTTATTTATTTCTCTACTCACATAACTAAAATGGCATTTAGCGTAAGGATATGTACCACGCTAAATGATCGATTAATCACGGATTGACGATCTGTGATTTATTCAAAATATTAATCACGTTACCAAGGCAACACGATTTCTCAAACACATTACCATGGCAACACAGTTCATTAAACACAGCTTCAGTAATTTGAGACATGTCTGGTCTGTCAATTTTCGTTTGTATCAGAATTCTTCATCAGAAATATATGCCAAATGTAGAGGAAAGTGAAATGGAAGAGAATGTCCTGTTACTTGCATATCTCCAAGAAGTGTGAAAATGAAGCATCCATCTTCGAGAACAATTTATTTATTCTGCGCTAAGCATGACAATAATCGTGAAACAAAGGTTAGTAAGCAATGGACTGGACACATCTACAAACAATATCACTTATACGTGTCTCGCTGGTTGCATGCAGTTGCATGTATATGTTCTCAATTCCCATTCCTTTCGAATTATTTCGTAGGTAAGCAGGAATTGCAGGTATGTTAATGTAATTTTCGGAGTTCGTAGAAAAATCATAGTATGTGACGCGTTCATAAACTCTTCTAGACACTCGTTTATTAAACACTCGCTCCGCTCTCCTTTTATAACACTTGTTACATGATATACTGTTATTTATCAACTATAATCAAGATTGGAATTTGGAAAGGTTGTCAGCGTTGAAGCAAATTCTCATCTATATAAGTAGCTTTTTTTGTATCGATTTCGACCAGATATGAGGGGCTGCGTGCGAAAAAACCCACTATTAATGACAAATGATCTGTTCCCGAACAGTTTGCGCAAAATACAGCTCAGGCCAAAGAGATATAGATGGCGGGCATGTGCTTTACTTATTGCCGAATCAATTCGAAATGCCATCAATCCAATTTTTCTTTCATCGCCATTAGAAGATTAATTTGGGCCGATCGCGTCATTTAAGTGGATTTATCGAGACGTCGGAAAAACGAAGTCGAGAGAAAACATTAGCGAAATAATTTCCTCGGCGTTGTTTTTCACTCGAGCCGGTGTATATCGGTCACATGATTCGGCAGATCTGTGAGAAATGAGTGTTTTGAAGCAAGATTTATTATCGAAGCTTCAAATTGGGTAGTGGCACTCATGTGAAGTCTGAAAGTCGATTAATTTGCATCCACAGAACAAAATCTGGACACTTCATGAAGGGTGTCCGAAAATTGTTGGGACACAGAGCTACCACGAGTAATGCAGTTCAGAATGAGTTGATAGGACCCAACTTATTTATGTAAGAAAATGTACCGTTCGGCCGTGAGACGAGTTCGAAGATCACTTCAAAAAAATCGGAAACGAATCGGATGAAACTCTACGAAAGTGCAATACAGAGGGTGACCCTTCTTCCAGTGACCGAAGGAACCTGAAATGAATTGAGGAAGATTTGAAACCACCCTCACCCATTGATTTCGGAACATTCTTAGGGGTGGTAATAGGGTTTCCAAATATTTATGCACTTCAAGAATTCAAAGGGTACCTTTATTCCCTATTTTCGGGGAGGGAGAAGTACTTTAAATCCCTTGTGATTTAAAGTTACTTTGAATCCAAAATCTGTTATGGGCACAATCGACCATGAAAAAGAAATAGGTGTTCTATACAAATCTCGTTTTCTGTAGAGCCATATCAAATTAAAAAAGCAATTTTTTCAGCTCCATTGATCATTTCATATCATCCATTCAAAGCGGAACTGGAAATACCAAGTATTTCGTTAGCCTTGGCAAATTCCAATGAACCCAAGTTCACATTATAGGGAAAGATGTACGGTTCAATCTTGAAAAAAGCTATAAAAGACGAGATATCATCATCATGTCCGATAGTCAGAACGCTATAGTCATCAGTTCTAAAATGGTTTGGGAATGTTGGGAAAAACTGAACGAGCTAGCCATCAGAAATACAATCACACTTTCGGTTCCATGATAGTCCGGAGTAGAAGGAAATGAAATAGCTGAACAAAGATGGACATCTGGACTGGGTACATAATATAACCACAAAAGGTCAAAACGCAATTATGTTAGCATAAGCAAAAACAAACTTCGTGAGCCAGTGCCAAATGAAAGGACATCTTGAGAAGCTCAGCTCAGAAGAGATAAACGAATGCAGGTTCTGTAGGAAAAGGACGAAACCTCTATATATCCACATACTTACGGAATGTGTAATTTATTCTACAGAACCCAAGGGAAGGAACCTAGAAGCAAATATGAGAAAGGTAGGAGCTACCCTACCTGGGAACTACCTCATATCCTGAAACTTCTGAGGGATTCAGGATAACAGTAATTACTATACCCACGTGAAACAACTTTATCGGATACATTCAAAACAATAGCGTGTTCAACTTCAGGAGAAATTATTTTTTCCGGATTCAGCGATTTTCTTGAAGGAAACCCCAGAAGAAAAAATGTGACACAAAGTGCTCATCCGGATTCATGATAATGCCAAAGGGCCATCTCCTCCATTACAATTAAACTAGCGGGGAGTATCCTTCAAGTGCGAACGTCTAATAGTATATCTCATCCACCACGTGATATATTCGTTTGTTTATAGGAGAGATGCCTCCGGAGAGAATATAGGAACGGACAAATGGGCATGGCACAGTCATTAAGAAACTACTTAATGGCCTAAGAGAGTCGGGAGTTGCTGAAGACCCGGTCAGAATTAGACGCTACAATGTATGGATATGGGGTTTTTGTTGCGGAGACGCGAATTTGAGTTATCGGATTGGGAGACGTGCCAAAATATTATGGACCGCATTTGATTGTCTGCCGACTTCTGCTTTATCGCCGATGTCATCGAGCAGTTGAAACTTGGAACGAGCAAACCCCTTCAGTTTCAACAAGTGACTCCAATATAAGTGTAAGGGTTGCTGGGCTGTGTGCACGTGAATATATACCAAAGAAGGAAAGATTTGTATTTCGTGCAAAATAATTCATTCAATATTTGTAGCAGAGCGCTTTCGACTGTGACTCATTATGTTCATTTCAACACGACATGTCGCAGCGACAATGGCTGCTCAACACAATGTAATCTATATTTTACCCCCTTTTGGGAAACACATTTTAATTTGTTTGTGACGTATTTCACCTCAATGTCGTTTGTTTTAAACTGGACTAAAGATATTTTTGTGGACGAATATTCCTGTTAACCTGACGAGTACCCACTGATGATGACTTAACAGTCGAAAGCGTTCTGCTACAAATATTGAATAAATTATTTTGCACGAAATACAAATCATCCCTTCTTTGGTCCAATTCAAGTATCAACAAAATGAAAATATTGTTTTCACACCGGCGAGAGTAGAGGTCAGTTTCTCTGGTAACAAAAGAGATGCAGAAGTCTCGTATCATTGAAAGATGATGTGTCATATTTTCTTCCTAGAAATGTACACCAACTTTATATATTTTTCGCATAGCTCTGCGCTTTTTCTTCGGAACTCCCTTCTCTGAAGCGAGTACAAGCTGCATCATACAGATTTGTAGATCTCACTGGTAGCAAGTTGAGAATCACTGCAGAAGCAGTATCAATAGTTTCTTGTTGGGGTTTTCCGTCGATTTCTTGTTCCATAACTGTTAACCATTTTCATAGCTGTTTTAATAAATTTCCGTTAGATATTTGCTGTCACCATGGGTTGTCGACAAGATGCATGTTTTCAAGATACGAATTCCACAAACTATACTACTACTAATTATGACAAAACACTTTGACCAAATTTTCATTCTTTCCTAATTTTTGTGTTTTTTCCAGCGTAAGAATAGTACACACACCTCAGGACAGGATGCTATTTTTCCCTCGGTGTTTTGTATCTCTTGGGCTTCGCACCTTCGGAAAAAAAATCTAGCATTTCTGTCCCTCGATGTATAATGTACTATTCATCTACGAAATAGTCAAAATGCTCAGAGTGGAATGAAATGTCAAGTAAATACAAAAACTCAAAGTCATTTTCACGAATTTTCATGATTTTTTTGTTATCTCTTAGAGAGCCCGGAAGAAAATTTCTATAATGTTTGAAGAACATCGTGATCGTGTATACCTAGGATAGGGAGAGGAAGTAGGTTTTGGAATTTTTCTTCGAACCTTCATTTTAAGTTCTTGGGAATACTCCCATTTCCAAAGCTTTGCCGTTCTACGGAAGAACGAGTGTTGATAAAGTGTTGTTCCACATATCTCAAGGTTGACAACCAAAGGATGTGCTGACTGGGCTTGTCGAGTTCGTCTGAGTGGTATTGCTAGTGATGGAATGATAGCAGAGCACTCTGAGGAACATTTCCCATGGAAGAATCTATAGAGAAGTGAAAGGTTGCCGACTTTTCTACGGTGATCGAATGAAGTGAAAGAACTAGTGTGTGTGGCATCACCGAGGGCTTCACCCACTAGGCGAATGGCTCTTCTCTAGATGGAATCTAAGAGCATAAGCGTATGTTCGGGTGCCGAACCCATATGTGAGAACAGTATTCTAGAACTGGCCGCATCTGTGCATTGTAGATCATGAGAAGCTGTTGGGGTGTGAAGTAGGTTTTCGCACGGAACAAAATCCGAGTTTTTGTGCAGCAGTTTTCGCAATGGATCTGACATGATTTTCCCATGGAGAGTATTGCTGATGGAAATATCGAGCATAGACTTGTTGGGGTTGGTGATACCAGACATAGTTATATCAAACATGAACAATAAGCATAGACATAGTGGACTTGGTGGGGTTGGTGATACCAGACATACTTAAATCAAACATGAACAATAATGGTATAGATGGTGGGAGAAAAACAACTACTTTCTTGGATAATATGCCACGCAGAACATTGAATTACATCCTCCCGAAATCTATGCATCAATTCATATAAACGAATACTGATGCAAGTGTTTCTTAACTCAATGCCGATTGATTCAGCCAGATTAACTCAACGACACCTACAGACGGGTTTTGAGCTCCTCATCCATGTAAGGTAGTCTCCAGCTAGCAGTCCAAAGACCGCCAACTAAGCGTAACCTGGCCCAACAAAATCCAATCAGCATAGGGTAAAGTACGGATAGATGCCGCGGGGGGATAGATGCCGCAGACCACGTGACGCGTAAACTATGTACACCTGAGAACAACTCTCAGCGGGATGGAAGAGCTATTCGACCATTATTGTTTTGCATGCGGTGGGTGCTTCGATTGAGCAAGTGTTCAACTTGAATTGTGGGAATAAAGTTGCTAAAATGTACTTTTATTGCTTAATATTTATTTGTATGTTGTTAATAGTATTGTGGAAGTGAGTTTATAAAATAACAAAATGGGATAATTTGACTTTCATAGCGTTATATAGGGGAAATTTAAGATTTTGTTTTGTATTCCCTTATCCGATTTGAAGGAAAACCAAAATCCTAAATCAGCCAAGCAAGATACTGACAAACATTTTTTTGCGTGGAATGTTCTGAGGATCACAGTAAAACCTCCAAGACAGTAGTTTGGATATTCTGCATAAGATGCAACAACTGGTTGCATGTGACATGTACCATGTACTTGAACACTTGCAACCCATGCAAACGTGCAGAACTACAACAATAAATTGCGGCATCTCTCCCTTATGGGAATTAACATTGGGCATCTCTCCGCATGGCTGTTTGTAGGCATCTCTCCGTACCTGGGGGGGAGAGTTGCCAGAAAACACTTTTTTTTTTCGTTATTTTTTTTAGTAGTAGAGTTTTTTTATGTTATTTTAGGAGCAATATTTCAATGAAAAATAGATGAAAGAATGATCGTATGTTTTTTGAAATACATATTTTTTGATAATCGAGTTTTTATTTTTTTTTACAAAAAAGCGGCATCTATCCGTATTTTACCCTATTTGTAGTCTCCGAGGCGTTTCCACTGGGCAACATGGGTGTAACGTCATCTATGGAAGAAGGGAAGAAACACTCCACGAAACTGAAATTCTAATGTTGGTGAGCAATGATTGGCCGACTGATTATAGTAATAATAATGATGATTATAGTAATAACAAGTATTATATTAATAATGATAATGATGATGATGCGAGACCAGAATCCATCAGTATTTCAACATAATCATATATTTGTGAAGTTTTATCCATCTACTTTGAATACCTATCATATTCAAGTACCGAATGAACTCGATGACATAAATATAAATTGTTGAATGAATGATCACAATGATATATAATTTGGCAAGTAGCTTGAAAAGCTATCAGCATTTCGACAAGAAAACTCCATTTGTTTATTTGTCAGGAAATTCAATGCAATATACTGTGTACTGTGTAGGTACAGGTATCTACTGGCAGTATAACATGTACATGATGCTTTTTAAGAGAATTTTCAAGGATAAAGACATCTGAATCCACTCCAACAATAACAGCATGTGGACAGTGCCACGTGGAATAGATATATTGTATCGGTATATTTGTTTTCTGCAATGGTGTGCTGAATTGTGTTCATTGTGGTATAAAATTAGATCAAAATCCAAATAGAATGTGCATACCTGAATCCACATTATAAGAACAGGCGCACACGTGTTAACGAGCTCATATATAGACACTCTTATATTAGTAAATATAAGACATGTAAACAACAGTTTTGCCCGCACAATAAGGGAAGAGAAAATTTATCGAAATTTATAAATTATTAAATAAGTCGAGATCAAAAATATTTGTCGTTATGAACATGACGTCACGAAACCGATACGAATTTTTCAATATTCCCATGTATACAATATATTACGAAGACCTAGAAGGGTCAACAACTTATTTTCCCTCCAAACTATTGGGAATTGGGTAGTATACTTACTAGTCAAATTCATCTATTTCATTTTGATCAATGAATGTATTAGGAGGATCAGATACAATTGTGCATTATTTTAAATAGATAACGTGATATACCAAGTGTGCAGCACCCAAACATACCCTGAAACTGTTGGATGCTGTCCAAAAAAGGCAATTCGTCTCGTGGGTGATGGCTCTCTCACAAACTCACTCACTTCTCTGGAACACCGTAGAAAAGTTGGCGATCTGGCTCTATTTTATAGATATTTTCATGTACGAGTCTCTTCTGTAATATCAACAATTGTTCCTCCCTTGGCAGTCCCCGCGAGATTAACCCGTCGAGTTGAGGCTTCGCACCTCTTCGTGGTCACTTTGGAGACCTGCAGAACATTTCTTTTCAAAGACCTGTTCATCCAACGAACAGCGAGGCTCTGGAACATATCGCCAAGGGAGGTCTTCCCTGAGACATATAACCTCCAGAAGTTCAAGGAGAACACCAATTCCTACCTTATTTCCCTTGGTTCTCACGATGTTCTCTGAACACTACAGTTACCGTTTTGTGTGGTTAACTTCGAGGAAAAATTACTTTTTTATCTGATAATTTGTGTTTGAAATATCACCAGGATGTATCGAACTCAAGATGCTTAGCAAGCCGAAGTAGACTAGCATCACCTGGAGATCTATGCTAGAAGTTCACTGAGTTATCCTAGTTTAGTATCAATATCTTGATTTTGAATCGGGTAAAATAATCGCTTGAGTCATTTCAATATTTCATTCAGAACAATCCAAAGATGTGTATCGAATGAGATCTATATAGAGTTTATGCAAGAAATATTCACTTGATCCAAACTCAAACCCGCTCTGGACCAAGATAGATAATTGATTTTGTCATTCTTTGAAGAACGAAATGTGGTCAGTGCCGTACACCCCAAAAAAATGTAATTATAATTTTTATCAAGGAGAATGCGAATTAACTAACTTAAATGGGCCTATTTCGGTCTCTAGTTCAATAGAATTCATGGTAGGATGTTCTGAGACACCTTGTTCAGTGAATTGGAAGAAAATTGTCAAATTCTCAAATAGGCCTCTCTTTTCACATTTCAGGAATCATCCTGGCGGTGAATGATTGTTCTCAGGAAATCATCTGAATGAAAAGACCTATTCCGAACTGCCAAGTGAATAAAAACAACCGCTGCGGCCTATAAGGAACACCTGCCTCCCACAAACTCCCAATCTGGATCTAAAAATAAAAGATAAAGCGATCTGGAAACGTTTTCCCACGTGCGAACTCGGTATATACGGACCGAGAAAATGGAGAAATACTGGAAGATATTCCGCAATATACTCGGGCATTATGAAATGATAAAACAGTTGATATCTCCGCCACACTCATGCAATATGTATGAAATGTTATGTGCTGATGTGATTCGACCCTTGGAACTCATACAGAGGGCACCACACTTTTGAACCAGACGTAAGACGTGAAACGTACGATCTCAAGTCAAAAAATCATTGAAGTACTTTTCATGAACGTATGTCTTGAAAGTCTTAACTCTTGAGATACAGGGCGATAATGTTTTGAAAAAAAACGGTTTTTTAATAATAACTGAGATAATATTGTAGACATCTTCACCAAATTTGGTACATGTCTTCTATGCATCAAGGTGCATTTTCTGAAGTACACAAACTTTCATTCTCCCTACCAGTGGAGCCGTTTGGGGAATTCTTATTATTTCCAAATTTCAAACAACAATATGAAAGGCCATTCAATTCTGTACAAAAAAGATCAACGACGATTTGGCAAGGATCCATCAATCCAACAATGGGGCAATTTGAACCTCGTACAATTCAACGCTTTGAAGACTCAAGCATCAGTTTTTTCTAAGGCTAACCGTGCGGGTCCTGATACAATTATGGCTGGAAGAACCTTACCAATCAGTTCATCACTATCAATGCTCGGCATCACGGTGACAGTTTATCTTGGCATGACCATGTTGCCAATATAGCCAGAGCTGCCTCTCAAAAGCTGGGATTCCTCTTCCGCGCGAAGAAGTATTTCCTCACGAAAGCTTCTGACACTCTACAAAGCCCAGATTCGACCATCCCTTGAGTACTGTTCGCACGTCTGGGAATCAGCTCCAAAACACTCCCTGAGGTTGCTGGAGTCGGTTCAAAGAAGAGCCATCAGGCTCATCAATGACCCAACTCTGACAAGATCACTGCAAACTTTACAACATCGGAGAGACGTTGCAGACCTATATCACTCTTCTATCGCTACTATCACGGACGATGCTCTGTTGAATTGTCATCAGCTGTCCCCCCTGGAATGACCTTTGTTCGCCAAACGCGGCTGGCTCAAGTCATACACCAATATGCAGTCAAAATTGAAACACATAGAAAAACATATTTCAAGAACTCCTCCTTCTGTAGGACATCTTCACTGTGGAATTCTTTACCCACAGATGTATTTCCAGCGAACTACAATCTATTTGTCTTCAAGAGGAGGATCCATCGATATTTGTCCCTCCTTAGTGCTCGCAGTTCCACCACGGGATTATAGGTCCAACCTTTTGCGACTTTTGCGAGCACTTCCGAATGAAAAAAAAAATCTTGTTGATACTCGATAGAACGCTCCGTTTTCGAGAAAAATCGGAAAAACGAGACCAGACTTCAAATTTTTATGTAAATGCTAAGCTGAGTATATTCCATTCAGAACATCAATTACTAGATAACCACAGTATGAACATTTTGAAATTTTTGATCCGTTTTGGTTTGCATCTTCAGCAGTGTTGCCAGACCTACTGGTTCAGCAGTAGATCTACTTACTGTTCCGTTCTACTGTTCTCCTGTTTTAGGCCTGAAACCCACAATTTTTATTTCGTTAAACCAAAAGCAGAATTTGAAGAATGACAAAATATCACACAAGCGTTCGAACCATTAACAACTCACAATTCACAGCAGTTTTCAAAGCTTATTTTGTATGTTGGCTAAATGCTACGTATCACGTTACCGTCAAATCAGATTTCTTGTTCTCCGTTACCCTCTTCCTCATATCATTAATGATTCTTGAGCTTTCCAGATGTTTGATGCAAACAAAGTTGATAGCTTTCTCCAAATTTTCTCACATAACGAATAACAAACATACATATAACAAAATAATATACCAAGTATGTGCTAAGCATATCCCTGAGAAGTATAAGAATACTGAGATCATATTCCACAATATGGCTTCAATATGCTGTTCAGATGCTATGTATATGTTTTTGGGCAAGAGTAGCATATGCTATACGGATATGCTTGAATAATATCCTTTGAATATTTACAAATATTCTCAGGATATACCTTCATCGAAAATATAGTATTTGCTAGAGATCAAGACTGATCTGGTCTCGCGAAGCCCTACCTACTAACAAGTAAGATCAACTTCTATTGTAAAAATGCAGTGCGTCATATTTACAACAGAAGCTCATCGGAAATAAAAATATAAAGACATTGGATTTCCTGAAAATACATTCGTTAATCACATTTCAGTGATAAAAACGAGTTATACCTAAGTGGGAAACTTCATTGGGCATCTATGCAATTTCCAATTCCAATTTATGAAAATGTCTTACCGAATCTCTCACGCAGCAGAATCATTTCCCGATAATTTGTTTCTCTGATTCACTTATGCTTTTCTTGTCGTTGAAAGAAACTATCGGTAATTCTGCTTCTAGGGAGATTATAAGTGAAAATCTAAATGTTTTGCAGGAAGATATCCCGTCCTTCTTGTTACGGAACCATCATCCTCTGAAGCTATTTGAAAGCAGAACCGCGACATATATCCCTATATCGCTGAGGCGGATAAAAATGAAAACTCCCGCATGACATATGATGTGTCATACGTCAGCACCCCAGAGGGGCAAATCGTTACGATTTAGCCAGCGTAATTTGATGTTCTCACATGTTGTGCCGCAATAAACGAGCAAAGTTATTGCTCTCCATTTTGTGACAATCCATCAGGAATGTGAGCGACAAGAAGTCACGTTCTCGAAGAATATTTTTTGTCGAGCAAAGAGATCCAAGTATTCAGCCAGTCATGTCCATAGAAGTCCAAAATATAGTAGGTTCGAACCATCTGAATGATAGGGAAATAATATATCCAACCAATAATATCCCTGGAAGAATCAATCCTTTTCAAGTACGTAATTAATTGAAGATTATAATCTGTTGTAAATAATCCCATGGTATCTCAAAGTGAAGTTAATTGATTTAGAGAAATGGTTGGTGTAGTAGACATTTTCCAGTCACCTCAGATGAAAGAATCACATTATGAAGACAAACGTGAAATGATGAAGGCAGTGAAAAACTATTCTGAAATAATGTTATTCAAACTTTGATAAGGGAGATACACTTCGAAATCCTATATAAAAGTACATAATATCACTGTTTTTCCTCCTATTAAACCGTTTTTTATACGCTTCGACACGTGTTTCGCTAACTATATTAGAATCTCCAGAAGAAGATCAAAACTAAATATTTCATTCTATTGTGTCCAGTAATATACCGTGAGAAAAACTAACCGCCAAGTTATTGTTTGTTATGGTTGAGTTCACATATTCACCTCAATCTTATATCACTAAACTATTCAGAGTGCTATATATAATTTCATCACCTTCATTCATTATTTCATTACTATATTCTTGAATGTCTCTCGGCTTTCATATGCATCCAATTTCCTCACATTATCAACTTGCCTAACTAATTTGAGGTGATTAATATGTGATAGTGAATAAACATGTGTTTGGCTACACACGATTCATCTAACCTACCTAATTTCGAATGTGCTAGGTGTTCTTTGAACCTTGTTTTTATGGGTCGCCTGGTTTGCCCTATATATGTTTCATCACAATCATTATACGACTAACTTCGTATATTCCTGTCTTTTCGAGTGCGTCAACCTCATCTTTCAGATTACCTAATAAATTGCCTAATTGAAAACATCATCAAGTCCCTTCGTGTACTTGGGATTGAATGGGATTGAGATTCTTCTCGAATTGTTCTTATTCGCTTGAAAGGTCATAGAATTCCGGAGTGTTAACTCAAATTTATGTCTACGTATTACTTTATCTACTATTTTGATATCATGAATAGTAGATAAATTGATTGATTATTTTCCTTCCATATTCGGTATACGGTTTCATCTTTGAATTGGTCATTCATTGACCAGAAAGTCATTCCGTGCATTTTATCCAGTGGTGCGCTACAGGGAGTTGTGTTAACTTTTCCTCCCATAGTTTCTACGCTAATGATCTAATTTCGATTATAATTGACATTTATTGTTGGAAAACAATTCATGAATGTGAACAATATGAAAATGGCGAATAGACAACCAAATCCCCAAAGAGCAGTTGTACTGGTTTAATTAGAACATGCATATTCAGGTGATGATGAAGATATATACATATATATGCTCGAAACATTTCTGTAGATCACTTGAAGACGTTTACTAATTGAATAATTAAGGAGTTGAGTGGGAGTTTTTCTACTACTGAATTGATGATTTTTCAAAAATATGTCCGTATGTTGTTTGTGTATGTAAATTTCGTGAAATTTTATGATGCTTCGTGGAAAGTATTCAGTTACAGCTGAAGAATTCCGACCGACAACATGAAATGCAAATGTGAGGTACTCGAAAGAATATAATATGTAAATATTTTACCTAATAAAAACCGGATTTTAGGTCTCTGCTTCATCTACTTGTTATGCGTCGGTGGAGACGTTACGAACAGTTCTTCAGACAATAAGACTTCTTGCAGCTACCGTGTTTTTCTTTTATTCCGATGATAATTATTTTAATCAAGGAGCGGTCTTATGGCTTGTTCGCGAGTTTTATGGCCTGCATAGCTTTCGGAGACATTGATGAAAGTTTTTCCTTCGAATTTCAACATATAACGTATAATTCACCAGCTGTTCTTGAGAAATTGGAAATGCAAAACTTCAGTAAGTACCACAAAGTTTGTCATATTGTTACTCGTAATTTTACACTACACCATTGAAAATGTCAATTCAGGTAGTATAAGTAAGTTGGAATTCAGAATAGTCAATTGTATTCCAGACTCCAGAGAGTATATATGACTTGAAATTAAAATGTGTTAACTGTAATGCGGAAAGCGTAACATAATATGCTTCGGACCAGTAAAATGTAATTCAGGAAGACTAACTTGTTTTTCAGAATTGTTAATAATTGTAATTCACAAAGCATTAATAAAAATTCAGGAAGCATCACTTGCAGTTCAGAAAATATTTACTGTACGTCAGATACTAAAAACAAATGGTATGTATTGCCATAAGGTTCATGGTTCCTAGCATTGAACCAAATTGCAATAATAGGATCAAGAATGGAGTCCCACGTGGAAAAAATCTTGAACAACTTGTATTTCTCAAGCAGAATATCCACCAAGTTGAAGATACAACAATTGTAATATACTCAGGCAATCGATCAGATGACGTTCCAGTGACGAATTTTTTACGTCACTTGAATGACCAAGGTGACTGACGTCGCATTGACGTGATAATGTGAATAAGTCACAGCCCAATGACGTCATATTACTCACGTCGTATTAACGTCATATTCACTCACCAAACTGTGACGTCCGACTGACGTCATAATGACGATTGAATTTGGCGATGATACGTAAAAAAGATTCCTTCAACATGGTGTAATAAACACCACTATAGCCTCTGATGACATTATATAATATTCCCCTCCTGTGTCATGTTCATTCAATCGCCTATTCAGCAGCGCCATTCTTCAGTACGCATCTCCATCAGAATGCAATCAATTATTCGTATTTGTATCAAAAATTATGTAGTTTGTGTCGGCGAGATGTAAGCAAACAAAGAATAGTTTGATGTCAATGGAAAGGATGTTGGCGAATTTGGCTTCACTTTGTTGATTAATGTATATTGATGCATTCTTTGTCACCCAACAGAAATCTTAATAGCGAATTATTGAAAAATTTCCTAAATGACGAAGCTCACCAAATTGGTACGTCACACCGACGTGATTTTTAGACGTCATAGATACGTCACTGCAACGTTATAAGAGTAACGATCTCAATAATACCTGAACAACCATTTTTATATATACATAGCTTGTTGGTTTCAGAGATATACAGTGTGTCAATGTTTTTAAGATAAAAGTTCTCCTACTACTTTCCGGGTATATTAAAAATTAGAATTAAACTTACATGTTGATTTGCTTTCATGAGTTATATATCTGTTTCACATGATAATATATAAGTATCCATGGTTAAGAGACGGTCTGGGAAAAATGGAAGTCGACAGGACGTTTCTGTAACGTCATGAAACTGACGTCTACTTTAACCCATCTAAGTGACGTTCACTCGACGTTGAAACAATGACGTGATTATCACGTCATAGAAAGTACGTCATAATGACGTCATAAATTGGTGTGTGACGTCTCTGACAAAAAATCACCAATTAGGGACGTTACAGTGACGTGATCATTCGTCATCTGGTTGCCTGGGTAGTGGTAACGCCATTTGACTTTCTATGTCTCTATGGCTCAGTCTTGCGCTTTTTTGACAGAGATGAGCGTGGAACAGCAATTCATACAAGGGGCAGATGCCAAATCTGAAATAAGTAATCAAAAGTGAATGCAATTTTAAACAAAATGTCTGCTCACAAAAGTACCTAGTTACTCGAATCAGTCGAATCAATAACTGGACACTGGATAGCATAATCTCGACCATAATGGATCGTCAACTAAGGCTTCGAACGTCAAATAAACTATTCATAATCCGTTGATGGTACAATGAGAATCCTGGCATGAAAGCTTGTTTTCGATTACCAATCACGAACCGGGATGACAAGAAAAATGAAGGAATTGCGGCATAGATGATATAATTCAGGAATGTGTCTATTGTAATATCGTTGGGTCTTCCGTTTCATTGTGCTATGGACGTTTTTGTCAGTGACTCGGTTTCGTTAATATATCAGCAAGAATGATTGATATCGAGATTAAAGAAATGTGAGATGTTATATGTAATAACTGTCCTAATAAAATGGTTTGTTGTTAAGGAAAAGAACGTATACGCAATAGGCACGCTTAGATCCTATTCATTTCTATATAGAAAATATATCTCTGAATAAATATCCTTGAAAAGGGCATATTGCTCTCCTCAATTTCTTTTACTTTGATCTTGTTGCTTCATCCAAAAATGCCCTTCATTTGAGAATTCTTCGATTTTTTGTGAAAAAATATTCTTCGTTGCATGCATTACATTAGCATCATTATATTCTTGGATGGAAAAAAAATTATTCACAATATTCTCTATCTTGCATCAAAAAATTCTCAGATAACCTGACCAATCGCAAGACAACTTGTATTATCGTGAAACCAATAGTTGTATTTCAATCCTGATTGGTGTATATCATACAGAGTTGGTGTTTTCTACGATAGTCATATTCTTTCGTTCTGAACGCACTGACACATTCCACTTGAACTGAACTGAATCATTTGACATGCATTGTATCTGATCAACGTCGTTTGAAAGAACGCATATCAACTGATTCAGTCCTTGTTCTTGTGAAATATTGCAGTTAGTTCAGATTGAAAGAATATCACTGATGTAACCACTTTGGGTCATATTGCTTGTTCATTTATAATGAATGATGCTCTTATGCTTCGTGAAATAGTCTAGCAAAAGACCACTATATGTTCTGAATATCTCATACATTCAAATTGGGTTTTGATGACAAATTACCATAGCAACGTATCTATTTCAGTGGAATTTTTTTTCTCGTAGGTAGGTACTCCACCAGCGTATGAAATCGAAAATTTTTTTATAACGTTTTAATGACAGAATAATATTTTGACGTCCCAAAATAGTGATTTTCTGCCACATCAATTGGGCCGAAATCAACAATTGATAGGCTAAGAATCCATTGATGACATAACTGCATCTCTTATATAGAATGTCATACACTACCTGGGCCAGTGTAAGGCGTTCTGGAAGGCTAAAATTCGAAATCTCTGGTACAGATACGCTTCAACAGGAAGATCAAATTATTATTATTAAGGTCATCAACTCGGAATAACTTCCACAATATCCATGAGCTCGAAAAATTTCCGGAAATAATTTGACCTCTAGTGGTATTACAAGTGAATATTCGGAACATGATTATGGTGATATTATGTATTATATACTGTTGAAAATAAATATACTGTAAGTGGACCGAATAACCTACCTTTTCATTGAAACACACATATTTTTCATTAATAATAGATCTGGTTTCATCTTCAAACAAGAACATACTTTTTTGTATGTTAAGTTAAGGCCTATCTCAATTTTTATTTAATTGATTCAAAACAGAGCCGATATTCAAATGAATGATATGCATGCCTCACAATTCCTCATTGATTCATAATGTTAACAGTATTTCGAAAAAATAAATGTATTCTGTTATAAAACGCTCTCCTGAGAAGTTGTAAGTATGGAGATAGGCCCCTTCGTAATGGCAGTGACGATATATCAAACCCAACTCCCATTCCAGGATTTCATTAGATGTAGGAAAATTGACGTGATATTCTCGCGCGCCTTATTAATAAATAATTTCCTGAATTTCCTGAAA
The DNA here is from genome assembly GCA_918026855.4 of Phaedon cochleariae. Lineage (NCBI taxonomy): Eukaryota > Metazoa > Arthropoda > Insecta > Coleoptera > Chrysomelidae > Phaedon > Phaedon cochleariae. The sequence goes on from OU896711.1 coordinate 7,568,376, forward strand.
GCTGAAAGGCCTTCTAACATTATATTATTCGACGTCGACAGCCGTCACGTACACATTTACAAATAGGCTCGTAACCTAACCGATACAATATTCTGAATATTCGAAATACTAAGGTCCCAGTGCGTACACACAAAGGACGAATTTGGATTAATCATTTATACAATCAGATGACATAATGGCACACGCACCATGGCACGGGTTTTTGAATTAGCTCAAGGGTTATGGATATATTGTTGTATTCATATTGTTGGTGACGTCAATAGCGTTTGAATAATGAGTTTCTTATTCTATCATCCGTCTTCACTTCCATCTTTAGATCGCGTATGTGAGTGTTCTCCAAGATTTCACAAAACCTATACACGGAAAAAAAGGAATTGTTGAATCAAGCGAAATTTAATTGAATGGAGCAAATAAATAAAGTGTCATATATGCACGACAAAATAAAATATTGAAATGAGTAAATCTTTATCTTGTTTCAGAGCGAATTTGAAGTTTAAATCTAAGTGAATATGTCTTGCATGAACTCTGGATCTTCTTCAATCAAGCACATGCATGAATTGGCTTGAACCATCATTTTGTTTGATTCAAAATTACAAAATATTGATTCAATCAAATATTCAGTTGATTCAACGAAATATTTGGTTGATTCTTGAAAATATTTGGTTGATTCAATGAAATATTTGGTTAATTCAATTAAATAATTTGTTGATTCAAGATAAACTATATATCCATTCGACAAATTGTTTTGTTGAACCAAATTCAATATTCGGGAATTTTCTGAAATTTCACATCAATAGAATAAACAAAACTAGGAAACTAGTAGACTCCTAGCTTAGATCTTTAGTCTTTACTTCTCTTTAGCTGATGGAAAACTATTTCAGATTGCTAATCATCCTAAGTTCGAATTATCCAGCTGATATTTCAAACACGAAGAATCAGGCTTACGTATATAATGAATTCGAGGCAGGCATAGACGATGCGAAATGATCGCCATCTGGAGGCAAAACTTTAAGTTGATGTAGAATGAACAAAATATTCCATTGATATTACATATTTCGTTGCTCTATTCAAGCAAATGATTTGTTCGAAACGAGTTCATTGCTACATCGGATTAAGAAAACTTGTATGTTGTTTCAAAGATATATTCTCATCAAAATGATCATTGTTTGATCAAATCAAATAAATGTTTATTGTTGAATCAACATCGACATTATTTTGGATCGACATAATTTGTTTTTGGAGAAACCATATATTTTTTTGATGGAATTGATATTATACTGTTGATTCAATTAGACCACATTCTTGATTTGAACAAGCTGCTTCCATGAAATAATCTTGTATCTGGTTGATTCAACAAAAAATTGCTCAGCCCAACGAAAATAACTCAAGCATAAATAATTTGTTGATGCAACAGATCCTTTTTTTCCGTGTACTGTATGATATGTGTGTCCAGCGAAATATAAACAGGATGTCCCGAAATTAGCTTGTCAAACTTCACCAACCCTATGACCAGAAATAGGAAGATGAGTTTCAATGAACATAAGTCGATAAATGTCTCCGGAAGATGATATTTCCGAATCGGCATATGATATAATGATGCAAATTGGTACTCGAACTGTATAACTTTTCTTACCCAAAGTAGGGAAATCATTCAGGTATGTATAATACAGGGTGGGACTACATCAAATATTGATCAAACAATTTGAATGTTTTTTTTTCAATAATTTTATCTCGGCCTATGAAAATCCACACCCCTTTACAGAAAAAACGGTGCTCTTGTTCCATATCGATCAGATGTCTTATTTTTGAGAGAAATCGATCAAAAAATATAGTTACATCTAACATTGCCAATTTTCGAGTCATATATATAGTGGCTATAAGAAAATCAACCACTTTCTCTTCACGGAACGATGATACAAAAATGTGTTTTTTTTTTGTGAACTATGAACCCTTCTCACGGACAAACGGTACATTCTGGCACATAAATAAATTGGGACCAAACAATTTATTTTGATCTCTTCTATAGTGGAAGCTCTGTGTCCCAGCAATTTTGGGACACCCTTTATAAAGCGAAATGGGGTAAATGTTTACGAAACCGGAAAGGCCCATTGTATTGAGGCTCGTTTTACACCTACTGTCAAAAGTGTAGATGGATCGATGATAGTCGCGTGTCTTACACTGACTAGCCTAATTTTAATGATTATACATATAGACCTCTAATCGCAGATTCGTGATAGAGTCTCAATTCAGAATTCATTTCCACGCCCTGTATGATGAATGTCAATTTATCATACACCCAAAAGCATATACATATATCGTTTTGGTACATGCACTAAAGGATGCTATTGTTGGAAAATTACAAACGTAAAAGTAGGCAGAGCAGCTACAAATAACGAGTGCAGTTAGTTCAGTTATTGCCTCTTAGCCATCCTACGCTCATTATGGAGTACCATTCAAATCGAAACCCATATTTAGTTCCTTTCTACTTCTTCAGCAGTAGTTAATGATACAGAAAATGTCGAAGAATTCGAAAGGATAGTTTCAACAAGAATATACACGGTGATTGGAATAGTATACATAAGGCGCATTTCCTGAATATAACAACCTAAACTGCTGGAAACTTGGAACGCAACAAGCACATTTTTGCAATAAACTCAAGTCAACAACAACAAGATTGGGTATATGACTATACTAGACCGATGATGAAAATATATGGTTACATTTGGTTATATAGGGCGACAAACGAATTTATGCACAATACTTCTTACAATTTGCTCTCAATTTATGACGACATTTCATTTTCAATCATATTTCTATGATTCTATGATGATATTCCTAGAAATCGTTCCGCCATTTTTTACATAATATGTATATTACCTCTTCGAGTAATAAAAAAATATATCTATTCGGAAAATTTTAGATTTCATACTCCCGTCCAGATATATATATTATCAACATTTTCAGAGATGTTTTATTGCATGTCTCGTTGTGCATGACTAACTTTCGCATGAAATACCATATTTCTATATAATGAGTGATGTTTTGCAAAAATAATAAAAACATATTCTAGTTTTCGTGGTCACTTTGGAGACCTGCAGAACATCTCTTTCCGAAGACTCGTTCATCCAACGAACAGCGAGGCTCTGGAACACATTGCCAAAAGAGTTGTTCCGAGAGGCATATCACCTCCAGAAATTCAAAAAGAACACCAATTCCTACCTTATTTCCCTTGGTTCTCACGATGTTCTCTGAACATTACAGGATATCCCTTTTAGTGAAAACCAGAACATAAGAAAAAACAGGCAGCAAAAACTTGGAGAGTTTGTGAATTTATATGTGAACAATCAACGATGACTGCTTGAGTATAGACGAAGTAAACTTATTCACAACTTCCATTCAGATTATTGAGCAGGGTATTGTGTCCCACCTTGTATATTTCAAACTAAACGATATCCTGATGATAACATGAGAAGGAAGTCATTGTTGATGCACATAATTTATAAACTCCCGAAGTTTCTTCACACCTCTGTATTTTCATTCTCTTGTTTTTAGTGGAGTTTCCAGAAGAAGTCAGGAAAAAGGTTTGCTGCTACTTTGAGAAATTTTAACCCAAATGCAGGTTAGGTTATGTTTCTTTGAAACAATATCGCTAAAAGATTTCTATAAGCATCAGATCTGATGTCCTCGCTCTGATGATTGTCATGATGAGGCATTTGTTATATGATATCTCTTTTTGCATCAAAATTCCAACTGTTGCAAACTGGCCATACCATGCACGGCATTATAGACTAACACTTTGCTATAGTGGTTACCTTTACTACATACTTCTAATTCAGAAAAGTGAACACTATACCTCTTAACAATATCAGCACGCAAACTCTGATGACTATTCCTATAGGGCGTATTAAATAATTTGTCATGTGCACAAATAGATCCATTACAGGTTCAAATGCCCCAACTAATGAATTCTATACCTTGATGAAGGGACGGCCATTAACTGATTAAAAATTGCATTCAACATCGAAATTAATCACTCACCGAGCTGTCATAAAGTTCTTGGATTTTTTCCAAATGTACCTCATTATTCAGTGGAATTAATTATAAAATTGCATGTTCGGCTCCTTAATTCAACTCATTTCTGCCAGTATATGAAGTGTAATCTCGGCGGTCATGATTGTTGTGGATTGTGTTTAATTTCCCAGGCAGCGTTGCCGAAACTACTGAAAAAAATTGATCTAAAAGGCGAGATCGTTATAAAAGTCGTCACGCAAACACACCCACACTTTAAACATCTGATAGTACTATATAAATACAAGGATTCATTTCAGTACCAACATTGTTCTCGTTCCAATTTTCGATAATTTGCTCTGCTCTGCTTTATTCACCGCTTTGCAGATGACAATATTCTCCATACTGAATTTTCATCCAGAATTTGCATTTCATCATTACACTTGAACAACTCTCATCATCTATGAAGTTAAATATCTGACCTGTTTCAGAATACTGTTCCCACATAATGGAGTTCACCTTCCAAACATACGCTGATGCTCATTCAGAGAGCAGTCACATCCAGTAATTCCTGATATTTTTGGAATACTGTAAGAAAGTTGGCAAACTTTAACTTTTCTATATAAATACTTCCACGGAAGTGTTTACGAAATTTCTGCTAGCAATAATACCAGTCAGACTAACTCGACAAGCTCAGTCAGCACATCCTTCTGTCGTCAACCTCGGAATATGTCGACCAATTTTCTACCAAAACTCGATTATCTATCGAACGACGGAATTTTGAAATGCTATGCCTAAGGAAGTATTCCAAAGTACTTATAACCTTCAATAGATGGAAAAAAATCAAATACTCAACTTCTTTTCCTATCCAGCGGCTTCTACGACAGAATATATAGGGAAAATAGTTTCAATGAACAATGGTCTCCCTACGGGAACTGCGGCCTCCTGAAAAGTTTCCTGAAGATTGATATTTCTCATAAATAGTAGAAATCATCCAATGTATTTTCAATGAAACTAAATACTCAAAGTCAGTCGACCACACTTCATTTAGAAATTAGCCAATCAAACAGTAACCGGTTTCGGCACAACAGCGATCATCAGACTGCAATACCTTATAAAAACACAATAAATCATGAGAAGCTAAACATCATTTTGGGTTGATCATCAAGGTAAGTCAGTTGGAAGTGAGTTTGAAGCGGATGAAGAGCCAGAAAAATCTCAGAGATTTCCTATTTTTGGTCGGGGAAGCCGCTGGTCAAGATCGGCAGGCTCATTTGGAGACACTCTGTATACACACGATGAATATGATAGGGATTCCCATTTCAAACTGTCACGTGTATTGAATTAAACTGAACATTTTTGATTTTTTGACGCCCTGTATCTTGAAAAAGGAAGCATGGAGAAACATTTTGAAGAGTCAAGAAATGTTTCTTTTATTATAAGGAATCCCCAGTTTTCCGTTGTGACACTTATGACAGTTTGTATATAGTCAGACCTATATCTGAGTTAATGCTCGTTTCTATTTGTTTCTGTCACTATTTGTTGTTCATTTGGATATGAATATTCATGAAATTAATTCGTGTAGGAACTGTATTCGTAAATATATAAATATTCTGATTCTGATTCATTAATTATTGTTATTGATGAGAAAGTATATACATACTCAATATGAAGAACTTCAAATGTACACGTGAATAATTGAGAATTGCACATGCGTATCTGTAGTCAGTTTTCATCATGGTTTAAATGATATGATTATATTAAATAGTTCATCTTATAATGAACTATGTTTTTCATTTTGATGTATATTTGAAATGACCGGAAAAAATAGCAACATCAATTTGATATCTGCTGAATTATTATCAAGCCTGGCAACACTGCTTGAAAAATTACATGTATTTGGTGTTAGTCGACGTCGAGAAGTGACTTTTCAATGAAGAAGGGTACTCTTAAGCGAATTACTGTTGAAAATACCAATTAAGTGAACAAGTGCGTGAGACAAGATCGTTATGGTTGAGAATGAAATAATAAGGTTCCTGATTTCGAAGAATTGAATCATTATCAACACGTAAATTATCATTTTTCATTCATAGTCCATAACAGTATAAATTTCTGTAGGATACAAAAATTGCACATTGAATAATATGGTAATCGAAAATTACATCATTATTGAACAAAATCTCTGATTCTTAATAATCGTTCGGGAATACCTATTTGATATCTCAATTACTGTCATGATGAGATTCGACAGCAGCACAGGTGACTCATCAGTTAAAGAAGAAATCATTTATTCAGTTCGTAATCTTCTGTTAAAACACAATAAAACATTAGATTCAATTTATCTACCGGATAGGGGGATCTAAACATCAGGTACATAAATCCCAGAAGATTCCGCTGATTTATGAAAGAAGGAGTTACTGAATTGAACACTAATTACTTTTGCATACTGTTCGAATAAAACATTTCTGAAAGGACGGCACATTCTTCTGAAGCTCCCCAAATTAGGTACCTACTGAACTAGACTCAACATTACTCTTCATAAGTATCAAAGATCTTATTATAATGGCCGAATAAATCTCCTGAAGGATTAGTTTGATGAATGAGTCTTAACAGTTCTCAAATCAATTGTTGATTATGTTTATCTTTCCATCCCTCAGCAGAAAATAGTGGTGTTTTTTTTTTGAGAACAAGATCCCTCGACCCATTATAGAGATTTATCTAGTCACTTCCATAGAGACGCGATTCGTCACTCATCAGACAAATAGTCAGACATTTGTTTTTACAAACGACCCTCTGAAGCCCTATTACCACGACAGCACGCTGATGTCCTTGTTTATTTCGCCTACCAACCATATGCGTCGTCTTTTGCAATGCAGTCCAGATCTGAAAAAAAAGCTATGAATGCCACTGACTCACTGACAAATGTCAATAGCTCTTTTGTTTCAATTGAATAGGTCACGTGCACATTTGAGAGATGACTGACCCAGGAGGTGAAACAACCACACTTATTATTTGTTTACAGAAGATTGAATCAGTTTTTCACAATTATCGTGATTTTTGGGTTATTTATTTATTGAAACTTGCTTGCTCATTGTGCTGTTGTACAATGCACAAGAAATGCAACGAGAGACGAATGAACAAGATTTTTCAGGAAAATTGTAATCTGAAAGTGCTGTAGTCACTCACACACATGATTTTTATTGTTCCAGATTATTTGGGATTTTCTCTCAAATGAGTTATAGGATGTTTTCATTAATTTATCTTGAATTCTGAAAACAAAATCTGAATCTGAATTTGCCTTACAAAAAATCCATTCTTTATGCTGGAAACGGGAGCAGATTCGTTCCCGAAACGTCGAAAAATAAGTGAAAATTTGATATTTTTTCCGAGATTTTTTCTATATACCTTTTTTTCTCTTCTCCAAACTTTTTTTGATACAATTGTCATTGACAAGCTAGTGAATTTTCCTTTTGGGCTCTCTGATAGAAAAATTCTTTAAACGCAGTATTTATATTTTCATTATTCATTTATTTATTCATATATTCATTTATTTATTTATCATTTTATTATTTATTGAACATCCAACAGACTAAAACTCCAATTACAGGAGTATATAACAAAAGAAGAATGTGCATCACACAATTATTTAAGCATAGTATAACTATAACATAAATATCTACGAGTATGATAATGAACAGAACATAAAAAAATTATTTCAACCAATGATTATGTTAGTTTGATATGAGCCTATACAGAGCTTCTTTGAAGTGACCAGAATTCAAAAAAAAAATCTACTGAGGGTAAATTATTGAAACATCTACACATATAATTAACACCATTTTGAAAATGATGCTGCGAGTGAGGTACATCAATATGGAAAGTTAGGCTAGTTCTTGAGACTGAGCGGGGTACATTGAAATTTGAGAAAGACAACGAAGTTGATGAATCGATTTCATAGTAGATAAGTTTATGGATGAAGGAGAGAGCAGCAATTTCAAGTCGTTTTTTTTAAAGAGACAATATTGAATTCAGACGAGGAGAGAAAATCACAAAAAAATCTGGAATAATGAATGTACCACGTCCTCGATTAACCTACAAACAGTATTTAGTAAATACGTTCATTTTTGCGCTGTTAACTATACGTAAACAAAAAAAATTCTCGAAGTTTCAGTCACAGTCAAACCTACATACACGTCCACGTGTTTCCAACTGAAGTCAGTCGTCTGGAAAAACAATGATCCCGTCCTGCAGAGATTTATAAAGATATAATAGAAAGGTTGTAAGAGGAGAGTTCTCAAGAATAAGGAATAAGGAGTATCAAGCTTGCCGCGCTGAGAAGCCGATTAGGTTAGATTTATCTTTCGCTCTCTTCTTGTGGGACAAGTCTGACTCGAATAACTAAACAGCTTCGGCCATTTTCGGCTACGTAATATGGTAGAAGTAGAAATGTGTGTGTGGATCGTGGATGTATATAATTCCTTGTAAGCCGAGAAAGCGTACATAAAAATCCCGTGTTATTTTGAAATACCCGTATTTCATTATAACGAACGAAATATAAATATCCGTGTATTTCGATATCCTGTTTGTAGCATATGTGGCCTCAGGCATCAAAATATCATCTGAAGCTTCATGTTTCAGTAACAAAAACCAATCAGCTTTGAATGTATGAACATAACAAGTTTCAATGAAAAAATTGAAAATTCAACAACATAAATTCACAGAAATGCTTGACGTGATGATAATTGAATTCGATGAATCTGTGGCGGTTTTCCTACTGAGTATACAGGATGATTCATTAGGAATGGAAAATCTCTGAACTACAGATAGTGAACACCAAAACATGAAGAGTTAACCCAACGTTGCAAGGAAAAAATATTTCGAATATTTCCTTAATTTTAGTCGAACATTAACTTTGAAATTATGTGTGTTGTTGGCGTTGTTAGTGCTTGTCGAGGTGCTTGTCATCATTGATTATTGTCTTTTTTTGGCTTTTTTTTTATTCTGGTTCCCACGAAAAGGGATATTGAATGTAATATTCAGAGAACATATTGAGAACCAAAGGAAAGAAGGTAGGAATTGGTGTTCTTCTTGAATTTCTGAAGGTTGGCAATGTGTTTCAGAGCCTTGCTGTTCGTTGGATGAACGAGTCTTTGGAAAGAGCTGTTCTGCAGGTCTCCAAAGTGACCACGAAGGGGTGCGAAGCCTCAACTCGACGGGTTCATCTCGCGGGGACTGCCAAGGGAGGAACAATTCTTGATATTTCAGAAGAGCAACGTCCATGAAAATATCTATAAAATAGAGCCAGATCGCCAACTTTTCCACGGTGTTCCAGAGAAGTGAGTGAGTTTGTGAGCGAGGCATCACCCACGAGACGAATCGCTCTTCTTTGGACAGAATCCAACAGTTTCAGGGTATGTTTGGGTGCTGCACTCCAAATATGGGAACAGTATTCCAAGACAGGTCGGATCTGTGCCTTACAGATCATAAGCAGCCGACTAGAAGTGAAATAGCTCCAGACCCGAAACAAAAATCCAAGTTTTTGGAATGGACTTTTAGCAATTGATCTCACGTGATTTTCCCAAGAAAGGTTATTGCTGATAGTAATACCAAGCATCGAGATGGATGTCTTCAAAGGTATGGTTACTCCTGACAAGCTTATGTTGGGCACAGTGAGATCGGCTTTTCTAGAGAAAAGGCATGCTTGTGTTTTATTTGCATTGAAATCTGCCAAGTTATCGGATCCCCATTCGAGAATTGTTGCCAAGTCCATATTTATGTTGTCAACATTTCATTTGAAGTAAAGCAGATTTTGTTGGCTAGAGAAATTCTTTTTTTCGTGTGTATATATTTTTATAAGAAACTATAGAGCGATCGACCTCAACTCTTCAGAAACAATTGCGTTGAATCTATTGAAAAATTTCTATTTATCACTGAAAGAAAGAACGTTAAAAAGTTTGAAACTGTTAAATTGAGTCTGTCCGTTCTGTTCCCCCGTCTGTCTGTCTGAACTCCACTATCACTTTAGGATGATTCCAAGATGATTCCATTAACATCTCATGTATAAATATGCGTTTCAAGTATCGTAGATGAAAGTCCAAAAAATCGATTAGTTCGTCTGCCTGTTGGCGATTCTCATTGCCCAAATTTCAGACTGCCGGATTTTCATCGTCAATTGCAGAGACTGGCATTGTTCCTTTATATACAGTTCCTGTCGAGTTTGCATTTAATCTACTATTTCTCCTTTCAAACGAACTAATTTATCGTACGAATCAGAAGAAATAGAACCTTTGAGTTATACCATTCTCTCTTACAAGTTTCAATGAGCTGAACTGCTGTAAGTCGTCCAGCTCCTGAAAAACCCCATGAAATACTCTTTTCTCTTGCGAGGAGTACTCTTTTCAAATGTACACAAAAGGGGAAATATAGCTTTGGTATTAAATCTTTAGTGCATCCGCTGCAGGTTATAGGAAGAGAGCGTTTCGTATATAAGTGAGCGGACTATTCGGTTCATTCGACTGCAGTGAATGGTAACATTGAATTGCTCACGTTTCATGCTCGTTTCCTGTCGTTAATTTTTACTGCCTGTGCAATTACAGCGAGCGCGGACTTGCTCTATTCTCTCATATTCGGCGTATGGGATCGTCCTTTCAACTCCTAATGGACAATTTCGTCTAATTTTTATGTATCCCGACGTCAAAGTACCAGCCAAATCAGTGAGAAACAATCCAGCGATTCAGCCATATTTCACTGATGGTGATTCATCCATGGATAGCTGCGATTGGAGGGGTCTGGGAAATGGTGGACACTGGGATAATAGCAGCCACCCGAAACAAGTATGGGTAATTCCATCCACAAATAAATATTCGAACTATACCTTTTCAACTTCAATTTCGGAATCGGTAAGTTATATTTCGGGAAAAGTAATCTCGATTTCAGAATTGGTTAGTTCGATTTCAGAAATGGTAAACTCAATTTCAGAATCGGTGAGATGAATTTCAGAGAAAGTCCATTCAATTTCAGAAATGGTAAGTTGTATTTCAGAATTGGTAGGTTCAATTTCAGAAAATAAATCCTTATATTTGTTTGAAATGTTTCCAATTGCATGTGAGATCAACAAACCATATTCACAATATTCAACTTTTCAAAAACAATTCAATGATATAATTATAATCTCAATTTAATCCACAGATGTCTTCCATCCGAATCGCAGAAGGATAGTGGCGTTGCACATGATTATAAAAATGCAAACACATTTGAGGTGTTATCATTTTTATTGAATGATCTGCACATTCTTCAAGACATCGCAGTCTGAATTCTATCTGGTTGAGCAATCTGTTCGGATCCCCAGCTATGACCCTTTGGCGATGCTCTTGCAAAAAGCTCTTCACTTCTGACTTGAAGGCACTCCCCATATATTATGTTCAATCGGCTTCAACATTGGGCTGTAAGGTGTCAATCTGCAAAATATCTTAAAATTCTACCTCCATGCATATCTCTTCTATTCTTGAATGTGCAGGTGCATTATCCAGAACTACCACTAAGGTATCTGCAGGATGTCCATTTCAGACGCACACTCTCAAACACCGTTCTATCCACTGTAAACAATCTCTTCTCATTTGCAATTGGAAACATTTCAAACATATAAGGATTCATCTTCTGAAATTGAACCAATTCTGGAATACGACTTACCATTTCTGAAATTGAATGGACTTTTTCTGAAATTCATCTCACCGATTCTGAAATTGAGTTTACCATTTCTGAAATCGAACTAACCGATTCTGAAATCGAGATTACTTTTTCCGAAATACAATAATTCACCGATTCCGAAATTGAAGTTGAAAAGGTATAGTTGAGAAGAAATGAACTGGATATACAAGTCAAACTGTTAATAGATGAATTGTTAATTATTAAATAATGTTGTTCACAATTAACGAATATGACAGTAATAAATCATTCATTGTTGATAAATGAAGCATAGAAACATGTACGATTTTGATGAATATGCCTTCTTGATTATGAATATGGCTAATTAATCATGAACAAATTTGACGTTAACAAATATTCGATAATTACCTATTACTGAGATTTTTCTTTCGGTGTAGTAAAATCATCAAATACTAATTGTGTAGCTCAATCTAGGAGGTGGAATATTCATTTTTGTATATTTTGTGATTCGTCCTCGTCTTCTTCCCCAGAATGTCACTGTGATTGAAATGGCTTGAATGTTGAATCACGAAAACCTATAGAGAAAGGAGTAAAATCATCATTTAAGAAATGCCTTGCGTGTTTTGCAGAGTGGCTCATCAAATGGGAATCATAAACCGCATTCACATGGAAATTGTTTTAGAAAAAACAAAATTTCAAGACAGCCAGATATTTTCTGGTTACAAGAAATTCTGCGTTTGACAAGAGGGCATGTATTCAAGTTGTGATATGTTATATGTATAATATATGAATGGAGAAGGGATGGAACCTAAATGATACTTGTATAACTGTCACATCTTTTAGGATATGCATGAATATCTTTCGAATTCTATCTTCTAACCAAAATCTTCTTCCATTCAAAATCTATAAGGTAACCCTCTTAAAACAAAAAGTGTGATTTGAGAAGGTGGCCTGTTTCACGTTGAAAACGTTAACTTTTCACGTTCATCAGATGACATCTCGGGGTTAAAATGTTTCATTTAGCAGTTATGGGATGTTTTTGAATAGATACTTGTATAACTGGATTTTTCTCGGTGTGATTGTGCCTTCAGCAGGAAAATTTTACCAGAGGTGACACTGTCACATTGTGAAACTTTGGGTGTGCAAACTCTTCACTCTAAATTTTTTCTGATCCCCATATTTTCTGTATTGCTGCCATTCAATAGTATACGTCGATCTTTCTCAAGTTTTGAAATATTCACAATTATTTCAATGCCACCCTGTATATCGTTATGTGTATCGTTGGAGAAATATTCCATTCATTTTGTTAAATTTGAAGATCAGTGATCAGTGTAATCGTTGATACCATAACGATGTATTTCATTCAAGTTCCCTTGACTTTCAATTTATAGTTTTCATTCTGTAAGTTTTCGATAAATAATGATCATTACAATGTCGCCGATGCATTCGAAGGTATACATATGAAACCATGTATAATATCTACCTTTACCATTCTAGTCTCGGCAACAGATTCTATCATTTCAGTCGCATGCCCGATAGTGCGCTGAAATAATTCATTCGTGCAGATAAACCGGTTGCCTATCGATCTTTTCCCCGACATTATTTAATAAGACAACGGCTCTATTCAAAGATTGTCTCCGACATCGATATATTCCGAGATATCTGCCGTCGATCTAACTACTGTATTACATCGACCATCGTTAATCATCGTTTTTTATCGGTCGCTGGTTGCGGAATCGGATACCAGAGGCGGGACACGCCAGTAGCGGATTCAGATGAGATAATAATAATAATAATTCATTTATTCATTTACAGAAATACAAAAATGGATATGTCTAAATAATAACAAAGTTAGTAAATAAATAAATAAAAATAATTAATAAGTGATGAATCACTTGTTTCGAGTAGTTGATATTCAAAACAATACAAATTATCTAAATATTAAACATAATGGGCTTATATCACAAAAAAATCTTATTTCATAATTCGATAGTACTCACCCAAACTAGCTCACCACCGCAAACCGTTTCTTGCTGTGAGCTCCCTACGTTTTATAGAAAATTATTGAAATCCCCGATTTTTCGGACCTCTGAAAACGAGGCGATGATGTGACGTCAAAACCCTAATACTGAAACAAGACTATTCCAGACAGAGATGAATGATACATGATTTCTGACAGAGTGAATTAGCGCGAAATCACAGTTGAAAGAATTAATATATCAGTTGTCTCAGTCTCCGTCGGGCGTTTGGTATTTTCTTTTAACTATGGCGTTATGACGAGGTTTCTATGTCATAAGAGGGTCCGTTTTCAGAAGGTACTATTCATTATGTCCAAAAATAAAACATTCAAGTTGATTTTTCGATCGAATTATGTCGTCAATCATTATTTATGTATAAAAGGATCATTATAAACATGGTCTGAGTTGAAAGTTCTACTAAGGTGTACACGCCCATTGAACTTTAAAAATGTGCGTGTTCTGTTTGGTGAAGGCATTTTTGACACAGGAGGCAAATTTTACATTTTGCTCCCACAGTTCGATTTCTTCATCATTCATCTACAAAAATGGAATACCTTATTTTAATCGAAATCTTGTACACCGTTCTAAAAAAAAACCGCATTATTCAAACATACTCCAACCGGTAAGAGCTAATAAAAAGCTCCATTTACATTTGATAACATCAGCGAAGGCGAAAATATTATCAAAAATGGTTCTCAATATGTGCATCTTGAACCTCAACTCATTTTCTAAAGTTGTCTAAACATCTGCGTTTTACTCGAGATAACATGTGATGATGATCATTCTTTACAGCTTGTGCAGATGTAAGAATTCGATTCAAAAGCTCATCATTTATCGACTAAACAACAAAGGTAGCCCCAAGGAAATAAATCGAGTAGATTAAGATCTGGTAACCGAGGTGGCCATGAGAAAGAACTATGGGAAAATGTTATGTTCAAATGATCTCTCACATCAGCTTTATCGAAATGAGGAGGCGCACTATCGTGCATCAGCCACACACCTCGAATATTCAAAAGAACCTGATGTTCTTACAACGGATCTGGATGTTCTTGCAAAAAATTTGAATATTTATTCAAATTCAAAGTGATGTATATAAGATCCAGAATTGAGCACTTGCCAATTAGTCCTATCCATATTGTAGTTTTATATATAAAAAAATACATATACATTGATAATGAATGGAGTTTAATCTCGAGTTTTATCACCTTTGAACCGGTTGGGATGTATGTTTCTGAATGCGATTTCCTCTAGATCGGAACAAGATATCGATTGCAATAAAGTATACCATTTTTGTAGAAAGAAGATGAAGGGATCAAATGGTGAAAGCAAAATGTCGAATTTGTCACCCCTGTCAAAAATTCTTTCATTGAACGAACAAAATCTTCCCATCCTGTATGGAACATTACGAACATTATCACTGAAAAGCCGTTCACGTATAGAAAGGTGCATTATTATGAGTTTATTCACCTGCAGGAATATCATTGATACCAATCATTTTTTTCATTTCAACTTTCAAGGTCAATACCTCTGCAACGAAGCGCGATAGACATATTCTTTATATAAAGTTCTAACATTATTTTGGCTCCCTCTATCAGCCCTATCATTCACGACATGACCTTACCGGACACTCTGTATACTAAATGAAAAGTATTAAGATGTGTGGAATATCCCTCGTTGTCCTGCTTCGAAAGACAAATAACTTTTAGGTATAGGATAAGGAGGTATACGGAGGTATAGGTATTCGAATTTGTTATGAAATTTTGGAGATTTTGAGTTCTTGGGAATACTTCTTATATAGGCAATGAATTCCTGATCTTAATCGTTCTATAGTGCTGTTCGACATGTTTCGAGAATATTTGGCATCATTAACGGGAGAATATTTTGGAATTTTTTCAACATGATATGGTCGAATATGTTCTGAAATTTGAATGGTCCATCACTACTTATATTTTGATTTCAGAATACGGATGAACTCAGTACACATGGTGAATTAATCTCCTGACGATCACTTCAAAGTGATATTTTTTGTATTTATTTTTTGAGTTTTGAGTGCAGGGATGAGAAAATGAATATTCACAGCGATCATTACAAGCTAACGTCCACCATTAATACATTCAAAACTGTTTAATGGCCTCGATATAGTACACACCACACCGGCCGACCCGCATTAAAAATGCAAAACATTATCTCATAATATGTCTAATAGGTAATAATTACTATCGAAAAACATAAATTGCACCCATTTAGCGTTGTTATATTTAAATTATGCAAATAGATCCTAAAGTGCCGCACTAGACCTACTTAATTCTTCCATCAGCGTGAACGGCTAGATTTCCATCATAGATGCATAGTAACAATGTTAATTACCGGATTTTTATGATCTCACAGCATCTTTGCATGATGACTTAATTACAAATTGAAGAAGACACAATGGTTGAGGAGCAGATCAACTTGGCGAAAGACCACCGCAAAATCTCCATCAAGAACTATCAATAATGAAATAATAGGAACGTTTCTTCATTCACTGGTGGCTCTATCCATCATTCACCTACTGCGTTCATGTATTCTTTGGTGGATTCCAGTTTGACGTAACCACGCGTTCATTTATTACTGTTGTGTCAATCAAAATTGCAAACCATTCTACCGATATACAAAGATGGTGGACGAATTTTGGTGGATTTCGAAATGACAGCGATAGCATAACCCGAGGCATAACCTCAGAAAACTAAATGGGTTGCGTGCAAGAACTGTCAGATGACCGACGCTGGAGGCAAAACATTGAAACACATTGTCACTTTTCTTATTTGTTTACAAGTGATGGAAATACTTTTCCACAATTATCTTGGCATAGGAATCGTATTTTTCCGCTATTCATCAATTCGCTCATGCCATCACATTGTGCTGTTGTAAAATGCATAAAAACTGCAGCGGAAGATGAAGGAATCCGGATGGTACATTATGATTCAAAAGTAAGTACCTACTATAGTCACTCAGATATAGTTTTCATTTTTGAAATTTGGTTATTTCTCTGATTTCTCATCGGAATTCCTTCTGCAATAGGAGCTAATAGAAATATACCTGAAATTTCTAGAATAATGCAAGAAAATTGGATTCATGCAATCAATCGGGAGGACTGGTCTGACATGCTGACGATCGTGTGTGTTGTAGACATTTTCAATCTATTAGCAGTATTAGCTTGTATTGCAGAAGTGGCAGAAGGCAGAAGGAATTTCAATAAGGAATGACAACATTTTATAATGATAACTATGTGAGATTACTATTTACCTGAAAAATCATATTCCCTAGTCTCTTGCTGCATTTTTTGTGCATTGTACAACAGCACAATGGGAAGGCATGCTTGAATTAATGAATAACGCAAGAAACACGATTCGTATGCCAAAATATTGTGAAAAACTATTTCAACCTTTTGATTCCTCTGTAAACAAATAAGTGAGGTTGTGTTTCAATAATTCACAGAAGAGTGAGGTTGTGTTTCAATATTTTGCCTCCAGGGTCAGTCATCGTGCACGCGATCTATATGGGTTGCGTGCAAGAACTGTCAGATGACCAACGCTGGAGGCACAACATTGAAACACAACCTCACTTTTCGTATTTGTTTACAAGTGATCGAAATAGTTTTCCACAATTATTTTGGCATAGGAATCGCATTTTTCCGCTATTAATCAATTCGCTTATGCCATCATATTATGCTGTTGTGAAATGCACAAAACCTGCAGCGGAAGACGAAGTATTCCGGTTGGTATATTATGATTTAATAGTAAGTACCTACTATAGTCACTCACATATAGTTTCCATTTTTGAAATTTAGTAATTTCTCTGATTTCTCATCGGAATTTCTTCTGCCACTTAACAAGTAGCAACTCTATTACTTCAATTGAACCAGGTTCTCTTCTTCTTCTTCTTCTTCTTCAAACACTAATAGGGGAAGCATGAGATTGGTCAGACCTGATATCTGACAGATGTTATGGATATAGTTTCAACATATAACAATAGCAATCAATAAAATAATCGCGAAGAAAAGTAACCCATACTCCCTTCCAGATCAGAAAACATTTCGAAATTCTAAATTTCAGCTCCTTAGGAAAATTGTAAACAATAAGTATGTGGGGTTATGGTCTTGACAGCCCAAATTTCCTGCATGTGCGTACTATTTATTTATGAATTATTGATTCGGTTTGCATAAATGTCAATATTCTCATCACTTGTTATTTAATAATTGTTCAATGCTGCTACATAGATCCACCCTGATTCACCATAGTTTGGTCCAACAAGTAATCACATATTCCCTAGTTCAGACATCTAGTTGATATTTAGATTATGAAATTCAAATCGTCTCTTTTTTAAAGGCGAAGCCACTAGCCTACATTGCGAAAATATCCGACCGTAAATCAATCAGCAATTTTTCGCTCTCCATCTACGGCCAAAACACAATCTTTGCATTTGCCAAATCGCAATAAATGCATTTTTCAGTACATTCGACACGCATGACGAGTTCGGCAAACGTTTCACGTTAATGGCGGCCGGATTTTTTTCTGCTTTTTTTTTTCGACATGTGTTCGCGAGCGTTGTGCACGTGCACGTAAAAAGCATCGAAACAATGTCAGCGCATGGAATTTTTCTGGAACTCACGCGTTAAATATGTTGCATGATAGTTTAGAACGGGAGATGAGACACTATAATATAATCATTATCATGAAATGAGGAATGTAGCTAACTTAAGACCCAATATATTGTCGCTAGTCAGCACACTACCCCCAACCGGAAATTTTACCGAATCCTCTGGTGTTCCAACCAGAGGTAGGGATCTTTAACGAGTCCAACATCCATGGCCTCGGGACCGCCGGCTTAACGTCCCCTCTGAAGGACAGCATATCCGTACCATATTTTGTGCTCATTGATTTTTTTTTATGTTCTGGCTCCCACGAAAAGGGATACCCTGTAATGTTCAGAGAACATCGTCAGAACCAAGGAAGATGTTCTTCTTAAATTTCTGGAGGTTATATGCCTCGGGGAACACCTCCTTTGGCAATGTGTTCCAGAGCCTCGCTGTTCGTTGGATGAACGAGTCTTCGAGAAGAGATATTCTGCAGGTCTGCAAAGTGACCACGAAGGGGTGTGAAGCCTCAACTCGACGGGTCAATCTCGCGGGGACTGTCAAGGGAGGAACACTTGTTGATATTTCAGAAGAGCATCGTCCATGAAAATATCTTCATTATAGAGCCAGATCGCCAACTTTTTTACGGTGTTCCAGAGAAGTGAGTGAGTTTGTGAGCGAGGCATCACCCACGAGAAGAATTTCTCCTTTTTGGACAGAATCCAACAGTTTCAGGGTATGTTTGGGTGCTGCACTCCAAATATGGGATTATTCCAAGACAGGTCGGATCTGTGCCTTATAGATTATAAGCAGCTGACTGGAAGTGAAATAGCTCCTGGCTCGAAACAGAAAACCAAGTTTTTGGGATGCACTTATAGCAATTGATCTCACGTGATTTTCCCAAGACACTCTATTGCTGATACATGGTAATACCAAGCATCGAAATGGATGTCTTCAAAGGTATGGTTACTCCTGACAAGCTTATATTGGGCACAGTGAGATCGGCTTTCCTAGAGAAAAGGCATGCCTGTGTTTTGATCGCATTAAAATCTAGCAAGTTATTGGATCCCCATTCGAAAATTGTTGCCAAGTCCATATTTATGTTGTCAACATTTCTCCCTCGTTCGTTTCTGATTTGCTTGGCTGGTATTGGAGCTGGTATAGTAGCTGTAGCTAGCATATGCTATTTCGCTACAGATGTCCGGGCTTGTGCGGCGTTTCCTCGAATGGTCACCTATCAAAGTACTAACCGCGCTTGACACTGCTTTACCTTATCAGATATCGAACAGCTATTAGTATCAAAGTCGTTTATTCCTTTCAATAATATTGACATCACACATAATCACACACATTGTATAGATAATACAATGTACATGTTACAGGAACAGTATATATAAAATCCTCTGAGTGTTCATCACAGCTGCCTCTCCTAGGGCTAAGCCCTTTATGTAGGTAATCTCACCGAGGATACCCAATGGGTGGGTGAGTTGTTCAGACGTTATCAGTGGCGAGTGTGTGTGTTCATGGAGAAAAATCGAAAACGAAAATATAGAAAGATTGGGCAATGAGCTCTTGTCGTTATGGGTCACTCGAAATTCATAATAATAATGAAAGCCGAATATCAATCTGCT
Source organism: Phaedon cochleariae (assembly GCA_918026855.4). Classification (NCBI taxonomy): domain Eukaryota; kingdom Metazoa; phylum Arthropoda; class Insecta; order Coleoptera; family Chrysomelidae; genus Phaedon; species Phaedon cochleariae. The sequence goes on from OU896711.1 coordinate 7,588,313, forward strand.
CAATTTGCAAGGTGACGAAAGGGATGCGAAAGGCTAACAGCTTTTTGCCTTTGAAGTCATTCTCCATCAGGCAATGAGAGCAATGGGCCACGAAACTTTTTAACAAACATCGTATAATTACGTAAACCTCTTCGCTCCATTTTCAAAACATGTTTTCATCTAACGATTATTACGCTCAGATACACAGTTTTTCCTCCCGTACTATGTGAAACTAGGATGTGAATATGCCACCATTTTGTTATAACATCATGTATTGGATGACTACAAAGGCATTTTTATTGTTGCCTCGACATAAAAGCAAAAATGCAATTCCATATTGAAACCAAGTATACTCACTATACTCGCATACAAAACACATCCACTGCGGACCGATATTGTAAATTATTGAGTGTTCGTCTGGTTCGTCATAAAAGAGTCCAATAATTTTCATGATTCCTTTCTCGGAAAAAAACGTTTCAATCTCGTGATACTGGTGCTTTATGTAAGTATATCTGAAAAGATTATTTAAGTGCGCATACATTGTCGAGCTGTGAGAACAGTAAAGTCTTTGGATCATGCCGCTCATAGCCGTTTTAGTTTAGTGAATGGGGCATTCAAGATTCCCATCTCAAGACGTGTCAAGTTCGACAAAAAGAAGATGTGAATAGACACACGGTGAATCATGTTGTGGATATTCATTTCGTCATCGTTTCAGGACGACTTATCGCTGAATTAGAGAAGCTCTAATGGTTAACAACCGCAACCGCTTTGGAACATCAAGAGAGTTAAAAGTGGACCGAGTAGCAAATATTTGCTCAATTTGGGTACATTTTACAGATAAGTGAAGTTGCATTGACACAGGAAAATTAAACAATACGTTTACTCGCCTCCTTCTGATCGGTCTGGTAATTTCCAATATATTCATACAAACATATAGTACTGAAATATTTACTCTTCGTCACTTTCTACGAATTACGTTATTGTTGAAGGCATCCTGATGAATTTATTAAGATTCTTATGATGTCACTCGTATTGATTGTCGATCTGCATCGTCTATTAACGACACAATTAAATAACTCCTTAAAAACAGCAAAACTAAAGCGTCCTTATTTGCTAAGATATCTCCTAATCCTGCAACGTCGTGGTGTTATTAAGCAATAATTGGATCTCGTTAATTTCTGACAGAATCGCTTTCGATAGTATTGCTTGATACTTAATACAATTATTGTTGTAGAGTGTAGACCTAATACATACAAACACAATACTCACTAATAACACAGGATGTATATTTGTGTACATGGACACATTCTGTGGACAACCATGGATTTCCACAGGCAGCAATACTACGGATGTCTAGGAGAAGTAATCTATATACATATAGTGTCCATTCCATGTCCTCTCTGATGATGTGTCCATATGATGGGCATTGCTTTTTTTTCGCCATTGTTCTGCTCCTTCGGTGACCACAGGGTCAGCTGTGTCAGAGCAGTGAGACTGATAATTTTCATCTCAAATCTGCGTTTTTCTGATTTTCATACGATTCGTTCGAATTTGGTGTATGGAGTGACATTATTGTAATTAATCTGTTTCATATAATATTTGTTTATGAACAACGAGTGTTTTGTGAAGCCTTCAAATTTGAGGAATGAATTAATCATTTTGAATGAATGGAAATGATTTCAATAATAGAACGGGCCTGAAATTGAGTACCCAGTTCAAAAGTGAAATTGAGAAATTTGTTCAGATTGATTGTGTCAACTCCACCAAACTGGAATGGAAACATAATTTTCAATGGAAGCCACATTACCGTAATCTGATATAGAATATTATGGTAATTATATTGAATAAATACTCACATTTTTGAGTAATAACCAGAAACATATATACCTTCCTATATAAATGTACATTTTATAGATATCCTACAGTGAGAATTTCCTACGGATGCACGGATAGACTTCCATTGGATGTTAATTTTGGACTTCTATTGGATGTTCATTCAGGGCTTACTATAGATGTTCTGAATGGTGGAAACTGAACGTCCCATGAATGTCCATATGCAGACCAAGGTATGCATTCTAATTGTCCATTGGATATCCAGATTGTCCAAAGGAGTCTGCCTAACGGATGTCCATTGAACTTTTGTTATGAGGGCTAGTCGACAGTAATTCATTGAGCAGAGCTGTACCTCATTGAATTAATATAATTTCAATCATGTACACTTCCCCAAGTAATAAACGCCACATAACCTACTTGAATGATTTGGACTGTTATTGATTGTCCCTCTCAACTTTGTTGTGCCAACTTTTTTCGCATAAAAACTCTTTTTCTATACATACCGGGAGGTATTACAGGGTGTTTATCTTTTCATGAACTTTGTTATACCCTTCACAGTGTAAAAATTGAAGAATTCATGTCCAAATTAGACAACGAACAAATGAAACAGAATGCGGAATCACAAGGTGAATGGAAGGATCAGTTGCGAGTATTTCGACTGCGAGCATAAATATTTTCTCTGGAAAAAGGGTCTATACCCAAAATAAGAGACCTAACTTCTTGTTGGTCCAAGCAAATTTGGTTCATCAGTCTCTGCCTTGCGTTTTCCAAAAGATCCATGCATTTAACTTCCTCTTGTCCCAGAGATTCTCAATGAGATTTATATCCAAGCTCCGAACTGGCCATGCGATGGTACCGATACAGACATCCTCTTGATAATTTCTCACAACTTGGCAGACGTGAAAACGGGCATAATCTTACATCAACAAAAATCTCCACACTATATTGTGGTTCTGAATCATCAGTATGTTCCTTTCAGCTGTAAGGCTTCCATTTATGATCACAAGTTTCATGCGACCAGTCGAAGAAATGCCTTACCAGACCATAGCATGCTACTTTCGTGCTCATCATGAAATGCCAATTGAATTCAATCAAATTATGTTAGGTATGCTATAAAACTGTGTTTCTGGAGAAATAGGAATGATGAAGGAGTAAATCATAGAAAGAAATATTGAAAAGAGATAAGGCAGAAGTGAACTTTCAATTTCAACTTGATAACGTAACTCCACAGGGTACTGCAAATGTCATGAAAGAAACACGCTAAAATTGGTACACACGCGGTATTCATAATAAAAATTCTAATAGGGATATAGTTTGCTCGCCAGTATTAAGAAGAAGCTATCCTATCATTCAGAACAAAGATCGTCCAAATCGGACCAGTATAGTTCCGACGAAAATGTATCTCAAACTTTTGGCTACTTCTTGGCGGTGCGTTAATTCATGCATGGGGGAGTGTATATTCGGCGTCCTCTGTGAGGATTATACAAATCCTAATACCGACTGACAGATCGTCCGTCGGCTATCTACGCCATTGCATCGGAATCATCAATTCACGAAATCCTAACGGATTATACCGAATATACACGCACTATGGCGGAATGGTTCAGTGTGGAAACCATTCAACCGAATTGGATTCGCTCAAATTGAATTACTGCACAACAATGACTGGCTCTCTGCCGAACACAAACACAAGGAGAGATGTCAAAATGTCAGGGAAACAGCGGAAGGAACTGGCTGAATTGAAGACCAATATATACCTATCCTGTATTGATTATAATGCGGTGTGGAACGGAGAAGAAATTTCGTCTGGCATTTTGTGTAGCACAAGCTACACTGAAAAATCGAGTGAAATTTCACTCAGACTCTACCAAATAATGTCTCAATTTCGATCCACGCCCGATTGAGTTGAAAATTCTTTCTACTTGACCGAGTGAAATGGTTAATCAATGAGTGGATATAAGGAATCAGAATTTAATCAATGTTCCCAGCTTTGATTTGAATATTATTTCAGTTTTGCGATTTCTTGAGTGAGTTTCAACTTATTCTTGAGTAATCTCATGTATATAGAAGTCCATAGTGGCGTTTTTAGGAATCCACAGAACTTGAGTTTTGCTTTTTGTGGATTGCTAAAAACGCCACTTGTCCTCTATCATCCGATGATGAAGATTTATTTTTGAGTAATTATTTGACTCCACCGTTTTTCTTTTTGTCCAAAAATGGGTTTTGCCATTAAATCGTGATTATGTACGTCCTCATAGGGGCACAGGGCTCTTTCACAATTAACCTGACCTTGAACCGGTGCTTATTTGCACAATAGTTTTTAATTAAAAATGTCTTTTAAATGTGTGTTTTTTTCATTCCCACGACCTTTGGTTTGTAAGGATTAAGGCTGATGATGGACACATGACTGTCCGAAACATATTCCCCTAAATAATCTTTTGAGTATTAAACGTTGTGGAGAGGATTTCGTGTTTTCTAACCCTCTCATTCTTGAGTGCCCACTGCCTTTTATCAAGTGCTTTTATATCCAAAGTGAGTACATTTGAACTTGTTTTGACTGGTTAATATTGAGTGAATATGATATATAGTACAAAATTTAATTAAAAATCGCAGTAGATTACAATACAATGGAAATCCTACTAAAGAACGAAGCTAACACAATTTGAAATTATCAGTACATGCGGTCTCGCCTTCCGAAATCAAGTATGGGTTCTTCTCGCTGGAAAATCCTACTATAGCAAGCTCGTTGACAGTCCTGTGTGCCACAATCATCAATCTGCAATCAAAAAATGCATATAGCTGATTCAAAAATGTATTCATCAGAGCAGATTTGTTGTGGGTATGTTACCTAAATAGAGACAAATTCTTGAATAACGTTTTCAACAAATATTTTAGAGATCTCATGAATGATGACAAGTAAATTATAAAATCAGTTTCGATAACACTTTCTCGATTGAGGAAATTATATGATCACTGAAGATTCCAATTACTCATTTCTGATTTGAAATACTCTGATTTGATTAATTTTCTTTCACTTTGGCATGGCCGTGAAAGAAATCAACGGCGATATATGGACTATGCAACTGAAGAATTAATAGATATATTGATTTATCTATACGTCATGGTAATCGGACATGAATTAATACTATATACAATCCAATGAATAAGAATCACACCATTCTAATGAATATTTGAATTATTTGATACAATTCACGATCATCAGCCATGTTGTTGGAAGCCATCATGCATTTTACTAAATTGAGCTCACCCGCAGTAGGTGAGACTGTCCAAAAATATGTTCTTTCTTCATACTGTATTATCTAATTTATATTTACAGGTACTTTTTGTCTGATGATGGCCGTTGTGCCGAAACCGGTTACATGTTTTTGACGATATAGATGTTATATAAATGTGTGGTCGTCTGACTTTGAGTCTTTTGTTTTTTCTTTTGGAAAAGATGTTCGTCTTTAAAGAACTGATCATACTGATGGTTATTCGAACCATTCATGATCCAATCTGGATACGAATCGCCCAACTAAAAGCTGAGATATAGAGGGGGTGGCGTTTGAAATGAGACACACTGTAGAATCGTGTATGTTGAATATTTTCTCATGAAACTTGGTACAGATCTATTTCAGAGGACGTCGATTTTAGTGGTGTACGCGGATTCATTTATGAAAAAATCGCTACTATGGATTCTGGATTTTTCAGCCTCTCAATGTGATCTAGTAGGCCATCTTTTTTGAAAAAGAATGTGAATGCCGCTTAGCTCCAAAATACACCTTTCCTCCCTATACATTAGAGAAAATTGTGAAATTCGCTATACATAAATAGAAAATTCAAGAGGGTGACCCACTTTCAGATGAGTCACTCTGTAGATAACTATTTTCGATTTTTCGTCGAACGTATTGTTAATATTTCTTAGTTCCATATTTACTAAACGAATGAATCGATTTCGCAATGTAGGAAACAGTAGAAGCTATTTTCAATGAAGTATCGAACCCCCAATTTCCATTTGAAAACATTGGGGGATACAACCTTAACTCAGGGGGTTGAAGGTTTTGCCATGCTTATTACATCAAAAGTTGTCTCCATGACGAACAAACTAATGTGTTTTTTGATTTTGTCGAAGAAAAGTTCTTGCCCAACCTGATGCAATGCCTCATGGAACCTTTTCTATGAACCACTCTCTATGTCAAAATAATGATGCATCACTCGTCCGAAGCTACATCCATTCGATGACCTTCAATAAATGAGTCTGATGAGTGGTTAAATTTGTTTTATTACAATGCCAAAAGGTGTTCCGATTATTATTTTCCACAAATTTTCAACCCCAGGTTTCGGTGTCAATAATTCTCTCTTTTTTATCTCACTCGAACGTGCATGTACTAATAGTGTATTTCGTTTGTGTTATTGAAATTGCTAAAGTTGATTTTGTTTCCATAGTTGTCTCTGTTCTTGGCATAATGTAAACAGAGAGTCATAGAAAAAATCAAGTTTAGCAGGTAGAGCAAACACAAACGAACAGGCCTCTAGTGTACTTTTGTAATCATGTGACAACTGACGTATGTCGATTGGTTTCACCCAAACAATGGAACAAACCGAACCCAGCGCCTTCTTTGTCACGAAAACTCTCCATCAAATTTATTGAAGACATTCGAAATGGCGTCGTACAAAATATACATGCACTAAACCAGACGTAATCAGATTCCTTTGTGTTCTCCAGACACTTAAAAAGTCATATAGGAATCGCTCGTCGTAAAATATGAAACAATTCGGATGGCTCATTTCCAAATTACGATTTCAATGTAAGTGTTTGGTCATAACGCGAATTGAAATGTGACATCCAGGAAATTCACCAAGTCAGCAGTATTTCTCTTTTTATCAATAAATAGAGAAAGAAAATTCCACACCTGTTTTTTATACCATGTGGGCTAGTATTAGAAGGTATTGGTATGGTATGGTATGGGTCCCTTTGGCTAAACGCTGCTGTACTCTGAAAATAATTTTGGTAGAATTCCTGTTTGGATTGGGTGCAATTTTATTACCTCCGATCCAGAGTAATTTTAGTTCAGTAGCGTTTTCGCCAAACTTCCAGAATTTCACTAGGGTATTTCCTTCACTTTTCAAAATGCTCTATCCATGGAAGTTGAGTGGTGATTTTCCTTGGCAAATATCCTTTATGATTCATTGATAATCTTATATCTTCATTATTTGAATATTTCTCTGGATAGTTCTAGTATTGAAGTTCATTTCCACTTGGATAGTTCTAGTATTGAAGTGTATTTCCACATTAAAATACAATCATACATTCTAAATCATAGATAATTCTTCATTATATAATTGATATTTACCAGGAAATTTCAAATAAAGATTCAGAAAAAAATCGTATTTTGAGTTCCTAGGAGCTAAAGTTCAACTTTATCTCGTTGGAACTAAAAGTGTTGTCTAACACCATATGTTATGTTTGTGTCAGTAATAGAAACGTCAATTCAAGAGCTTATTTGGTGTCAAAATGGACGACTTTGTGTCGGTTGCTGAAAATTATATTAATTGTGTATTGCTAAAATCTGACACTAGGTTTGTTACCTAACCATGAAAGGTGCACTAACTGCGCAGTCAATGTCTGTCATTATGGTCCACATGTTGATCCTGATCCTAAATCACTATACTTATTCATAACTCTATTATATTTCTTTTTCAATTTTCACTTATTCCACAGCGGTTTTAGAGGGTTTTGAAATTTGATTATTTATTGAAGGACTTCATGGATGAGTCCGAAACGGGTATTCTCAGATCCATGCTATCATGTATCATTGAATTCGTCTTTCTCAGCTCTATCCAAGGATTTAATCAAATACAGGGCGTTCATACATACATACATCATTGAACTCATCTTTCTGAGCTCTACCCAAGGACGGAATGAAATTCAGGATCCCGAGATTGAAGTCGGGATCCCGAGATTAAAGTCGGGTTCCCCAGAAAGAAGTCGGACCCCCGACTTTAAAGTCGGGATCCCGAGATAAAAGTCGAGGGTCCGACTTTGAAGTCGGGATTCGAAAAAAAAATTAATGGTGGCCCTTCAGCGCCTTCAGCGTACGAATGGGAGTTGTTTATGTTCGTTTTGCAAGTTGAACATTTCCACCGTCTGGTCTAATCAGGCCTCCCCCTTTTCTATCGCCATTGAAGATCATCAATCATTTGGGCATTTGAGCGTTGAAGCCTCTCACATCTAGCGCTACTTACTTCGCGCGTATTTATCGCTCTTTAGCACTCTGGCCGAGTGTAAAAAAGAGAAGTTGAAGAAGACAATTTCTTCTTCGCGGTCCAGAGGATGGAATATAATATGATTCGGTAGTGGATAATTACGGAAACACTGGCTTTAAATAGACCGTCATGTCTTTGTCTAATTACGAACATGAGTGAGCGATGATAGAACATGATGGTAAATGGCAGTGGCGTACGCTTGTATTGTTTAACGAGCACGGAGTATGATGTTTCCAGTTTCGACATCATATCTGATGATAGCGAAATGATTTTACAATAGAAATAACTTCGGATTGTAATTCAATGTCATTAACCCATTTACGCCTACCGTCCTTTTGGAAGGACTGCAAAACGAAACCTGTATTCTTCTGATTCAGCTGACGGTTTGAATAAGTCGCCGGTGTAACATTATATTTAGTTGACATCATAAACAAGGTCAATCGCGATCGTTAGGATCATGTGGAGTTTTGGATCGATAGTAATAGTAATTCTTTATCCTACCATCCTCTTAAATGGACCGCTGTTTTTTCCAAAACTGGAAATCAAAAATGTTTTTCATGATTTTTCCTGAAAATCGGAAAAATTAGTAGTCATCAGAAGAATATTCCATGACATTCCGTGGGAAATAATTGTTTTTTCAGGGTAGGAAAAGAAATTGGAGAAATACCATTAGATTAGATCAGATTCGAATTGGGCCTTCGGGTACTTTGCCTCCACATCTCGACCAATTCAGATCTATGTTGTCTGCCCTTATAATCGTTTAGACTTCTCTGACTAGTTTCGCCTATGGAGGCTAGCATTTAGATCCTCTGTGTATGTTGGGACTCTTGGTTTTTCCTCTACCAGCGTAAGGAACCCTAGTTTTGACAAGTCCTAACAAAGGCAAAGTATGTGAACTGCTGTTCCATCCTCTTCCTGACAAAACCTGCAGTTCTTCAGCCAGACATTTGGCACTCGTGTTTTTGTTGCGCCTACAATGACCTGTGAGAAGTCCCTCTAGTATTCTAATTGAACTTCGTTTTTGGCTCACTAGATATTCTGTGAATGTTGGCGATGGTTTTTTCGATAGCCTCCACTGCCTGTCTCTAGTCTCGTGAATCGTTCTATTATTCTTGAGATTTGGTTTGCATTCATGATTTGTTTCTTGTCTAGATAAGATCAGATTAGATTTGGGCCTTCGGGCTATCGATTAGACTTCCTCTGACTAGCTTCGCCTTCTCTATAAGACTCCATTATACACTAGCTTTTAGATCCTCTGTGTATGTTTGGGCTCTTGGTTTTCTCTCTACCAAGAAAAAAGAGAGGAGAAATCATAGTTTTGACAAGGCCTAACAGTGGTAAAGAATGTAAACAGCTGTTCCATCCTCTTCCTTACAAAACCTGCAGTTCTTCAGCCAGACCTTTGGCACTCATGTGTTTTTTGAGCCTACAATGACCTGTATAAGGAGTCCCTCTAGTATTCTAGTTGAACTTCGTTCTTGGCTCACTATAGATATTTTGTGAATGTTGGTGATGGTTTTTTAAATAGACTCTTCTGCCTGTCTCAATCCTGGCGAATTGTTCCATCATTTTCGAGATTTGGTTTGCATTCATGATTTGTCTCTTGTCTTCTGTATAGCTTTCGCATTTCGCAATACTACAAAAGGGTTTCTGGACCATCCAAAAGACATAACCCGTCCAAGTTACAGATAAGAAATCATAGCAGTAAATAAAATTGCTACTGAACTAGCAAAGTTCCTGGGTCACTTTCGTTTCGACAATCATTATCGACAAGAATAATTGAGTTATTGATGAAAAACAAAAACCTAACTGACTATAACGATTGAAAAGACTGAAGAAGGTCTTCTTGCAAGAATTTCCTCTTGTATAGGATATCTTCTTTGGAAACGCTGTGTCTGTGAATATCTTCCAATCAGGGTTAAAGTGTAAAATTATATTAGATATATATAAACAATGCAGTGGTTTCCTTATGTTCTACTTTTCAATTTTCCTCATAAGTACTCATTATTTTCTTCTGTAGCAATTCGGGCCTTTCGTGTTTCCTACAACCCCTATTTCGACCTCACTCTTTCGCTCGGATAACAAACACATTTCAATAGAGGGGCACAACGAGAATTTGCATTTTTATAGTGTAAAATAACAAATAACAATGGCTATCGAGCGAGGTGTAGTGGTTTCTGTTAGTTTTCATGGGGTTCGTGTTAACGGCCAACAGTGGCGGAGACTAAAAAGGAACATATCGTAAAAATACCCAAATATGCTTGTCACACATCGAGAATTTTAGTGCCTACTCAGTGAACAGTTTATTACAACGTTAACAAATATACTCAATTTCGTACTACTAGTCAAAAACATTATCAACTGGAAAGAGTGCCTGCTCAATGAAATCATGAGAGATCCTTATCAAATAAAGCCTAAAAGGACCGCTAACAGAGTTTCATTGACACGAATCATCACAGGTTGTGCAACATTTAGTGTCAAACTTTTCAAATTTCAAAGCACTATATTTTCCTTATTTCAAATTGGAGCCACCTGTATATTTTCGATGCGTGAATGAAAACAAACTTTTTTTTTCAGTCTGATAGTCATTTGAATGACATAACTGATTGGCTGTATGAAAAGATCAGGAACAGCCAGTTCAACATTCGTCTATTCCTCCATATTGTGAGGTTTTCTCTGTATTTTGCTGGTTTCCTCAATAGTCTATTCTGAAGATGGATATAATCTGAATATCCGAAACATGTCTCTGATTTGATTTTTCAGGTTAAAAAGTCGTGGAAATGACTTCGTGCATTTTTCATTGATATGAATTCTTTCAATTTCATATTTTTTCAAAACTTCTCGGTCGATTTCATGATGCTGAAATCTACAATAATGCGACGGTGAATTTAAAACGGCTAGAAATTTACCGCTAGTAAAAACTGACGTGACGATTTCGTAAGTATAGGGGTGGGTAGGCCATAGGACAGTTCCCATATATTGAAAAACGTTTGGGAACTTCAGAAATATAAGTTATTCAATAAATGAATTCTCAATTATGTATTGATAATATTCCCAATTAGCAATAAACAAATCAACTGTCTCTAAATATTCCCTGAATGAGACACAATACCCTGCTCAATAATCTGAATGGAACTCATGAAGAAGCTCACCTTGCCTATACTCAAGCAGTCATTGTTGATTGATGACATATAAATCTACAAACTCTCCAAGTTTCTGCTACTTGCAGCTTTTTTTATGTTCTGGTTCCCACGAAAAGGGATATCCTGTAATATTCAGAGAACATCGTGAGAACCAAGCGAAATGAAGTAGGAAGTGGTGTTCTTATATTACTGGAGGTTATATGCCTTGGGAAACACCTCCTTTGGCAATGTTTCACAGAGCATCGCTGTTCGTTGGATGAACGAGTCTTTGGAAAAAGATGTTCTGCAGGTCTCCAAAGTGACCACGAAGGGGTGCGAAGCCTCAACTCGACGGGTTGCAGGTACTGTCAAGGGAGGCAAGACAATTGTTGATATTTCAGAAGAGCATCGCCCACGAAAATATCTATAAAAGAGTGAGTGAGTTTGTGAGCGAGGCATCACCCACGAGACGAATCGGCTTTTTTTGGACAGAATCAAACAATTTCAGGGTATGTTTGGGTGCTGCACTCCAAATATGGGAACAGTATTCCAGGACAGGTCGGATCTGTGACTTATAGATCATAAGCAGCTGACTGGAAGTGAAATAGATCATGGCCCGAAACAGAAAGCCAAGCTTTTGGGATGCACTTTTAGGAATTGATTTCGCGTGATTTTCCCAAGAAAGGTAATTGCTGATAGTAATCCCAAGCATCGAAGGTATGGTTACTCCTGAAAAGCTTATGTTGGGGGCACAGTGAGATCAGCTTTTCTAGAGAGAAGGCATGCATTGTGTTTTGTTTGCATTGAAATCTACCAAGTTATTGGATCCCCATTCGAGAATTGTTGCCAAGTCCATATTTATGTTGTCAACATTTCTCCCTCGTTTGTTTCTGATTTGCCTGGCTGGTATTGGAGCCCTGAAAGAGAAGGCGGTATGGAGGGTACTTTCATTCCCAAAGCTGTGTACTGGACATGAAGTTGCTTGAAACAAATCGTTGATATGGAGTAGAAATAGTGTTGGTGCTAGATTTATGATAAGAGAGTCAGATGATACTCCGTCGACCACTACATGGAGAGACCTGTTTGAGAAAAAATTAGCTAGCAAAGAACATAGCTGGGGAGACAAGCCATTAGATGGGAGCTTGGCGAGGAGTCCATTATCTCACTGAATTTTTTTCTGTACGCCTATGCGTATCAACTTCCCCGATTATAACACTACATCAAAAAACGAAATAACGTCGTAAGGATATTGCACCTTGTATGCCGCGCATTGCATGTGCACCTCGCATTATTCTCGCTTGTCGCTGATAAATGGGCCTTGCACCGTGAAAAATACCGAACAAAATATATAAAACATCCAGTATTATCTTTTCCTAACACGAATTTTATTCGGAAAAAGCCTTGACGCGTCGCGCCATGATTTATAGCCGCTTATTTCGCAGTGGAAATCAAGAAATTTTCCGAGGAAATGTTGATTAGAGCCACTTTCAACAGGTGCAGAAAATGTGCTGATTTAATTAAAATGGGCAACACACGAAATGAAAAATAATAATGATATGAAATATGTGAGTTACAGGGTGTTGTTTTCTATCGATTTGTGTCACTCAGGAATGTTGGAAGGCGCAATCTGCAATGAAGAAGCAATTTAAAATGATATAGTTGAAATATCAATCATTATTATTTTGATGAATATATTGATTAGGACTTGAAAAACCAATATCAGTACAACATTAGCTCAAGAATATTTCGTGAGGTATATCTATAGAAGCACAAAGGCCATCGAATTCCATACGGGGTTCCAATGATGTCATAGAAATAGTGAGCGTGGCATCACGAACCAGATGAATGGCTCGTCTTTAGATCGGGATCTAAGAGAATCAACGTTTGTTTGGGTGCTGAATCCCATTCTTGTAAAATGTTTTCAAATTTTTTTGTAATTTTTCTAAAATTTATTTTTCAATTTGTATATCGCTACTTCGAAGTTGGGAACCAACACCCCAGAAGTCGAGATTTGTGCGGGGTTACGCAGAGCGGGACCTACAGCTTACATTGGAATCTGAACCACTTCTAGGGCATCGAGGTACTACCAGGATACAACCATGAATCGAACATCTTTATGAAAAATGCTCAGCCAAGCAGGATTCGAACCGACAGTATCTTCGCATCGTGAGAGGCTATCAAGCGAATATCAGCGCATACATACTCGGCCACGGCTCCACCATGTGATCCAAGTGGTAACAGTATTCTGATATGGCCTTGATTTGTGCTTTCTAGATCATTGAGAGGTTATCAAGGTGTAAAGTATATTGAAATAATCATATTAGTAGGGTTGTTGAACTCATAATTTCAGTTTGTGAATATTTGTCTAGTTTCATGGATATTTATTTCCGAAAATGTGAATTCACATTTATTCTTCATCGAGTTTCTGTGAAGGCATCTATATCGGATTAGCATAATTATCTTCATACCTTAATTTCACGATGCATTCTCGATTACCTACCTTATTATGGGGTCGAATCATTTATTTTGAATTAAACATCATAATAGCTCTTTGCTTGCGATGAACGAGATGCATATTTCGACTGACAGTTAATCAGTTAAGTTCATCTTTCAACATTCGCACTAGCACTCACACAAAAGGCACTCGCGTTCGTGATACGGTCAGTTAAATCCACCGTCATATGAGTCCATCGCTCATTCCTAGTGCCTCTGCGACACGAACATTCAAATCCATGGCTATTCAGTCTGTCGCTTACTCATATATCGATTCAACACTCCACAGCCATTTGAGTCCGTCGTTTGTCCCTACTCAGTGCTTACCTTCGCAACACGGACTGTCAAATCCATCGTTCTTGCTTTTCTTTCCTCGTTTCTTTAACGTCGGCCTTCTTCTGCTACTGAGGCTTCTTCTTCTTCTTCTTCTTCTTCTTCTTCTTCTTCTTCTTCTTCTTCTTCTTCTTCTTCTTCTTCTTCTTCTTCTCTGCACAGGTGGGCGGGTGCGTAGACCCCTGCACTCAGGCCTCTTCAGTCGGGCCCATTGTGCGCCCACTTGTCCTGTGAATCAGCTGGGCATGCCGATTTCTTTGACGAAATTCAGCAGCTTCCTCAGCTGAGTCACTTTCACATCCTTTGGGTGCAGTACAATGCTCCCAAAGGCAGCTTTCCTCTGATGCACCAGCGCGGGGCATTCAGTGAGTATGTGTGATGATGTTTTATCATCCTCCAAGCACCATCTGCAGATGGAATCATCTTTGATCCCTATGAGTTCTAGGTGCCTGTTGAGGTGGTTGTGCCCAGTTAAGAGCCCAACTACCATCTTGAGATCCCTTCTATTAAGTGACAGGATCTCTCTCGTGAGCCTTTTTGAAGGTTCCTTTATATGGAGCTTTGATTGTCTCATTCCTGGTGTGTCCCGCCATGTTTCAAGGAACTGCCTCTGTAGCATTTCCTTCATGAAGGACATAGCCGTACTATTGGGTATTCCCAGTATCGGTTCTGGTCCAATGGGTGTCGTTCCTGAGGCTTATTACCGACCGGAAATTTCGCCGAATCCTCTGGTGTTCCAACCAGAGGTAGAAATCCTTAACAAGTCCAACATCCATGGCCTCGGGACAGACGGATTAACATCCCCTCCGAAGGACGCATATCCGTACCATAGCTTGTGCTCATTGATATATGGTAGCTGTAGCCTCTAGCTTTGATATGCTAGTTCGCTACAGATGTGCGCGTTTCCTCGAATGGTCACCCATCCAAGTACTAACCGCGCTCGACACTGCTTACCTCAGATATCGAACGCTTTGAAGGCTATTTATTTGGTCTGAATGAGGTTCATTTCAGTATAATACATTTCACATTTGGATAAGTGTAATATAAAATCGATATGCTGGAAGTATATGCATATGTCTGTCCTCCGAGCTATATACAGAGGTGGCTGGTGTCGGCCAGGGAAGGGAACGTGAATGTTTGTGTATGCGTTCGTCTCAGCAGCCGATTTCTAAGGACATGGCCCTTTATATCGGTAGTTCCACCTAATGTACCCAAGGGTCGGGGGGGAATCGTTCATATTCATCAGTGGCGAGTTTTGCGGTGTCCGAAGGAAAATAAAATAAATAAACAAAACCCTTCTTTATATAAGATATCAAACGTCTAGTGCCTTACCTGAGAAGTTAGGGCGATGTCCCAAAAAATTCATCATTATGTGACAATGTTGCTCAATCAGATTTCTCTCACGGTGTGGAAGATCATTTATGAAGCAAACGACACCCGCTATCGTTCTTTCGTCAATCACACATATTAACTTTCATCCAGTCGTATTCTGAAACTAGATATAGAGAACCACCGACTCGTACATTCGTTGTTAATACTACCAACATGTTACAAAGAGAACTATGATAATTGTGTGTGGTGAAGGTCAAATTTCCAAAGAACATATAGAAACCAAATCACAGGTTATGGGAGACAGCACAGAAAAGACCTCTCAGAATATGTATCATGTGGCCAATACGAACCATATATACATAATATCATATACACCTAAATAACATTTTAATTGAAGAAATGATGTGAGGAGACACAAAAAATCCGTAGGAAAATGTGACAAGTGACAACGAAGTTGGAAATATAATCATCAAACTCCTGCTATGGTGAATACCAATATTCTTGAAATTATAAGCCATCAGGAGCTCACAACTTGTGAGTACGGGAATGGTGAACACGAGGTAGACTAGCCAGATATTCACCAAATTTCAACTTGTCTTGGGTGATATCAGCGTCTCGATCTCTTCCTTTTCCAATCTATCCTGTCGGCCTTCCTTGGCCAACTTCTCTTTTCCTCTTCCCCTCTGAGCCCAACCTCACCATGAAGTGGTGTATATAGGAAATACAGACCGCGGCCGCTCCACAGATGAAGCATTTTGGGATCATCTTTGCTATTTCCAGGCCAGATGGGACAATTATTTGTGAACATCTGTGGCAAGGATGGGGCCATTTGCTGATATCTGCCTAGGTGGCCAAGGACTCATCAACGAGGCTCTGGCAACCTGATCCAAGCTGTGGGAACACGTGGCGATGGATAAATGATACCGAGGCCTCTAGAAAACATGGTGTCATCTCAGAGTAAACAGCCTTAGCATTACGAAGGGGGCACCACAGGGCTGGTCACTCGTAGGAGAAGGAAAACTCTTGACCTTCTTCGTTGACGAGATCAGGAATCGAAAGAGTAATCTTGAGGAACCTGAACGAAAAGGGTATTTCATATTGAAGTTGTCCTTAACGACATGAAGGTAGGTATTTGGGCCACAAGGCCTAAGTGTCGTCGGAGACATCAGTCAGACGAGCCTACAAACGGCGTGGAGTATTTGGTGGGTATACCCTAGAGTCAGGGTATGTTCAGGTTAGGTGGCCATGAAGGCTTTCAACCACCTCGATAACAAAAAAAATGCTATCTCACTGAATTCTGTGAAATTAATGTCATAATATCATCAATATCCATGTTGGATAACTTTTGGTATCTAGTAACAAAAAACGCAATGAGTGAAGAATCATTTGACTTGACCAATTCAGTATTCAGTGTTTCCTGTTGAATTGAAATAAGAATAACTCTCAATATAGGGCACAAATTGAGTAACACCATCTGAAAACACTAGCTTCTACCCCAAAATTGTGTATATTATTATGACACAACGCCGGTGTCATCCATTTACTACTGCGTATGTTCCACTCCTGAAATTCAACTACATACTAATCATACTAAGTAATATATACCTTTATATTCTGAAAATTTTGATTATTATTATTCAACTAGCTGGTCAAGCTGACAATCAAATTAATTATCTCCAATTCATATGATTCGACGGATCGAATGTGGATCACATGACATCAAAGGAAACGAGTGTTGCTTATGAAATCCCATTTTGTTTTCACAGGGGCAAAGGGACATTATAAGAATAGGGCGAGGGCTTAGGGTTTCGGAGAATGGATGATAATGAGGCCGGTAATAAAAATGTTTTTATGTGTGTGTGTGTGTGGCGGTATAATGATGGCATATTAATGCAGGGGGTGTTTGTCATTTCGGTAACGGAAACATTACCTTTTTTATGGTCTATGGCGGATCCCTGATCCATCTTGATTGTGATAAATAGTGTTTCTCGGGTTTTATCATGGGGGTTCTTATAAATTTTTTATGTCTGTCAATGCAGATCTATAGATTCCCTTCAGTATGACCTAATGTGAAAACTGTATACTCTCATAGGTATTAATTTGTTATCATATATCTATAGTCTAAGGCTTCTATGGAAGCGTTAAACTTTACTGATATTTGGTGGACTAATGAAGATGGTACTGAAAATTAAACAAATCGAAATCCATATATTTTCATCAAAAAAGGGCAATTCGTCTAGTGGGTGATGACTCGCTCACAAACTCACTCACTTCTCTAAAACACCGTGGAGAAGTTGGCGATCTGGCTCTATTTTATTGATATTTTCATGGACGATGCTTTACTGAAATATCAACAATTGTTCCTCCCTTGGCAGTCCCCGCGAGATCAACCCGTCGAGTTGAGGCTTCGCACCCCTTCGTGGTCACTTTGGAGACCTGCAAAACATTTCTTTCCAAAGACTCGTTCATCCCACGAAGAACGAGACTCTGGAACACATAGCCAACGGAGGTGTTCCCCGATGCATATAACCTCCAGAAATTTGAGAAGAACCCCAATTCCTACCTTATTTTCTTTGGTTCTCACAATGTTCTCTCTCAACAAGAATACGATATATTATTGTAATATTTTTCATCACGTGTTTCATAGGGGGTTATTGAATATTTCGATTTTCCATCATGAAATATCGAATAATGATCAGTTTCATAGCTAACCCCAAAATTTCATTGGAACATTTTGATTGGCAACAGAGTTATAATAACATTAATTTTGGTAGCCCACCATTTTTCATGAATTAAACGGCTTGTCACAATGAATTTTCATCAACCAATAATTTTTGTATCAAATGAAAAATTTATTTAAATTTCATTATTTCCGAATTTTCTACCAGTCCATAACCATCTACCCTTATCAATACATTTCAAATTTGTTTTGCTTTTACACTAATCCACCATTTGATTTAACACATATTCATATCACTTGCATTTATTTTCCACAGTATTCTCAAGTTTTTCGGGTGTTACTCCTCTTTTCTATTTTCTTAAATCTTCATGAACACCAAGGTAAATTCCATCTTAGATGTTATAACTAAGTAATCCACAATGATTTCCAACATTTGTGTTGAGGTAGGGTTCTGAAATTTGCTGGAGGAAGAGAAAGTCCAAAGATGAAGTCAATTACGTGAGATACGGGGGTGCTTCCATAAAAAATGCGACAAAATTGCATTTTTCCGAACTGAAAATTTTCCAGGAAAAATTTGAATAGTTAGTAAATTGGGCGTCCTGATTCCAAATCTGAAGTGATTTTCGACCTATTTTGACTCCTAATATCATTTTCCGGAAATTGGGGTAGTTTCATGGCTACCGACGAGCAGTGTATATCACTGAAGATGACCCCACTCGGTCATAGAGTGCATTTTTGGTATATCTCTCGCTCCAGCAAATTCCAGGATCCTTACCCAACGATTACGTAAGATACAGTGGTGGTTCCATTAGAAGTGGGTCACACTGTATGATAAGGTGAGTTACCAAAATCAAATATGTATGCTATAACTTCAATGCCAATGGAAATTTTGCGCCTAACATAATTGAAGGAAGCTTAATCCAGTTGTCAGTTGTGAGGTCAATGATATTTCGCACATTTTTAACAAACATAGTATATCGATACCCTAATGCTGATAAGTCGTAACCCACAAAAAATTGAAAAATAGTATTTTTTCACCAAAGGAAAGTACACATGCATTTCTATATACTGTTAAATTCTCGTAACCCAAATAAAATGATAAATCGGTGATTCCCGCGATTTCTAACATGTCTGAACCCACGTACGGCATTTATATCACGTCTAACTAGTCGTATCCCACAGTGCAGTTCAAACAAGCAAAGCGTGTTGATAGCAGCAGCAGCTGACTAGTTTGACATGGTGCTCTGCATTATTTATTTTTTTTACCTCGGCGTCAAAGAAGCATCTTGTATTCGTATTTTAATATAAAATACCAAAAACCTTTTTTTTTATACAATAATATGCCTGTTGGAACCAAGTTGTGGTTTATGATGTATTCGAACAAACTGTGTTTACTTATTTATTTTGTGGGTTACGTCCGTTTTCTAGTTCTCATAATATTATTCGTTTTTCGTGCCTCCTGTAAAATTTCATTGAGTTGGGTTACGACATGTCAGCATTAGGGTATCGATATGCCCTGAGAATCGGAATTATACAGGGTGTTTCAAAAAAACCTGACCCCCTAACTAGGGTAGGTAGAACACAGCAAAATAAGTTGGGTTTACTCAGTAAGAAAATTTCGTAACGGCATCCGTTATCAAAATACAAGGTGTTGAAAAAATATTTTTTTTACACATTTTTCAAGATTTTGTCGAAACTACTGGCAACATTGTGATGAAATTTTGTATGGATGTTTCTTGGAATCTGACACATCGCATGCATTCGTTTTTATATCTGACTCTCATAGAGGGCGCTAGTTACACGGTTCGTACCAAGTAGTTTTGAACATAACTTTTTTGTGGTTAGATTTTTCGAACCAAATTTGATGTGAACTTAGACATCATTCAATTTAAAACCAAAAAGGTCCTCTTGGTAAAACTCGATACTGTGTACCGTTTTCATAATATTTCGATTTGAAAAGTTTATGCTACATAGGTAAATTCACGTCAAGAGTTGTAAGACATAATTGTACATCACTCAAATGACCTAACAGCTGATTCTCAACTGTTTAAAAGAATAATACATTCTCAAGAAAAGAAATTAGAATCGTGTATTCGTCGAAACGTAGGACATTTTGAACACTTACACTAACTGATTCAATATTTCATGTTTCTAGTCAAATATCTCTTAATTTACTACTTATGACTCTTTGTTCCATCAATAACTCCAGTGCAAGAATGATTTTATTGTTTTCGAATCTGAATAAATAGGTAATTGAACTCAATAATATTCATTTTATACCAGCGTAGCTATTGCTCCATTATTTTCAAATCGAAATATTCCGAAAACGGAACATTGTATCGAGTTTCACCAAGTGTACCTTTTTGATGTAAAATTGAATGATGTTCAAGTTCATATCATATTTGGATTGAAAAATCCAACCTCAAAAAAGTTATGATCTAAACTACTCGGTACGAAACGTGTAACTCGCGCCCTCTATGAAAGTCAGATATAAAAACAAATTCGTGTGATGTGTCAGATTTCAAGGAACAATCATACAAAATTTCATCACAATGTTGCCAGTAGTTTCGACATAATCGTGAAAAATGTGTAAAAAAATAATTTTTTCAACACCTTGTATCTTGAAAACAGATGCCGTTACGACATTTTTTCACTGAGCAAACCCAACTTATTTTGCAGTGTTCTACCTACCCTAGCAAGGGGGTCAGGTTTTTTTGAAACACCCATAGCAAATTTGTGTGAACGTAAATCATCCGATACTCTTTCTATTGAAACAAGGGAAATATAATTCGGTTGAGAACAAAAGTTTTTTCAAGGGTGCTACGGTATCAATTGGGTCACACTGTATATGTATGAACGGAAGCTGCAGCTGGAGTTTAACGCAACGTCTCTGTCCCTACGCCGCTGTTAAGGGTATAAATCAATCGGATGTTGTATTCACCCTTCCGATTGATTGAATCCTCACAGGGGGTGACCTCCTAGCAGGCACACGAGCGTGAATTATGGTCGACGCATAGCACTAGGAATTTCCCGAATATACATCCACCCTTAAATTGCAGATTATCAACAGATTATCAAGGGTGGGAAATCTCGATTGGGATAATATACGAGCTCTCAGAATTTTATATAATTCGCAATGAGAATGAATCGATCGTCATAAATCTGAAATCAATGAGATAGAATTGTAGCTGTATCATATATTATAGTATCACATAGTCTGGGACTTCATCGTTGAAAGAATTATACAGGGTGTATCTAAATAACACCGAAAAAAATTAAGGAGTGTTTCCTTGTGACATTCTAGCAAATAAAGATCCATAAACATGTGTCCTATCTTGCTCCGTTCTTGAGATACAGGATGTTGAAGTTGGAAGTATTAATTTTTTATATTTATAACCCGCTTGTATAAGCTTCTATGGTGCCAAAATTCAGTATGGATGGAGACTGAGAAAGCCCCAATATTGATTCTAATTGGGTTTATTGAGTCATCTCAATGGAAGTCTTGAAAACAACTACATTAAAATTTTGAGTCAAATTGAATTTTTATTGTTTCCTCGAAAACTAAGCTAGATACAAAAATCACACATAGGATGAAAAAGTTGTTATTTCAATAGTTCAATCTGATGAAAATATGAAACTCAAAAAAAACCGGTGGTGTATAATGAAATTCACCAAGAATATTGATAAATTTACCCACTGTGACGCCACTGGAGTTATTATTTCGAATCTAATTGCAAACCACAACGTTTTATTGAAATTGGTGAAAGGACAATTGAGAAATGAATAGAAAGAATATTTTTATATTAATATTAATACCCTGTATATCGAAAACGAAGCAAGTTAGGACACATGTTTATAATAACTTCATTTCCTAAAATATCATGAGGAATCACCCCTTAAATTTTTTCGTTGCTTTTTAGATACACCCTGTATCCCTTACACTCCCGAGAATAATTTGGAAAGTATAGCCGGAATTTTTCTGAGAGATGTGACTCAGAGTAACCTCAGAAACTTCCTGAACTCTTTTCGAATTTTTCAGGATGATGTAATATTATTTTCAGGACCCTCACAAGTCACAATCGTGTTATTTTGGGAGTGAAATGGGTTTCAACACAGAATGAATAAAACGCTAACCATGGAGAAATATGCATTTATTGTTTATGGTTTGTTATGAAAAGTGACGAAACAATTACTTTCATCGTTCAAGCACAGGCATAGGCGTACATTGCATTTTTAACATCTCGTTCTTAAACGGCTATACCGCAACTTTCCAGTCAGCAAGTCCGTGGTGATTTCGGAGAATCAATGACAGGCCAGTGGTCAATTTCATCATATCGTTTGTCATTTGTTGAAATAGAAGCTTCTCTATTTGCAAGAAGAACGGTTGGTTTATTGGCATTTTCATCCACCCATCACTAAACAAATATTCCCTTGGCACTTATACCTGTTCATGTGCATTCAACTCCCACTGGTCATCTTAATCGGAATCGATTTCCAGATTCAATCCTATCTGATCCAACAAATCGTAAATTTCATCTTGATCTTTTTGCAATTCGAAATTGTTGGAATGGAGGACATTTTTGACACATTGGAATGTTTAAATCAAAATCGATAATGGTCATTGATCCGTAGCGGTACGCTTCCGGAGCACACAAATGTGATGGAAAACAAATATGTCCTGAAATCTGATCCCGTAAAGAAGTTTTGGAAACAGCCACTGTGAACCACCATGTTGAATCATGTTTTCATTTGCCATTCAATGCATAAAATCATTCACAATATCATATATAGTTGATGTTTTTGATTCACTCACCCTCAGGAAACATTTTTCAGTCTAGACCAATTGCACCACACAATGATTTATTTTTTGCATGCCGCCTGAATATGCAGCAAATGCGATTTGTTCCGTGCAAATACAACACTCACAAGCATAGTGGCTGGTTCTCAATCCAGCAAAATGATATTTTGATCCTTATAAATCACTTAGATAATGCCCGTACAATTGTGAGGGCACGGTCTCAAAATTATAGTTTTTTGTGAATGGCCAACACAATGTCTTGATTTTGAGTTGAAAAAAGAAATTTCAAACCGTTTGAAAATGCTATTCAGAATACATGATATCCTCACCCTTAGATCGGGCTACATCCCATCGAGTGTCTTCCCCGAATATACTATTTCCTGTATTTGATTATGGCCGTCATTCTAGCCAGCTCGTACGTTCACTCATCCCCATCGTGTTCGTACCCACCCACCCCAATTGACATGATTGTGTCCCACGGTTTCGGCAATCGAGAGCGTAAAAGTTACTGAAGTATGATCCAAATTGGAGTCCGAGGGTGCGATGTTATACAGGGTGTCCCAGAATAACGTTCGTATACTCCGGGAAGTGATTCTGCACATAAAGATGAATAATAATGTTCCTATGAAAATGAGTCCGAAAATGGCACTTTGAAGGTAGGTCCTCAAATACAGTTGTTTTCTTCATTAATCTGTGTTATTATTGATCCCAGAACCACGTAATTTAGTACCTACAAGAATAATTCAATTGTAATGAAGTGTTTTTGAACTTACTTCATTACTAGACTGGTTTTGATTGATATCTAAGTACCGGAGACTGATTTTAGTTGAATTTCACTTGTTTGACAGTTCGAATCCTGAAAACCTGAGAGAGCTGAGTGATTCATTGATTCCTAACTTTCCAAAGCTTTTGATGATGGCGAACTCCGATTGACATCATAGGTCGCGTGCACGAAGACCGACCCTGGAGGCAAAATATTGAAACACAACCTCATTCTTCTGTGAATTATTGAAACACAACCCCACTTTTTTATTTGGTTACAGAGGAATCAAAAGGTTGAAATAGTTTTTCACAATATTTTGGCATACGAATCGTGTTTCTTGCGTTATTCATTAATTCAAGCATGCCTTCGCATTGTGCTGTTGTACAATGCACAAAAAATGCAGTAAAAGGGAATATGATTTTTCAGGTAAATAGTAATCTCACATAGTTAGCATTATGAAATGTTGTCATTCCTTATTAAAATTCCTTCTGCCTTCTGCCACTTCTGCAATACAAGCTAATGCTGCTAATAGATTGAAAATGTCTACAACACACACACTGAGAAAAACTGGTTAATTAAAACGTCTAGTTGGTATTTTTTTAGTACCGATAATTAAAAATATTTGGAATTTTATTAACAATGACAACGTATCCTTATTTCCTACAAATGACTTTTCTATTTTTCGCCAATTATTTGTCATGAATGAAAATACTATTTGTGACAGAATTATCACAGTGTTGTCTATTCAGTCAATCAAAATTTCATATTGGGGTTAATAAACCTCATTCTGGGGTTACTAACAACAGCTGACTATTTGCCACAACTGATGACTCATTTATCGTAAAAGGTGTATTATTATTCATAGCAGAAATTGTTTAGCCATAACTAATAATTTTAGTTGTACTGTGTCGTTCGGGACCGCCTCGCGTGTCTTCGGGACCCACCGGCAATTATTGAATCTTGCATCTGTTTGTCTTTTTGTTTCATCATTTGAACTTGTATCTTGGTAGTGGATAAATCGCACGGTCGTCGAGCTTAGACAAAATAAATAAAATAATTGTCTAGTGTAGCCGGGAGCGTCTTGTTCTTGCTGGTTCACTGCTCTGTGTGTTTTCAAATCACTGTTTTGTGTTTTTTTGCACTTCGCGCTGAGCCATTTGGCATTTGTTTGGCAAAATAATAATTCGCAGTTTACCATCGTTATCTGTGCGTCACTATAGTTATCAGGTTTAGGTACCTATCAATTCAGTTCAGTTTACGACGGGCGACGGTGAGAAACGTCCAACCGACGTCACGTGGACACGGTGTATATTTATAATTCCCGCTCTTTTTGCTGAGCTGTGGCCTGTGACACTTATGGTGTGTGGTGTATTCCTGTTCACGATTCCATTGGGAATTGGAAGGAAAATGGCATACAAACTGTTATTATTAGAATGGGGCCTTGATTTTAATTGATATAAAACTATTAAGAATAACTAAATTATATTTCAAACGTTACTAAATCACTTTTAATAGTAACTAGATTCCATTTCAGTCACAATTAAATATTCAATTTGCAACAACACACTCACTATAAACGTCAGAAGAAATGAGTAATTGCCCCAACTGGGATAATTTGCTGTGATAACAAACAAATATTGAAACAGTACTAACAATCTAATTGTCATAACTATGTATCTTGATTGTGGCAAATAAAACTTGGTATTATTCCTTAAAAAGGCTCATTAGTTACCACAACAACGTCGTAGATGACGCAACTAAACTTTTCATTTGAGGCAAATATGCGTTTCCAGAAAAACAGAATTAGTTATGGCAACAACTAATGCTTGCTGTCCCCTATCGTACTAAAAATTTTTTCTGTAGTTACTAATTTTTTAGTAACGGCTACAAATTTTTTCCCTCAGTGCACGATCGTCAGCATGTCAGACCAGTCCTACCGATTGATTGCATGAATCATGCATGAATCCAATCTTCTTGCATTATTCTAGAAATTTCAGGTATAATAATATTTCTATTAGCTGATCCTATTGCAGAAGGAATTCCGATGAGAAATCAGAGAAATAACCAAATTTCAAAAATGAAAACTATGTGAGTGACTATAGTAGGTATGTACTTACTTTTGAATCATAATGTACCATCCGGATTTCTTCATCTTCCGCTGCAGTTTTTGTGCATTTTACAACAGCACAATGTGATGGCATTAGCGAATTGATGAACAGCGGAAAAATACGATTCATAATATGCCAAAATAATTGTGGAAAACTATTTCGATCACTTGTAAACAAATATGTTTTTTCTGTGACGGGAAAAAAGTTTGGCATTTCATCTCTGTTGGCAGGTTATAAAATGTCACTTTTCATAAATTACTTTTTTCCCGTGGGCAAAAAGTGAGTACTTTTTTCCCGGATATATATCACATATATATACACTGTTGATGGCTTTTGTTGTGCTATAGTTCCGAAAAATGAGTCAATAATACCGTCTCCGAGAAAGAACTGCAAGTCCTTATATCTTCGATTCGACTTCGCGGTTACGTATATTACTAAACAACCACTAAATTCGCAATTTTTCGAAATCAAATCACAGAATTAGACTGACAGAAGTGACATCAAATATTTGTTACTTCAGAAGAATGATAAAGATGCCTATAGAACGCAGGTGTCCCTACTGTTAAAAACTTAAAATTTCACGTTGATAATTCTCAGATTTCAAAATAATGTAACATTTTCTAAATATTGATTCGTCCTTTCTTCTGTCACAGAAAAAAATATTGTATTATACACGGGAAAAATATTAGATTTTAGCTCACGGTTTTTTGTCTCCCTCCGCTATTTGCCTCCAGGGTCAGTCATCTGACAGTTCTTGCACGCGACCTATTACAACCCTAAAGACTTTAATATTTTGCAACCCTTTGCTGATGATATGACAATTGGATGAATGATTTGACTGTTAAAATGATGGATGTTCACCTGGTCATAACTTTTTTGTTATTGGATTATGTTCGAGTCAAATTCATTCAGTAGCATAAGCGAGGATATTAGATTCTGTTCCTGTGCCCATTAAGGGTTGAATATCATTTTTTCAGCATTTTTGTGAGTTTAAGAACATGTGATTTTGGATGCTAGTTCCTACAGGCATAGTTGAGGATTCCGACCAATAAGAATCTAGGATTGTGCTGTCCTTGTACCGAGGTTGATGGAAAGTATAGAAATCTGTGGTATAGATACCGAAGACCGGGATATTAATATTACTCAACTAGATCAAAGATATTTTTATGGATGATTTTCTTGTCAATCTGACGAGTACGCACTGATAATATAATATATATAAGGTGATCCTAGATTCAAGTGACAAAATCCCCAAAGATGATTCCTTCCATATAGGAAAAGTTTGAATGACACTCTTTCTATATAGAAACGCTATACGATTTGTGACAATCTGATTGCGAACAGGGTTCCATCAGATGAATGAACTTATACAACATCGATATTATTGGTGATTCGTTCGGTTTATTGATACCGTTCTTTCATTCAGGATAAAAATCATAGTCCCCATCCCGTCTTGGCCAACCATAATAAATCTCTGGTCCCGGCCACAATAAATATTTCTAAGTGGACATCAGATATACAATATACACAATGGAAGTTTCAACGCGACACAAAAAACACCGATTTGTCATAGATGCGGCCGTCGTTATTAAAAAGTTCATCTTATTCAAATGATGCTGCTTTTTTTTTCTGTTTTCGGAGCCCGAATAGGTGATGACGAATGGAGGTTAGGTTCAAGAAGGAGATTCCTCATAGCCAGTGCGACGTTTCGGATATTTTAGCGTCCGAGGCAATAACTCTTCGATATGGTTGGTTTGATAATGCCATATAATGCTGTCTGTGACTGGGAGGTCAATGCGAAGGGAAAGAAACGGGGCATGGATGATTTATTTATTTTTTGTTACACCGTTCCTGTCCACGGTATTATTTATATTCAGCGGAACGACAAATGCGTTTGGCATTATACAGTTTTGTCGAAGTCGAGTGGGATTAGGAGGATTAATATCAGCGTATATTATAAGATCATCATATTGGGAGAAATTCAGGCAGACTGAAAATGTTCATTGTTTCTCAAAATTTCAGCTGGACTCCTGGGAAAGCAAGGAACTGGTCGTTTCCTTGTCTGATCTATCCAAAAATTGCCATCAGGAAAGTGCTTGGTCAATAGGCTGAAAGCAAAAAACACCGAGAGATAAATCTATTAGCTGTTATACGAAATTGTATAACCTTTGAATTTCTGAATTGAAAATGCGAGTTACTATGATCAAATTAATCTTTTCATGAAATCTAAAATGCGAAAAAACACTCATACCTATATGAGAATAAGATAATGCTCATATTATAATGGTCAAATGACTAGCATTTACAATTTCAAACTAACTCTGATAATCCAATGACACAAAAAGTAAACATCATTACTAATCTTGAACACAGAGCTACTTACTTAGCAGATGAGAGTTTCAAGAACCAAAACATGAAACTAATTGAAACGATGCTACTCAAGAACAGCTATACCCTGAATCTTTTATTAAAAAATTACTATACACCGACAGAACAAATACTAACACAATGAGAAAAAGCTCCTTTGAACATGAAATATTTCAAATTACCGCATGTAGCAGATCTGACACCCCTACTACGCAAGATTTTAGAAATGGAAAATCTCAAAGTCAGCATGAAATGTGAAAACACAGTTAAAAATCATTTCTTCACGAGACTCAAGACAAGAACACCAACAGACCTGAAATCCAATATCATTTACAAAATGCCATGTGCTGAGTGTGAGACAGTGTATATAGGACAAACAGAAAGGTATCTACAGCAAAGGATGACTGAACACAGCAGAGATTGTTAAAATATACACAATTCGCTGAAAACAATGAAAAATCCAACTAGCTTGGCAGAACATTGCAAGTCATCACTCCATACCTCTGACTTCAATTCTGTCAGTATTATAGGACAACAGACAATATTGAAAAAGAAGACTTTTGAACGAAATGATTGAAATAACAAAACATGGAACGAAATGTGATAACAAATGATCGGATATTGAGAATTTACACACCTCATATTATATAAATTTAATAGAAAAAAATCAAACATTAATTCCGAATCATCAGCAGACGACTTTTTCCAATGCCGATCATTATTTCTTTCACGGGTCTTTTTTGCAGTATAAAGAAACGACTCAACGACAGTTCAGTTTGTACATTTCTTCGTGTTCGTCATTTTGTTAAGGTCTTTCATCAACCTGTGTATACGTATTTATACTTCATGTCGATTTTATTTATTTCACCATATTTAAATCCGGAAAGCCACCCTAAATGTAAGTAGGACCCATCAATGTTGTTTTCTGTAAAGTGTTGGAAGTGTTTTATTTTCAACGACTGTCATTTTACATAATTTATCTTAATTTTATCAAAACTCCTCATTTCAAAATGCCATTTCAATATGTAAGTTCTTGTTTTTATACTTCAGTGTCAAGATGAAACGATAAAGTTTCGAAACGTCGACTATTTAACAATTGGTTTTCTTCAATATTTCGACCGAATTTCCGCTAACTCAACATCAGAAATCAAATTTCAATGTTTATGATGATATTTATTATATAAAAATAAAAACGTATCGTATCAGTATCGCACTTGTTTTTAATTTAATGTTCGAATTATAAGCATTTCAATACCAAATGGTGATATTATAAAATTGTGATATTATATCGATATAACTTGCTTTTTATTATTGGTATTTCATTATTATAGGGTGATCCATTTTTGTCCAGGAGAATAAAGTGGGCTAAAAATCGAATCTATTGAAGACACATCTACTAGTTCATTGTACTTGGGGGTAAGTATGGAATTCGTAAAGGAGCTACAGGGAATGGAAGTGCACACACGATATACTCACTTCACGAATCTCAGTTTTCCTGCGAATCTCAGTTTTCTGTACCTTATATCATAGATCTTTAGATCTATGCTTATATTAACAGTCATATACAATTCTCAACACACTAAATTGACCTGTATTTTTTGAAAAAAAACTGACCGATCTTCATGCGGTTTTTGATATCAGATGTGATATTTCATTGCAGAACAGAACTTACACAGGGTGTAAAGTGGAACAATTACACTATGGTCTACATTACCAATGCTGCCAGAACTCGAGAATTTTTTTTCTGATCAAAAGTCAGTTATGATACACTGGGATCTCATCTCGTTTCCGTGATTTCTGGACAATTGGCCATTGGAATAAAAATTCGATTTTTTTTTTCGAAAGTCTTGCATTTCTTGAAATTTTCCTCTAGAACTCCACTTGAGCTGACTATTGGGAAGAACTGTTCTCATGTTTTGTGGATGACAATGAAAGACGAAGAAGCTCTATATCGTGGAATATACATGATGATAAGAAAATAGGACAAAATCTCATTTTAGTAAAAAAAATCAAAAATGGTGACTAAAACCATGGCCCATTCGATTCAGTATATTCAGGAACGGCCTTCTCGATATCCATTATTTATATTAGACTATTAACTCGAGACGTTTTCAATAATTCGCCTCTAATTGAAATACAGGGTGAAAATTTTTAATTCAAACTTGTTTCCTGATATCGATGATTCATATCTAGTGATTTCCAATATTTATTGCCCAAGTATGAGACACAGTGTATTGTTGTTCAATATAATGAGATGAACACAGTTTCGTCAATAAATAAGGGATCACGAATCGAGTTTCACTGCAAACATTTCCTTCTAATAAATTGTTGGCAAGAATTCTTGTGTTTGAAACAAAGGAAACAAAATTGGCATACTTGAAAAAAAATACTAAAGCAGTTCATATCCAAAAACCTCATTAGATTTGAAGCCTTTCGATCTCACAGTACTGAAAAACTAGTGAACCACTTACAATATCGATTCAATGCCTGCTGAATAGTGTTTAGCTTCAATTATAATAGCTGGCAGCCCAATACATAGAACGCGAGGTCTTATGAATACCATTATAATGCCCACTATTGATGCCAACGTAATAATACGAGCTGAAAAATAAATGAATGGCGAATGCGGTTCAACAAATGTCTACATGTACAGACTCTCTGATGTTCTATTAAATACATGTACGCGAGTGATTGAGTCCCAATTAGCGATATAATAAATACTGGAGTTAGATTGGCACACAAAGCTGCTGCTTGAAAAGCCCCACTAATAAAGCAATGCATTATTTCCTGTGCTCCGAGAGTAACGAATACAGGGCGATATCTGATCGAACGAGTATCGTTAACCAATGTATTGGACGTTGAACAAGACACATTCTCAATTACACATTAGGAACGTGTTCAATGTTTTTGTTTTATTTATCATATTTCATCCTGGTATTGACATTCTTTGGTAGATTCAAGATCAATTAATGAAAACATCCTGTAACTCATTTGTAGACTATAATCACTCATTAATTCATATGCCAATGTCAGTGTGACACTGCGAAGTGTCAAACTATAAGCAGAGGACAACTTCTAAAGATAGTTATTTATTATACAAGGGAAAAAAGTAGTAGATTTTAGCTCCAGGTTGTGTTGTCTCCCGACGCGTAGCGGAGGGAGACAACAAACCGTGAGCTAAAATCTAATATTTTTCCCGTGTATAATACACTATTTTTTTCTGTGACAGAAGGAAGGACGAATCAATATTGAGAAGATATTACTTTATTTCGAAATCTGAGAATTATCGACGTGAAATTTCAAGTTTTTAACAGTAGGGACACCTGCGTTTTATAGGCATCTTCATCATTCTTTTGAAGTAATCAAATATCTGATGTCACTTCTGTCAGTCTAATTTTGTGATTTTATTTCAAGAAATTGCGAATTCAGTGGTTATTTAGCAATGTACGTAACAGCGAAGTCGAATGGATGATAAAAGGACTTGCAGTTCTTTCTCGGAGACGGTATTATTGACTCATTTTTCGGAACTACAGCACAACAAAAGCCATCAAAAGTGTATATATATGTGATATATATCCGGGAAAGAAGTACTCACTTTTTTCCCACGGGAAAAAAGTAATTTATGAAAAGTGACATTTTATAACCTGCCAACAGGAATGAAATGCCAAACTTTTTTCCCGTCACAGAAAAAAAAATATTTTGAATCTTCATGTTGAGAACGGGAGCAGATGCGTTCCCAAAACGTCCAAAGATAAGTGAAAATTCAATATTTTTTCAATATACACACACTGGCACAATTAGGGGAACGGGTAAAATTTACACTAAGTTTGACATCAATTTTCTCTCGAACCGATCACTCGATTCAAATTTGTTTTTCACGAATTGTAGCTTCATTCTTCACGAATACATCTGAGAAATAACCACCTCCAAACGATTCGTCTTTATATCATATACAGGGGTGTAAAGAAAGTATGGATTTTTCGGTATTCTTTAAGACATCCTGTGGAGTGAACCACTGATAATTGAAACGATTTTCCAACACCAAATTATAGCCCAATCTATCCCGAATATTTTCGTTTTTTATTCATCTTGATATCCCAATTATCCAAGAAAATATAGAATGTCTGCTCACAAGCATCTGTCACTTTCAGTGAATTTTTTTCCATTTCGGAATGATAAATCAACAGTATCAGTACTGTCAGTTGAATTCGTTGAATGTGTTTCACTATGAAATGTCATTTGTCAACTTCAATTAACATAAATTTAACAATTGACGTCGACACTTCTATCTCTGTCAACACTCTTGTGTGTCAGACCTCAAGATATTTATTATTTCCGAGCTGATACCCAGATATTCGGTTAATACCTACTCAACATATATTATTATTAGTATCAGAAGTTTACTTGTGCATGTGAGGTGAAATACTCCTTTTTTATTATCGCTTTAAGCGCAAGAAAGAGGATCCCTAAAATGTTTGAAAACGAAATACCAGCTTCTGAGTTGTTGACTGTTTTGGCAACTTGTGGCAACATTTATCGAAATAGTAAATAGTTTTCTCTGGCCACGTTTATACCGTATGGATAGTTGGTATGCTTACCAGGGAGATCTAACTGAATCCAGACTAAATGCCTTAGTTAACGCATGTTCACACCATGTATCTTCAGTTGACTAACGTTACCAACTTTGTTTCGATTTGATTATTTTTTGAGGTTAGGTTGTGGAACTCCACTTGAATTCGTAAATCAAGAATAAAACCTTCGGGTAGGATACGAAATTAGCTCAAATTGAATTAAATATCATTATGGGAACTCATGAAATAACTGCCACTTGCACTCAAGTCAAGTCAAGGATATAGAAAAGTAGACCAAAATGTTTACACTGTCTTGGTCATCATACTATTTTAGTCTGGTACGAAATAAATTTCAGTACCAAACCAATCTGGTAACTTCACCAAGTAGACTGCTTATACCAAACTGACCAAGAGTATTAAGTTAAAATATAGTCATTGGTCAGCTTACCAAGACACGGTAAAAACGTGGCCAGTAGGTGAATTATTAGGTCATCCATATCATTATTGCTGTACTACTTGGCTTCATGAGGTAACAATTTATCGACGGTGTGACATCATTATTTTATCGTTCGTGAAAAGATTTCCACTGATTTTGATTCCTAGGACTGATATGTTTTTGAGAACCATACTGTAGAGTGCATCAACTCTATTATTTCTCTATCGGGACGCATTCGAGGTGAATCCACAAGAGAACATCGCGCACTATATATGGAAAAACACAGTCCGTCTTTTTTCCAACTCGGCTAACGCTCCTAATGGAAGTGCTATTTCTCCTTCGAACAAGAACGCATCTGGCCGGTATTTTTTGTTAATTAGATTCCGACCAAAGTTTGTTGGTTTTTACACGATTTCATCTCCGCAAATGATTGGATAGACCTCTCACATTCCTTATTTAGGAAAGGATTTGTTCAACCTCAACTAAATTAAAACTACAACGGAGCTCGGTAGGAATAATTATTTACACACTATACCACAGATCACCCACACTGTTGGAAATTAGTTGATGATTCAACAAGAATTTGTAGTCCCAGTAGGTCTACAATAATTTCTCAGTTGAATCAACAAAAGCATTTTTAGTCAACTGAATTATCATTGAAAATGTTGATATGATCAATATAGTGGATGGAAAACTTTATCAAATAGCTTAGCGTCGTTAGGCAATAACTGTATGGTGTATTAGCTATTATATCTTGTTGATTCTACATCGACTTATTGTATTTTCACTCTTTGACATCATTGAAACACTGTAGAATGGTCGGCGACCTTTCACTTTTCTATCGATACTTCCACGGGAAATGCGTGATTCGAAAATCTCTGCTATCATCCCTTCACTAGCAATACCAGTCAGACGAACTAGGCAAGCCCAGTCAGCACATCCTTTCGTTTTCAACCTCGAAAGATGTCGAACAGCACTCTATCAAAACTCCTTTATCCATAGAACGGCTAGGCTCTGGAATTCATTGCCTGAGGAAGTATTCCCAACAACATATAATATACAGAAGTTCAAAAAAAATTCCAATACCTACCTCCTATCCCTATCCTCCCTAGGAACGCACGATGTTCTTTGAACATTATAGGGATTCCCTTTCGTGCGCTCTAAGCGATAAAAAAACTAACATTGCAATACTCATTGTTGCTCCTACGAAATCTCAGTGAATTTCTAACAATATTTCATTTTTATCACGTATATAATCATTGTTGGTTTGAAAATGGCATGTCGAATCTGTTTTTTGTTGAGATATCAAATAGGCGATGCGCCATATATAGAAATAGTTCATACATGAAGGACTGCATCTTGTTGAATACTGCTGTATTCAAACATTTTGTAGAAATACTTTTGAGTTTTACACTCCCTAATGTTCACCTTACGACCTAACCTAACTAAATTATCCCACAATTGCCTAATATACAATCCATCAATTCGTTAATTACGTCACACGTTCTATATCCTGTGTCCGATGCCAGAGCCGATTGTCGCAGCCCACTTGACATCGTGGTTCTTTTGTTTCACGCCCGAGTAGATAATACGCCATTCGATTTTTCAGGGTGCAGTCCAATGGAAAACGCTATATTTGTTTACTCTATCAACACGTCCCGATTGACAGATCCCGGGAATGCCGGGATAATTCGAAGTTTGAAACCTATACATATATAAAAACGAACAGAAGAACAAAATAAGCACCAGATGTCGTTCATCATATCCCAACGGCGCGAAATAACACGAAAAAAACCGAAATCGTTGAATCAAGCAAAATTTAATTGGATGAAGCAAATAAAAAGTGTCATATATGCACGAAAAAATATAATCTGGAAATGAATCTAAATCTTGATTCAGAGCGAATTTGGAGTTTGAATCAAATAAATATGTCTTGCATGAACAGATCTCATTCAATTAAGCCCATATCCAAGAATTGTTTATGAAGAAATATTGAATTGGCTCGAACAATGAATTTGTTCAATTCAAAATGACAAGATATTGATTCAATCAAATGTTTGGCTGATATAATGAAATATTCGATTGATTCAATGAAATATTTTGTTGATTCAATAAAATATTTCGCTGATTCAGAAGAACCTGTATTTCAGTTCGACAAACTGTTTTGCTGAACCAAATTCAGTATTTATTCTGGAATTTTCTGAAATTTCACATTAATAGAACAAAAAACTAAACTAGGAAACTAGTCATCTTCTAGCATATATATCCAGTCTATACTTCTCTCCACTTGCTGGTGCAAAGCTATTTGGGCATGCAAAGCATCCTAAGTTCGATTTATCCAGTCAATATTGCAAACACGAAGCATTAGGCTTCACGCAGCTTCACGTATATAATGAACTATGCCGAAAAGATCGCCATCTAGTGGTGAAAATTCAACTCGATGTTGAATGAACGAAATATTCCGTTGATATTATATATTTCTTTGCTGTATTCAAGCAAATTAATGATTCATTCGAAACGAGTTCATTGCTACAACGGAATAAGAAGACTTGTATGTTGTTTCAAAGATATATTTTTATCAAAATGATCATTATTTCATTAAATCTACAAGATGTATATAGTGGAATCAACATCGACATTATTTTGGATCAACATAATTTGTTTCTGAGATAACCATATATTTTATTTATAGTATTGATATAACTGCTGATTCAATTAATCTTCATTATTGATTTGAACAATCTGCTTCCATGAAATGATCATGTATCTGTTTGATTAAACATTAAATTGCTCATCCGTCCAACAAAAATGATTCAAGCATAAATAGTTTGTTGATGCAACAAATTCTTTTTTTTCTGTGTATACAGTGTGTCCCACTTACCATGCTCACCATGGGTATCTTTTTAACGGTGAGAGATACGAGGTCGGTTAAATGACACCAAATGTGGAGTTTGTCAAGGCCAACTATAATGTGAAAAAATATTTTGATAAAATCTATTCGTTTTTGTTTTATACGCAAAAAACAGATTTTGATCATTTTCATGTCTCCTCCGTAACTTCTTTATTTATGAAAATATTCAAATAGGAATTTCACATTCTCATGGCAGTTTTCCAAAGTGATTTCGAAAAAAATATGAAATTTATACCAACTCTTCTAGAATTTGAGATATCAGCACCAACTTTAGTTTTTCAAAAAAGTAGGTCATAGCTCACTATGACTTAGGTACAAAAAACCTTTTTTTTCTCTTACAGATGATATGTCGCAGTAATAGTTTTGTGTTGATAACAACGGAGTTATCGTCATTTATACAAAAACAAAAAATTATTTGGAAGCCGCCATCTTGAATTTATAAATTTTAACAAAAAAATCATGATCTTCGACCTCAAAAACCAGTACCTGTATTTCACCTGACGAAGCTACTGTGTTTGCGAAACATGTTGTGTGTTTAAGAATTTGTGGAAATCTTATCGTTTGTGAAGTTTTTGCATTTGCAATGGATTTCCATCAAGTAACGGCCGAGTCAATTCAAAAAATAAGAAGAGAAATATGTCTAATTGCCTTGGTATTGAATACTAAATACTATATTTTCATAATCATTCCTCAATAAACTCCTTAAAAACGAAACTACTGTATATTCTCACTGAATCAAATTGTTTCAGTATCGGAATATATCTTCTGGTGGAAGAGATTTATGGGCGTCATATAAGCGCGATCGAACAGATTAATAACACTTTTAAAGTGAAGTCACTTCGTTTTATCTATTGAGTCGTAATATTTCACGTTTTTAAAAGGTGAAAGCAGTGAATCTCGGTAAAGTTTCGAGTGTTTGGATAGCTTTTGACAAATGGGTGATCGCTTCATCAGTGATGAAGTACGAGTATTTGTACTATTATGTCTTCACATTTCTCAGAAAAATTCATAATTCCATAAAAATTCATTTAACGCATCCGGAGCAATATGTCCACATGAATGCATTCATGAAAAAACAATATTGAGTCAATACACACGATAAATAACTATAGTTTTTGAAAAAGTTTGCAAGAGAATAACCAGAACGCCGAATCTACTCATGATTTTTATAACCCTTTCAGTCCCACTTTTCTTCATTGATGAACTGAGTTGGAATTGTGATTTCTGACTTATTTTGTATATAGTTAAGTTACTCCTACACGTTTGCATTATTTGAAATATGTTTTTTGACATTGACAGATCGGACAAATATGCCCCATTGATATTATTGAATGGGTCATATATGTCCCACTGAAAACCTATAACAAAAAAGTCCAAGTCTTGTCGAATATTTATTCAATATAATTTCACAGTTTCATATATAGAACAAGCTTTAGAGAAAATGTATCAGCATGCCTAATAGTTATCAAATTGGTAAGAATTAGAGTCAGACGATGAGAAATATATAGGAATTCAATTATTGATAACACTTGATGGAGAAGTAAATGCTAGTATGATTTATTCACCATGCAGACTTGCTATTGAGTCTTAGAAATTGAAGAACAATATGATAAAAACTCACCAGCCACTTCGTGTAATACCTATGCTCCAGCACAAACTGATGAAACTCAAATTCACATTTAACAGTACACACCACAATTTTCTGTGTTAGCAATTGATATTTGATTATTAGGCCACTCCAGGCGTCCTTTGCAAACTAAAATGTTGACTCCGACTACCTACTGCATTCCAACCTAGAGCATGCGCCGAAGAGAATATCACTACGTCATGGAAAGGTCAATAATTTCATAACAAATAATTTGTTTCTCTCAAGAACAATTTCTTATTCTCTAAGCAATTAAACTGTGGAGAGAATTTGTTACCAGTTAATAAATGGTAATTCGAGAGTAAGATTTCAGAAAGTTTGGACAAACTCATGGAAGTTACTCCTAAAATCATATGTTGATATTGAAAGAATCAGTTTCTAACGAATCCTTTGTTTTCGGTCAACGATTCTTTTACAAATTACATGGTAGTATTTAATAAGGTATATTGATGACAAGAAGATGGCGTTAATATTCAACGAAGCATACTCAAACAAATCAATTTATTTATTATAACGAAACCTTTCCCTCAGTGCATGTATGAAATGGCGTGAAACAATTTCTGCAAAGTAGTTACGTGATATATTCTGTACATCAGACGATTGATCATCATCGCGGTCGATTTCATTATCTTGTTCACCATCTGAATCAGAGGATATTATGTCTTTGTCTCGTGGTCTTTGTCAAAGGTATCCAATCCATGTTCAGTATCTAACTACCATAAATGCATATATGATGTATCACCAACCTGCCCAAAAACTATGAGAATGAAGAAAAACAGATATAAATGAATCAAAATACAATGCAACACGGTTGAAAATAAATGCAAAAATTAACCCCTTCTTACCCATTCGATGTTTGGTATTACTACCAGCAATAACCTTTCTTGGGAAAATCACGTGAGATCAATTGCTAAAAGTGCATCCCAAAAACTTAGCTTTCTGTTTCGGGACAGGAGCTATTGCACTTCCAGTCAGCTGCTCATGATCTATAAGGCACAGATCCGACCTGTCCTGGGATACTGTTCCCATATTTGGAGTGCAGCACCCAAACATGCCCTGAAACTATTGGATTCTGTCCAAAAAAGGGCAATTCGTCTCGTGGGTGATGCCTCGCTCACAAACCCACTCACTTCTCTGGAACACCGTAAAAAAGTTGGCGATCTGGCTCTATTTTATAGATATTTTTTTCTGAAATATCAACAATTGTTCTCACGATGTTCTCTGGACATTACAGGATATCCCTTTTCGTGAGAAACCAGAACATGAAAAAAAATCTGTTTTATTTAGATGCATTTGCACGAAGAATACCACTAAAGCAAAAAATACGTTGAAATTAGCACACATGTATGTAAATATTAATGAAATTTGAGTGGGATGGAAATCTGTTTCTAGAATACTCCCTATATCTCAGTAAATATGATATCACGCGAATGCTATCACCTGTCAAGCGTTGTCGGTCGATTTTCGAAACACCCTGTCTATAGTTTTTGTCCATGGGGTCAAACTTCATTTGTTCATCTTCTGAAAAAAATAATGGGTGTAACTAGAAATCCTTCCACGCGTTTAATTCAGAATATTTCACCTTCACAAACTTTGCCATTACAAATTACAATTTCAGATTTTTCAAAACTAACAATCATATTGAAAAGGAAAATTCTCAGATATATTTATGAACACAAAAAATGGATATATATGCATACAGGGTGAGTCATAACTATCGGCGGATTGTTTGGACCAAAATATGGCGATAGGATTAATATGCCTCCATAGAATATTGCTGTGGAAAAAGATACAGGGCGTTGAAGTTGACTTTTTATTTTAGATTTCTGCCAATAATTTCACTGTATATTCAACAATTGTTATCAAAATTTGCACAGAGGCATAATTTCATACAGGGAATATTATTCTATGAACTATTCTACATTTTGATACAGGAGGCGCCACGTGAATGACTCTTGATGATGAAATCGCCTGGTTACTTTTTTTGACGAAACTTTTGAGTGATTTTGATTGAAAAATATGACCTGAACATCATTTCTACGTAATATTGGTACTCTTGTTTGTACACGATATTTTCACGTTTTCGAGAAAAACGCTATTGAACAGTTCAGAGTCTCAGAAGTTAATTACAAATATTATTTCATTCATGAAGAGTGTGCTTTGAACTGTCAGATAATGTTGCTGGCAATGGCATTTCTTGTCAGAGAATGAATTTTGGTGCGAGTTTATAGTCAAAATTTTTTCGACCGAAATGCCTCGTCACAATCATTTTATGAATGGATAAATGCGGGATGCAACTAGAAGGTATGAACTGTAATTATATCTAATATCTAGATAGAAAGCAACCAAATCACAAATTTTCTTCAAATATATTCCATATACAGTGAAATTATTAGCAAAAAAACGACAAAAACGAAAAAAATCAACCTTAACGCCCTGTATATTTTTCCACAGCAATATTTTATCAAGGCATGTTTGTCCAATCGCCATATTTTGGTCTTAACAATCCGCTCTTAGCCTATGTCCCAATAGTTATGACTCACCCTGTATAAAGAAATACATTGAGAATTCGCATTATATATTCATTCTTTTTTCCACTGCAACAATGTCAAGAGTAGATACGATTTCGCTGTGTTGGTACTTTCAGTGGCTCATAATTCATGTTCGTTCAAACACGAAAAAAAACACGGCTTTATTTTCAATCCGGAACATAAAAACTTGCCGGTGAAAGAAAATTTGCATTTTCGAGCTTTTCCGCAAGTTTTACGTTGCTCGTCATAACGTCGAATGCAAATTTTCTGAGCGAGCCAAGACAATGAAAATTTTACGGCGTGGACTTTTTGGGACAATAATCGTCAAATCCTTGCAGGATAAAGCAGGTAGAAGTGCCCTTATCCTGTTTCTTAATTGAAATCTGCAGATCTTTCCGGACCATTGGGTCCGGTATCGACCCCCGAGTTTCCGGTGCTTCAGGGTATTTCACTAGATGACGGTTCGGTATTCTTTTGTTTCTGCTAATATCGCATAGGGCATTAGCTTCCTTTATGTAGTGAGCAAATGTTGCAGGGTGAAACATTAGCCGGCTTTAGGTGATTATTCCTCTCATTTCAAAATACATACAAAAAAAGAATATCTCTAACCACACGGAAAAAAAGGGTTTGTTGCATCAACAAATTATTTATGCTTGAATTATTTTTGTTGGATTGAGCAATTTTTTGTTGAATCAACCAGATACATGATTATTTCATGGAAGCAGCTTGTTCAAATTAAGAATATAGTCTAATTTAATCAACAGTATAATATCAATTCCATCAATAAAATATATAGTTTTTTCAAAAACAAGTTATGTCGATCCAAAATAATGTCGATGTTGATTCAATAATGATCATTTTGATGAGAATATATATCTTTGAAACAACATACAAGTTTTCTTCTTCCGATGTAGAAATGAACTCGTTTCGAACAGATCATTTACTTGAATAGAGCAACGAAATATGTAATATCAATGATATATTTTGTTCATTCTACATCAAGTTGAATTTTCGCCTCTAGATGGCGATCATTTCGCGTCATATGCCTGCCTCGAATTCATTATATTCGTGAAGCCTGATTCTTCGTTTTTGAAATAACAGCTGGATAAATCGAGCTCAGGTTGATTAACAATCCGAAATAGTTTTTCATCAGCTGAAGAGGAGATCTATGCTAGAAGTCGACAAGTTTCCTAGTTTATTTTATTGTTATATCAGAAAATTCCTGAATTAATACCGAATTTGTTTCAACAAAACAATTCGTCGAATGGAAATACGCAGTTTCTCTTGAGACAACGAATACTATTCCATCGAATCAACAAAATATTTCATTGATTCAACCAAATATTTCATTGAATCAACCAATTAATTCATTGAATCAACTAAATATTCGATTGAATCAAAATATTGTTATTTTGAATCAACAAAAAGATTGTTTGAGCCAACTCAATATCTCTTCATAAAAAAGTCATGGATGTGCTTGATTGAATTAGAACCAGATTTCGGTAGTAAGTATACATAGGAAAATTTGGTTGAGCAGTTCATGAACAGGCAGTAAAAATTATGGAAACCCCTAGCATTTCTTTGCAATGGTTTATTTGGGTATTTTTTCATTTCTTGGAGGGCAGGAAAGGAATTTTCTATAATGTTCGATGATTAGAATTTTTTCAAACCTTTGGGGGTTATAAGTTCTTGGAAATACTCCCATTGTCGAAGTATTCCAAAGCATAACCGATTTATAGAAGAACGAGTGCTGGTAGAGTGTTGTTCGACATATTTCAATGTTGACAACGAAAGGACATGCTGACTGGGCCTGTCGAGTTCGTCTGAGTGGTAAAAAATTACAAAGATTGAAGAAATGACAGCAATCTTATAGCACTTTCAGGCTAATTCCATTTGATTTCAAAAGAATGATAAACCGTTGCAATTAATGGTTCAAAACATTTTTCTATTCCTGTATTCTACTTGCATGGTGATTCAATATTGATTGGTTTACCCTTCACCTCTGGTAGGTCATCACCAAATAAGTAGCCACCACATCAGTTTATTTGTGATAGATACAAATAACTTCCACGACCTTATCGACAAGCTCTGAGCATTTTTCGTATGTCACTCAATACTCCTAAAAATAATCATCAACTCGGCACACGTGTCATCTTCCGAGCTTATCTATACTACTCTACTGTATACTTATATACTAGTAGTACTGCAGTCAAGCACACAAACCAGTTATATGAATATTAGCGGCCAACAAACGGTTTCCCTGCCTGATAATTTGTCTATGACAAGCGCGATACAGACAGCTGACATGTGAGCGTGTTTTGACACGGCCAAATATAATCAATCACTGCCCGCGGATAGCGAGCACCCAGTAATGGAGAACGAGGGCAGAAGGGAAATAAATATTTATCTACAACTATGGAGTCATTCATACGTTTCTAACTCGATTTTCAACATTTAATGACAGAGATTTTTGTGATGAATCGAGTAATGAGAGTTATAATGACAGTAGGATGGCGTAATAATCTGACATCCCATCGTCTCGTCAAATTCAACTAGATGTATTCGTTCTACTAGTTCTACTTGCACGCCACTACTCTGTGAAATACACACAAATTCAAAAGACTCACCTTACATGCTTCTCATAGTTTTAATCACCTCAATTCTACAAATACACGGAAAAATGAGAATTCACCATAACCATAAAATAGTGCTTGACACTTGACAGTTGCAGATTGGCTCACACTTAGGTGCGGGCTATTCGAATAGATTAGTACAGACCAATCAGAACCATGGAACTTCATTGTTGATAACTAGCGTCTAGAGACAGAGTACTACAATTAATCATCGCGGTGCATGGGAGAATGTTACAGCAGAAGCAAGTTAATGAATAATCTGCGATAGTATGATTCATTTTACAACTGAAAAGTTAAATGGCATGTAATACCTGGTGAGATTGACTGATATGTGATTGCACGATTTGTCCTGTTAATAAAAGTTAGATCCAACATTGTTTATCATATTTTCACAATCAAAGTTATTGAAATAAGTTATAAGCTGTTCGTTGATTGAGATTTTTGTCAATAGGTTTCCGATGAAATTAATAAGTATTTCAAATCAGATAAAAGATATATTTCTGAACTCTCAGAGTTGCTTCGATATTTGAATAGCTGTAGAAAAAGTATAGTATTCTACTTTCACATAATGACTATTCCCCATTCAGATGATTACAGCACTCGCCTTCGGCTCGTACTGCAACTTTCATCTTCGTGAGTAAT
The DNA here is from genome assembly GCA_918026855.4 of Phaedon cochleariae. Lineage (NCBI taxonomy): Eukaryota > Metazoa > Arthropoda > Insecta > Coleoptera > Chrysomelidae > Phaedon > Phaedon cochleariae. Next base: position 7,631,757 of record OU896711.1, read on the forward strand.
AGCCATCATTAGGCGCTCGTTGAATAATATACTATTATCAGAAGTTGATAGTTTGTCAAACCACTCTGCACAAAATTCAACGGGTTCAAGCTAAGTGAAAATGAAATTGTTCTGCAAATATATGTGTATATACCGAACATGGATGCTTTCAAAATAAAAATGTGCAAAAGATTGTTCGGACAAAAAACAGTGAATTACTGTACTTTAGATAACATCGTAATAGATCGTGATGTTTCGAAAAATATCAGCTATATTCTTCCACTAGCAATACTAGTCAGACGAACTCGAAAACACCAGTCAGCACTTTCGTTTTGAGATGTTTGTCTATAGAACGGTGAAGTATTGGAATTATTTTCCTAAGTATTCCCAAAGTTGAAATAAAATCAAATTCCTACCTCCTCTCCATATCCTTTAGGGATTTCCTTTCTTGCGGTCCAAGAAATAAAAAAAAAAATCACCAAACACTGTCAATACATCAATGTTTTTTTATGTTCTCGAGGGGGAATCTAGTTGTACCTATATGCTATGGCTCTTAAAATGAGTTACATAGTCGAATTGATTGATTATTTGATTTCCAAGTAAATTCAAATCCTTGAAAGACAAATAATATGACATACATAGGGTATGTGGACAAGAGAAGGTCATAATTTGTATTTGTGAAGTGTACTGCACGTAAAAAGGGTATAATCGCTCAAACTTCCTATGAGAGTTATATTATTGAATCAATTTCAACTTATTCATCATCATTTTTGATTTTTTCAAATTCCGTTTTTTTGTTACCTAGAATATGACCCCACTCATTCCTGATATCTCTGAAATGGATTCAGATTAGTTACAATTTTGCTAACTCAGTTCCTCTATCATATACAGTGTTTCCCACTTACCATGCTCACCATGGGTATCTTATTAACGGTGAGAGATACGAGGTCGGTTAAATGGCACCAAATGTGGAGTTTGTCAAGGCCAACTATAATATGAAAAAATATTTTGATAAAATCTATTCGTTTTTGTTTTATACGCAAAAAACAGATTTTGATCATTTTCATGTCTCCTCCATAACTTCTTTATTTATGAAAATATTCAAATAGGAATTTCACATTCTCATGGCAGTTTTTCAAAGTGATTTCGAAAAAAATATGAAATTTATACCAACCCTTCTAGAATTTGAGATATCAGCACCAACTTTAGTTTTTCAAATGTAGGTCATAGCTCACTATGACTTAGTTACAAATAATTTTTTTTTCTCTTTCAGATGATATGTCGCAGTAATAGTTTTGTGTTGATAACAACGAAGTTATCGTCATTTATACCAAAAAAAAATTATTTGGAAGCCGCCATCTTGAAATTATGAATTTCAACAACAAAATCATGATCTCCGACCTCAAAAACCCCCACTTACCAATTTTGAATGAAATCTGACCAAATCTTGTTCGCCATCTTGGAGCAGCCATTTTTTTATTATTTCTGAAAAATGATTCTGAAAAATGATTGGAAAATCTGACGGGTCGACTTCTGAAAAGCTGTAGACTGTGAAGAGCTGTTTCCAGAAAATAAAGACGTCGTATCCTTGCGAATCGAATGAGATTGAACGATCAGTAAACTTTACAATGTGACTCGCACACTTAGATTTTATTGCAATCCAAGTTATTATATCAATCCCATTTATATACAGGGTGTATCTGAATAACACATCAGGCGATTCCTACTGATATTTTAGGAAATAAAGTTCACATGAACATGTATCCTAACTTGCTTCGTTTTCGAAATACAAAAGACAAAAGTATCAATATTTCCATTAAAAATCGTTTTTTATTTATTACTCAATTGTCTTTCCATCAATTTCAATAAAACGTCGTGGTGTTGTTAATAGTAATATGGAGCTTCTTCTGGTGCAACTAGATTCGAAATAATATTTCCAGTGGCGTCACAGTGGGTAAATTCATCGATATTTATGGTGAATGTCATTGTACGCCACGGGTTATTGAAATAACATTTTTTTTCTGCAACCGACACAAAAGTAGTCCATTTTGATACCAGAATTAGCTCTTAAATTGACGTTTCTATTACTGACACAAAAATAGGTATGTTGCTAGGCAACATATTCAGTTCCTAGGAGCTAAAGTTGAATTTTAGTTCCTAGGAGCTAAAGTTGAACTTTAGCTCCTAGGAACTAAAAAAGATCTACTGTACGCCATCAAGAATAAACAACATTGTGACGGTTGGTTATTTGGGTTGAGACGCATATCTGATTTGTTTCCGATTTCAGCAGATTTGGCATTTCATACCAATGCTGGAGATATAAATACCACCTTATTACTATTGGAATTATAAACATCTAAGTTGAGTATTTTTGTTTTGATCAGAGAATCCTTCAAGATTCAAATACTTGCTTGATCTGTATTTCATTCGTTATTCTCGGGATGGATAACTTGTTTTTGAATAATCACGGCAAGCAATAATTTTTTTGTCTCAAACAACGATATTGTTTAGCTTCATTTGGTTATCAAGTCAAACACAGTGTAGTATGGAGAGGAATTAATAATCACTATTATCATTGTTGATATGCTCACTAACCTAACATTTTCCACGTCTTGTTCCCATAGCTGGCACTGGCGCGGTATTTGCCATTAGAGCACCTGGTCCATACACAAATATATCACTCTGTGGTTGTATTTATATTGAAACTAAAATTTGAACATCCTAGAAAACCTAACCTGATGTTAATGCAGGTAGAATATTCTCACCACATGGATTATTTGTCAATATTTGTTGCTTCGCTAAACGCTCCGCCTCGCAAATGCAAAATTCGCTTGTCAAACAAAGTGTCACTTTTGATCCTAATAAAACAATCTACTATTTATCCCTTGTGTGATTTGTGTATCTACTTTATTTCTTGAGGAAACAATAAAAATTCGATTCGACTTCAAATTTTACTGTAGGTGTTTTCAAGTCTTCCATTGAGATTACTCATTAACCACAATCTCAATCATTGTGAAATTTTAGGGCTTTTTCAGTCTCCAACCATACTGAATTTTGGCACAATGAAAGCTGATACAGGAAGGTAATAAATAAAACAATTAATACTTCCACATACATGTTTATATGAACTTTATTTGCTAGATTATCACAAGGAATCACCCATTGAATTCTTTCGTTGTTATTCAGATACACCCTGTATCATCTGACTGAAACTGTTAATTCTACACCACCCTGTATTTGTTTCAATTTAATACGAGTAAATAGTAACTCAAAAGTTAAGATATGGACATGTAAGCCGTTTTGACCAATAATGAATAGTTTCGACACAAAAAATTCCCAAAATTGAAAAATTTCGATTTTCCACACCCTATATTTCGGAAATCATTCCCGCTAGACCCCAAATGTGCTAGGTCGGTGAATTCAGCTCTTCAAGGAGAATATGAAAATGCAGTGGAATACAGGGTGTTCCATTTAAGAAAATTGATGTTCGATTTTGTAAGCCTCTCTGGCGCCCCTCGTATCAAATATAGTCATTCCTGAAGTTAGCACTCATAATGCGATATGATGTGAAATTATAATATTTTGAAAATTCCTATTGGTTCAGAAGATATTTAACTGTCTCACTGGTCTAGGGACACCCTGTATATGAATTATTCCGTATGAAAATCCTAATTTCAGTGGACTATTTTATCTGTGTGGTAAATCTTTGATCGGGAACATTTCCAACTCCCACTGCATAGTAAATAAGTGAGGTTGTGGTCTCTTGTAAATGATAGTATTCTTCAGAAAAATCTTCATCGCCACAGTTGAACGATATCAGTCATATGATGGGTCGACCAGGTCACTAGGTTATCAGAGTTGCTAGATCACCCAGAGATTCACGGCTTGACTTGATATTCAAGCTACTTGACTTGACTTGACTTGAAATCAAGTCAAGTTCAAGTCAAGCGAAAGTTTTTTAATGTCAAGTCAAGTAATTATTCATCAAGTACTTGAAAAATCAAGTAGTTATATCAAGCTACTTTATTTTCAGCAGTTTTATTGTGTATCTATACAGCGTGACTCACGGTCGATGTTATAGGTTAGACGTTTATGGAGAACACGACGCGGGATTTCTCTGAAAATTTCGCATACACAAAAAATTCCTGAAGTTGAAAAATCTCGATTTTTCGCACTCTATATCTCCATAATCTTTTCCGCTATACCCCGAGTGTGATGTATCGATGAAATCAACTCTTCAAGGAGAATCTGAAAATGCAATAAAATACAGGGTGTTCAATTCTAAATAACAAAGTGGTTCCTACTTTTCTATAGAAGCGGCAACGTCGTGATTTAGAAAATATATTAGATCGATAGTACCGGTGATGAAATGTGAGATGCGAAATTTTCAGAAAAATCCTGCGTTGCGTTCCTATCATAAACGTGAACGTCTAACCTACCATCGATCATGAGTCACCCTGTATATAACTGATGAAATGAAAATGGCATCGTAAGACTGACTGCGCGATCGATTCAGTCAGCTCGGATCTCGGGGAACCCCCGTATTTTGTCTAAGCGTGAGCGAGCTTGCAGAAATATACGCCGTGCGACTCGTGCGTATCAAGATCAAGTACTATCAAGTACCTTGATTTCAAGTCAAGTAATAAATATCTCAAATTCAAGTCAAGTCAAGTACGTAATTTGCCACGAGCTTGATTTTCAAGTCAAGTCAAGTAGTTTGTTGAAATATCAAGCTACTTGACTTGATGAATCTCTGAGATCACCAAACCTGTTGATCATGGAGTACCTCTGTATCTATATGAAATAAGGGCGGACTAAGGAACATTTTCTTGAAATGAGGTCAGTCCTAACCACCAAACATAATGTTCGGTGTCCTAACTAAACAAGAAATGGTGGTGTGCAACCCAAGAAAGTTAGACAATACTTATAAGGAGAGTGAAAATACGTGTGGGTCTGCTCTATCTCGTGCAAAAGCATCGATACTCCGCCGATGATTACTAGACCGTGCTAAAAAAATGGAATTATCGCCACGCTCGGACCATATTCGTGAAAACTGGAATGATACCTTTCCCTAGCTAATGACAGCATGGTGTGGTATAGGTATGTAATGAAGTATTTAATGGCCTGCAATAATACCACATACACTATACACTTATTATATGTGACTTTTAACATCTGGCACCCGACAGAGTTATTACGATAGGAAAATGCATAATATAGACGAACGTTCTCTCAGATGGTCTGGCTTCAGTGATTTTCCTCCATCTTTGAGAAATGTATTATAATTTTTTCTCTCTCGGTATCTGACCGATCGCATGTGGAAAAGGGGTGCTCAATTGCTTCGATTGCTTTCTTGGAAAAAATATTACCGCAGGCCATCTTCAAACAATGTTGGAGCCAAATCTATTCTCATATACCGAGAGTCCAAGAATGTACCATCAAATTTTCAAACTGACAATATTCCATATAAATACAAGGAACTTGAGCAGATAGAGAATGAGGTATCACCAGTTCAACCGGTTAAACCAGAAATAACAAGTAACAAACGCATGTAGCCAGATTATTCCAGTTCTTCTGCTGAGAATGTGAAGAAGCACACACAGATAAAACGGATTTCTTCAATCAAACAAATCCATTTCCTTGTAATTAAATTGCTTGGTACAAGAATTTTTTATTTGAATGGAGCAATATACACTTGTCTCAAATCAATCAGCTTGCTTGCTTCGTTTCTTGAGATGTCTTGATATGTATTTGCTCAACATAAACAGTATATTTCTTCATTCGATTAACCCGTTGAGTTGAGGCTTCGCACCCCTTCGTGGTCACTTTGGAGACCTGCAGTACATCTCTTTCCAAAGACTCGTTCATCCAACAAACAGCGAGGCTCTGGAACACATTGTCAAAGGAGGTGTTTCCCGAGGCAAATAATCTCCAGAAATTCAAGAAGAACACCAATTCCTACCTTATTTCCCTTACGATGTTCTCCAAACATTACAGGATATCCCTGTTCGTGGGAACCAAAACATAAGAAAAAATTATATTAGTTCAAGAAATTCTCTGCTTGTCTAAAAGACTTGCAGTGGCGTATGTACAGGGGTGGGTGACAACAGCATCCAGGGGCGGATCCAGTAGGGGACATAGGGGCTATGCCCCCTCTCTCGCAAACCTCATGAATATTTAGAGAATGTACAAAAATTCCTCATTTCAATTTTTAAGCTCAATAAGTCGTTACTAACAATCCATCAGCAAAAAAGTTCAACAACCTCAATTGTAGGAACGAATTAACTTTCTCCATAAAGATTCGATGCTAAAATCAGTAAATCGACAACATTGTCAATTGAAGAATTCAAGATCGCTGAGGTTTCTAAATCTATTTGTTGTCAGAAACCTCAGCGATCTTCTGTCTTAGTTGTCTAAAATCTATACAAAATGAGCTTCTAGATTGGGGTTTTTCTATGTTATACTTACTAGCTAATGAATTTTTTTCCATCACGAAATTCTAGGACTACCTTGATTTAGAGCTTTTGTGAATCGAGAGATATTCTACGAAAATGTTGCTATATATAGTGACATTTGTGAAAAAAATCATAGCAAGCCATGGAACCAGGAAAAGTAATTCGCAAATGTCTGTGCAACATTTGACTATTTGATGTCTTTTCTGCTCCAAAACTAACATTTCAATCGGATATGAAATGTTTAATCAGAAACGGTGATACGGTGTGAAGAATAGGCCACTCTCTACGTGTTTCGAAAAAGTAAAATCCCAGTGAATGCCATCAGCTATACTGAATTACATTAGATAATAAACTAATGTATCAAAACCTTGCGTCAACACGAATCAAACCGAATTATGATGTATTTAATATTAATTCGATAATCGCATGTTCACGGACCACGAAAAACATTCCCATAACAAATTTTGGAATTCGTAAACAGCCGAAATATCACCAAAAAAAAAGGCTTAGCATTGACCACCGTCGCCGCCACCATTATTCACATGTTTCTCTCGGCAGTAAAAACACGATAGTTTTAGGGACTGGCTACGTGTCCTACAAGTAGGATCTTTAATAACTTCACGGCTAATTCCATTAGTACTCCAGACTATCGGACTATCGTTGAGTTTCAACTATTTATATTCTTCTATTCTTCAGGTGAGCATGTGTGAGGAAAATAGACCCTTGACTCACCCAAACTGTCCTATCCGTAGATATAAAGCAAGTTTTTTGCGAATAGTTGGGGAAAAACATTGGAAGCACAAAATCAGTAATGCTATAACAAGTACCGTGAAACGAGGTGAATAGAAACTCGGGGGGGGGACGAATAGAAACAAGTATGGAGCAAATGTTGAGAAAAATCACTTTCTCAAATTGAATTTTAGAAACTTCAAATTCAATCTGATGGTTCACGTCACGCATTGCATATATGTAATAACATATGAATTCAGCAAAATCACCTGATTTTCCATTGCCAGCACTGTTTTCCCTTATTTTAGTCGAACATATGATCGTTACACCTGTGCATTGCTGAATAAACTTTATGTAGTAGAGTGAGAAAAATCAAGATATAATCTAGAAATTTGGTCCTGACATACCTTATTTCACCAAAATAGAACAAATATATCTCATTAGCATAATTACATTAAAAAATCTAATATATCAAGTAGATTTTATCACATATATTTTTCAAACTACTGAATTTTTTTGTGTTTATTTGCTTGCTGCTTCTATTGACCTGCTCTTTCATTTCACCCCATCTTTATGTTATATCATTCTATTTTTTCAAACGTTGAGCTGTCCACAAATAATTGTGTTAGTCAATAAACTTGATTCCAAGCACCTCTCAAATGGTTCATGAGCGAATAACGGAAGGGAATAGAAAGTCACCACATCTTATTCTTTCTAACTGTGAAATATTTCAAATCTCTGTGCCCTCTCTTCTAATAACCGTGCCATGCTTTCCTTCATCAATAATGTGAATAGCAACACAGTCGGAATCCTCGAAAACTGTTTCTATATTGGCCCATTTCAATGTAGTTTTTATATATTTTTATGGAGAAGAAACATTAAACGAAGAAGGTAAATCCAAAAAGAAAGTTTTGAAGGTTCTAAACATGTCCCGTAATTTGATCACAATGAAATATAGTTTTGGTGGAGTAGACTGTAAGAATTTCTTCCTGTCCTATTGCCTTTACTCCACTGTGAGATGGATCGCCTCAGATGGTTCCTCAGAAATCTCTGATATCATTCCATCACTATAGCAGTACCAGTAAGACGAACACGACAAGCCCAGTCAGCACATCCATCGTTGTCAACCTTGAGATATGTCGAACAACACTTCACCAACACTCTTTCGTCTGTACACTGTATTCGAATTCATAACCTCCAATAGTTCAGAAAAGTTTCTAATAATCATAACTCTGTCTATATTTCCTAGGTGTGGAGGATGTTCTTCGAACATTATCGATAGGAATTTCCTTTCGTGCGGTCCAAGAGATTGAAGAACGACACATCTTCAAATCAAGGACTAATTCGATTCGAACTAATTATTTCTTGGTTGTTCGTAGAAAGAAACCTTGAACTAGTCGCGACTTGTTGCTTCAGGTAGTCGAATCTCACACATTATTCAATTTCGAAAGTAAAATCGCCTGATTAGTTATTCATTTATTCTCTAGCCCGCCCCAGCTCTCTGACTCATTTCTTCTTCATCTTCCGAAACAAAATTCAAATTGATTTCGGCATCGGAATTTGTAATTTTTGTTTTTACCAGCCGGCAGGTGGGATGGCGCTCGAGCGCATTTCCAAAGGTAATTAGGGGGGAAATATACAAATTAGGGAGGGAGTCAGGGAGCTGTTTCAGGGGATGGTTTAACATCGATCGCTGGTGTTGGGAACGATATCCTTATTACCTAAATAAAAACCCTACTTTCTTCAATAAAATTCTATCAGAGGGATAAACACTCGAGTCCTTTTGTGGTTTCGAGCACCATTATATTATGTATAATATAGGCTTGAATTTCTCTCGGCACAAGGTATTTGGTACTTGACCTTGAATATCTTTGAGCCCTTTATTGGTGGTTCTGGAATGATTATTAGAATTCCTCAAAAGTGCTTGAAACACTGGAGGAATGGAATTCGTGAACGTTACCGTTTTCTTTTCAGAGATTCTGATAACTAACAAGTGCGAGGGTCGTCAAGGGTGGAAAAGATATTTTCCGAATGCAAGAGTTAGGTACAGTGTTTGTCCTACGAGTGTTTTTGTCCATATTATTAATGAGGAAAATAGTAGTTTGTTTTATAAGGATCAAAAGTGACAATTTGTCTGATAAGCGAAGTTTTTATTTAAGCCTTCTGTATAATACGCTTCCATGGTGCCAAAATTCAGTATGGTTATAGAGACTGAGGAAGCACAAAAATTTCAGAATGATTGTATAATTGGGGTTCTTGAGTCATCTCAATGGTAGTCTTGAAAACACCTACATTAAAATTTGGAGACAAATCGAATTTTTATAGTTTCCTCAAAAACTAAGCTTGATACTAAAATCATACCTACAGAAGATGAAAAAGTTATTTTTTCAATAGTTCAATCTAATAAAATTATGAAACTCAGAAAAACTCGTGGCGTACAATGCCATTCACCATAAATATCGATAAATTTACCCACTCTGACTCCACTGGAAAAATTATTTCGATTCTCATTGCACCAGAAGAAGCTCCATATCACAAGGATATTACTATCAACAAAACCAGAACGTGACAAAAGTCAATTGAGTAGTGAATGAAAAACGAATTTTCATGGAAATATTAATATCCTGTATCTCGAAAACGAAGCAAGTTAGGACACATGTTCATATGAACTTTATTTCCTAAAATATCACCTGAAATCACCCCTTGAATTTTTTCGGTGTTATTCAGATATATATCAACTTTATGGTTTTCGCCTCGGTTTCTGCAGTATACCGGGTGGGTTAAATTCGAGTAGATGCATTAGCATCTCGGAAACGGTATGAGCTACAGAGAGGGTTGATTAGAGGAAAAGTTGTGCAATTTTATGGCCAATGAAATGCCGTTTTGAAATTTGAAAAATTCCGAATAGTTCCGAAGATTTTTGTAAAACACCAAATATTCGCGCGATATCATTTTCATTTTTTTCTGAATCTATTTGAATAGATGTAGCAAATCAAATTGCTCATTCTCATTGCTAATACTTTTTATGTTGTACAAGATGGTGTTATCAGATTTACGATCCGTCGTTTCATCATCTTTGTCATGATCAACTTTGTTTTATTTTTGAAAAGGCCCTGGATTTTTTATGATGGATTTTCAGAACTTTCAATGACCTAAAATCAACAGTGTATCGCACTCATTTGAGAAGAGTTTTTGTTTTTGATCCTATTGAAAAAGTATTCTCGGTATATCTCTCTAAAACATGAGTTCTTATGGAAAATGCCATAATAACATGAATTTTCCGAATGAGTGAGATACACCGTTGATTCGAAAGCTATTAATATCCACAATTGAAAATCCAGTTCCGTATTTAAAAAAACAAAGTTGATGATGACTGCTCAAAGACGAAACTTCTATTTGAAAATATGATAACACCATCTTGTAGGACATTTGAGTAAGTAGCAATAACAATGTGTCATTTGTTTCGTTACATCAATTCGTATAGAGTCAGATAAAAATGAAAATGGAATCGCGAATACTCGGTTTTTCTCCAAAAATCTTCTAACGTATTCGGAATTCTCCCAATTTTGAAACCACATTTTGTTTGGCATAAAATTACGCAACTTCGGCTTCATTTAAGACCCACTCGAATCTCACTCACCCGGTATGATGCCATATATGATTACCTTGGGAAATAATATGGTGCAAAAGGGATTAAGGACTATCAATCCCTCGCAAGAGGAAGAGGGATTACGGACTATTAATCCCTCAGCATGGTCGCATCATTCCCATCGAGATTTGTGACTATAAACCGTAGAATATCGACCTTGGCAAAACGTAGCAAACATTAATTAAGTGGTACCCTAAGAGTTCACGAAACTCTATCTCTACCTATCAATTTAACCGAATTCATCATCCGGTGATCACACACCCAAACTGCATTCTGCATTAGCCGAAACGGCCCGCCAAAAATTACAGTGATTTGGTGTTGCACGATCATTTATTAGTTCTAACCTCGCCATCGGGCTGAGTGTGATTCACGATTTTGTGTGCCATGAGGCATGCCCCGGCAGAACCGAACACCCGCAATTAAAAATGAGTCTCTCAAGTTCAACCACCATCACCTGTGAACGACTACTGCCGTCCCGTCCCTGGCTCGCCAGACACGAATTTTCTTTGCTCAACGAGATTTAATCTTCTACTGAATCTCTGAAGGGGAATAAACTTCTGACAGTGGCGACTGAAAATTAACTTTTTTTGCAACCGACATAAAAGTCGTCCATTTTGATACCAAAATCAGCTCTTGAATTGACGTTTCTATCACTGACACTAGAATAGGTATGTTGCTAGGCAACACATTTAGTTCCTAGGAGCTGAAGTGGAAATTTAATTCCTAGGAGCTAAAGTTGAACTTTAGCTCCTATGAACTAAAAGGATAAACTAGTTTCCGATTTCGCCAGATTTGGCATTTCATACTCATGCTGGAGATATAAATACACCTTATTATAATAGTTGAGTATAGGAATTATAAACATATCAGTTAAGTATTTTTGTTTTGATCAGGGAGGCCTTCAAGATTCACATACTTGCTTGATCTGTATTTCATTCGTAATTCTCGGGATGGGTAACTTGAATTGATGTTTCTATCACTGACACTAGAATAGGTATGTTGTTAGGTAACACATTTAGTTCCTAGGAGCTGAAGTGGAATTTTAGTTCCTAGGAGCTAAAGTTGAACTTCAGCTCCTAGGAACTAAAAGGATTAACTAGACGTCATCAAGAATAAACGACATTGTTACGGTTGGTTATTTTGGTTGGGCATACCTGATTTGTTTCCGATTTCGCCAGATTTGGCATTTCATACTCATGCTGGAGATATAAATACACCTTACTATTATAGTTGAGTATAGGTATTATGAACATATCAGTTAAGTATTTTTGTTTTGATCAGGGAGGCCTTCAAGATTCACATACTTGCTTGATCTGTATTTCATTCGTAATTCTCGGGATGGATAACTTGTTTTTGAATAATCACGGCAAGCAATAGTTTTTTGTCTCAAACAACGATATTGTTTAGGTACCTCTATTTGATTATTAAGTCACAGTGCAGTATGTAGAGGAATAAGTAATCGCTATTATTATTGTTGATATGCTCAATAACCTAACATTTTCCACGTCTTGTTCCTATACCTGGCACTGGAGCAGTATTTTTGCCATTAGAGCACCTGGTCCATACACAAATATGTCACTTTGTGGTTGTATTTATGTTGAAATTATACAATTCGAACATCCTTGAAAATTGAATGTTAATACGAAACACAAACTGAACTTCATATTTTGCCGTATAAAAACATAAACAAGCAGATATTAGTTGTTGAGGCAAGAAATTGCTCGGAATATTTTTTTCAACATCTGAAAATTGGAGCCAACACAAACAACTTGAGCAATTGTTACGTTGGAGAAAAGTAAAAATTTGAAATTGCGTTATGATTTTATGCAACCCTCAAACGTATTGAAAATTAAAATTAGATTAGTATGCTGGTCTTTCCACCAGATCTCCATAAAAGGGACCAAAAGCCATAGGTATTCGTCGATTGACAACTTCAGCTCGCTGCTTCAATTTCGCTCAATAATCTGATACAATACTACTCGCCCATACGGCTCGCACTCCTGATAACAATGTCATTCTCAAAATCACTAGGCTGTCATAACAATCGCCGAATATTTCTGGCAAAAATGTTTCACTTGTATCAGAAGTAAATACATAATATGATGGTTACTGGAAAGTATTTCTGAAATATCTGAATATTCCATTATTCCATCATTTCTGAGTCGTTTCCTACCCGCTGTCGGTCAGAAACGGTCATACCCACCAGTGGCGCAGCCAGGGGGACAAGCAGAGGGCCAGGGACCCCTTTCCGAAACTCCAGTTGATGATAAAGTAACCTAACAGAATTTGAATATTTCCAAATTGTACCTGCGCACAATAGGAAATTTATACAACGGTGGCAACAGCGGCTACAACCGTTATCATCAGTAATATTCTTTCGATCTGAACTAACTGAAATTAAGAACTGAACTGAATCGTTCTTTCGAATGACGTTTATTATGTACAATGCATGTCAACTGATTCAATTCAGTTCAGGTGAAATGTGTCTGTTAGTTCAGAATGAAAGAATATCACTATTATTGCAAATCATCCTAAAATAAAAGAACATCCCACTCCCCACTCTCACTAATTATACTTAGAGCTTGCGCATTGCTGTCGTAAATTGCAAGTTGCTTAGGCATACCAGAAGAAGATGAGCGTACAACAAGTTTAGCCCTAATGAGTTTTCATCGTAATATTCAAATCGATAGGATTAATTAATATATTTCGCCAAACCAATCGACGAATTGGACTTCAGTTGTATAGACCGAAATATATAATTATCTGCTATTTTATAAGGATTTTGTTTCATTTTATTGTATTCTTCAATTGGTTACATGAAAAAAAAAAGAATTGTTGAATCAAGCAGAATTCAATTGAATGAAGCAAATAAAAGTGTCATATATGCACGACAAAATATAATCTTGAAATTAGTAAATCTATACCTTGTTTCAGAGCGAATTAGAAGTTTGAATTAAGTAAATATGTTTCACACGGTTTTACATGAACTTTGGATCTTATCCTTGATTATATACACTAGTGTGAATACTCAATGATCTTATTCAATCAAGAACATCCATCCATTTATGGAGAAATATTGAATTGGCTCAAACAATTATTTGTTCGATTCAAAATGACAATATATTGATTCAATCAAATATTTAGTTGGTGCAATGAAATATTTGGCTGATTCAAAGTCTTCTGAAATTTCACTTCAATAGAATAAACTGAACTAGGAAGCTAGTCGACTTCTAGCATAGATCTCCACTCTTTACTTCACCTCAGCCACTCAGCTGATGCAAAACTATTTATTAGATTGCTGATCATCCCAACTTCGATTTATCCAGCTGATATTGCATACACGAAGAATCAGGCTTCACGTATTTAATGAATTCAAGGTAGGCATAGACGAGACGATATAATCGCCATCTAGAGGCGAACATTCTTCATTGACATTCCATATTTCGTCTATTCAAGCAAATGATCCGTTCGAAACGAGTTCATTGCTACATCGGAATAAGAAAACTTGAATGTTTTTTCAAAGATATATTATAATCAAAATGATCATTATTTTATCAAGTCAACAAAATATTTATAGTTGAATCAACATCGACATTATTTTGGATCGACATATTTTGTATTTGAGAAAACCATATATTTTGTAGATGGAATTGATATTATATTATACTGTTGATTCAATTAGAGTACCTTCTTGATTTGAAAAATCTGCTTCTATGAAATAATCATGTATCTGGGTGATTCAACAAAAAATTGCTCAGTCCAGCAAAAATAATTCAAGCATAAATAATTTGTTGATGAAACAAATCTTCATTTTTTCGTGTATCTGTTTCTTAATAAATAAGCCTAAATTTGCTCTTCAATTGATTTTTTTTATTTTTCCTTACAAATCACTTAAAACCCCCTGAAATGTATTTCTGGCTACGCCACTGCTACCGACTGACACAATCCGTTGACATCAATTAGAACGGCATATCGGGCATATCGAATCAGATTCAGTTTCGTCGGACCTCCGCTTCGAAAAAATCGCGAAAACAATAGACGCACGGCTGACAGCTTTACGACCGAATTAGCCGTCGAAAACAAAAACCCGTTTACTTGATGAAAACATTTTCGAGAGATTTTAATCTTCGGAATGGGCCACATGTGTTCGGGACCACGGCCAGACACAAGAAGAGGGTTTTTTGAGGTAGGAGGTAGGACTACCTGAGTACCTGCTCGCCTACGCCACGTTGCCTAATTTATCCCGATAAAGTCCTGAAGTAGGTATAGGTATGTGTTTTAACCCTTTCAGCCCCACTTTTTCTTCATGAATAAACTGAGTTGGAATTGTGATTTTTGACTTATTTTGTATATTGTTAGGTTACTCCTGTACGTTTGCATCATTTATTAGTACATTACATCAAGGGGCAGAGATTGGGGTTTTTTCCAAGGTGCGATTTGTAGCTGGAGGGCGAAACCCGAGAAAACAAAGCACCGAGGAAAAAATAGCATTCTGTCCTGAGATGTATATACTATTTTCTACACTGGCGAAAATACAAAAATTAAGAAAGAATAAAAATTTGGTCTAAGTGTTTTGTCATAATTAGTAGTAGTATAGTTTGTGAAACATGTTGACAACCCATGGTGACAGCAAATATCAAACTGAAATTTATGAAAACAGCTTTGAAAATGGTCAACGGTTATGGAACAAGAAATCAAGGAAGAACCCCAAGAAATTGTAGATACTGCTTCTGCAGTGATTCTTAACTTGTTTCCAGTGAAATCTAGAAATCTGTATGATACTCGCCGGCGTAAAAAATATGTTTTTTTTGTGACGGGAAAAAAGTTAGACATTTCATCTCTGTTGGCAGGTTATAAAATGTCACTTTTCATAAATTACTTTTTTCTCATATCACATATATCGCACGTTGAGAACAATAATGTGACAAAAATTGTACCGTTATGGGATGAGAGGTACTGTCCACAATTGGATAGAATCATACCTCTCTGACAGAACGCAAACGGTCAGAATACAAAATGTAGAATCGAAGGAATCAAAGATCCACTGTGGTATTCCTCAAGGATCAGTACTAGGCCCTGTTCTCTTTCTATTATATTTAAATAACTTAGCAAGCATTGATATCTCAGGGGAGTTTACAATGTTTGCTGATGATACAATTATAATGTAACACGGGAATGACATAGATGCACTAAAAAATGTCATATCGATCGATTTAGAAAAAGTAAAAAACTGGTGTGATGCCAATTTTCTATGTTTCAATGCAAATAAAACTAATATTCTGACTTTAAAATCCAACTATGATAGTTTGTATCTAGAGAATAGAACAATTGTTAAGAAGTCGAATACTAAGTTCTTGGGTATAACTCTAGATGACAAATTGAAATTTGATAATCATATAACGTCCTTGAACAAGAAACTAGCTAGCGGTTGTTTCGCTATCCGATTAATTAGGAAGGAAATTGGGGCTTCTGCAGCCAACAACTGTTCAATTCCGTTTTTGTAATGCAAAAAAGAGCAATACGCTATTTGTGCGGAGCAAAAAACAGCGATCACTGCAAACCTATACTTCAGCTTCACAAAATATTAACCTTGTGCAGTATCTTCATACTCGAATCTGTATAATTATGTTTGATGAAAAACAAACATCAAAATATCACAAGTCTTAGAACATACGAGACACGTCAAAACAACAATATACCTCTGCCGATTCCAAAATATTCTTCAACAGAAAATTCATTGTATGAGGAATATGGAAAATTACAAAACCGTTTCGAGATATTGGCTTGAACGTTCGGCAAAAACGCTTAATAGAAAAATAAAAAGAAATCTCTGGTATACGGAATCGTTTGAATATTTTCAATTTTGTAATACTTTTTTCGAACACTTGGTGTATAATGACAGAAAAACTCCCGACGAGATTTGAACGAGGAATCTTGAACAGAAAGATCACATCTTCCAAGCAATGCATTCCGATTGAAAATCCATCCATTTTCTGAAAAGATATGGCAGTTTGAGAATTGTCAAATATTTCAGTGGTGTACTTGTTTCTTTCAGCACTTTATTAGGTCTGGCGTTCATGGAATCTTGTTCTATTTGATTTTGATTCTGATCATCATTCCATTCCACTTCTTTTCATAGTTGAAAGTTTAGAATATGGTATTCTCTACCAGAAACTGAAGATGAAAATGGAAGATCCATGATCAATCAATGGAAACATTTTGTATAACTCATTTTTATGTTGTATGTCAACCTAAACGTATCTCCCTGAGAAGTTTCTCAAGACAATTTGAAGATGATATTTTCCATTTTTTATGTTTAAAATAGGAACAGATTTGTTCCCAAAACATGCAAACATAAGTAAATTTTCGATATTTTTGAAAGTATCTATATTTATATTCTTCACGCATTTTTCAAATCTAAATAAGAAAAAATGTCACTGACAACAGAATGAAATAATCTCTTAGGCTATCTGATGTTTGTTTGAGGCAAATCATCTGATTCGACCTAACCTGACCGAATTAAATACTCATAATTTTTATTTTATTGAAACGAGGAGAAAAAATCCCAGAAAGTCACCCAGTACTTGAGAAATAATATACTAATCATTTGCCACACGCTAAAATTTTTATAATGACTTGGTTTGGTTGTCAAAAGAGATTGAATAGGTATATTTTATGTGCAATTAAGAAACCTAAATTTGAATAGATAAGAAATAGATTTCCTTTCTAGATACATAGGAACAAGTAGGTAAGCTGAAAAATCTTTTTATTATCCAAAGTGATTCAAATCGCTGGGTGGAAATGTTTTTTATTAAATTAATTCATAACTTCTTGATAACCATAACGATAAACATGAATTGTTGCCCACATCTGTTTTCGAAAAAGAACCCATTTCGAGCACCTGTACGGAAAGCTGTCTTTGATAAATTATAAACGGATGCCCGATATCAGCATTGAAGAATACCTACCCATTCCCAAATTGGGAACAAATTCAACACTGGAAATTAAAATTCCTCATGAATATTCCGAACCCTCGAGATAACCAACCCTTTCTGTTTAATAATAAAAATTATTGACATGAGAAAATGGTTGTGTTAACGGCCGTCTCTTCACTTTCCAATTAAAAACTCATATTATCTCGGCACCGATTACCGAACGGGCACAGTGCCCTAAAAGGCCCTTGAGATAACGTCAACGTTGCCAAACCCACTCGAATTTCACCAGAACATATTGAGGTGGCACCAGATATTGACACCTTGAGACGCTCAAGCTTTTTAATGTTAATTTTCTGTTGGACTATGGGAATCCTAAATATTTCAATTGAAACGACTTCAGACATCGTATCCTAGGGGTAAGTACATGGGGCAATCCGGTGTACAACTTGGGGGTATTGCGGGTTAATGCGAGGCAGTGTGGGGCATTGCGGGGCAATGCGACGCATTGTCGGGCACTGCAGGGTATTAATAGGTATTGCAAGGTATTGTGAGGCATTGTTAGGCAATGCGGGGTATTGAAACAGCAATGAAAGGGCAATGTGGAGCAATGTTTTGGCTTAATTTGTTGCGCGCGCATCTGTTTCTGTTCGACGTCACTATATTCAGTTCAATGGTTCAAGGTGATGCCTCCGCCTCCATTTTGATTGCGCCATTCAAGCGTTTCGCATCGCGTCATGCTGTCATCAACTCCGGCTACAGCTAGCTTTGGATTGTATCTGAATTGGATTTAACCGACTATTCGAGTAAAAACTACGATATAGATGAGAAAAGTCCATATGTGAGAGTCACTTTGGAAAATAATAATATGATTACAATAAAAATATCATCATTATGCTGGCTTCTGAATGAGGGGTAGGGACGGATCAGTAACGATCGCTCCAGAAAAGAAAGTCGGAAATACCTGCTGACAATTCAATAACTAAGAAAATTGAATGTATCGGAGATTCTTCAGAAGAAGAAAATAAACCAGATATTGTTTCAGACGATTCCACAGATGTGGAGTCATTCTACTCTTTGAGAAGAGAAGATAGGATGATGAAAAAACTTGACGTTTTCGATCCTGAAATAGATAATTTCTATGCAGTGATATATTTGAAATAAAAAAAAACAAGACAGATTTCCCTTTGTCATTATATTACTACAAATATGCCACAAACTTGCCTGATTCTTGCACCAAAAGATGCGCAATTTCAAATTGTATGGGTTGACATGTTTAACTCATTTCGTAAGAAAATTGGACTCGCCCGGTTCTTGCACCAAGGTCTTCATGTTCATGATGAAATCTCAAATAGAATCAATTGAAATAATCAAAGTCAGTGCTTTTTCTACATGGCATTACTCAACATACAAACAAACCACAGTTTTCGTAAAATACGTATCATATAATATATACCCAATCACAATAAGGATGTTTGTGGTCGACTATATTTATCGACAATGTACTTACTAACCAAATCGTCGCAATATAATTCTGAATAATAACCGCTGTCGGAACGTTTGATACTTCCATCCAAATTGATTTTGTGGAAAACAACAGGCTCGCTCGTAGCATATTTTTCACCATGATTATATCGCCAGAGCCAGAACTTCCGTTTTCAGTGTGTCATATACTTAGAAATGATTAGTCGAAAACTTTGAGATTGCCGAAAAAAAAGTGGGGAGTGATAAGATTGCGACCAAACTATACTTATATCACGTAATAGCAAAAATTTCATGAAAACAAACAATAAGGAATGATCATTTTTATAGGGTGTACCATTTGAAGTATTCCAGTATAGGCAAATCTTTCTTTCTGGCCAACAACGAATGTATCAACAATGGCTGTCTATTTTGAATTGCATATTTCATATGATACTGATGTGGTTGTTCTTCCAGAAAAATGTATGAACAGTTTTAAGATATCATTTCACCGTTTCTGAACTTTTGCCCAAACCTCTATACAGTGTGTCCCGCTATTCATGAATACACCCTGATATCTCAGTTATTGATGATGCTATTCTCTTGAAATTTTAGTGGTGATTGTATGTTAGTACAATGAAGTATTCAGCAGAGTGAACAGTTTCATTCACAATTGGCGTGCAATGTTGAGGAGTATACAAAGAAGGCGATCGTTCTGAAAAAGGATATAAGGGGTTATTTTGAATAATTGCTTCCATCAGATTCAGAATCAGCATCCCCAAAAACCCACCAATTCATACTCAAAATCTCAAGAAAAATTCAAAATATCTCTTTTCATGACTACGCCCCAAAATCTCAGTTATTGATGATGCGATTTTCTCGAAACTGTGATGGTGACTTTTCAACATACAATAATCATCAAAATTTCAAGATATCACTGAAAAAAAAAAGATGGTAGCTATTACCAAACGTTCAGTAAAATAGGCGCCAGTCACAACTTTCATCTAATGATACCACTACAACATTATATTATACTATACTACTTATATCAAATATTACTTCTACAAAATAGTATAATACTCATATAGTTTAGTATAGTACAACTTTAATTGTAGTGGTATTATTTGATAAATGTATATATAGTGACTGGCGCCTATTCTACTAAACGTTTGGTATTCACTACCGACTATTTCTTTGAACATTATAGGGATTCCCTTTCGTGTGCTCCAACCGATTAAAAAAAAAACTGAGATTTAGGGGTGTTGTCATGAGAAGCGGAATTTTGAAATATTTCATTATAGCTCTTGGGATCATGTGAATATGAATTAGGGGGGTTTTGGGGATGCTGATATGAATCTGATGAAAAAGTTACTTAAAATGAGTCCTAATATCCTTTCCTAAATGGAGGTATTTTTTGTACCCCTCAACATCGCACGCCAATGGTGAATGAAACTGTCCATTCTGCTAAATACTTCCATATTCTAACATACAATCACTACAAAAATTTGAAGAGAATCGCACCATCAATAACTAAGATATATCAGGGTGTATTCATGAAAAGCTGGCCACGTTTGTATATCGGGTGTTCCAGAGCTTTGGGCCATCGCGGATATCTAACATACCAGAAATTTCAAACAATTGTGGAATTTATGGAAGCAAAAGCTCTCCGAAATGGTAAAAATGAAATCACCTTTGTGTCAAACAATCAAATAGGAATCACCCCTTACTAAGGTTTTTCAAATTACACCTTCATGTTTTTTTGTTGGTTCATCTTATAGTTTCTCATTCTCAATTCGACTATATAGGTATATTACAATCGATAATGCGATATTCCGAATTTTAAAGAAGTAAATGAATTTGCAGATTTGTTATACTGTTAAGGAGAATTTAAGCACACTGTTTTTTCATCACAATCACTAAAGATTTCACTAATAAGTTGAAACTTGATATTCCCGTTCATTGATTTATGCACCTAAATTGAATTTTATCTTACATTAACTTTTCACTAGGAGAAGACCAACGACAAATAGAAATTAAACTGTGACTTGCGCATGCGCAATTCTGTCAGAAGTCAGACAAACAATTTCGTCTTCTTCTTTTTCCAAAATGTGACTGAAAATTCAGGAAATTCTAGTCGTATGTTCAAATTAGACTGAAAACAATATGAGTGAATGATTTTTTATTGTAATAATGTGATCACTGAATGTTATTACAAAAATATTTTCATCGGGCTAAGGACTATGTTTTGATCAAGAAGAAGAGTTTTAAATTAGAAGATGGTGGTGCATGAAGGTATCATAGTCCTTAAATAAAAATAAACTTAATGGCAGTTGATGAGAGCAACAGATTAGTGAAAAAGCGGTGTGCATTATATCCACCTATACACCTACAGTTATATTCCTTGAAAAATCAGAGCTACACACACACAAAGTGTGGATAAGTGATAGATATGATATAAGTTCAGTATACCAAGGGATAAACAGTAATCTCATATAATCATTCAAGGAGAAATCGATAGTTTTCCTCGAACATTCGAATTATTCGAAATTTCCGAGGATGAATTTCCTACTAAATATCTAGTCTGATATATCACTAATTTGATAATGAATATTTCGAGAAAGAAGAAGGAATGAATCATTCCTGGGAAAACGAGAGAGACTTGGAGATATGTTCCAAGAATTCCTGCGGTATATTACAGTAAGAAAGCATATGAATAACGAGTGCACGTCACCGCAAAATATACCGAGTGGTCACGACACTCGAGTGATCAACCCTTACTTAAGTTAAGAAAAACATCTTGAAATTCCGATAGATTCATCATACGTGATGATGAAGCTATTTCGTGTCAATCACTCCACAGATTAGGATGGAAACAAAATCAATGTTTCCCTTTCAAATGTGTATCTCTGCCATTTTAAATTAGGGTGATTCAGGTTTTTAGGTACAATCTGAAATAGGTGCTAGATAGTTCTCATCATTTCAATCAAGAATGTTTATATCAACATGAGTCCGATCTCGATCATTAGCAGATCTACAGGGGGTCAAATTTCAATTATTTTTTCTATCAATTGAAATATCTCGCTCATTTTGAAGATATATAAGTATATCCGTTCTGAAACATGTAAATTTAATCGATATTTTACTCTCGTTTTATTTTTGGACAAGATTAGTTAAGAATAAAGGAATGGAGAATATTCTTTCCGACAAGTTGAACGCTGTTTTATTTTTTAATTTTTCCAAACGATATTGGATAAGGAATATGGATACAACTGGATGAGTCATAACCCAGTGGCTTAACATGAATTTTCCGCGTTGTCGGTGGATTGATCGGTTGAAAGCAATCTTACCTTCTACCCCCTGTATCTCCGCTACTGCTGATTCAGATTGGATTTTGGTACATTTTATTGCATTCGGCGAATCAAAATATGCAAAATTAACAAGTTACTGAACGGATATGCTTAATATCGTACTATTAAAATATTACCGCTCGCAAATTATTAAGCCAAGCATTACCCCTTATAAATCAATATGGATAGATTAATCATCTATTATATAGCGACATGGTGGAAACACCCATTTTATCGTGACGATATCTTCAGAAGTGAGCGGTATATTTCAATTAATTGAAAAAATATTGACCCCTTGTATCTCCGCAACTGATCGAGATCGGATGCATATTCATATATGAACTATTTTGATCAAAATGATGATATCTATCACCCATTTCAGTTTGTACCTCAAATTCTGAATCACCCTGTATATCGTATATTTATTGTTGTGGTATGTTCGTTTCTACGCGTATCATTGTAGATTTAATTTCCAGTGAAAAATGCTTTATCTCATACGTGATACCGCAGTTTGGAAAACAATTATGGTAAAGAACATCAAAGGAATAATTATGCGATTCATGGGTTATCTGTGTATGCAGAAGTTGACATATCAGTTCACTCTCGGTTCAAATGAAAATTCACCGACAAAAAACCTACTATTATAACATTATTATCCGCTCTCTCATTTACTGTGAATACTGTAATCAACTTCAAAGAAGGCTAAATGGATGGAATAATATTTTCGATTTTTCAACTGCAATTATTTTGATTGTTATTTTTCAACAACTCAAAACAGATGCACTAATTAACCATTCTATATTAAGGCCTTTTAAGATGGCATACTATGAAGGGAACATTCAGAACCAGACAGAAAAAATCAATTTCCCATCGTTGAGTCAACAAAGTCAACTTTGTGATCACTTTTCACAAAAAGTTGTGTCATATCCAGAAATAGCAAGAAAAATGCCATAGCAGTAGGAGGGTTATGTGAGTGCACCTCAGAGGTGCAGCAACCTTGAACGTGGGCGGCCTTGAACGTGTGTGGTCTTGGGCATGTGACTGCACCGCACCGTCGCCGCAGTGACGTCAGTGACCTTGGACGTGGGTGGTCTTGAGCGTGAGACGATGTGGGGCTTCGAAGGGGCTCTAGAGAGAGCTGATATGCCGTTTGTAACGACCTTGGACGTGGGTGGTCTTGTGCGTGTGACGAAACGGTCTTCGAAGGGCTCTGGAGCGGGCATCGCATAGTATTCACCGTAGTAGGTACCGCTTTCGATGTTCAAACATCAGTTGCAGTTCAAGGACGTCTTTGTTAGAAGTTTCTTTCGGTTCAATGAATGCTGGAATGTATCTTATACTTACGAATATTTATGGCATCCACCGCACCGCTTTTTTGGTCCTCGAGTACGTACCTACGTAGGACGATGCATACAATTTTAACTTTCCAATCATTACGCTTGGATATGCTATTTACTATACGCAAAGTTTTGTCTACCTTCACACTCTTGACCCGCTATTGAATTCTCACTGTTTCCGCTGTAGGTAAGTTACTTTTAACATTTTTTTTTTGGCATTCTTTCGAATAGCAAATCAAGTCTATGATTGAAATTACATTAACCGCTTACAATAGCTGGCTCAACAAGCTGATGTATGAATATAAAATCAATCATTTGTAGCCTTGGAGCATGTGGCATTGGTTGTGGCCCCGAAAGTCTGTGTGTGTGTGAACATACTTGTTCAAGGTCGCTGCCATAGAATCTTTTCTTTCCTTTGATATTCCCCCACCACATTTCTATACTATATAACCAGGGGAATCCTAGATTTGAAAACACAAAATAGAAGCGACTCGTTTGGTGAAAATACAAGTATTGAAATAATTTTGAACAAGTTTCTCGTGAGAAGGTGAAGTGTGTTGTGTGAGTTGAAATATTTTTATATATTTATCATACCTCCCTTTCGCTGTGCAATTTACGATTATTTGAAGAAATATGTCTGTAGTACGTGCAATTGATTTAGATTCCATTAATAAGATGATCAACCGCGATGCTGATATCATCCAACAAATATCGATTTCAACTCTGATCGTAGGCCATCCCTACGTAATTGAAAGAATATGTTGTTGCGTAACTAGATTCGGAAAAGGGGTTTATACATTATTATGCGATGAACGTGACGGCGCTACTTTCAAATGTTGGCTTCCGAAACGTGTCTCAGATAATTTGAGCGAAGGTGATATTGAAGTTATGAATTCAGCCAATGGGGGATATAGTCTGACATACACAGGTCAGAATAAACCAGCATATGCAGGGGCAAAATCGAGGTCTCTAATTAGATTCGATAGACGATAATAATCTCCTCAATATCTTAGATATATTAAATAAGTATAGTTATACGAAAGGGTGGATGAAAAATATTTAGAAATAGTTACTTACATATCACATACTAGTAATCTCTTTCTATGTAATAATCATTATTATTGTAAGTATATAGTCAACCTGTCAGATGAGATGTGTATGTTAATGTCTTATATTTGTTTCAGATACCAGACTTTCAAGCCTCCCCCCGAACACAATGTGGATGCACTATTCAAGCCAGGGATGGGATAAAGCAGAAGATATCGATTCTGGAATAAGGAGGTTAGCATGTGAATTCAGAGATCTAGAAATGGATGCTATACATGCTACTAATTATGATATGAACGTGTGTTTTGATCCCGTGGAGATTCGAAGACTCTCTGATCTAGCTGATCAATATAGAATTGGCCTGGAATTGTGTCGTCGGTTTGGATATGGAAGTTTGAGCTTAGATGCGTTTTGTCAAGATATGGTGGAAGCTGAATTGGAAGGGTTCTTGTATGAAATATTCGATTTCCTTCCTGGCAGCATCATTAGCAAATATAACCGATACATCGAGAATCTGAGGAAGAAGATGATGCTGATGATGGCGAGGGTGACAGAGGTTTAGACGAAGTCGGGGATATCAAAACTTAGTAATTAAATATATCTCTCTTAATGTAATTATATACGGCCTATACTGTATCGCTATTAGGTAGTTGATTTTCTCAATAAATGTTCGATATAATCATATGCTATTTTATTATTCTAAGTAAGTCGTTCACAACGAAATGGTGAAAGAAGAGCTTGATGGAACGATGTATGAAAATAAATATTGATTTGCTGATAGAGGTGTAGATAAAGTAATAGATGCAAATATTCAGCGAATTGTATATCTTTTAATGCAATCAGTAACCTATATACACTAATAATATTGGATAGATGATATTCATGCATGAATAATCTTATTATTACTATAAGTAGGTACGTAATTATCATTACAGAGCAAGTGAATAGGTATGATATATTTCGAGGAGTTCTTGTTTGAATCGACACATACAAAGTGCTCTTCAAAGGTTAGATATGCATCATGAAGAACTAATGCATAGCCTCTGGTATTGTTACGGAAATATATCCCTACTTGAGTCGTTATCAAGTCACGATGACTAACACCTGTGAAGGGTTGTCACTCGAATTTTGCTACACCTATATACTCGGAGGAATCGTTACAGGAACCATGAGGAATTGCGACCAAGAAGTGATTGGACATCGCCGACATGTACAGAAGCATTGAAGGTTGGGATTAGATGCTTTTTCCATTGAATACCGCCACGAACTAACTTGGAACCACCCTGGAACCAGTCGGAACCACCCTGGAACCAGTCGGAACCAGTCGGAACCACCCTGGAACCAGTCGGAACCACCCTGGAACCAGTCGGAACCACCCTGGAACCAGGTGGAACCACCCTGGAACCAGTCGGAACCACCCTGGAACCAGTCGGAACCACCCTGGAACCAGGTGGAACCACCCTGGAACCAGTCGGAACCACCCTGGAACCAGGTGGAAGCACCCTGGAACCAGTCGGAACCACCCTGGAACCAGTCGGAACCACCCTGGAACCAGTCGGAACCAGTCGGAACCAGTCGGAACCACCCTGGAACCAGTCGGAACCACCCAGGAACCAGTCGGAACCACCCTGAAACCGGTCGGAACCAGCCTGGAACCACCCTGGAATCAGTCGGAACCAGCCTGGAACCAGGTGGAGACATCTGAAATCATAAGAAACCAAGACTAGGAAGTGCTTTCTGAAAAACATTCATCAACAAACCCAAATCTCAATCCCACAACTAGGTACACGTCGGAAAAATCCGTTTTCAATAGTCGCAACTCATAAAGTCACCCTTTGAATGGATCAACGTCAAAGCCTTCGAGCAAATATGTAATCAGACCGAACATATTTTCACTTTGACTATTTTTGAAGAGCTCCGTTGAAAACAAATTTGCTCTGTATCCAGGTAGAAAAACATAATATCATGTTGACGACAACTATTTCGAGGATCGAATCTGAGGGTTTTATTTGAATATATAAGTTTTTTGATAGGTTAATCATAATTTCAGCTTTTACACTCTAATGATCTGGTACCTGCTCTAGGAATCTAATGAAATGAGATAAACGGGATAAAGACGGTTTTTACTATCTATCAACTAAAATACAAGATGACCTCTATGAAATCTACGGGTTAATATAATTCCATCTTGTTTTCTGGAACCTGCAATTATTCCTTCTCTTCGTAGAATGTCTAAGATTGAAAGAATCTCGGTATTGTAGTATGATGTGCGTAAGTACCATATTTGCCGCAATCTTTGCACCAACTTTCTGGGGTTCACCATATCACAATGAACAACTATTGAATCATTGTCGTTATAACAGTTTTTACCGACATCACTTACATCACTGAAAGCACTGTCAACATAGTTATCGCCACCATAAGCGCCGTTGTTGTCTTCGGATCTTGATGAATACTGAGTGGTTCTATCGGGGCTTGAAGAATAGTTGTTAGTTTGCATATTAGACAAATTTTCAACATCGAATCTTGAATGAACTTCCGATTCATTATTTTCAGACAGTGCGTCATAACTGATCAGTTCCTCCTCTGCTTGCCCCATGTTTTTCTGACCAATGTTACCTGGCCGTTCATGTTCAACCTCAGCACATGTGTTCGACTCGCTTCGAATTGATTTTCGATAAATCTCAACAGCCTTCGAATCTTCTTCTTTGTGCTCTTTAACTATATGTTTCTTCATGTTGTATACTCTTGTGAATGTCTTAGTACAAATTTCACAATTGAAAGTTTTTTCGTTATGTTTGTTCATATGACGATTCACACTCTTAAGCCATTTGAATGCGGACCCACAAACTGAACATTGAAACATCTTTGGACTCCTTCGGCACACCAGAATTTTTCGAAATGAGACGAATGATGTTTACGTACGAAGTCAGAATAATAACAACTGATTCTTTTCATAGATCATGACTATTTATAACTTCACTGAAAACGATCATTTTGACTTGTGGCGTCACAGCCATAAGTCAGGGGTGACCTCACCCTCTTGGTACAGCGAAGGGGGGGTTAAAATAGTCGAAATTGACCGCCGATGAGATACGAATGATGCCACTCACCGGAAGCAGAGGAATATTCTGAGATTTATTATGAACAAGTTGGACCTATTTGAGGGTGATGATGTGTTTTGGGATTTGATGATGCAAAAAAATAGATGGATTGATTCTACCAATAAATTATAATGTGATTATATGAAAAACCAGCACAAATTCGATGGATGTGAGGGGGCCTTTCATCGATCGTTAGCAAATAACAACCATTCCAATCGGCCGGATATTATGTACCCTCAGCAATGGAGACGTACAATGAAAATCATTTCAATTCAGCTTCAACCATATCTTGACAAAACACCTCTAAGCTCAAACTTACATATCCAAACCGATGAATAAAAACATCCATTCACAGCTATTCAATACTTAAACTCATTAGAAATTAGAACTTTTTTTTTTTTTTGGGTGAGCACCACAGAACTCATAATCTTTAGTTATATCTTACAACTAGAATGCATATCCAATATGTCGAACGAACAAAGCATGCATCAGCAGTATCGCTGTAAGTAATAGAGGCGTGTAAATCCGTGCCGAAATGTTAATGAATACCGGTGGTGTGTCTCGAAGATAAGATGAAAGAAAGTTTCATTACTTATATGAATTTTCGGGAACTCTGAAGATGACTATAGAATTCCAATAGGAAATTTGGTTGATATGTGAATATATATGCGGCTCACTTCTTTTGCATCTCAAATGTCTGATCTTAGTTTTTGAGAAAGGGATAAGTCGATGCACAAATATGGAGAGAAGGAGAGGGGGAAATAGGAGGTGGATTCGCATCGTAACAAAGACTGCTACTTCCAATATTGAGTTGATACATCTAATTCATCCACCAATGGATGAGATTGAGAGGTGAGCCGAAGAGAGATAGAGCACACTTACGTGTATGTACGACGATATAGGAGAGGAGGAAAATCTGAGACGTACGTCTCGCATCTCCATCGGTTTGTTCACAAACAACGAAATGTTGCCACTTGAGGCACTTGTGAGTACTTGTCATTGAATTTATTTCGGGAAAGTGAAAAATATCATAAGATCTTTGCTAATATCAATATACTTCTTGATTATTGTGATGAGCTGATATGTTCAAGGCTGCATAACTCCTTGTTGCACATGAAGGCGAAGTAGAAAGTTCAATACCTATACTTCTGACGTCTATCTATACCTACCACATAAGATTGACTCGAGGATTCTCGAAATGGTTTAGGAATACCGTCAAACCAAATTCAGGGCGAGATTTGATGCCTAACTC
The DNA here is from genome assembly GCA_918026855.4 of Phaedon cochleariae. NCBI lineage: Eukaryota > Metazoa > Arthropoda > Insecta > Coleoptera > Chrysomelidae > Phaedon > Phaedon cochleariae. The sequence goes on from OU896711.1 coordinate 7,661,049, forward strand.
AAAATCGACATATATTCAAGTTTTCCGTTGATCGAGTATCTTTGAAATGCTTCAATGTGAAATATTTTTTGTTTATAGAATATCCTGAGTGAGCATTGATAATTATATATTGCATGGACGTTGAACATGTTGGTTTCTTGATATATCTGTAGGATGGGAAATAATCTGTCTTTCCTGAAAATGATTCTCAGCATCATATTTTGTACCGTTTGTAACGGACCGATGGTAGTTTTGAAAGTTGCACCCCATGAAAGAATACTATATTTTATTATTGATTCTGCGAGTGGGGTGTATAACATCATCAAGAGTTTTTGTGATAAGATGTCGCATGAATTATAAGAAGTGTACATCAAAATACCTAGTCTTTTTGAAACCTAACCAATATGTTCGGTCCATTTTGAGTGTTGATATAGAAATACTCCAAGATATTGATTCGGTTCGTTCTATACACTGACAGTCGCATTGGTTTTTATCCTTGAAGACTGGGATATGGAATTTGATAAAGTCTATTTGGTTGGTCACCAACTGTGGAAGAGAAAGTTATATACTTTGTTTTATTCACGTTTAGTAACATGTTATTATTGAGCCAAGTGTGAATCTTATGCACATCGATTTCTTCGCTCAGTTTCACTTCATGTCATGTTGACCTTGTACACATAAGTGCAGTGTCATCTGCAAAGCATATTATGTAAACATTTGAATTGCTTATTCAAGTTATACTGTTAATGTATATGAGAGAAAGTATTGGTCCTAATACGTTCCTCTGCAGTATACCAGTCTGCACTAGGCTACCAGAGCTAACTTCCTCTTTAATCTGATCTCGTTGAATTCTATCGGATGAGTAGTTGGTCATTAGTTTCAATGCAATTCCTCGAATGCCTTAATTATTTAGTTTTTCATCAATATATCGTGATCAACCGGATCGGAGGCTTTGACAAAGTCTAAAGAAACTGCTGAACATTTAGTTGAAATGGTCATATTCCTCATATTATTAACAAGGTACATCACGGCATTTTCGGTATTAGAATTTTTCACAAATCCGAACTGCCTATCGGTCAATACATGGTGTTTGTCAGAAAATTCTATATTTCAATGTACTGTTCAAAGATTTTTGGCCAAATTGTTCATCACTGAGATGGGTCTGTCATTACCTATTCGAGATTTACTTCCAGCTTCATGAATCGAAGTGACATTTGAAAACATTGGTTGATAATATGAGCAAGCGGATCTAGGATATCAGTATGGATGGTTTTTTAAGATTGGCTATCGATATAATTATTCCATTTTTATATACTGGCTCTACGTGAATTGACTGTTTAACTGTAGACTGAAAGGTTATATGCCGATATTAACTTATGTAGGACACGTCATTCAACTGTTCATATAATTCACATTTCGATAACATTGTTTCATTTCATTTTCATTGTGCTGGAACCTGAAGAGGGTGATTTCATCAAACTGACAAATAAAGGGAGAGTATTTCATTGAAGATACCACAAATTACTCATAGATTACATACATTCATACCTCAAATCGAATGCTTTCTCCTAAGACTGTTCCTATTTGAACAGCTCGAATCGAATGATTTTTTCCTAAGACAGCTCTCATTCAAACTTCCCGTAGAGCTTTCAGAATCAATTCTGTGTGAATGAAAAAACAATTTATCATGCGGAGACAATGTAATTCCAGCATCTGGAAATTCTGGGACAGTGTTTTCAACAACATAAACTGAAAGCGAGGGTAAAGATATAATGTCGATTTTGAGTTAGGCATCAAATCTCGCCCTGAATTTGGTTTGACGGTATTCCTAAACCATTTCGAGAATCCTCGAGTCAATCTTATGTGGTAGGTATAGATAGACGTCAGAAGTATAGGTATTGAACTTTCTACTTCGCCTTCATGTGCAACAAGGAGTTATGCAGCCTTGAACATATCAGCTCATCACAATAATCAAGAAGTATATTGATATTAGCAAAGATCTTATGATATTTTTCACTTTCCCGAAATAAATTCAATGACAAGTACTCACAAGTGCCTCAAGTGGCAACATTTCGTTGTTTGTGAACAAACCGATGGAGATGCGAGACGTACGTCTCAGATTTTCCTCCTCTCCTATATCGTCGTACATACACGTAAGTGTGCTCTATCTCTCTTCGGCTCACCTCTCAATCTCATCCATTGGTGGATGAATTAGATGTATCAACTCAATATTGGAAGTAGCAGTCTTTGTTACGATGCGAATCCACCTCCTATTTCCCCCTCTCCTTCTCTCCATATTTGTGCATCGACTTATCCCTTTCTCAAAAACTAAGATCAGACATTTGAGATGCAAAAGAAGTGAGCCGCATATATATTCACATATCAACCAAATTTCCTATTGGAATTCTATAGTCATCTTCAGAGTTCCCGAAAATTCATATAAGTAATGAAACTTTCTTTCATCTTATCTTCGAGACACACCACCGGTATTCATTAACATTTCGGCACGGATTTACACGCCTCTATTACTTACAGCGATACTGCTGATGCATGCTTTGTTCGTTCGACATATTGGATATGCATTCTAGTTGTAAGATATAACTAAAGATTATGAGTTCTGTGGTGCTCACCCAAAAAAAAAAAAAAGTTCTAATTTCTAATGAGTTTAAGTATTGAATAGCTGTGAATGGATGTTTTTATTCATCGGTTTGGATATGTAAGTTTGAGCTTAGAGGTGTTTTGTCAAGATATGGTTGAAGCTGAATTGAAATGATTTTCATTGTACGTCTCCATTGCTGAGGGTACATAATATCCGGCCGATTGGAATGGTTGTTATTTGCTAACGATCGATGAAAGGCCCCCTCACATCCATCGAATTTGTGCTGGTTTTTCATATAATCACATTATAATTTATTGGTAGAATCAATCCATCTATTTTTTTGCATCATCAAATCCCAAAACACATCATCACCCTCAAATAGGTCCAACTTGTTCATAATAAATCTCAGAATATTCCTCTGCTTCCGGTGAGTGGCATCATTCGTATCTCATCGGCGGTCAATTTCGACTATTTTAACCCCCCCTTCGCTGTACCAAGAGGGTGAGGTCACCCCTGACTTATGGCTGTGACGCCACAAGTCAAAATGATCGTTTTCAGTGAAGTTATAAATAGTCATGATCTATGAAAAGAATCAGTTGTTATTATTCTGACTTCGTACGTAAACATCATTCGTCTCATTTCGAAAAATTCTGGTGTGCCGAAGGAGTCCAAAGATGTTTCAATGTTCAGTTTGTGGGTCCGCATTCAAATGGCTTAAGAGTGTGAATCGTCATATGAACAAACATAACGAAAAAACTTTCAAGTGTGAAATTTGTACTAAGACATTCACAAGAGTATACAACATGAAGAAACATATAGTTAAAGAGCACAAAGAAGAAGATTCGAAGGCTGTTGAGATTTATCGAAAATCAATTCGAAGCGAGTCGAACACATGTGCTGAGGTTGAACATGAACGGCCAGGTAACATTGGTCAGAAAAACATGGGGCAAGCAGAGGAGGAACTGATCAGTTATGACGCACTGTCTGAAAATAATGAATCGGAAGTTCATTCAAGATTCGATGTTGAAAATTTGTCTAATATGCAAACTAACAACTATTCTTCAAGCCCCGATAGAACCACTCAGTATTCATCAAGATCCGAAGACAACAACGGCGCTTATGGTGGCGATAACTATGTTGACAGTGCTTTCAGTGATGTAAGTGATGTCGGTAAAAACTGTTATAACGACAATGATTCAATAGTTGTTCATTGTGATATGGTGAACCCCAGAAAGTTGGTGCAAAGATTGCGGCAAATATGGTACTTACGCACATCATACTACAATACCGAGATTCTTTCAATCTTAGACATTCTACGAAGAGAAGGAATAATTGCAGGTTCCAGAAAACAAGATGGAATTATATTAACCCGTAGATTTCATAGAGGTCATCTTGTATTTTAGTTGATAGATAGTAAAAACCGTCTTTATCCCGTTTATCTCATTTCATTAGATTCCTAGAGCAGGTACCAGATCATTAGAGTGTAAAAGCTGAAATTATGATTAACCTATCAAAAAACTTATATATTCAAATAAAACCCTCAGATTCGATCCTCGAAATAGTTGTCGTCAACATGATATTATGTTTTTCTACCTGGATACAGAGCAAATTTGTTTTCAACGGAGCTCTTCAAAAATAGTCAAAGTGAAAATATGTTCGGTCTGATTACATATTTGCTCGAAGGCTTTGACGTTGATCCATTCAAAGGGTGACTTTATGAGTTGCGACTATTGAAAACGGATTTTTCCGACGTGTACCTAGTTGTGGGATTGAGATTTGGGTTTGTTGATGAATGTTTTTCAGAAAGCACTTCCTAGTCTTGGTTTCTTATGATTTCAGATGTCTCCACCTGGTTCCAGGCTGGTTCCGACTGATTCCAGGGTGGTTCCAGGCTGGTTCCGACCGGTTTCAGGGTGGTTCCGACTGGTTCCTGGGTGGTTCCGACTGGTTCCAGGGTGGTTCCGACTGGTTCCGACTGGTTCCGACTGGTTCCAGGGTGGTTCCGACTGGTTCCAGGGTGGTTCCGACTGGTTCCAGGGTGCTTCCACCTGGTTCCAGGGTGGTTCCGACTGGTTCCAGGGTGGTTCCACCTGGTTCCAGGGTGGTTCCGACTGGTTCCAGGGTGGTTCCGACTGATTCCAGGGTGGTTCCACCTGGTTCCAGGGTGGTTCCGACTGGTTCCGACTGGTTCCAGGGTGGTTCCGACTGGTTCCAGGGTGGTTCCAAGTTAGTTCGTGGCGGTATTCAATGGAAAAAGCATCTAATCCCAACCTTCAATGCTTCTGTACATGTCGGCGATGTCCAATCACTTCTTGGTCGCAATTCCTCATGGTTCCTGTAACGATTCCTCCGAGTATATAGGTGTAGCAAAATTCGAGTGACAACCCTTCACAGGTGTTAGTCATCGTGACTTGATAACGACTCAAGTAGGGATATATTTCCGTAACAATACCAGAGGCTATGCATTAGTTCTTCATGATGCATATCTAACCTTTGAAGAGCACTTTGTATGTGTCGATTCAAACAAGAACTCCTCGAAATATATCATACCTATTCACTTGCTCTGTAATGATAATTACGTACCTACTTATAGTAATAATAAGATTATTCATGCATGAATATCATCTATCCAATATTATTAGTGTATATAGGTTACTGATTGCATTAAAAGATATACAATTCGCTGAATATTTGCATCTATTACTTTATCTACACCTCTATCAGCAAATCAATATTTATTTTCATACATCGTTCCATCAAGCTCTTCTTTCACCATTTCGTTGTGAACGACTTACTTAGAATAATAAAATAGCATATGATTATATCGAACATTTATTGAGAAAATCAACTACCTAATAGCGATACAGTATAGGCCGTATATAATTACATTAAGAGAGATATATTTAATTACTAAGTTTTGATATCCCCGACTTCGTCTAAACCTCTGTCACCCTCGCCATCATCAGCATCATCTTCTTCCTCAGATTCTCGATGTATCGGTTATATTTGCTAATGATGCTGCCAGGAAGGAAATCGAATATTTCATACAAGAACCCTTCCAATTCAGCTTCCACCATATCTTGACAAAACGCATCTAAGCTCAAACTTCCATATCCAAACCGACGACACAATTCCAGGCCAATTCTATATTGATCAGCTAGATCAGAGAGTCTTCGAATCTCCACGGGATCAAAACACACGTTCATATCATAATTAGTAGCATGTATAGCATCCATTTCTAGATCTCTGAATTCACATGCTAACCTCCTTATTCCAGAATCGATATCTTCTGCTTTATCCCATCCCTGGCTTGAATAGTGCATCCACATTGTGTTCGGGGGGAGGCTTGAAAGTCTGGTATCTGAAACAAATATAAGACATTAACATACACATCTCATCTGACAGGTTGACTATATACTTACAATAATAATGATTATTACATAGAAAGAGATTACTAGTATGTGATATGTAAGTAACTATTTCTAAATATTTTTCATCCACCCTTTCGTATAACTATACTTATTTAATATATCTAAGATATTGAGGAGATTATTATCGTCTATCGAATCTAATTAGAGACCTCGATTTTGCCCCTGCATATGCTGGTTTATTCTGACCTGTGTATGTCAGACTATATCCCCCATTGGCTGAATTCATAACTTCAATATCACCTTCGCTCAAATTATCTGAGACACGTTTCGGAAGCCAACATTTGAAAGTAGCGCCGTCACGTTCATCGCATAATAATGTATAAACCCCTTTTCCGAATCTAGTTACGCAACAACATATTCTTTCAATTACGTAGGGATGGCCTACGATCAGAGTTGAAATCGATATTTGTTGGATGATATCAGCATCGCGGTTGATCATCTTATTAATGGAATCTAAATCAATTGCACGTACTACAGACATATTTCTTCAAATAATCGTAAATTGCACAGCGAAAGGGAGGTATGATAAATATATAAAAATATTTCAACTCACACAACACACTTCACCTTCTCACGAGAAACTTGTTCAAAATTATTTCAATACTTGTATTTTCACCAAACGAGTCGCTTCTATTTTGTGTTTTCAAATCTAGGATTCCCCTGGTTATATAGTATAGAAATGTGGTGGGGGAATATCAAAGGAAAGAAAAGATTCTATGGCAGCGACCTTGAACAAGTATGTTCACACACACACAGACTTTCGGGGCCACAACCAATGCCACATGCTCCAAGGCTACAAATGATTGATTTTATATTCATACATCAGCTTGTTGAGCCAGCTATTGTAAGCGGTTAATGTAATTTCAATCATAGACTTGATTTGCTATTCGAAAGAATGCCAAAAAAAAAATGTTAAAAGTAACTTACCTACAGCGGAAACAGTGAGAATTCAATAGCGGGTCAAGAGTGTGAAGGTAGACAAAACTTTGCGTATAGTAAATAGCATATCCAAGCGTAATGATTGGAAAGTTAAAATTGTATGCATCGTCCTACGTAGGTACGTACTCGAGGACCAAAAAAGCGGTGCGGTGGATGCCATAAATATTCGTAAGTATAAGATACATTCCAGCATTCATTGAACCGAAAGAAACTTCTAACAAAGACGTCCTTGAACTGCAACTGATGTTTGAACATCGAAAGCGGTACCTACTACGGTGAATACTATGCGATGCCCGCTCCAGAGCCCTTCGAAGACCGTTTCGTCACACGCACAAGACCACCCACGTCCAAGGTCGTTACAAACGGCATATCAGCTCTCTCTAGAGCCCCTTCGAAGCCCCACATCGTCTCACGCTCAAGACCACCCACGTCCAAGGTCACTGACGTCACTGCGGCGACGGTGCGGTGCAGTCACATGCCCAAGACCACACACGTTCAAGGCCGCCCACGTTCAAGGTTGCTGCACCTCTGAGGTGCACTCACATAACCCTCCTACTCATAGCCAATGTTCAGTGGAAAATGTCGTCAAACAGGTTTTTGGATGTATGAAATATTGATATTTATCATGAAGGATCTGGAAAGATTTGAGAAAACCTAATCACGAATCCACGATTGAAGGTCTATAAAATAACAAGTTTCCATCCCTCAAGTTTGATCCCCTTGATTGCGTGAAATTATTGAATAGGAATATTCTCAGATAAATCTATGGCCATGAAAAAATGGATATATTCATATGAAGAATTACATTGAGATGAAATATAATTCAATGTTCGTCGTCACATATAGCTAGGAAATTATTTGTTTTCTGTTGAATAAACCGAGCTAGAATTGATATTTTCATCACATAGAGAATGCGAATTCTCAATGTATTTCTTCATATATACATCCTTTTTTCCATGTTCATAAGTTTATTTGAGAATATTCCTTCTCCATGTTGAATAGGTATTTATTTTTTATTGAAAACCTACATAGATAGTATAGATACTATATCGATAGTCGTAACTTAAATCACGATCAGGCTTCAAGTGGGCAACTTGAACACAGATACAATGTACTTGGAGGTGATTTCTATTTGAAAAACAGAGTTCCGACAATCAATATCTAGGTATCTAGATTCTTGATTAAACATTAACGATTCGGTTTTATTCTTCTATAGTCATCATCTCAACTCAAACTCAACAAAAATCTGCAAGTAACCAACTTCCATGATTTCAGATGGAATATGAAAGTCATCTGCAAGATCAATATTGAAATTTCATCAAAAAGTTTTTGGTTTGACATTGTTTTACTGAAACAGTCAAAGTGCACCTTGTAAATTGGAGAGCAGCTTTCATGGCGTTTTTCCCGATCTTTCTGATTCTGACATCTTCCTTGTTGAACGTTAAACGTAAAGTCACATGGCAATTCAACATAATATCCTGAACCTTTCTCATAAATTACTGAAAAAAACTTTTGTAATATTCATCTCGTTCTATAATTTCCCTTATCCACCATCAGTTGGCTTTTTGGCACTTCTGATGTATAAGTGGTTATAGGAAAAAAGTCTTTAATTTTCATGAAAAACAAAAACAAATGATTGCCCTGATCTATAGCAGAGGATATATTGATACAATATACATTCGGGTCGATTCTGTTTGCAAATAGCAATAAGGTTGTAGAGAAGATATTGCTATCATAGCAAGATTCGAAAAAGTGTAATTCTAATCATCGATTTTTGGCAATATGATCTGTCAATTTCAATGACATCTGGTCAGGTTTCTTGTTATCTCGGCAACATCAATTTTGTGCTTGCTATCTCATAACAAGGTAGTGGATTCTTTGTTTTTGCACTACAAATTCTTCCAACTGTATGAAAATTCAGAAAATAGTTGATTTAAAACATATGAGTTCAGTTGTGTCACTGACTACTCGAAGCCTTTCCTCAAAGTTTCAATTCGTAGAAGAATTATTGAAAAACATAAAATGTTGATTACAAACATATAGGATAGTTTCAAACTACTTGAAAAGCTTTTCTTGAAGTTCCAATTTGTAGAGGAAATATGAGACTACAATTCTGGCATATCAGAAAAATTTCAGTTGCCTGATGGATAGTTCATCAAGCTATTTTGCTAGAATATTGAAAAAAAATCACGATTATTTTCATCCGGCTTTTAGTTGTGTTCTCATTTCGGGAACATGATTGATTACTCGCACCAGTCGCACAACGACGACCAGATTCAGCAAATACAAAATCTCTCGATTTGAACAATATAATTTTGTAAAATATCAGTGCAGGGTGCAGGACTGACTAATTTGAGAGGTTAGATGATCATGAACTCTTCTTCTTCATGAAATAATGGCGAAATCGATACCAAACACTTGAACAATGAGTTGAAAACAGTGTTGTCAGCTCAAAAATTCTCAATTTTTCAACTATATTGCTATCACTTGAACTTATAACCAGTCTTGCAGTTACTCTGCAAACAGAATACAGATAACTTCATAGCAATATTGTTATATGTTATGATCATAACAATATTATTATCTTAGCAATGTTATAACAAGATCCGAACAGAATCGACCCGATTATCGTATAATCTGACCATTTCGATTACCATGCAAATGACATATTTTGCCTAAAGAAGGGGTTACTGTTTCGTGTACTTTATAATCATTCCAAATCTATAATTGGTTCTCGTAATGATATGCCACTATACGGATGATAAACGTATACTAAATATTCTCACATCAATTATCCTGATGTCGTTCAACTCGTATACACTATCCACCATTATTTCCAACTTAACAATTCAATATTCAATCGAGACTGTTGTGAAACCTATAAATACTGTCTGCTTCACGGGCTTCACGTATTGCATTGTCGAATCCCGAAAAAAAAAGCTTTTCAGCGCAACGACACTCCTTCATACGTGGTATTATAATAATATTCCGATATATTTCCCGAGCCCCTTGTAAGAAAAAAATTATTCACTTACATACACAAAGCGGCCCAATGTACTAGAGTCCATTCATCACGAAAAGGCATTGGCAGACACGCCATGTCATCCATTATATTATATTTCATAACGTTAATCGCTCTCGCTGATATTTTTCGAAATAACATAATAACAAGGTGTGACATATTTACATGGAGCCTTAACGACATTTTCTATGCGGAATTATTGGTGTTGATTTAATCGATATATTTGCGGACGTTTCTATACGATATTGAGTTGATGTAATAGCTTTATTTAATGGGGAAACGTGGGTTGAAGTTTATCATTCATCATTTTAGAAACGTCATCACTTTCTTTACGTTATTTATTTCTCTTGTGAACTTGATGAATACGTATAGGTATTAGTTGAAAATGAAATGTGTATTACTCACTGACCTATTTGGAATATAGCTATAGGAGGTAGGTACAGAAAAATTGAGGAGCGTTGAAATCTTATTTTTCGTGCAGTCGTACGCTAGGAGAACCGGTGAGAAGATAGAACCTGAAGCTTAGCGTGCAAAATCACGAAAATACCCGATTAACCATGGCGTACGTCGAATGAGAATAATTTGCGTGAAGTTAGCATCCAAAATTTGGTGGTCAGAACTGAGGGACACCCGAATGTGAAAAAAAAAACTGGAATGAAATATCAACTCTTTCATTCCACGACATGATACTTCAAGCAGAATCTTTTCGGAGCCGTCTAAGGGTGTCAAATCGAGAAAAAACTACCCTCTGTAACACTTTGATTCTGAAAAGACTAATTGGTCAAAAAATATCAGGAATAATTTAGTCCATGACACACTAAGTGCAGAATTACTTCGGAGCCGTGCTAAATCGGGGAAAAAACCTAGACCGTAAACTATTTCAACTCTAAAATTACTTTGAAGGAAACGATATGTTGAACTTGAAAATGATCTCAAAATATCATGAATGATTCAGTCCATGACATACCAGGAGCAAAAATCTTTTGGAGTCGTTTGACGGTATCAAATCGGGAAAAGAACTTTTACTAGAAATTGACTAGGAAGGACACGAGGTGACAACTTGAAATTGGTCTCAAAAAATCAGAAATGATTTATTCCATGACTTATTGAGAGCAGAAATCCTTCGGACTAGTCTAATGCTGTCAAATCGGGGAAAAACTACCCTCTGAGCAACTTTAACTCTGAAATGACTAGGAAGGAAACAGGGTGTCAACTTGAAATTAGTTTCAAAAGATCAATATTAATTGGTCTATCACATACCAGAAGCAGAAATCCTTCGGATTCATATTTTTGAGAAACACTTTGTAACTCTGAAACGAAGATATTGAATTCGTCATGTGAATTGGTCAACAGGTTAAAAGTGTCCAATTTGGCCCACCCTGTACAGGGGTGGGGTGGACCGAATGTACCACACTGTATTTTTTTATGTTCTGGTTCCCACGAGAAGGGATATCCTGTATGTTCTGAGAACATCGTGAGAACCAAGGAAAATAAGGTAGGAATTGGTGTTCTTCTTGAATTTCTGGAGGTTATACGCCTCGGGGAACATCTTTCTTGGCAATGTGTTCCAGAGATTCGCTGTTCGTTATATGAACGAGACTTTGGAAAGAGATGTTCTGCAGGTCTCCAAAGTGACCACGAAGGGGTGCGAAGCCTCAACTCGACGGATGAATCTCGCGGGGACTGCCAAGGGAGGGACAATTGTTGATATTTGAGAAGAGCATCTTCCATGAAAATATCTATAAAATAGAGCCAGATCGCCAACTTTTCTACGGTGTTCCAGAGAAGTGAGTGAGTTTGTGAGCGAGGCATCACCCACGAGACGAATTGCTTGATGGTGTAATTCTATTGAAATGTTGGTTGGGTAGGTACAGGGTGATTCACCATAAATGTCCCCCCCTCTAGCTCACTTATTTTCAAACTGATTTCAAAATTTGAAACATCATCTTGAATGATTTTCGACAAAAATTTTTTTCCGCTACATCATAAAATACAGGGTACTATTTGATTTTTTTTATATGGAACACCCTATTTTTCATTGTATTTTTAGATTCTCCCTGAAGAGCTGATTTGGTCGATTTATCACACTTGGAGTCTAGCGGGAATGATTACACAGATATAGTGTGTTCAAAATCGAAATTTTTCAACTTTAGGATTTTTTTGAGACAAAACTATTCATCATCGGTCAAAACGGCTTCCATGTCCATATCTCAACTTCTGATTTACTATCTACTGACATTCAATAATTGGAACAGATACAGGGTGATCAGAATTCTGAATCTTGAACCACCCTGTAAATGTTCGAATTAAATGTCAGTAGACAGTAAATCAAAAGTTGAGATGGAAACATGAGAGCAGTTTCGATCAATAATGAATAATTTCGAGACAAAAACATCCTAAACTTGAAAAATCTCGATGCTGAACACCCTATATCTCTGTAATCATTCCCGTTAGACCCCAAGTGTGATGCATTGATGAAATCAGCTCTTCAGGAAGAATCTAAAAATACGATGAAATACAGGGTGTTCCATTTGAAAAAATCAAGTAGTACTCTGTAGATCATTTGTTCCCAGCACCCTGTATTTTCTGATGCAACGGGAAAAAAATCTGAAAAATCATTTTAGATTATTTTCGAATTTTCAAATCGGTTCAAAAATAAGTGAGCTAGAGGGGGGGACATTTATGGTGAATCACCCTGTACCTACTATCCTGAAACAAACGAACGATCAACTTTCAGGACTCGCATCGCCCACTCCGATTCGAACCTGAATCGAAACGATGATTGTCGTTATAAAACGCAATAATGGTCGCGCTCGCGCTCGCGAGAGAGTGCATTGTCCATTAGAAAGCGCAAAGGTCAAGGATTCGGATTTGCATTAAAGTCGAGATTAGTGCCGCTTTATTGAGTCTTCGATCGCCGAGCCGTATCGGAAACCATCATCGATGCCCGTATCTCGAAGCAGAAACTAGATATCGAAATCGTACCTATATCGGGTTTCCGAGTTTCATCTGACTCTCTTATCAAAAATGCTGGAGTTCCGCAAGGTTCAATGCTAGCACCAACACTATTTCTACTCCATATCAACGGTTTGTTGGAAGCAACTTCATGTCCAGTACACAGCTTCGCGGATGATGGTACCCTCCATACCACCTTCTCTTCCATCAGGGCTCCAATACCAGCCAGGCAAATCAGAAACGAACGAGGGAGAAATGTTGACAAAATAAATATGGACTTGGCAAACATTTCTCAAATGGGGATCCAATAACTTGGTAGATTTCAATGCCAACAGAACACAAGCATGCCTTTTGTCTAGAAAGCCGATTTCACTGTGCCCAACATGAGCTTTTCAGGAGTAACCATACCTTTGAAGACATCGGATCATGTTCATTGGAACCTATCTTCCTATCTTTAGTCGTAGAAGCCGACGGTGAAGTTTGGCAGGCTAATTTTGGGACACCCTGTATTATGGTACAAGTTTTACAAGACACTATTTTGTCGCACACGTTGTTTGGAGTACGATTAGTGTCTTATGAAACGTGTGTGATATACTATTTTTTCTATTTTGCATTCATTTGTACTCTTTTATTTAAAAAATGTCATCAATATAATCCTTGTTTATATCGATATCTAATCTCATAATCCGAACAAATAGATTTAAGGGATTCAGTTGAACAACCGTCTGTATATTTTAATCGTGGAATTATATTAATTTCTCTATACATTCTATGTATATTTTCTCTCCTAGTCTCTGATTGATAAAAATATTATTATTATTTCAATATTGATGAATATTGAACATTTCATTACCCTGTATATTGGATTAAGTACATAATCAAAATTTCTGTTCTCAAGTTGTTTTGCGAATTTGTTCAATAATGTCAATAAGGCCGTTTTCTACGTTAATTTGAAAGATTTTCCTCAAATTTCCACATGTAACACGTTTCAAAGCTAACGGAAGTTTTGAAACGGTTTATACTCTATTCAAACAGTTGTATAAAGTGAAGTATTACATAACTGCTGATGGAATGTTAATTTCAACACAAATTTCGTAATAAAAATATGGATAGACGAACAGGATATAGTGCATTTTGTACTACTTCCTCACTTGGGAAATCTGTCATTCTGTTCTTCAGATACTTCTAATCTTCCATCCACTGTGAAACACCCTGTATATAAATATATATAGCCACTACGGGCATGAGATATCAGCATTATTTGAGTTATTACTCTAATGAGAAATAACATGTTTTCAACCCATAGTTAAGTGATGAAAAACTGTCAATAATATGTAAAGTGACTTGAGACATGAGATAGGTATCACCATTATTTGAGGAATTACTTTAATGAGAAACAACATGTTTTCAAGTAGTTAAGTAATGAAAAACTGTCAATAATATGTAAAGTACGAGTATCTATCCTATATGGTACCTATATGTCTATTTGCAATCAACAATCGTTAAGCCATAAGTAGTAAAAAATGCAAAATTCAATAGTTGACAACAAATGTTATAATGGAAATGTTCGGAAATATGAATGATGATTCTTAACCAATTATTATCAAAATCTCAAATATCATTGGTGAATTTTGATGTGATGATAAGAGAAAGGCATCGATATTGAAATCAAATAGTATTTTCTACCATCAGAGCGCTTTCGTCTGTACCACAGTCATCATCAGTAGACCTGAATCCGTAGTACCAGTGAAATTTCAATACCAATGACTAGAAAAGTGATTGATTATTTGGAATTTGGAAAGTGAGTTTTTAAACCAACTCGTCATCAGGTTGACGACAATCATCACTTGATCAATATAAATATAAAATGTCCATTGAAACTTACTAAGAATCTATAGGTGTTTTGGCCGATATTGAATTGTATGTGTTGGGTTGCCCGATGTGTAGCAGATCAAATATTGCTTTTAATACTATATATACAAAGTAAACTCGCCTCGCAAAGGATTATATTTATTGTAAAAATGAAGATCGTTTGAATTTCATATGTACCGATCCATTTTTGTACGGAATGATTTAGGTATAGTGATTTCCCACAAGAATGAAGTTTGCAGAATGAGCCGTAGGCGGAAAATTGACATTCCGTGCGAGTTATACACTAAACTTTCTTAATCGCTGTAACAGATAACAGCGATTTTTTTATTTCCTTGGCTTGTAGCCATCTGATTTTCTTTGGTTGAAGTCCATATTGCTCAAAGTGGAGTGAAATATTTCACAGGAAAGAAGGAATGCTCGAAGTCATCTCCACAAATTTTAATTATATTGTTACATAATCATGAGGGACATGTTTCGGTCTTATGAAAGACCATCTTCAGCCTAATTGAAAGGTTTGGAGTCGAAAAAATTGTTGATGCTATTATTTCTTGAATTGTCAATGCCCATATATAGTCAACTAATTTTTTCTTAAGTAATGCCCATCTATATAGACAGAGCTGCCATTGCTTAAAATTCGACATTTCATGGAAGATAAGATTTTTCAAAATAATATCACAATGAAAACATACAAAGTACCTCATTGATTTATCGAAAACCGTAAAACAAAGAACAATTTTGTGTTATAACCGTAGAAAAAATTCCTTTACAGTCCACTTCTTAGAGCCGTTAAAATATTGAGATGATTTTCATAACACTAGTATAAACACGGTGTATATTATTTCACAGTAAGTACATTTCTTATGTTGTCCTTCTGAAGTGGAAATGATAATTGACAGAAAATACAAAGTGATCGGAATGAAGTTCTACAGTTGATCTGATAGATTCGACAGAAGTATGTACCATGAAAAAAATGTCTCTTGTCAACGTGACCTCATCACATTTCAAATTTCAGATGCTAGATGTGGCATTCATTAAGATTTCAAGATTAAAAGATTCATTGAAAGATTTGATGATACAGTACAACACATTTTTTTTTCGTAGATTTTTTTTCTCCTGTGAAACACCAAGGCAGCAGGCTGCCTGTTTTGCATTTCTCCCTCATGAAGCATGGGAGGGTTATTATGTTAAAATACATAACAAATGTTTCATTCTATGAACAAGAACAGTGCTTTTCTATAGGTACTCATAATTATTAGGGATGAAAAAGAGGAAGAAGATGAGTGGAAGATAGAGATGAAACTTTTTTTTCAGAAAATTTTGAACACAGATGCATTGTGAAGCATAATTTGTTTGAGAGCAGTTTTGAAATGTTTTATTGCATTCGTGTTTTTCAAACATTCAGGTAGAAGGTTATACAGTTTTGGTCCAAAGTAGAAAACAGAACGTTGTGTATGGCTTTTTTTATATAGAGGAATTTCAATAATTTTATTTTCACTGGATCGAGTTAGCCTACAACTTTGCAATCTGAAATTATGAATATTTATGTACATCCAGATTAGGGACCGATAAGTGTATACGAACCTTATGTCAAATACATTCGTTTCCTTGTACAGGGTGGCCAACTAAGAATCCAGAGTTCGAAACCTCTGTTGTCTTGAGAGATACAAAAAAAAGTTTTGCATTCAAATTAAAGTTATAACCGAGTTTCACATTTCAAAATTTCTTTGAAATACACAAGGTGTTCCGTAAGGTCACAGCACATCAAAGCTATGTTTTTTTCATTGGAACACCCTATTTTTTATTTCATTTTTGAATTCTCCCTGAAGAACTGATTCCAACGAACCATCATACTTAGGGTCTAGCAGTGACAGTTACTGACATATAGGTTGTGCAAAATCGAGATTTTCCAAGTTCAGGATTTTTTTCTGTCTTAACTGTTCATTATTCGTCAAAACGGTTTACATGTCCCTATCTCAACTTTTCACTCACTATCAATTGGTGTTCAATTGACATTTAATTGAAACAAATTATAAATTTAGATTTTTTGACCACCTTGTATCAATTTCAATTGAACACCAATTGATAGTGAGTGAAAAGTTGAGATAGGGACATGTAAACCGTTTTGACGAATAATGGACAGTTTCGACAGAAAAAAATCCTGAACTTGGAAAATCTCGATTTTGCACACCCTATATGTCAGTAACTTTCACTGCTAGACCCTAAGTATGATGGGTCGTTGAAATCAGATCTTCAGGAAGAATTCAAATATGAAATGAAATATAGGGTGTTCTGATGAAAAAAATATAGCTTTGCTGTGCTGTGACCTTACGGAACACCCTGTGTATCTCAAAGAAATTTTGAAATGTGAAGCTCGGGTATTACTTCAATTTTGATTCATGAATTTTCTTTGTATCTCTGAAGACAACAGAGAAATCGAACTCTGGAGTCTTAGTTGGCCACCCTGTACAGTATCTCTGTTGTGCAATTATTCATTATTGATTCTACTAACGAGTTGTATAAAATCATTAGATTTTTTCGAGAGAGAATATCTCTGAGAACATAGAACTTATGCATGAGTAGCTTAATTTTTTTAGTAATATATAAAATTTGTTCATTCCACCTTATATACTGATCCGGAATGAGTCATAGATATTTGATGGATTTATAGTTTTCTCGATTTTAGAGCAGTTACAGTTGTTTTCATTTTTACAACTAGGTTTCTGGATAGATAGAATGCATTTTTTATAAAATAATTTTAGAATGAGAGGATTCATTTTATATGTTTCTTTATAGCTACTTGAATCGTGATTCCATCTCGGAAAACAGCGAAACACCAAAACTTGGCCTGGAAAACATTCGACAAACAAAAATGAACGACAACAAAGTCAACTGTAGTTTTATCGAGAGACTTCGTCTCCAGAAACTTATTTAATACAAAATGCAAGCAACAGTTTCGAAGTTGCCTGTCAAAGTTCCTCAGACCTTTATTAAAACCTTTCAAGGCGGAAATCAACTTGAATTGGGAATTTAGGAACTCAAACACTGTATGAAAAACTGCCACGCAGATGCATTCATTTCGTAAAGACAATTAAAACAGAACATCAGTATCGTACTGGATCGTGATAGAAAAGTCAAACGGGTAAGCTCCTACCTCCTCTCCCTGTCTTTCGTAGGAACCCACGATGTTCTTCGAACATCATAGGAATGTCCTTTCGTGCGCTCCAAGAGATAAAATAGTTATTTATACACTAAGGTAGGACAGAATATCATTATTTCCCAGGGACCAAGATTATATCCCGAGGCTTCAGCTGATCGATATAAGGTCCCGTGGTAATAATATTTTTACTACCAAGAGGTTTATATTGAATTTTTTTCACCACTATCAATAATTTCAATCATTTTATTTCTGGGAAACCAGAATATGGACCTATTGTCACTATAAAAGCTTCTATTTTCGATACTTAGCCATGACCATGACATCATATTATGACAAGTCGTTACTGATAAATCCCTATACAGGGTAACTCACGGTCGATGGTACGTTAGACGTTTATGGCGAACGCGACGCAGGATTTTTCTGAAAATTTCGCATCTTACATTTTATCACCTGTTTTATCGATCTAAAATATTTTCGTTATTGCGACGTTGCCTTTTATATCAAAAAGTCCTAGCAACTTCATTATTTTAAATAGAACACCCCGTATATTAACTAATTATTAGAATTTCCTTTTTTATTACAATACTCTTTTGTTGATAAATCCCTATACCTATCTCTATCGGTTTTCGAGATAAAAAATAATTTGTGTTAAATATGATCCAAAACATATTTCTAATTAAACTTATGTGAATCAGGGCTCTCGAATCATATGAAGAGTTGATATTTTAGTGGTGGTTTGGACAGGCTTGATGTATCCAATTTACACCGAGAAGTCGCCTCCATATCATACAGGGCATGCTGAAATTATTATTATATCCGTTGTTCATACAAGTGGTCAAAAGTTCATTTTTCGAATTGAACCCACTGATGTTTTTTACTCAATTAATTGAAAGACGAATAAAAAGGCTACAAGATGGCATAGCATGTCCCTATACCTAAATTATCAAGTTTTCTTAATAAAGCCGCTTTTTGTGAAAAATATAATTTTCTGAAAAAGTTAATTTTAGATAGCCATAGAAATATCAAACTCATGACAGTTCGGTGACATCAATGATTAATTCAGTAGTTGTTATTGACAGTGTTTCGAAAAATCTCTCAGAATGAACGCAAATATCGATTATTCAAACGAAGTTCTTATGAAGTTATTTATTATACAAGGACAATGTGATCAAATCATTGCCAGAACTTGCAGAAAATTCAACCAAATGTATCCTAAATTGACACCAATGAACAAGAGGAAGTTTGTAAGATTACAAAATAATTCCATCAACTATAGAGATAGGTATAGGGCTTCATCAACAAAAGAGTATTGTGATGAAAAGACAATACTAAAAATTTGTTAATATACGGGGTGTTTCATTCAAAAAAATGAAGTTGCTAGGACTTTTTGATAGAAACGGCAACGTCGCAATTACGAAAATATTTCAGATCGCGTTGCGTTCTCCATAAACGTCTAACGAGCCATCGACCGTGAGTTACCCTGTATATGAACAGTGCATTCGGCTGTATCTTTATCAATTAGTGGTTCTCATCAAATGACGATAACTACCTTAGTAGTGAAAACAGTTTATGCCCAGAGAAGGAGTCAATAATGGTAGGTTTTATTCCTATAGTGGTGGGAAAATTGTATTACTAGTCTCTGGCTAGAAACAATAATATGTTCTAGAACTTCTGTGCTTATCAAATATTCTATCTCCCATTTTGTTGTTGGTCCTTGCAAAACTCAATTGATGGAAACCCTGCCAGATTGAAATCCTATGAATACGCCACTGGCAATGAAAATTAATTGGACTCGCTCGATCATTATTCATACCTTTCAATCGAAGCCAGACGTATCTATCGAAGCATGCCGATATTTTCAAACAAATTTCATCAATGGATTTTCAAAAGAGACTCTCAAATCGTATAGCAGTCAGCTGATGGCTAGCAACTGTTTCATTTCACTAGGGCTTATGGGTACTTAGTCCTAGAACAGCTGACAGATATAAACATCCCTTTTCTTCTTCTATAGAGGTAGAGGCACTTCCAAAAACATTTCCAGGAAGACCGAAAATTATCGGCATATGGCTAATTTCATTTCCGTTCTGAAATCTTTGCGCAATTTTAACAGCTCGAGGTTTCCTTTTTCAATACATATGAGCAAGTAAACTGAGTAAACAAGAAAACACAGACTAATGATTCATCTACTGAAAAGTGAAACCTAAAACGGTTAGAGGCATCATACTGTATGTTATCTATACAGAGTCTTCCAAAAACTTGTCCCTCCCTATAACTATAGAGAACCAAATCCTCTATTGTTGGGATCCGTCGATTTTCATACTTTGGGGGAGCATTTTTGGCAGTGAAATAAACTTGATTTGTTCATCCTCCTAGCCTCTAGCAACCCCAACAGAACAGCTGACAGATATAAACATTCCTTTTCTTCTTCAATAGAGGTAGAGGCACTTCCAGAAACATTTCCAGGAAGACCGAAAATTATTTATTTATTTATTTATTTATTTATTTATTTATTTATTTATTTATTCTCAAACAGGTAGAAAACCTTATTACATGAGAATCATAATGTATATAACAACAGTATCTATATGATAACAGTCTTGGAGTATATCATTGCAAATATTCTACTAACTACAATAATTGGAATGATCATTTCAAATCACTGATGGCGCGAACACACTATAAAAACTGTTTATTCTAAATTAGAAAAATATATTTTCAAACCATAATAAAATTTTGAGGGAGGGAGAACAAAGCTGACTTCTGACAATAGTAGGAAGTTGTTTGTTAATTTTATCATTGTTATAATGGGTGAACAGTTATTAGTTGATACAAATGGAACATCAAAGAATTGTACAAGCCGGGTCAATCGATTGGGAGATCTTCTTTTCAATACTGATCGGAGATAGGGGCAGTTATAATATTTCTTGTAGATTTTATAACACATTGTGACTATAATTGCTTGTCTTCTATTTTCTAGACTGGGTATTTCAAATTCACTTCTAAGTGCTACTGTTCTAACTATATTATAGTCCGGGTAAACTTTATATTTTTTATAATACAGATATCTCAGAAATCTGTTTTGAATTTTTTCCAAAATATTTTTGTTGATTAGCTGAGAGGGATGCCAGATTGCAGCGCCATATTCAAGTTTAGGTCTTACTAGAGTATTATAAAGTGCAGTTATTGCTTTGGTGTCATTGAAATGTGCACTTTGTCTCATTACAAAGCCCATAGTCCGTAGTGCCTGCGATGCGATATGATTCAAATGTGGTTTATACGAGAGTGCGGAGTTATAATATATACCCAAATCTTTAACAGTCTCTACTCTGGATAACTGCATGTCGTTCATCGAGTAATCGTATAATATTTTAGATAATTTTCGGCTACAAGATAGTACGATACATTTGGATATATTAAATGGGAGTTCGTTTTTTACACTCCATCGGTGGACCCTATCAATATCTTCCTGTAATTTGACGCAGTCTTGCGGGCTTTCGATCTTTCTATACAATTTCAGATCATCTGCAAATAATAGGCACTCCGAATACTTTATATTATGCGTAAGGTCGTTGATGAATATTAGAAACAGTAGCGGGCCAAGGTTTGATCCTTGAGGGACTCCGGAGTTAGCGCGAAATTTCTCTGAACAGTTTCCTGCATATTTGACCCTGAAGTATCGGTTATTCAAGTAAGAGGCCAACAATTTGAGTGCTTGGAGATCAGCGCCATATTTATGGAACTTTTGCAGTATCACATCGTGATTGACTTTGTCGAATGCCTTCTGGAAATCAGTATAAATTACATCGACCTGTTTATTGTTATCTAGATGGTTGAGGACATGATGAGAAAATGTTAAAAGATTTGTAGAGGTTGATTTTTTCGGAACAAATCCGTGCTGTTCTTCACAAATATTCCCTCCAAAGCCATTCCACACTTTCGCATAAATAATCTGCTCAAATAGCTTCGCAGTAGCACATAAAACTGCTATTGGCCTATAGTTTTCAATTTCTGAGACTTTGCCAGACTTATGGATAGGTGTTACTATAGCTTCTTTCCATAAGTCTGGGAATGTATTCGATTTTATTGCTAAATTGTAAATATATAGAAGAGGCTGCTTTAACCAGAGTCCACATCCTTTTACAATATATGGTGGAATCTTATCACTTCCTGCAGATTTTTTCGGTTTGAGTTTTTTCAGGGCTTCAAAGTAATTACTGTCAGTTACTTCACTGATTGATAAGTAACTTTCAATATTATTATTATCCAAGTTAGGATTGTAAGATGCCTGCTCGTTGCTGTAGACTGACTGAAAATATTTGCCAAAGGAACGTGCAGACTCGTCATTTTTTATGGTAGTGCCCTGTAGCTTGAGTGTGGGGGACGAGTTACATGTTTTTTTATTACTTTTTGTGAAAGACCAGAAGTATTTTGGATCGGTATTAATGGCGTTCTCGATGTTTATTATGTACTCTTTATGACACTTCTCTATTAGTTTTTTCAATTTGCGTCTTTCCTCAACGAACAGTTGCATATAATGGTTGGATAGATTTTTCAACTTCCTCAGTTCATTTTTTCTTTTTAGACATTTTTTCACATCATTAGTGAACCAAACAGGAAACTTACTCTTTTTATTTTTCAATTGAGGTACTAATTCGTCGAATACTTCATATATCTTATTGTAAAAAAAATCAACGGCGTCATTGACATTTTCTATTTCGAACATTTCATTCCAGTCAATATCTCTGATTCTATATGAGAGCTGTAAGAAGTCGCATCTTTTGAAATTATAAAAAGATTCTGTTTCAAAATAGGTTTTGTCTCCGCAACCCTTACTATTTTCTATTTCTATATCAATTATCAATGCAGGATGGTTAACATCCTCTTCTATCAGAGAAAATTCAGATTTAGATACTTTTAGTACATCGCAGTTTTCGGACGCTGTTAACACCAAATCCAGTTTTCGATTATTAATATTAAGAACTTCATTTATCTGTTCTAAAGCGTGTAGGTCTATAAAGTCCAAAAAAGTCGTGTGCCTGTCATCCAAGCCTATTCGGGACATCAAATGGGATGCTAGATTAGGTAGATTAAAGTCACCAGTGACGTACACATTTCGGTTATCATCGACTACCTGATGCTCGTAAAAGTTAGCAAATTCAATATAATGTTCAACAGTTGATTTCGGAGGGAAATAGACCGCAATATGGCAAATCGGCATATGGCTAATTTCATTTCCGTTCTGAAATCTTTGCGCAATTTTAACAGCTCGAGGTTTCTTTTTTCAATACAAACGCTATGAGCAAGTAAACTAGGTAAACAAGAATACACAGACTAATAATTTATCTACTGAAGTCTGAAACGTGAAACGGTTAGAGGCATCATACTGTATGTCAGCTTTACAGAGTTTTCCAAAAACTTGTTTTAGGACGGATATGCCTATTTATCTCGAAAAGGGTTCGTTTCTCGGAAAAAATTGAGCAGCGAAAAAACTTTCAATCCTAACGATCCACCTTATTTGATAACTGCAAAATGTTAGAGGAGTACTACGAAAATGTTTGGGGGGGGGGGATAAAAAAGCCTATACCCCCAAATGTTTATAATGCTCATAATGATGAATTCCTAGAAAGTACTAACCAGTTCGAATTGATATCTTCAAAAGTGAGCGAGATAGATTAATTAATAGAAAAAAATAATTGAACTCCAACCCCTGTAGATAGATCCCCCAGTGATCGAGATCAAACTCATATTTATATGAACTTTTTCAGTTGAAATGATTAGATCTATCACCTATAGTAGTTTGTATCTTGAAACATGAATCACCCTGTATACATCAAGGTAGTAAAGAATATCATTATTACCGCAGGACCAAGCTTATATACCGAGGCTTCAGACGAGTGTACTGTGCGGTATAATAATATTTTTTACTACCAAGGTATATATTGCATTTTTTTCACCACTAGCTATACATTTCAATTATAGTTCTGTGAAACTGAAATATGGACCTATTTTTACTATGACAGCACTTTTTTTCCAATTTTAACTAAAATCTAGTAGTCATGACCAGGACAGCATTCATGAATAGTCGTTATTGATATAAATACCTACGAGATTCGAGTGACATTCCTGCGAATCTAGCATCAGTACAGTGAATTCGGGTTAATTATAACCTAAGGTTATAACTGAGGTATTGGAAGTAGGGTAGTTCCATTTGAAATTTGAAAGTTGAGGTTGCTAGGGCTTAGGGGGATGAACACACAAAGCTCTCCCCAAGTATGAAAATCGACTAGTCCTAAGAGGGGTCAAGATGTTGTTGAAAGACCCTGTATATTTATAATATGGATCCTCACTCCCACTTTCATCAAACCTTCTGGCTGCCCCTTGTAATCTATTGTAAATTTCTCTATAAATGCAACTTGACCGCATACTAATTTAATTTCCTAGGCTATACCATTGGCGTGTCACTTGAGTATATAAAAAAGGTATACCTACAATAACGAGAGACTATAAAGGTTTTCTTGAAGTTCGTATGTGCTAAACTTTAATTGAATATAGGTATAGAATATAACAAGAAATATTGTGATTATCAAACATATCAATCAACATATATTTGTTTCAACTTATTCACTTATGTATTCAAAAAACATTGAACGGCCATCGAGAGAAGATACAAGTATATTCGTGGTACTAGAAATCCAAGGTTTCAATCATTTTTCAGCAATAATGTCTGTTGATCGGTTGAAAATTGAAAATTTTATGAATTTAGTCCTCAATTATGAAACAAAATCTTTGCCCTGTTCAATAATTTAAATCTGAATCTATATCATAACTATAAATATTAATTCTTCTCATTATAACAAATTCTAGAATAATTATTATTTACGAAAAACATCTGGATTTGCTCTTCTCTAATCTCTGTTTACTGTGTTTTATATTATTAATCACGCATTCATTTTTATGATCTATATCTATCTAATCTTGATAATTGCACTTCTACATTTCTATACACACATCTAGACTTTTCTATAAACATCTTATCAGCTTATTATTCCACTGGATTCATTTATCGAGTTGCTGGCGAATTTTGAAAAATATTCGTTCATATAATCCAGAACCCTCTAAAAATAGGGCTAACATCAATTATTGTCCATCAAACCGCGCTATACTGAAACGTGAGGTCAGAATATGAGTATATGTAGAATCGCTAAATATGCTTCTTCTTGTCCCCTTTCCCCCACTTCCCCATTCCTACGATATCTTCTTCTCCGACAATGTAAGCAAACAGGATATAGCAAGATTTGTCAGGCCTAGAACTTTCGTAGTAGATTTCGTACCTTTTCACTCTGTCTAGGTACACTAGTCCCCGGAAGGCAAAATTCGTACGTTTTTCACGTTCTGACCATGTTCTGTGATGTTCTAAAAATGTTATCAATATTCCCCAGTGGGCATCACTGAGCTTGAAAGACATCGAAAATAAATTATGTATTATATATATACACTCTTACTTTCACATAAACAGGATGATTCGGATGATCTAACCTCAAATATCGAATGATTCGTGAAATAGAATCTCCCTGCAGAGCTATCCGGTCAAATTTTGGGACTTTTGACTTTGACATTTACCTAACTTTTCCGGTGAGAGTGAAAATGTTAGCCACTATTGTTCCAGTATACCAAAATGGACAAAAATGAAACTTTTTTACTACCAGCAGGAAAAAAACTGTTAAGATAAGTATAACGGACAGAGAGGCATGGAAGGAAGGACCTCCTATCAATGCAGACATTGCTGTCTATACGGATTGCTCCAAAACCGAGAAAGGGACAGGAACTCGTATATTCATGGAGCCAACCAAAGACAAAAATCTCACTGAGCTTAGGCAAATACGCGACGGTGTCTCAGGCAGAAATTATTGCAATATATCATTGCGTAACAGAATTGATGAGGCAAGAGTTCAAAGGGAAAACCATTGCAATCTTTTCGGATAGCCAGACGGCAATCAAAGCAGGTAACTCAATACAAGTTAACTCAAAGCTAGTGTGGGACTGCTCAGAAATCCTAAATGAACTGGGCAGTCAGAACATACTGACTCTTGCATGGGTACCAGCACATACAGGGTACGAGGGCAATGAAGAGGCAGACTCACTTGCCCGAGCAGGAGCAAACAAAGTTCTAAATGGCCCAGAATCCATTTGAGGTATTGCGGAAGCTATACAAAAAAAAAAGTATCAAATCATGGATGCAAACCGAATCTCATGAATGAAATGAGACAGGCAAAAGAGTTTATTAAAAAACCATCGCCAACATTCACCGAATATCTACTAAGCCAGAAACGAAGTCCAACTAGAATATCAGTGGGACTTTGTAGGCATTGTAGGGCATTGTAGGCTCAACAAACACATGAGTACGATAGGTCTGACTGAATAACTGCTATGCAGGTTCTGTCAGGAAGAGGAGGAAACAGCAATACACAGACTTTGCCACTGTGGGTAGTATAATATTTTCCATTCAAGAATTCTGTTTCAGAGAGTAACCTCCCAAATCTGCAATCCACCGAAAAATTGGTCAATCAAATATTTCGAACAAAATTAACATATTATGCCTTATATTTATACCTAATACACATTTTTGTACGACACTGATTTCCTCCTTCATTTCCAGGTAGACAAATTACAACCCAGTAACAAGATATCCATCCCACACAGAAGACTTCTTATCCCCAACGAATCGAAGAAAACATCAATTCCGAATGCAGATAATTTATACGAGAGGAATTAAAAAGTTATACCTATATCGGAGATCATCAGCTGTTTATTTCACCTAATGTCGATAAGACTATGATATCAAGAAAGAAAAGAAAATATATTGCTATATGGTAATCACGAAGTACAATGTTCAATTATAATTAGCAAAATTATGCATCACCTAGCTACAAATGAACAAATAATATCATGTTATGGAAACCGTCCATCATTCTCAGTGTGGCCCAATTGTTCAAAGAAAAACAATAAGAACACTAAATCAGTCGACCAAAAAATATATCGAACAAGAGAACAAATGAAACGCTGCTGAGAAAAATCATACCTTTGTAGAAGCTATGTGGAAATTGTTTTTCGACGGTGGAAATGGAATAACACGTATCTATACTGTCCTAAGAATTTTATAGAATCAACCAAAACCCTCCTGGTGGAATGTTTAGCAATATTTAGATACCGAAGTTGTTTTAAGAATGTTATTTCTTATCAGGAATATTATTGCAAATAAAGAAACAATGAGATTCAGGACGTAAGTGTAATTGCATTAATTTTCTGAAGAATAAAATATAGTTTTCGAATGAAATCCAAGGAGCGAAATTCATGAAAAATCAAATCTGAACGAATATAAAACGAGGAAATATAATTCAACATGCATAACGTGATCATTTTCATGGCACATTATCATAAAATGGCCAACATTATCATTAGAATACCAGTCACGACATAAAAATATGGATGGACGAAGAGAATAGAGCTTTTTGTGCTGCTTCCTAGATTACTATCACTTGAGAAATCTGAACTTAAATAGGCATTTTCCACAAATGAAAATATCAGTTTCGTCGCTAATTTGTCACCATTATTGTTTGACGAATACTTCAAAGTGACTCAGGAAGATAAGAAGTCAGCTTGACTACTATACCTATTTGGTAAAAGTGCACTTATCATGCGATGGGTTCTTTTTCGAAAATTTGTTTTCGTACTTACGTATTTTTGTCTGAAAAACACGAATTTCACAATGAAAATGTGAACAAACCGTAATCTATTGAGATATCCTCTGATGATTTAGAGGAGAAAAGTTTGAATCAACATGTCCTAAACCTCTCAGTTTTTGAGCTACAGGGTGTTGAAATCAGGCGTACAGTTTTTTTAATCAAAACATTCATATCAGGCCTATATATACGTGAACATCGCTGGTAAAAGTAAAATAGTAATTTTCCTTCCAGAACAAAATGTGTTTCCACTCATAGTAAAAGCATGCTGAATTCAAACAATGTACCTAAAATATTCTCAAATGAAGAATAAAAAATGTTTTGCTTTTAATTTTTTCATATGAAATCGGTAGATAACGTCATATGAAATTAAGTCTAGGAACCAAAATTGCTCCAAAATGAATGAAGATTTGAAAAATGTTTTTTTTGGAATACCGTAAATGAAACTGTTTTAATAGCATACTTCCAGGAACTGGTGAGTTTATCTCATGAAAAATATTATTAATATTTTATTGATTTCACATTATCTCGGTCTGAAAAATATAGTTCGTATACTCTGTGGACCAAATACTCACAGCTGAAATCATTGATTGTTAAAGAAAACATTAATATATCAACATTCATTCAACTGATGGCCTTTCTGAAAAATATCAAAAGGATACATTCTTAAAGAATCAAAGGTTTTGGGAGGTGAACTAGTATTACTTTCGATAAGAGAAGCTGGGTGTATTTGATGGAGGCTTAAGACGTGATGAAATGGTCGAGATGATTTGATGGCATTAAAGACAGAGGAGCCGTTTTACTTAACGAGGTATCAGAAACCAAGACCTGTAGGTACCTCAAAAAGTTTCACAATTGTAAAAGAAAGCGAAATAGATTAAATAAAACCAAAAAGATGTGAACAACGTAGTTTTTTTAACCTACAGGAGTAATAAATGCATTGATTTACCTGATATAGGTGAAAATACTATAGGAAGTGTTCCTATAGTAATTTCTATGTGAGAGAAAATAATAATTAGTCCCATTTACAGTTATAAATAAAACTTTCCTGAGTAATTAATATATTGAACTAGAAAACAATATATAATATAATTATATAATAATTCATAATGCCCTCGTCATGGGTCTGTTAATAAATAATCTAATGAACATTTATGATGAATATAATTTGAATTATATGTACAAAACTCGTCGGAAAGTGTATTTCCTGTGCTCCTTTCGTTTCCGCACTCTTCACTCTGCGACTCGTGCTAAATGTCTACTCGTGCAAAGTATGTCACTTTCCACACTAGTTATGTAATAAACTTTTACGGGCGAGGGGAAGGCCAGGGAGCCTATTCTCGAATGTCGAACGAAATATGTCGTATGCGACATATGTCGTTAGAAATTGTCGCACAACGTTAAAGTGTGGTATTCTCGATTGCTTTCGACTTCAAACTCGCATGAGACAAAATTTGTCGAATAGCATGAACTGGCAACATCGAATTAACAATTCTCGAATGTGTTCTGTGCCAATGTGTTGTGGTTTCTTTGTTGTTATGATGTAGGTTATGTCAATGATATGTTGAAATATAATAATGGCAGTGAAAAGAAAAAAGTTATTGTATTTCATCTTAAAAGGAAACACTCAACTTGATGGAAGAAAAATAGAATGAGCCACTTTTATCTGGCAAAAAACATGCAGAAGACCTATGTCCCTGTACCAGAAATGGTTCTAGCACTCACTAGCAGTGCAATGGACTCTCACTAATTCCTTACCTTAATGTTTTTATACATTTTAAGTCCGATAAAAATCTGATCGCATTATATACGTTCTCTAGTGGCCGTTGATGATTTTCTTGATCTACCAAATTTTCAATTTCTGTCAATGAAACTGCCATTCCCAAGTTAACAAGTGAAGAAATCGGTCAAACATTCAATCTCGCACTCGACATCAAAATGTCGACTGCTTAAAACCACTCTACAATTTGTCTATCGAAAATTTTCGAATGCGTCATTCGAGAATGGAGAATGGGCACTCACGTTTTTTGTTCGACAATGTAGAAATCTCGCATGCGACCAAATATCTCACCATTTGAGAATAGGGTCCCAGGAGTGAATCCAATTATTTGAGGAATTGTAGGTATCATTATTACTTAAACATTTTGCAAAATTTCCATGATGAAAACTACACAAATACTAAAATCAAACACTCAGCGTCTTTTGTTTTCAGTGACACCAACCTTTGTTCATCTAATGGGCACCATTTGTTGAATTTTCATATTGGTAATTTCATTTTAAGTTAAATATTAGCAATTCACCGGAATGAAAGAACCCCCATGAACAACCACCGACAGTCTCATCTCCCGGGCACTACCTGCAAGGTCTCCTGGCGACCTTGAATATACCAAGTGTTTCCCGCTACACAGACCCACATTTCGAGCACATCATCGCCAGCTGTTTGGCAGGCATCTGCTGAAAACGTATTTTTTCGTCTAAAAACTCCAATTAGAAGATACGGAATATACCTACGATCGCATACCGAACGATCAGCTGGATCTTGCGAGAATGAGGGTTATAATATACAGATTATTTTTTTTTTTTTTCGAAAATGAAAAGCACCTGACTCATCTGAAAAACGAACTCAAGGTGTTTTTCTTAATGAAATGACAGGATGTGCAAACAAGGTGGAATTGTGTCGCCTCCATACATCCTATCTTAATGACATCTGAGATAATTTCTAATTACCACGGGACTAGAAGCATTCTCTCGGGTGCTAAACAACGTTTTAGCAGCTGACCCTATTTATTTTATTTCCGTGGTGTTATCTTGAAAAATAGCTAAGTTCAATGGCTTATCAGCTTATAATCTATCCAGTTCAAACATAAATAATGACGGAGAGAGTGGTTACTGTCGTAAGCGTCACACTTAACGTTAATTGAGTACTAAATTTTGCAAATTTTGGTTAACAAAAATATCTGATCTATTTTACTTTTCTCGTTTCTATAAAATGAGAATCTGAGTACTATTTCAATATAAGTATGTGTAGTAGGACAAATCAGATGAACAAAATACATAGAAAATTAAAAACGATATGAAACTGGTTCGATATGGAAATTTGATGACATTACACTTCCTAAGAGAAAATTGAAAGCTTACAGTCGTTTGTTGTGTGTAGAGAGAAAGATGCTGAGAGATAAAACTTATTTCGAACAATATTGCAGCACCAACAATATTTCTACTCCATATATACGATTTGTTGGAAGCAACTTCATGTCCAGTACACATCTTCGCGGATGATAGTACCCTCCATACCGCCTTCTCTTCCAGGTCTCCAATACCAGCCAGGCAAATCATAAACGAACGAGGACAATTAATATAAATTGGATTTGGCAACAATTTTCGAATGGGGATTCAATAACTTAGTAGATTTCAATGCAAACAAAACACAAGCATGCCCTTTCTCTATATAGAAAAACCGATCTCACTGTGCCCAACATAAGCTTGTCAGGAGTAACCATACCTTTGAAGACATCCATTTCGATGCTTGGTATTACTATCAGCAATAACCTTTCTTCGGAAAATCACGTGAGATCAATTGCTGAAAGTGCATCCCAAAAACTTGGTTTTCTGTTTCGAGCCAGGAGCTATTTCCAGTCAGTTGCTTATGATCAATAAGGCACAGAATACTGTTCCCATATCTGGAGTGCAGCACCCAAACATACCCTGAAACTGTTGGATTCTTTCCAAAAAAAGGGCAATTCGTCTCGTGGGTGATGCTTCGCTCACAAACTCACTCACTTTTCTGGAACACCGTAGAAAAGTTGGCGATCTGGCTCTATTTTATAGATATTATCATGGACGATGCTCGTCTGAAATATCAACAATTGTTCCTCCCTTGGCAGTACCCGCGTGGTCACTTGCAATAATAAATAGTTTCGACACAAAAAATCTGGATTTTGACCACCCTATATCTCAGTAATCATTCTTGCTAGATCCCAAGTGTGATGAATCGATGAAATCAACTTTTCAGGGAGAATCTGAGAATTCAATAAAATACAGGGTGTTCTATTAAAAATGAGGAAGTTATAATAATTCCGGAATAACTGAAAATGTAGCAACATCGACGATAACATTTTCAAATACACCATGTTTTGAAATCACCCTGTACATATATTCGCAAAAATCTAATGAATGGTTAGCGAGATATGCACCTGGTTCCATACTTTTACCCAACGCTGAAATTGAACCTACCAATTCTGAAACACAACTTACCATTTCTGAAATTGAATGGACTTTTTCTGAAATTTAACTCACCGATTCTGAAATTGAGTTTACCATTTCTGAAATCGAACTAACCAATTCTGAAATCGAGATTACTTTTTCCGAAATATAACTTACCTATTCCGAAATTGAAGTTGAAAGGGTATAGAAATCAACAAAAAGTGTCAATAAATGAGCAATTCGGTATAGGTACTTACTACCCACCAATTTTTAAAATCCGATCTCGAATGATTGAGAAGTTACAGCACTGTAAGTATAAGAAATGCAAAAATTAATCCAGGTCCCCAGTAAAACAGTGATGTATATTGAGAGCCAATCATTCACTATACCAGTCCGCTCGTCCATTAGACAATGTATAAGATGGAACTGAAATTGATAATCTTCATTTACTATAATATCACGTATTGCGCGTTTCAAGATACTTCGACGCGGTTGGTCTTCATCGTAATCTTCAATAAGGTCAATAATAAAACTCGAAGAACTTTTATAGTTTGTTCATTATTATGATTTACTGCCAAGGCTCCACATATACGGCTTCAGTAATATTTCTATATATGAGGTGTATCATTAGTGTGTTCCACCATGTGAAAAATGGACCTCTTCTTCTTTTTTTTACGGGAGGTTGTTAGGTCCGGTATTGATGGTATATTTATACCTTTAACATATGTCTGACTGCCATTGGCAACTTGTAATGCAGGATATTTATAATTCTTCATTTATAGTTATTGACGCGTGAGATGTGGTTATTAAATGAAAATAATGAAGATTCTGGCAAATGATACAGAAAATCTGATCGGTACTTCCCTACAGGCGATTCGAAATAAGCGATACGCCCTCTTGTGGATATTCTAGTAACCAATGAAAAGTACATTGAATGTTTGTTTTTTCACCACTATATAGCTCTAGAACCTACCATTATTTACTCCTTGTCAAGGCGTATACAGTGTGTTTTTACTTCCTAGGTAGTTTTCGTCATTTTATGAACCACTATTTAATGAAAACATATAGCCCTGATATAATTCACCCGAATTCACTGTTCTTATTCGCGATTCGCAAGAATGGCACCCCAATGATCAATAACGACTTGTCATCTGCTGTCATGATCATTGCTACTAGATTTTGATCAGAATTGAATAGAAGTGCTTTCTTAGTGACAATAGGTACATATTTCAGTTCCACAGAACTATAGATTGCTCTTGTTTTACTGTGTTCAACACATCAATGAGATACTTTCTATGTCATCAACTTTATTTCCGTATCTGATATCACAATGACTTCATTTTGTTATTATCTAAAAAAAAACTCATCGCCCATGGAATGTCAAATTTCAAGATGGATGGTTTCCATGACAGCTATAAGTCATGGAAACCATCCATCCTTCCCAAAGTGGTCCAGATTTTTTCAAAGAAAAAAAAAACGACTTAGTGTTTTGTTTTTTCTTAGAATGACAGCTATGTCTAAGAGATGAGCATTACTTGACAGGAAATCAGATGGCTACAAGACGAAGAAATCGAAAATGCCGTTACCTTTTATAGCCGTAAAAAATTTTAGTGTATAATATGCACGGAATGATAATTTCCTACTCGAATCATTGCATTGCAAACTTCATTCTCGTAGGAAATCACTATCATTCCGTGCCCGTTAAACAATATACTATAATATACACCATGGTAGTAAACAATATCACCATGGGACCTTAAACGATTGGCTATGTTTGTATCACTTGCACAACAAATTCTTTCGACAGTGACGATATGATTGACCAGTCGCATTCATTCGTTAAACGCCCTAATAGGTATAGGTAGGTACCGTGTGACCAGTTATATTCTGATGACCCATTTCAACTGCTCAAATCTCCGAAACTATTCAAATTATCGTTGTGCCGTTTGGACTTCTCTATTTTGATATTCTTCAAGTTTTTTGACTGGTTCACCTTCTCACCAGAACTTCCGGTTCTAGCAGAAACAAACAAGCCATTATTCAGGTATAGGCAACTTTGATAACATTGCATAATCTCATTAAACCATTCCATAAGCAGTAGTTGTTTCAAAGAGTTATAACTCTAACAGTTTTCTAGGAGAACATAACTTGTAATACATTGTTAGATAGAGAAAACACCAGTCTTTCTGAATGTGCAAAAATATACAGGGCGATTCAATGAAATAAAAAAGTAGCCCTATACCTGGATTATTGCTTGTTTGTTTCCGGTAGAACCGGAAGTTCAAGTGAGAAGATCAACACGTCAAAAAAAACTTGGAAAACATCAAAATAGACTAGTCCAAACCGCACAACGATAACTTGAATGGTTTCAGAGATATGAGCATTTGAAATGGGTCAGAATATAACTGGTCACCCGGTACCTAATTGTCTACTCTTTGGTTAATCTCTGCTCGATTGCTGATGAGAATGATTAAACCAATAATAAAGATGTATTATAATATATTATTAAGTATGTATACTTTTGTCTCCTTTCCTTCGTGTTTTTACATACCTACCTACCTAACAACTTTTATACATGCTTTCTTGTCTGACGCAGAATGTCTTGAAGTCAGAAAATATCTGATTGTCTTGAAATTTCATACATTCTCGACAATGCCTGATGACTGTGTTGAATGAAACTCTTGTTCCTTTTGAAGCAAGGTATATAATAATATATGGTTAGTGATTACATATTTTTGAAATGATAATTTTTTCTCTTTTTTTTTCTAGGTTTTCGAGGTTGAAGATTCAAGAACAGTGATATTTTGAGGAAAGAGACGAGAACATCAGCAAATCACAAATATCTAGAAAAATTCCACCTCCTAGATGAACCTACAGACAGCGTTTTATCTGTGCTTCATAGGACCTTTTCTCACAATATATTTTAACTACTTCACTCACTCACAATTATTAGTTTACATTTTGATTTTAACTATATATGGATAGCAGAAGCCATAGTGAGTTTGAAAATATGCCTAACGAAATTCCCAATGCCTGAAAAATCGAAAATCTAGGTAGGAAAACGATGTCATCCGTTCACGAGATGAAGGAATGCAAAACTTACAGAGGATGTGCTTTTGGCTTATTCGCGCAAAAATCTGAAACTAACTACCTAATAATCCTTTATACCTTTTGGAGCATGAATACTATTTTTTATCTCTTGGAGCCTACGAAGAAAAATATAAACATAGCCACCTTCCCCATTGATTTGTTATTTCTACTCGGTTGCCGAAATGATAGTGTATACGTAAATTGCTATAAAAATCTACTTTTGTGATAATTATAAGTGACTTTGGAATACTAAATAGTTTTCATCAAGCAATCATGAATGATGCAGAATGTCGATAAATATTATGGATCGGTTAGTTTTTATGAAAATGTTCTATAAGCTCTAAGTGTAAGTGTTGTTTCTGGCCACCCTGTATAACTATACTTGACCATTGGCAAATTTGAATTGCAAACAAGAAAAATAAACATTTGAATTCGAATTAATCTTGATCTTTGACTCCTCTGCAGTTTCTCCTTGCTTTATTTGCGATCAGGTCGCAACCCATTGCGGCGAATGTACTACGCTCGTCTCACTCTTCCGTTCTCTCTCTGTTTATCCCATTCTTGCTTATACCGAGCAAATTTCGCATGTTACTAGGCAATATGCAAAACGGAGGCGCATCAACGAATAAAATATAACCGGGCCGTACACTTTTGCTGTTCTGTGCCACGCTGCGAAATAAATCTTGATCAAAAATGAAAAAAAAATCTGTACACCTCGCGATCGTCGCTCCAGAGACAACGACCCAGAGCATGGTCATTGATATTGATACAGTAATCTATGATACAGTAAACAGTAAAGTTAGACTAGCACAGGCGAGAGCACAGGTGCTGGGGCAATTTTTAGTTGCGTGTTTGGATCTTCGCCCTGAATTTCCGGTTCAAAGCGGTCGTTTCCGGATCTCAATGAACTTTACGCATTTCAGGAATGGTGAAAGAACTTACGCAGTCACAAGTCACTACTCCACCACATAAACAATTCAATGATGACCAACGGTCATGGACATAAGGACTTGTTTCGAAGGAATGATCATCAGCAAATTTAAAAAAAGAAAATCTGTGAGAAGAAACAACGTTATTTATGCTTGTTTTTAAATGGATAAAAAATCTAAATAAACCTACCATTATTGGTGGAAAAAGATTACTTAAATAACGTGGAAAAACTATTTAAATTGTGGAAATGATGATTGTAAAGTTTGCTACATTGGTCAAACAGGTCGCAAGTTCAAAACCAGAGTATCAGAACACAAACGTATCATGGAAAATAATTGTGAAAAAGATTTTTTTGAGTCAAATTCTGTTTTTCCTTACAATATGGTCATATAATATAATACCACAAGTGATAATATTTTGCCGGAAATATTCGGTGATTGTTACGACAGCTTGTTGCCTAGTAATTTCGTGAATGACATTGTTATATATCTAAACTACGAGCCGTAGGCGAGTAGTTTTGGATCAATGTCATGAGCGAAATTAGAGCAGCAAGCTGGAGTATGTCAATCGACGAATATTTCCTGAAAAAATAGTATCACGAGTTGTATTCGTATGACTATTTCATGATTGAACGAGACAATATATATAAGAAATAGGAAACATAATTCAAGTATATTCCAACTCAAACTGCGAAGAAGAACATAATGATAGTAATGAAATACAGAATTCAATTTTTTAGAAATTAACTATCTACTTATAGTTATTCACAAAGTGGAATGTACAATTTTGATCAACAGTATTTTGTTTATTATCTTGGCGATGGTTGCTATCGAATTCGAACAATATAAATTGAATTTATGTGACATGAAATATTTAAAAAAAAATTATTGTCGCCGACGGGCTTGAACCACCGACCTTCGTATCACCGCGCAACAACCCTATCAGTTGAGCCACATTTTTTTTTTTTTTTTTTTTATCGCTTGAAGCGCACGAAAGGGAATCCCTATAATGTTCAGAGAACATCGTGCGTTCCTAGGGAGGATAGGGACAGGAGGTAGGTATTGGAATTTTTTTGAACTTTTGGAGATTATATGTTGCTGGGAATACTTCCACAGGCAATGGTAATTATAATAGTTACAATAACTTCAGTGACTGAAAAAGATTACTTCAAAAAGGAATTTGAATTCTAGTATTGTTGTGTCAGATCGTCAACAAATATGCAAACTTATTAAATTACACATGAAACGTCCAGCCAGAATGAAATTGTCTCGCCTTTCGTACGAAATGTCTCACTAACGCGAATTATAAGTAAATAAAATGAAATAGGTTATTATCTCTTGTGTCAGATTTGAATCCAAAGCAATCTTGACCAGACACGATGTCAAAATTTCATCGCTGATAAACGAGGTTTGTTGGTCACGTGTAGGTCAATTCGGCTTCTGTATTGGTACAGCAAGTCCAATAAAATTTAATAAACAAAAAATATCGCTAGAATACAGAAGAAACCGTGAAAATGGTCGATTCTGATTGGTTCTCGAGATCAAGAGTGGAATAGTCAATGACAAACACTCTTTTGATTCCAATTCTAACATAGAAATTTCACATATCTGTGTCAAAAAAAAAAACCTACTTGAAACCTTGGAAATCAATAAAGCTATCAGAAACTGTAAGCTCAACTGCCTCAATGAACAAACTCAAGTCGATAGTCTTGAAATAATCAACTCCTTATACAGTGTCATTCATAAAGTCGGCATCATATGGGAAAAACTTTTATAAATGTCTTATTTTGGAATTCGAGTGGGACGTTGAGTTTTGCTTCAAAAAAGATAGAAAATGGCCTACTCAATCAGGGTCACGTGACTTTCGTAACATGTCAAAAGTGACGTTTTTTCAAATTGATCGCTGAAAGTAGGCTTATTTGTTCGAATATCGAAAGAGTTTACTTGAAAAAGTTGTTTCTATTTCAATTTTACACATGCTTCTCGAATTTGATCCTTCTATTGCAACTTTACGATTTTCATTTTTTTTTAATTTTTCAAAATTTCTGTAATATTTGAAGAATTGTTAATTCCACGAAACTACTTCATACCGGTAGCTTTTTCATGCTTCTTACTTTCAATTACTTATTATCACTGATTATGGACAGAAATATGATTTTCTTCAGAAAATGATAATACCCGCTTCCAAATTCTGTTATGTTTGATGCAAAGTTGATATATCGTCAAGCATTTAGAAACGAAATTCATTTAAACTGATCTTTTCAGTACTGAAAAAATAAATTCAAATGAATTTCGTTTCTAAATGCTTGACTCAAACATAACAGCATTTTGATGTTATGTTTGCATCAAACATAACAGAATTTTGAAGAGGAGATTATCATTTTCTGAAGAAAATCATATTTTTGTCGATAATTAGTGATAATTAGTGATTGAAAATTAGTAACATGATGAAGCTACTGGTATGAAGTAGTTTTATCGAATTTACAATTTTTTTAATATTACAGAAATTTCGATAATTTTTAAAATTATATCGAAATCTAAAAAATGTAATAGAAAGATAAAATCCGAGTCACATATGTAAAATTCAAATAGAAACAACTTTTTCAATATTCGAACAAAAGCCTACTTTTAGCGAATAATTTGAAAAAATGTCACTTTTGACATGTAGCGAAAGTCACGTGACCCCGATTGAGTAGGTCATTTTTCATCTTTTTTCAAGCAAAACTTGACGTCCAAATCGAATTTCAAAATAAGTCATTAATAAAAGTTTTTCCCATATGATGCCGACTCTATGAATGACACTGTATATATTGCTTGTCACAATCCTGACATGGAATGGAGTAGAATACATTCGTTCGTGAGAACACTGTCTTTAAGTTTTGAGTAGATGGTTCTAATAGGTAAGATGGTTTTATTTGCTATTTCGATATAAGATAAGTTTTTAAAGATTCTAGTTAGTTTGGGTGTGATTCCTTTTACATAAGGTAGGGAGGCATAAACACAATAATTAATTGGAGGGGCATCAGCCACCATGACACTATTATGTAACAATTCATTGTCAGTATATGTACAATTTCTGCTGCAGAGGTATTGAATAACATTTTCTTGACCAGGGTACTGGGATATGCATTCTGTATGAAGGATTTTCAAATTTTTGTGATGACATCATTGGAACACCGTAGAAAGGTCGGCGACCTTTCACTTTTCTATCGATACTTCCACGGGAAATGTTCTTCGGAAATCTCTGCTATCATCCCTTCACTAGCAATACCAATCAGACGAACTAGACAAGCCCAGTCAGCACATCCTTTCGTTGTCAACCTCGAAAGATGTCGAACAGCACTTTATCAAAACTCCTTCATCCATAGAACGGCTAGGCTCTGGAATTCATTGCCTGTGGAAGTATTCCCAACAACATATAATCTCCAAAAGTTCAAAAAAAATTCCAATACCTACCTCCTGTCCCTATCCTCCCTAGGAACACACGATGTTCTTTGAACATTATAGGGATTCCCTTTCGTGCGCTCCAAGCGATAAAAAAAAACAAAAAAAAAAAAAAAAAAAGGATCGTTGTTTCATTTGATGAAGCAAATGAAACAACGAGTGTTCAAATATGCCCATTTTCGAAAAGAAAACAACCGAAACGAAGACAGATATTGATATGCGGATTTCATCTTTGAGTTTTTCATAAGAATCAACCCTCAGGCACCGACATCAGTTTCCTTCCATCTGGTTCGAGAATAGGATGTTTCCTTCAAAAGTGTTAAATTTGGCCTTGTACAATATTATTATGTGGATTATCTTTTTGACTACTGTTGTTTTTATGTGACGAAGGTTCCAATCTTCCATGGAAAATTCACGATATATTGGGTCAATATCTTCTATCAATATATAGAATCATGATCCAGACAACCTGCTACCTGGGTTAGTAAAAGAGCTTCAGATTGAAATGATGTATTGTATATGCTGAAAATAATGGTATGATTGTTTTTGTTTATGTTGTATCGTCGTAGTTCTGAGAGGCAACTAGGGGATTTCTCGTCGGTGATCCGTTCTTATTTTCTCCTCTATTTGCTGTCTGCGAGCAAGTAAAAGATCCTTCTCCGGAACAATTATTTGGCGGAGACCGTTTCCGAAAACGTACACTTGAAATGTAATTGTATAAGTTTCAGTCGCGGGAATTAACGTAGTTGTAATTTGTATAGTCTCTCTCCTCGTCTTCTCCTCCATTCTCCCAGTCGCCATTCTATTTTGTATAATTATGTACAGTTAGTTAAATTACTGTGTGTGTTCGGTTCGGGTAGATGGTAGAAAGGCAATTTCGCCGTTTTGCGTTGGCCGAAGTTTTGTCAGTTTTATTTAATTATCCGGATCGCGAGGAAAATTCCTCTTTCTGCGTTATCATTCTATTTCGCTAATTCGTCTTAAGGTTAATTGGGGAAGAATATAGTCCGGAACATTCGTACACGGGACTCCAAATCGATAATCCGATTCATGTATTCTCAGTGACACGAGAAGAAACATTTTCGATTTTCTCGAAATATTGCTTGGCGAACCAATATTAGTAAAAAAAAATCTAAGCAGTTTTTTCGAATTCTTGCCTTACAACCCCACATGTTGGCCCTTCATACTATTAAGGCATCTGCGGCTGACCTCAAAGCCTGCAAGGTCATTTGCTTGAAGGGTAAACAATTCATGGCCGTATATATATCGATGGTCTCAAGTCAATACCTCGTAAGTTCGATAGTATCGCAATTTAGGGTTTCTGTGAATTTGGGTTCCTTAGAACTATACGCACCATCTGTTAAAATGTGATAGACCTACAATGAATCGTTCGCCGCGAAACAGCGCCAAACAAATAGCACGTAAATCAAATTCGACGAATGCCATTGCAATAGCTCGTAAATCACGATAACTATCCAGTATTTTGAGAGGGACAGAGTAAAGTGAGCGTTAGGAACGATTTTGATGGCTTTTCGATTAGCATTTATGTACTTATTCTCTGTTTTTTCTGTGTAAACAAACGTAAGTAGATTGCATTATCTTATTCTTATGTGAAATCATTGAAAAATTATCTCAATATAACATAAATGTTTTTTTTAATTCCTGACTCGACTTACGTGTTATTGAAATCAAGTGGGTAAGATGATTTACGATGTATTGCTCTTCATTCCAGGAGACCAAAATGACTTCAAGATCCAAAAGGATTCTTCAAATGTGTGACACAGGCACCGAAGAAAAGCCTGAGAAAATTTCTAAATTGAATTCTGAAATGCCAAACAAAATGTTGATAGACGACAAAGAAAATAATTATATAGATTTCAATATTATGGATTTGCCTATAGATATCGTCAATGATAGTTTTTTGAAAACATTGGATCCGGATAGTTCTAACACTGAAACTGAGCTAGCTCCTATTACTTTGGAGCAGAACATGGAGGTTTTAACTGTCGGCACGCAAAATTCTGAGAATGAAAGAACAAACATCGGTGAACATCAAGAAGAAAATATTATTGCTGACTTTGAAACCGAGAATGATAGTGTAGGTGGAACTGAGCTGACTTCTATTACTTTGGAGTAGAATATGGAAATTTCAACGGTCATGAACGAAAACCTCGCAGAAAACGTATTGAATGATAGACTAAGCAATGATGAGAATCAACGAGACAATAGTATTGCTGACTGCGAAAGCGAAAATGATGGTGTAGATGGAGACTTCATCCCAGGTTCAGATAACAACTCAGAGTCAGAATCTGATTCCAATTCTTCCCACGATTCTCGTCAAAATGTACAGACTAATGATCAGAATGAATTGCAACAGAGAAAACGCGAGCTTGGTAAGAAGACAAGGGATCTAAATCAGGAACTGAGAATGAAAGGTAAAGCCTACTTAGGATACAGGAGACCAGCAAATCAATCAAAAACTTTTCATGACACCCATAGGGAAGCACGAAAACTTGGGCCACCATGTACCTCCAATTTTTGTGAAAAGTCAAAAAAAAGGAGATGCTCGGATGTTGATACTCGAAAACGGGAAGAGATTTTCACGAAATTTCGGCAAGATTTGACATGGAGTCAAAGAAAAACTCTGGTTTGTAATTTGGTGAATTTGGTAGAACCAAAACAACGAAAAAACCCTGAAGAAAATGGCTTTCGTAAAATGGGAACTTTGAAGTATACTTTAAAGGTAGATAGTGTCATTATGCCTGTGTGTAAAAGAATGTTTCTCTCCACGCTTGGAATGAAGGAATGGCAAGTGCGCAACTGGGTCCAAAGAAGTAGACATGGGATGAATGATGAAAAGAAAAAAATACCCAAACGAGGAGGAATTTTGTCACAACAAGCACCGAATAAGTTTATGAAGCAGTTTTTAGATAACCTAAGTAAATTACCATCCCACTACTGCCGCAAAGATACGGATAAAATGTATCTAGAGCAATCGTTCACTAACATAACCGAAGTATATAAGGTCTATGTAGAAAGTTGTAAGGAAAATAATGAAGTTGTTATGTGTCAAAATTCTTTAACAAAAATGATGAAGCAGTTGAAGATCAGCCTATACCAACCAAAAAAAGACAGATGCGACATTTGCTGTCAATATGAAGAACATAACTTATCAGAAGAAGAATGGAGTAAACACCAACAGCAAAAGGAGAAGGCAAGGAGGGAAAAACAAAGAGACAAAGAACAAGGGCAAACTGGTAGTCAACATGTCATCACCATGGATCTCCAGGAGGTAAAGGTTTGTCCGACGTTAATGGCAAGTGCGGTATACTTCAAAACCAAACTTTGTGTACACAATTTTACTGTCTATAACATCGTTTCTAGACACTGCACATGTTATTGGTTTGACGAAACCAATGCTGATCTTCAAGCCTCCACATTCGTGTCCTTCATTGTAGATTACATCAAGCGGTACCTACTTGATGGAAAACCTATTGTTATTTATTCAGATGGCTGTACCTATCAGAATAGGAACAGTATTTTATCAAACGCTCTTTTGCGCTTATCTGCAGAAATAAACTCCACCATTGAACAAAAATTTCTTGTCAAGGGACATACACAAATGGAGTGTGACAGCGTTCACGCTAATATTGAAAGAAAACTCAAAAACAAGAAAATTTTCTTGCCTAGTGATTATTCTAGGATCAGCGAGGAGAGCAGAACTTCTACCGAAAAATATGAGGCTATAGAAGTAGATTACCAGTTCTTCAATGATCATACTGAAGGTTTGATTTACTCTTCCATTAGACCTGGAAGGAAGCCAGGCGAACCGAACGTTGTGGATATAAGAGCACTTAAGTATTGCCCTGAAGGAAAAATCTTATTCAAAATAGATTTCGATGATGAATACCAAGAAATACCTCAAAGAATTAATAAAAGTATTTCCCTCACTACTGCCATTTTGAGACAACCACTCCATAAGGACAAAATTAAAATTAAAAAAACCAAATTCGACCATCTTCAACAGTTGAAATCTGTTTTTCCCCGGGACTGTTGGCAATTTTACGATAATTTGCCTCACGAATAATAAAAATATTTGAATTTTCATTGCTCTGGTTTGTGAAAATATTTTTTTACGTTCTCATCTTCGTTTTTTCAATTGTTTTATATTCATTTTGTTTATTTTGAGAATAATAAAATAGTTATGTAATAGCACGTAAGTCTATTTTTTCTTGGTTCAATAACACGTAAGTCATTTTTTAAATAAAGGAATAATATTTTTCAGAATTTACATGTTTTATAGTGTTTCATTGGTGATTGAGTTCTCATTCATCAAATAAAACATTAATGGTACCGTCTCAAATCAAAATGAAATGAATTATTTTGATTTCCCTGAAACTACCATTTTTAACTTACGTGGTATTGACTTGAGACCATCGATATGCTATTAGTATGTGTTTTGATTTGTCTCCAAAAACTGCGAATGATGGTTCAATGGACTCAGAGATGATGTAGAATTTCATAGGATACCCTCAGTGCTTGACAATCACCAGAAAGAAAGAGAAGAACTGATGCCTGTATCAATTCTTTGAAGAGCAGATGTGTCAATATGTTCAAATAACTTTATTTCAGCAGGTAATTCAGAATGATCAATATTTTAACTGGATTGAAGCTTAGCCAGAATATTCATGATATTTTAGAAAAAACCAGCTAAACTGTTTGAGAAGAACCAACAAGATTTGGTGCCTTCTATTAAAATGGGTTATCAATCTATGCAATCAAGTCAAGGAAGCACATTTGAGAAATATGAAAGAAGTGTAAAAGAGAGCAAAAAGACTCCTCCACAAACAATCATCATACGGCTTACCACCTCAGCTATGCCATCTCTTATCGAGTTTTCTTTCAGGCAGATCGCTTCACGTGGTGGTGGACGGTGTATCGTCTGATACCATTGGCATCAATTCCGGCGTTCCACAAGAATCAATTTTGGCACCAACATTATTTCTTCTTCATATCAATGATCTATTGGGAGTAACAACTTGCCCCATCCACAGCTTTGCAGATGATAGTACCCTCCATACTACGTTCTCTTCCAGAATTCCCATTTCTTCCCAGGA
The DNA here is from genome assembly GCA_918026855.4 of Phaedon cochleariae. Taxonomy (NCBI): domain Eukaryota; kingdom Metazoa; phylum Arthropoda; class Insecta; order Coleoptera; family Chrysomelidae; genus Phaedon; species Phaedon cochleariae. Next base: position 7,705,526 of record OU896711.1, read on the forward strand.
AACTAAGAACTCACGGCGCCGGCAGGTCAATGCTGTCAATGAAGACCTTGCTGAAATCACAGCCTGGGGAACCTACAACCTAGTTGAATTCAATGCCACCAAAACTCAAGCCTGTATTTTATCTAGAAAGGCAGAACTCAGTATGCCCGATATTGTAATGTCTGGCACCACCATCCCCACCAAGCCCACCATATCTATGCTCGGTATTTCCATAAGCAACACTCGGATTCTTGTTCCGTGCGAAAAGCTACTTTACACCTCAACAGCTTCTCATGATCTACAAAGCGCAGATATGGCCCGTTCTAGAATACTGTTCCCACATATGGGATTCAGCACCAAAACATACGATGATGCTCTTAGATTCCATCCAGAGAAGAGCCATTCGCCTGGTGGGTGACGCCAATCTCACTCACTCTTTGACATCATTGGAACACCGTAGAAAGGTCGGCGACGTCAGCACATCCTTCCGCTGTCAACCTCGAAAGATGTCGAACAGCACTTTATCAAAACTCCTTCATCCATAGAACGGCTAGGCTCTGGAATTCATTGCCTGAGGAAGTATTCCCAACAACATATAATCTTCAGAAGTTCAAAAAAAATTCCAATACCTACCTCCTGTCCCTATTCTCCCTAGGAACGCACGATGTTATTTGAACATTATAGGGATTTCCTTTCGTGCGCTCCAAGCGATAAAAAAACCCGCGAAATTATTAAACAACAAGCTGTCGTAACAATCGCCGAATATTTCCGGCGCGATAGTATCACTTGTAGAGTAAAGTAATCAAATGGTGATGAAATTTGAAAAATAAAAAAAGTCCATACTAGCCCATTCATACGTGAGTATAGTAAATTGTGAGGATATATTTGTGCATGGGTTATCATTATAATGATTGTCCACCAAATTCTTGCAAGCATTTAGTGATGGCGAGGTGATGGCGCTGAAACTATACGTTAACGCGCACACTGTACATCTCAGACCCTGAAGAGGATCAAATGTTAGTTACCAGCACTCAGCATATCAGGAGACGTGAGATAATACATGAGCCACCTATTTCATCTGACACAGTATCGAACCCAAGGTCAATGCAACTTAATCTGCGGGTAAAATGTCTTGTATTATTTTCTCAATCATTACAGTTGATGTTGATAATAACAAAAAATATATAGCACAACTGTTTACTCGGTGACATCTATACTCATATGAAGAACCGACAACAAACATCACGCATAAAATTTTTTTGCTCGAACAGATGGCTGTACGCCGTTTTCAAAATCGATCTTACCACCCGGAGGTTCTCATCACTCTGACCATTTAGAGACCATAGGGGCTCTTGCCTCCTGCTTACCGGTCGACTACTGACCGGGTCGTAAGTATTTTGCAACGATAAGAATAAATTGAGACAGAAAAAAGGAACAGAACTACAGCGACAAGAGATCTCATCTCAGACTCCCAGAGTAACAAATAGATGCACTTATTTTCATACGCAATGTATATGCAGTAGCTTTGTTTCTTTCGAATTGATTGATTGGGCGATGCCAAAGAAGCTCTGCAAAGACTCTTTATCGTGATGATCTCGATTTCGTATGGTATCACCAGATCCCAATACGTTTCCATGAGTAGAGAGATATCGTGCACATCAACTGAGATTGTAGAATTTTTACGGCTATAACAGAAAATTGCTCTCGTTTCAATGTGTTGGATCTATTAATGAGGCCTACGGCTCATGCTGCAGACTTCATTCTCGTGAGTAATCACTATTGTTTCGGGCAAGTCGTCAAGGGTGGAAAATACATTTTTCTACAAGCATTTATATAATATTCTCGCAAAATATGAGTGGTGGGTGACACAATATGAAAATTTTTGTTTTTTTGTTGCAGTATTCAGTTACTTTGCACAAAATCATCCATTAAATTGCACTATTTATTGTAAAATATTGAAAAATAATAATTAATTGTTATATAAATCCCCCTATAGCCTTCAACCTTCAATTGATCTGATGTGAGAAACAATTATTGTCATATCAATCAAAACACAATAGTATATTGTGCAACAAGTGGGAAAAGTGCTTTTCCCCACATGCTGCACACTATACTTCTTCAACAACTGCACTTATTCAAAGATTCCGAGTAATGTAATTATTGGTATTCATTTTATAATGTGGCACTATGCTACATTGAATATTGCGACCAAACAGTAGACGCCTTTCCTACTTTCCGAAAAAGATTTCATTTCAGTATTTTTTTAGATTCCATAAATTTTTCGTACCAATATGCCAATTCATACTTTTTTCTTGGAACGGAAACAAATTCAACTTACGCAGCTTTTTCCATTATCTCTGTCTCTGGCGGTGTATTTATCGAAATCGTGACATCTCGGTATATACATCATATTATTTATCATGAATTGTTGGAACAATATTTGATAAAAAATGCGATTTCTATCAGAAGCACTAATGAGAACTATACCCTAAAGAATTAAAAAAACTTCTTCTGACAGTTGTGACAAACTATTCAAAGCAGAACAGCAGCCAAGTTTTGGTCGATTTTTGTTGATTCTCCATGGAAATGTATGTGGTGTTGGCAAAGTGCCGTGAGAAAAAATATTCCTCACAGTATGGGCAATAAATGGTTTTGAAACTAAGTAAGCTATGAGAAATTCACTACTTTTCATAGCAGTAGTAGAAAAATTATAGTTAGTGTAATTCTCAGAGTGACAGACAGATCTTTACTGTCAATTTCGATTCTGTGGAATTGCGATGACAAACTTCTAGCTACAGATGCGATACAGATGGGTTATTGCCATCAATGCCAACGAAGTCTTGAGAAAGGTATGAGAAGCACTACACGGGATTTATTGAATGATGCAATAGTGAAAAAGTGAAAAACCCAAATGAAGAAGAAGTATTTTTGGCTCATTTCCTAGAAATGTCTGAAACCTAGAGGCCAAACATCATGGACATGCTGGCTTCCGCAATAAACTTACCTATACATAATGCTTCAAACGGTACACACAATAGATATATGTATCACTAATTATTAGAAGATAGAGAATATATCACTATTGTCAGTTGTTCCCATTTGAAGGAATAATTGATTGAACAAATCAATCAATTTCTTGCCCTATAGTAGAAAAAATATTGTTTACTATATCCTACTATAGTGCGGAAAACCCCAAATTCCTCTTTTCTGTGCTCATTTCAGGCACTCCTCAAGTCCCCATTCACATTTCGCATTTTGTGTTGTGAAGGTACATGTAAAGCGACAAATTTCGCGTTTCTGATCTGTCAGATGTCGCTAGTGCTCCAGGTGTTACTTGATGTATGCAACCATAATTGCCCTACTTTTGTGTTTCATAGGGTAAAAATTTTGCAGAACCCTTCCGAAATATGCAGATTCCTTCGTTGTCTCTGTAAAATACATACCATTGTTGCCATAGCTGGTAATAGGTCTTAGACTTGCGATATTTTTTTGCAAATTGCATGGTATATACTGATATTGCGCGACATTGTAATTATCTGATCTTTATTGTCTCCGGTGGGTGAAGGAGTAGAATTGATTTTTATATTAGCATCTATGAGAATATACATGTATATTTCGTGAGGATTCGATGCAATTAAAAAAGGCGACACATAAACACACAATAAATATAATAACAATTTCTATACATAGTGAGACGATGTGTTGTCATAGCGCGAACGCATAGATGAAAAGATCGGCAATCGCCTTCAAGGTCATTTTCTCGGGCGCAAGGCGGCTAGGCGGAAGCTTTGACTTTGAGGTTCGAAGCGATGCGCTAATGAGCGTCGGCGTCGGCCGCCTCTTCTGTTTCGGGTATCGGGTATTTAGGAGATTTTACGAGGGTTAATTATTATTATGAATCGTTCATATTTCAGTGATAACGTTCGCTACAGGGGTGAATGGAGAAACACTAGTGTTGCTCATATACTTATTTGTTTGTATATGAATGGAATATATGGAATTGGTATGGAATGATAATGATATTTATAATATACACGGTGGTCCAAAATTGCCTTCCGATGTATTTCTGGGGGAATACATTCTTGATGACATTATTGTAATTTTTCAAGTGAAAACTTCAGGCGCGTTCAGCACTTTGTTGGGTGAGGAAAAACCAAAAAACATTGAATTTCCGTCCCGACCCGTCCGTCCGAACCCGTTCCGACCTGTCGCCGAAGTCACGACTGAACGCGAATGAACATCAAAAAATCCGAAGAGTATCTTATTCCATCCTTGATTATACACTAGTGTATTTTGTAATAATTATGATCAGATTTTATTCAAAACTGGTATAGGTATCTAGGGGTTTTCGAGGATCGACGGAGATTATGATTTTTCTGTCAGAATTTGAAAATACAAGATGGCGGAGCCAATATGGCAGACGAACTTTGTAATTATGGTCTGACTGTATTCATAATTGGTATCTGGGGGTTTTCGAGGTCGGAGATTATGATTGTGCCATCAAAATTTGGAAATTCAAGATGGTGGAACCAATATGGCTGACTAGTTTTGTACTTAAGATCCAATTCAAAAATATTGTATATCTGAGGTTTTCTGGATCAGAAATCATGATTTTACCATCAAAATTCGGAAATTTTTGATGGCGGATCCAATGTGACACACGAGTTTTGTAATTATGATCCGATTCTATTCAAACGTTATATCAGGGGATTTTCGGCATCGGAAATTATGATTCCTTAGTCAAAATAAAGAAATTCAAGATGGCGGATTCAATATGGCAGATGAATTTTGTAATTATGATATATTCAAAATTTGTATCTGAGGGTTTTTTGTACAAAATATGATGTCGAAATTGAAACAGTTTTACTTGAATCATTACGCAGTAGAGCTAGTCGATATAGTTTATAGACATGAAAGGAATACTTAGGTATGCCAATTCCATACAATTCCATCCCGAGAAATGTAAAGAAGCACACATAAGTAATTTTCTAAGAACTCATATGTCTTTGAATCAAAATCCTATCCTTTTACCATACTATGTATGTTTATGTTCGGTGGTAACGGGCATAAAAATAATCAGAATGAGGCTTCAGAAGATGAGTCATTCACTTCATGATATTCGACTTACTTTCGCGAAAAGTCATAAATCAGCCCTGAAAATTACATAGGTATATAGCTGAATTCCTGATTACATTACTCAGCCAACGAGGTGTAACAAGATGATTCTATACATCAGCCTGTCCCACTTCAAACGGTTTCTCCTTTATATATCAGCTATTAGTCTTACGATTTTAACCAAATTTGGACCGGTATGAATAACTATACTTAGACAATCATCATTTTGGACAGTGCCGTGTATTTTTATTGAAAGGAAAATGGTTTCAAACCTTCATATGAATATTTTCATATAATTTCTATAAAAGGTTTCAAAGGAACAGGCAGATCTAAAAATATACAGACTGTTTTTGGTTTTTGAACGCGCGTGAATAATTATTTACTCGGAAACAGAGAGTACAAAAATGAAAGTATATCCTCGTTTTTTTTGTCTCAAATCATCATTGAACGTTTCAGAATTTGCAGTTGATTCAAACTCAGTATTTTTTTAGGCAGAAAACATGAGGAGCAATACTATGAAGTTAGTTTATCTGCAAAAAATCCTAATATGATTTCATAAAATATCAACCTCTATTCATTTCCATTGAAAGGTTCAAATGTCCAAAAGGATGTTCATCTCTGAAGAACTGATCATATTGATGATTATTGATACCGATCAGAATTTGGTGAAAATCGCAAGACTATAATAGTTGAGTAATACAGGGTGTTTCACAGGTAAAGGGAAATATTTCAATGGTAGATAGGGGTCACCAAGGTGGTTCTGAAAATACCATATTTGATGGGTCTTAGAGTTTTCATAACGGAGATACAGGGCGATTTATCGATTTCGAATAATTATTCATTCGTCTATAAGTATTGAAATACCCAGTATATTTTTCTGAAATTTGGTATGGAGCTTAAACTTGGGACGTTGAATGCATTCACCTATCGGGCGAAGTGAAAATCCAGGTTCGGCTTCAGGAAAAATTTACATTTATTCGAAATATTAAAATAACACACTGTATGTAATAATTGACAAAGTTCATAACAGGAATCGTGAAGAGGAGGAAAAACTGAACTGGATTTGATGCTTTTTGTTTTCCCCGCCACCAATTCACATCGTAACAATCATAAACAGGAAGCTAAAAGTATGTCAATTTCAAGAGTATTAAAATTATGAAACCACTTTCAATTATGATTATTTGATATATTCTTGTTAAATGATTGTTCGAAAGAACTTACTTAGTCTCACAGTCTAAATAACAGAGATACAGGGTGAATTATCACTCGTCCATAAGTATTAAACTACCCATCGCAGTAATATTTTCTCAAATTTGGTATTGAGCTTACTTGGGACGATGGATTCATTGACCTATCAGGCAGAATGGAAATACAGGTTCAGCTTCAGGAAAATTATCATAGTCTCTATAACAGAGATACAGGGTGAATTATCGAATTATAATTCCATATTTGAGAAAATGTTACTGGGTAGTTTTATACTTATGGACGAGTGAATAATTATTCAAAACCGATAATTCACCCTGTATCTCCGTTATAAAAACTGTGAGACTTAGTAAGTTCTTTCGAGCAATTTTTTGACAAAAATATATCGAATAATCATAATTGACACTGGTTTCATAATTTCAATACTTTTCAAATTGACATACTTTCAGCTTTCTGTTTATGATTGTTACGATGAGAATTGGTGGCGGGAAAACAAAAAGCATCAAATCCAGTTCAGTTCTTCCTCCTCTTTACGATTCCTTTGATGAACTCTGTCAATTATTACATACAGTGTGTTATTTTAATATTTCGAATGAATGTGAATTTTTCCTGAAGCCGAACCTGGATTTTCTCTTCGCCCGATAGGTGAATGAATTCAACGTCCCAAGTTTAAGCTCCATACCAAATTTTAGAAAAACATACTGGGTAGTTCAATACTTATAGACGAATGAATAATTATTCGAAATCGATAAATCGCCCTGTATCTCCGTTATGAAAACTCTAAGACCTATCAAATATGGTTTTTTAAGAACCACCTTGGTGACCCCTATCTACCATTGAAATATTTCCCTTTACCTGTGAAACACCCTGTATACCTATAGAATAGAGGAGGGGTCTGGTTTAATAAAGATCCTGTTCTTGATGAGAATCGCCTTATTTCGGTAATATTTATATCATCACTATTATATATCATTGGTGATTTAAGTGAAAATATTTCCATTGGAAATATTGCCATGGAAATGGAAATATAGGAAATTCCCGAGAGTGTCTTGGGACTATTGAACATATTGGAAATATTCAAACCTTTTCAAATCCGATGTTCATTATGATATATCATTCATATTCAGCACTAAAAACTCACTAAAGGAAAAACACATACCCACATCTCGAAATTAGCCTGTCGAAGTTCATCACCGGCTTCTACGACCAAAAATAGGAAGAAAAGTTCAGATGAACATAAATGTCTCTTATATGAGGGAGCTACAGCCCCCTGGAAGGGGGGTCCTAAATATGATATTTCTTGAATATTTCCGAAACGCCATGTGATATAATAATGCAATTCGGTACAAGAACTAAACTTTCCATCGAGCTTTCCATGCCCAATGCAGTGAAAATAAACCATTCCAAGGTTTGCTCTTGTTCCGAATCAATCAGAGATGTATCATTTTCGAGGAAAATCGATCAGAAAATATTGTACCTTCTCAATACATATTCGTTTTATTGTTAATTTTTAGTATTTTATATAATTTTATAAAAATTGTATATCGCTACTTCGATGGGAATCAACACCCCAGAAGTCGAAACTTGTGCGGGGTTATGGTGAGCGAGACCTACGTGGGATTCAAACCACTTCTAGGAAATCGAGGTGCTGCTAGGCCTAAAACCAGAAATTACATATTTTTGAGAAAAATGCTCAACCAAATGCTCATTGTGAATAATCACATCAAGGGAGCATACATAATGTCCATCATCAGCCTAATAAGAAATTACATAGTCCTATATACAATGAGAAAAATTAATTAAGTAACAAGAGGAATCCTTACCATAGAGATAGCTTACATGAAGATGGAAATTTTTTTATAATAACCGTAGAGAATTGAAAAACATGAAATTTAAATGGTTAGTTGTTTTCTAGAGGAATAACCATGAAAACCTCCATAGATGGGCATTATGGTGGATAATAAAAATCTGAAGAGGCCCCTAACATTTGGGGCACTTCCATGAGCAAGTTGATGACACAATGAAGATGAAGATATATATATTTCTATCGTCAAATTTTCACTTCCCGGTAAATGAACTTCTAATTCGAAAGGCATTTTTACGAAGGCGCTGAAGTGCCACATAATTTTTTTTTAGTAATTTCGACTTTAATCTCGAAATTTCGACTTTAATCTCGAAATTTCGACTTCAAACTCGAAATTTCGACTTTAAACTCGAAATTTCGACTTTAATCTCGAAATTTCGACTTCAAACTCGAAATTTCGACTTTAAACTCGAAATTTCGACTTTAATCTCGAAATTTCGACTTTAAACTCGAAATTTCGACTTTAATCTCGAAATTTCGACTTTAATCTCGAAATTTCGACTTTAAACTCGAAATTTCGACTTTAATCTCGAAATTTCGACTTATATCTCGAAATTTCGACTTTAATCTCGAAATTTCGACTTCAAACTCGAAATTTCGACTTTAATCTCGAAATTTCGACTTTAATCTCGAAATTTCGACTTTAAACTCGAAATTTCAACTTTAAACTCGAAATTTCGAGATTAAAGTCGAAATTTCGAGTTTAAAGTCGAAATTATGACTTCATGTACACTCGGGATGTTTACGTATTGTTACAGCCCAGACAGCACTGGACATTCCTAGAATATTCTTTAAATATGCTAAAAAGGAGGAGTATATTCCGAATATTCATCGATTATTCCTAGAATATATACATGCCTCTGGAACATCTAGAAGGAATATTCCAAAGTGATGTTCAGGGAATATTCAGGTATGAATTTTCCAGGAATATTCCCAAATGAATATTCTCTCTTGTATATTCATGAAATATTCCCAACCGAATGTTCTGTGGGGTATATTCATGAAATATTCTCAACTGAATATTCTGTGCGGTATATTCATGAAATATTCTCAACTGAATATTCTGTGGTGTATATTCATGAAATATTCCATGAATATTCCTATGTTTCTCAACACATAAATACCCATCATTATTTCAGAGTTGTGAGTATCGAACATCAAAATTAGATGTAAGGGGATTTTGAAACAAAAAGTGTTTATGATCCGATTTCGAACAACGCTCTCACAAGAAATTGATAAGTACAACATCTTTCAATTCCATCACTGGCCTAGTGGTCAAGGCGTTGGTCTGATAGTCTTGAGGTCACGGGTTCGATCCCTACTAGGATCACTTTTTTTCATTTTAGAATATGTTTATTGGAATATTCCAGGAATATTCAACATGGAATATTCTTTTGGATATATTCTATGAATATCTGAGGAATTCCCAGTCGCATATTTAGAGAATATTCCACAGATATTCCGGAATATTCCAGATTATTTCTAGAATATTCCAATATCCCAAAAGGAATATGATAGGGAGATTCATGGAATATCTGGTGCTGTCTGGGAGTCTCATCAGTTGAATGTTTGTCGTGTCCTTTGAAGTAATTGGAGTTGTGCAAAGGTCATTTTTAGTACCTATAAAAACGTATTTTCTGGTAGGTACCAGAGGAATTATATTATCGTGATAGACATAGATATCGTATAGAGTAATGAATGCCGAAGAACGAGAGTTGATTACTCAGTATTTCACTATGGGTCCTTTGATACGATGAAATTCTACTATTTTTTAGTAGGATACATGGAATTCTGATCAGTATGCGTACTTTGAAGCGCAAATTGCGATCCCTCAACCTCTACAGGAGAAGAAACTACACTGATTTGGATGAAGTGATCCTTTATTTACGTAGTGAACTAGAAACATCCTCTCAATTGCACGGATATAGATGGATGCATTCAAAATGTATTCAGAATTCTTTCGTTGTGAAACAAAATACTATTCGACTCCTTCTTCAAGCATTAGATCCAGAGGGTCTTGAAATTCGCGGAGAAGAAAGAGACTACGAAGAAGACAGTATAGAAATAAGGGTCATAATTATTTATGGCACATGGATTCTTATGATAAATTGAAACCTTACGGAATTGCTATCAATGGCTGTATCGATGGATTCTCACGTCACATTATTTGGATGCAGACAGGTTCGACAAGTAATGATCCGAAAGTCATCGGCGGGTACTACATGAACGCTGTACAGGATTTAGTTACCACTTAGTATCTGTCAATTAGGCTAGTTATTGTCAATTATAAAAAAAATATCATGTGGCGCTTCTACGCTTTCGTAGGTTATAAAGTATTATTGAGGAAGAAAATATCATTTCTGCAAGAAAAAGGAGACTACCATGTATGAACCTTCATCTGAGACTACTTTCAACATAACTCGGCCTGAATGATTCAGTTTCCGAAAAAGTATATTTTTCGAAAGATAATTTGAGATAAAACAGAAAGTTATTACCTATATTATAATATAAGTAGACTTCTTTTAACCTAACTCGGCCTAAATAATTATTTTGAACTTGATTATTGTCAAGCATGGTGTACTATACCTACCTGTATTGATATAAGTAAATACCAGAGACTTGTTGAAAAATGTTAATAAATTGAAAACGAATTAAGTTACCTATATTCTTTATTATTTCAGCCATACTTACCAAACTTTTTTAGTTGCTACCTATTATAAGTTGGTATCTACCAATAGTTACTCAAACTTATCAATTCAATTTGAATCAGAAATGAAGTAAGTATACCTAATAATTTTCTTTTTGTCCTGTACAGAATAAATATCCTACACCTTGCATCATTTTCAAAGTGTTTCACGTTCCTGTAGAGATAAGAAATTTTCTCCTGATGAGTAGTCATATTTTGAGCCTCGTAAATTACCAGCATTTATATCACCAATTACTTCCTATTTTCAAGAGGTAATATCGTGCACCTAGCCTAGATTGGAATAAATCAGGAAATTCGCCTATGACATTTAAAACTACGGGAAAACATTCCTATAGCTCCTGGCTTAGATTGACCTTGGCTATATACCGCGAAATAGACATTTGGTTACGTCACGTTGGGCCACACCCGAAATTTCGAGTTTAAAGTCGAAATTTCGAGTTTAAAGTCGAAATTTCGAGTTTAAAGTCGAAATTTCGAGATTAAAGTCGAAATTTCGAGATTGAAGTCGAAATTTCGAGTTTAAAGTCGAAATTTCGAGATTAAAGTCGAAATTTCGAGTTTAAAGTCGAAATTTCGAGATTAAAGTCGAAATTTCGAGATTAAAGTCGAAATTTCGACTTTAAAGTCGAAATTTCGAGATTAAAGTCGAAATTTCGAGTTTAAAGTCGAAATTTCGAGATTAAAGTCGAAATTTCGAGATTAAAGTCGAAATTTCGAGTTTAAAGTCGAAATTTCGAGATTAAAGTCGAAATTTCGAGATTAAAGTCGAAATTTCGACTTTAAAGTCGAAATTACTAAAAAAAAATATGTGTGGCACTTCAGCGCCTTCGTACATTTTCTTTATTAATAAAAAATTTCATCTGCGAAGCATTCATTGTTCATCACAATAATCAACTGAATTGACTTAATCTTCATATGAATATGAAATAATTCAACACGACCCATCCTCCCCTTCATTAGGCCCGCGAATGTATTCAATATTCACAAGTCGAAAAGGGAAAATGTGTCCATAGACGATTTTCTGAAGGATTTGCTAGAAACAATCAGCATTTATCGGTTGTCTTTGTCTAGGCGTATTGGCAACGCTGTACGACAAATATTATGATGGTCAGACATTTTATGCGATACTCGTGGACAGTAGCGAAACTACTTTAGATTATGACTATTACCAGCAGAGGCAGCACCTGCTGGAGCGATTAATCTATTTGAGAGGAATTTGGTAAGGGGTTTTGAAAACCCTATTTTAAAATGGAATAAATCATTGTTTATGACTGAAATAGGATTCAAGTGATCCGTATTCGTTACATCTTACATGAATAATCAAAATATATCATATTTTTCGAATAATATAGATTTTACAGCAACTTTCAATGATTAATTCACTATTGTAGGAAAACTGTAAGTTCAAAAATTTTCAAAAAAATCAGGCATATTTTAATTCTTTGTTAAAAACTGCTGTGAGATTTTGACAAAAATTCATCGAACAGTTTTTGTGAAAAATAAAAAAAACCTATAAAAAAAGAAGTTTTAATTTTTTTTCTCAAAATTCGTTCGATAGATTTTCATCAAAATCTCACAGAAGTTTTCAATTAAAAACCTTGATATACCAGATTTTTTTCAAAATTTTTGAACTTGCCGTTTTTTTTCACGTGGGTTTACATGAACCTGAAGACATCAGCATTTATACCAAGTAGTGTGAATTGTTTCGATTTTCTATCGTTCTGGTGAGTATCTACTATATACCAATGATTATACATATATAATATATACATATATACATGTATATACATGTATAATGTTATATTCATTCGTCAGACAATCAGACAGAAGAGGTTAACTATTTTATTCTGTTTCAGGGTACTCATGAGAGACGGGAAACGCCTGGAAGATATTTTCTGAAAATTGAGCTGGATGTCCTCAGGAAAATTCCAAGACTCCTCAAAGAATTGATGAAATATCCATACTAAAGGCATCAGTTCTTTGTAGAAAATCGTCAATCGAACAATTATTGGTAAGTAGCTATACATCCTAAAGTAGTTATACATATATCGATAAAAAACTTCATAATATCATCAATCGAGGATGATATTTTATATCTTTTAGATGAACCAAGTATTGATAAATGTTATACCTATTTGATAATGTTTTCAGCTAATTTCATTTTTTTTTGGTTGAAATTGCTGCTTGGAAAATCATACTGAATATTGGCGGAAAATCATACAACGATTTGCAGAAAAACTCAAGACGCCTGGGAAAAATGATTCTTCTATAGAGAATTCAGGAAGAGGTTTTGTCAATCTTTCATTGCTCCCAATGCTTTCAATGCTGCAAGATAACATTCCATAGGATTGCCGGAATAATTATTTCAATGATACAGAACTATTTTATACTTTGACAGCATTATTCTTTTGAGTGTACAGAACTGTCTTCTGTAATGATAGATATTTCTTTAAATATAATGAACACATGCTGTAACATCATTTAATTATTATCAAAACATTCTGTGACATGAAGAGAAATTGTATGTTGTTGGAAAAAATAAATTTCATCACAACTAAAGAAATTTTCTTTCGAAATACCGAGATTTCTCTAAATATTGAAGAATCCATATTGGGATTTTGAAAGGAATGGATCATAGAATTAACAGACATTTTTATTGGCGCTATAGCGAAAGAAATTTCTGTAATATGTAAGGTGATTTTTTCAATATTAACCTAGTATTTTCTTTCTGTGTGTGAGATTGACTCATTGATCTCGAGGTATTATCGTAGAAGGATACCTATAAAAACTACTTCAATGATGATCATTCAAATCGGAGCGAAGAAAAGAGAAGATGACAGCTCATATAGCGATAAAGCGAGTTCTCATCATGGAATATAGGCATTCCGTTGACACATTCAGTTGAACACCTGTGGGATGTTCGCGTTTACCAGCCTGAATCACATACCAGCATTCTACGCTCGTTTTTTTCCTGGGGCGGTAATTTATATGAATGCCATATATGTATGGTACACATACAAACAGAAATTAAGTGAAATTAATTACGGGTTTTCAACGTTTTGTTCGGTCGCAGTACATGGGCGGGGACAGTGCAATATAACTTGAAAGAATAAGATAAGTAATATTTATGTTCAGCAATATATAATCTCTTAGGCTGAAATAGTTTTTTATACACCAAGGTAGTGAAGAATATCATTATTACCCAGAGACCAACATTATATGCTTTACTACCAAGGTTTATATTACATTTTTTTACCACTAGCAATATATTTCACTCATTGTCAGACACACTAGCGTCTAGAGATAGAACGCAACAAATATTTATAACATTACACTCATTATAGGTATCTTGAGGATTTATGACCTATCAAATTTGCTGGTCAGTTTTGTTGGGCTGCTGTTGAGACCATTGCGATATACAGGGTATGTCACGACGAGCTTACACTATCTCTATATCGAGAATCAATCTCGAGAAATCCATGGAAATGTGCATGCTCATATCTCAGAAAACGCTCTTTTCATTTGAAATATTTTTGACGATGCAGTGTTGCCGCTTCTACTAGAAAGTAGTAGCATCATTGATATTTCAAATGGAACACCCTGTATTTTATTACATTTGCAGATTCTTCCTGAAGAGCTGATTTCATCGATGTATCACACTTTGGGTCTATCGAAAAAGATAACAGAGATATAGGGTGTTCAAAATCGAGATTTTTCAACTTAAGGATCCTTTTCTGTCGAAACTATTCATTATCGGTCAAAACGGCTTCGATGTCCCTATCCCAACTTTCAATTCACTATTTACTGTTATTTAATCGGAACAGATACAGTGTGGTTCAAGAATCAGAATTCTGATCACCCTGTATCTGTTCCGATTGAATATCAGGAAATAGTAAATCAAAAGTTGAGATAGGGAATGTGAACCGTTTTGGCCGATAATGAATACTTTCGACACAAACAAATCCCAAAGTTGAAAAATCTCGATTTTGAACACCCTATATCTCTGTAATCATTTCCGATAGACCCATGTTTGACATATCGAAGAAATCAGCTCTTCAGGGAGAATCTGAAAATGAAATGAAATATAGGGTATTCAACTTGAAAAATATAAGTTGTTGCTACTCTTTGATAGAAGCGGCAACACTGCATTGCTGAAATAATTTTAAATGAAGAGAACGTATTGTAAAATATAAGCATGCATATTTTCATGTATTTCTCCCGTCGTGACATACCCTGTATAGGTCTACAAGCGTTTACATTTACATATTATGGTGGTATAGGTCGCCAGTCCATACATGAAAATTGTGGAATTCTTCTTCATAAGCTGGACGAGGTTTCTTGAGCCAAAAATTTGTTATATAGCTGTTTGGGCTGAATCCCTCAGTTCAGGAGGAGTGCAACTCAAGTTTGCCTCTTCAGTCATTCTGAAAATAGGAAATTCAGCGACTATATTACTAATTCATTGTGTTCTGGATATTCCATGATTTACTATATATAGAATGTCTCGAATTTTCAATAAAAGATTCTCTGATTATTGAAGAAATACTGTCATTTTCATGTTCAACACTCTGTATCTTACATGTTCATACTGTACCTGATGTCCGTTCCATCCCCACTAATTTTTAATCACCTGGTTATATCGCATCGAAACTTTTAAGGCCCACACTCAGAGGAATAGTGGTAGTGAATACCAAACGTTAAGTAAAATTGGCGTCAGTGACTACATTCATCAAATAATACCACTACAAAGTTGTACTATACTAAACTATGAGTATTATACTATTTTGTAGTGGTAATATTTGATATAGTATAGTATTATATAATGTTGTAGTGGTATCATTTGATGAAAGTTGTGACTGGCGCCTATTTTACTAAACGTTTGGTAATAACTACCATTTTTTTTTCAGTGCAGATAGGAGATAAAAACCTACTTTCTCATGATGAAAAAACGCGACAGATTTGAAATGGCGGCAAAGCACCATCTTGAATGATTTTCTCAAATGGAACACCTCGTATATGAATATTCTCATATAATTCTCAACAGCTCAAACTAATACAATCTACTCCTAAATAGTTTTCGAAAATTGATATTTTGGTCAAACTCAACAAAAACTCGAATGTTGCCTAATTTCAATCAAGGTTGCTGTGAAAAAAGGAGTATTGTCACGGTATTGTTTTTCCTAAGCAATTCCTAAATTCCTAAGCATCAACGTGTATTCGAGAAATGTTACAGAATAGAATTCATATGATGCCAATTCGAAGAAAAAGTTTTTTTAGCAATCTTAGTTCCCGAGATGCTTCAGCATTCATGTGAATGAGGAAGCGATGCAAGAATAGTGTTCTGTATAGTATAGTATAAATATTAATTGTTTTCACTAGCACCCATTTCCCTATTATAATATGTATGTTATCGATATTAATATTTTATGTTGTTATAGTAATAAAAACCATCAGTGAATCCTAATCATGTGGAGATAGGAGATGAACATGACCAAGTTCTGGCAAGTCATAAAAGAGACAAAATATAGGAAAAAAACATGACGAAAAAAGCAGAAACCAGTCGATGCAGTTTTATAAATATATCTGCAACTCGTGCCCTGCCTTTGATATGCCGTTTTATCGTGTCGAAACGTTTTGGTACTTCGTTAAAATTGCAAATAAGTATGAACTTCATGTAAACTCAGCTAGATGGATTTTACATTTCCATGAAAGTTGATTTGACTCTATCGTGTATCATTCATATAATAGCACATAAAGGCAAACATGAAACCGATGTCCTCTCATTGCCTTGAATCATTCAGTAAGAGTAGACATGGATTTACTTCCACGAATAACTTACTAAAAAAACCCTTCAAGCTCATTATTTCTGATTATTATTATTTCAAATTGTTCAAAAAATTTGGGTTCTGACTTCAAACTCCAACACTGACAGTCATTTTTCTTCAACTCATATATAGTACTGCTAACAATGTTTTTTCCTTAAAAGATCGATTTTTTTCATGTGCTCATTGTATATCATATTTCACAACGAATATTTGATTCAATTACAAGGTGTTCGGAGTGAACAAATAGGCATAGGATATGAACTGTTTACTTTTATATGGGTAAGTAATAATAGATTATATTTTTGTGTTATGGCCAAGTTGATTTTCTCCAAGGCAAAGGTGTTTCGTCCTCTTAATGGGTATTTAAGAGTACTAAAAACTCTTCAAAATAATTACCGGTTTTATCATGCAATAAAAGCAAGCAGAAAACTTGTATCAGTCTTGTTTTCATGGGTAAAATCCGAGTTTATAAATAAACTACCCGAAACTGTATTTTCATTAATCTTTACGAGAAATACTTATGAGGAAACAATAATGATATGATGATGTCAAACAAAAGAGTGTGTTTGACATATTAATATTGTTTGTTTTGTTGGTTTTGTTTGTAAAAACCTTCTGGTCCACGTCAACGTGACTCAAATATAATTAGATTCAAGTCAGGCCGAAAGATTTTTTTACCAAGATCTTATAAGATAAACTGTCGAGATTTTAAAATAACATTTCTAATGTACCACGACTAAACCGAATGACTGATAAAAAATGGTCATAAATAAACTTTAGATGTTTTCGTAAGCGGAAAAAACAGTTTCTATAATAACATCAATATTTATAGGATGAAAACACCTAGTGTGTATTGTTCTGGAATGGTTCTAGGTATTTCAAAGGTATACTAATTATATGTATACCTACCTACGCTATATTAAGTTGACGAGGTCACGAAACAAGTACCTATTTAACTACTTAATAATAACAGTGGAATTTTTCCATAAATAACTATAGTTTACCAAAACAAATTAGGGCAGACGAAATTTAACAATGCACCTTGAATAACTCTTGAAATCATTATAAAACAGAAAAAAATTGCAGATTCATCATCGTGGTAGCTTAGTAACGAAATAACATGCACTTCACAATTCGAAGAGGAGTAAGAGTAGGTATACAGTGTGGAGTACTGCAAATTGAAATTTGATCAGTATGCTGGATTCCTGTCTTTCAACCAATTTTTATAATGAGGGGTGACAAGCCATACGGTTGTATTGAAAAAAAACATGTTGGGGTTGATTCCAGCTACCCCTGAAGGGTTATATTATCCATAATGCTCGTCAAATGTAGGTAGATACATTTATATGTTGACGTGTCTCGCGTATTTTCAGAAAAATTGTATGGATGTGATATATCATAGTCTCAAGTCGTCAACAAAAGACGATATGGTCGCCTTTTGATAGGTGCAAAATTTCGGATAATGAAGTTTCTCGAAAACTATATAAACGAATTTCACGTTATACCACACATCTTAGTCTGTTTTGACCTTCTCTGAATGTTTAGATATTTTAAAAAACTCGCTAGATGGCCACAAAATGAGAATACAACTATGTCTTGTATATTTTATTTTGTGTGTTATTTGATTGCAGTTTATGATAGTGAGGAAGTGGAATTTTTGCTACAAAGTTCACCATACGTATGCATACTATACCTATTTCGTGATATTCACATGTTGAAATAAAATATCACCACGAATTATGAATGTTACCAGAAAAGTAACCTAACAGGTGAAAATTCCTAATCTCAGATACTTGAGAGTTCCTAATTTTGGATATGCGCAACAATGAGAGAACTATACACAGGCGATTTGTTTTCTTTGGACCACTAATTTCCTCAACACACATCTTTCATCAGAAGTTCATTTCTGCTATTATTTCTTCTATATCATCATCTTCCAGATAGGCAACAAACTTTTTACACAGCTTTTTATATAGTAGTAAATTACGAAATCCCAAATTAGGATACCATTCTAACCGGAATAAGGAAAATATTTTTCGAATTGTAAAAAGTGTACCTACAAGTTTGATTATTTCTTTTATTCTCGAATTTTATTCACGATGAACGTTTTGTTCCTTATAGGTACACGATGAAAATTCCTATTGAGTGGAGCTTTTCGTCAAAATAGAAAGGTAAATTTTATTCCATCAAGAAGTCAGATTTTAATGAAATTCTGTCAAAATTGTATATGTAGACGATTTCCATTAATAAGTTGTGATCTTCTTTTTCACAATGTGAGTGGGGATATACATTCAAATACAGTTAATTTTTGGTAGTAGAAATGGTATTTTTCACTGATAATGAGCATAGATAGGCTCGAAACTTGTTCGAGTTGATCTATCATTTCAAATTGCAGCATGTTGAAGACGGCGATTTTGAGTTCTTCTCCTTTGTCGTCGATTTGACATGGTTGAAACGTTGTTGAATATTCACGATAAACCGAAGTGAATCGAATCCACACTGCATCCACAATCATTTTTGTGACAGAAAAAAGCATACTGATAGATACTTCTCGTATCCTAGCATGATGAGAATATACTATTTTCTGTTTTACCTCTCATTTTGTCATCGATGAGAATTTCAGAGGGATAGATAGATAATCGATGAAATCTTGGGGGTTGTGCTTGTGCTTCTTCCTGGTAGGGGGTTGCAGTTACGTGGATAAAGGAAGCAGACAAGTCGTTCCCCTTGATGGAATCATAAATCGACAGGTCCGAGGGTTTTTCCGGATTGTCATTTTGAAGTTCTGAGATTGGGGTGTACAATTCTCGTTGGAACATCCTGTAGATATCCAATTGATAACCTTCTTGGATCAATGAATAATTAATAGCTAAGAATGAACAGGGGCTCTCGCAAAATACCATAATATCCTGCTCATCCTGGCAGGCAATTCACAAATAAGAACTTGAAGTACCTTCTCCCTCATTTATCAACGTTTGCTTGTGACCCACATCTTCGCAATCGTCGTCTTTATTCGATGTGAAGAGGCCACTGGCAAGCCGTAAATTCTCGAGCTGCACATGTGCTGATTGTCAGAGAGAATGATGGTGTTTAACAATATCTTTCAAACCGAGTAATTTTTTCGCCGGAATTATGCTGCTCTTAAAGTGTCCGAACCAATTTTCCCTTGTAAAAATGTAGGAATTGAACGCAACGAACGCATGCACGACTTTTCTGCCAAAAGTTACCTTAACAGGGTGGCCTTCAAGAAGTTGTACTCACCTTGACTATCATTTTAACTCATCTTGAATCATGTAAAAACTTCACAAACGATAAGATTTCCGCAAAATTCTCAAACACACGACATATTTCGCTAAAACAGTATCTTCGTCAGGCGATATACTGGTATACAATGAACAGTATATCACCTGACGAAGCTATACTAACCATGATTTATTCTTAATTTTTGACTCACCCTGTGTGTTAATTGAGTAATGGTATACAAAGTGCTTACACCCTATACGAAAGAGGATCCTTTTGCGAGCATTATGTTTTTTCATTCATTGATTTATCTCTAAAATTTTCCGAATTACAGCTTTTTTGCTGATACCTTACGCTTATTCCACAAATTAAATTTATAGAAGGATCGGAGTACTCAAAATTGATTGGGTTGTACTCTGGTAGGATCACATTGTCTTTAAAAAACCAAATGCCGTTGTCATAGCATCTAATTTGTTGTATGCCTCCATATTCGACTTTTTGTCGTTGTGTCATTAATTAAGTGTCTTGTTTTATTAACTAAAATTACATAAAATGAATCCTGAACAAGTAGCAAGATTAGTTGCGTTAGTAAACGATGGGCGTAGTAAACTTTACGCCGCTCGTGCAGTGGGAGTTCATGAAGCAATTGCTCGTAGAGCAATCCGCAAATACGAACAAACAGGAAGCACCGCTCGGAGGGTCGGTTCTGGTCGCCCCCGAAAAACTTCTCCAAGAGATGATCGCTTCTTGAGATTGCGGATTTTACGGAATCGATCAAATACTGCGGTAAATGTTCAGCAAGATCGTCGATAAATTCGTGATGTTGCAGGTCCCAAATTATTGCCCGAATATTGTGCTGCTAGAAGAAATTTTGTTGAAAATTATGGACAGTGGAATATTCCTGAATGGTCGAATGTCTTGTTTACGGATGAGTCAAGGTTTTGCCTTAACATGGTGGATGGAAGAAAAAGAGTGTGGAGAAGAACTGGTGAACGGTTTGATCAAAATTTAATAACAGAATGCGAAAGATTACATGGTGGGTCCGTTATGGTGTGGGGAGGGATTTCAATGAATGGAAAGACACCCATTCATGTTTTTCCGGTGAGGCAGTCGATGAATGCCCTTTACATTGACATTTTAGAGCAGTATGTCTTACCTTATGCAGAGTTAGTGGGCAATAATTTTATGTTGATGCAGGATAATGCCCGACCACACACCGCAGCAATAGTGCGAACTTTCTTAGAAGCTACTGGTATTACCACATTACAATGGCCTGCGAGAAGCCCCGATATGAATCCTATAGAACATTTGTGGGATGAATTAGGGAGAAGGGTACGTTCTCGCGAGAGGTCTCCGGCATGTCCCGCAGAAATGGCAGATGCATTAGTGGAGGAATGGGTATACCAATGTACCAATGGAAACGATGAGCAACTTAATTTCCAGTATGCGCCTCGTAGATTAGAAGTTCTTAGAGTTGCTAGAGGAGGCAATACACGGTATTAAGCAGTCATCCCAATTTATAATTTTGTGTTTAATGAAAATCTTTTTTAAAATTATTGGTATCAGGGTATTCCATTAGAAAATTGTTTCTCGATAAATTCACAAAGTTGGTATCTGCAAGGATTCAGCAAAAAAAGCTGTAATTCGAAAAATTTTAGAGATAAATCAATGAATAAAAAAACAAAATGCTCGCAAAAAAAGCCTCTTTCGTATGGGGTGCAAGCACTTTCTATGCCATTACTCAATTAACACACAGGGTGAGTCAAAAATTAAGAATAAATCATGGTTCGAGTTATTCCACCACCATCAAGGAGGCTTTGAAAAAATGTTCACCTCTTTATTTTACCTACCAACAAATAAAAAAAAATAAAAATCGGCCTACTATTTTTTTTTAAGAAGATAGGTCAAATATCAAGTGCGTCACTTCTTTTGGAACTGAGTATATTTAGAGATATATTTTATGTAGTGTATATCTAACGACCTACACCACTCGCATATATTCTTGAACTGGAAATATTCCTGATGGAACCGATAATTGCACAACTGATGGCCGTTTAATTTCCCCAAAACTCCCGAAATCATGTCAGCCACGTGTGGCCACGTCCTACTTCTGACGTGCCGCCAACTTTGAAAATAGCTTTTCGATAGTCGACTACTACGATGTATGCTGGATGCATTTCGCAATTGCCCAAAGCCAACTTTGATGCGATTTCCACCATTCGGAATATGTGCTTCGGAATCATAACAGATATATTCAGCGTGGAAGTTTCGGAGGAGTTTTATATGGGAACGTTCAGGATGCTAGTTAGAGGAAATCTCGTAGAAGTTTGTGATCGAGGCAGACGGTTGAAGACGAAAATTTGATAGGTGATGCCTGAGTTCAAAGTTATTGCTATTGACGGGTACCTTGATAGTTGAGGAGTTTTGTACTCCACAAATACTTGACCTGAAGGCATATTATATAGGGTTATAATGAATCATGTCTATCTCTATGCAGTATATGTACAAGGTGTCTCGTGACTAGATGGCCATAGCTTAAAAGCATATGCCTTGAACAATTCTCATTGTGTTTTCCAATCGTCGCACTAGCTCGAACTTTTTCGGCATTGAGTGCGTTTTGCGTGGTCCACTGAGAATTTCAAGACCGAACTTCTTTTTGTCGAGAAATGATTTCCACTGGCTTTCAAACTTGCTCGATGCTCGCTCAGAGTTGGAGTTTTCGGAACTGTGCTTGTATGACGGTGCGATACACATAACCTCAAATATTCGAGTCACGAGTGGAAAAGTGTTCGGAATTTGAATAATTATGAGTGTCTCATTGGAGTTTATTACTATTATTACAATAATTTCCGAATTTATAGATACTTCGGATACAAGCGATGATGAAGAAAAATATGATGATTGAGGTACAGAAGTACTTCGTTACGAAACAGCGTTCACGGGAGATTCAAAATTACCTAAAAGTTAAAGAAAGCTATTCAGATGTGCAGGTATTATATTAAACATATTTGATTGTTGATTCAGTTATAATGATGAAAAATACAAACTTCATGAACGACACTTCAATGCTACATCATTATTGTCGAATGATTCAATTGAACATCATTGACACTGAACATTCATATATAGGACTGTTTCTGGCTGGTTTCTGGCATCAGTGTTCACATGGAAACCACAATAAAAGGTAGATGAATCCATTTCATGTAGGCCACCGGAACCAAATATACTTACAAAGCAATAATTCTGACATTTCTGATGACAAGAAGGTCGCATCAACTCTCTATTGCTTTTCCACTGCTATGTGCTTGTGCGCTAAGGTATATACAGGGACTCTAGAAAAAGCTATGAGGTAGAAGTATCTCATACATACTCATTTGTCTAAAACTCGATAGTCGAGGTGTTATGAGCAATCAAACTACAACTTTTCTCACAGGTGAATTGAAAGAGGTGATCCAGTTCCTTGGCCACCTAGGTCAACTCACTAGGTATTATCTCTTCAGAGAGCAACGTTTTCAATAGTAAGAAGAGCAAGAATATGTTTGACATTTCGAACGGAAACTTTAATTGAATCAGAGATAATGAAATGGCATCGAGTCACGGGACACCAGGAGTATCGGTTGATATTCTGTGAATGTGCGGTTTATCTTTTGGGATAATATAATGAGAATCAGAGAATCACTGAAGTGAACATCATTTCCAGAATGTATGAATCTATAGCTTCACAAAGCAGTCGGTAATTTACATTTTCAGTATATTAGCAGCAAAACTACCGAAACCCAAGAAATACATTCCCAGACAAAAAAAATCGAGATTAGATGAATTGTTTGCGGGTACACTAATGATTTATGTAGTAATTAAGTAAGTATTAATAATTATATAGTTACGTACATTCCAGGTTGAAATACATATAGAATCACTCTATTTGTCCTCAACTTATGGAATTTCATGTGTCAATACTATTATCATCAAAAATAGATGAGTATTCATCATTCAAACATCATATTATGTTATTCCATATTACGTCAACATAAACGTTTCTGAAAGGATAAAGTGAAACTGAGCAGATGTTTGTAAAAAAGTCAGTAAATCACTGTTGCTGGGTGAGAGGGCGATACTCTGCAGAGCTTTTCTTCGTAATGTTTAGTTTTTTCGAAGAAATCCTCTTACCCAACCATCATAGTGCTCGCCCCTAAGAGGGGTAACCCCTGTCGAATCCCACAAGGTCATAAAATAAATCTGGCCTATGAACAAGTTGCCACCTGTTCTGAGGACCAACTTACACTGCGCCGTTGCCAAGTGTATCATCGATATAAAATCCGAAATGATTCTAAATACTGATTAATCGTTTGAAGTCAACAATGCTCCTTAGACTGTCAGTAATCATACACTGAAGGAAATAGTCGGTTGTAAATACCAAACGTTTAGTGAAATAGACGGCAATGGTCACATTCATCCAATTTTACCATACTACAAAATAGTATGATACTATTTAGGGTGTTACTTAAATCTGTGGCCAAACAAAAGGGGTGATTAGTCGGGTGAAGAGGAAAAGTTCACAAATCCTTCGTTTCCAAGATACAGGGTGTCAAAGTTTCAATAAGAAATCGTTTTTTGAGAATTACACGTAATTCTCTATTCCAATTACAATGAAACTTTTTTTTGTCGAGGTGGTTTAAATCCTTTATGGACACCATATGGGTCCAGTCCCCCATATGATAGTGTGGGACTCCCCTTACTCTAGCCAGGGTGTACCCACTTATCTGTGCTCTGTTCAAGTTGAGCAGGTCTACAATTCCTTTATGACTTGGTTCCTTAATGTTTTGTTTCCCATGTCTCTTTCTTGGGATGTTTTCCCAGTAGCTCTTATGTTTTGCCTGATTCTAGTCTTTAACTGACACTCGTGCTGTACGTTTTGGTACTCCAAGAGTCTGTCCTAGATCTGGCAACGAAACTTGGTGATATTGTAAACAGTTTCAAGAACCTCCAGTTGGTGTAATCAGATTCGTAATAAATATTCCAGTCGCGTCGCACTTTTCGATATTTATGGTAAATAAGGTAGGTACCTACATCATAGTTTTTCCAAAAGTTCGATATTTTCATCAGATTAACCAATAATTGAAAACTCATTTTTCTTGTCACCTTGAATTTTTTAACATCACTTAGTTTCTGAGGAAATAATGAAAAATCACCCATTAGCATTACCCAATAACCTCGATGAGTATTATTCTGATCGTATGAGACTTTTTCAGTCATCAAACAGTCGAAATGTTGACATCACGAAAGCTTATACTGGGTATAATGATAAAAAACAACAACCTGTTTCTTGAAAATGAAGAATTTCGGGACCTATGTTTATAATATGAACTTTTTGTCTTAGAATCACCAAAATAATCGCCTCTTGGAGTTTGTATCATACTATTCTGTAGTGTAATATGTGAGGAACGTAGTGACTTGCTCCTAATTTTACTGAACGTTTGGCATATATATAACCTACTATTTCTGTCAGTGCATGGATTTCAGCATAACTGAAGTTGAAATGATGAGATTTGAACAGTTTCCTTGTCTGGACATTTGCCTTCATTATCTAGATTCTATCAATTGAAATCCTTTCACCCACGTAAGTAGGTATATCCTCAGCAGTAGGTATTTAGCCTATATGTGATTAGTTGAGGCTAACCAATCACACCGAACATGTAAAGGGTGTTCTCATTTACCATTACCGAAATCAATGAAATAAATACACGTACGCTCATGGTATCTTCTGTTGCTAGGCTAAGTTGTTTGGTTGCTATGGGGCGAAGACAAGCCTGTCAACACAGTGCATCAATGTAACTGCTCCATAAGATTGGTCCAATATTCCTTCATTATTATAATATTCAAATTTTCAATCACTTGGAAGTGAAGGACCCCTTGGCGAGAAGAAACCTTGTGATCCCATGTTTTTCCTGGTGTTCTCTTCTATTCAAGTTTCCAATCTTGCTGGTAAGATTTAGTATCAATGAAAAATAGACATGAGTGACTGGCTGTATGGACCATGTCCGAATGCCAAAACGAAAAAAAATTCATATATGGTTAAATGACTCACAATCTCACATTGGTAAATTTGACAACGTTGTCAGCCCACCACATTTAAAATCTCTACCTGCTGAGTGCAACGTCTATCTTCTACGACTCATTGTACGCAACTCGTATAGCGTATTGGGTTTCCTTAGGAAAATAAATAGGGAACAGGGTGTGTGGCAGGTTGTTCGCTCGCTCAGCTGATCGTAAGGCACACGAAATAAAATCTCTCTTTGAAAAGAATTTTTCCATGGAATGATGGTTTTGATCGTCGAAGATATGAGGGCTGTCATGTCAATCACTAAAATTGTTTGTATAACATAACAAAACAGGAGACGTAGTGGTTGCTCTTTATAAGGGCTATAGGGGGAATTGATGGAATTTGAACTGGCACTGGGTCAGGAAATTTCACCAATTGAGGATATCAAGGTATCATACTTTAGAAGTAGAAAACACTCTGAATAACCAATACAATTCTGAAATTTTAGATGTGATTTAGAGTTTTTCCTTCTGCTAATCGATGCACTTCACTATGAGATGTAACTGACTTCTATAAGTTGATACCTTGATACCACAGTGACCGCGCAGACCACAGATTCAATTATATATCAATGAAGAATCAATCAGTGTTTTATGGTAAATATTGCATGTACAAAATAATATGAGAATGTACAGTATACATATTATACTAATCTCTTTGAAGAATCAATTTTGATTTGGAGATTGAAGTTAATTATGTATACGCGAGTGCAGAAGACATAAAGAATTCATCATCTAATGAGCTTCAACATGAAAATTTTCATTAAGATCTGACTTTAATTCTATCAGATGTTTTGAACTTCTGAATTACTGAATGTTATGTTCAGGTAAACAGGGTAAAACTCGAATTATCTTTGTGGACAGTTTCTATTATTTTTCATTAGTCTTATTTGTTCTTCGAGCTTTTTCTTTGCGAATCCTCGCGACTCGAAGATTGTCGTTTTGGCAGACGTTTCGGATGGCTTTTTGATGTTTAATTATACTTTTAAGAAACGAAATTGTTTTATTACCATGGGCTGGAAGCCAATTATGAGTTTGAACGTCGTTCGGGGCGTTATTTTTAAATTTATGCCATTATTCTATTATTTATGGAGGAATTCCTGGAATTTTTAGAATGCTTTTGTACTTTTGTAACGCGAATGAACTCAGGATATTGCTGCACCAAGTCACAACACGATGCGTGGGCAGGTCAGGTGTACCTTTCTTGATGTTTCTTGCGGGTTCAGGGATGTAACGCAAAAATTTTTGTTCGGTAGATATGACGATTCGACTCAGCTTTCCTTATAACGTCTCTATGTGTTGAATTTCCTATACCATACGTTCGTATGTCGAATGAAACAGAATGAAAACATTTGAAAATTCGGTGAAACTTATTTTTTGAGTTGTCATGATTGTGTTTTCAATATGAAATATGAATGTTAACATCAGACCAAACCGGAGTGGGAACGCACCATTCGCTAATAATTTTTCGATTTTTTTCCCTTTCCTGTGATGCATTTCCTCAACTTGTGGTATGTGTTCCAAAGGCAACTCTTTTCTGTGTTAATTTAAGATGGTGTAAAATGGTCAATTGTATTTCTAAATTGTTATTTGGATTTCAAAAAGCATCAGTTGTATTTCAAATTAGTCAATGACTTTTCGAAAAGTATCAAATGTAATTCAAAATTATCAATTTAATTTCAAAATGCGTCGATTGTATTTCGAATTATTCATTCAAATCTTCAATAAACATCAATTATTGTATTTCAAGATCATCAAATTAATTTCAAAAACCAACTCACTTCAAATGAAAAAAAAATTCCAATACCCACCTCCTATCCCTATCCTCCCTAGGAATGCACGATGTTCGTTGAACATTATAGGGATTCCCTTTCGTGCGCTCCAGGCGATAAAAAAAATCCAAAATAGTCATTTGTATTCAAAAAAATATCAAAAGCTCATCTCATAATGCATCATTTGAATTCCAAAAAACAACACTATCAAAGGTTAGATGACTGTTATATAGGTGATATTTTCATTCCACCCTGTTCTGGCTTCTGGTTCCTGTCTTTGGGACATCACATGATTAATTTTGAAATTGATATAGACTTTTTTAAAGTTAAAATGACTGATTTTGAAATATAATTGAAGCATTTTGAAATTGAGTAGATAAATTTCAAATAAATTTGATACTTTTTGAAATCAAAATGACTAATTTAAAGTACAATTGATATAGGTAGTTACTCCTTGAAATCAACTTGATGCTTTTTGAACTAAAATTAGAAGAAGCTAGACTTTCTTGAAACTCCATATTATCTCAATTCAAATTGTAGCACTACTGGAAAATCCAATAATTCTACAAGAATAAAAAGACCTGGAACTACACTAAGTCACACTTTCAATTTTCAGTCAAGTTACCTATACTATTTGCATTTATATTTTCGAATATACAGATATCAATTTCTTCTCAGGCTTGAGACTTGTATAGTACCTAACGATTGCGTTGCGATCGGAAGTGGTTGATGTGATTTTAAAATCTTCAGATGCCGATAGCTGAATCATAGTGATTCAACCTTGCGAAAAAATTTCATGTCATGCAACAGTTAACCACAACAGTTCATGGTCACGTTTCATTACTAATGAATTAAAATAGGTATCCCACATTTGATATTAATCACCTCCCGAAATTTCGAAACATAACATCAAATAGTGGTTCATTGTTGGGTTTTTTCATAAGGGATTATAACGCATGTTTGTATCATTCTCATAAACGCATGATCATAAAGTAAACCAATGAGTAAATGACTCATCAGCTTTTATAGTAGATATATAGAGGGTGTTTTATCTGTGGTTTTATTTAGCGTCAAGGGTAAATAGAAATCACCGATGTGGTTCTAAATGAACCACAAATAATGGTACTCTTACAGTTTTTATAACCGACAAACATACATTGTTGTATCATTTCCTTTCCTGCGCTCCAAGAGATAAAAAAAATAATCAAAACAATAGGTAATCTGTATCAACGAATGTCAGAAATTCTACTTTGCAGTAATTCGAAGAAAATGTGCCAAGAATACGTTTTCCATTGGTGATTTAAACGGGAGCAGATTCATTCGTTCCCGATACCAATATCTTCCGTAGTCGGGGCTGTATAATTTGCTGACCAGAATTAAAGTATGCTGACCGAGCATTTCTGATTAGAATTTTCTCTTTAAATTGAATATTTGAATATCTTATATAGAAATATAGATGCTACCAGTGGAATTATTCCGATCCACCCTTTCCGAGGGGTAGTTTATTCTTGCTGTTTCTCAAAAATCCTTGTTGACTGAGCAATACTGGTTCGTATTTTTCCATCAAATTACATATTTGCTCGGTCAGCAAGGATTTTTAAAACCTGCAAGAATAAACTACCCCTCTAAAGGGGTGGATCGAGATAATTCAACTGGTGGCATCTATATATCTGTACAATATATTCGAACATGCAATTTGAAGAAGAAATTCGAATCAGAAATGCTCGGTCAGCGAGGATTTTTGAAAAATTGCGAGATTAAACTACCCATCTGAAGGGGTATATCGAGATGATTCCACTGGTGAGATCTATAAATCTATATGAGATATATTCAAATATGTGATTTGATGGAAATGCACGCACCAAAAATGCTCGGTCAGCAAGAATATTTGAAAAACTGCAAGAATAAACTACCCCTCTGAAGGGATGGATCGGAGTTATTTTACTGGTGGCATGTATATATTCATATTATAAAATATTCAAATATGCAATATGAAAAAAAAAATTCGAACCAGAAATACTTGGTCAGCATACTTTCATAATTTTGGTCAGCAAATTATATTTCCCCTCTGTAGTCTATGCCGAAACTTTCAAAGCAGTATTCAACTACCTATAGACTGTTGACTGTTGTAAATTACGATTTTCCTGCAACCCATGTGTTGTATTTGTATATTGTCTCAAACCTAGATTGACACATAAATAAATCACCTTGTACGCTATCACAAAACAAACATTTCTTCCGATGCCCCTCGCAGCCCGGTTGTGACATTGAAAAGTCTTTACATAATGACTATTAACCTTAACAGCACCGCACTGTCCCAGACGAATACTCACCAGCCCAACATCCAAAGACGATTTCGACTCAGATGGTCCACTGACGTCACCGCACCTACAGGGACACTAGAGGAATAGTACGAGAGACGTATCTTCTGTTGTCAATCAAGTCGAAACATGTTAGGAAGATGCTCGGAACCGAGGAAAACTTGTCTGGTCTTCTCCGGTAAAACAGCAGGTAAAGTTTGGTTGGGTGGATTGAAGAGTGCATTATTCGGAGGAATCGGAGGTTTTTTGTGATACGGTCTGTCAACGATGCTGGTAGGCCGTGATGGTAGGGTTTTCGTTTTTTTTTTTGGGGCGGATAGGTAATTATTGTTCAGTGGAATAATGGAATGTTTTTGATCGAATAATATATATACAGGGTGTCTGGTGAACCATACTCTATAGTTGCGGTTATAATCATGTTCATATCTATCAAAAAACACAACTTCACCTCAGTAAAAATATCATATGTTTTTCGAGATATTGGAACTTTTATACAAAAAATTGCAGTCCATGCAGGTTTTCGATAGCAGTTCATTTAAGGTCTTAAAAAATTATCCTCCGATTCGGATCCTTCATGATTTCCTATTATGAAACTCAGTTCAAAGTTGTTTTGTAGATAGTATGACTGCTATTGACGAGTGCTATAACTACTATTCAGTAATATCTAATAAGAAACTCTACTTGTTGTTAGCTTGGAACATGATAATAAGAATTTTTTTTTTTCTCAATATCTCGAAAACTGTAAGGTTTTTTACAGAGGTAAAGTTGTGGTTGTCTGATAGGTTAGGAAACCCTAAAGGCTGTGTCTCACGTTCCAACAATTTGCTCAAACTACAGATCTGTGATGTCATCAGTGACGTCACGTCAAAAAGCAGCTGAAATTTAGAACTTCTTCTACATATTTGTCATGTTGGATCAAACAAATAAGGTAAGGGTGCTTGTTGATTATCCTGTTCTCTTCATTGATTATTATTTTATATCTTATCATCAACAACAATCAACAAGAAATACTTTCATTGATATTATCAATACTTCAAAAATGCCTGTCCTGGTAATGGGGAAGACCACTGAGGGAAGAAATCCGTGCAAACCTCTTTCAATCGACGAATCATGATTTACGTTTGATCTACAATCAATATTATGAGTTGAAGTTGAAGGGAATCGAATCTATATTGTTTCGAAATCAGCATATTTCATTCGTTATTTCGAAAAGCCAAATATGATGGTGGAGCTGTGACGTATTAGTCCCGCACTGTAGCTATCTCTCTCTGATACCTCGTCATTCTGCAGTGTTGCAGTGTGATTGATGAGTTCAAGGACAATAGGCGTGTTGGGACTAAGACGTCGCACCAGTCTCACCAATGAATTGACAAAATTTCAAATGGCGCAGGAATTGTGTGTTTAGAAATGGACATATTCTAATTTATTTTTTTCATCGTCTTAGCATGCATGAAAAAATTCAAAATTAATTCACTGGTAGTTTTTCAGTATTGAGTTCACGATAATGTCGTTTCAAAAAATCAGTGGTCTCCCCCATTGGACTGAGGACCATTTCGGATGATTCTAGGAATATTTTTGTCTTGCTCCAATCCCGAATTTATGCTTGGTTGACAAGAGACTTTGTTATGATCTTATCTCATTTCTGCAGTTATACGTTAACGCGCATATATGGATTGATTTGCCTGGCTGGAATTGGAGCCCTGGGAGAGAAGGCGGTATGGAGGGTATTATCATCCGCGAAGCTGTGTACTAGACATGAAGTTGCTTCCAACAAATCGTTGATATGGAGTAGAAATAGTGTTGGTGCTAGAATTGATCCTTGCGGAACACCAGCATTTATGATAAGAGAGTCAGATGAAACTCCGTCGACCACTACATGGAGGGACCTGTTTGAGAGAAAACTAGCTAGCAGAGAACATAGCTGGGGAGGCAAGCCATAAGATGGAAGCTTGACGAGGAGTCCGTGGTGCCAGACTCGATCGAATGCCTTGGAGATATCAAGTGTCACGGCTAAGGTTTCACCATATTTTTCAATAGATTGCTGCCATACATGTGAGACGGAAGCGAGCAGGTCACCAGTTGACCTCTGATGACGGAAGCCATATTGCCTATCGCCGATATTACAGAAAATAAGAAAAAATCACGTAAACGCATAATGCCCGAAAACGACTAGTTTCCAAAAGACAACGTGTTCAAGTTGATTGACAAAATCCTTGATGAAATAATAACTGATATTGATGGCAGGTCGAGTGCTAGGTATTGAGTGAATTTCACAAATAAAAATGACCGATTCATTGAAAACCGAACTCAATAACATCCTTTCAATGAAGATATCAATTGAACACAGAATGACGATGAAGAAATCAAGATAGCTTTGACATGATCGTGAAAAATGTGTATCTAAAAGAATTTTTCTCTCACCACCTTGTATCTGGAAAAAGGATGCCGTTACGAAAAATATTTACTGAGACAACCCAACTTATTTTGCACTGTTTTACCAATCGATAAAATTAATTGTTCAGTAAAGTTTCTTCAACAAAAAATAGGGCAGGTATTTTAGACGTTGAACTAAACATCGGTGCTATTCTGTGGATCGCCTAACAAGTTGTCAAAGATTTGGATCTACTGAATTCAGTGAAGCATATATAATTTTAAAATGCCATGCTATGAATGAACATAAACAGATTTTTATGTTGGAAATTTTGGATCAGCTATGAAATTTCAGTCGATAAAATAGTGTTGATATACGCTTTTCATCCATAAAAAACGGAATGATACATACAAAGTTTGTTATTCTTCGTGTATCCACTTTGGGATGTAACTTTATATTTCGAGAGTATTATAACTCGCATGGTGCTATTTCCCCCCATAAATTTCATGCTATTTTCACAACGCGAGTATAAATAAAATAAAAACGCAATATTACGTTCAATAAAAAGGGAATGAGCTATCAGAATCTGAATGTGAACTGTGTATAATCAATTTTAAGCAGATCCATTTCTCGGCGATATCTTACACTCTAAAACGACAGATAGAGATAAAGCTCGTAGCTCTCCAAGACCGTAAAAGTCGAAAATTCCACATAATTTCAGCAATTACAATATCCATAAAGTCGACTTTCAAAATAGCTCTTACCTTACTTTACGATCAATCTACTCACGAAAGGATGATTCACCATAGACTTTTTCACTGGCAATAACGAAATATAAAAGGTTTTTGTGTCTGGAGAGATATTATTCCTTGTAAAATTATTACGGAGTTTACTGCCTAACCTATATGATAAAAGTTTAAAACAATTTTTAAAGGCAATCCGTTTGAGGTTTACGAGTCGCGTCCAGATAACGAAAATAAATAGATTTCTTGGGGCTTTACGAGAATCAATCATACATATATATGGTTTCCAACAGCTCTCTAACAAAGAAGCCTTTCGAGTAACCCAAGTCCCATAAAATGATGCGAATGAAAACCAAAGATTTTACTGATTTTACTGATATTATGTTGCGCTTCGCTTCTTTCTTTTCATCGATTACCAAAACTTTTTTATCTTTGAACTTGAACTCGTATTTTTATCTCTTAATTTGAAATTCATATTGGTGCATAGTTAGGTAATTCTGGTGACGTCATAGATCATTCAGAATTGGGATTTACATTTCATATATCCTGACACTTCTAAATGACACCGAAAAAAATCAAGGGGTGATTCCTTGGTACATTCTAGCAAATAAAGTTCATATAAACATGCGCCCTAACTTGCTCCATTTTTGAGATACAGGATGTTGAAGTTGAAAGAAGTCTTGAAAACACCTACATCAACATTTGGAGTCAAATCGAATTTTTATTGTTTCCTCAAAAACTAAGCTAGATACAAAAATCACACAAAGGATGAAACAGTTGTTATTGCAATAGTTCAATCTAATAAAAATATGAAACTCTGGAAAACCTGTGATGTACAATGACATACACCATATGAATATCGATAAATTATCCCACTGTGATGCCACTGCTAATATTATTTCGAATCTAATGGCACTAGAAGGAACTCCATATTACTATCAACAAAGCCACAATGTTTTATCGAAACTGATGGAAAGACAATTGAAAAATGAATAGAAAAAAGATTTTTCATGGAAATATCAACACCCTGTATCTAGAAAACGAAGCAAGTTAGGACACATGTTTATATTATCTTTATTTCCTAAAATATCACAACGAATCACCCCATGAATGTTTTTAGGTGTCATTTAGATACACCCTGTATATTGATAAAAGTGTTCATCAGTCGGGTCCAGATACTTCGCGGAATGGACAAATCGCCAAATTCCATATACAGGGTGCAATTTAATTGATGGCTGAAAATATAGGATATGGTTCCTTACCTCATTTTAAGAAAAAAAGGTTCATATAAACCTCTTTACTGTAG
Organism: Phaedon cochleariae; assembly: GCA_918026855.4. NCBI lineage: Eukaryota > Metazoa > Arthropoda > Insecta > Coleoptera > Chrysomelidae > Phaedon > Phaedon cochleariae. Next base: position 7,740,071 of record OU896711.1, read on the forward strand.
AAGGTGTTGAATTTTTATTTTCTCCTTATCATTGATCAAAGAAACTTTCACAATGTGAAAAACTTGCATGCAATCGATCAGATGTTTTAAATACAAAATAGGGCATACCAGTCTATACTAGTTACCAGAATGATTTCGTAAAGTATCACAAAAGCGTGAAAATAGTTTTTATTTTTATACACGAAAACGGTGCTTTGGACGATAAACATTATGGAGGTAAAATTATTGCAAAATGAATGAGAATTCCAAAATGATTTCAATTTTTGGAAAAAGAAATGAAACTCGATAATTTTTCAGAAAAATCTCCAGTATACATCCCACACGGACGCAACTGGTAAAAATATTAAGAAATCTACATTTAAATGGACTATTTATGCTTAATGAGCGCATGTCAAATTTGATGAAAATATCTAGAACAGTTTTCTTGAAATTGAAAATGAGCTAAGGAACCAAATCCTATAATTTTAGTCATCAATTAAATCACACCCCGTATAACATGTGATGGCACTTTCGACAACATGTCCACTGATCGATTTTGGAACTCTGACCAAAATTCGGCAGCTTGTCCTTTCGAAGAAGTGTCATGGACCCTTTATCGCAGTATTCAGGTTCTGATACCAACTGTTGACTTGTTCTAACCATTGATTGAATTGTTTTCACAAATACTGAAAGCTCATACATCGAGTCATACATTCATTCCCATTCAATGAAGCAACTGTAAATTCATGTGTTTACTGGGATCGTGTCGAAAAATAACTTTATTGGTCGATTTTGTATTTTCAGGTTCTATTCGTATTGTTTTCGATTCATGACCAGAGTCAACATTCTATCCGTTGTGTATATTATGCATCTCCGGGCCATAAACAAACAATTTCCACGTTTACGACACGTCCCGTGCATCGTCTTACAATTCGACTTTACAACCGACGCCATTTGCATTCTGATGGAGTCATTCTCGACATTACGAATCCATTCCACGACCTTTTTAACTCTCCTTTTTCCGTACAAATTTCTCGTCTGCTTGTATATTTCCTTTCGACTTCTGTTATTATTATAGTGTTATGAAAATATGGAACATTATTCGAAAAGTACTGTTATACTAAAGTGCCTAACCTCACTGGCGTATCATTAGTTCAATCTGAAGACAACCCAGCGAGCACAAAAACATCTCAGAGATGTTAAAAGTACGAGATTTCGAGACATTGAACCTCCACTGCGATGTTCTGTTCACACATGAATAGAACTATTATAGAACAGCCAATGTCCGCCGCAGGCGGCAATTATCGAGATGTCCTTGATATGTCACAAAACTACCTTCTCCCTAGTTCTTTTCAAAGCCTTTTCATGGATACCTACAACAAAACATTTTCAACGCGTCTTGCGCACATTAAATCGCTGTAAAAAAACCATTTTCGAGGTACTTTTCTGAAGCCTTTTGTCAAAATGAACTTTTGCATTAGGATTCAATTTCCCTTGAATGAAAAAATGCATTAAAAATAGATTGAACATGAAAATATTTTCTTGATATGAAATTACCTTCTTAATCGGTTTCTGAGTAGTGCTTACTACACACAGACATATAATTGGAAATAGGTTTCTCAATTTTTGAAATGTTCCTCACAATGCATAATTTTGCAACTGCGGAGAAGCTGTGTATTGATGAATTCGTACTTTTATATATTGATTACACTGAGGCACCGAACAACACATCTTGCATCTGATGGTCATTATTACAAACTAATTAAGTCTTCTAACACAATAAACTTCACCAAATTCCTTTCTGTTCGTTAGCAGCGTGATGTAAGCGTGACACGCTGCAAACGCGAATGCCAATTGCGAACAAGAAGAACAAAATCGAAAACAAATCAGTATTCATCGTATTGTGACGTAAGCATGAGACGTTGTGGTGGGGCAAACAAAGAAAGGACACAAAAGAACAAAAACAATACTTCCAATATCCTTCAAAGACCTCTTTGGTCAGTGCATATTACGTCTCAAAATAACATCTTCATGCCAACATTTTCAAAACATCCCAAAACATCCCAGGGATGTTTGTGCTCGCTGGGAACCATTTTTATTATTTTATGGTTGACACAACCTAGGAACTCAGAGTCGGAAATAAATTCACGACAGATGAAATAATGGAGACCATCAACAATATATTAACCTCGTATATCACAGTTTATAGTCATCTATTCACTGACAATGACCTCCGATGGTAAAACGCGAACAGTTTCGTCACTCCTCACTTTTTTAATCAAACAAGTCTCTCTCTCGATATTGTTTCGTATATTGAATCCAATTAGTGAAAAAAATAATGTTTGAGGATTGTGATGAGTCGATAGCAAACATTATTTTCGTGGAAAAATGAGTTAGGGGTTCCCATCTGATGAAAACCAGCCATTGTGATATGAATCTGATATATGATTTGCAAACGTTTGTTCAGGAACATTGAGTTCAAATACTCCATATGAACGACCAGCAAAAATAGTTTATTGTTTTCTTTTTGTATACGGGACCCTATAAAGTTATCGAAGCATTACCATTGATCACAATAAATCACGTGAATCAATATGGACACAGCATGTATATTAGCTTGCAACGAAGGGTCCCGTGAGAAAAAAAACCTTTTTGAAAGCATAAACTAGTTCGCCGATGAACACAGTGGGCTGACACCATGCTATTAGCAGGCCAAGGTACCACTGCCTGATTAACCTCGGTCTCCATCACAGTTCTTTTTGCAAAGAATACTAATTAGATAACATACGAATCTCAACATATATTACGTAAGATTTAGGTTGATAAGTACCTACCGTTATTTTTAACAAGTTGTTACTCAACATTCAAACGCATCAATTGGATTCTGGTCTAGCTGCTCCCTATGTAAGGACATCAACCAGAGAGGTGAGTTTAGGTTCAACGCTCGGTTCAAAACTTGTTCAAAGCTTCAATCATTTATAAGGGATATTCGGAGGTTCAAAGTTGGGTTCTATTCGGCTCTCCACTGCAGGACCCGTAAGGGTCGATTGTGGCACACATCAATTGATATTGATATGACACACATCAATTGGTATTGCACGATTAGTTTTCTTGATGAATAATCCTCCAGGTCCGAGTGAGAGAATGAAACCTTGCCAAACAGTGAAAACCTTACACGGGCTGCGGCGGAGCAGGCACAAAGAATATGTTCTGCTTTCTCATTATTTTTCAGACAAAGCCTTCACTTACTAACATAGTCTCCGAAGGATGTATAAATGAATTGAAACGAGCCAATCCTGGAAGATTCTGAAAGAAGTCTGAAACCAGTTCAAGTGTTCAGTATATGTTTGGCAAAACTTGAGATGCCAAATACAGATTCTGGTCAGATGAAACCACTTGCGGCATTTTCCTTTTCGAGGGAATCTGCTGCTCCATCACCTTCCACATGGATTGAAGACTCTTCCATACCGGAGTGTCCAGACAGCGTATTTCTAAAAGCGTACGCAATTTCGGCAAGGAACAAACGATATTTCTTCTGTCTTCATAATGAAAACTTTCGAGTAACCTGATAGCTCGGTGGACTGTGTATCTGACTAAAATGGCGGTGGCTTGGGTTCAAACCCTGCAAGGAGTCAACTTTTCAATTTTTTTACACTCCAGTGATTTTTCGAGAAATATAATTTTAAGGAAAAAGGTTAGGTTAGTCAGAGTTAGGTCTAGTAGCATCCTCTTTCATACAGATATGATATGCTTTTCGCAATACGCGGCCAGGAATCCAGACCAGAGACAATTTGTTGAGTCTTCCTATTACGGAAAGTTTATTTTTGACAGTTCAATGTCATTTTAGACGATGATCAATACTAACTAAGTGCTATCAGAGCCGTTAGGCTATCTGAGAACGTTTCCATTGTTTTATGTGTGAGGTTGATTATAGAATAGAATAGAATAGAATTGACCAAGTTACAATTCTTATGTTTTTGGCAAGCCACTGGAAGTACAAAATGATTTTCATAAACAATTACAGAATGAAATAAAATATACACCTGAGCTATCACAAACATACATACAACATTCTCACATCGCAAATCTAACAAATCTAAAATATCAATTTGGCTATTTTCGAAATGTAATCAACACAAATTATCGAGATAATTGAGAATCTTGAACTCTTGAGGGAGGAAATTATAGATTCCAATATTCGATGAATTAATTCGGGATTTGTTGAGCCTATATCGGGGAGGCCTCAAGTCATTTGCTCCACGAGGTAAGGCCCCCGTCATTCCTTGCTCGCACAAGACTTTCGAAGACTTTTGAGGGTTGCTCGTAAGGGGGCAACCGAATGACGGATAGAACAAATTTTAGAACAAATTTTTTAGTTTGGTACTCGTGAAAATCTGAGTTGGCACACATAGTCTTTTTATTCTTGAGAAATTCCAGAAGAGTATAAAGTAGATGAATAGGGAAGGGACAGGCATAATAGAGAGTTGTTTGAAATTGTTTTGACAAGGGTCCCTGTAACCTGCACCGGCAATAATTCTCATCGCTCTTTTTTGTATTTTGAAAACTACACAAATGAACATAGTTCCCCCATAACAGTATGCCTTAATTTATGTGTGTATGAGAGAAAGAAAAGTAACAGGATCGCACAGTACTTTCGCAGAGTTGATTTTTTATGTTGCGCAACAGAAATATTGAAGTGGATAATTTCTGACATAACTGCTCAATATGGGAAGACCATTATAGTTTTTCATCGGTAACTATTCCTAGAAGCAATTCCATTAGCAAAGAAAAGATTTAAGGTTGTTTGCATTAAACCAGTTTTGTGCCCAATCCAACGAATCGGCCAGGATGATTAAGAGACTAGAAGTGATGTTTGAGGTTGTCGGCGTATGCACCACATTTATGATGAGACATAATGTGGAAGAGATCGTTCACGTAAATGATGAAGAGTGACGGGCCAAGGACGGATCCCTGAGGTACTCCATGTGAAATAGTCTGAAAATCAGATTATGTCCCATTCATATAGACTGCTTGTTTTCCATTACTCAAGTATGACTGTATCAGATCGAGAGATAAGCCTCTGACACCATAAAAACGCAGTTTCTCAATTATAGTAGCGTGGCAGGGCCTACTCTAAGTGTAGGCCCTGGGCAGACACAATCGAAGGCTCTTGATAAATCGCATCCAAACCACCCACACATTAATCAATCGCGTGAATTTGCACCTGAAATATACGTTTGTATATTTTAGCCAAAGTCCAGTCAAATTCTTCAGACTAGGTACGCACGATGTTCTTAGAAGATCTTAGAAATACCTTCTCAGAACCATGAGTGTCTACGCCAGTGTTTGACTGCATTGTTTATTATGTGTATGTGTACAGGGTGGGCAAAATTGGGCGTTTTCACCGTCTATCTCAATAACTAGAGGAGTTATCGAAAAACCGATATACATGTTTCGGGTTCGATTTTGGAGAAACCTCGAATGGCAAAAACAAAATTTAGATATCTTCATTCGTTTTAGAGATACAGGGGGAAATTGAAAATTTGCCGATTTCGATTTTATTTTCTGACTACTTTACGGTGAGAGGTATCATAAAATTTCAAACGTATATTCATACAGTATGATGCGTGGAATCCATTGGCATCATCAGAAATTTTATACAGGGTGACGTTGAAAAGATACGGCAGCCAATTATGTTTTTTCTAATGGAACACCCCGTATATTTTGGCACAGTTGAATAGTCCTAGGCGTTCTCATTACAAATATATATTTAACCCTACCTTTTCCTTCCACAATTTCAGATATATTCGCAAAAATATATTCAGTGTGTCACATTTCTTATGGTTACACCCCCGTATCTTCTGTATCTGGAATTTGGACATCTTCTATAAGGTTATATTTTTCAACGCAACTTACTGATTTCCTAATTGAGTAAATTATTGGTCTTATTTCTGTATCTCAAATGTCTTGATAACAATGATATCAAATCGAATTATTTCCCATTTTATTTCTCACCAAATATCCATTTGTCTGGAAATAACATTCCCTATGATATTCATCTTCCACCTTTGGTGAATATATACAGAGTGTCATTTTCAACCTCGATTCTGCCTGTTGATAGCATTATCCAGAAATATCGATGATTCCATAGCTGCTGGCGAGCAGTGTTATCATTGGAGATGATCCCACTTGGTCCATGAATCCATGAGTGTATCATTTATATCTTTCTGACAGTTGCGAATTTTTGAATCCTACCTCAATTATTTTTACAGAAGATACGGGGGTGTAACCATAAGAAATGTGACACACTGAATATATTTTTGCAAATATATCTGAAATTGTGGAAGGAAAAGGTGGGGTTATATATATATTTGTGATGAGAACGCCTGGGACTATTCAACTGTGCCAAAATATACGGGGTGTTCCATTAGAAAAAACATAATTGGCTGCCATATCTTTTCAACGTCACCCTGTATAAAATTTCTGATGATGCCAATGGATTCCACGCATCATACTGTATAAATATACGTTTGAAATTTTCTGATACCTCTCACCGTAAAGTAGTCAGAAAATAAAATCGAAATCGGCAAATTTTCAATTTCTCCCTGTATCTCTAAAACGAATGAAGATATCGAAATTTTGATTGTGCCATTCGAGGTTTCTCCAAAATCGAACCCGGAACATGTATATCGGTTTTTCGATAACTCCTCTAGTTATTGAGATAGACGGCGAAAACGCCCAATTTTGCCCACCCTGTACGCTACATAGCTATTTCGTGAGTTATGTTTTTAGAGACTATCTCATTTCTTGTTTCTTTTCGTCGGTGTTGCAGAGGATGTGCCTGTGTGTTAAAAGTTATGAGGAGTAAACATTTGGGTTAATAACTCCGCTCCGTATGCAGAACGTTCCGAGACTATTTATTTTGTTTTCGTCGCACCTATTTCTGGTCCCGAAAAATCTTCAAGTGTAAACCGACGAAGCCGAGGAGGGTTGAATCGAGAACTGCTTTGAGAAAACTAAACAATCCAAGTTCGCGTTCATTGAAAAACAAATGAAAATGAGAGGTTAATTTCAGAATGAATAGGTGGCTGATGGAAGAATTTTAAGAATGATAGCACCACAAACTGCAGCAGTTGATTTTGAATCGAATGCATATCTATATTGATCACATAAAAAAGATACAGTATAACGAATGTTTCCAAAATATATTTTTCCTATGTCTTCTAATCACTTATTACATTGGTTTATCAATTCTGATCAGGTATTGATAGGTCAACTCTTGATGGGATGAAAGCAAAATTGACAAAAACTTTAATTACGGGTAAGAACCGATCGTATAGTACTAATTCCCTGATATTATTATACTCGGGATAAGCTAATATTGATTTTGTGCTTTTAAGCTAGTGTCTCACAGTCCAAAAATCCGATCAAATTTGTTAGATGTGACGTCATTCCTGCCTGTTCGACTGATATGTCAAGAAATCTTTGTCACACGATTTGAAGTTTTTTGAACTAGAATATTGGTTAAGTAGGTTCTCTAAAATGTGAAAAATCACAAGTAAAAATTGAATAAAAATTCGTTATTTGGTAAGTATTTTGTGTTTTATTTGTAATACTAAGTGATTTGAAAAATGAGGTATATATGTACAAGATAATGGCTTCAGAGAAGAAATATTCATAGAGGAGTCCTACCTATGATTTTTGATGAAGTCAGACTGGAAGACTGGAAATTTCAAAACTACCTAAGAATGGATGGGAGATGTTTCAGATTATTATCAATCCATATATGCGCGTGAACGTATATATACCTGCAGAAATGAGGTGAGATCATAGCAAAGTCTATAGTCAACCAAGCATAAATTTGGGATTGGAGCAAGACGAAGATATCCCTATAATTATCCGAAATGGTCCTCAGTCCAATTACCAGGACAGGCGTTTTTGAGGTATTGATAATATTAATAATATAAATATGAGTATTTCTTGTTAATTCCTAAGATATAGAATAATAATCAATGGAGAAAACATGAAAACGAACATCCTAACCTCATTATTGTTTGATCCAACATGACAAATATTTAGAACAAGTTCTAAATTTTAGCGGCTGATTGACGTGACGTCACTGATGACATCACAGATCTGTAGTTTGATCAAATTGTTGGACCGTGAGACACAGCCTTAAGGTTTGAATTCGGGTTCAAATTGTATATAGGTATGTATATTTTTGATATCAACATGTTTTGAAAAAATCAAGACATCAGGTCAAGGTCATGAATGTTTGTACTTATCTATCATGTGAAGAATTCTCCACATTTGGTAGTTTTTGACGCAAGCATTTCATTTTCTATTCGAACACCTGAATGATTTGATCCAAAATTAGACATTACCGATTGTATCATGTGCGTAAAAATCATATGAGCCAATTTTTTGTTTTTCAAAACAGTCGGTAGCTGAACCCCTGCACCTGTCATTTTGTTTTGCGTATTGGACACGAACCATAACGACCCGGCGACAGAAATACACAAATAAAATTCCAAACCTCAGATTTATCTCCAGAAAATAAACATTCTCACAAATCAGCCGAATAGAGATGAAAAAATAAAACGTCCGTTAGAGTGAACTGACCTGCGAATGCATCCGATATCCTCTTGGCACAACGTCAAGGTTAGGGCATTTCGAAAACTTACAACTTTCTTGCCGGAGGATTTCAGATCATGAACTCCAAAAACATGAACGTACAGGCGGGATACAAAAGGTGAATGAAATGAACATATAAGTAACTTGCCTAAATACTTTCTGTATGTTAATCCAGGAGGTGAATGTACATTCATTATTCCAGATTATTTGGGATTTTCTCTCTTCGTCTCAAGTAAGTAAGGACAAATCAGATGATTTGCCCCAAACGCACTGCTATCTATTATTTGAAACCTAAGCCGTGGCACTTGATATCTCCAAGGCATTCGATCGAGTCTGGCACCACGGACTCCTCGCCAAGCTTCCATCTTATGCCTTGCCTCCCCAGCTATGTTCTTTGCAAGCTAGTTTTCTCTCAAACCAGTCTCTCTATGTAGTGGTCGACAAAGTTTCATCTGACTCTCTTCTATCATAAATGCTGGTGTTCCGCAAGGATAAATTCTAGCACCAACACTATTTCTACCCCATATCAACTATTTGTTGGAAGCAACTTCATGTCCAGTACACAGCTTCGCGGGTGATAGTACCCTCCATACCGCCTTTTCTTTCAGGGCTCCAATAGCAGACAGGCAAATCAGAAACTAAAGAGGGAGAAATGTTGACAACATAAATATGGACTAGGCGACAATTCTCGAATGGGGATCCAACAACTTGGTGAATTTCAATACAAACAAAACACAAGCAAGCGTTTTCTCTAGAAAAGCCGATCTCACTGTGCCCAACATAAGCTTGTCAGGAGTAACCATACCTTTGGAGACGACCATTTCGAAACTTGGTATTACTATCAGCAATAACCTTTCTTGGGAAAATCACGTGAGATAAAGTGCTAAATTTGCATCCCTAAAACTTGGTTTTGTGTTTCGGGACAGGAGCTATTTCACTTCCAGCCAGCTGCTTATGATCTATATGGCACAGATCCGACCTGTCTTGGAATACTGTACCTATATTTGGAGTGCAGCACCCAAACATAACCTGAAACTGTTGGAATCTGTCCAAAAAAGGGCAATTCGTCTCGTGAGTGAAACCTCGCTCACAAACTCACTCACTTCTCTGGAACACCATAAAAAAGTTGGCGGTCTGGCTCTATTTTCTAGATATTTTCATGGAAATATCCAATTGTTCCTCCCTTGGCAGTCCCCGCGAGATTAACTCGTCGATTTGAGGCTTCGCACCTCTTCGTGGTCACTTTGGAGACCTGCAGAACATCTGTTTCGAAAGACTCGTTCATCCAACGAACAGCGAGGCTCTGGAACACATTTCCAAGGGAGGTGTTCCCGCGAGGCATATTACCTCCATAAATTTAAGAACGCCAATTCCTACCTCATTTCCCTTGGTTCTCACGATGTTCTCTGGACATTACAGGATATCCCTCTTCTTGGGAACCAGAACATAAAAAAAGTGACAGTGACAGAAGTCTCGATTCTTGAAGCAGCATTTTTATTCCCCAAGTTTTTTCTCTTCATGCAAGTGATGCACAGTTTAGGTTTGAAATATGTACCAGAAAAGGCTTTTCTTCAAATTCAGTGTGGAAAATATTATAAATATGGACCAAAGTAGTCTTTTTTTTCATTTGGGCACCTATTTCTAACGGACAGAAAATTCTGGGAAACATTTTGAAAAATGGAAATTTCTTGACCCTTGCTAGGGAATTTCTTTCAAAATAGGTTGGCAACACTGCAGCTGTATCATTCAGTGGTATCATTATGGCCACAACTATACTTAGAGAAACAGGAAAGCCGCCCAATTATACTGACGCATTAAGGTTATGTACGACACGAGAAGATGAGCTTCGCCGAGAAAGAGGAAGAAGAAAAAAAGTCACATAATACACTCGCGAAAGTGGATGTGACAGACCGTTCTAAAAAGTTGCGGAACAAGCAAGAAACTAAGTTTTATTCGCTGTTTGCCGACCGTCAGAGAAAAAAAAACGTTTGAGGCCGAGATTGGAATGATACGTGTGTGTGCCCATAGCAGAGTAGGGTCGCCTTATATTGTTTCAAGAAATAACTTAGTTTATTGAAGTTTGTCCCGATATAAGGAAACAAACACAGACCTCTACAGAATTCACCAGGTTTTTCACTGAAATCGTATACCAACGGCGAAATCTAAGGAAACATATTTCCTACTGTATTTGAAGAAAACAATTTGCACAAGGAATCAATGGGCGTGTACACCTTAGTAGAACTTTTAACTCAAACCATGTTTATAATGATCCTTTTATACATAAATAATGATTGACGACATGATTCGATCGAAAAATTAACTGGAATGTTTTATTTTTGGACATAAATAATAGTACCTTTTGAAAACGGACCCTCTTATGACATAGAAGCCTCATCTCGCCATAGTTAAAAAAAATACCAAACGCCCGAAGGAGACTGAGGCAACTGATATATTAATTCTTTCAACTGTGATCTCGCGCTAATTCACTCTGTCAGAAATCATGTATCATTCATCTCTGTCTGGAATTGTCTTGTTTCAGAATTAGGGTTTTGACGTCACATCATCGCCTCGTTTTCAGAGGTCCGAAAAATCTGGGAATTCAATAATTTTTTATAAAACGTAGGGAGCTCACAGCAAGAAACGGTTTGCGGTGGTGAGCTAGTTTGGGTGAGTTCTATCGAATTATGAAATAAATTTTTTTATCATATAAGCCCATTGCCATCGTTTCAAAAATCGAATGTACAGTTTCCGGGATATTTGACAATTCGAAGACTTTCGCCTTCGCCATAGTAATAGGGACGATGCGATGAGCAGTGAAAATTCCACATATCATACCCAAATTATTTCGTTATTTAGTAATTCGAGCGCTATATGTCTACACTATGATTCATTTCTATCCACTTATAGTCGATACTTAGTCACAACAGAAGTAACGGTTGAACTGTTCAATGAAGGTGAGTCGGGATGCAGCGTTTATGCTTTTTGATTCAGGCCTCATCCTGAGGTTATTATCAACCCTTCTGCATCCAACACAAGGTTTTTCATGAAAATAAGCAAAAACACTAATTTTTTGATGAAGAAATACTATGACATTCATCACGATGAAAATAGTTATTTATTATACAAGGGAAAAAAGTAGTAGATTTTAGCTCCAGGTTGTGTTGTCTCCCGACGCGTAGCGGAGGGAGACAAAAAACCGTGAGCTAAAATCTAATATTTTTCCCGTGTATAATACACTATTTTTTTCTGTGACAGAAGGAAGGACGAATCAATATTGGGAAGATATTACATTATTTCGAAATCTGAAAATTATCGACGTGAAATTTCAAGTTTTTAACAGTAGGGGCACCTGCGTTTTATAGACATCTTCATCATTCTTTTGAAGTAATCAAATATCTGATGTCACTTCTGTCAGTTCAATTCTGTGATTTGATTTTAAAAAATTGCGAATTCAGTAGTTGTTTAGTAATATACGAAACCGCGAAGTCGAATGGAAGATAAAAGGTCTTGCAGTTCTTTCTCGGAGACGGTATTATTGACTTATTTTTCGGAACTATAGCACAACAAAAGCCATTAACAGAGTATATATATGTGATATATATCCGGGAAAGAAGTACTCACTTTTTTCCCACGGGAAAAAAGTAATTTATGAAAAGTGACATTTTATAACCTGCCAACAGAGATGAAATGCCAAACTTTTTTCCCGTCACAGAAAAAACGTTTTTTTTTTAAATTTTAAGTCCGGTTTCTGCATGTGTCTAGCGCGGCCTGGCTAAATCGAAATCAATAAGCATTCAGGAAAGAATCACTTATATCACTATTCGTTTATACGAGTCGATGCATAGATTTTGGGAGATGTAATTCAATGTTCTGCGTGGCATTAACCAGGAAAGTAGTTGCATTTGGGTGTATGATAAATTGACATTCATCATACAGGGCGTGGAAAGAAATTCTGAATTGAGACTCTATCACGAATCTGCGAACATTGTGTGGATATGATTTTGAGCTTTTTGTATTATTATTCAGTACTTAGAGGTAATATTAGTGATAATTTCTGTTTTGTGTTGATGGAGGTGATGTAATGTTGAATTATTAGATTATTTGTGCTTGTATATCTTCTTCCTGGCCCTTCAATTCAACAGGGCCTCTGACTGTGTCTAAATATGAAAATACTAAAGGTAATTGAAATACTAGAGACGTATTCAAATTAATTATTTCAGTACTCATATACTCAAAAGCTTATTGAATTGTACTAAATGCATTAAAAATGCAAATTAAATATCTCATGATTAGTAAATCATTGCAGTAGACTGAAGAACTTAGTTACTTTCGTCATGTTCACAATGTCATTTTCGTGTTTAAATGAATTACTTCTCTGCAATCATTTTCCTGAATTTCCAGTAGTCTCCGATATGCTCATAACTTTTCAATGCAAACTCAAACCAGAGCTGCAATAATAGGTAATATTATTGGGTTTGCAACGAAATAATGAAGAAGCAGTGCAACAATTCTCAATAACGCTTCACCAATCAGAGTACGTGACGCGTGCGACCCTAAAAACAAAAACACTGCATTGGGAACCCACTTTAAGAGGTCCTCTCTGCCCTAACATCCTAACGAATCGAAAAAGCAACACGAAAAGGATACCGGATCTGAATTAAAATAAATTAAGATAAGCAAAACGTTGTTGGGAGGAACACACGAATGCGAAAACCATAAATTATTGACTACTAAAATAAACTCTTTCATGCAGGGGCGTACCTACACTGTAAGGAATCCTTTTGAGTGACTGCAAATTTGGTAATGAGTTAATCTACTGAGTGAATTTTTGAGTAAATATGAAATCTGGGTATTTTCACAATTCCTTCCAATTATGACAATGTTTATGACAAATTTGATTTAATAGCACAAATTTTGGAATAAAACAAACAAGAAAACCATACTAGAGTGGCTCTTACTCAATCATTAGATGAAACATGTGAGAACTACTCATTATCGAGCGATTTCACCAAATAATTGGTGAAAGGGCCGGTCTATGCGCTGTATATTGTTAGCGTCTCTGTCATCTCACTGTCTCAGTCCCTTTTCAACGTGCAATCAGTGAACAGTGTATTTGGGAATAACATGATGACCGTTCTAAGTCACCACAATATTATATGTTTCAATTATTCTAAATGAAGAACTTCGGAGTAAAGGAATGTCCGAATCTCTGATGTGGTCATCAGCGAGAAAGATTCGAGCCAGTTCGAGACTATGCAGAGGCCGTTTTGTCCAATTGATAACGCAGCGTCAGTCTTGATGGAAGTTCAGTGCATAAAAACCATCCTGCTTTCCATTTCAGCGAAGTGAATTGTAATTGAAGTTCGAGCAGAAACATGTTATTCGCATTATTATATCTGTGAAGTTTGGGAATACTTACTGCGGGTAAGTTTAATTTCGTAAAATACATGATGGCTTTCAACAACATGGCTGATGATCGTGAATTGTATCAAAAAAATTCAAATATTCATTTGGATGATGTGATTCTTAAGAATTGTATTGCATATATAGTGTTGATTTATATCCGATTACCTTGACGTTCAGATAAATCAATATACTTATTCTTCTGTTGAATAGTCGATATCGCCGTTGATGTCTATCACAGCCATGCACGGCCATATTCATGTGTTTGCTTTTCACTCAATAGTGACTGAAAATTATCGAAATAAGAGTATTTCGAATCAGAAATGAGAAAATTGAATCATCATTGATCACATTATTTCCAAATTAGGTATATTGAATCTTAGTTGAGAAAGTGTTATCAAAACTGATTGAATAATTCAATTGTGATCATTTATTGAGATCGATAAAATATTTGTTTGAAACGTTATTGGTGAATTTGTCTCTATATTTAGGTAACATACCCAAAACAAATCTGCTCTGAAGAATACATTTTTGAATCAGCTGTTCATATATGCATTTTTTGTCTGCAGATTGATGTGACTGTCAACGTGTCAACGAGCTTGTTAGTAAGATTCTGCGCAGCGAGAAAAAGCCATACTTGATTTCGGAAGGCGAGACCGCATGTACTGATGATTTCAAATTGTGTTAGCTTTGTTCTTTATTAGGAGTACATTGTGATTGTAATAATTGAATTTAAATCTACTCTGATTTTTAATAAACTTTTGTACTATATATATAATATTTACTCAATATTGTATAAAACCAGTCATGAAAAGTTTTAAAATACTCATTTTGGGTATAAAAGCACTCAATAATGGGCATATACATACTCAATAAATGTTCTAGGCACTCAAAAATGAGTTGAAAATCACTCAAGAAATCGCAAAGCTGAAATAATATTCAAATCCGAACTGGGAACATCGACTCAATTGTGATTCCTTATATTCACTCATTCAATTACCATTTCACTCAGTCAAGTAGAGTGAATTTTCAACTCAATCGGGCGTGGACCGAAATTGAGACATTATTGAGTGAAGTTTGAGTAAAAATTCATTCTTTTTTTTTCAGTGTAACATACTGAAAAGTGAAAAGTACTTCAGAGTCACTGAAAATTCACAAGTAGGGTTGTAGAAATCATTAGACAAGAAATGCTTGATTCCTCTATGATCTAGATTCTAGAATATGGCCTTAGACACAATTGTTCTTTTGCATATTATTGTTCAGTTTTGATTTTGCCACGTGACTGTTACGTTCTATATGGCAGTGTATACTAATTAACTAACTAATTAACTGCCCGACAAAAATGACAACTATTATTATTGGTATTATTATGAATCAAATTATAAAATAATAATTACATCGCAAAGAAGGTCAACTTTAATTTGAAAATATCATAAAACTAACCAAGATATTCCGAATAATTATGCTGGCTATGTTTATACCGTGTGCAAAATTGGTATAATTAGCAAGC
This sequence comes from Phaedon cochleariae, assembly GCA_918026855.4. Taxonomy (NCBI): domain Eukaryota; kingdom Metazoa; phylum Arthropoda; class Insecta; order Coleoptera; family Chrysomelidae; genus Phaedon; species Phaedon cochleariae. The sequence continues at coordinate 7,755,597 of OU896711.1, forward strand.
TGACCTGACCATATTCAGAACAAATGAATATTTTATCGTCTGTTTCTTGATTGTTTACACCGTGTTTCTTCAACTGTTCAATTTAACTAACTTGATTTTTATTTGGCTATTATTAATTCACCGGTTCTGAACAAGGTTAAAAACTTCTACTCTATAATCAAATTAGTATTTTTTGATCAACATATAGAAAACATACAATATACCAGAATGTTGACATAACAACCATCAGCTAATTCCCTATGCTATTCGCGAACTTATCTTGGTTACAACTGATTCACTTTTATTATTTCTTGATACAAATTTCCTCGTATCCAGTAGATTGTTTTTGGACAATAATAGGACCTTAATTGAAAATCCATTGGATGACTATCTATATCTAGATCTATATTGGACGTCCAATGGATGGACATAAATTGGATTTCCATTTGCAATCCCATGGATAACTGAAGGACATTATTTGGATATCCAGGGAATCTCAAAAAATTTAGACATTTGTCATCCAATGGACGTCCAATAGAAACACATTGTAATCTGGTGTGCAGTCAATGGATGTCCAGTGGACATAATTGTGTTATCTGCGAGGTTATCTGGGTGGTAGTTTTTTGCTATAGAGCTCACGATGATGTCTATTAAAAAAATCAGTGGTCTCCTCCATTATAATTTCTAATGTAGAAACTTCACAAACGATAAGATTTCCACAAAATTCTTGAACACACAACATGTTTCGCTAACACAGTAGCTTCGTCGAGTGATATACTGGTACAATGAACTAATCCAACCTAGGCTTGCTTAACTTTTATGCATCCAACTTTCCGAACTTGAAGGATTATTCACCTGTGTAAAGGTTCGATAAACCTTCATTTTCGGAAATTAGGCACAATGCTTGATATTACTATCAGCAATAATCTTTCTTGAGAGAATCACATGAGATCAATTGCTAAATGTGCATCCCAAAAACTTGGTTCTCTGTTTCGGGCCAAGAGATATTTCACTCCCAGTCAGCTGCTAATGATCTATAAGGCACAGATCCGACCTGTCCTGGAATACTAGTTTCATAAATGCTGGTGTTCCGCAAAGATCAACACTATTTCTACTCCATATCAACGATTTGTTGGAAGCAGCTTCATGTCCAGTACACAGCTTCGCGGATGATAGTACCCTCCATACCGCCTTCTCTTCCAGGGCTCCAATACCAGCCAGGCAAATCAGAAACGAACGAGGCAGAGATGTTGACAACATAAATATGGACTTGGCAACAATTCTCGAATGGGGATTCAATAGCTTGGTAGATTTCAATGCAAACAAAACACAAGCATGCCTTTTCTCTAGAAAAGCCGATCTCACTGTGCTAAACATAAGCATGTCAGGAGTAACCATACCTTTGAAGAAATCCATTTCGATGCTTGGTATTACTATCAGCAATAACCTTTCTTGGGAAAATCACGTGAGATCAATTGCTGAATGTGCATCCCAAAAACTTGGTTTTCTGTTTCGGGCCAGGAGCTATTTCACTTCCAGTCAGCTGCTTATGATCTATAAGGCACGGATCCGACCTGTCCTGGAACACTGTTCCCATATTTGGAGTGCAGCACCCAAACATACCCTGAAACTGTTGGATTCTGTCCAAAAAAAAGGAATTCATCTCGTGGGTGATGCCTCGCTCACAAACTCACTCACTTCTCTGGAACACCGTAGCAAAGTTGGCGATCTGGCTCTATTTTATAGATATTTTCATGGACGATGCTCTTTTGGAATCTCAACAATTGTTCCTCCTTCGGCAGTCTCCGCGGAATTAACCCGTCGAGTTGAGGCTTCGCACCTCTTCGTGGTCAGTTTGGAGACCTGCTCAACATCTCTATCCAAAGACTCGTTCATCCAACAAACAGCGAGTCTCTGGAACACATCGCTAAGGGAGGTGTTCCCCGAGGCATATAACCTCCAGAAATTTAGGAAGAACACCAATTCCTACCTTATTTTCCTTGGTTTTCACGATATTCTCTGAACCTTACAGGATATCCCTTTTCATGGGAACCAGAACAAAAAAAAATTGTCTATTGGTTCCTTTGGAAAAAAATTATAATTTTTGTGAAGACAATGTTAAATTGATTAGTTGATCACCTTCGGGAAGGTTCTAAAGATCCGAGACTAGAGGCTGGCAGGCTGCACACTTTAGGATTTTCGCGAATAAACGATTTTTGTGATCCGCCCCTGTTCGGTGCCTCGAGTATCGCGGCGTGTATGCAATTTTGTAACATGTGCGAATATATTTATAGAGGATCATTACTGCACCTCCGTTTTGAAAACTCGGCCTGTGTGCTAGCTACCGACCGTCTTTTTTTCTCTCGACTGACAAGGCGACACATCGTCAAGAAGTAATAAGAAGAAGAAGATGGCGCTCGTATGGCTCGTACTGGCGTCTATCCGCCAGTAGTGAGTCAGTCGGTTTCGCTCGAAAAAGTGGATGCGTTATGCTCCACGTCGAGTGATAAATGGATTTTCGTTTTATTGCCGAAGGAGATGCTACAGGGCGACATAAAGATGATGGATAACCTCAAGGCTATCCGATTAAAGTTCATTTGTCTTCTTTAGGCTCGAAGTATGAGGCGAATCCAGCGAAGAAATCGAAATTTATTCTATTACGTTAGGTGCTTTCATATCAACAAACTCTCCGGTGATATGGAACGAATAACCCCGTGTACGACAAATAATACATTGTTATTAATGTTAGCATCAGAAGTGACATTTCATTTGATAAGAGAACTTTGGGTTCGCGCAGCGAATCTGATGGGCACACAGAATTTGTGAATCAAATAAAGCATATGCCGTTAATCTATGAATAAAGTAACTTTTGATGCGATCAAAACATGCCCTTTTTCTGCAACCAAATTGAATATAATTTATTCTTCACTTGTTCATTACTGCTTCGTAATACCTTAGCAACGGTTTCAATAAACAGACATTATGGATCATATCGCCCCCTGATTCGTATTGATTTCCATTATTTCTTTAAGACTACACAATATACTACACCAAGAAAGCAGCAATGACATCTACTAAATTTCGTCGATATATCAACAAATGCCATGCCTACGCCCTACCATGAGAAGAAAAGTCACGATCACCGATTCAAATGTCCTCTAGTGTGAATCAATATAATTATTATTTACACAAATTTATTTATAAGCAATGAGCCACGAATCGTAAGGGAACATTTTGAGACAATTGATTTTTTACTGCTAATAATTAGGAATATAGGAATATTACCAATGCTCAATTGATAATTTTTGAATAATTGAAAAATTCTCAAATAATATGAGTTCGGAAGGTATTTGAGTGATAATTCTATTTAAGAAATAAAAAAAAAATTGTTCACTCGCCCAGAAAAAAACAGAATTGGAAGTAGAAACAACTTACGAATATTTGCGAAGTATAGGGTACTGCAAAACAAATGGTGCAGTTTTGAAGAAGTATAAAAAAACTGGTGAGTGTAGGACCACACGTCGAAAGTGATGACTTCTTTGGTATACACTTATGATTATGCCGGTCTCAAGGTACGCTCACCTCCGTGACGCGAGTTTGCCGTTCAATGGTTCTAGTAAGCTTATTTTACATTATGAACTTTTTATTACTATTCATTTGTAGCTATCAGGTACCTAAGTTTTGTTAGTTACGTAGTGTTGATATTGGTTTCGTCTTCTTTATCGAAAAATCAATTGGAATATTCCCTCAATTGGAACATTTTTTATAAGAAAAATCCATAGCCCACTATTTGATTTCAATGTTTTAGTGATTTTGGAGCTTTATATTCACACATCATATATCATTTTGAAGGAGTTGTATCTCCAAAACATTTTAGTGTAGCGTAAAATTCTCTATCGGATAAGATTGTTTTTATTCTACATTTTCGCTGAGAAACTTTTTAGATATTGTCAAGAAGTACAAATGCCTGAATTTAATCATAAATTGACTTTTCCAAATTAAAACATCCAGTACAGTGTAGTTTTGATCAGGTCAGCGGAGTTCATAGACTTCAGTTCCTGCAGAATTTGCAAAAACCGCTTACCGTGCGTTAATACCTAGGTCAAAAGGTAATGACCATTTCCATTGCGGAAAATTGCGAACCTAGCATCGATTCCGAATATAAATAGTACCCGAGTCGATAAGGCATCATTATTATTGATACAAGTCATAAGTAATTATCAATTAAAAATTGTTCGCTGTCTCCACGACTTCAATCCTGCTGATCAACCCCAAGCTAGACGTTGTAATGTGAGTACTGTTTTTCTTCAAGTATTGTTTTGCGTTGTATTTCATTTGACAAGCCATTATGTTCTTTTTCTTTGCTAACCTGCCAAGTGGCAAGCATTTATCCACGACTTTTTCATTCAATCAATAGATGTCAAATTGTATATGAAAACTGTCTCGACTCCATATTTGGAGATGAATGTGGTTGGGTGGCAAAATGATCAAAACCTCTCGTCAAAAAGCCAAGCGAGATTTTTTATGTCCTGGTTCCCACGAAAAGGGATATCCTCTGATGTTCAGAGAACATCGTGAGAACCAAGGGAAATAAGGTAGGAATTGGTATTCTTCATGAATTTCTGGAGGTTATATGCCTCGGGGAACACTTCCCTTGCCAATGTGTTCCAGAGCCTCGCTGTTCGTTGGATGAACGAGTCTTTGGAAAGAGATGTTCTGCAGGTCTCCATAGTGACCACGAAGGGGTGCGAAGCCTCAACTCGACGGGTTAATATCGCGGACATTGCCAAGGGAGGAACAATTGTTGATATTTCAGAAGAGCATTGTCCATGAAAATACCTCGCCAACTTTTCTACGGTGTTCCAGAGAAGTAAGTTAGTTTGTGAGCGAGGCATCACCCACGTGACGAATTGCCTTTTTTTGGACAGAATATCCAACAGTTTCAGGGTATGTTTGGGTGGTGCACTCCAAATATGGAAACAGTATTCCAGGACAGGTCGAATCTGTGCCTCATAGATGATAAGCAGCTGACTGGAAATGAAATAGCTCCTGGCCTGAAACAGAAAATCAAATTTTTGGGATGCACTTTTAGCAATTAATCTCACGTGATTTCTCCAAGAGAGGTTATTGCTGAGAGTAATACCAAGCATCGAAATGGATGATGTCTTCAAAGGTATGGTTACTCCTGACAAACTTATGTTGGGCACAGTGAGATCGGCTTTTCTAGAGAGAAGACATGCTTGCTAAGTTACGACATATATAGGAGGGTCAACATCTGAGTCGCGACAATATAGAGGGGGTCCAATATGAGAAATTTTCAAAATCACCTTATATCTCATGAACGGAAACAGTTTAGATCTGATGAGGTCATCTTGAGTTTTTTTTGAGGTTTTATCTTCAAAAACTGAGATATCATACGCAAAAGCATCGAAAACTGGACACACTGTACTTCGAACATTATAGAGATTCCCTTTCGTGTGCTCCAAGAGAAAAAAACATGAATTTCTGTCGACGGCAAAAGAACAAGTCAGAGACCTTCGAGGCCTCCACCAAAGACCGAAGCCCATACGGCAAACCAGATCGAGAGGCGACCGAGCAATTGCTCTTCAGAAATGAGAAATGTCTCGCAGACGATTGTATTTAAATTCAATGCAAGATTAATAGTCTTGGCCTCTCATAAAAGAATAATGTTGCCTTAAATATGAAGCAACACGTAAGACGATACACAACACGACTGCGAGATGATAACTTTATCGACTTTTGTATCGAAAGACGGGACGGGACGTGCTTCTTTTTCTTTATTAATATGAGAAATAGCGAAACTGGTTTCGAGGCTGCGGACTCTTACTTGTGAGCTCGCAAGTGATTTAAAACATGTTCTTCTGCCGTTCATTCTCAGGTCGACGCTGCGAGTACACCTGGTACATAACAATAAATTGATACACATGATTGAATTGATCGTATTGGATTAATTAGGATTTACGACATATAATTCATACACGCATGGACAAAACAATCAACTTACTATGAAAAATTAGTGAATTTCAAACTGCAATACACATTGATCAGATTTTTTTGCTTCATCATCATCCTCTCTGGAAACCCCTTCCTCCTCATTAGCCTCGTCATTTGCTTATTTCTGGTAAGGTAAGGTAATTGTTAGATGAAGTCACTGTACATAGTGTTCCTAATTACTTTATTTTATCAGTTTTCCCTAGTTTCACAAGAGGTGAAGAAAAAGTGACCTCTTGTATTGTATGCCTAAGGGAAGCTGGCACAATAGACCTTAGCTCTATTGTGCCAGCTTCCCTCTTGCTATACACGATGAGTTTTTTCAAGAAATCCTTTGGAGTGGTTGCAAATTTGGTAGTGAGTTGATCCACTGAGTGAACTCTCTGAGTGAATTCTCAATAAAAATGAAAATAATGACAATGAACAATTTAGAATAGAACAAACCAGAAAACCATATCAAAGGCATCTACTCAATCATTAGATAAAACATGTGAGAATCCCTCATTTTCTAGCGATTCCACCAAATAATTGGTAAACGGACCTGTCCATGAAGTATTTGGCGTTTCATTACAGTACCACAGATTAACAAACCTTAATCTGTGACTATACTGTGTCGGTCCCTCTCAAACGTGCAAACAGTGCCGGAAAATATAACTGCATATCCTTCGTCATCGGTCATTATCTGGATATTTTGATTTTTTACACGGAAGATTTGATCACTACACTACAAAACTGAGAATTATGTTAAGAAGTGAATCATCCATAGAAAAGCACAATCAGGAGAAAAATACGACAAAAAGTTCAAACCAGAGAGAAAAATGGCGGACACAGTGTTTTATTTTGAGTTGCAGATTTGAAATTTTTCGTCGGACTTCCACCTACAAATCTCGTTCAGAATCATTTGACTTGCTGTTCAAGATAGTGTCAGGCAGACTGTTGGGAAGAAAATTGGAAACCCTTCAAATGATGTGCTACTTGACCCCCCCTGTCCATTTGAGGTTCTAAAGGAAACATCTACCCCTCCTAGGGGGTTGAACCAATAGGGCTAAAATTGATCACTTTAGGTGTCCCCCTTGACAATAAAATAGAACTGTTTTTTGGATTTCTCATATTATTCTTTTGGAAGCAGATATTGGGGGTGGGAAGTTTTCAAAATGTGTATGTAGTAGCATCCTATAGCATGTGACCTTGAAGATCTGTCCAGATGCCTGTTTAACTTCTTGTTTTCTAATTTCTTCTGATTCCCTGCTGCTGCTGATCCCACGCAAGAGAGTGTTTGAGCTCTTTTCCTATAGCGAGTTTGTCCGCTACTTCCTTCCCTTCTACTCCAAAATGTCCTGGAACCCTCAGAAGGGTGACTGTATTTCTGTTGGCTAGCTTATTTAGTTTTTTTCGTCATTCGTGAACCATCATACAGGAGTCTATATTTTAGACTTGAATTCATCGTTATGTAAGCACCTTCATGAGAAAGTTAAATTAGTTTGTATCTTCTCCTGTAATTTCTGATGCTGATATAGCCGAAACAGGCATACCAAATGTTTCTCATTTTCTTGATTTGTTCATTCAGTTGTTTGGTAGATTCTCTTCAATTCAAAAGTGAATTTTTCACCTCGATAAATACCTGGATATCTAGTCAGAGAGGTTGGAATAATTACAAAATATGGTTTGGTATATTATTTTCTTTAATAGTTTCCACTCATATTGCATCAGAAGAATCCTTCGAGCAGGGAGACCTTCCACGTGGTCGAAAGGGATAAAATGTTCAATTCGGGAAGTACCCAGCCAGGTGAGGGCTGTGGAAAACCCACATGAAGATTCACTCAGATCCCATCAGCGATGGTTTTCCATGAATTCATTCGTTGAGGAGAATGTATGATTCTTTCAAAACACTGCGTTAAGTGTGATAATCCTGTGTCGTGTTGAAATCTGCAGAAATGAAATATAATGTTGCTGTTTTCGAATCGGACTGGAACCAAAGGTTCATTTCTATTTTATAGATCACCGTATCTGAAGACTCCAGATCAAATCATGAGAGGAGGGCATCAACAGTCTATATATAAAACCAATTTAATAGGTGCCACACTGATTATTGTGGTACAACTTTATTGAAGAACGAACTCACCATACCTCTTCATCCATCTCTTTGGGACGTTCCCATGGAAAATCCACAACTTCGGCTCGTTTTAAGTTATGCGAAAAACATGTTTTCTCGGTATAAATCAGCCGCGTACACCGTCAAATTCGATCCTGTGTAAACTGTTGCCGTGCCATAGACGATTCCATAATTCACACTAATTACGACTGGTGCGGTATCCGATGTGTAGTAAAACCATTAAATGTTGCGAAAAGAGAAACATCTCCACAACATTTTCGAAACGTCTCGGGTCTCGGACCTTGACGCTTTGCCAAGCGGTCACCAGATGCATCCTTGCATCTCTTCATTCCTCACACTACTCTTCTCGTTTCAGATTCTTTTTTATAAAAGAATGTAGATATCCAAACTGAAGAGTAGTAGAAAATAAAATAATGAAAGTGACTTGAAAAATACACAACACAGAAAATATTAGCCACTTCGTAATCAGTGTATATTCCTATGTTGTGTATTCATAGCACAATTTCAATATTTTATTTTGTACTTCTATTCAGTATGGCTATCTATAAAAGCATGTTTCTTTACAAAACCCGTCCGCGATAGTGGATCCGTTATACTGAATTCTTCAATTTTGATGGAAGAATCAAAATCTTCGACTCTGAAAACCCCAGATACCAATTTTGATTGGAATCGGATCATTTATTACAAAACTCGTCCGCCATATTGGATCCACCATCTTGAATCTCAAAATTTTGATAGAAGAATCATAATTACCTACCCCGAAAACTCCCAGATTCCAATTCTGAATAGAATCGGATCATGAGTACTAAACTCGTCCGCCATATTGGATCCGCTATCTTGAATTTACAAATTTTTCGAAGGAATAATGATCTTCGTCTTCGAAAACCCTTAGATACCTATTATGAATAGAATCGGATCATAATCACCAAACTCGTCCATCACTTTGGAGCCGACATTTTGTTCTTTGTCTAATAACAATTTCATGACGCATTGTCACCAGAATTACGTACACCTGCCAAATTTCAAATCAATCAATCAATGTTTTTTCTGTATAATAATCAAGCCTCGGATCGAGCCATCAGATTTTTTCGAGAACTGAAATTCATGGAGAGTTTCTTTCCATCTTCTCTACTCAGATGATGGCGTTGCTTTCATATTGTCTATGAAAGACGCCTCTGGGGGAATATAATGCCGACTTGACTTTTGTTTGGCTACGCTACGCTTAGTCGGCGGTCTAAGGACTGCTGGCTGGAGACTGCCCTGCACTGATGAGAGTCAAAGAGTTCGAAACCGTTCTGTAGGTGTCTAGCGTGGCCTGGCTAAATCGAAATCAATAGGCATCCAGGAAAGAATCACTTGTATCAGTATTGGTTTATACGAGTCGATGCATATATTTCGGGAGGACGTAATTCAATGTTCTGCGTGGCATTAACCAGGAAAGTAGTTGTTTTAGATTGTTGGATATGACTTCGTGCTTTTTGTATTTATTTAACTGAAAGTCAGGTTAACATTTCGAAACATGAATCTACGATTTGGTCGTAATTAAACCAAAACCTGACTAGAATAAAAAAATTACAGAGTGATGAATATGGTTTTTATTCTTGCTGGCCGGTTTTTTTTGCCGGTGAGTGTCTATTCATTTGTCATATCGATGAAACATAATAAGGACATTACCTTTAAATGAATACAATCGATCCATCTCGGAATCTAAACACGGGACGATTAATTCCGCCATCTTTTCCTTAATGAGAAACAAATTTAGTGGCCAATTAATTCCAAGGCATCGGAGCCGAAACAAATTTTAAGGATGCCTCTCAGACCCGAAATACGACTGAGTCACTTATCGTATCGTCGAATATCTTTTCTCGGGCGTCCAAAAAACAAAATTAGTGAATAAGAGACTGGAGTATCTCGCTTTAATTAGAATTCAAACGGTCGTGACTTTCGTCTCTTGAAGAAGCGTTCCGGATCGATTTCAATGATATGGAAACCATTAGCAATAATAGCACCGTCGCGTATTCATTATGAAGCATCCAGAATTAAAAGAAATTCATCAAATTGTATAAGGATTTATTTATTTATGGAAAACTAACAGGCATACGCCTAATTTCAAGTCATTTACTAACTTGACTTAAATCTTTTTTTTTGTAATGTTCAGAGAACATCGTGAGAACCAAGGGAAAAATGTAGGAATTGGTGTTCCAGAGCCTCGCTGTTCGTTGGATGAACGAGTCTTTGGAAAGAGATGTTCTGCAGGTCTCCAAGGTGACTACGAAGGGGTGCGAAGCCTCAACTCGACAGGTTAATCTCGCAGGGACTGCCAAGGAAGGTAGATATTTCAGAAGAGCATCGTCCATGAAAATATTTATAAAATAGAGCCAGATCGCCAACTTTTCTCCGGTGTTCCAGATAAGTGAGTGAGTTGTGAGGGAGGCATCATCCACGAGGCGAATTGCCCTTTTTTCGACAGAATCCAACAGTTTCAGCGTATGTTTGGGTGCTGCACTCCAAATATGGAAAAAGTATTACAGGACAGGTCGGATCTGTGCCTTATAGATCATAAGCAGCTTACTGGAAGTGAAATAGCTCCTGGCCCGAAACAGAAACCAAGTTTTTGGGATGCACTTTTAGCAATTGATAGTTGTTATGTAATATACCCTACGTAAGTTGAGATATAGTGATCTGAAAAACAAGGGTTCATTTCTGATGAATATTTTTTCTTACAGTCACCAAATAAATCACGAATGTGTCCGTACTAAATCATTCAGGGGGGCCACTAATTTTGTTAATCGATATCATCATGAATATATTTATAGCTAGAGTCGAACCAATCCCCAAAAAAGAAAACAAGAGCGTGCCTAACAACTATACGCCAATTGCCCTGTTATCAGTCATAACCAAAGTGATGGAGAAATCCATCAACATTGAGCTCATCAAATATCTGGAAAGCTCAGGAATCATCAATGATAGACAATACATCTTTCGCCACCGAAGATCAACTGGAGATTAACTTGCCTACGTCACCCATATATGGCAAGCTACATTAGAAAAACATGGGAAAACTCTATAGCTGTGGCGTTAGTCATATCAAGGTCAATCATATCCTCACTGTTAAAAAATAACGGTGTATTGTACCGCTGTTTTCATCTAAGAACTCCTCAGCGGCAATGGCAAATGGCGACAATACTGGAATTGAGAGTCGATGAGTCGAATGAACGCAGGCGTTCATAGTTGTCCCCCACTGCTGTGTGCTGTATACGTCACTGCATTCATTTCAGACAAGCAGAGATTTTCTTGAACCAATATGAAATGAAATCTATGGCACTTGTAGTCATCTAGTTTTCTTGAATAAAGAAATATACTGTTTATGTTGAGCAAATTCGTATCAAGAGATCTCCAGAAATGATGCGAGCAAGCCAATTGGTTTGAGTCAAATGTAAATTGCTTGATTCGAATGAAAAATTATTCTACGTAGCAATTAAGTCTCAAGAAAATGGATGAACAAATCTTTTCATCTGTGTAACATGAAATTTCATCCTGAAACTTGAACAAAGTCGAGTACGCCGGAGGTCATAGAAATTTTAATACTTCTACATCATCCATACTAACTTATTGCTAGCAAACGGTTTAACTATGGTTAAAATAGTGTCCATGATTGTGGTCAAGACAAAGATGGCATATATTCTTAACTGATTTCTCAGTATCCAAAAGTTGAACGAAGATTTTGGATGAAAGTGTGAACAATAATTTGGCAACAAAATTCTGGTCAATAAATCGTTCAGCACCGCGTATAACCAACCGCCCATCAAATATACCAGTTACCAGTACCATCCAAAATCCATCCAACCCATAAAAAAATCACAATAAATGAAAAGTTCAATAATCCTCGAAGTCGTTAGTAGCAACATAAATCATTTTCCTGTTCGGGTTCGAAAGCACTAAAGTACAGTTACGACACGCTACTTCAAGTGAAAAGCACGAACTTCGTAAACGGCGATGGCCCAAACAAACAATTCGAAATGCAACACCACACCTCCGCTCAATCATAATTCCTCATTTCATTTACAATAAAACAGAAATTGAAGCGATATAAACTGCGATATTGAATTACTCCAGTCGATATTTTTTTTTTCGGTTCTAAATTACAGCCGTGAGTAATTTCACGCAATGTTCTTATGTTCCATGAGGCACCGTTCTCTGGTGAAACTGACAAGAAAGCCAAGTACACACGGAAGGACTATGCGGGAACCATGATGTGAGGACTCGAAGGTTAATAATTATTGAATTAATGATTGAGTGAGATGAGTCGTTAAGACATACGTGTAAGACAAAGATGGTACATGATAAGCTGTGTAAGGAGATTTTATTGCCTGAATCATAAGTCACCTGTTCTAGTATCACAAAGTAGTACATGTTCTTTATTGAATTATATCAACTATAACATTTTTAAATATTTTCCTATCAAATGATTTCTATTATAATTGGGGTAGATGCTGCCCAAACTGTTCGATTCTCTATCGTTCGATCCATGTTCAAGAAGTTTCAATTCATCTGAAGTGATAGGGTGACAAGTCTCAAGGATACGTTAGACAACACTTGTTTAATCGAGTATGTTCTTTAAATCTTGTGCTAATGCTTGTCAGGTTAGGTAGTCAGGTTTGTCTGAAATACTATGAATGCCATTGATGGCATTTAAAAATACGATCCAAATCTACCGTGACTTAGTCATCAAAAAGAATTCTCACAAATCTCTTTCTAGTTGAAGTAGGTTTCAAAGGGGTGGTTTCATGGACATTATTTTGTGGCTTAGCATTTCTCGATGAATTTTCCACTATACTGGTTATGTGATGAAACTTAGGATACATATACGGGAATCAGGAAGCTCCTCCTGAGGGTCAGAGAAGATATTTCATTCAATAGACTTCAGCTTCCTTAATCTGTGTGTAGATAATCATGCAGATGATTTCAGCAATTTGATCGTCTGGCATGACTTTTAGTTTCAGGTTTCAGTGGCCACGTTTATACCGTGTCTTGGTAGGCTGACTAATGACTATATTTTAACTAAATACTCTTGGTTAGTGTGACCAAAACGGTGTAAATACTTTGGTCTACTTTTGTATCGCATTAACTTGAGTTAAGTGCAAGTATCTGTTATTTCTTCATAACAATATTCCTTTCAATTTCAGCTTATTTCGAATCCTACTGAATGTTATTATTCATAATTTACTAATTCAAGTGGATTATCACAACCCAACCTCAAAAAAATAATCAAATCAAAACAAAGTTGATAGAGTTAGTCAACTAAAGATACATGGTGTGAACATGCGTTAACTATGGCATCTGGTCTGAATTTGGTCAAATTGCCTTGGCTCTATTTTATAGATATTTTCATGGACGATGCATTTCTGAAATATCAACAATTGTTCCTCCCTTGGCAGTCCCCGCGAGATTAACCCGTCGAGTTGAGGCTTCGCACCCCTTCGTGGTCTCTCTTTCCAAAGACTCATTCATTCAACGAACAGCGAGGCTCTGGAACACATTGCCAAAGGAGGTGTTCTCCGAGGCATATAACCTCCAGAAATTCAAGAAGAACACCAATTCCTACCTTATTCCCCTTGGTTCCCACGATGTTCTCTGAACATTACAGGATATCTCTTTTCGTGGGAACCAGAACATAAAAAATATATCCATACGGTATGAACGAGGCCATTCATGACAAAATGTACTAGTTTACCACCTGTTGATTATCACCTGTTGGTCGTACCCTCGCATCACGGTTCATTGTTGTAAGTGGTGGTTCCAACACTCCTAAGGAAATTAACGAAACCAGAGGAACATCAATTAAGAAATTATGGTTGTTTGCAGTTATTTATCAGCATGATCGTTATCATCTCTATCGAGGCAGTTCCTCTCGACATAAATTTTATCAGCAGAGATTTAATTACACGAGGAAATAATTATGCGGTCAGGTAATTTATCTGGGATTGAATGGAGACTTAATCAAAGCCTCTAATTAGGCGTGTAAGTCGAGCCGTTAGAAAATCGCAGGATGTGTTTCTAAGGAGGGCCAGGAATTATCATAATTTATTGATTTGAATTTCAAATTCGATAATGTCCAGTATCGAAGACCGATGCAATAAATTGTAAGGCAACATGGATCATTTCTTCTTTGAGGAAATGTTTCCTTCAAAAACAAGTATATGAGAAAATATTAATATCGGTAAAGGATATAGGCGAAAGCGAGTTTGTCTTTCCTTTGACGTGTTATTATTTGAAAATGAAATAGTTCACGAACTTGAGAGAGCATTTCCTCCAAACGACACTCTAAATATACTAGCCGAAGTTTCGTGCACTTTTTAAATTGCTTGTAAACAGCCTGAAACGTTCAGAGCAAATGCACGAAGCTCATATCCCTTTGAACATGATACATAACAAACATTTTTTCAGATATAAGTTTCGTGATATTGTTGAAATAACATTGCGATTATCTCCTGCTGAAGTATTCAACATAATATCATGAAGTAAAACGTTTATGAGATGTTGGAATCAATATTATTAGATTATATTGTAATATGTTGATTTCAGGTTGTTCGAATATATCTCAGACAGAGTTGTTATGTTGTTTCACCACCATATAACCTAGCTTACATGTAGGTATATAGAATACAAGGGGATAATATTCTTTTATGGCAAAGTAACCTTGTCAACTGTGAAAAGTCAATTTGATTCCATTCCAGCCATTTTGTTAGTTGTCTATTATGGTGAACAGATCAATCCAGTGTGATCAGTGAAAATATTGATTTTCAGCTATTATTGGAAGTTATCAAAGTAAGTTGAGAACTGAAAAAGTCTTGGACTGAAACAAATTCGAATGAAGATATAAAATTGCTGATGATACCAGGTTTGCTCTGCTGGAATATAGAGATACCACCAATCTATATACCTGTATTAAGTACACCGAAAGAAAAATCTCAGTAATAATTATCAAATATTTGTTAACGTTGAATTTGTTCATAATTAATTAGCCATATTCATAATTGAAAAGGCTTATTCATCAAAATCGTATCTGTTTTTATGCTTTATTTATAAACAATAAATGATTTATTACTGTCATATTTGTTCATTGTGAACAACATTTTCTTATAATTAACAATTCATCTATTACGCAGATTCATGAAGTGAACATCAATAAGATGAATTTATAATTATAATGTGATTTGGTGATAATTAACAATGATACAGTGTCTGTTGATAAATCTATGTGTTTATTCATTATGATATACATTTGTTTATCATAAATATTCGTAATATGAAGGATAACAATGGATATTTCATTTTATTCTACGTTTGGTAATTATAACAATTCATTTGGTTATAATTAAAAAACTGTCATGCGCATGGGCCATCATTTTAGTCCATCTTCTATCTTAGATACCGTGTGCATCTTTGTGAAATCGTTCCTGATTTACCTGTGATTTCGACCAACGCGAAAGTTATGAAGTGTGATGGTTATATTAGTTCAATTCCTTATATGACAGTGAGTGTTTGTTTACATCTGGACATGTATATTTACGTCTACAATTAGCTTCTTGGGATAATTTCATATAGGTACGACATCACATATGAAAAAAAAATGGCAGACGACTATCAGTGCACCCCGAGGTGCATCTATTTTACAACATTTAGTAACAGTGCGTGCATGTGGTGCTAATCAATCGATATTGGAACATTTTGAACGTAAGTAGTAGTAATACCTATGTAGTATGCATATGAGTATTTTCTGATATCATTTGCTTTGCATGAATTTGAAAGAAAGTAATATATGTACATGGAAACGTGTGTATGCCATCATAGCTGAGAGCTGATGAGTTTGGTTATATACTTATATAAATAATATTCGTTAACTGTTACTAAATTTGTAATTGATATAAGGCTTAGAAACACCCCCTCGCGGAGAGATCCACGAGTGGTGGTAATACATCAGGAAATTTAATAAATCAATAAGCAATTTTCTGAAATGAAGACATTGGATTATAACAGCGAACAAAATATTTATTCGTTATCAATAAAAGGTTTATTTTCATGCTGTACTTCTGTATGAATATTTGGTTACTAAAAACAAAGATTTTGAAATAATAAATATTGTTTGGTGTGGGTGAAGAAATATATATTCTCAGTTAACAAATGAATATTTTCATGAAATAATCATAATTTGACCATGCACGAGGCTTATTCATGGGGGTGTGAACAAATAAGTTGTTTTTTTTAAACAAACGTTTAATAAGCCATATTTCAATAACGGATTTGGTAACAGTTAATCATATTTATTCATTATAACCAAACTGTTCTTTCAGTGTACATAATATGTGAAAAAGCAGGAGGATTTCGTGAATAGTGATTGTTTTGATATATCACGAAATACAAAAATAATTCATTACCACAGCTATATTCAAGGATAGATCATTTTCTCTGTCTTTTCTAAAGATCATTCAGATGATTTTCTTGATGATTTCAGAAGAAATGGACATAACCTAAATACTCCTAGAAAATGATTAGAATGTTGATATTCATTTTGTTTAGATGTTTTGAGTAACATTCAATATACGTTATGAAGTAACATCGATTCTATGTAATTCCTGATATATTTATATAATATTTTCTATCAGCATTAAATTGTAATATTTGAAAGATGCACAAAGGCCCATTGCCGCAACGTATCTGTGACATTAAGCATATCTCTGAATAACATCACAAAGTATCAATGTATTCATTTATGTTTATCTTATGTTTTCATGTTTAGTGGAAAGCGTATTGTATACGAAAGCATATGAAACCTTGACGATAAAAAAATGGATACAAAAGTGCAGCAACGAAATTAACGTAATTCATATACGTTTTTAAAATAAATGAATGGATTACTTCGAGGACGTTCCACAAAAATTCCAATAACACTTTTAATTTATCCCATAATGTATATCAAAGATGGCAGATCCATAAAACCAGAAGAACGTTCACTTTATCACCGGTCAGGATAAAAATGAGGCTGAAAATAATCCCAAGGCTGGTATATTTCACGTTGCAACTCGAAGCAGAAGCTCATACTTTACGCCTTGTTTACTTCTTACATTCGGATACAATTATATCTTTTATTGTTGAACTGCATACGAGTGTTTCTTTTTCTTATTTTGTAAACAGAAGATATCGAGCCTCTGATTGTTGTAACAATATTATTATTATTATGTTCGGCCATGACTGCACCGTACATTATCAGGATTATTACCAAGGTTATACCGGGATTTCGTCATTATTTTTGTACAGCCGTCTCAACTGCATATCCAGTAACTGAATATTATTCGACGACAGCATTATGACTGCTACTATCAACTGATATACAGCGGGTGAATACTTCATAGTTTATTTACAATTATTATATAAAATCGAGTATGGTTAAAGTTTCTTCAGGGCACGTTGAAGTGAATCAGTGAAGTATGGTCCATTTAAATCAATATATCATTTCATGATTTCCATCTCAAATAATACCCTGGTTATTTCCATCTTTGTCTCATGCAACTTGATTTGATTCATTTCGAAAATTGATCTGTTTCTGAATACATACACTGTTGGAATTCTAAAGAGAAACGACAAAATTTCAAAATGTAAACTACGAGTATAACTATACACGAGCAATTATTTACCTACCTGAAAATAAATCTTATTCCTTCGTTTCTCCCGGCATTTTATGTACATGCTTGAATGAATAAATATCTCAAGAAACACGATTCATATGCCGAAATAATTGTGAAAATCTATTTCGATCCTTCCAGGGTGGACTATCTGTCAAATGTTCACGCGACTGATGGATTATTTGTAGTTGTTCTGCCACAGAATACTAAAACGACAATGTCGTTCGTGGTCAAGTCATTGAATAGCACTAAATCTGGAGGGAATCTCCAATGCAGTAATGAATTTGCGCCTTCGAAGTGCCCACCTGATGTTATAGGTTATAAATATTTGTCATTTGTATTTCATCATCTGAATAATCCGAGACTAACGAGTCCCAAGACGTGATCTAATCATAAATAGCTAAAGTAACGACGTATAGAGTTTCATGTCTTATTGTTGGATATTTTGTGTCCAACAATCATATATATGCCAAAATGTTTTCTTTCAACCGTCGTGAAAACTTTTTTTTTTCAATTTCCTACATCTTTTCCAATAAATCTAATAATTTGTACAAAGAATTTCATGATAATCAGTTGGGCAGTTTTGGCGTGAAAGACCGATAAACAAACTTACATTCACATTTAAAATGTCAGTAGGAATTGTGATACCAACAACCAAAGTTGTTGAGGAAACGTGATACCTGACTACATCACATTTATATTTTATTATTTCGATATCTTGGGCAGAGATTACGAATATAAAATCATCGGCGTATGCAATGATTGTCCATTGTATGTCTATACTATCAATATATACAGGATGGGACAATAGAGAATTTCCACTCCAACTTTTAGGATTTGAAATCAAAATTTTGAAAAACGCTCAAATATGTCGATTTTCAGTTTCTTCATCCTAATAGCTTCAACCCAGTATAGCTGGAGAGTGAACAAGATTCATGATGCCGAATCTTAACGCCCGCTAATTCGTATTCATTACCATTATTTTTATAAGACTACACGAAGGAAGCAGCAATGACACCCACTATGATGACAGCAATATTCAACAAATGCCATGCCTAGATGACAAGAAAATTGGAAA
Source organism: Phaedon cochleariae (assembly GCA_918026855.4). NCBI lineage: Eukaryota > Metazoa > Arthropoda > Insecta > Coleoptera > Chrysomelidae > Phaedon > Phaedon cochleariae. The sequence continues at coordinate 7,774,462 of OU896711.1, forward strand.
GATTCTTGAAAGAAATCTTGTATGCACCACGATGGCGTAGCGATCATTCCTTGTGCCAAAGGCGCTTGGGTGAATGTTACCTCCGGGCGTTAGGATCTATATAACGCATTTTTGGTACATAATAGTACATTATACATCAAGGGATAGAAATGCAAGATGTTTTCCAAGGTGCGAGGGAAAAATAGCATTTTGACCTGAGGTGGAAAAATTATTTAAATACACTCGCTCTGAGCACCCGGTATGTCCATATTTACCTTTTCGTCATTAGCGCACGTACAAAAAATAATATTGGGGTAAGTGTGTACTTGAACCCCAGTATTTTGAATATTTGACAGTTATTTTTTGTTCTATTTTCTCCACATGATGTAACTCTTTGTGTTGAAGTAATATACCGATTTTGAGATTGATATCTTTTCAAATACGTGAGTAATTAAAGAACAGAACAGTTTTTGATTTCCAACTTTGACACACTTTATATCGAATATGGAGGGCTAAAATGTGAAATGGTATTTAGAAACTCATATTGTTTTTGTTCAAGGAACATATGGTTTTTGGATTGATTGACCTCCTTTTAGCGGACACCCTGTATATAATTGAGAGGTTGGCGTGATTCATTCATCCATATGTATGTGTGTTTATGTGTATATAGGCATTATCTTCTCCATCATTAGACTACAAGATTGTATTTAGATTTAATACTCCCATAATAAGGAAACTTCATGGGAGCTGTTGGGTTAATTCCACATCTAGAACCTAGTTGGAATGTATTTTGTAATACTGTTTTCTTGTATGAGTTAGCGAATAAACTATCATTATTATTATTATTATTATTATTATCATCATTATTATAATATCGATTAACAGGAGCATTTGGATAACATGTTGACTACATTAAAAACGAAAATAGTAGATTGTTTTATTAGGATCAAAAGTGACACTTTGTTTGACAAGCGAATTTTGCATTTGCGTGGCGGAGCGTTTAGCGAAGCCTAGCGAAAGCAAAATTTGCGAGTCGAACAAAGTCACTTTTGATCCGAATGAAACATGCTATTTTTTCTGCAACCGAAACAATTTACTCAAATAAACATGTGAAGTAATCACCAATGCTGTGCCATATGTATGCAATGCAACAAATATTGACAAATAATCCATGTGGTAAGAATATTCTACCTGCATTAACAGCAGCTAAGGTTTTCAAGGATGTTCGAATTGTAGTTTCAATATAAATACAACCACATAGTGACATATTTGTGTATGGACCAGGTGCTCTAATGGCAAATACCGCGCCAGTGCGCAGTATAGGAACAAGACGTGGAAATGTTAGGTTAGTGAGCATATCAACAATGAAATTAGTAATTATTTATTCCTCTCCATACTAAACTGTGTTTGACTTGATAATCAAATGAAGCTAAACAATATCGTTGTTTGAGACAAAAAACTATTGCTTGCCGTGATTATTCAAAAACAAATCATCCATCCCGAGAATAACGAATAAAATACAGATCAAGCAAGTATTTGAATCTTGAAGACTTCCCTGATCAAACAAAATTACTTTGCTGTGATGTTTATAATTCCAATACTAAACTATAATAAGGTGTATTTATATCTCCAGCATGGGTATGAAATGCCAAATCTGCTGAAATCGGAAACAAATCAGGTATGAGTCTCAACCCAAATAACCAACCGTCACAATGTTGTTTATTCTTGATGACGTCCAGTACATCCTTTTTAGTTCCTCGGAGCTAAAGTTCAACTTTAGCTCCTAGGAACTAAAATTCAACTTTAGCTCCTAGGAACTAAATATGTTGCCTAGCAACATACCTATTTTTGTGTCAGTAATAGAAACGTCAATTTAAGAGTTAATTTTGGTATCAAAATGGACGACTTTTGTGTCGGTTGCAGAAAAATAGAATTATTCACAATGTTTATCCCGCGACCTGGAGAAACCCTAAACATTCCTCAGGATAAATAGCAGCCTCCGACCTTGACTAGCTGCCAGCACATATTTTCAATTATCCCATTCGCTGTACCGCTCCTGTCAGATTAAAGAACGATCTGCACGGCAAGCCATCCCGTTATAAATTTCTCTCGAATTAAACTCCGCAAAAAGTCACTGTTCCCGCTCTCGCTATATTTATGCCCCGATTTTTATGCAATACGGTGTAATTTCGACCCGGGGGAAATGTAAGAAATTTCTTGGCATGCGCTTTCATAAACAGAATCCCAGTCATATCATCCACCTCTTGTGATCTTCTTTTTTTATCACGTGAGACAGAATTAAAAGTGCCATGACACATCATGCGAATCAAAACCTGAAGAATTCTTTCTAAGAAAAAAAAATTAAGAAAACAAATGGTGCTATTTGTAACAAAAAATCTGACAGTCCCTGACGTTATATGTTATTTTATGACCTGAGCCTACCAGTACTTTTTTTTTTGGAAATAGCCTATATATCCTTGAATTTCGCGATCTTGATTAACTGCACAGTGAGAAAAAATAACACCAGTTCACACCAGCTAACACTCTTGGGTGTTTCCTGAGGTCCTGATTATTTTAGTGACAATTAACACTGATATTTTTAACACCAACATAGGGTGTCATTCGGTCTAACATACATGTTCAACTTGAAAAATCTCGAGAAAAATTACTTTACAGCTATATGAAGAGAGAGTAGATACGATATCCATGTAGAAAGTATTGGAGAATCGAAGTTTTTTCACAAAATGGCGATTCCTTGCCCTTGTTGACGTTTCTGGTAGTAGCCAGAAACATTTATTTTACATAATTCAATAGGGTGCTTAGTATCTACACTTCCTGCCAATTATGACAATGATACGTCAATCAGTTCCAAAGTACTAGGCACAAATAACTTTTGAATCTTCAAATAGAGCTCAGACACAAATGAAAAAAAATAACACCAGTACACACCAACTAACATTCTTGGGTGTCCCCTGAGGTCTTGATTGTTTTAGTGAGAATTAACACTGATATTTTTAACACCATCATAAGGTGAGAACAATAGAATACCTAGTGATAATTTGATCGGTTCGTGTTATTCAACACCAAAGTGGTGTACTTTACAATCATTTGGTGATTATTTCGACACTGTATCTGTTGGGTTTTTGCTTTTATTTATGATATTATGATGTACGAATATTTTTCGGGCATTTTTCTGTTGTGAAAACACACTCATTGAGTGTTATCACGCTGATAAGCGGTGCTTACTTGTCTGCATCTGAGTGTTAAATAACACGACTGTAATATACTATCATTAGTATTCAGTGTATGAAATGATCCATTGTAGTGACAGTTGAGACATTACAAAACATCTCTGAGCTAATCCAATTTGAAGGCCGTCGAGAGACTAACGTTGAAGGAGCGCTAGTGTCGCCATCTATGAAGATATTTACTCATTATTTTTCTGTGCAAAAAATTCATACTTTGATATTCAATTTTATGTTTCAATCTGTTTCGATATAAGTAGGTACTCTATATTGCTTCGCAATCTCAAAATCATCATATATAATTGATGAATCAACTTAAAATTTATTAATTGCATTATTTTGATGAAATCATGTTCTTATTGCTACCAATCAATGTGGATACGGGGATACCAGAATTCGTGGATGATGATATACCAGCAACATTATTTAGTCACGTGGGAGACTGCAAGGCGATGAGTGAATTATATCAACCCCAAATCTCATGATTCATACACGGTTTTGATTTATTCGTGATTGGTCAGGTTACAACTAGGTGTTAAATTCATATAATAAGTGTATTTTTGCGTCAACTTGAATAATACCATACTATCGAAAGTAATTACTATTCATCCTTTTGGTGTTTATTTTGAATGGATATTTCAAAACCCCTCCAAATCACTACATCCGTGTGATTTTTCTCTATGAAGGAATGAAATGACACCACTGACACGGTATTGTCAAATTTTCAATAATATTGAAATAATATTACTAATCAATCCACTCGATTGAAATTGCATCCGAACATTTTTCACTGTGTATTTACTGACATTTAATAATTGGAACAGGCACAAGGTGCGATCAGAATTCTGAATCTTGAAACTCCCTGTATCATTCCAATTGAATGTCAGTAGATAGTTAATCAAAAGTTGACGTAGGGACATATGAGTGGTTTTAACCAATAATGAATAGTTTGGCCAAAAAATTCTTAAGTTGAAATATCTCGATTTTGAACACCCTATATCTCTGAAATCATTCTCGCTAGACCCCAAGTGTGATGCATTGATGAAATCAGCTCTTCAGGTAGTATTTAAAAATGCAATGAAATACAAGGTATCCTATATGAAAAAATCAACTAGTACCCTTTAGATCGTTTGTTCCGAGCACCCTGTATTTTCTGATGAATCAGAAATTTTTTGTCTGAAAAATCATTTCGGTTCAAAAATAAATGAGCCAAGGGAAGGGATATTTATAATGAATCACCCAGGAGAAATAGCATCAGTTTCCTCCCTTGGCATGTAAATAGCTAATGCTAAATCATATAATACCTTTTTTATGGTTTTGAATTGACTCGGACGTTACTTGATGAAAATCCATGGCGAATGTTGAATTTGTTTTCTTTTTCAAAAAATACATCTTATGTTCATGAATGCGCTGATTCCCCGTACGACCAGTCTGACCGATATACAGTGTGTCCCACTTACCATGCTCACCATGGGTATCTTTTTAACGGTGAGAGATACGAGGTCGGTTAAATGACACCAAATGTGGAGTTTGTCAAGGGCAACTATAATGTGAAAAAATATTTTGATAAAATTTATTCGTTTTTGTTTTATACGCAAAAAACAGATTTTGATCATTTTCATGTCTCCTCCGTAACTTCTTTATTTATGAAAATATTCAAATAGAAATTTCACATTCTCCTGGCAGTTTTTCAAAGTGATTTCGAAAAAAATATGAAATTCATACCAACTCTTCTAGAATTTGAGATATCAGCACCAACTTTAGTTTTTCAAATGTATAGGTCATAGCTCACTATGACTTAGTTACAAATAACTTTTTTTTCTCTTACAGATGATATGTCGCACAAATAGATTTGTGTTGATAACAACGGAGTTATCGTCATTTATACAAAAACAAAAAATTATTTTGAAGCCGCCATCTTGAATTTATAAATTTTAACAAAAAAATCATGATCTCCGACCTCAAAAACCCCCACGTACCAATTTTGAATGGAATCGGACCAAATCTTGTCCGCCATCTTGGAGCAGCCATTTTTTTTAATTTCAACAAGAATTCCATTACTCTGATTGACTTGAAATTTGGCAGGTGTTCATAATTTCGGTGACAATTCATTATGGAATTTTTGTTGAAATTAAAACAATGGCGGACAATTCCAGACAGAGATGAATGATATACATGATTTCTGACAGAGTGAATTAGCGCTAGATCACAGTTGAAAGAATCAATATATCAGTTGCTTCAGTCTCCGTTGAGCGTTTGGTATTTTCTTTTAACTATGGCGAGATGAGGTTTCTACGTCATAAGAGAGTCCGTTTTCAGAAGGTACTATTATTTATGTCCAAAAATAAAACATTCCAGTTAATTTTTCGATCGAATTATGTCGTCAATCATTATTTATGTATAAAAGGATCATTATAAACATGGTTTGAGTCAAAAGTTACACTAAGGTGTACACGCCCATTATCAGATTCTGGCATCGAACTTCGATCCCCCTGTACAATCGTATTTGGCTAATGGTCCGAGTCGGATCAATCTAACGTTGCCAGTTCCATCTGGATAGTGGAAAGTCCGAAACCGTTTCCTTGTAGGTGGAAAACTCGATTAGCCTGAAAACCGGTTCGATTCCACTGCTGGCGACACTTCCCCAAAGCTAATTACCCAATTAGGAGCGACGAAAGTTACCGATCCCGAGTAAAAAGTTGGAAGTTAACCGCTCTCCAGACACTGATTCCGGTTACGCTCCGGGCGATCGCAGACTGCACTCTCCGGGTGCACACTCCTATATGCTCCCGGAATGGTATCATCGAATCTCACGGATAGTTACCCTAAACGGGATTAATGTTTATTAAAAAGCTCACGGTCTCGAGATATGACTGCTTCTGAGCAGATTAAATAAGAATATTCCCGGAGATTATCTCTAATGGTCGCGAATTTTCCATAATTTCGTTTCGGAATTATAAAGTTTTGCGGCTATAAGTACTTCTGCTGGCAAGCACATGGCATATGACCACTTGTGGAGAGGCAAACTCCAGAACCAACAACCATATACCACTGAAAGCTGTATCTAATGATCGTATTTAGAAGTTTGCAGTAACATAACTCTACTATATTACTTGAATTTTAAAAAACTGTGAAGATTTTTTATGATATTATCTAGATCTGTCGCACCATCAGACCACTTCATTTTAGAAAGATGGAGCACAGTAAGAGCTGACCTTGAGACCTGAATGAACACGACAATCTGTAATATTAATGATAATAATATACAGGGTGGCCCTTTGAAAACGAAACAGATTCTGTAGGTTACCAAAACCCGATTACGAAAAAAATCTGATACTACATTCTCGAGGGAGAAATCGTTCTGAAATAATTTCAGCTCTGCGGCGTTGCCGCTTCTAACGAAAAGTAACAACAACTTTGTTATTTCAAATGGAACATGGAAACAAATGGAATTGCTTTTTCAGATTCTCCCCAAAGAGCTGATTTCATCAATGCATTACGCTTGAGATCTAGCGGCAATGATTACAGAGCTATAGGGTGTTCAAAATCAAGTTTTTCCAACTTTAGGATTTTTTTGTGTCGAAACTATTCATCATTGGTCAAAGAGACTCACATGACCCTTTCTCGAATTTCTATTCACTATCTACTGACATTTAATTGGAACAAATACAGGGTCAAGATTCAGAATTCTCATCACCCTGAATCTGTTCCAATTAAGTGTCAGAAGATAGTGAATAATAAGTTGAGATAGGGTTCCAAAACCGTTTTGTTCAATAATAAATAGTTTCGACACAAAAAAAAGCTGAAGTTGAGAAATCTCGATTTTGAGTACCCTATAGCTCTGTAATAATTGCAGCTAGATCTCAAGTGTGATGCATTGATGAAATCAGCTCATTGGGGAGAATATAAAAATGCAATGAAAAACAGGGTGTTCCATATGAAATATAACAAAGTTGTTGCTACATTTCGTTAGAAGCGGTAACGCCGCAAAGCTGAAAATAATTTAGAACGATGTCCCTCTCGAAAATGTAGTTCACGTGTTTTTCATAATCCGGTTTTGGCGACCTACAAAGCCCCTGTTTCGTTTCCAAAGAGCCACCCTTTATTTCTCAATGTCTACATATTACTATGTATTGAAAAGGTCAGAGCATGAAGAAAGCATGCAGGAACATGAGTCTAGAATCTAGAATCCCTACTCTCATTGATTTTCATTCCTTTCAGCAATCTGTTATTATGTAGATCATCACACCTTAGTAGGTAGGTGAGATTTGCGAATCTCTATATTTATAAAACGTGTGGATTTTTTTGTCGTGCATTTATATTTAGCAAATTTCTATTCAGAGTAAATTTAGTTTTGTATGCATATTCCATGAATGTATGTACATAGGGAAAAGGGTCAATACTTGAAAATTCACAAATATTCTCCAAATACTAAAGTGCTTGAAGAAACGCCTTCTATTATTCTCAATATTACTTCTTTCCAAAGTATACGTCATACTGAGTCACCCCAATAGACGAATATCATATATAATTCGGGACCTTATCTCAGAGAGTGGTAAAGACTCGTCTTAGATTCCTGAATAAATTACATGAAAAAATCAATCGCACTCGTTTTATACAATGCTTTTTTCAGCTTATATTTTCATTAATTACCAGAGTCAGGCAATTGGTTCCTTTTGCAATGAACCCGTATGGGACAGTAAATGGAAACTATATTCGCTCAAAGCACTTCCATTGTGATTTTTCATGTTCTGGTTCCCACGAAGAGGTATATCCTGAAATTTTCAGAGAACATCATGAGAACCAAAGAAAATAAGGTAGGAATTGGTGTTCTTCTCAAATTTCTAGAGGTTATATGCCTCGGGGAACACCTCTCTTGGCAATGTGTTCCAGAGCCTCGCTGTTCATTGGATGAACGAGTCTTTGGAAAGAGATGTTCTGCAGGTCTCCAAAGTGACCACGAAGGGGTGCGAAGCCTCAACTCGACGGGTTAATCTTGCGTGGACTGTCAAGGGAGGAACAATTGTTGATATTTCAGAAGAACATCGTCCATGAAAATATCTTCCAAATAGAGCCAGATCGCCAACTTTTCTACGGTGTTCCAGAAAAGTGAATGAGTTTGTGAGCGAGGCATCACCTACGAGACGAATTCCCCTTTTTTGGACAAGCTTTATCTATAGCTCGGTTTTTTTTTCATAGCTAATCCTATATGGAGGCCTGAATAATTTTCAGCTTCAGCTTCGCCTTCCTTATATGAGCTATTATAGTTAAGGATTTTTGAATTGAGTCGGCCGTTACTTAATGGATATCCATGGCAAATGTAAAAACTCCACAAACGATAAGATTTCCACAAAATTCTCAAACACACGAAATGTTTCGCTTACACAGTAGCGTCGTCAGGTGATATACTGGTTCAATTTCCACAACATTCTCAAACACACGACATGTTTCGCTAACACAGTAGCTTCGTCAGGTTATATACTATACATTGTGAAAATCTTATCGTTTGTGAAATTTTACATAGTTAGGGAATCTGGCTTGATCATCTTCGAGTTTGGTATCCATTTCAGTTCTATAGTTTGGACCTCATTCAAGCCCCACTTCCCATAGTTTTATATTTCACTACCATAATATTTATCTACAATCGTTCTACACCCTCGGACCGTTGGCATCGTCATGAGGGTCGTATAAATTTTATATTTATCTCGCCTTCATACCTTTTTGTCTCTTCCCGATAAAAAGGTAAGTACTCAGGCAATATTTCCCGACGCGGTGGTCCATCATTTCCACGAATCGAATAGATGTATCCCCAAGGAGCTTTTATCGCCTCCCGAAATTGTCCCGATAATACACATCCGAAACGTCCTAATTCATTTTTATGCACTCGATACAGCGCCACCAACATATAGAGGGCGATGCGGATATACAGGGTCACTGAAATTCGAGAATTATCATTGGAATGTCGTAAATCGTAAGAAATACTGGGTTAGCATAATGGGGTTGTACACACTAGTCGAATTTACACCATATCTATTTCATATTGATTGTTTCATGTATTTCAGCTATGCATGAATCGAATAGGATAGTCACAGTTTCGAAAAAAAATTGCCTAATAGTTATTGTTTTCGAAATTTGGACTCCTTCAACAAACCAAAGTAGGCCTTGAAAATCTAAATATTTCAAGTCTGTTCACATTCACAAAAAGAATTCGGTGAGTACTATATCATGGAATTTTTGTTTTTGATAGTCAGTCGACGGGTTCCAAATTAGGAGAGTGTTGTGGGTTGAAATCGCACACACTGTATATATCATCTCCCAATATACAGGGTGATTCAGGTTTCAAGGTACAAAATGAAGTGGGTGATTGATCTCATCATTTTGATCGAAGAAGTTCATGTAAACATGAGTCCGATCTCGGTCAGTAGCGGAGCTACAAGGTGTCAAAGTTTAATAATTTTTTTCCATTAATTGAAATATCTCGCTCACTTATGAAGATATCAATTGGAAATTGAATGTGGTGAGTACTTTATAGAGCATTGGAGCATTTTGAAGATTTTCAAAATCTACAGGGTGATACGTTTTTAGGAAGAGAGGCTCCTTTATCCCCCACAAAGTATTTCATAATACGTCTCTGACATCTTCCAGTTTCCAAAAAGGGTGCATCATTGAATTTAGAGGCTTTTTTGCTTCCCATTTCTTTTCTACAAAACAACCTGTTTTTGAGATCAACAGGACCATAATATATGTTCTATAACATGTTAATATTGCCCAATTTTGCCGAGGATTTTACAATTGTATCGATTGAATCTTATTCTTGGACAAAATTCGTTGAGATCGAATGCAATTGCAATGTTTTCAGACGTTCGTCCAATCTGGACCAGAAGCGGGGACAGAGGGTAGAAGGTCAGGTTGCTTTTATAACCTCGCTTTCAACCGACCAATACAACGACGCGGAGCTACTGGTTAAGCCCCAACCAGTAGTTTCTAAAAAATAATTCAGCATTCAACCTGTCAGGAAAAATATACGATCCACAAAGGCATGAGGTAATGAATAATTAAGCAACATGTAAAATTTGGTAATTCATCACCATACATCATCTGGCATTATCAGTCCACAATACACATATTTTGTAAATATTCATTGTTAACTAATTTTTTCCAAGAATAAAAGGTATTAGCAAAATAGATTCAACATGTTTCAGAACGGACATGCTCATTCATCTAGGAAACGGTTCATGTCTAAAAAAAAATGGAGGGCAGAGAAAGCCTCCAGATTGAAGGATCTACCAATTTGGTGACTGGAAGATTTCAGAGGCGTACTATGAAAAATTTTGGGAGGGATTAAGGAGCCTCTACCCCCAAAAACCTTATCACCCTATAGATAATGAAAATTTTCAAAATGCTTCAAATGATGATCATCTAGAAAGTATCCATCACACCCAATTTCAAATTGAATGATTCAGAATATCCGGAAAATACCAAAATTTCATCAAACATTATTTTTATGTTTCCTGAGGAATTTCATTTGAATTAATGTCGTTTCATCATGGCCAATTTTTCTTTCCTACCAGATAGCGTTTCCAAATTCGAAATCCATCGTTTCGTCTGTCAAAACGTATCAACCTCATTTTATACTGACCAGCTCTACATTTATATTTTTTGTTGATAATCCACTTTACATTTTCAATCGTATTGATGACAGTGTTTTTTTTTTCTATTGTTTTTTGAATATTCGAGATGACATTATGAATGAAAAGTTCTATTTGTTTCTCACATCGAATACTTTGAAACAACTTGTTGTGAATTTTACAAAATAGTTTGTGATATAGAATCAGACTGACGCAATTTCGGTTCACAATATCATCAGCGATTAAGTAACCGAATATAACACGACAACTGCGCTTATTGTTCTAAAATTGTTCTAAAATTGTTCTATCCGTCATTCGGTTGCCCCCTTACGAGCAACCCTCAGAAGTCTTCGAGAGTCTTGTGCGAGCAAGGAATGACGGGGGCCTTACCTTTTAACGTGTGATCCCAAACACTTTCTTGGGCCATCAGAAAAATTTCTGCAGTCGACGGGACTCGAACCCACGACCGGCAAGCGAATGCGGATTAGAATATGGACACTCTGTCCGCACGGCTACCTGGCCTACTTCCAGGTATCAATCGAAGAAGCTATGTTGCCACATTTACTCTACAGAATTTGTTTTCCGTGTAAACCAATGTCTCATCATCCATTATCAAGAACTATCGAGATGAATCACCCTGTATGCATTTTAGTTTGGACAGATATTGTCGCCAGTTGAACGTACCTCTGTTACCCTTATCTTCTAGACGTTATGCCAGTTTACTACCCCATATTTATTTAACAATACGACTTTGGAAAGTGTCTACGAAACGACCATTTTTCACAATAAAATTGAATAATGAAATATTCTTTATTGCAATAACAACGTAAAAAGTTTATTGCGCCTCGGAATTGGATAACTAGATTCGCTTGTCACAATGCATTCACTTGAATATTGTATTTGTCATTTGAATTTATCGATATTTCATGCGAATGACAAACAGTTCGTGAATTTATCTTTTCGAGCTAACGGAAGATAATCGCTATTATGTTCGTTGAACATCGTGAGTATCTAGAGAGGATAGGGATAGTAGACTAACCAATTATGGTAAAACATTATTCGACATATCTTGAGGTTGACAAAACAATGTGCTGATAATAAAAATGATAATTAAAACATCCTGTAACTCATTTGATTGCCAACGTCACCAATTGTCACTGAGAACTGATGAAAAGTGTTAGGACAAATACTTATATTACAGAAAAGGATGTAGCTACTATATTCTTCTAAACATCAAAAACAAAAAATCATCTGGTTTCGACGAAATCTCTTCCAAAGTTCTAGAGTCGCTTTCGAATATAATAATACCCCCTTTGACCCGTATAATTAATCTGTACTTGGAAATAGGTACTTTCCCAGATATATTCAAATTAGCTATTATTTTTCCTCTCCACAAAAAAGGGAATATTACAAATATTGAAAATTATCGTCAAATATCACTATTACCTGAGATTCCCAAAGTTCTTGAAAGATTAACAGATTTCAATGATGAATAAATTATCCTCACCATTAGCCAGCATGGATTCAGGAAAAATAAATCAGTAGAGACTGCAACAAATCAACTCATGAATTATGTCTACACAAAGCTTGATAAAGGCAACTATATTGTATCGCTTTTGTTCGATTTGTCTAAGGCTTTCGACAGTATGAATTCACAATTCATATTGAGAAAATTATATACCCTTGGTATAAGGGGTACTTTATTGAATTGGATCGAAACTTACTTAGAAAACCGCCATCTCATAGTGAAAATTGACAACGAATTATCACATGAGTTCCCGGCTCCACTAGGAGTTCCTCAGGGATCTGTCTTAGGGCCGTTATTGTTCTTACTATTTGTGAATGACTTGCCTACTTTTATCAGTGAAGGTATAGTTACTATGTTCGCAGACGATACAACGATAACGGTCGCGAGCAGGTCTATCGAGGAAATGCAAACAAAGATCGAGAAAATATGTAAGGAAATGGAAATTTGGTGTCACAAAACCTCTTTAATTCTCAACAAAGAGAAAACAGTATGTGTGAATTTTCACCTTCATAAAATGTTGCCCAATTCGGCCAAAGAAAAGTTTATCTTCCCTTTCACAACACATGCTAAACTTTTAGGTACTTGGCTCGACTCTGATTTGAGTTGATATAGTTAGCGAACCACGTGTTGAGGCGTTCAAAAGATCTGTTTGTATCATGCCAAAGATATATTCTTCGATATATGTTTATTTTCGATTGGAAGACAGCGCAAAAGAAACTACTGAGAAATACTATTTTCGATTTATTGATGTAATTTGTACAATGACGTCCCATATAAATCCCATAGAAATATTTCACTCTTCTTTGTAATGTAATCCAGTTAAGGAGAAGTGAGTCATTGCACATAGTGCAACACGCTGTGTATGTGTTCGTTATGCCTTGCGATAAATAATAAAGGAGAATAATATTAGTCGTCACTTTATTGAGAATTTATTGTGTTGCCACAAGGCGCTTCGGTTACGATATTATTATAATTCAAGGTTAGGTTAATGGCACGATAGCTGCATTCTGGTGATTCATAGTGAAAAAGTATGGGTCACCAGAAAACAGCGGTTCATCATAATCATAGCAGTCCGACCATAGAGACTGAAATTGTAATCTTCTAAACATTCAAAACATCACAATCAAGTTGTATCACTTTATTATAACATACTTAACATTTATGATATTTTGAAATTATTTTGATATGTTATACTATATACATATATACTATATCTCCATGTTTGATAAAATTACCTTTTACTTTTATCAAGACTGTTTCCATTTCAGTGAGAGAATACATAACTACGATACGAACTGAAACTTTCATTAGGTCGTTTTGAATTAAAAACAAAACGCATCTGATTGAGTCAAATTTGATAACTACTAGCTTGAAATGAAAGTATAAGAAAGTAAGCACCAAGTTTGAAACAAATGGGCGAGATGTTTTTTTATTGATGAAAATTCTGTTTTATTCCGCATGCTCATGATATGCAATAGAGTGGCTTCCATTTTTTTGGGTCATTAGAAAACAGCGGTTCATCATAATCATATTTAGTCCGACCATAGAGAATGAAATTGTTATCTTCTAAACATTCAAAACATTACAATCAAGTTATATCACTTTATTGAAACTGAACATTTATGATATTTTGAAATTATTCTGATGATATTTTATACTATAGATTAGGTATAGGTTTTGTGGGGATGCAGCTGATGTGGGACTCAAAAGAAAACTCTTTTTACTTTTGAGAAAGCTTTCGGAATTTATTTGATTCCTTCGTCAGTCTCTCTAAAATGGAATGCACAATTATAATATTTAGAAGAAATGGGTATTAAAAATTACTTACAGTAAAAAGAGTTTTCTTTTGAGTCCCACATCAGCTGCATCCCCACAAAACCTATACCTAATCTATTGATTTATACAGCTACTAATATTAATTTTATACTATATATATATTTTCATTTTTGATAAAATTACCTTTTACTTTCATCAAGACTGTTTCCATTTCAGTGAGAGAACAAATACAGGCTGTTCCCTAACTACGATACGAAACTGTAACTTTCATTTTGAATTTAAAAAAACGCCTCTGAGCAGGTTGGCTCAACTTTGATTTTTATTAGCTCTAAATGAAAGTATAAGAAAGTAATCACCAAGTTTGAAACAAATGGGCGAGATGTTTTTTCGATATCGATGAAAATTCTGTTTTATTCCGCATGTTCATGATATGCAATGGAGTGGCTTCCATTTTTGGGTCATTAGAAAACAGCCCTTCATAAAAAATGGATTTTTTTGTATTGCAAATTCGTATTTGTCCTGACACGTTTCAGTTCTTACGTTCCCCAAACGTATGAAGATAGGTAAAAATTTGATATTTTTTTCTATATACAGGGTGTCTCAGAACAACGTACATTGGGGAGATCAGGGAGATACAAATTCAGCATTCTGATTGGAGAAAATCCATATAACTTTTTTTGAGTACGCCACTGGCCATATTTCAATATCTTTTTGAATAAAAAAAACAATTGTCTATCTTTTTTCTCACCACATTTGTTTCTGAATTTTGCTTGGTTTACGAGATATCTGAAAAAATTCTTTCGGAGTCCCTCCATATCATCCATAGTCCAAGATATCAGAGTTATTGTGTTCTGCAGGATTCTTCCTCCTTCATGTTGATAATTTTGGTCACGTATTCATGTTAATTATTCAATAAAATTTTCATCATACATGTTGGCCCATTTTCAACTTGACAGGGAGATTTTGGGTGATAATAGCGTAGATACGAAAAAATGCTCAGATCGGTCGATTTTAGTTATGTTATTATGGTATTAAAGACAATGCTCTTCTATGGGTCACTAGCTTTCTGAGTAACCGTAAACAATATGTATCCCTCAAGAGCAAACAAAAAGAGGAAGTAACCACCACAAACTCCTCTAGGGTGGACATTGATATAGGTGTTCCGCAAGGTTCCATTCTAGGGCCAGTTTTATTTTTGTTGTATGTAAATAGTATTAATGAACTATGTGAAAATATCCACATTACTATGTATGCAGACGATATCTCTGTCCTTGTTGTGGATAAATCTGATGAGACTCTGGAATTAAAATGCAACGAACTGATTCAGTCGTTGGCATCCTGGTCATTCGAAAATTCCCTTTTTTTCAATATTGAAAAGACTCAGTACATGAGGTTTCACAACAGGCAACGTGTTTGCCATAAACCTAATCTTGTCCTTAATGATATGCCCTTATCCAACACAGATACACATGTCAAATTCTTAGGAATGAATATTGATGAAAACTTAAATTGGAAAATTCATTGCACAACCCTGATTTCCACTCTTCATTCTCAGTGCTACCTACTGAGAAATTTGCGAACAGTTCTCACACATGATCAATTACAGATGGTGTATTATGCACAAGTGGAAAGTCGTCTGAGATACGGTATTTGTTTCTGGGGTTGGTCTGTGATGACAGATGATGTGTTTATAGCACAGAAGAAAATAATTAGGTGTATTGCTAATGTATCTAGCACCACCAGTTGTAGAAATTTATTTATCACTCGAAAAATATTGACACTTCCTTCTTTATATATATTTGAGCTATGTCTCTATATCTTTAGGAATAAATTAACATTCATTAAGAACTATGATGTTCATCAAATAAATACTCGTAATCGTGATAACTATCGTGTACCATTCAGCAAAAATGTTGTTGAATTCAACTCACCTGATGAAAATGGCCTACGAGCTTTCAACAACCTACCAAAAGAACTCAAAGAATGTCCTTCACTGCCTGGTTTTAAGAGGAAACTAAAGGAATTTTTAGTGGCAAAATGTTTCTATTCATTAAAAGAATATTTCACCACTAATTAGTGAAATAAGTGATTTTATTGTCAAATGTTCTGTTTTGTCTTTTATATATTTTGACTGTAATGTGATCTCCTGTTTTGTATATATGTATATATTTATATTTATTGACTATTCCAATTCAATTACCTGTCACATGGAAAATAAATTATTATTTTTATTATTATTATTATTAGTTTGCACCTACTGTTAACAATCTAAGTCGTTTGCAGGTTTTTTTTTCGTTTTGTCAACTACTTTTTCTGCTCAATTATTGCTTAGTAAGAAACTCATCAAGCGGTCGTTCGTAAAAAAATGTACGAAAACGAAGAATATCAATTGTATACCTTTATTTCTCTTCTCTATAAACCTTCTTCAATACAAATTATCACTGACAAGCTAGTAAATTTTTCTTCAAGGCTCTCTAATAGTGAAACTCTTGAAACGCAGTGACATTTTGGGGCAAATCATCTGATTTGTCCTAAATACACGTATATTGAAATAGTATTCATATACTTTTATTTTATAGAGACGAGGAGAGAAAATCCTAAGAAATCTGGATTGGAATAATGAAGCGATTTATTACTTCATATAAATGTACCAAACTTCAACCATATCGGTTCAAGGATATTCATGATATTTTGTAAATGCCGTTATTTTCAAAGCCATGTTCATAGGAATCATCCTCTGGAGTTTCGTAGCGCGAAGTTAAGAAACACCCTGTATGTGGAGAGATATATGTGTCCTTACTTCACTTATTTATACTGTACACATAAATGATATACTCAAATAAAACTCGTATTTATTTGTAGAAACGGGGATAAAAGTCCAATGGATTCTAGAGAAATGAATATTCAACCTCGTATTCAACCTCCTCAACGATTCTGAAGGCAGTATTTAGGAATCTGAATATTGAAATTTGCATCATAAGAAGAAATGAATTTCCGTGAGGAATCATTGTCATGAACAAGGAAGCGTTTCTCGAGTTTAGTATATATTTTGCCATAATGCAGGAATAGCTGCCAGGACTATACCTATCGTTGAATTCTTGAAGAATTTATGACCGCCATTTCTGTTTCGAGTACGGAATTGGAGAATAAGCAAGGACTTTGCGGTGAATTATGGTTTGCGTGGCCGATAAATAAATAAACGGGTGAATTTTTCATTATGACGAATTTCCTGCTAGTAATCCTGCATTGTTTTTGCTCGTCGCGAAAGGTCTGAAGTACCGAAATAGTCCCGGTAGGCGTTGGAAGCGACCTTCACCGTCCGAATACCAAGGAGAATTACGCACAAATGTTTAAAAATGCATACTTTTTGGATAAATTATATTACATAGGTCAAGCAAAGGCGAGAGGAAGATGATTCTGTGAAAGATTGAGCCATACACACTTCATACTGACAGCGGCGTATTATAGTTTTTGATTTCATCCATATATCAGGTGCGTCATTTCAGTCATTTTCAGTGTATACCAGGAGGCGGCAAAATGTTATAAAATTCAACATTTGCATGTTATGAAATGCGCCGCAGGTGAACATTTTTCTCGGTTCAAAGTCAAATAGATACTTTCTGTAGGTTATTCGAGGAGGTGGTACATTCATTATTCCAAATTTTTTGGGATTTTCTCTCCTCGTTTCTATAAAATAAAAAATTTTAATATTATTTCAATATACGTGTAGTATAAGTATATATAGTAAGTACAAATCAGATGATTTGCCCCAAAATGTCACTGCGTTTTAAGAATTTTCCTATCAGAGAGCCTAAAAAAAATTCACTAGCTTGTCAGTGACAATTTGTATTGAACAAAGTTTGGAGAAGAGAAATAAAGGTATATTGAAAAAATATCAAATTTTCACTTATCTTTGGAAGTTTCGGGACCGATTCTGCTCCCGTTTTCAACATAGGAAGATATTATTGGCAATCAAATGAGTTACAGGATGTTTTCATTGATTGATCTTGAATTTACCATTTTCATATTCAGATTTTAGTAGTAAATACCATGTTCTGTCTATATCAACTGAACAAGAAGCAATGCTATTGTCTCCGCTCAGAAGAATGCAAGCAGATTCCTTGATTTTTCTCTTCTGGTTGTTATCTTCTTTTCCAATGATTTTAATATTATTCAAGATTAATTAATGAAACATCCTGTAACTCATTTGATTGCCAACGTCACCAATTGTCAATGAAAACGGAAAAGCTTCAAGACAAATACGACTTAGCTATTGAAATAATCATATCTTATATATTTTCTATACCTTCATTTCTTTTCTCTAAACTTTTTTCAATACAAATTGTCACTGACAAGCTAGTAAATTTTTCTTTTAGGCTCTCTGATAGGAAAATTCTTTAAACGCAGTGACATTTTGGGGCAAATCATCTGATTTGTCCTTACTACACGTATATTGAAATAATATTCAAATTTTTTATTTTGTAGAAACGAGGAGAGAAAATCCCAAAAAATTTGGAATAATCAAAGTCAAATACTTTCAAATTGAAAATTTGAATTTTCCCAGAGTGACGGTATATCATGAACGGCATATCTGATATTGAGAAACACAAGTGAAAAGTATTTTAAAATATTTTTAATATTGAATGAATGTTTAGAAGATTACAATTTCAGTCTCTATGGTCGGACTAATATGATTATGAATATACTCCTTCTCACCTATTTTCATACCAATCGAGTGGAAGGAGTTTCTTAAACTTTTTTTAACCTAATTATTACCAACTTCAATGTTCGATGAAGGCAATATTACCACAATCATCATTCATTTCTGAAAAAAAATTTGGAGACAGGCGCAAGGTCTAAGTATTGAATATTTCATTCTTTATCATCAATGTGTGGTTTCAGGTATAGCTTTCAGCTGGAAAGCGAATACGGAAGCGAATTATAATGTCTGCTTAATAAAACCTCCCATATAAGTAGGTGATGAATAATGTCAGAATAACTAAATTCAAACCACTATCAGAAAATTTACCTAATTTTTCCCTTGACGTCTGGGTCAGGATACCCTAATTTCCCAATTCTCGTCTACTGAATTACTTCCATTTTTCTCCCATATTAAAAAATATGACGTGAATAGGACGTAATATTTATACTCACGCAAAATGAGTCGTTGACCTATTCGAAGGTCGAAATGACGTATATTATACCTAAAATGTTTGTTGGGAGGACATCATCAGGACATCTCCTCAAGGGCAAATAGTGTACATATACGATCTATTAGATATACCTTTTCAGTTTGGAAGGGTTTTTGTTGATTTTTGCTCCATTCTCTCGTAATTATGCAATCCTTCTCGAATATCTTCATGAAGGCAGTTAGGATCAGATTATACAACAACACTTTTATGACATAAATCAAAGACATGTTGTACTGCCACTTGATGTCATCATGTCAGTTTGCTGTTATTCGTGATTATCAGCTGACCTGAGACAACTGATAAGGTTTGGCAAGCCGAAACAGTATGCATCTGATGAGAAATATTGATTCACGATAATTATCTGAAGAATCTTCAATAGTCTTGGGATGCTGCAGGCCTTTGTGGATATTTAACACAAAAGATTTCATGCTCTGCCCAGATATTTGTAGAAATATTACAGGAAACCGTTTATTTTTCCTGTTACCTTTATTATTCTTCGTCTGTTCGACAGAACGTCCTAATAGATCCAGAAAATGTTAATTGGGAGACGGGATGCTTCATTTTCAAATAATCATTAATCTTCGTGATATGTAGCCGGGTAAAATTGGGGGCGATACAAGCGCTGTGTGGTATTTCCAAATTGGAGCTAATGATCGCCAGCATTTTTTTTGGGGCCAGACACGCTGCGGGGTAGTTCGGTTTGTCAAAGTCAGACGAAAATAAAAATTTCGTAAACAACTTGTCATCGAATATAATAAATCGACATGATAATGAAATGAATGCGGTACAGTTCATTTTCATTACGCCGGATGTTCAGATGTTTTCATTAGCAACTATAATTTATACGAAATATCATATTTGAGGAGAACGGATTCGTGGCATAAAGTTCTCAATCAATATCATTATACAGGGTGTTTCATAATTGAATGCTGATCCTAAAGGGCGATAATCCTTGGATGATTTTAAGAAAAATTCTTCATGTGAACATAGGTCCGTGACAGCTTCGTTTCTGAGATACAGGATGTTGAAATTTAACAAAAAAATCAGTTATTCCGCAATATCTCTGAAATCGCTCTGGCTTTTTTCTTCAATTTTGGTACATGCCAAGTATGAATAGAAATACATTTTTTCCATAATGCAGGATTTCTTAATTCCAATCAGTGGCGTCCCTGTTAACATACCCTGTCATATTTTTAATCAGAATAATGATACGCCACTGTCTTTTTTCCAAATGAATATTATTTTTCTAATTATCCTCTATCTTCTCATAAAAATGGTCATTTGTCATTTTTTCGTCCGGCGAACGGTTTTTGAGTTAGAAAATAAAATGCATTCATTTGCTTATTCTTAGTCATGATTTCACAATTGTGGTAACCAAAAGATCTGAGCAATATTTTTATAATTTTATGGCAACTATTTTTAAGTTTTTGTAATGAAGAAAAAAGCCCGAGTGGTTTCAGAGATATTGGGGTATAACTGAGTTTTTTGTTAAATTTCAACATCCTGTATCTCCGAAACGAAGCCGTTACGGACCTATGCTTACATGAAGAATTTTTCTTAAAATCATCCAAGGATTATCGCCCTTTAGGATCAGCATTCAATTATGAAAAACCCTGTATTGACCTATTTTTTACAGACATGTAATGATATTCGTCTGAAGTTTACTGTAAACAGTGCTTTTATTTAATGATCCCACCCCTTTATTTTTGAAACTTGGGGTATAATGAAATTGATGAATGAATACTATATTTTGGAGTGAAATTGACAGATGAAAATTTCAAGATGGCGACTGGATGCCATCTGGGGAAAAAATTT
The DNA here is from genome assembly GCA_918026855.4 of Phaedon cochleariae. Lineage (NCBI taxonomy): Eukaryota > Metazoa > Arthropoda > Insecta > Coleoptera > Chrysomelidae > Phaedon > Phaedon cochleariae. The sequence goes on from OU896711.1 coordinate 7,795,625, forward strand.
AATGGAACGGGGGGGGGGGGGTCTTGTAAAATACATCTTCTTGAAGCTCCTGACGAATACTTCACAACACTAGAATATAAATTCAATATCTTCTCCTACAATACAAAATGGCGTAACATTTAATAATTGAGATTGAAGCGAAGAAGATCTTCATGCCACAAATCTTTTGTCCTCAAATATGTCAATTTTTCTCGTTGACCCGTTCAGAAAATAAAAGGGGGGCATAAAAGAAAAGCACTGAATAACAAAATAAACACAAATTGAAAAATCTACCATATAGTTCATCTCTTTGCCAAACCTGTCGAACTGTTAACGAATAAATTATCTATCTGAGTTTGCTAATGAGAACTTATTCCTCTCATTCATTACTGAGCTAAATAATTGTACTTAGATTTTGGTATGCAAGTTCTGATGAGTTTTTCAACCTTGCCAATTTCCAAAGTCCCAAAATAAAATCGAATCATGACTTATATGTTCGTCTTCAAAATTTGAGAATTCAGAATTTCAGGCTTCAATATAGGTCATCATCGCTTGGAGTTGGAGCTTGTATTGACTTTAATATAACCTGATAGACGAGTGATATTTCGATACGAAACATGTTTACTTTTTGCTATGTATGACTAGGAATTTGCAAAAAAATTTGTTTCCCAGTTGGCTTGTATTAGGAACCTATAAAATCTCCACAAAATGAGCAAATTTAATTTTAGCAAATTTTCCGTTCTCATTGTAATGTTTCCAAAACAACATAATCAAAACATATAAACACGACCTCAAAACCGAACATAAACGCTAAATTCGAATAGACTTTTTACCGTGCATATCCCAATAATTTCTGCTCTAGTTAGTCTGGCTGGAACGCAGTGATTTTTTTTTTTCGGGAAGCAAAAATACGTGCAATTTAGTATTGCATCACGTCCCATTTAGGCTCGTTACAATAAACGAATAAAGTTAATAAGCGCGGACCAGAAATTATTGGCCTGCAGGCAATGTCACGACATGTGTAATTGCGCATTAAGATAATCTTATCTCGGCTATAGAAAGCGAGAAGGATGCAAGATAGCGTAGTGTACTCGATCGAAGCCACGTTGCCAAATCGACCACCCTACATTATTTTTTAATCTCTGAAAGAGTATTGCAGATTTCAGAACCTAGACCAGCGAAGAGACTGCCTAGACCAACGACCAACTGAACAAAGGTAATTCTTGAATTATATCCAATGGGCGTGTACACCTTAGTAAAATTTTTGAACCATGTTTATAATGATCCTTTTATGCATAAATAATGATTGACGACATAATTCGATCGAAAAATTAACTGGAATGTTTTATTTTTGGACATAAATGATAGTACCTTCTGAAAACGGACCCTCTTATGACGTAGAAACCTCATCTCGCCATAGTTAAGAGAAAATACCAAACGCCCGACGGAGACTGAGGCAACTGATATATTAATTCTTTCAACTGTGATCTCGCGCTAATTCACTCTGTCAGAAATCATGTATCATTCATCTCTGTCTGGAATAGTCTTGTTTCAGTATTAGGGTTTTGACGTCACATCATCGCCTCGTTTTCAGAGGTCCGAAAATTTGGGGATTTCAATAATTTTTTATAAAACGTAGGGAGCTCATAGCAAGAAACGGTTTGCGGTGGTGAGCTATAGTTTGGGTGAGTTCTATCGAATTATGAAATGAAAATTTTTTGTGATATAAGCCCATTCTCGTTGTATTACTTTTATGCTATGGGTAATTTCGAAACGAGTAAATGTATTCAGCAAATCAATATAATTGTATTGTAATTATAATAATGATTTTGTAGGTATTATTAGATTCCTAAAATATTTATTGTGCCCCATTTGCAGTTTCCTATACCCGATTGGGATGTTTTCCATAGCTATCACAATTTCTCTAGGTCTCACAGAATTTTCAAGATATGAGATGATTCCAGGTAGGGTATATATAGCTTCTCTTCCTCTGAAGGCGTGTTCCTATATTCAAACTGAAAAACAGTTTGGTTATATTGAATAAATATGATTAACTGTTACCAAATCCTTTATTGAAGTATGGGTTATCGAACGTTTGTTTGGAAAAAACAAATTACTTGTTCACACCCCCATGAATGAGCCTCATACATGATGAAATCATGATAATTCTCATTTATTAACTATAATATATATTTCTCCACCCACTCCAAACGATATTTATCATTAAAACATTTGTATTTTCAGTAACCATATATTTATTCTTACAGTATGGAGAGAAACCGTTCATTGATAATGAAAAAGTATTTTGTTCGCTGATGTAAGTCTTCATTTCAGATGAACTGCTTAGGGTTTTATTACATTTCCTCATTATTATCACCAGTCGTGGATCTCCCCGAGGAGGTGTTTCTGAGCCTTATATCAATAACAAATTTAGTAACAGTTAACGAATTATATTTATATGATTATATAACCAAACTATTATTCAATTAGGTCTGGTTGCGTATAAACCTGTTACTTTATAACTCATCAGCTTGCAGCTATATGATGGCATACATATGTTTCCATTTATATGATTTCGCAACCGACCCTCAATGATACCTATATTAATTCCTTCCAAAACATGCATAGCAAATATTTCAAGAAAATACGATATTGGTATTAGCACCTACTAACGTTCGAAATTCTCTAACATTGTATGATCAGGACCACATGCACCACTGTTTGTTTGAAAACATACAAAATGTTGTAATGATGCACTGATAGTTGTCTGCCATTTTTTTCATATGACAAATTGAAGACGTGAATATACATAATATCCAAATTTAAACAAACCCGCACTGTCATATAACCGATCGAACTAGTATAACTATAACACTTCACGACTTTCGCGGTGGTCGAAATTACAAGGAAATCACCAAAGATTCCATGGACATGCTCATGCTATGTATAAGATGAAAGCTGAACTAAAATGATGATGATCTTATTGATTTGACATTAACAAACATTTGATAATTATTACTGAGATTTTTCTTTCGGTTTATTGCTCTTGGGTTCTGTAGGGTGATGTTATGCCCTGTTATGGCTCCACTTAAGTACACGAAGTTTATTCTCACGAATCATAGCAGACAATATATGCGCTTGATCTTTTGAAATGATTATAGTTAACCCTGTGAGACCTTGTGAACTCTTCGAGATGTATGATTACCTCTATATTTAACTTCTTATTTCATATTTTTTCTGATACAGTACTACTGCTGATCCCACAGGCCCTACAAAGGATGTTTGTTCTGCATTCTATTTAATTTCGCATATTATGATGCTTGTGCTATATGGTATGATATATTATGGTCTTTTCTTCAGAGTTTTCAAGGCCTGTTTTTGGGGAGACGTGTACGTAAGACGACGTAGTTTGGTGTACCATCGCTTATGTATTTGAATTTGGTTTTTGTTATTTGGAATATACTCAAAGGAAACGTGGTTTGGTATGTCCTTCAAAAGGTGTTACAAAATATAAATCATACAGTCCACTCTTTGGGGTTTCCGCATTCTTTAATATCTTTTTTGCGAAAAAGTGATTAGTCCGTAAAACAGGTAAAAGTGTCAACGTTGCATGTAACCTAGGTCAGTAAAACCATCTACACCAGCACCCACACGCCGTGTCTGGTTCTGGAGTTCAGCCAACGCGGTGCCTAAACACAGGGACGGATCATAGATAATTAAACCCCAATTAATTGGAAGAAACATGTCCAATTGTCAATGTCTATAATATATGTCGCTGTGCAGGGTGATTCATCTAGATAAGGTTCTTGAATCGATCCAACCATGATTATCAATTCAATTTGTTTCCATCTAAAATCAGGAAAAATATATGAATACACCATGGTAGGTACCAAGATTTTGACTGTATTGATTCATATAGTTTCATTCTGGAGTGTACAATACAGGGTGAGACTACATTAAATATTGCTCGAACTTTTTTGTATGCATTTTTCCACAATTTAATCTCGGATTATGAAAATCCACACCGTTTCACAAAAAATGGCGCTCAAGTTCCGCATCGATCAGATGTATCATTTTCGAGAGAAATCGATTCAAAAATATCGATACACTAACATCTTATGATAACGTTGCCAATTTTCAAATCATAGTGGCTATCAAAAAAATCAGCTAAAATCTTTTTACCAAACAATCTCATAAAAACGCGAATAATAGGAAAATGATGATAAAGAACTACTTGAATTTTTGTGATTTTTTTTTCGTTTCACTACGACTCATTGCAATGTTATGCATATTATCTGAGATGGTAACAATATTTTCAAATCGCTTTTACTCGATAATTATACATCTGATCGTTACGGAACAGGAGGACTGTGGATATTCATAATCCGAGATTAAATTGTCGAAAATTATGCATAGGTGTTCCCCGAGGCATATAACCTCCAGAAATTTCCTGGGAACCAGAACATAAAAAAAATATACAAAAAAAATTGAGCAATCTTTAATGTGGTCCCACCCTGACTGAAATATTGAAATGATTTTATTTTCACTGCATTGGGCATGGAAAGTTTAATTCTTGTACCAAATTGCATCCTTTTATCACATCATGGAGTTTCGGAAATACTCGAGAAATACCATCTTCGGGAGGCCATAGCTTTAGGAGACAGTTCTCGCCTCATGTTCATCGACACTTCTCTTTCTATTTTTGATCGTAGAAGCCGCTGGTGGAGTTTGGCATGCCAATTCCGAGACACGCTGTATATACTTTGATATGCGTTTGAAAATAGCAAGTTCCAACATGTATATATACAATATTCAGAATGCTAGTACTTGTAAAATCACGAAGTTATCAGGAAGATAGAGTTAAGTCTCTGGTAGAAGTCCATGTTTGCTCAAAGTAGAGTGGAAATTTTCAAAAGGAAGAAGGAAAGCTCAAAGTCAACTCCACTTCTTTATTGCTGATGTAAATCAATCAAGGGGACGTCTTTCGGACTAGTCCATCTTCAGCCGTTTTTAGAAGTTAATGGAAGTGAAACAGGATTTCAAATTGCCTGCCGAAGTCTATCATCATAATATCGTGGTTATATTGGCGCTGAGAAAAAAAAACGGGTTTTCATTAAAAATTAAGGGCCCAGTGCCCTAAGAACCCGCACTTATAGAACCAAAAGTCAAGTCCCAGAAGGGAAAATTGACGAGCACTCAAAGATGCTCATAAAAACCATATTAGGTTGCAAACCTGAAAAAACCAAAGGGCCCCGTACCCTTGAGAAAGCGCACTAATAATCCAAAAATCAATCAAAATTGATGGGGCCTAAAGCTGTTTTATCATAACTCATTTGACATTAGGGCAACTATATAATATAACTATTATATTTATAATTTGTCCACGACTATTGCACTTCCTCATACAAATCGATAGCAATTTTTCAATATATAATATCTGGTACCCTATAGGAACTCTAGACCAGTGAATAATGGTTATTCTTGCTTGAGGAAGGACATAATATGTATTATGAATATCATATACAACAGTCATATTATAACCTCCAGAAATTCAAGAAGAACACCAATTCTTACTTTATTTCCCTTGTTTTTCACGATGTTCTCTGAACATTACAGGATATCCCTTTTTGTGGGAACCAGAATATAAAAAAAACAAACAAAAACTATAATATTCCACTCGAAGAAGCTATACGGGGTTGGCGAAACATCTCGTTTTTTTAAGAAATCTGTAGAAACCTCATCGTTTGTGAAGTTTTTTACAATATGAAATAGGTACATGAAAAAAATATGCTCCTGTCAATACATTGCGATAAACACGAAACACAGCTGGGAACATAATGCGATACAATTCTCAAGGTCTAAAACTGTGGTCTAAACGAGACCTTCGTCTGTATCATCACCCCCTGTACGGTCCCATTTATATATATATATATAAAACGCGACACTTTAACCATTGCACTATTTGCACCCGTAGCGCATTACTGCAACATGGGTAATGCAACGCACACTGAGAAATGTCCTTCACTCAAGCCTATACAGGCCCATTATCCGATATACGCCGTGCCAATTAGAGTAATTGACACATACGCCAAAACGAACAAAAACCAATTGAAAGCCCTTATCTGGTAGAAGTCCATAATAGCTCAAAGTGGAGTGGAATTTCAAGGGAAGGAAGGAAAGCTCGATATCATCTTTACGAAGTTTGATGATTTCGAAAGATCAGGTATATGTTTCAGACTCATAAAAGTCCATCGTCAGCCTTAGCAGAAGTACTAAAATTCAAAAAGAGATTGATATAGAGATAACACCTTATTCAGTGACGACTTACTTGGAAATGAAAAAAAAATAGTTACATCTAGTTAATGAGCATGAGCAATAGAAAAAATGGGACCTCACAGAATGAATGGCTGAATGAATGGGAGTTCAATTGCAATCAATAAATATCATGTATACCCAAATTCTTATATACCGGGTGGCTACGGAAGTATTGCCTACGGAATATCTCAGTTATTTTATGAAGTAGGTTTGTGAAATTTGAAGCGTCGATATAATGACATAAGAGGTAGAATTTGAGCATATTGACATGTCGAAGTTAACTTCCGGTCTGACCGGAAGTAACATCAACTTTCTTATTATGAATGGAAACCCTATTTTTTTTTTCTTCCGTTTTATTCAGCATTCAATTCCATTTCTAATGATATATCACAAGTTGGTATCTAACCAGAAACTAGATCAGAAAAAAATTATTATTGAAATTCACCGAGTAGGCCGTGGAAGCAAAATGAAAGCCAAAAAATGACTTTCCATTATATCATTAGAAAGGAATGGTTATGCTGAAGTGAAGTACAGGCAAGAAAAAGTTGTATGTTCCTATTTAAGTCATGGACCTACAGAGTATTTTGTTTTGTTCCCAATTTTTCCAATATTTTTTTTGGCGGCTTTTTATAACGCCGACGAATGAAAATAAAATATCACAGTAGTAGCAACTGTTATCAAGTGACGTATGGTTTCCATAGCCAACTTTTCAATTTTTGGCTTTCATTTTGCTTCCACGGCCTACTCGGTGAATTTCAATAATAATTTTTTTCTGATCTAGTTTCTGGTTAGATACCAACTTGTGATATGTCATTAGAAAGGGAATTGGATGCTGAATAAAGCGAAAAGAAGAAATAATAGGGTTTCCGTTTAAAATAAGAAAGTTGATGTTACTTCCGGTCAGACCGGAAGTTAACTTCGACATGTCAATATGCTCAAATTCTAGCTCTTATGTCATTATATCGACGCTTCAAATTTCACAAACCTACTTCATACAATAACTGAGATATTCCGTAGGCAATACTTCCGTAGCCACCCGGTATATCGATACCCTAATGCTGATAAGTCGTAACCCACAAAAAATTGAAAAATAGTATTTTTTCACCAAAGGAAAGTACACATGCATTTCTATATACTGTTAAATTCTCGTAACCCAAATAAAATGATAAATCGGTGATTCCCGCGATTTCCAACATGTCTGAACCCACGTACGGCATTTATATCACGTCTAACTAGTCGTATCCCACAGTGCAGTTCAAACAAGCAAAGCGTGTTGATAGCAGCTGACTAGTTTGACATGGGGTGCTCTACATTATTTATTTTTTTTACCTCGGCGTCAAAGAAACATCTTGTATTCGTATCTTAATATAAAATACCAAAAACCTTTTTTTTTTATACAATAATATGCCTGTTGGAACCAAGTTGTGGTTTACGATGTATTCGAACAAACTGTGTGTACTTATTTATTTTGTGGGTTACGTCCGTTTTCTAGTTCTCATAATATTATTCGTTTTTCGTGCCTCCTGTAAAATTTCATTGAGTTGGGTTACGACATGTCAGCATTAGGGTATCGATATATGTATTATCAAAATTGCTGTTACCATATAATGGTGTAGGGTGGGTTACATAATTAATGCAATAATTATTCAATATTTCACCTAGTTTCATCTACAAATTTGGCCCATTCCTTTTTATTTCTTGTCGTGCGCTTTGCCTCTTCCCATGATTTCTCTTTCTTCCCTAACATTTCTTTCATAGCTCTGTCCCATATTTGTCTTGGTCTTCCTCGTTTCTTGTTATTTTGTTTTTTGTCTTCCCATGCCTGTTTCACCGGCCTTGCATCGTTCATTTGCAAGTGTCCCCACCAGCTCATTTGAGGTTTTTCTATGAATTCGAGTGTTGGTTGTCTTATTCTTATATTTATAATTCTATTTCCTCTTATCACCTCTTCAACTCTTCTTAGATATTTCATTTCCATGGCTTGGATTTTGTTTTTCTTCCCTCTTGTTTATGAATGACTTGTTCATTGCATAATATAAGTTCAGGGCTTCTTCTATTTTGCTATTCATTTCCTTGTCTTGTCTTCCTCTGTCTTCTATGTCTACTCCCAAGTATTTGAAGCTTTTCACTTGTTCAATATTTATTCCGTCAAGTTGTATACTTGTATATCAATATTTTTTTGTTGTGCTGCTAAACTTTCGTTTTACTTGTATATACAGTGTGACCCATTTAAAATGGAACCACCCCTGTATCTTACGTAATCTTTGGGTAAGGATCCTGAAATTTGCTGGAGCGAGAGATATATATACCAAAAATGCACTCTATGACCAAGTGGGGTAATCTTCAGTGATATACACTGCTCGCCAACAGCCATGAAACCACCCCAATTTCCGGAAAATGATATTAGGAGTCAGAATAGGTCGAGAATCACGTCGGATTCGGAATCAGGACGCCCAAGTTACTAAATATTCAAAGTTTTCCTAAAAGATTTTCAGTTCAATAAATTTAAAATTTGTCTCACTTCTCATGGAAGCACCCCCGTATCTCACGTAATTATTGAGGTAGGGTCCTGAAATTTGCCGGAGGAAGAGAAAGTTCAAAGATAAAATCAATTACGTGAGATACGGGGGTGCTTCCATAAAAAATGCGACAAAATTTCATTTTTCCGAACTGGAAATTTTCCACGAAAAATTTGAATAGTTAGTAAATTGGGCATCCTGATTCCAAATCTGAAGTGATTTTCGACCTATTTTGACTCAAAATATCATTTTCCGGAAATTGGGGTAGTTTCATGGCTGTCGGCGAGCAGTGTATATCACTGAAGATGACCCCACTTGGTCATAGAGTGCATTTTTGGTATATCTCTCGCTCTAGCAAATTTCAGGATCCTCATACCCAACGATTACGTAATATACAGGGGTGGTTCCATTTTAAAAGGGTCACACTGTATATTCATTCCATGTTCTTCAAGTATCATATTCCATATCTCCATATTTCTCTGCAAGTCCTTCTCTTTTTCGGCGATAATCATTATGTCGTCAGCAATTGCTCCTTCTGATATACCAGTTCTTCTTAGAAATCTGTATCCCACATGTTGTTTTTTCACTTACAAGACGAAAAATCACCCAAAATTCATTGAAATGACCCAAATAGTTTTTGGGTCTACGAACATTATTGGAATTTCCTTTCGTGTGCTCCAAGAGATAAAAAAATAGTTATGACGTCAAGTCAAATAAATGACGTTTATATACATGCGGCAATAATATGAGTCAATGTCACAGGACAAATTGGAAATTATCGCACGGGCATGGAAAAAGAGCATATGTGATATTGTTAGTATATTTTCCATTTTTTTCTATACCATAAAATGCTGATATCTTCTAAGATGGTTAACATTAGCGGTTCGAATTGTGCTTTGAAAACGCCAATGGGAGATTGGACTGATAATGAGTTATTGGCATTCAATTATTCTACTGTGTCATTATTGATCTAAACTAATTTTTACAACAATTCTCACGTTTTTTTTTTTCATGTGAATATTGAGTATATGCGTTGTTCGAAATTATTGAATTTCAGAGCTCATTTCAAACGAACCTTCATGGCCGCCATTTGGCGATACATCGAATAAATGGTGACGTCAGTGTTTATGCTGTTTCGTTATTGGTCAGATAATCTTCCATTCCCACTCATGAAGCAAGGTTGTCAAGTCATCAATTATAATGAAGCAGCCTAGTATTCATTCTCTGCTTACCAATTTTCGAGAAAGCCTGATGTAATGAGCTCCGATTTGCTGATGTTGAGTAAGTAAAGATGAGTAATATATGTCTTCGGCCCTGTTAAGCGAATGATTAATTATTTCAAATATCAGTTGGCAGGATGATTTTTGATTGGCAGACGTATCAGATAATCTGAATTCTTTGTGAGGAGCTAGAAGATAAAAGGAATATTTGTTAATGTTTGCTCAACCTGATGAACTCGAGTTTTCCTTAGGTTATTTCCATCTACATAACCAATAAAATGAAATATCCTTATGAAAAATAACAAATCCAGCAAGTTGAGCAACCTCAACGGGTGCATATTATTATGCCAGTATGAAAAGATTAGGTTATCAAAAATGAGAAATTAATATGAAAGTTTCAGTCTAACCTTGTTTCTACAAACATGAACGATTTGTTTCTCATTCAATAATAAGCTGATAAAGATGGAAACGTATTTTGAAACTATATATCTGAAGTGCCAATATTTTATGTTGACTCGAGGTGCAAGTCACAACCCAATCGTAAAAATAAATTTGATGAAAGTAAACATGTTTTGTTTTGACCTCAAGTTTCAATACAATTTTTTCCTAGTAAATAATATTGTGCAAAAAATCGAACGCAGTTCAAGCAACTGCATCATCAGAATGTAATGACGATGTTTTTGAGTCGCCTTATCTTACAGGAACTATGCGTAAACATAAGGTCTTAAAATGTTTGAGTATGGTGAAAAACATACAAAAAATAAAAAAATGCATTTAAATGGGCCACGTGTATTGTGACGAAAATGCTTTTAATTGAAAAACAATGGAAAATATCAATTATTAACTCAAATGCGCATTGCTAATGAAAATCGTCTATTGCGAAATAGTTATTTATATGTATGTACCAGTTGCGGTTATATACAATCACATGCAAAAAATCCGGCCTCCAAAAATTTTTCCAAATTGTTCACCCTGTAACTTTTTCATTACTTGCCTGATCTTTGTTCAATCTCGATGAAATCGTAGATTGATGTTCCGGAATGTTACCCTAAATTCTACTTTCCGTGAAAAGCTGATGACTTGATCATTATACAGGGAAAAACCAAAGTTACTCTTTCGCCCTTCACTTCTTAACGCCCTGTGGTGAAATTGGGTGGTTGAAATTGGCTTCATCATGTATTCAGTTGAAGTGTGATCCTTTCTTGACACAATTGTTTTCGATTCACGTCTTGATCTTGATTTAAGGAGAAGATACGAGTGTTTAGTTAAGTATGTCATTTTTCAATTCTCACTAACAATAATCAGAACCTACATTTACTTATTCTTTAATAACTTAGGAAATTAATACTACTTATTTCTACCTCATTTATTGAGCCCTTACCGGGAAAAACCATAATTACTAAAAACACACAAACAGCAGAACTGTAGTCAATAACGAGTATGTCCTCCTCGAGTTTGAATTACAGCACGGCGGTTGACATGGCATTTAGTTGATTAGTTTTCGAAATTTCTCAAGTAGTCATGAAGAATTGCCTAAATTTTTCTTGATAAGCGAATCATAGCTCTTGAAGAGTCTCTGACAAGGCCGGATGAAGAAGAATGAGTCTCTGATGGAGTTCATCCCTAAGATGCTTTATTGGCTCTGAATTATTGTTAATGAAAATTAAAAAATTCCATACCTTCGTACAACACTTGTATCTTCTCGTGAAAATAAGATATTGACGTAAATCTAGTACTATAGTGTTGAGAAAGGACGAAATAGGATCACACCTCAATTCAAAACATGAGAAAACAGAAGGTTTTCTTAAAACCCTTACTGTATCTTCTCTCAAAAATTGGTCATCGACGTGAAACAAAAACCATTGTATCGAGAAGGGATCACACCAATCTAAAACATGATGAACACTTCACCTATACCTCAGTTAGAATGGGAGAATCGAGAAATGCTTCGAAGTTTGGAGCAATCATTCAATGTCATTACGCCGTCGTATTAAGGTGATTTTGCATGGAGTAGAAACAATGATAAGTAGATGATCATTCGAGATGTTTTCAACTACGTCCCGTTGCTTCTAACAGTACATCCGTCTTTGCTCATTCCCATTTCTGTCGAATCTTCGCCAAACGACAATAATCCCATCAGGAAAACAATCGGCGACCTTAATTAGTTGCCATTTATATTCGCTCCTTCGCCGTCCACATTGTTCATTGTTTTCAAACGCAGAAAAAATGGCAATAAAATTGTACGTTTTCATAATTTGCGACCGCGTGTTTTGTTATGTGACCAGGACTGGAAAAAACTTTGAGATATTACAATCTAGACTAGATCGCCATTGTTTATTGTTCGAACACTTCCCAGTACGTGCTCGTGTAGGTGTGTATATTGTAAAACCGATAACATGATTATATTAACAAATATTCAGGAATTTTGGCATTTTGGTTTGGTGGGTAAATATTGTGGGCATCACTAAGGTGCGTTATTGAAAGTATCTTCAACAGGCTTCAACATCATAATTATTGGCATCTGATGGGTAGGAAAAGGGGTATAAGTCCTAAAATGTCGAAATTGAGTCAAGTCGCTCCCAATATCCAAAACAACATTTACTAAATGTGACCATTTTTTTGGTATGAACTAGACAAGCCCAGTCAGCACATCCTTTCGTTGTCAACCTCGAAAGATGTCGAACAGCACTTTATCAAAACTCCTTCATCCATAGAATGGCTGGGCTCTGGAATTCATTGCCTGAGGAAGTATTCCCAACAACATATAATCTCCAGAAGTTCAAAAAAAATTCCAATACCTACCTCCTATCCCTATCCTCCCTAGGAACGCACGATGTTCTTTGAACATTATAGGGATTCCCTCTCGTGCGCCCCAAGCGATAAAAAAAAATATAGGTACATACATATATAAGTCCATTCTCGAGAGCGATTTGCAGAAAGTTTATCGTGAGAAGGGATGTATTTGTACATACATAATGTAAAAATGGGTATATGTTGACATACTTCCAATCACACGAAACATACACGGAAAAAAGGAATTGTTGAATCAAGCAAAATTTAATTGAATGGAGCAAATAAAATTGTCATACATGCACGACAAAATATAATCTTGAAATGAGTAAATGTACATGTTGTTTCAGAGCGAATTTGAAGTTTGAATCAAGTAAATATGGCATGAACTTTGGATCTTCTTCAATCAAGCACATCCATGAATGATTTTGAAGAGATATTGAATTGGCTTAAACAATCATTTTGTTTGATTCAAAATAATAAGATATTGCTTCAATCGAATATTTAGTTGATTCAACGAAATATTTGGTTGATTCAAAGAAATATTTGGTTGATTCAATGAGATATTTGTTTGATTCAATAAAATATTTGGTTAATTCAATGACATATTTTGTTGATCCAAGAGAAACTATATATCCATTCGACACATTGTTTTGTTGAACCAAATTCAATATTCGGGAATTTTCTGAAATTCCACATCAATAGAATGAACAAAACTAGGAAACAAGTCGACTCCTAGCCTAGCATAGATCATCAGTCTTTACTTCTCTTCAGCTGATGGAAAACTATTAAGGATTGCTAATCATCCAAAGTTCAATTTATCTAGTTGATATTTCAAACACGAACAATCAGGCTTCACGTATATAATGAATTCGAGGCAGGCATAGACGAGGCGGAATGATCGCCATCTAGAGGCAAAAATTGAAGTTGATGTATAATGAACAAAATATTTCATTGATACTACATATTTCGTTGCCCTATTCAAGCAAATGATCCGTTCGAATTGCTACATCGGAATAAGAAAACTTGTATGTTGTTCCAAAGATATATTCCCATCAAAATGATCATTATTTGATCAAATCAACAAAATGTTTATAATTGTATCATTTTGGATCAACATAATTCGTTTTTGATAAAACCATATATTTTGTTGATGGAATTGATATTATACTGTTGATTCAATTAGACTACATTTTTGATTTGAACAAGCTGCTTCCATGAAATAATGATGTATCTGGTTGATTCAACAAAAAATTGCTTAGTCCAACAAAAATAATTCAAGCCTAAATAATTTGTTGATGCAACAAATCCTTTTTTTTCCGTGTACATTCCATATTTGGAATAGTTCTCTCATTAGTAGTAGAGAAGAGCAATTCACATAAACATATGATATCCACACGTATACAGGGTGTTAGTGAATAAGTGCGACAAACTGCAAGAGTTATTGATTCCTTGTGATATTTTAGGAAATAAAGTTAATGTACACGTAATATGTCTCAACCTGCTTCGTTTTTGATTAACAGGATGTTGAAGTTGGAAGTTCAATTATTTTCATTCATCACCCCCCTGTATAAGCCTACATTATGCCCAAATTCAGTATGGAGACAGATAGACAAAATCCCAAGATTCCAAAATGATTCTTATAGAGGTTATTGAGTAATCTCCGAGAGCACCTATATACCAATACTAACATTGAAATTTGGGATTCAAATGGAATTTTAATTGTTTCCTCAAAAACTAAGTGAGATACAAAAGTAACACAGGGAATAAGAAAGTTGTTATTTCAATTATTCAAAATAATCCCAGTGGCGTACGATGATAATCACCATGAATATCGACTGGAAATATTATTTTGAATCTAATTACACCACCAAAAGGAGCTCCATGTTACTACTAACAAAACCAGCAAGTTTCATCGGGATTGATGAAAAGACATTTGAGTATAATGAATGAAAAAACACCTTTTCACGGAAATATTGATAGCCTCTGTATCTCGAAAATGAAGCAAAGTATAGGACACATGTTCATATTATAAACTTTATTTCCTTAAATATTTCGTGCGCTCCAAGCGATAAAAAAAATCACTACCTGAACTTTGTCGCACTTTTTCACTAACACCCTGAATATTTTAACTCATTACACACTGATTAATCGAATTATATAATCATACCCCTGTTTACTATTTTATATAGCAATAACATGATTACTAACCGATCTTGGAATAAAAATACAGGGTGTCCCATTTAAAAATCCAAAGTTATTGCCCATCCCGCTTCAAGGTTCCAAACTTTGGGATAATAATAATATGGTAATTACAGAAAAATGTGTTTTTCTGCAACCGACACAAAAGTCGTCCATTTTGATACCAAAATTAGCTCTTAAATTGACGTTTCTATTACTGACACAAAAATAGGTATGTTGCTAGGCAAAATATTTAGTTTCTAGGAGCTAAAGTTGAATTTTAGTTCCTAGGAGCTAAAGTTGAACTTTAGCTCCTAGGAACTAAAAAGGATCTACTGGACGTCATCCAAAAATAAACAACATTGTGACGGTTGGTTATTTGGGTTGAGACGCATACCTTATTTGTTTCCGCTCTCAGCAGATTTGGCATTTCATACCCATGCTGGAGATATAAATACACCTTTATTATAGTTTAGTATTGGAATTATAAACATCTCAGTTAAGTATTTTTGTTTTGATCAGGGAAACCTTCAAGATTCAAATACTTGCTTGATCTGTATTTCATTCGTTATTCTCGGGATGAATAACTTGTTTTTGAATAATCACGGCAAGCATTAGTTCTTTTGTCTCAAACAACGATATTGTTTAGCTTCATTTTGATTATGAAGTCAAACACAGTGTTGTATGGAGAGGAATAAATAATCACTATTATCATTGTTGATATGCTCACTAACCTAACATTTTCCACGTCTCGTTCCTATAGCTGGCACTGGCACGGTATTTGCCATTAGAGCACCTGATCCATACACAAATATGTCACTCTGTGGTTGTATTTATATTGAAACTACAATTCGAACATCCTAGAAAACCAAACCTAACCTGCTGTTAATGCAGGTAGAATATTCTCACCACATGGATTATTTGTCAATATTTGTTGCATTGCTTACATATGGCACGGCATTGATGGTTACTTCACATGTTTATTTGAGTTAATTGTTTCGGTTGCAGAAAAAATAGCATGTTTCATTCGGATCAAAAGTGACTTTGTGTGACTCGCAAATTTTGCTTTCGCTCGGCTTTGCTAAACGCTCCGCCTCGCAAATGCAAAATTCGCTTGTCAAACAAAGTGTCACTTTTGATCCTAATAAAACAATCTACTATTTTCCCCGAGGAATTCAAATCTATCATTTATTTATTCATTTATTATTAATTATTAATTATTATTAATTTCATCACAATGGAAAGGACTTGGAGAGACCGTTTTCGATGAGCCACCAGGTATTTGAACGTTGCATTTTCACCTATATCATTCTGCCAATAGAGATTATACATATATGTATATGGGTATTCTTCATTCATTAGCACACGACATAATGAAGCGGCTTATCGTAACAATTATTGAATTAATCATATGCATTGTTCGTGTTCATCTATGTGAGGATATATGCATGGTACATTATTCCAAAATGCCTGATTGTAAAATCAATAATGACAGAACATTTCAAACATTACCAAAATGATAATAAATATATGATGTATACAATTTAATTGAATATTTGATGAACGTTTATCAGGAGCGTATTCATTGGGGACCACCTAGAAATGAACATACACTCAGTTCCAAAAAAGTGACGCACTTGATATTCGACCTATCTTCTTATAAAAAAAAAGTAGAAGGCCCATTTAATTTTTTTTTATTTGTTGGTAGGTAATGCATTTGTCTTAAAAAAAAAATAAAGAGGTGAACATTTTTTCAAAGCCTCCTTGATGGTGGTGGAATAACTCGAACCATGAATTATTCTTAATTTTTGACTCACCCTGTGTGTTAATTGAGTAATGGCATAAAAAATGCTGACACCCTATACGAAAGAGGCTCCTTTCGCGAGCATTTTGTGTTTTTATTCATTGATTTATCTCTAACATTTTCCGAATTACAGCTTTTTTTGCTGAATCCTTGCAGATTACCAACTTTCTGAATTTATCGAGAAACAATTTTCTAATGAAATAAACTGATACCAATAATTTTAAAAAACCATTTTACTAAACACAAAATTATAAATTGGGATGACTGCTTAATACCGTGTATTGCCTCCTCTAGCAACTCTTAGAATTTCTAATCTACGAGGATACTGGAAATTAAGTTGCTTATCGTTTCCATTGGTATACGATCCCATTCTTCCACTAATGCATCTGCCATTTCTGCGTGACTTTCCGGAGACCTCTCGCGAGAACGTACCCTTCTCCCTAATTCATCCTACAAATGTTCTATAGGATTCATATCAGGGCTTCTCGCAGGCCATTGTAATGTGGTAATATCAGTAGCTTCTAAGAAGTTTCGCACTATCGCTGCGGTGTGTGGTCGGGCATTATCCTGCATCAATATAAAATTATTGCCTACTAACTCTGCAGAAGGTAAGACATACTGCTCTTAAATGTCAATTTAAATTTGGGCATTCATCTACTGCCTCACCGGAAAACATGAAGGGGTGTCTTTTCATTCATTGAAATCCCTCCCCACACCATAACGGACCCACCATTAAAACTTTCGCATTCTGTTATTAAATTTTGATTAAACCGTTCACCAGTTCTTCTCAACACTCTTTTTCTTCCATCCACCATGTTAAGGCAAAACCTTGACTCATCCGTAAACAAGACCATTCAGGAATATTCTACTGTCCATAATTTTCAACAAAATTTCTTCTAGCAGCACGATGTTCGGGCAATAATTTGGGACCTTTTGCAGTTCTCCTAGTTTTTAAATTAACTTCTTTTAGACGTCTACATACCGTATGCTTACTTACTGCAACATCACGAATTCGGCGAAGATCTTGCTGAACATTTACCGCAGTATTTGATCGAATCCGTAAAATCCGCAATCTCAAGAAGCGATCATCTCTTGGAGAAGTTTTTCGGGGACGACCAGAACCGACCCTCCGAGCGGTGCTTCCTGTTTGTTCGTACTTGCGGATTGCTCTACGAGCACTCGAGCAGTTGCTTCATGAACTCCTACTGCACAAGCGGTGTAACGTTCACTACGTCCATCGTTTACTAACGCAACTAATCTTGCAACTTGTTCAGGATTTATTTGAGGCATTTTATGTAATTTCAGTCAATGAAACAAGACACTTAAGTAATGACACAACGACGAATGGTCAAGTATGGAGGCATACAACAAACTAGTTGCTATGGCAACGGCATTTGTTTTTTAAAGACATTTTGATCCTACCAGAGTACAACCCAATCAATTTTGAGTACTCTGATCCTTCAATAAATTTAATTTGTGGGATAAGTGTAAGGTATCAGCAAAAAAGCTGTAATTCGGAAAATTTTAGAGATAAATCAATGAATAAAAAAACAAAATGCTCGCAGAAGGAGCCTCTTTCGTATGGGGTGCAAGCACTCAGTATACCATCTCTCAATTAACACACAGGGTGAGTCAAAAATTAAGAATAAATCATGGTTCGAGTTATTCCATCACCATCAAGGAGGCTTTGACAAAAGTTTACCTCTTTAATTTTTTTTCAAAGACAAATGCATTACCTACCAACAAATAAAAAAAAATAAAAATCGGTCGAATATCAAGTGCGTCACTTTTTTTGGAACTCAGTGTACCTGTCGAAACTATGTTTTTTGAATTCTTGTTCCTCATTTCAGATGGAGATTACTCACAACAAATAATGATCAATAAATAAAAGCAATACACCTGAAACGTGAGAAACTCAATCAGGGAAAAAAGATTTGACTTATCATCAACAATCCTAGGGGGCGCCAAGACAAGAATTCTTGTCTTGATAACAACTCCTTGTCTTGTATCGAGAAAAAGTCAAGAAATTTCGAAAAATCTTGTCTTGACGTTTTCCTTGAAATATCATTTTTCGTCTTGACTCAAGATCTTGAAATTTCTTGATTGACCGGTGACACTTTACATGGTGACTCCCTGCTGAACTTTTTATTGCGTGCGTGCCAGGGTTGCCATATTTATCTTTATTTCATCAGTAGATATACCGTGTCAGAAATTCAGTAGTTTTCAGTAGATTCATTTTCTGCTACACAAATTTCAGGATAATGAACGTCAAAAACATTTTTCGGCGAAGGCAAGAAAGTTTGACATTTTATCTATGTTGACAGGAAACAAAGTGTCACTTTTCATAAAATCAGTGGCGCCAGATAATTTAATTACAGAACTTGCCCGAATATCACCCAAGATATCATGAGTCTATGTGATTAACTAAAGATCAATATGAATAGGTGATTATATAATAATAGATGAGTTTCATAATTTTTTTCTATTGATTATTAATGTTTCAGTAGATCAGTAAATCAATATTCAAATCAGTAGATCTCCTGAAAACTGAGTAGAACTGGCAACCCTGTCGCATGCTAACAGCACTCTGATGGTTTCCTGATCTTGATTTTTGTTTTTTGAGTGATAAACACACTTTTCAGCGTTTTCATTCTCAGTCAAGAAATTCCAAAATTCCTTGTTTTCTTGACAAGAAATCTTGGTATTGACATAAAATTTCTTGTCTTGTCTTGAAATCTGAAATTTCTTCTTGTCTTGAGATCAAGACACGATCAAGACAAGACCTTGAAACTTTCAAGAAGTTGGCGACCCCTGACAGTGACAAGCTGGTACGCCACTGCCAAGTATGATTGCATCATGCATAATTTCTACTACCTCCGTACCTACATGAAATCATACAGAATTGAAATGGTGATTAGCTCAGTGATATTTTCAGGATAAAACATTGTTTCAAATTCATAATATTAACAGCACATTGATCTACAAATAATGAAGACCTACAAGTGGGTTGTAACGCCGAATCAGGAATAGGATCAAATAATTATAAATCGAACAAAATTCGAAATGATTCAGAAAAATCCCTTTTACATTTCAAAGATTTTGCACCCTTTGTCAGAAGGCAGACTAATACACTATTTTGTATATTAATATATTCCTGAAATAATGCACCATGGAAAATTCCTCGAATCTACGTAAATTAAATTAAATTAAAGTCATCAGTATTTCTTCGAAGCAATGATTGTATTATTGATTATCGATATAATATAATTCATATTTATCATCACAGCTATTGGATATGAAATAAGCCCATTGTGCATTGGAAATAATCAACTTTTTTTAAAAATGAAATACAGACCAGCATTGTGTATTAAAATCATTATCAAGCACAATTTACAATCTACATAAGGAAGTTGTAAATAATTTGTTCACGAATAAATTTAACAGTCTCATTAACATAAACAATAATACTTCCAGTTCAACAATAAATTAAGACCGGCTATATACAATGTGGATTTCAAAATGAAATGAATAAATTTCATACGAAATAGAGGGGAAATTGACACCAAAACAAGTCGATCGTGAAAAACGGATTTGTTTAAAAAATAATGATATAAAACTCGTCTACATGGTGACTATTTCCAAATCTAGAAATAATGACCGAACCTATTTCCCAATCTTGAAATAATTACAAAACCAATTACCAAACCTATATTCCTCTATAAATGTATAGATCTAGATAAACTCCACAAATCCTTAATTATATTTTTATACACACAGTAAGTATATAGTAAAAACAAATCATGCTTCAAAATATCACTGCGTTTGGAAATGTCACCATTACGAGACCTATGGAAAATTTCTGGACCAATTTTCAATGTAGTATCACATTCTCAAATATTCGTATAGCAATGATGTTTCAGTATTCCAGTCATTTCATACGCAAAATAGTATATTGTGCAACAAGTGGGAAAAGTGATTTTCCCCACATGTTGCACACTATACTTCTTCTACAACTCCACTGCTTATTCAAAGAATCCGATTAATGTAACTTATTGGTATTCATTTTATAATGTGGCACTATACCACATTGAATATCGTGACCAAACAGTAGACGACTTTCCTAGTTCCTCAAAGTATTTCGAAAAAGTATTTTCGAAAAAGATTTTATTACTGTATTTTTTTTAGATTCCATAAATTTTTCGTACCAATATACCAATTCTTACTTTTCTCTTGAAAACTCCGGAAACGGCGGAAACGAATCCAACTTTCGCAGCTTTTCCATTATTTCTGTCTCTGGCGGTGTATTTATCATAATCGTCACATTTCGATATATACATCAAATTATTCATCTCATCATGAATTGTGGGAACAATATTTGATGGAAAATGCGATTTCTATCAAAAGCTATAATGAGAACCACCCTAACGAATTAAAAAAAACTTCTTCTGACAGTTTTGACAAAGCTGAACAGCAGCCAAGTTTTGGTCGATTTTTGTTGATTTTCCATGGAAATATATGTAGTGTTGGCAAAGTGCCGTGAGAACAAATATTTCTCACAGTATGGGCAATACATGGTTTTCAAACTAAGGAAGCTATGAGAAATGCGCTACTTTTCATAGCAGTAGTAGAAAGGAATATTTCTTGAATCAACAGCATATTTTATCCTATATCGACTATACAACGAATCATGTCATTATGACAAATTTCTTGTTGATGTAGAATTCATACAATTTGATATTTGAAAACGTTTACAGCTTCAGTACATTTACAGTAGAGAGATAATTTGTCGTGTATATACAAGGTGTGATTGAAAAAGTGAGAGAAAATTCACATTTGTCCCAACCTGCTTCGCTTTCGAAGTTCAGAAAATCCAAACACTGAATTTCAAAACTAAGAGGAATTAGAGATCAATTTCCTCAGTTGATTCAAGACTATTAGCTTGTATAAGCGTCATAAAAAATTCTAGGACAGCCTAATATAATTCTATAAACGGATGTTTTAGGTAGGTATATGTACACCCAAATCGAGGCGAGCGTAGGAAGGTTGGAAGAAACGCCACCTGGTGGCAAAAACGCAACTAGATAACCGTTCAGCAAAAAATTTTTGTTTGATATAATGTATTTGTGGGTTCTACAAAGTAATTTGTTTGAAATAACAACATATTTCTTGATAGTGATGTGTTGAATCAACAAAATATAATGTTGTCATAATCAATTCAATTTTGTCGAATAGAAAGAAAAACTTTGATTGGTTGCACAATGAAATGATTTATGAACAATGAGATGAAATGCTGTTGAATGAAATGAAACTTTTGTTCAAGTATTTGCAAATATTTCAATCAAATTATTTTGTGTCTTTGAATAGGTTGCTTATTTGGAATGAACATATATTTTGTTGATATCGCAAAATTGTGTTTGATTCAACAAAAAAAAATGACCAATATTATTTTGTTGGTGCAACAAAACTTTTTTTTTCGTGTAAGTTCGCTATTTTGGATATGGTGTCTGCCCACTCTGTAGCTCTACCTATAGCCAACAAGACTTTTGCGATTTGTATGAATAGCGAGTGTTCTTTTCCTCTGGTAGATTACAGGTAATTTTAATGGACTGTCTCATAGCTATAGAAGAGTGAGTCCGCGTGCAATCCGAGCCTCACGACGGAAAGAAGGAAAAAATCCTCGACTTTTCAATAGCCGGATACACACGCTGATGGAAATGGAAGCGAGTGGATCGACTCATTTGAATCGAGAACTCGCTCCACGTAAATCTCGACGACTTCGAGGCGAGATTTATATCGGTTTGCTTTCGAATTAAACGAATGCATCGTTTTCTTAGGCATGTTTTAACAACTACACGCTCTGCGACTCGAAATATTCCTCCTTTCCCTCAGTTTGTCAGGCTCAGAAAGCACACTGAAAACATGTCCGATCTTCGAACTTGTTGAGTATAACCGGCAATGAATTTTAATTTGCTACAAGTCTTGCACCGTAGATTGCCGAAATTCACAATAGTCAAGAGGAGAACCGAGGGGTCAGAACTTTTCTGCGAGATGATCAGCAGTAATGTATCAGAGGAAATTAGAAAAAAGAAGCTAAACAGAGATTAGACATACATACAACTTCGTATGCTAACGGGAGTCCTGATAAGGCTCGGCTAAGAAGAGGAATATGAATACATATATCTTTAACACTTTGACCGCCATGTCGGTCTATAAGACCGAGAAAAAAATATCCTGACGTGCCGCCTCAGTCTCATAGACAGGGATTAAGGTTGATACACCACGCCAACTCGGTCTATGAGACCGAGTCATTTGAACGACTCGTGAAGCCGTCGGTCTGAATTATTGTCAATAATATCGCGGAGAGTGACCGAGACGACTTCAGTGACGCTTTTGCATTGTAAATTATCTTCATCAGACACACAGACCGAGTCGGCCCTGAAGTCAGAATGTTTGGCAGGTCGATACTGTGAAATGAACGTTTATTCAGTGGATGGAATGTAACATAATTCCTTTAGGAAATACAACCGAATAAAAGTGTTCCAAGAATACGCAATCTATATCTTTTTATGGAATTTGTTGGAACAATCCAGGCAGAAAACAGGTTCTTCAGGACATACTTCACACAAGGTGCTTATTTTTTTCAGACTAGGGGCTGATCTCTATCATGATTATTCCTTTATTTTCTAGTAACACTTGGTGCAAGGTCTACGTTTTTCATACGGTCTCTGACTCAGAGAATTCTAATGATCTAGAAATCTGATCATTTTATAAAGTAAACAGCTATCACTCACACATCCACCGAATATCAAATGAACAATGAGCGGCTCCTCCAACAAGTGTAGAACAATTGGGATACAAGTGACACATTCAAAAGGCAAGTTGAGAGACAATTTTGCAAAGCGCTAGACCACTAGACCGAGGCCGAAGTCGGCTTGAATCTATGGCTTGACCAAGCTGCCAAACCGATTCGGCGTACAAAGGTATACATTATATAGTGCCAAGACGGTCTATAACACCTTTGAGTATTCACACTAATATAATCAACGATAAGACCTAGCTGAAATTTTCAAGTTTTTTGGGTCCAGGGTTCCAATTATCAAAAATTTCGACGATGTACTGTCCTTCTGTAGACTTAAGCTACATAGGGTCACTGATGGTTTCTGCGAGAAATTTTTGAATTTTGTTTCGGTTCTGATACGACTAGTGTAAATTTGAGTTCACCAGTCAACGTGTTAAATGAATGATACAGATGCCTGCAAAAAGATGCCTGCAATGCAGGTGTCAATCCTGTTGAAAACTTCAACTTTCATGTCGATAATGTTCTGATTTTGATAAAATGTAATGTCTTCTCAATATTGCTTCGTCTTTTCTCATGTCACAGAAAAAAATAGTGTATTATATACACAAGAAAAATGTTATATTTTAGCTCACGGTATTTTGTCTCCCTCCTCTACGCGTCGGATTTCTTTTTTCCCTTGTATAATAAACAACTTTCTTAGTGAATTTCATGTGGTTCATGAATGAATAGAGCAAACACAAAAATGCAATTCACAATAGCAAGTACAATCAAAACAGTGGTACTGGTACTACTGGTACTCGTTCCACGAACTATGAAAAAAATTTAAATTGCTATGGAAAGATGCATAATTGATTTTCATATGCTATCGCGTGCTGATTCCTCACTGTATTTTGGAATGTTTCCATCCACCACTTCAATATTTTTGGATATTGAGAGAATTGAGAAAATTACCCTGATGTAAATATTCTCAGACAAAATAATTCATGTTCTGAAACAAGTTGATTTGTCGGTCGTATTCTGACTGATAAGTTCACATATGTTTATAGCATAGATATCGATCAATGTACATGGTGCAATACAGTCTGGGAGATCAACATCCCCAGTGGTACCCCCGCATGTGTTTACAATTCCATCAACTTATCTAGCATTTTTTTCCAATTTGATGAATATCAGGCTGATTACCGAGAATTCGTGATTGATCCTTCAAAATGCGCTGAATCATATAAATAAATAGATGATGAAACCCAGAAATATACCCAACTCAATAAGACCCATAGCAAAAAACAGATAACTGTCGAAGAAATCTTTTGAGTGAGTTTCGTTACCTAGTTAGATATAGTGAGGCCCGAAGGGTAGAAAACTATTTTTAACTAATCTATGAAAGATAACCAAATCAATCTTTACTGCACTGAAATGTCACATATTAAACAGCCAATATAAATTCATAGAGATATTGAAAAGTATAGGTGACTCAACGTTTGTTTGTCATCCTCAGGAACTCACATCTTGTGAGAATGAGAATGGCGAACCGAACCCCTACCCTAGCCGGTGTTACGGTCATGATTTTTGATTTGGAAAATAATATCAAATAAAATACCTCAACGATGAGGTATAGCAAATACCCAGGAAAAGAGGAATATCTATTTCCAAAACTATCATTCCCATAACAAGCTTTTATTGTGAATAGCTTTTGAGACATAAACTGCATAAAATCTTCTCAATTGGTTCATTGAATTTAATAGTTTTGGCAGCATAGGTAGTTCAAAATGAAAGTAATGATTGTTACCTTATGAGTATGATGAATAGTATGATTGATATTTGTAAGAGGATCATTCCTTTCAGTCATTCTTGGAAAGCAAGCAGGCATTTCATTTGCGAACAGCAATTGTGGAAACACTGGAAACACTGGAAACACTGGAAACACAAGTTTTGTATTCAACCTCAACCACCACTTTTCGTTTATCACCCTTTTGTCAAAATGTCAATGTGTCCAAGGTATATTGCTATGATTTCACAACTTTTACACAGGAAAGAATCTTTAATTCATAATTATGTAATTTGTGTCACTTATATCACAATTCATTAATCATTATCAAAATATTCGAATGTTTATTTCAGATTTTGGAATAAAAATGTCAGGTTAAGATTTCATGCCGATTTGTATTTTGGGTTATTGTCATTCGTGCTCGTTCGGAAATATGGACATAATCACTATTTTGCTTGTTTGAAGTGTTTGAACATAGTCGTCTCGTAGGTTCGGCCATGCATCATATAAAGTTTCATGGATTATATCGTTCACACATTACTATATTCAATATTACATAAGAGATATTTGTTAGAGATTCTTCACCTTCATTATTAGAACAATTTCTCGAGACAAACATAGAGAATTGCACACATTGTTATGTCGGTAACTGGAAATCATTGAGTGTACGTCACTGGTGACTGGTGGTATCCAGGTCACACATCGATGTTCGGATTCCCAAACAATTAGAAATATCTGATTGGTTGAATTTGAGCTGAAAAGTGATTCTTGGTTTCCTTTTCAAAAATCTCTTCCTCTACTTCACCGACCTGTTGAACCGCCATGTTGTGAACTCCAAGAATAATTTTGAAAGTGCTTAAAAATTCTAATCCTTCTTTAAATAAACCAGTTTTCGAGATTTAGAAAACTTCCCTGTGTATGGGGATACAGTAGTAAAGATGGTTATAAAAAGAAATAGGTTTTATGTAATTTGAAATTATTTCTTCACGGTGTTGTCTGGCTAGTTGAGAGCACGTTTCGAAAAAAAAAGAAAACCTTCGTGGACTTGATGGTAAGCTATTTTTCAAAAATAACTTGTTCAGCATAGCTGCAGAATTATTCAAATCTCACAGGTTTTCTTTGGTAGAAGTCTTTTAACTCCCAAGGAGTAGTCTCACTCTCACTGGATTGTGGTTTATGTTCCACCATTTTCCTGTTTGGCTTGTATGAATATGGGATGTGGTATGTGCGCTGTTACCAATAATTCTTCCCTCTTGCAATCCCAAAGAATGTGTTGCTGTCCTGCTGGGGACTGTCATCTCAAGTGTTCTGGTGCCCTTCTGGAGGTGATGGGATCCCGCGGATGGATCTGGGAATATCCTCCAGTTTTCTCACTAAGATGAGTATTATGTGTTCCACCTGATTATTTCTTTATTATATGTTCGAAATAGTTAATACCACTCTCATCAGAAAATAAGTAACTTGCTTTCGTTTATTTTTTTGTATCACGGGAAATAGAAGGATGACAACCAGGACTTTGTCTTCCTGTACTTTTATGTTATGACATAAATAATTACATTGCAGTGATCCTGTATCCCTATTTTTAATGTATTGCGGTGACTAGCTAGCTACCTAGGATATGGATAAGGTCATAAACTTATTGAACAGTTCAATGTTTATATTTAACCCCCTCGTATTGAATGAACAGTGCACCCTTCATGTTAAAGGTTCATGATTCTATGGAACTTATTGAACAGTTCAATGTTTATTTAATCCCCTCGTATCGAATGAACAGTGTTATAGGTTTATGATACTATAGAACTTATTGAACAGTTCAATGTTTATTTAATCCCCTCGTATTGAATGAACAGTGCTCCCTTCATATTATAAGTTTATGATAGTAGAGAACTTATTGAACAGTGTTGATTCCTTTTCATTATAAAGTGTATCCATATCAGTTTTTACATGGAGAGTCGAATAAAAAGTAACCAATGAGAAGATATTCAAGTGTTTTTCTTCTTCAGGTACTTATATTGATATCTGCATATGTACTGGGTATAACTGCTCTATATCTCATTAAATCTATACGTATCTTCAAGACCCTGAGAGACTAATTTGGCTGAGGTATGTTGCAGATCTGGTTCTAGGATCTGGTCATCTCCGGTGGGGAGGTAGATAGTTGAGGAGGATCGGTGGTAAGACCTAACCTCACCCATATAATATCCCTAGAGGAGCCAGAGCTGTATTCTCAACTATTTGTCTTGGGTGGTATCCTCTTCACTCTCCAGTTTTCTTTCTTTCCCATCGGCCTCTCTTGTCCAATTCTTCATTCTTCTTTTTACCTTGTCCCCTGAAGACTAAACTAACCATGGTGGGGAGAGGGTAAGCCGCGGCTACTTGGCAGATCACTCAGATGGGGCAGTTTTGTGGACATCTTTGTGCAGAGATAGGATAAATTGTGATCATCTGCTCGTGTGGCCGCGGATTGATGAACGGGGCTCTGCCAATCTAATCCAAGAAGTGGGTAGTACCCGTGACAAGGGATGAATGGCACCGAGGTTATAATATGGTGTCTATAACGTGACCTCTCGGAAACAGGGCGACATCTCAGAGTAAAAAGCCTCTAGCCCTGTGCAGGATGAAATAAAGTGCTGAAAAAACCCATGTCTCGTAGGAGAAGATGAACAAGAGAACTTGAACGAGAAGACTCTTTCAAAACAACATTTATGGCATACTGTGAGCGACAGTGCTCACAGTTACTGTGATGAGTCTTGGCCCTTATATGGCTCTTATACAAGGTATCCCAGAACAACGTACCATATATTCTATACAGGGTGAACCAGAGACCAAAATACCACTGATTGATATCAACTTACCTCTATACAAAAATGCACCGTTGAATCGTGAGAGGGCGATGGAAGATAATTTTATTTACAGATTTCCCTGAATATTTCAAAATCCTTCAAAGGTACTGCTCTAAAACGCATAGGGCAATTCACTATCATGAATGTGCATAAAAACCGTGTCATACCAATTCAATCAATATACAGAGATATATATTTCACATTCTCTTTGATGAAAATTGATTTATTTTTCTCGGAGCATATTTGACCATATTTCAATATTTCAATAAACGACAAAATTGATTATTCGACTTCTTTCTCACTGCAGTTTTATTTCTGACATATCTAACAACATTTATTTTTATGCTTCTCCATACTTGTTTATGATCAGGTTAAGATTACCTTTCAAATTTTGCAAATTTCTACTTCATTTGTGTTGAGTTATTGACTACAATATCCATTTACACCATGTTGCAAGTTCATCGTCATATGATCTAGGAGCTGGTCGATTCCAAATTTCATTATTTTTTCTCGCAAAAAACTTTTCTCGCCAAAAAAAATTTGATTGTGTTCCAATTAAAATTTTTTTTCCGCAAGTGGTACACCATAAGATTTCTTATAATTTCATCCAATAAAATACTCAAAATTGATAATAAAAAATAGAACATCGCAATCAAATCGTTTCCATTATTATGAAAATCCGATATACATATTGTTGACATCGTTATTGTCAAAATGATGGCCAAACAACATAAAGTAAAACTATTGATCCTATGAAATCTCATATTATCACTAATGCATGCTTACACGACCACCATTCAAAATCTGAACAAAAAGACGCGTCATCATATCGAATCACAGAAAAGATGTATTGACAGCATCTCCAAGTCACCAAAAAGAATGCTGACTGTTCACAAATAAATCAAGAAGGTGATAATGATTCATGGATGTTGTTTCTCAACGAATGCATACATATTTTGTCGCCAGAACAATATATGGTGCTGTTTCCACCAAATTATTTTTTCGAAGTCAGCAGCTCCCAATATATTTATTTTATGCTTGTGAGATCGACTTCTCGTATACTGATAAGGAATCTATAGTGTCCGCTAATTCTTAAAATTGTGAAGACTTTCAGGGAGGTGCATCTGCATCTATATTCAGTAGTATTGAGTAATGATTTGATGAAACATTAATTATAGATGATGATACAGGGTAACTTCCTACCCTCAATATCTTCCATTCACACTGAGAAAAAAAGATGGTATAGTTATTACCAAACGTTTAGTAAAATTGGCGCCAGTCACAACTTTCATCAAATGATACCACTACAACATTATATAATACTATACTATATCAAATATTACCACTGCAAAATAGTAGTATATTGTAATTTGTCAGATTACGATTACCAACAGCTGGTATTGAATCGATTTCAGCAATCATTTTTGAGGTTTGTAACAACAGTTCTTCTACTTTGGCAATTTTGGAATTTCAATTACTACTCTTGTTTACTTGTTCAAATCCTACAGACGCATATTTCCGATTGCTCCCGAACTGCACCCACTTACAGTTCCATATTTCTGTCGTTCCTCTCGGGTGGAACAAATTGCCCGAAATCGTTCTACCTATCCGAGAGTCATCCAAGTGAGAAACAATAAATTCCACCCGAGACACAGTCTCACGAACTTATATGAGTTACAACGACTCGGAAGGGTTTACACGAATCCATCTCTCATCGCAAATCTTGATCGAAAGTCGAATACAATCATGGTTTCACATTACAGTCATCCATTGTTATCCCGATACTCAAAAACACTTTTATCAATTTTTCCGAAAATATTCGAAAAATGCTTCTATATAAGACTTGAAGGTCGCTCCACCCAAGATGCTAAAATTTCTTTATATTCGCATATTATGTCGTATTTTGAACAGCATGATAAGTGTTGAAAAGGATCATTCTCAGATATATTTATGAACACAAAAAATGGATATATAAATGTAATGAAATACATTGAGAATTCGCATTCTCCATGTGATGAAAGTATCAATTCTTTCACGGTTCATTCAACAGAAAACAACTACTTTCCTGGCTATACGCCACGACGAATAGAGAATTACATCTATTGAACACACACGATGGGAATTTGAAAAGAAAATATATAACCTGTTTGTGAGAGATATAATTCCCATATCACTGATACGAATGATTTTTTTTTTTTGAAGTTCCAAGCTCATCACGATCAGAGTTCATGAAAGTATACTTCTATACATTTAAATTTTCATTTCAATACTGAACATATCGGTAAGTTATATTTGCGGTCATGATCGTCTTCTGTAAGTAAGACACGATTCGTCAAAATAAATTATTCTATAGTTGGTTTTGAAAGGAACTAGTAGGGTACCAACACATATTGTTCTGATTGACAGAGAAGATGTCATTGTTTACTGAAACCATATACAGAGTGAACTCTTTGATAGCTGGCAACATTTCACAAGTTCGATCCTGGATTTTTTTCAATTCTGCAAACGTTAGCCGATTGGTGTTGAAGAGCCTAATGTTCTATGAAAAAATGAAATAAATCGAAGATGCTGTTGGAAAGTTGTGACAAAAATATTTTTTCGCTCAATCCTATAAATCGCCCTGTTCATTATTGCAGAAGAGGAGAAATACTCCAGATGGCAATCCTATATTCCCCTCAGGGGCCTCTGTTCGTGGTAGGAGTATGTACAGTACCCCATGACTCATGACCCATTATACGAAATGAATATTTTTTCACCTGGTTGAACTGATCATTGATAGATCTTCAATTTTATGTATCTCAAAGTAGGGGGTGCCATTTGAGATTTCCAAGTGGGTGTGTCTGGGGGTGAACATAGTATTCAATTGATACTGATATTTTACTTTCCCTTGGATATCTCATTCGGCCTATTTTTGCCTAAAATTGTAATCTTCGCAGATCGGGAGATATGATATGGTCAGTTTTGAAATGAAAGCCCTGTATGATATAATATAATAATATATAATAAATTCTGAGTGTTCCACGAAGATTTAATGGAATTAGCTCACTCTCCTTCAGATAGTGACATCATGAACATTATATAAACCTTAAATTGCATCTCCTCAGAAATATAGAAAATTCACATTAGGCCACTTAGTAAATTCAACGACGATATTTTCCATATACATTTGGGTCGTGTAAACGAGACCGTCGAAAACCGACTTGGCCCCATCCGAGGGGCTAGGGATTGGGAGAACTCACTTGTAAATCCGTTCTGAATATTTCATGACTGCTTATTCTGTTCACTGTGAGTACTGACTGCGAGAGTGTAAGGGTTGAGTTTGTGTAGACAATTAAGGCGTACGATAAATCTAAATAATTGCTGTTGGAGGACCATAACTCATCGGGACCATTGCTACGATCGGCGGACGTCCATACCAAGAAAAATAATCTGCTAATGCCCTGATGCTGGGAGGTGATTATCGACGAGCTACCACGATCTATGAATGGAAATCTTATAATGGGTAGTACAATTCTCAGAATTGAGCATTCTGTCTATCCTGCATGTTGTACTTAAACATAAAATAAAATGTTCACCAGCTGTATCGTAGTATCGTATGTATGATGTATGTATTGAGTGGGCGGTCCGGGACCTGACGCACTTAGGCCTCCCTTTTCGGGCCCATTGTGCACCAACATTCCTGAGATCGCAAGTCAGCCATGGAGAAGGCCGATCTCGCGAGGAAAAGAGACCAACTTTCTAGGTCAAATCTTTTCAACATCCTCTGGGTCCAGGATACTGCTCCCTTGCTGCCACTACCATCGTTCATCTATTGGTGGACGATGCCACTACTGCCGGGCATTCAGTGAGGATGTGAGTAGAAGTCTCTTCATCCTCTAGGCACCATCTGCATTCAGGATCCTTCACAATCCCGATCGTGCTGAGATATTTGTTCAAGTGGCAATGCCCAGTCAGAAGGCCCATCACCAGTTTCAGCTCCTTCCTGTTCAAAGCTAAGAGGGCATTGGTCTGTCTTCGTGACGGGTTTCCTATATGGAGTTTGGACTGTCTCATTCCAGGAGCCTCTCTCCAGCTGTCCTGAAACCTTTCCGTCAGGATTTCCTTTATCCTGAGGTTGCTCCAGGATCGAGTGACCCCTAAGATCACTGAACCCTTCGCCCCCTTTCTGGCCAGACCATCGGCCATTCCGTTACCTGGTACCCCTGAGTGTCCAGGGACCCACAAAAGACTATCTATGCACTCTGGCACCAAGGCGGAGATCACCCTATACGAGGTGAGCGCCTTGGTTGCCACCTGGCTGTCAGTGCATATAGTGATTTGCTGGCTGTGATAGCCCCTCTCGATATTCTCTCGAACACATGCAAGTATTGCGAACACTTCAGCCTAAAGAAAATGTTTCCCAAGGGAATAGTAATGATTTGCCCTTGGGGACTGCCCATAGACCCCAGCACCTGCGCATTCTCCCATCCTGGAGCCATCTGTATACCAGATGATGCCCTTGGTGGGTATTATGCAGTGCCCATTCTGTTCCCAGTCTGGCTAGACAGCTGTACCACATTCCGCAACTAATGGTACAAAAAACAAAACATTTCAAACATTCAGTAACCACGTATTCATCAGAATATTATTTCTCAAAGTTTTTAAATGATCATGAAACGGCAGATGGCGAAATATAATCAAACGATGGGTGTATACTGATTATTGAAAAATTCCACTTATATCATTGGGATCTAGATAATAGGAATTCAAACATTTACTCTGCCTACAGAATAGCTAATACTTGACATTCTTTGACTATAGCGACACGAAGATAATAGGGGTTTTCTTTAGTGCGCTCTAAAGGATAAGAAGAAATATACTGTATACTGGATATGTATTTTCAAAATATAACCGATATTTTTGTTTTCATTCGATATTTTGGTTCACTTCAAAATACTTAATATTTGATTCAATGCTACAATGATCTACATACCTACAACTTCTCTTGACAATGCCAAATGTCGAGTTTTCCTGACAATTTTCACATAACAATATGGCCACTCAATTTGCAGTCAGATGTTTTAAAAAATGGGTATATATAAAGTCCACTCCTCTGAACTTTCACTGTGATGTTTTGATAATTGTGTATTTCTTCAATGAATGTGAGTTTGATAACAATATTGAAATGTCCTGTTCGAGAATGGAAATGAGCGACAACTGTAGAACCAGAAATAATTTTTCATACACAACATAATCTCAACCTACCTACACCTAGTAGAATTCCTACAATCAATTTTCTGGGAATGATAGGGCTTCTTGATTATCTTAAAAGCCTCCATTCAGTGTTATGTATGTAGATGGAATAATATTAAATTCATTGCAAAAGAAGATAACAACCAGAAGAGAAAAATCAAGGAATATACCTGCATTCTTCTGAACGGAGCTAATAACATTGCTTCCAGTTCAGTTGATATGATAGAACATTGTATTCACTACTGAAATCTGAAAATGAAAATATTAAATTCAAGATTAATTGATGAAAACATTCTGTAACTCATTTGATTGCCAACGTCACCAATTATCACTGAGAACTGAGAAGTGCCAAGACGAATACGAATTTGCCATACAAAAATCCATTTTTCATGTTGAAAACGGAAGCAGATTCGTTCTCAAAACGTCCAAAGATAAGTGAAAATTTGATATTTCTTCATATACCTTTGTTTCTCTGCTCCAAACCTTTTTCAATACAAATTGTCACTGAAAAGCTAGTGAATTTTTCTTTTAGGCTCTCTGATAGGAAAATTCATTAAACGCAGTGACATTTTGGGACAAATCATCTGATCTGTCCTTACTACACGTATATTGAAATTATATTCATATTTTCATTTTATAGAGACTAGGAGAGACAATCCCAAAAAATCTGGAATAATGAATATAGGGTGGCTAATTTCGAAATTGGCAAATTCGCGGACTCGATCATCTCCGGCCACTATTGCCCCAAGTCTCCGACTAATTGCTTCGCAATACGGGCCTTGCTGACGATTTCGGTTTTTACATTCTCTATAAACGGTGATCTATGCGGCACTTTCGATTCCACCCTAATGGATTCCCATCCCTTAGCGACTTATTGTCGAAGATGAAGTGTCGCGTTTATCAATAAGGCACTCGAATTAAAATTCAATCTCGGCACATTACGACGAGAATCTCGGCACATTCCAATGAGGAATCGCCCTAATAATGGGCCCAGGAAGTGCACTGACGATATCCAGACTGAAATATCGGCCGGGAATGAGCTCTCAGCAGCCAGATTTGTGCGGAAGTTCCTTGAGAAGTGTTCGGAAAAATGGAGACTTCAAGATTCGCAGCAACATGAGATAACGATATATTTATTAACGTTACAAAGCCGATATATCGCAAATAACGGCCAAAAGGCACCCGAGGATTATAGCAACCGAATCCGTTATTTGTGTTCAAAAGACTTCTTCTCTTCATCCCCCTGAAAAATGACATTTTGATTCCGAGGAAAGAACAAACCATGTAACTCGTAGTGCTTCAGAAAAATCCAAACGTCGTATCGTTATGGAACAGTTAACGGCCGCCGGCCGTTAAAAAGTCTTGACGGAGGCTGTTAACAACAACTTGTCATCTGAATACCGTCAGAGATTATGGGAGTGTATAATCTCTGATACCGTTGAAACAAAATTACAGTATGGTCTTTTTTTATTTTTTTTTATTGAGGTGGTTGAAATCCTTTATGGACACCATATGGGTCAAATCCCCCATATGATAGTGTGGCAGTCCCCCGACTCCAGGGTACCCACTAAACACTCCACCCCGTTTGTAGCCTCGTCTGACCGAAGTCTCCGACGACAATTAGGCCTAGTGGCCCATTGTATCTTACCCACATGCCGTTATCAATTTCACCATATACGACTCATGGTGCTCATTAAGGGCCACTTCAATATGAAAGACCCTTTTTGTTCAGGTTCCTGAAGATTACTCTCCCGATCCCTGTTCTCGTCTACGAAGATGGCCGAAAGTTTTCCTTCTCCTACGAGTGACGGGGAAAGAGGTTGGTCCAGCCCTGTGGTGCCCTATGCACAGGGCTAAGGCTACTTACTCTGAGATATCGCCTTGTTTCCCAGAGGCCCCGTTAGCGACACCATACCTCGGTGCCATTCATCCATCACCACGGGTTTCCACAGCTTGGCTTAGGTTGCCAGAGCCTCGTTGACCAGTCCTCGGCCACCTATACAGATAACAGCAAATCGCCCCATTTCTGCCACAGATGTCCACAAATTGTCCCATCTGGCCGGAGATAGCAAAGATGTTCCCAAAATGCTTCATCCGTCGAGCGGCCGCGGTCTGTCCTCCCCACACCACTTGATGGTGAGGTTGGGCTTGGAGGGGGGGAGGAAAAGAGAAGTTGATAGATAGATTGGAAAAGGAAGAGAGAAGAGGATATCACCCAAGACAAGTTGAAGTATGGTGAATATCCGGCTAGGGTACCTCGGGTTCACCATTCCCGTACTCACAAGTTGTGAGCCCCTGAGGGGACAGTATGGGGTTACCAAAAATGTAGTATCTAGTGCTATATCATATAACGTTGTTTTCTCAGTCCCTGAAAAAGGGGCACTAAAAAGAAGGATTATTAGTGTGAATAATAAAACTCAGGGGCTGGGTGTAAAAATACAATATTTCTTCATTGTTGCTTGAGGTTGGTACACTTCATATGGTGAATGGTGGTTAATTCCGGTAAATTCAAGCAGTGATTTTATGAGCAGCAAGTGATGACTATCGCAAATGAAACTATGATAACTTGGCACAGATACAGATTGCAGATTGCATTGGAAACTTACCCAGCTTTCCCTCTGGTATCGATACCAAAAGTGTACAGGTCGATCGCTAGCTATACTACACTTAAAACTATGCTAATACTTGGTATGGCCAATGCTTTATATCGTGAATTAGTGCAAATAAAAAGAGGACTCGATACAGCTCACATTGAATAATCTTTATAGGTGAAAGTGGCAGCTTGGAGCAGGAATGTGAATGTCACACAGCAAGTAAGACAGGTGAGTGCTGGATAATCAGTCTGGCCTGCTCAAGTCAGCTTTTGATCCACAGATCGAGACGTTGTTGGCTACTCTCTGTTCTAAGACTACAACTGATATGCTAGGCAGGAGGTATAGGCAGACTGGTGTACCCAGGGTACCATGTAGAAAGCAAAAGCGATAGCAAAGCAGGCAATGATATAAGCATCTGTGGTTATAGCAGTAAGTATACTTATCGACTACTACTGAATTTTTTTTTCTGGACATTCAAGTAATAATGCTACTATGTAGAAAATCATAAAATAAGCGGCAGAAATTCCCGATTCAACCCATACCTCGTTCTCAGGTGGCCACGATGTGTCAACTGTGAGGACTAACCTAACCTAACCTGACTAGGAATTTCATCTCTTGGCAGGTAGTAGGCAGTGGACCATCCTTTGACTACTTATATTTCCTAGTAAGGTTTGATTATACAATGTAAATCCGCAATAATGCGATGGCACGTTCCAATACCTTCATAGCTTATTAAAAAGAACCCTGTCAGATATCACTATTTTGGCGGTACTTTCGCAGAAACCCGCCAAAATGACACACTTGTCAGGTTATACAGTTTTAGGTTGAGTTTGAGCTTATCTTATTTTTAGGTTGAGGACTAACTAGATGTTCCAGATGGAGCAGAAGAAGAAGATGATAAACCACAGAGTTCAGACTAGTGATAACCTTCAACTTATATAGTAAGGTTAATGGTTGATCAATGTTATTGTTTTTCCACTAGTTGATTTTTCTACAAGATAATATCATTCTATTGCAAATGTTATTGATATTGTATACGTATTTCACAGATTTGAACCAGAGGAAGCCCACAGGAGGATCGAACCTAGGAGATAGAAGTTGATATCATGGGTAGGTAACTAGGGTGAAATGATTCCTTTTATCAATAATTGTTTCTTATTCTTTTTCAGGTATGCAGGATCTATGCAGCACTCGAAAGAAGATGGAATATCAAGCATGATACCTAAATGATTGTATAACGATTGAATAAAGGATT
Organism: Phaedon cochleariae; assembly: GCA_918026855.4. Lineage (NCBI taxonomy): Eukaryota > Metazoa > Arthropoda > Insecta > Coleoptera > Chrysomelidae > Phaedon > Phaedon cochleariae. Next base: position 7,832,921 of record OU896711.1, read on the forward strand.
TTTAGATAACTCTGCTTCTAGTCTGTGCACTCACATACATTATATCAAAGTGAAACCGCAGCAATTAACAAGCAGTAACTTAACGACGCTTATCTGCAATCGCGTTCGGAAAACCATAATTTATCGAATTTGTAAGGTAAACTTCTTACTCATTTCTTCTAGCGTGCAGAAACAAGGGTACCATATGTATCACCGGTGATGCTTTTTCATAGTTCACTTCTGTACTTTATGTATCACCAGTGATAATGAACACATATTATTTGAATGCTTGTAGGGAAGCCTAGTGTATAAACGAAGGAATTAGATTGTGGGTATGGTACAGGTATGAACCAAATAATATCGGGTCGAAGTGGGTATCACCAGTGATACACATAGATCTGGAAAATGCCTATAGAAATTGACTGGATTATTCTGATGGAAAGACGCACCGCTCACTCTCTTGTCAATTTTGTATTGAAATTGTTACACTCATAAGTAAAAAATAATCATCAATAATCGTTGTACAAAGAAAATACTAATGTTTTTTTTTTTGAAAACAGTCCAAACAGTATGAAGGTTTCTCGGGGCATTCCGCGTAAAAGGTGGTAACCAATTTTGTATGTTTTGCTGTCATCTTTGAATTTTTGCGTACTCCTCGAAATACGTTTTTCGTCTTAATTGTCCATTATTTTCTCATGGAGGTTTGAATAAAGGCGCTTATAATCGAAGAAAAAACAACAAAATATAAGGAATTCCCTATACAATCATATGATGAAATGGTTCATTTATGTACCATGTGAATCACCGGTGATCTTTCAGCAAACTCTATCGAGATGAAGGCATCTGCTTCAAAATACAATACAGCGACATCTTGTAGCGAAAGGCTACGTTTTGAGTTTGATTCTTCACTTGGTACAGAGAGGAAGTATGCGATTTTTTACGGTGGTTTGTAGAGCAAATGAGAGTGTGCAATGTGCATCACATGAGACTCATATGGTAGCCAAAAGAGTTACTTTTCCTCACTATTGCGGAAAAAACTTGCAACAGTAAAGTGAGTGCGGAAAATATGAATTAAAGTTTTTTCTGCACGATAGTAGAAAAAATATTATGACACTTCTCCGCACGTGTAAGGTAAACTACTATTTTGATTCCAAAACTATAATGAATAATAAGACACATCTACGACGTTTGGACACGGGTAAAGAACATCATTCAAAAACGTGCGGAAAGCGAGGCGAAAAGAGAACAACATATTTTTGGCACACTCATAATTACATCTAGAATTTGTTGCTGTCGAGTCAAAAACACCGACACATCCTTGAGCTGTTTAATTAGAACTTGGCTTGACCGGAACACGAATTTATTTTGCCATGGAACAACGTGGAAATCAATAAATTTTGCGATCGAAGGTAGTCCCAAAAATACACCCGATTCACCTTGCGATTTTTGCTAGGAATTGACATTAAAAAGGAAATCTCAATTATATTTTCCCTGCACATCGCGAATAAACAGTCTCATGGCCAATATCCCGCGAGTGTTTTGACTTATTATTAACTGCAATCGCATAACCGTACCAACAAATATTGTTGGAGGAAAATATTAGGAGTATAATGATTAGCGGCGAAGCTTTGGCTAATGGCTAATGGCGTCGGCGTCAAACAATGAAATCCGTCATTCTATGGAATGCCTAGTCATTTCACGTATTGCTGGCAGCGTAACTCTCAATTTCGTACACCGTTTTCCCTGTACTGACGGAAATAAGGTTCATTCAGGCTGAGTCAGCTTAGGTTGTTTAGAAGCAGTAGTCTCTTCTCTGTTATCTTAAGTAATTTTCTGAATAATATACTTTCTAGGAAGAAGATTCATTTAGGTTTGGTTATATTTTTTTTAACCCTCCAGTGGTGACCTGTGGTCTCTCAGACCGACCAGAAAACATTTTTTTTTTTAATTTTGGGGCTATTGCGCGATGCCCCCTTTACTGATTCCATCCAGCTTAACCTTTTTTGGGTTTCTTCGCACTCAATAAACCAGAAAGCGCTAGCGTTAGCAGGAAGCTAGTAGTTATTGGTTTCGGACTGTCAGACCGACGTCACCAGTGAAGTAACCAATCTGCTACATAGATATTTCTTGTTTCGATTCATTCAATGAGAAATTGAACGTATTCAACCAGATATTCTCATACGAATGGAATAGATAGTACGATCAAAACTGCGCTGTAATAATTCGATCTGGTGGCCAGGAATAAATTCCTGGCTTGAAAGTGAAGTTGAGAATTGTAGCAAGTGTATCAGATGCAGAAACGCTGAAACCGAACCTTTAATACCTTCGGAAATTCCCAATTTACCGTGGTCCACTCTGGGAGCCGATATCTTCGAATTCAAAGGAAAATTATTCATAGCTGTTGTAGATTACTACTCCAAATATCCCGAAGTGTGTCGACTAAGGAAATCGAAAATCCGTAATGTGATTGAGAAACTGAAGAATATATTTTCTCGTCTAGGTATCCCGAAAATACTCAGAACCGACAACGGTCCTACAACTTCGAACACATAACCAGTAGTCCAAGATATGCCCAGAGTAATGGGATGATTGAACGCACAATTCAAACCATAAAACGACTTTAATTGAGAATCTTGAGTACATTACAGGTTGAGTGGAAGAGCAGCTGTCGATTTATCGGCGAGTTGAACTCTGCCTTTTGTTTCATTGAGACAATAAAAGCATTTATTATTATTATTATTATTATTATATTATTTCGAACAGAAATCATCCATATTAAGAGCAGAACAAAGAAGACTCCTACATCCTATGAAAACATGTATGACGGATTTTGTTTGTTCTAAAAAAATTTTTTGTTAGAGGAGGATCTTTAATGGAATCGCCTTTTTTGAATAATATAATCTGATTTAGAATTATGTTTGTTCCCTTCGAGCAGAATCATATAAACTGATTATATTTTGATTGTATGTATTTTTGGCATTTATCTTGAAACCCACACAGTTTTCGAAAAAACAAAGGAAAGCAAAATGTATTCAAATTGAAGGAAAATTTTTAATCGATATTCCATAAAAAACAGAGGCAGTACGCAAAAAAATTCGAGAGGGTTAACTCGGGTACGCCCCACAAAAGTGTATCATCCTGTAGGTATTCAAGAACGCTCGATTGCCCCAAATATTGCATTTCCAAAGTGTGATAGGTGAACAAAATTTCAATTCATCATTCTGGAGATTGTAGGAAGAAATTGGAAAAACACAAGAAAATCTAAAACTTTGAAACCTTGTGTATCGGAACTGAAGCTCCCACGCATATATTTACATAGAATTTTCATCAAAAATAATGTATTATCTCAGCTGTTGAAGTCCTGCTACAAAATAGTGGCTCACCCTGTATACTGAGATTCTAGGAGTGAATATCATGTTCTATCTATATCAACTCTACAGGAAGCATGTAGGAAAATGTAAGCGGATTCTTTGATTCTTCTGTTTTGAATGTTATCTTAGTTTCCTATGGTTTTGATATATTATTCCAATCTGCCATATTATGTTATCCATCACTTTAAGTAATGATAAGTTGAAGTGATCAAGATTTGTCCCTATATATTTTCTTTATATTGTTTATGATGTTCTTTCGTCCTTATTGGGAGAGGTCACCTGCGTGATACTTTCCTCAAATACAGTTGTCATTGCATAAAATTATTTTTGGATGACGTGCGGAGAAAGAATCACAAAAATTTACAAAAATCAATATCACATCTTCCCGATTAACCTACAGACAGTATTCAATAGGATTCGATTTCATTTTCTCTCAAAGAAATGTTGGTAAACAACTGAACTAAAATATTCCATACGTCATTAAGATCCAAAACATTCGGAAGCTAATTGGTTGGTTTTCCTCGAGGTTTCACTGAAGAATGAAATAAAATTATTCTCTTAGTTTAGTAGAGGAGAAACTTCCTAAATTGGAATTATGTGATGATTTTTGAAGGGCCTTTCACACAACTGTGAACCAGTTAATGAAGTTGCCATTGAAATTTATATTACGATCATTTCCGAAGATAATATTGTCAAGAAGTACAAATGTCTATGAAATAACTTTCGTTCATTTCTAGATCTTTATTCATTAATTAACTTTTCCAAATTAAAACATTCAGTACATTGCAGTTCGATCAGGCCAGCGGAGTTCATAGACATCATTTCCTTTATAATTTGCAAAGAAATCGCTTACCGCGGCGATAATACCTAGGTAAGCGGTATCGAAAAGCTATCGACCGTTCCCCGTGTGGAAAATAGCGAACCTAGCATCGATTCCGAATATAAATAGATTCCGAATCGATAAGCCATTCATTACTATTCAATTACTGATTTTTTGATTATTATTGACCACTCATTCCTGATTACATTACTATTTGATTATTACTAAGTAAAATGCATTTCGATAACACTTTACTTTATTCCGTAATTGAGTTACTTATTCACGAGTTACTGCCAAAATGTGTACCGTCTTCCCGACTTTGATCCTGCTGGTCAACCCCATGTTAGATGTCATAATGTAAGTACTGTTTTCCATGTTCTATCTGATTTGTTCTTTCTGTATTGTGTTCCGTTTGGTAAATTTACTATTGTTTGTCTCTGCTACTTTGCCATGTGGCAAGCATTTACGATTTTCCCAGTAAATCAATAAATGTTAATTTTATACGAAAACTATCTTGACTTCATTTGGGGATGAATATGGTTGGGTGGTAAAATGATCAAAATCCTCTCATCAAGCCAAGCGAGTAGCCAAGTTGCTATCCATAGGAGGGCAACATATGAGTTGCGACATGTGGTGGACACGCCGTTTGCCAAATAAACTACCAAAACCATCTGAGTTGCGACACGTGGTGGAGGCGCCTTGCTCCTTCCTACAGATTAACTCTCCATAGTTAATCTATCAAGTTCATTCAGATTTGTGCTCAATTTTCGTTATTCCAGTCAATTTTGTGTTTTATAAAGCTATTTCACCCATCCAACCATGGTTCATTTCAAAATATGAAGTTTTCGTAAATTCAATGATCTATTTCAATAATTACTTTTTTAATACTTGCTTTCAATTCACTTTCAACTCAACTTTTTTCCTATTATCAGACCATAGATTCTCTTGAATTTTCTGAATAACTAATTTCCTTTTTTTATCCATTGATGCGTAACTTGAAAGGCAAAATAATAATGATATCATTCATACAACCATATGCACCATTGTTTCTAAAAATTCTGGGAAATTTTGCTATTATGGTATAATAAGTGATTTAGAAAAGTATTCTCTGGTGATAATTTGTGTATTTTATTTCATTTCACGGGGTGTGTTTCTACGAAGTTTCTGGGAAACATTAAATATTTTAATTTTGGTTTTAGATAAGTAAGTTATATGAAGCAATTTTTCTTATTAAGTGGGGTATTTGAGAAACTCATTCGATCTTCATGCAGAGATACAGAGCGTTTAGTTTCAGCTATCCATTAATTAGTATAGGTGATATATCATATAAGATTTTTTCAAATATCATATGATACGTTAAGAATTTTTTTCAACCAAAATGGAGCACAACCCAATTTTTTTCTCTCGTTTTTATTGGTATATATATTTCAAGTTGTTTGCGCACTATATCAACCCTTATCAAAAGAGCATCCAAGTGTACCTAATTATTCAGATTTTTTACTTTTTCCAAAGATACAGGGCGTCCTTGACAATATTCAGTAATGAACATGCATAAATTCAACTTTTTATTTTCAATTTTGACATTTTATTTTATCTATTTTCTCTCGCCACGTCACAATTCTTGAGTTATGAATGATTATGCCCAATACCTGTCTTACTTCAGCTTGGAAATATATCATTGATATTGTCTAATCGTGAAGAATACCTGTATCGCCAGTACCAGCTTCTAAGCGATTACCAATAACATATTTTGAGAATTGTGTACAATTAGAGCCACCCTGAATCAAACCTACTGATTTGTTAATGGTACATACATTCCAATACCTGTCTCGTCAGTATCAGCTTGGGGTTGTGTATCATAAATAAGTCAATGATTACCTAATTGGAGGATAACTGTCCACTTTCAGCTCACTCTGATCGAGCAGTCATAGATTTTCTACTCACTTTCCCTAAAATTTCTTTGAATGGCTCGTAATAATCTAAGTCGTCGACAATATTTATTGATTAAGGCAAGAAAAATAAAACTAGACTTGGAAAAAACCCAAAAATCACGTTTATTTCAAACTTTAAAAACTAACTATACATTCTACGCCACTGCCAGTACGCCCTGTACAACCCACAGTTCAACTAACCCATGAAGAAATAGCACAGCAAAAATTGAGAAGGTTATTTCGTGAATTTTGAAGTTAAAAATAGGTACATTTGGAAAAACAGGTTGAGAAATATCTGACAAACGTGTAGGCTCTGTAATTTTTATTTATAACTTTTGATTTTTGATTTTCAGAATTCGGATTCAATTCCGAAAAATTTTTTACAATCACTTATAATCTTGATAGAGTTTTTTTACTACTAACATATGGAAAATGGAACCGCAACCTCAGATGACTGGAAGGACAGAGTTCAGTGTCAACAAACAATTAAAGTGTAGTGCCGGACCAAGTGATTTTCAGTGTGGTCCTCTTCGAAACTGTCACATACGCGAAGAAAATAGACTTATCTTATGGACAGTTATCACAAGTTCTTTTCATTTGTACATCTCTTTTAACTAACGATTTTTTTTTATGAAATGTTTTTATTTATCATTGATGTAGGTATGATTTTGTCACAATTTTATGTTTTTTATATTTTTTCAATCGATCACTTATGTAATTCATTTGATTGACTCATTATTCGATTTGATTATTGTGTAATTGTTTTGTATCATGTATATAGGTAGTTATAGACACTTGAAGCTGTGGGGCCAGCTTCGTCAAACAGGGGAGATGTGTCAAGAAGTACAAATGTCTATGAAATAACTTTCGTTCATTTCTAGATCTTTATTCATTAATTAACTTTTCCAAATTAAAACATTCAGTACATTGCAGTTCGATCAGGCCAGCGGAGTTCATAGACATCATTTCCTTTATAATTTGCAAAGAAATCGCTTACCGCGGCGATAATACCTAGGTAAGCGGTATCGAAAAGCTATCGACCGTTCCCCGTGTGGAAAATAGCGAACCTAGCATCGATTCCGAATATAAATAGATTCCGAATCGATAAGCCATTCATTACTATTCAATTACTGATTTTTGATTATTATTGATCACTCATTCCTGATTACATTACTATTTGATTATTACTAAGTAAAATGCATTTCGATAACACTTTACTTTATTCCGTAATTGAGTTACTAATTCACGAGTTGCTGCCAAAAAGTGTACCGTCCTCCCGACTTTGATCCTGCTGGTCAACCCCATGTTAGATGTCATAATGTAAGTACTGTTTTTTTCCCCAATGTTGTTTTGCGTTGATCTTTTTTTTCCTTTTTGTTAACCTGCCATGTGGCAGCATCTATTCATAAAACTTTTCATTCAATTAATAAATGTTACTTTTCTATGAAAACTGTCCGGTCTCTTTATTTGGGGGTGAATAAGGTTGGATGGTGAAATGATCAAAATCCTCTCATTAAGCCAAGCGAGTAGCCAAGTTGCGATCCGTAGGAGGTCGAACATCTGAGTTGCGACATGTGGTGGACACGCCGTTTGCCAAATAATCTACCAAAACCATCTGAGTTGCGACAATATAACGCGTTTTGGACAAATTCAGTCTTGATTATTTCAAGCGCCATTAAATGTGACGCCTCGTTAACAGCAGGTGTGGTTTTTGTGTCCGTTTCTTCGTGAAAATGTGTTTCGGGCCGTGTACAGAGTGATACATATACATATAAATCGCCTATTTTGATGCTAATCGCCTTTTGTTTACGTACCGACTTTTTTTTTCATTTTATAACAACGAATAATTCTCGAATTTAAAGGTACCCGATAGCATCTATACTATTCATTACTACGAATTTTCGTTGGGTGAAATAGAACAAAACAAAACTTTCCTCGAACAGTTGTTGATCAACAAGTGAAGAATCCAAGGTGTGCCAGTCAACAAGTAGTGACATCAAAAGAAAGAAATGAAAACTAACTGCACATTAGAAGTACCTAAAACCAGTTCCAGAAAAAACTCAAGTAACGTTCTCACACATTATGTGTAAAGATGATACGCAAAAAATCATTTCATAGGAACCAAATGTATCAGCATTACTTTTTTCCTACGCCCATGGTGTCTATCTCGTTCTGAAAAGGTGAGAGCAGGACGTTCATATGTTAGCATGTACGCGCATGCAGCTCAGTGTTGCCAAAAGCTTGTACATTCAGTACAATATACATTTCATCTCTAATTCCGATAAAATTACAAAAATGTCATGTTTTGCCGCAGTCACTCCACTTACTTACAAGGATCATACGTAAGAATGCCATTTTTTTTTTAAAAACCTGACAAACTAAATACGATCGAAGTGGGTGAAGTGTTTTCAGGTAGATAAAGGAACACTAAAATTCCTGTTAATATCAAGATGAAATTGATATACTAATGAATCAGGTAACATGACATATATTGGGCAAACACGTCGATGTGATGGCACAAGATTTGAAGAACATATTTATGTATTAACATTTGTAAGAGATCCAGTCGTTCCGTAACCCAGATTTAGCATGCATGGATGCGAAAGGTCGGGTATAATTCTGATTTTTGGTATGTCGTATTTATAAAGGTACTATTAAAAAACCCAAGTTCTCTACCTCAAAATCTGTGATGAGAGTTACATACAATTTTTTGGGATTCAATTACATTTCATGTTATTTATTTGTTAGAAGTGCTCCATTTTAAGAGCCCTATACTATATCACGAATTGATGATCCATTTTTTATATTCAAAGTTAGCTGCAATCACCTTCGCTGAAAAACCATCCCTTCACAGTGAAAAATCGCATCTTTAGGAGTTCCCGAAATTTGCTCTAGATATGAACGGCGGTAACTCAAACCGTTTAATAGAACCATACCGAAGATGTCGCTTATTGGCGCTTGTACTTCCGGCGCAAAAAATGGAAACTATACTGGACCTATGTATGTATGTATGTACAGATTTATTGAACTAAATAGAGAATTTCGAACAGTTTGGAAAGTATTCACATTTGAATCAAGATTTACAATCCATCCCTTTTTATTTGATCTTCTTTAGAGAATATTTTGAAAAGTACTATCTGCATAGAGTTAGTTAATATTCATTCCATTTTCAATTTAATACTGAGGATGGCGAGTCAGTTTCCGTAATACGTATTCGAGTTTTTCAAAAATATGAATGTAGTATTTTGGTTATATTTTCTGTTTGGTCTGTTATATGATCTATGATCCTTGTTGTGCAATTATTTAATATGTGTTAGCAAGAATTAATTTTATCATCTTGGCAACACTGTATGATGCAGCGCGCAGTCAGTGAACTGGCTCGACTTTGCAATCACAGTATGGCATTGAAACATCTATAAAGATACAAAAATAAATATTATTATTATTAACGGCGTCGACTATTATTGTGCCTGTATAATATTTTTCGGAATTATTGCGATGCTTAGGAATTTCAATTATTATACAAGATGTTCATACCCAAATGTATAGAGCGAAATACCTACATTCTCACTAAAAAGATCACGATTTATTTACCATGTTTGTGACTACCTTTGGAAAAAGATAACACGAACTAGATATTGTTATTGTTAAACTCTGATAGTTAACTCTTTGAAGTAAACAGATGCACTCAAAACAATCCACAACAAATTTCATATGAAAAATACAACGCAGATTTTCAACCTTGATTAAAGTTTAGTTTGCCAGTTATTAATGGCTGAAATGTATTCTCTGGGCCAACCACCTTTGTAGGTTTTGGGGAAAAAATGTTCGTAATGATGCATCGAATGAATCAGAATGATAATTGTAAGATATTCATAAATATCATACATGGTATACCTATAAATAATTATACAGTGTGACCCACTTCTAATGGAAACACCCCTGTATCTTACGTAATCGTTGGGTAAGAAAAATACCCTCTATGGCCAAGTGGGTTCTTCTTCAGTGATATACACTGCTCGCTAACAGCCATGGAACCACCCCAATTTCCGGAAAATTATAAAATAGGTCGAAAATCACTTCAGATTCGGAATCAGGAATCAGGACGCCCCATTCACTAACTATTCATATTTTTGCTGGAAAATTTTCATTTCTGAAAAATTAAATGTTGTCGCACTTTTTACGGAATTTGGACTTTCCCTTCCTCCTGCAAATTTCAGAACCCTACCTCAATAATTACGTGAGATACAGGGGTGCTTCCATGAGAAGTGAGATAAAATTCAATTTTTCTGAACTGAAAATTTTCTAGGAAAACTATGAATAGTTAGTGAATTGGGCGTCCTGATTCCGAATCCGAAGTGATTTTCAACCTATTTTGACTCCTAATATCATATTCCGGAAATTGAGGTGGTTCCATGACTGTTGGCGAGCAGTGTATATCACTGAGGAAGACCCCACTTGGGCATAGAGTGCATTTTTGGTACATCTCTCGCTCCAGCAAATTTCAGGGTCCTTACCCAACGATCACTTAAGATACAGAGGTGTTTCCATTAGAAGTGGGTCACACTGTATATCTTTGATAAGTAGTCAGTCCAGAAATTACATTGAAAGATTTCAACCACAGATTCTTCGAACAAAAATAGTGAAAAAAGTGCGTATTGGGGGTTTGTTCGGTTTCCCCATTTTAATTTTTCAAGTTAAAACCCAAACAAATACTTTTTTCATATTGTTAAAGTTGGTCACATAACCTCTTTATTTCCCTATGACAATAATTATGTAATTTCCTATCCTATTATGTAAAAAATTAAGAAAAGTCTGCTATTCTCTCAGGTATCTCTCAAATTATTGTAGCAAAAAAATCCTGTTAACCCTATATTATGCTAATTTCAACTCCCATCTCAGGTATGGTATATTAAACTGGGGCACAAGTTCCTTTGCAGGACGAGTGTTCATCATCCAGAAGTATGCTGTAAGGATCATTGCGAAGTTGGGATATAGGGATTCTTGTAGGGAATCGTTTCAGAATATGAAGATACTTACAGTTGCAGGAATATACATCCTTGAGGGTTGCACATATGTATACCGCAATAAAAACAAACTGGCTGCTAATAGATCAGCACACAATTATGAAACACGTAGTGCCTACTTAATTCTCCCCAGTCAACATCGCACTGTATTCTATCAAAAGAGTTTAGAATACATGGGATGCAAACTATACAACAAACTTCCTGATGACATTAAAGTTTCAGGAAATGTATACATTTTTAAGAAAAAAGTTAAAGAACTACTATTGTCAAAAAATTGCTATACTGTAGAGGAGTTCCTGTCATGATTTGCCATTTGAATGTGACGTATGTATGTTTATATACATGTACAATTGATTTTATTTATACATTTTTGTGATTTGTAATATGTGATGTATATGTGATGTTTCTATATTTATATCCAGTTTTATTTATTTATATTTGTCATTTTATCTATATATTTTTAATTCTTAATGCTACATGAATGTATATTTTTGAATTTTTTTACTGACGTTTTACTCTTTTTTATTTGTATTACCACGCTGTTGGTGTGCAAACTAATTTGAGAAAATAAAGAACTTATTATTATTATATAAGGCTGATGATGGACATAATATAAGTCAGAAACATGTACCAACCAATTTTTTATGTGTTGATCATATTAAATGTAGTGGAGATGACTTCGTGTATCATTTAGTATCTAAAAATTGTGTTGCCTCAAAAATGAGCAATTTGGTGTATTTGCAAGCCAATCATCATCTTTCAATATCCGATCTCGAATAATTCAGTTACAGTTACAGCACTGGCCATTTTTTGTGCACTTCTTTGTATGTATAAATGACATGCATTTTATCAATTTGATGGGGTTATACAAGATGATGCATCTTTACATTCAATCATTCATAAACAGAAAAAGCAATCAAATAGCCCTATCCCGTGCACTATAACGAAGAAATTATACGCATCATAAAACAGGTTTATAATCGTACTGAAACCCTTCATTTCCATTCCAGGACATCTAATGACGTCGTAATACAGATGCCTTTTACTTCATTTCTGCACTTCACTATACATTGTGCCATTATGTCTGTGGCAGGTCTGTGGCTAATTCCTTAGCAGAAGAAAATCACTGGTTGTGGCGTATTGTATGAAGTATCTACACCTATAATAAGCTTCATACATGGAAAGAAAACGGAAGAATTATGTGATCTGCTTGGAATCTTCCACCAGGTCAATCCACAACGAAGATGGGTAGTTGATTTGTTGGAAATTATAGTGAGTAAATAGGGTGGTTCAGGTCAAACGTCATTTCTTTCGGCCAAAGTTCTCTAGACCTGATGGAGTTAAAATCAACGCAATAGCTATTTGTGTATTTAGAGCGCAAAGTGATAGATTGCCGCTCGACAAAGGAAGTTACCGCGCGATGCGGAGCGGAGCGCGGTAATCTTTGGAGAGCGGCAATAACACTTTGTGCTCGAAATACACACCAGATTTTTTCTACTAACGCAGCTTTTGGAAATAACTACCCTGAAAGTATGAGCGATTGAAATAGTTGAAAAATTCTTATCCATATCATCCCATATGTCCAAGGGAAACAAAAAAATGACAGACCTCTGAGCCATATAGTACAATAAACTCTGCAATCAAATTGAACATTACTCATTGATGCAATAAAATAAAAATGCACTGTCTTCCTGATGACAACAAAGAGTTTAAATATTTAGTATAATTCATCGTTTTCAACAGATATGCTCCATCGGGAGCTTCTTGTAGAAATTTGTTGGTATATTCGCGGTGAATGTTTTGGATTTTTCTCGCTTTATATCCAATAGATTGTTTCTTGAGAAATACGATAAGTTACAGATACTTATTGATTCCGATATTATCTTTAACATTCAAGCATGTATACGTACCTTCGAATATATAGACCAATGAGTTGATGACTCCAAAGTCTTTGATTTTTTACCAAAATAAGCCAGTAAAACGTTTTCTGAATACATATTCACCATCTCGGAGTGTCTCCAATTTATGAATATGTATCATATTGTAATTCATATTTCTTCCTTGATTTATCCGGTATAAGAGATTCAAATATCATCAGGAGGTGTGTTTGATGATTCCCTGTCAATATATTCCATCATGAAAGATTTGGGGGATTTCAAGAAAAGATAAGTATAGGTTACAGAGATGTGCGAGCGTTTTTTCAATATTTCCGCTCACGAGCGCAAATGCTGTCAAAGAATGACATTTCCGGGAAAATGTCAACTTTGTGCTGGAATTTGTAAGCGTCAAAGGCTACTTTGATAAGCGTTTGTAGAAAAAAATGTTTATCGTGCCTGTATATCTATAAATATACATAGATGGTGGTATATAAAGGTATATTTTGACTGCCCTGTCTACTGATCAGATTCATATAAATTTCTCAATTATACCATTCAATAATTGAATTTTTGCCCTCTACATTTCTTTCAATATTTTGTTTGGACTCAATAACTACCAACGAAACCAAATGAGCATTTTGAGCTGCATCAAATTGAATTTCATTTTGAATCCCACTAAGAATTGAGAAATCTGATCAGTGACGTACTGAAAAAAGTTCTATCAATTCTTTTTTCAACATCAGTACTCGAAATATGAACCACCCTGTATGTGAATATAGATGTTATGACATGCTATTGATGCACAGTAATCACCTAATTGTACCAACCCAATCTCAGAGTACTATCTACAATATCGAAATATTCAACATTTTTATTGCCCCATACTTCAATAACGAACCTTTTGAGAGCACATATTCACAGAAAGATGAAAGTGTTACAGGACTTGATCATCCTGTATATAATTGAAATCGAAAATTCAGGCAAAATAAATTTATGCACGACATTTTCTATGACATCAAAAGTAGCATATACTAACGAAGCATGTAACAGTTATAGGAAACATTGATGTCTTATGAATATTAATAAATCATTTTATATTATACCTAACTGTTTTGAAGGCGCCACTAGATTTATATGTTTGTTTATATTTCATACAGCGAAGTAGTGATATTATAAAGAATATCAGAACGTTCTAACAAAACCTTTTTTTATCGACAGGGAACTTATATTGAGTTTCGATTTGATAGAAATAACTCACAATCATTATTAATGAAATAATCAAAATCAAAATAACAAAAAAAATCCCGTTATATCTTGTCCCTGCGAACACGTTAACTTACACCTCGCCGACGATTGACTGCTCGTAGGCTATAAATATTCCCCGTCAATATCCTTCACGCAAGTCCATTAAACATCCTTGGAAACCTTCTTCAGATCTATAGATCTATAGGGGACCTTCTACGGACCATCAACTCACCTGGATGTTATCATCTGTTATGCAAAATCTGGTCCTAGGGAGAATAAATTCAGGAGACTCGAATAAATTCAAAGTCAAGATTAATTCGTACGTAATGAGACATCCTATGAACATTCCAGATGGAGTTCTATGGAAGTTCCAGGGATGTTCTTTGATCGAGGACGTCCTCTGGACATTCCAGAGGACGTTTCGAAGGATGTCCTATGAATAACCTTGGTACAAAAACAGAATATTCAATGAAGTTTTGGAAAGGACGTCCATGATTTCCGATGCAAAGAGGTCCAATGTTTCTCCTTGAGGTATATCCTTTCTTGGAAAGAAGACGGGACATTTGTACTTCCAACGGACGAACTATGGATTTCCGCGGTACCAAGAAGACATGTCCTATGGACACTAATCTTAAGTGACGGGAGACGGTGTCTTTACACAATATTTATGGACTTCTACCAAAGATTAATAATTTTTTTTATGTTCTGGTTCCCAAGAAAAAGGATATCTTGTAATGTTCAGAGAACATCGTGAGATCCAAGGGAAATAAGGTAGGAATTGATGTTCTTCATAAATTTCTGGAGGTAATATGCCTCGAGGAACACCTCCCTTGGCAATGTGTGACTTTGGAAAGAAATGTTCAGCAGGTCTCCAAAGTGACCACGAAGGGATGCGAAGCCTCAACTCGACGGGTTAATCTAGCGGGGACTGCCAAGGAAGGAATAATTGTTGATATTTCAGAAGAGCATAAGCAGCTGCCTGGAAGTGAAAGAGTTCCTGGCCCGAAGCAGAAAACCAAATTTTCGAGATGCGCACGTGATTTTCCCAAGAAAAGTTATTGCTGATAGTAACACCAAGCATCGAAATGGATTTCTTCAATGGTATGGTTACTCCTGACAAGCTTATCTTGGACAAAGTGAGATCGACTTTCCTAGAAAAATGGCATGCTTGTGTCTTGTTTGCATTGAAATCTACCAAGTTATTGGATCCCCATTCGAGAATTGTTGCCATATTTCCATATTTATGTTGTCAACATTTCTTCTTCGTTCGTTTCTGATCTGCTTGGCTGGTATTGGAGCCCTGCAAGAGAAGGCGGTATGGAGGGTACTATAATCCGCGAAGCTGTGTACTGGACATGAAGTTGCTTCCAACAAATCGTTGACATGGAGTAAAAATATAGTGTTGGTGCTAGAATTGATCCTTGCGGAACACCACCATTTATGATAAGAGAGGCCAGATGAAACTCGGTCGACCACTACATGGAACAATCTGTTCGAGAGAAAACTAGCTAGCAGAGAACATAGCTGGGGAGACCAGCCATAAGATGGAAGCTTGGCGAGGAGTCCTTGGTGCCACACTCGATCGAATGCCTTGGAGATATCAAGTGCCACGGCTGAGGTTTCACCATATTTTTCAATAGACTGCTCCCATATATCTGTACTTTCCTGAAGGAGTTACCTATAGTGTAGTCGCAGAAAAAGTACAGAACATTACTTGTGTTGTAAACCAATAACGCACTTGAGGAGTTACACTCCGTGCGTAATATGCGTTTTACTTCTACTATTAGTTTTATTGGTAACCTATGAGACCATTACCATCATCACGCTCCACAGTTCCACTTCTCCTACAACTCTCACTATTTTTAATTTATTTCATACAGTCAATCCACCTGACAGTTCAAATGGATACGAATAAACATGACGTGGGCGTCAGCATCACGCTTACACATGTCATGCTCGATTTTTTTCTCCATCAGTTTCCTCGGTTCCTGAATCGATCAAGGTCAGCATAAGCAAGGACTTCCGAATCATAAAAACGTCTAGATGGCCAAGAGTTTGCGTTTCATGGTAGGCGCCACCACATTAATATTCCGAAATAAAATCCAATGACATTGTTCATGATTATATGATTAGCGATATCGATAAAATTGGAATAGGTAATTTGGCAGTGAAGATGCAATCGATCAGTCAAGATTAAGACATCATCTTACAAGAATTCCTTCTTTCGTCAGACCTCAGTTTGAATAATTCATTATACCTACGGTGCTTTCGCAAATTACTGAATAAATTCATTCAACTATCCATTTCTTGGGAATCTCCTGAAACAGGTCGATTTTTAATCCCCATTTCCTACATTTATACGGGAAAATTTTTCAAAATCGATCATTTAAATATTCCGGATTTGGATTCTCAATGGAAAAATGTATTCCAAAATATATCCACCAATATATCTACATAGTATGTTTGTACAAAGTACGTCAGTCAAAGTCAGTGTGGGTATAGATGGCATTGCCATCATTATTAAAAAACACCGATAATGTCGTTTCTTCTACATGAATCAGTCTGTATGTAATGATATGTATCCATCAAATTCGAAAGAATGCTCAAATTAAAATAGAATTCGACGACTTCGAGTGTTTACTTACTTTATACTGAAGCTATGCATTTAACGGACCCATTATATGCAAACCCTATGTGTGATATATTCTGAAATTAATTTTTTCATGGAGATTCCAAGAATCGAAAAATACAGGGTGGCTTCGAAATAAGTGCAAATATTTCAAACACTGAGAAAGGTCGTCGTGTACTATCGAATGACACTAATAAAAAAATTTCGGGATCAAAATGAAATTTGAGGTTAGACCTCTTTTTCCACCCAAAGTTCTACACTGTCGCAAATCTGACGTCACCTCTGTTCAAATTTTCATGCGGTAGGCACAATCAGGCGGAGTTCAATCATTTATTAAATTGTTTAAAATTGGCGTGCTCGATTTTTTTCTCGTATTCTGTTCAATTTTTGAAATGAAATTTCCCGTTAATTAGAAGAATTAGAAAAAATCTGATATCATGGAAATTTATCTTAGACTGGATCATATTATTAATGTGCCGAATTCGTGCACTTACTTCAAAAACACCATGTATATTGGGTGTTCCTTTCGAAGAAATTGTCGCGAACGTGATTACTCAAATCGTGGATCATCCTGTAATTTAATTTTCATAAATAAGGGAGTTATATATTTCCAATAATCTCTTCCTAATATATGAGATAAGTATGATGAACTATACATGTACTATCGAAGAGTAAAATAACAACTGAAATGCTGAAAAAATATATTCTTTTCGAGTTTCCCTTCAATTTTCATACTTTACTCACACTTAGAACACTCTATGGATAATTGGAGCCTTCAAAATTTTCACAATGAACAAGTTACAAGAGTTCGTATTTTTGATTAGTTGGAATATACAGGGTGTTTCAATACTAATTGGGAACATTCCAGCTATAAAATCCAGAGATCAAAATATGAAGAATTAACTCGAATCACCTAGATAAAATGTGTCCCCTGCAGTCTGTTACGGATGTAAAATAACAACTGAAATGCTGAAAAAATATATTCTTCTCGAGTTTCCCTTCAATTTTTATACTTTAATTTCACTTAGAACACTCTATGGATACCTAATTGGAGCCTTCAAAATTTTCAAAATGAACAAGTTACAAGAGTTTGTATTTTTGATTAGTTGGAATATACAGGGTGTTTCAATACTAATTGGAAACATTCCAGCTATAAAATCCAGAGATCAAAATATGAAGAATTAACTCAAATAACCTAGATAAAATGTGTCCCCTGAAGTCTGTTACGGATGTTATATTTTTTAATATATTTAAAAATTCAGAAATTATCATGTTATTATGTTGTGTTTGTTAATATGGATTGAAGTTTCATTTGCGTAATGAATGCAAATCCAATAATCCTCGTACGTTTCTGGTAGTTGCCAGTAGACCAATCACGACTAAATCAAAACCGTGTAAGAGTCATGAGATTTGGGGCTAATATAATCCACTCATCGTCTTGCATTCTCCTATGTGAAGAAATAAAGTTTCTGATGTTGAAATTATCTCCTGAAAACCCTAAACTCATTGAAGAATTGATAAATATTGTGTAGGTATATCATCATCGACGAGTTGTGGTTCGTGAAAATAATGCATTAAATAAATTTAATATGATGATTTTGAGATTGAGAAGCTACATAGAGTATTCATATCGAACCAGATTGAAACATAAAATGAAATATCTATGTATACATTTTTGCACCTAGAAATATTGAGTAAATATCTTGATAGATGGCGACACTAGCGCTCCTTCGACGATCGTCTCTCGACAGCCTTCAAATAGTATCAGCTCAGAGATGTTTTGTAATGTCTCACCTCTCACTACAATGGATCATTTCACACACTGAATAATTATGTTAGTATATCAGATGAGTAGTGTTATTAAACACTCAGATGGATAAAAAAGCACCGCTTCTCAGCATGAAAACACTCAATAAGTGTGTTTTCAGAACAGAAAAATATTCGCACATCATTATTATCAGTGAAAGCAAAAACCCGACAGATACAGTGTCGAAATAATCACCAAATGATTGTATAGAACACCACTTCG
This sequence comes from Phaedon cochleariae, assembly GCA_918026855.4. Lineage (NCBI taxonomy): Eukaryota > Metazoa > Arthropoda > Insecta > Coleoptera > Chrysomelidae > Phaedon > Phaedon cochleariae. The sequence goes on from OU896711.1 coordinate 7,851,829, forward strand.
GTGTTGAATAACACGGACCGATCAAATTAACACTAGGCACTCTATGGTGTAGTTCTTGACTATATATTAGAACGAATGACACCCTATGATGGTGTCAAAAACATCAGTGTTAATTTTCACTGTAAAAATCAGGACCTCAGGGGACACCCAATGGTGTTAGCTGGTGTGAATAGGTGTTAATTTTTTTCACTGTGTATTCAATAATAATAATAATTGCATGCAAAATTTCGAATATACAACGCCAAATCTTCTGGCAAAAAATCCAAAATGTTTTTCAAAGAAAAAAATTTGTTGACTACGAATTGCAGAAGAACGATTGCGCTTATTTTGGGACTGTACTCAACTATGACGATTAGTCACCACCATAAAACAACGATGAGATAGTAATTCAGCGTGTATATTTGCGTACGGTTTTTTGTCCATTGAACTTTAAAAACAACCGAGAGTCCAGAAATAATTACCGTATAATGACTGTGTTCTGTACAATGAACCAGATTTTTGTAGTATTTTTGTGGCGGTTGATGCCTCTTGCGGAAACAATGACGTGTCAACTGAGAAAATAAATCTTTATTGAAATATCTACACGGATGTTAATAATGTGGGAGTTGATTTCCAGAAATCATTATATCAATTATCATGTAATGAAGACGAAATGTAGATGAAGAACCAAAATATGAATGCTGATTCAAGAAAATTATTGGCTAGCCGATTTTGCCGAACTGGATCTGATATTCATTTTCTCCCTAGTCGGAAAAATGTCATATAGGGCAGGTTTCTCAGAGAAAACAATTATATACATAGTTTTTGATATTGAATTTGATGTCAATTTTGCTGAGGCTACCATGTCATTTGAATTTCCTTCGAGATGACTCCTTCCGATATTTTGCTGGATAGAAAAAATCTCCACACCTTATCCAGTTGTATTTCGGTCAATTCAATTTCAAGAAGCGTCAATCATTGTATTTGAATGATTTTTTTTTCAGAATTTCTTTCCACGTCCTGTATGATGGATATCAATTTATCATACATCCAAAAACAAATGCCCGATGAGAGTGGTAATGTCAACAAATTATAATTCTCAGATGTCAGTTTTAGTTATATTATAGGGAGATGAAAATTGTGTATATTATGAAGGATGGCTGAAAGAATAACTGGACAGGGGGTGGCGGAATTTTTATCGAAAGACAAATGATAGAAAAACATTTGATAGAAGTTTTTTGATCGAAAGTGTTTTTGATTGAAATGCATTTGATCGAATGTTTTATGATAAAAAATACATTTGATCGAAACATAAATGATAGAAAATACAATTGATAGGAAAAATATTTGATAGAAAATACACTTGATAGAAACAGCATTTGATAGAAAATTCAACGGGGCTACGCTCAAGTTAGGTCAGTACATGTCAGTACGTTTGTGAAGATATGATCCTTCCTCATATATTTGAAAAGATGACTTATATATGACTCAGTTGAAGGTGATGCATTTTCTTTACAAAATTGAACAATCGATTCGAGAAATTGGAAATAATTGAAATTTCATTCGTGGCGTAGAAAATATGGGCGGAAAAGTTATCACAACCCTCTGTAGCGCACCTCTGGATGAAATTCTCGGAACGTCTTTCATAGTCAAAAACTTAAGCATTGAAAGATGAAACCGTATATCGAATTTGAATGCATTATATTCAATTTTTCTTGAGATATTGCGAGAAAAACTATTTCAATTTCTTAACTTCAACACCCTCGAGAACTGAACACTTGAAGACCGTATGTCTCTATCTCAGTGATTATGAAATCATGAGGGCTATCACCTGTCAAGCGTTGTCGGTCGCCATCAATTAAAAAAAATGGCTGCTCCAAGATGGCGGACAAGATTTGGTCCGATTCCATTCAAAATTGGTGAGTGGGGGTTTTTGAGGTCGGAGATCATGATTTTTTTAGTGAAATTTATAAATTCAAGATGGCGGCTGCCAAATAATTTTTTGTTTTTGTATAAATGACGATAACTCCGTTGTTATCAACACAATACTATTACTGCGACATATCATCTGTAAGAGAAAAAAAAGTTATTTGTTACTAAGTCATATTGACTCGCATATTGAGCTATGACCAACATTTGAAAAACTGAAGTTGGTGCTGATATCTCAAATTCTAGGAGAGTTGCTATGAATTTCATATTTTTTTTCGACATCACATTGAAAAGCTGCCATGAGAATGTGAAATTCCTATTTGAATATTTTCATAACTAAAGAAGTTACGGAAGAGACATGAAAATGATCAAAATCTGTTTTTTGCGTATAAAACAAAAACGGATAGATTTTATCAAAATATTTTTTCACATTATAGTTCAAACTCCACATTTGGTGTCATTTAACCGACCTCGTATCTCTCACCGTCAAAAACATACCCATGGTGCGCATGGTAAGTGGGACACACTGTATATCCATTTTTTGTGTTCATAAATATATCTGAGAATATTCCTTTTCAATATTTTTGTATGATTGTATGATCCCAAGTTGCCAACGACACATATGTCGTGTGATGTGATCATATTTCATGGAAAGATAAAAATCGAAAGATTTCATCAATAATTGCGCCATGGCTTATCGACATAATAGTCAGTCGTATGACATTGCGGTTGTCCGCAAAACGGGAAAACAACAATAGACAGAAAAAAGTTTTATCTGGCGGGTTCATTGACTCGTCTCGAGCAAGTCTCAACCCGTCAAAGCGCAAGGTTAGTAATTATTTCTATGAGTCACCCTGATGCGATGAAGCACCGCCACTTTCTCATCGAATACAGTTCACTATGCATACATATTATTATTTTTCATGTAAATTGCTCAACAAGTGAGTTGAACACCGAATACCTGAATACGTTCTATGCAAATATTGAAAATTACCTATTACGTGAAATTCGCTTTTGAATTATCCAACATCTACCAGATAATCAGATGAACCAGGATCTATCTTTTATATCGAAAAACAAGATGGATACTATCAAAATTTTACTTATCTTTGGACGTTTCGGGAACGAATCTGCTCTCGTTTTCAACACAAAAAATGGATGATTTTTTGTATGGCAAATTCGTATTTGTCTTGACACTAATTCTCAGTGACAATTGGTGATGTTGATAATCACCAATTGTGTTGGTGATCAAATGATTACCAACGTCACCAATTGTCACTGGGAACTGGGAAGTGTCAAGACAAATACGAATTTGCCATACAAAAAATCCATTTTTTGTGATGTTGAAAATGGGAGCAGATTCGTTCCCGAAACCTCCAAAGATAAGTCAAAATTCGATTTTTTTTTCTATATATACCTTTATTTCTCTACTCCAAACCTTTATCGATACAAATTGTCACTGACAAGCTAGTGGCTTTTTCTTTCAGGCTCTCTGATAGGAAATGTCTTTAAACGCAGTGACATTTTGAGGCAAATCATCTGATTTGTCCTCACTACACCTATATTGGAAACTAAGAACTCACGGCGCAGGCAGGTCAATGCTGTCAATGAAGACCTTGCTGAAATCACAGCCTGGGGAACTAACAACCTAGTTGAATTCAACGCCACCAAAACTCAAGCCTGATGTATTTTCTATAGAAAGGCGGAACGCATCAGTATGCCCGATATCGTAGTGTCTGGCACCACCATCCCCACCAAGCCCACAATATCTATGCTCGGTATTTCCATCAGCAACACTCTTTCATGGGATAATCATGTCAGATCTATCGCGAAAGCTGCTTCACAAAAACTCGGATTCTTGTTCCGTGCGAAAAGCTACTTTACACCTCAACAGCTCCTCATGATCTACAAAGCACAGATACGGCCTGTTCTAGAATACTGTTCCCACATATGTGGTTCAGCTTGACCAAAACATACGCTGATGCTCTTAGATTCCATCCAGAGAAGAGCCATTCGCCTGGTGGGTGACGCGAAACTCACTCACTCTTTGACATCATTGGAACACCGTAGAAAGGTCGCCTACCTTTCACTTTCCTATCGATACTTCCACGGAAAATGTTCTTCGGAAATCTCTGCTATCATCCCTTCACTAGCAATACCAGTCAGACGAACTTGACAAGCACATCCTTTCGTTGTCAACCTCGAAAGATGTCGAACAGCACTTTATCAAAACTCCTTCATTTATAGAACGGCTAGGCTCTGGAATTCATTGCCTGAGGAAGTATTCCCATCAACATATAATCTCCAGAAGTTCAAACAAAATTCCAATACCTATACCTCCTGTCCCTATCTTCCCTAGGAATTCACGATGTTCTTTGAACATTATAGGGATTTTCTTTCGTGCGCTCCAAGCGATAAAGAAAAAGTATTCATATTTTCATTTTATAGAGACGAGGAGAGATAATCCCCCAAAAAAATCTGGAATGATGAATGTCCCACCTCCTCGATTTACCTATAGACAGTATTTAAATTTTGATTGGTCTGAACTTCTCTGATTCCCTGTTCAATTTTGATGGATGAATGCTGAAATAAACGGTTTTCGAGTACCTGCATCGACATTTCAACTGGGAAGCAGTTTATTTTCTCGCTCAGGTGAGGTGATTCATCGGATTTGTGGCAAAACTGTTTGGAATAAGATACCAGTGCACGTGTTCCAGAGTTGTGTCCTCATTATACCTATTAGTTGAGTAATTTTCTATATTAGCATTATGATATTATTATTCTAGATAATCGCAAATGTTTGTAGAAACAACCACATTTTATTCGGCTCTCCAAATCTGCGGAATTTTTCATGAGAATGAATTGAATTGTTCTTTTTAAACCCTTTCCAGCACCGTGATGTCATTCGGCATCATAGATTTTGAATAAATATAAAATCCCTGTCATTTCCACACAATGTTATTCATAAAACGAACAACAATGGTAGATTTCTGGAGAAAATCAACTACTTTCGCTAATGCCACGCAGAACATTGAATTACATCCTCCCGAAATCTATGCATCGACTCGTATAAACGGATACTGATACAAGTTATTCTTTCCTGAATACCTATTGATTTCGATTTAGCCAGGCCACGCAAGACACCTACATACCAGTTTCGAGATCTTTGACTCTTATCAGTGCAGGGCGGTCTCCAGCCAGCAAACCTTCGACCGCCGACTAAGCGTAGCCTAGCCAAACAAAAATTTCCATACGGGAGTGGCTGGTTGCCCGACTGGCGTAATTTCAACTACGAAATAGCTCATAGATTTTACCCAGTATAACTGAAGTTATAACTAGGGTAACTTAAGTTATATCCATAACTTGAATTATACCCATAGTTACACATGCAGAAAGGTGGTGTCATACTTCACAGGATGCATATATTGCGAATATTTTATGTATTCCAAATGGCGACTACGTATTTTTATAGGTACAGTGTGTCTCACTTTAAACGCTCCCCCTCTCTTTATACAGTGTCATTCATGAAGTCGGCATCTTATGGGAAAAACTTTTATCAATGACTTATTTTGGAATTCGAGTTGGACGTTAAGTTTTGCTTCAAAAAAGATGAAAATAGCCTGCTCAATCGGGGTCACGTGACTTTCGCTACATGTCAAAAGTGACATTTTGTCAAATTAATCGCTGAAAGTAGGCTTATTTGTTCGAATATCGAAAAAGTTTACTTGAAGAAGTTGTTTGTATTTCAATTTTACACATGCTTTTCGAATTTGATCTTTCTATTGCAACTTTTTGATTTTGATTTTTTTTTTAATTTTTCGGAATTTCTGTAATATATGAGGAATTGTTAATTCCTCGAAACTACTTCATACCAGTAGCTTTTTCATGCTACTCACTTTCAATTACTCATTATCACTGATTATGGACAGAAATATGATTTTCTTCAGAAAATGATAATACCCGCTTCCAAATTCTGTTATGTTTGATGCAAAGTTGATACATCGTCAAGCTTTTAGAAACGAAATTCATTTAAACTGATCTTTTCAGTACTGAAAAAATAAACTCAAAAGAATTTCGTGTCTAAATGCTTGACTCAAACATAACAGAATTTTGATGTTATGTTTGCATATCAAACATAACAGAATTTTGAAGCGGAGACTATCATTTTCTGAAGAAAATCATATTTTTGTCGATAATAAGTGATAATTAGTAATTGAAAGTTAATAGCATGATGAAACTACTGGTATGATATGTAGTTTTATCGAATTTACAATTTTTTCAATCTTACGAAAATTTCGAAATTTTTTAAAAAATATCGGTAAAATTGAAATAGGAACAACTTTTTCAAATAAACTTTTTCGATATTCGAACAAATAAGCCTACTTCCAGCGATTAATTTAAAAAAATGTCACTTTTGATATGTAGCGAAAGTCACGTGACCCTGATTGAGTAGGCCATTTTGCATCTTTTTTGGAGCAAAACTCAACGTCCAACTCGAATTTCAAAATAAGTCATTAATAAAAGTTCTTTCCATATGATGCCGACTTTATGAATGACACTGTATATCAGATATTATGATCGTGTGATTCGTACCAAATTTGGACCGGTTGGTATGAATTATATCAATATGATCAGTTTTTTAGAGACGAACATCATTTCTATACAGTGCCGTGCATTCTTCTTGATAAAAAGGAGAAGTTTTTTTATGAAATAATATCATTGTTGCTCATGCTTTCGAACCTCCATATGCCAAGAATCACCTCATCCCAAATCAACAGAATTGGCGTTTTTTTTTCATTTCCTGTCTCGGAATAATAATGAATTCCAATTAACTGCAAATTCTGGAATGATCAAAAGCTCCAGTATACCTATAGGTAGAATAATTAGGTTTGAATGAAAAACAGGATTTACATCTTTTGTTGAACTCACTCTTCATTTTTTGGCACCCTTCATAGAAATCATATCAAGATTTATACACATTGGAGTTTAAAGCTATGAAGAACAATATCATAGGGTCAGTTTCCTAAAATATATTCGTTACGTCTGAAAAGTTTCTCATGAACTAAACGTCTTCTTACACTGAAAAAAATAGTCGGTAGTAAACACCAAACGTTTAGTAAAATTGAAATTTAAATAATCTGAGTACAGATTCGTTCAAAATCACTATTCTCTAGATTGGTATTGAGGATTTTCAGCAGATAACATGTTCGAAAACGTTTGATATCATCTGATCTTGGAGATGGGAAGATGCGCTGGAGCTCAAATGCCGATTGCAACATAAAAACGCTTAGAGGTTAAAAATCTGTTGCATAAACGACATTCATGAACAGTTCTTGCCGAAACGCTCGTATATACTGCTTTGGACCGATTCGAAACTGTAGTGACAAACCTTTCTAGGAAATGAAGGCTTTATTCATCATAAAACTTATGTGAAAGTATCACAAATAATAAGACGTCAAAATGTTAGAATTACATAAACTAATAACATATAAGGTGATTATCGAATCAAGAGCGACCTGCCGCCGCAGACTATCCTGAAGATCCACTTATTGATCAAGGATATCCAGATCCTCTTACCACTGGAGAGAATCTTGTTCTTGATGAATCTACTCCCTCTCGCCGTGCCTCCCACTCAACAACTGATTCTTCATCCACTTTTCAAGACAGTTCTCATCCTTGTTCATCTAGAAATCGTCGTCTGCCAGAAAGATTGAGGGACTATGAGATGAATTATTGATGGGAGGAAGAATGTGGTGATATTCGATAATCACCTTATATGTTATTAGTTTATGTCATTCTAACATTTTGACGTCTTATTATTTGTGATACTTTCACATAAGTTTTATGATGAATAAAGCCTTCATTTCCTAGAAAGGTTTATCACTACAGAAACTATATGCAACAAATCCTTTTTTCCCGTGTACCTAAATATGAGCTTAATATTACCTATACCTCTTGTGTGGCTTCGTTTTGACAGTAGCTATATCGAGTTTATTATTCGATGCATTCAAGTTTGCAAATCCAATAGAAGTGAACGTATACACCGACCACCAATAATCATTTTCTTCAATTATTGCTTTTTTATATTCATCCGATTAGGTTTGCATGACCTCATGGAGGTGTAATTTATAATTTCTGAGCAAAAACAACAAATTTTATCCAGCGCATTTTTTCATCGACTAGAACCCGAAGTAACAAATTCATTTCATCAGGCGTTTTATGGTGAACGATATTTTATTGCCTTGTTAAAACAGTGGCGTAAATAAATTTAAAACAATGCGGATATTGCAGCACGAAAACAACTAAATTTCAACGACACGAATATAAAATGTAGAAATATACACAATTCAAAGCAAAATGAAGCAAACCTTCGAATACTCTCGTATATACCTATATCAAGATTTTGATGACTATTCCGCTCTCGAGAACCAATCAGAATCGACCATATTTTCAACCTGATTTTTCAGGGACAACATTTTCGACATTTAAAACATTTATTCAGAGGGAAGCCAGAATGATGGATGCAGTGTGCGCAGCTCTCGCGAGACGCTCGTTCATTGTCTCAGTCATGAAATAGTTATACGAATACAACTGGTGATACTACTTTTCCTGGAAATATCTGCCAATTGACATACTTCAGCTTGCTGCTTCATTTGCGCTGATGACATTTCTTCAAATTGAATAAAACTACAATGATGGTATATTCAATGATTAGTTGATTGTCGAAGCAATTGAGGAAAAATTGTACATGAACAAATTCAACGTCAGCCAAAAATATTTGTTGGTTTAGATAATATTTTTGTGGTACAAACCAAAAATGTGTAAAAATTAGTCAAATCGAACTAGGAATAGTATTTCAACAACATTATAACTTTAACTGATAGCTCGCTCACTGTTATATTTGGAAGACAAACGAACAGGAAGTTATAATCAACATATTACTATTTCAAATCAATCTAGAGATATTATTTCAACTATAATATATTGTAACTAAAATATTATTACAGATTGCTCATTGTTATAGTTGGTAATCTAACGAAAAGGAAGTTAAAATCAACCTACAACTATTTCAAATCACACTGAAGATAGTATTTAAACTATATTATGTTGTATAACTAATATATTATTACAGGTCGATCACTGTCATAGTCGGTAGACAAACGAACAGTAGGTTAAAATCAACCAACCTTATTCTTTGATGGGTTGACAATGAGCTTGTGTTATTCCTTGCATCTTGTAGAGCGACAGCGTCCACATGAGATTTTGTTGCTGGCGTCTTATTTGGTTCTTTGTATTGTGGCTTTATATTATTTTGATATTATCATTTTAAATTATACCTATTCTGCAATGGAGTGTTTTTGGTAAGTCGATTATGTAATCACTGTATTCAATATCGAGTTGTAATTTAGTACTAAATTTGGTAATGATTTAACACACTGGTCTCTCTTCAATCTTTGGATCATTTAGTACAAAAGAAGTGGATATATCCCAAGGGACGTTGTATATATGACAAGTACCAGAACCAAAAGGTTGAGAACATTTTGAAATATCTCGTCAAGGAGTTCCAATGATGTATTCTTCCCAATGCATAATCATGTTTATGAAAATTCGTCAGATGATGGAAATTATGTGAAGGTGAATATTATTCATGAATTCAATCAATTCAATTTTTAATTCATATTTCGATTCTACACATTTCTTGCAGCAAGAAGATGATAAACTGTGTTTCCAATTAAATAACGTCCATTTAGTGTCATAGAGGATAAATGGAAGAGTACATTCAAATTTCGGTATGTTTTTTAGGTTGGATTGGACTTCTCCAACTTACACGAAGAGGACAAAAATGTTCACAATCTTACTTGTGTTGGAGAAGTATAGACACACTAGGGAAATGTTTATTTATTATTCGTTAAAAACTTAACATGTCGAAAATTTGATGTAATGAATAAACTTGATGTTCATTCAATATATTCTGTATTAATTCAGTGGTACTAGAACCTGAAAAATAGTCAATAAATATAGATAGATTTGTTGGTCAACCAAATATTATGGCTATCTTTACAAAATATGAGTGAAGGGACCAAAATGATGGTTAACAAACCACTCATTTTGTTGTGAGACTACAATCTGGTTGATATCAATTTGTCGTGATCAAAAAGACAATTCCATTCGTACGATGACTAAACATATTCAACTATTGTTTGCTGGTTGATATAATGATTATTAAACCAGATATGCTCATTTTCATATGCTCTTTTTGGTTGATTTAACCCATGAATTTCGCTGACTGTATCATTCGCGAAATAATTAGGCAACAAGCTGTCGTTACAATCGCCGAATATTTCCGGCAGAAGGCAGAATAGTATCACTTGTGGTATTACATTTATGAGAAAACCCCAAGAATCTTCAAGGAAATGGCCCCTGCTTCTGCTGCACTGGTAGAATAAGACACCTGAATTCATACCTATTTTGCTGAGTCACAAACTACAAAAATGATTATCGTGGGTGCAGCATGTAAAATTTATCAGACCGTGACCTTGCGTAACATTTTCACACTGGGTTTATATATAAACGTACTAACTGCTGCCTGATCTGTGGAATGGTATTAACAATTTTTTGTTGCAGAATGCGATAAATCCAGAAACTTCGATGTGCATGGTATATACATATAGCGAAAGTTGATATCGTACTGAAAATAAAGGAGGAAGGATTTTGATCATCAGACCATAATTTAGACAAGCAGAATCTTCCTAATTATATCGACAAATCAGAGGAATTAGTTATTTATGTACCAAGTGCGTTATATACAGTGTGACCCATTTTAAATGGAAACACGAAACACCCCACTAAACATAATAACATAACTCAAACATAAATGTAATATTACAATGTGACTTCGTGATGTTATTTAAAGATATGCTTGATATCACAGTTACGTTGCGGCAATCGACGTATGTGCCTCGTATAAATATTGCAATGTAATGTTGATGGTAAATATTATATAAATATATCAGGAATCACATAAAATCAATGTTACTTCATATCGTATATTTAATGTTACTCAAAACATCTAAACAATATTGTAAATTAACATTCTAATCAGAAAAAACATCAGAGAAGATGAACTATCCCTAAATATGAATTGATCTAACCGAACTCCTGAAAAACTATACGTATGATCTATAGTTACCCAGTGATATTCTGAGACAGATTGACTACTATTTTCCTAAGTATCATTTCAGTTATTCTGCCTCATAAATCTAGTCAGTCCAGCTATATGATTTCTGCATAATCCAGTGATCCAGTGAAAAGTAATAGGTAAATATATTTCTATACGAGTTGTGGGAAGTTTTCTAAATTATTTTGAAATTCTATTCTATGTTCTTCTTCTAGCTATGATATATAACTCACCCATTATTTTTGTAATTCGTGAAATATGAACACAATCCGTATTCACGAATCCCTCCTACTTTTTCACATATTATGAAATGCAGATACAGATTGGTTGCATTTCCATATTCCAGCAGAGCAAACCTGGAATATAAGTAGGTAGTTATCATGAGCAATTCATTGCTGTTTCGAATTTGAGTCCAAGACTTGTTTAGTTCTTCACTTACTTTGATAACTATACGAATAATACCTAAAAATCAATATTTCCACTGATCACACTATTTGGCTTGTTCACCATAATAAACAACAAACAAAATGGCTGGAATGGAATTGAATTGACTCTTGACAGTAGTTGACAAGGTTACTGCCGTAAAAGAACAAATATCATCTCCTTGTATCCTGTATGCATGTAAGCTACGTTATAAGGTGGTGAAACGAAAACGTTGCACAAATAACATACAAACTCTGTCTGAGATATATCTGATAAACCTAAAATCAATATATCACAATATTATCTAATGATGTCGATGTCAATATTGATGCGATGTCTCATAAACGTTTTACTTCATAATATTGTGTTGGATACTTCAGAAGGACATTATCGCAATGTTATTTCAACAATATCACAAAACTTATAACTGAAAAATATTTTTGTTATGTATCATGTTCAGTGGGACCCTTCTAAAATTTGAAGATGCAAACCGATTTTAATATTTTTTTCTTGTCAAGTACTTAAATGTCTTCTGACAGAATTTTAAATGTTTATTCCAATTTTCAGGGCATACTACGATATTTTGCTTAGTCGAAAATCGGGATTTTTTCATTACTATTTTTTTTAATCAATACGCCACTGGATTCACAGTGCCTCTAAACAGGTGGGACCAAAATTTCATGAAAAAATATTCATCAATAACAAAGCTATGACAACTCAAAAATTCTAAAACTCACACAGCTAACAGTCACAAAAAACACCCTATATGAACAGATGAAGCCATGAGAATATTTTTTTAAGATTTCAAGTGCCACCAGATGAAAAAAAGAATTTATAGCGTAAATATTTTTGATGAAAATAACCGAATTACATAATGAATTAAACAATTCAAAAAATTTACGCTATCAATTATTTTTCCATCTGGTGTCACTTTATTGTTGAAATCTTAAAAAAATATTCTGATGGCTATATCTGTTGATATAGGGTATTTTTTCTGACTGTTAGCTGTGTGAGTTTTCGAATTTTTGAGTTGTCTTAACTTTGTTAAAAATGAAAATTTTTTCATGACATTTTGGTCACAATCTGAATCCAGTGACGTAGTGATTCTTTTAATAAAATAATCGCTCATAAAAAAATCCTGATTTTCAACTTAGAAAATATCGTAGTATATGCCCTGAAAATTGGAATGAATATTTGAAATGTTGTCCCAAGGTAGACCTTTTGGTACTTGACATCTGAAAGAAATATATTAGAATCAGTTTACAACTTCAAGTTGTAGGGGGTGTTTCCATTAAAAATGGGTCACACTGTAGATCCTAACGCCCGAGGGATGAATGCTGCCTGATGAGCTATTGAGCTGCACTGAGAATCTTGGTTAATCTCAGTCAAAGTTGGTAAAAAAAATTACTATTACTGACTATTATTGAGAAACTTCTCATTTGGGATTTCAATTCAATGCACTGCGTTCATTCTAACGCGGAGGATAATTAAAAAAAATATATAGAAAAATGGGAATTTTTCAACTGGGATTATCTGCAATAGTCCAAACTCACTTAAGAAGAATATTTGGGAAATGTATTTGGTATCCAAGTCCCATATTTTACTTGGTGATAGATATATGAGACTTCTTATTAGCTCTATTTCTGAAGCGTATTTACTATTATACATATATCTACCTCAACATTCAAGTATGAGTAATAGTTATTGATGGAACATAGTCATGACAACCATGACGAATTTCAAAATTACAAAAAATCAAGCAGATTATAGTTAGATAACATCAAGGTAATACGTGCAGGAATCAAACTTATTTATAAACATCAATAAATCTAGAAACTACGGATAACCTTTAGATATATACACATGTGAAAGTTGCAACATACGATCTATTTTCCAGGAAACCCATTTTCATATCGAATCTGCGATAATTTGTTGCAATGAATGATTTCATTATGTATAATAATTAATGTTAGGCTTCCACTATATCATAAACGCTTTTGTAATGAAATCTGTAATAAACATCAAGATAATACAAGATCCTAATAATTGTATGTAGTTGGTCGGTGCTGGTAATTAGTTGACCTTGATTATTCTTGTGAAGTTCGTCAGATATGCTTCATCCGATATTAAGAGAACGGATGAGATTTAATCAGTGACGGATCAAGGTAGCTTGGGTCCCTGATGCAACACAAATCTGGGTCCACTTCCTAAAAAATGTGACTGGTGTATAGGTGGGTGATGGTAAATTCGGTTCCACCAGGTAGCAGATTAAATTAAAAATTGTATACCCTTTTATCGGTGAGTAAATTCGGTCCCAACCATGTCAATTGTTATAAGGGTTAAGTCATGGAAACCATCCATCCTTTTCAAAGTGGTCCAGATTTTTTCAAAGAAAAAACAAAATACACAGAGTCGGTCGACCACAAATTATATTACACAATTACTAGTGTGACTAGTTTCGGCTAAACAGCCATCTTCAGACACAAATTGAATAAAGTACCTGTAAGAGATGAAATTACAGACGAACAATAAGTTTGCTGAGGAAAAAACATACCTAGGCCATGTGGTGATTACAAATTCAACAAATAAAATTCAAACGGTTATTTCAACGTAAATAATCAGTCCGGTAAGGGGGTGATTAAATTTTTATAACGGCTGAACAGCCAAAAGAACCTTATAATCATGAGGTTCAACATTGGCACGAAAAAAATTTAAATATTTAAATTCACTCAACTGAGTTTCATCTTGGATGGCTATTGAAAGACAGAAATCCAAGAATCGCCGAAGTAAGCAAATGACAGTGACAGCATGACAAGACTGAATGACAGTGACAAATTATACAAACTAAATGACATGACAAAATCATCATAAGGTACAGAAAACTATTTGGCAAAATAAACAAATTATTGCAAAGGAAACTATGGGTTAATTAACTGATCTCCTTGTAACAAAACTTTGAGAAGTACGTGGTAAGGTTGAAGACCAAGAAGAAGAAGAAGAAGAAGAAATGTCAAGTGTAGTAAAAGTAATTACGGCAGAAGAAGAAGAAGGACCACGGAAAGTAAACAGGTCCGGCTTGAGTACCTGAAAACGGGAAAATTGATCATGAGAATTTGAGTGTGCGAAAAATGTGGTTTCTTTCAAAATTACTTTGGTCGTTGAGGCAATTAATATTTGGATTATTGATACATTTTTGAATTTCCAAGATTTCTAAAAGGTTTAGCCGTTTACCTTTATTGCAAATGTGAATAATATCCATATGGGATTTGACATCAAAAGTGTGATTATAAGGGTTTCACAATACTTGCCTTCATAATCGGTTTAGGTCAGATTGTTTAGAAAAAGAAGTCTTTCTTATGCATAAAGGACATTTTTCTTCCTTATATTATAACCTACTTATATACCTATATAATATATTAGGCCGAGTTAGGTCAGATTGTTCAAAAAAAGTAGTCTCCTACTTATGCAGAAAGGATATTTTTCTTCCTCATATGATACCTATATAATAATATATTAGGCCGAGTTAGGTCAGATTGTTTAGAAAAAGTAGTCTCCTTCCTATGCAGAAAGGATATTTCTTCCTCATATTATAACCCACTTATATACCTATATAATATATTAGGCGAAGGTCAGATCATTTGGAAAAAGTAGTCTCCTTTCTTTTGTTATTATTTACTGAGCCCCTCATGAAAAAATTTACCTGGGACCGAATTTACCTATGCAGTATCTGGTAAACCAAAGTTTGGGACCGAATTGAGACCTTATTTTTGACCTAATATATAATTCTTGGGACCCAATCTACATATACCCGTATATAGATATTGCAGGCGATTTCTATATTTAGACCAAGGTCTAACGATTTCCTGATGCTTCAGTATCCGTTCAACGTTCAACTTTGGAGCTCACCAGGTATACAAGAAGGATAAATCATAATAGAAACAACCAGTCAATCAGTCAGTATGATCAGTTAAATGTAATTATCACTTATGAAATGAAACTCATTCTTCTGATGATGATGCCGATTATAAAACCGTCCAAGTATGTGAATAGCTGAGAAAGTAACTTTTCTTGCTTTGGATTTGCTTCGATAAACCAAATCACCAAAGAATCCAAATCCACTTGAAATGAACACTATACATAGAACATACCCTTCGGCAGAAAAAAAAACGAAAAAAAAAACCGTCCAGAAGAAATTTTTGCAACATTGATAGCCCTTTGACCATCTTCAAGTTTTGTCCGAATTTGGTGAGATTTCGACCAAATCGTGAATTGATAATCAGAAATGTTAATCTGTCTAAAATTCAGGCAGACATTCTGGAACATGAATCTATATATGATTGTGTATAGTATTTTAATATTAAAAAAGTTTCAGGGCGATGAAATTTTTGTTTTTTTTTGCCAGTGAGTGTATATCTCAAATATTTCGTAATCTTCTTCAGAGCGGTATGATATCGTTCATCAATGGGATTACATAGGCACAGTCAAAACATATTTCAAAACTCTACACAAGAAATATATTCAGAATTCAACTTAGTTCTTACAGAATAGGGAACGGTTAATAATAAAAAAGTGCACTAGCTTTTAGATGCACCATTTTCAATTCGATATATTATATGGAAAGTTGATTCAATATAAATCATGCATTTATATTAAATCAATGAAATTTGTTTGATATTCAGAACACATTTTCTTGTACACACTAATAAAATATGCGAGACGAGATAATAGCACAATTTTCTGCCATATTACAAACATTCAAAATGTATGATTATGAACTAGGGCAAATATGCTATGTTGGAAATATTTGGTATATGAATATCGAAACAGAATTCAATACTGTGTTATTATGTATGATTGAAAACATGAATGGTTCCGATAGAGTAATTAACAGAGATTAGCTTGTGTTTTTTATTTTCTCCACAAAATGTTCAAAATGCAATAATCTGAGTTCATAAATATTATGCATGAAAATTTGCACAGCATACTAGAAAAATCCAAATCACAGGCAGTTATTGCAGAATAATTAAGTACTAGGTATTCATGGAATATCTCTGAAATTATGGGTTTTGAGTATGGGGAAATAAATTGGAACTATTGGGGCTCATTTTTATTACAGAATTGAATCATGAAAATAAAAGGAGTTTCCAATTTTGAAAGAATTGAGATTTCCAGATTTCTAATGTGAATCAAGTGTCATACAGATTCGGATAATAATAATGATTCGTCTTATGAAGGTAAGATGAAATTTTGACAAAATAAAAATATTTATTTTCGTATGGAAGAACATTTAACAGAGTGAGTAACTTATAATTTCAAATAAAGAAATTTATGATTTCCACTTTTTTTTATCGCTTGGAGCACACAAGAGGAAATCCCTATAATGTTCGAAGAACATCGTGCGTTCCTAGGGAGGATAGGGACAGGAGGTAGGTATTGGAATTTTTTTTTGAACTTCTGGAGATTGTATGTTGTTGGGAATACTTCCTCAGGCAATGAATTCCAGAGCCTAGCCGTTCTATTGGTGAAGGAGTTTTGATAAAGTGCTGTTCGACATCTTCCAAGGTTGACAACGAAAGGATGTGCTGACTGGTCTTGTCTATTTCGTCTGATGATGATTTGCTTTCCATATAGCAAAATATATAGATTTTCTTGAAAAAATAAATGATTCTCTTCAGATGTTTATCATATCACCATATTATTTCTTTGATGGTTATACACAGACAAATAATCTTCTCAACTTCTAAAAGGAATATTTTCTTGTGCGTAGAGTGACATTTCACTTACTTGTTTCACTGTATAGCGATTGTGTTTTGTTTTATACAATCAATTATTTTTTTATACTGTAGTTATAGTATTATGATCATTCTTCATGATGATTCATCTTGACAGTTGACAAACAACGTTCTCTTCCAATTTTCCTCTGATGGCAAATATTCCGCAAAAGATAGATGCTACATATACTTCTAGTCATACATGAATAATCCAAATTTTTTCCGTGTCATTTCAGAATCAGTTTAGCTGAGAGTCAACGCACTGTTATGTAAATAAGAACAATTACACGGGCTCGATCAAATAATATTCAGTGATGCAATATTTACATACGCCATACGCGGTCTATTATTATCAATTAATTTAATAATTATTTGATTACCACGCTTATTAATCTCTTAGACATAATATGGTTATCTTTCATGTAAACGCGACCTCACTGAAGCATCTCATAAATATCTCTCGGACACGAAATTCGTGTACAGAAAGCGGCACGAACTTGTTCACTGCATCGAAGGAAACTTGGAAAATCAACATTTTCACGATACCTTCTGCACTGGAATTGTTCTTCCTAAAAGCATTCTTATATCCTTACCCTACTTGCAAAGACATAATTGACTATTTTAATTTGAAACCTCCTTCAATTCCAGAAACTTTTGATCAGGCTGAAGATGGTCTTTCATAACACCGAAACATGTCCCTTCTGATTGTGTATCAACACAACAAGTCTTTCTCGGTTTATTCAACAGAAAACAACTACTTTCCAGGCTATATGCCAGGACGAACATTGAATTATATCTACTGAACACACACGATAAGAATTTGAAAACCAAATCTTCTGAAGTTGAGAATTTGTATTCTGCTTCAGATAAAGATATGCAAATAATATCATTCTTAATATTCAACAGAAAACAACTACTTACCTGGCTATTTGCCACGGTCGAACATTGAATTATAAGTATCTGTTGAGCATCCAAGATAAGAAGAGAGCACGAAAAATGAAAATCCTCTGAAATTGAGAATTGACATCATCTCTCAAATCGGATAGAATAATATGATTTATTATGATATGAAAATATAACTTACCAATATGTTCAGTATTGAAATGAGAATATAAATGTATATGAGAAGTATAATTGTATAAACTTTGATCTTGATGAGCAGGGAACTTCAAAAAAAAAAATCATTCGTATCAGTGATATGGGAATTACATCTCACAAACAAATATGACTTCACTCGAATAAAGTCATTTCGGATATGAAACCCCATCAAAATTGGGCGTGAAGGGGCACTTTTCCGCCTAATTTTGCAGGCGTGAATTTGCACTTTCCCACCTTATTGTAAGAGACATTTCTGTGAGTTTCAGGACATATACCGGGTGGTCACAAAAAACAGGAAGTTTTTATTTTCCTCGTGGTTTCATCATTCTTCAACCGAATTTGAATTTCTCAACATCATTTTGTAGCTAAAGGGCTATATGGTGGAGTATCTCAAATATTTGTGAAAATTAGAATATTTTCAACCTATACCGATGTTATTTAAGACCATTCATTTCTGCGGTCCTTCTCATTTTCAGGGACATTCAGATCAACGAATGTGACAAAGTTGTGTGAATGTACCAAGTGCTAAAATAACGAAGGAAACCCCTGAATATAATCAGTTTAGAAAAAGCAAAAGGAATATCCAAAAAAAATTATCAAACGACTAAAGCTCCTTCGTCAATTTACCCCAAATGTTCATTTTTCCATATCATATACCATTCGAGTCGTTTTCGCTTTTTGCACCAAATATTATATGTTCAGCTGTGTTTTACTTGTTTCTTTCATATTCATATTCGAAAAAGTTGTCTGGTGAATCAGAAGAAAACGAAGTTCTCAAAATCTCACGCTGTCAATTCGTATCAAGAACAGTCGAGGTTCAAGGGTCCACCAATAATATTGACGAAATTATTGTGAATTTATCTGAATTTATCACGTTGGTACTATTGCCACAAAGAAAACTGATATTGAAAAGTGCATTATTCAATGATCCCACCATAATAAGACATTTTGCCAATGTTGAAAACTGTCAATGACCAATCATTGCATAATTATTCTCAATATTGAGAAATAACCAAGGGTCACCACAATGAGCCTCATCAAGTAAGAATGTCTGAAATCTAATGATATTGTGCGCAAAATTGTGAAATTCAACAGGTGTGTTGAAGATGTTGAATCATTCAGTACAAAATTTCTTTACTTCCAGAATCTAGTATGGGGGTATGAGAAACCATAACGAATTTCCGAGAAAAGTTATCTCATTATCAAAACTAGTATAATTCAACTCAAGTTCAATTAATATTAATCGGAAAAGGAGCTCGTAATTTTTTACCGATTCTGTTTAAGGAAGAGAACGGGTGTAGATTTTTTCCAATTAAAAATAAGTGTTTAATCGAATAAAACAAACCTACGCGCCATATCTCTATAATGAAAATTATCTCGACCCAAGGTGAGACAGCGCCTATATTTCTCATTTGCAGCACCAGCTCATAATATTTCGCAACGACGAATGCGACCTCAAATAAATTCACATATAAATGTAAATTATATTCGCTTTTAATACGTTTCTGTGTGTGCACTTGGTGAGGACATTAAAAGCAGGATTAGAGCAGCATACACGAAGATTAGGGTATGCGTACTTTAAAGAAAAAAGAAGTTTTTCTGCAACCGACACAAAAGTCGTCCATTTTGATGCCAAAATTAGCTCTTAAATTGACGTTTCTATTACTGACACAAAAATATAGGTATGTTGCTAGGCAACATATCTAGTTCCTAGGAGCTAAAGTTGAATTTTAGTTCCTAGGAGCTAAAGTTGAACTTTAGCTCTTAGGAACTAAAAAGGATCTACTGGACGTCATCAAGAATAAACAACATGGTGACGGTTGGTTATTTGGGTTGAGAGGCATACCTGATTTGTTTCCGATTTCAGCAGATTTGGAATTTCATACCCATGCTGGAGATACACACCTTATTATAGTTTAGTATTGGAATTACAAACATCTCAGTTAAGTATTTTTGTTTTGATCAGGGAAGCCTTCAAGATTCAAATACTTGCTTGATCTGTATTTCATTCGTTATTCTCGGGATGGATAACTTGTTTTTGGATAATCACGGCAAGCAATAGTTTTTTGTCTCAAACAACGATATTGTTAACCTTCATTTGATTATCAAGCGACAAACATATTGTATTAAGGAGAGGAAAAAATAATTGCTATTCTTATTGTTGATGTGCTCACTAACCTAACATTTTCCAAGTCTTGTTTCTATAGCTGGCACTGACGCGGTATATTTGCCATTAGAGCACCTGGTCCATACAAAAATATGTCACTCTGTGATTGTATTTATATTGAAACTACAATTCGAACATCCTTGAAAATTGAATGAACCTGCTGTTGATGCAGGTAGAATGTTCTCACTACACGGATTATTTTTCAATATATGTTGCATTGCATACATATGGCACGGTATTGGTGGTAACTTCACATATTCATTTGAGTTATTTGTTTCGGTTGCAGAAAAAATAGCATGTTTCATTCGGATCAAAAGTGACTTTGTTCGACTCGCAAATTTTGCATTCGCTCGGCTTCGCTAAACGCTCCGCCTCGCAAATGCAAAATTCGCTTGTCAAACAAAGTGTCACTTTTGATCCTAATCAAACAATCTACTAATATTTATACAAGTCTTAATAGACACTATTTTGTCGTACGCGTTGTTTAGAGTATAGTTCCAAAATGTTCTTAACACTGCAGTTTTGACGTTTTTTGTACATCAAAAAACGTCTAGGGACTGCTGGGTGGAGACTGCCTTGCACTGATGAGAATCAAAGAGCTCGAAACCGGTCTGTAGGTGTCTAGCGTGGTCTGGCTAAATCGAAATCAATATGCATTCAGGAAAGAATCACTTGTATCAGTATTCATTTATACGAGTCGATGCATTGATTTCGGGAGGATGCAATTCAATTTTCTGCGTGGCATTAGCCAGGGAAGTAGTTGTTTTTGTCCCAAAATCCACCATTGTTGTTCATTTTATGAACATCGTGTGGAAATGACTTTGAGTTTTTTGTATATTCATTCAGCATTTCATCCCACTTTTAGCATTCGTAGTTGAAATAATGAAGTATTTTGGTGAAAGTCGGCAGGATTGGTGCAATGGGCGAGCGCACGACTCATGACCGCGAGGTCATGGGTTCGAATCCCAGCCAATTCTAGGAATTTTTCTAATATTCAATTTACGAACTGAATATTGTTATGTTACGGAGTTTCGACTGGGGATATAGTATTGCACGATTCTCTGTTGCGTTCCAATTAACAGTGGTGCTCCCAAGGTGGCACATGTAGTTAGTAACAACGCCTACACAAAAATCATCATTTCGAAACACTTCGACCTGAACGACCTTAATATGGAGGTCGATTGCCAGTTGATCAGTACATACATACCAACGGTTTTATCAGTCTTGTTGGATGTTGTAACGAGAGAAAAACATTTTTTGAATTGACTCGGTCGTTACTTGATGGAAATCCATGGCAAGAGTAAGAACTATCAACAATTGTACCTCCCTTGGCAGTCCCCGCGAGATTATTCCGTCGAGTCGAGGCTTCGCACCCCTTCTTGGTCACTTTGGAGACGTGCAGAACATCTCTTTCTAAAGACTCGTTCATCCAACGAACAGCGTGGCTCTGGAACACATTGCCAAGGAAGGTGTTCCCCGAGGCATATAACCTCCAGAAATTCAAGAAGAACACCAATTCCTACCTTATTTCCCTTGGTTCTCACGATGTTCTCTGAACATTACAGGATATTCCTTTTTCGTGGGAATCAGAACATCACAACGATCGATAAGATTTCCACAAAATTCTCAAACACACGACGTTCCGTACAATGAACTAAACTAACATTGGCTTGCTTAACTTTAATGTATCCTACTTTCCCAACCTGAAGGATTAGTTACCTGTGGAGAGATTCGATAAACCTTGATCCGATATATACCGTAGGATAAGATGCACAGTTGAGTTTGTATACACTTGATTTTTCGAATTTAGAAGTTTTTGTCTTTATTATTTTTGATAAACCTCTCCAACGTGTGATTTGTTGCTACTTTTAAGTCCTGTTTATGTAGAAATTAAGCTAATTTTTCAGTTGATGATCCGGAATAGGTTAAAGTTCTATAATTTAGATTATTATTCTTGAGGATAGGATAAACTTCTTGGGTAGCTTCATTATATAACCAATCCATCAGGTTGGGAATGTAGGATATATAAAAGTTAAGCAAGCCAATGTTGGTTTAGTTCATTGTACCAGTATATTACCTGCCGAAGCTACTGTGTTAGCGAAACATGTCTTGTGTTTGGGAATTTTGTGGAAATCTTATAATTTGTGAAGTTTTTACATTCGAGTGAAAAACAATTATACGTTTTTTTAGCAGAAGAAATAGTTCTTTGAACGATGAGAAGCCATTACGAAACAAATTAATTAAATTCAAGAGAGTAATTCGGGAAAATGAAGAATTAACATACATTTCACGATTCTAATTTCCCTTCAGAGTCTAAGCAGATTACTCGAAAATCTCCTTCTCGAATATCTCTCCCTCGCCTTTGCTCAGAGAACTCGTAATTCTCACTAAGAAAGTAAACTTCAAACAGTTCATTTTTGTGTATCAGCAAGACGAATGATGAAGTTGTGCTTATCTAATTAGGGAGATGAAAAATTAAGGAGTTGGATATTCCCGCAGAAGCGAATTTGCTTTTCTATCCTTGCAGCCGATGGTTATACAGGTAACAGATCCAAGACGAGTTCAGATATTCTCGATACATATTCATTAGATTTTTAATTTAGTCCCAAACGAGACCGCACTGTATTTTGAGGCAAATGAAAACGAGACATAATCGGTCCAATTCACTGAGAGTGTGGTTATTTCAACAACTGTCATTCGGGTGGTTAATATGAAGGTCAGTGGTTATTCGAACCACTTACAGGTTTTCTGATTCTCTAAGGCATAGATGGATAATAAATCAACAACTTGTCATGTTTTTTTTCCACTTCTTATATACCGGGTGTCCCAGTATACCTGTTCCAATGAATTATCTCAGCCATTTCGAAAAATTAAAATTCGAAAATTCCATGATCTCCAATTTGTTCAAGGTAGCTTCAACTGAGAAAACAAAAATTGAAAGTGACTTCCAGTTTGACCGTTTCAAATAGCACCCTGTATATTCTTTGCAATTTTTGATTTCTACTCAAAATCACCGTTCCAACGATTTATCACACTACGTATTCCGAATTTGATTTGATGGAGGAAACGACAATTGAAATTTCAAATTGAACGAATTGCAGTAGGCTACGATATTTTTGTTATCTTGATTTTGACTTCAATAATAATTTCAAATTATTAGAATTGTAGTAGATCATGTAGTTTTCAAAATTTTCATCTTTCGAAATGACTGAGATAATCTATTGGAACAGGTATACTGGGACACCCGGTATAGTGGCAGATATCTACCAGATTTTTCTGGTGACTCGTGGAATGGCTAAGGTTTTGAATAAAAACATGTGGCACTATTTCAAGGAAATGATGATGTTCATCTATTAATGCTAGATATATTGCAAAAGAGGTAATTCTACGACAAGAAAGTAATAAATACCTACCTAATTATATGTGAAAACAAAAAATGACCTATTCCATTTGAAGTATAGCACTTCAAGCAATTGAATTCTGAGGCATTCAACAATTATTATTATTGAAGTATTGGTTTTAGAGGTTCAAATAAAGAAAGTTATTATAATGAAAACGATTTTGCATATTCCTTTTTCTCCGGATATCTAATTGAAATTTTTTCCAATTTGAAAGCAGCATTTTGTTGAGCATGAAATAATGCAACGTTGCACTGATTCAACCTACCTTGTATCTCTTAAGGTTACCGAGATCCCTATCCACGAATTTGTAGCACCCTGATTTATATCATCATCCGCTGTGTATCATATATCACCATGGCAACCTCTACAATCCAACAAATATTTTCTATATTTTCAATTGAATAAAAATGTATCCGCTCCTATACAGTATCTGGTTTACAATGGGGACATTTTGGTGCTCAAGTCAAAATTTCAATGCCTAAATACCTTCTCTTCCTATCTCCATAGGTGCTACTTGGGAATCTCGTTCGTGCGCTCCGAAAGAAAAGAAAAAATATTCGGAACTAAGTTATGCAAAAAAGTTGTTTTATTATTTGATCTCAAGACTCAACAGCGGACATCCTGCGTGAATCCATCAAAACACTCGTACTGTTATCGGCAAAAAAATCTTCATATTTATCGCCCAGATGCGAAACCTTATATGCAGCAAGCAACTTTTTAATTACATCAACTGTTTTGCACATGCATATTATATTCAATAGACCGGGCAAATCGTGATTTATCTTGGAAAATTTCATGGAGATTAATTTTGTTTGATGGTTATCATAAACATACTCTGAATACATGTGCTAACTAAATGAAACAATATTAACTCTTTTTTTGTCGAGGTGATTGACATCCTTTATGGACATCATATATGGGTCAAATCTAATCCCCCAAATAATAGTGTGGGAGTCCCTTGACTGTAGCCAGGGTATACACACTAGAGCTAGTGGCCCATTGTATATAACTATATATATATACAAAACTTACATATATACGTTTCAGAACCTCCACAAGTATAACAAAAATAAATATATGCACAGATATCCCACAAAAAATAGTGATCACATACATCTGGGTCGTTTCCACTTTCCATAAATATCAGTATAGAAAGTCATCAATTTATGCCGGAGGCAAATTTTTCAATGCCTTTCCAGGAAAGATAAAAGACACCACAGATGATAAAAAATTCAAAAATAATCTGAAAAAATATCTGACTGACAATTTGTTTTCTTCCCTAGGGCCTAGACTAGACGAATACATGAAAAAATGTGAAGAAGAAAATTAGATTTTTTTAAAGCTTTGCTGTCGTTTTGAAATTGTCAAATTTTCAAGTTTAAATCTAATTTATAATTAATTTATATTTTATACTGTCCTGTTCTGTTCTTTTTCGTGTAATTGATTAGAAAGTGAACTTGTAACTATAGCTTCCTAAAATTGACTTATCCAATGTCATGTACAGCATTGTACATCAAAGGACAGAAATGCAAGATTTTTTCCAAGGTGCGATTAGTAGCTCGAAGGCGAAGCCCGAGAGATACAAAGCACCGAGGAAAAAATAGCATTCTGTCCTGAGGTGTATATCATATACGTATTAATAATCAATACGGATAATCTCTATCTGTTTCCATAGCGAAACATGAAGCCGATTTTTGAAGACAAATGACTATCCATAAGGAAAAGTTTTGAAACGATCAGACACATACTGCTTTGACCGAAACGCATGTCTTTGATGACTACTATAATAGCGCATGGCGCATGCGTATCATGCCACCAAATCCTTATGGATATTCATTTGTTTCATATTTTTGGCTTCATCCTGGCAGCCTTTATGATCCGTATTGTTTATTAATACGTATATGGTGTATATACTATTTTTTACGCTGGCGAAAACTCAAAAATTGGGAAAGAATAGATTTGGTCAAAGTGTTTCGTCGTAATTAGTAGTAGTATAGTTTATGGAATTCGTATCTTGACAACATGCATCTTGTTGCCAATCTATGGTGACAGCAAATATCAAACTGAAATATATGAAAACAGCTTTGAAAATGGTTCACGGTTATGGAACAAGTAATCGAGGAAAAACCTCAAGAAACTATTGATACTGCTTGAGATCTAAAAATCTGTATGATGCAGCTTCTCCCTAGGGAGATAATATGTCACATTATCTTCCTTTGTTACCAGAGAAACTGATTTCTACTCCCGCCGACGTAAAAAAAATATTTTTTCTGCAACCGACACAAAAGTCGTCCATTTTGATACCAAAATTAGCTCTTAAATTGACGTTTCTATTACTGACACAAAAATAGGTATGTTGCTAGGCAACATATTTAGTTCCTAGGAGCTAAAGTTGAATTTTAGTTCCTAGGAGCTAAAGTTGAACTTTAGCTCCTAGGAACTTAAAATGATCTACTGGACGTCATCAAGAATAAACAACATTGTGACGGTTGGTTATTTGGGTTGAGAGGCATACCTGATTTGTTTCCGATTTCAGCAGATTTGGCATTTCATACCCATGCTGGAGATATAAATACACCTTAATATAGTTCAGTATTGGAATTATAAACATCTCAGTTAAGTATTTTTGTTTTGATCAGGGAAGCCTTCAAGATTCAAATACTTGCTTGATCTGTATTTCATTCGTTATTCTCGGGATGGATAACTTGTTTTTGGATAATCACGGCAAGCAATAGTTTTTTGTCTCAAACAACGATATTGTTAACCTTCATTTGATTATCCAGCGACAAACATTGTATTACGGAGAGGAAAAAATAATTGCTATTCTTATTGTTGATGTGCTCACTAACCTAACATTTTCCAAGTCTTGTTTCTATAGCTGGCACTGACGCGGTATTTGCCATTAGAGCACCTGGTCCATACACAAATATGTCACTCTGTGATTGTATTTATATTGAAACTACAATAATAATTCGAACATCCTCGAAAATTGAATGAACCTGCTGTTGATGCAGGTAGAATGTTCTCACCACACGGATTTTTTTTCAATATTTGTTGCATTGCATACATATGGCACGGTATTGGTGGTAACTTCACATATTGATTTGAGTTATTTGTTTCGGTTGCAGAAAAAATAGCATGTTTCATTCGGATCAAAAGTGACTTTGTTCGACTCGCAAATTTTGCTTTCGCTCGGCTTCGCTAAACGCTCCGCCTCGCAAATGCAAAATTCGCTTGTCAAACAAAGTGTCACTTTTGATCCTAATAAAACAATCTACTATTTGAAGGATGAATAAAAACTAGTAAGTAAGAAAGATTGAATTCTGAAATAGGCGCGTTTGGGTCTAATTCGACTGGGGCAAAATGATTTACACATTGAGTGTAACCAGTATGTAAAATCGGCGCCGTAGTAGTGCATTGCTCCACATAATGCACTTTTTATCCTTTTCAACTCGGGAGTGACATTACAAAATGCGATCTGCATAACAATGGAGTGGTGTATCGCTGTTGTGTTCAAAGAGCCGTGAAAAATTGGTCTTACTTCCAACGTATATGACTGCAGATATGGCAGTGTTCTTAATTAAAGATATTTATGGGTCATTTTCTTCGACGGTATATCAATGGGAATGACCGAATGCCGAATGTAATGAGGATGCGACAACGAATAAAAATTCATGGGATTTTGTTTGGGACTTTGTTTGCCACAACAAATCTCGTTCTACACAATTTCACATTTTCCTCAATGTTGGCAAAGCTAGGCATTATCATTCTGTAGGTTCAGTATTCCAAGGGCGGTCCTACAGGGGGGTTGGGGTTAGATGGGGCAATTTCCTTCCCCTCCCCCCAGAGCATAATAGTCCAAGAGTCGGCTGCAAATTTATGCCATGCCTCGGGGAACACCTAAAAAAATTGTTTTAAAATTGTTCAAAAATTGTTCTATCCGTCATTCGGTTGCCCCCTTACGAGCAACCCCCAGAAGTCTTCGAAAGTCTTGTGCGAGCAAGGAATGACGGGGGCCTTACCTTTTAACGTGTGATCCCAAACACTTTCTTGGGCCATCAGAAAAATTTCTGCAGTCGATGGGAATGGAACCCACGACCGACAAGCGAATGCGGATTAGAATACGGACACTTTGTCCGCACGACTACCTGGCCCCCTTGGCAATTTGTTCCAGAACCTCGCTGTTCGTTGGATGAACGAGTCTTTGGAGAGAGATGTTCTGCAGGTCTCCAAAGTGACCACGAAGGGGTGCGAAGCCTCAACTCGACAGGTTAATCTCGCGGGGACTGCTAAGGGAGGAACGAGGGGAGGAACAAATATCTATGAAATATAAAATACAGTCAGATCGCCAACTTTTCTACGGTGTTCCAGAGAAGTGAGTGAGTTTGTGAGCAAGGCATCACCTACGAGACGAATTGCCCTTTTCTGGACAGAACAGTGGTCTTCTTCTTCTGGAGAATCGTTTTGTTAAAAATTGAGCCCGTCCCTGTGAGAAATTGAACAATGAAAGTTAGCACCCATTAAGTTTGCAAACACAGACTGTCTCGGTTGCGATGTTACGGTAGGTCTTGGTCGGACAGTTACTTTTCCGAAAATACGCCGAAGGCCGTTGGATATTCGAGAATTATTCGCCAATTATTATCCGAAAGAGAACTCACAAAGGCTAATAAATATGAATCGAGAGTGAACGATCACATTTTACGAGTATGAAAATAAATTCGGCCAATGTAAGTAAGGCCGGGAAAAACAAACAAATCGATACCTACACGAAAAAAGTACCAGTTAATTTTCATTTGTTTTTCAGTGAAAGTATTTGTAAACAGCGATATCGTCATCAATTTATATTGAGTTGATCTCAATCAATGAAATAAAATTGAAATGAAAAATGTTCACAATAATTATTGCGATAACAATAAATGAAAACAACTTATTTTTTAATCAATTTACAAATCTTCATTTTTTCTTCCATCCATCCTTTTTTTGGGTAAAATTTCCTATACTATGAAAAACATTTTACAACATTCGAATGAGAACCTCAATATTTAATGTTACACAGATGACACAATTTCCCGTTTGTTATTCAATACTAAAGATTCTTTCAATTCATAGATCCGGAGTCTACAGAATTTCTTGCTCACATCCTGATTGTCTGGCACAATATATTGGTCAGAGTCGGAGGAGAATTCGAACTCGTGTTATTGAACATTTCAAATTGATTGACAGCTACAAGAATTCCCCTAGAAATTTATACAACACCCAAAGTTCATTTGGCAATCACATATTGAATTGTAATCATCACTTTGATATTGACAATGAGTCGAGGTTTTACAGGCTCTATTTTGAATTTATTGGAGATACTCTGAACAAATGAATAAATCAAAGATGACAATATTATATCTTTGATCGACCCAAATTGACGTTTGATTCAGTACGGTCCTGCTGTACAGTCGTCTGGCACTCATTGTTTCATGCAATAGTATTGTTTTGTGTCAATTGTCAATTGATACATACTCTATACATTCTATGTCACTTGCCACTTCCTCTTGCAGTTTACCTTGATGGTGTCTTGACACTGTCAATAAAGCCCGATTATCTCGACATTATCTTGGATGACCAGGTGGCTGTACCCTCCATAATGCCCTCTTTGCGCTGTGACCACTTTGCCTTTTTTCATTTATACAAAAAAAGTATTTTTCATAACTAGCAAATTATAATAGTTCGGTGGCCTTTTTTCACTTCCACGTGAGTAAATAACTTTGGTCCCCTCAGGGGCTCACGACCTGTGAGTACGGGAATGGCAATCCCGAGGTACCCTAGCCGGATACTCATTAATCTTCAACTTGTCTTTGATGGTATCTTCTTCACTCTTCAGTTTTCAATCTTTTTCTTCATCGGCCTCCCTTGGTCACTTCTCCTCTTTTCCTTCTCCCCTAAAGCCCAACCTCACCATAGTGCGGGGAGGACAAGCCGCGGCTGCTTGGCAGATTGAGCATTTTGAGAACATCTTTGCTGTCATCACTCAGATGGGACAGTTTTGTGGACAGAGTGCGAGGATGGGGCAATTTGTGAACATCTGCTTATGTGGCCGCGGATTGATAATGAGGCTCTGGCAATCCCCTCAGGGGCTCACAACTTGTGAGTACGGGAATGGTGAACCCGAGGTACCCTAGCCGGATATTCACCATACTTCAACTTGTCTTGGGTGATATCCTCTTCTCTCTTCCGTTTTCAATCTTTCTATCGGCCTTTCTTGGCCAACTTCTCTTTTCCTCTTTCCCTTCAAGCCCAACCTCACCATCAAGTGTTGTGGGGAAGGCAGGCCGCGGCCGCTTGACAGATGAAGCATTTTGGACCATCTTTGCTATCTTCTGCCAGATGGGACAATTTGTGGACATCTGTGGCAGGGATGGGGCGATTCGCTGATGTTGGTCTAGGTGGTCGAGGACTAGTCAACGAGGCTCTGGCAACCTAATCCAAGCTGTGGGTACCCGTGGCGATGGATGGATGGCACCGAGGAATGGTGTCGCTAACGGGGCCTCTGCGGGAAACAGGGCGACATCCCAGAGTAAACAGCCTTAGCCCTATGCAGGGGGCACCACAGGGCTGGACCAACCCCTTCCTCCGTCACTCGTAGGAGAAGGAAAACTTTTGGCCTTCTTCGTAGACGAGAACAGGGATCGGAAGAGCAATCTTCAGGAACCTGAACGAAAAGGGTCTTTCATATTGAAGTGGCCCTTAATAGGCACCATGAGTCGTATATGGTAAAATTGATAACGGCATGTAGGTGAGATACAATGGGCCACTAGGCCTAAGTGTCGTCGGAGCCTACAACGGGGTGGATAGAAAAAAACTTTGGTCGATTCTTAGTCATATGAAAAACATTCTTCTTTATAGAAATTTCTTTAGTAATGCTGCTGATGATGGACTTTTGATAATTCGAAACATGTCAAGATGTTCCTGATGTTATTAATAAATTTGTGGAGATGGCTCAGAGTGCGTGACTTGTTTCTGGGCCTTATTTTCTTCTCTCACCAGTATAGTAGAGTGTGTACTTGTTTCCCGGATATATATATTTACTGTCGATAGCTTTTGTTGTGCTATAGTTCCAAATAAGCCAATAAAACCGTCTCCGAGGAAGAACTGCAAGTCTTTTTATTTCCATTCCATTTCGCGAGTACGTAAATTACTTAGCTTCAAATTTCACGTCGATAATTTTCTGAATAATGTAATATCCTCTCAATATTGATTCGTCCTTTTTCCTGTCAGGAAAAAATTGTGTATTATACTCTGAAAACATTAGATTTTACTCACGGTTTCTTGTCAAACAAACAACACATCAACCCCAAGCTATAAAATCTAAACTTTTTCTTCTTGTATATTAAATAAGTATTCATGAGAGGTTATAGTTAGGACCTATATTGCTACATTCGATTTTTCTCGAGTCGATTCAACTTCAAATACAATAAAAATTACCTGAAAACCTGCAAAGCAACCCCGTTTTACGGTAATATAGGAATCCATCCATAGGTACCTACTCCAGTCCAAAAGTAAGTATCTTATTGATTGAAATTGTGAAGATGATTTTGATTTGATTTTGCTTGCTTCATCAGGAAAAATAGTGACAATAAATCTTTCAGCCACAATTTACTCCCCAGCATATTTGCCCAAATTCCATCAAGTCAACTATTTGTCATTTATATAAATTGAAAGAATTTCAAATACTTTCACTCAATAGGATTGGAAAATTATTCGTATAGTATATCGCATCGCATAGTTATATCTTATCGATTGATTATACGATTTGTTCATATCTATAATTGAATTGAATGTGTTTATTCTCAAACTTATAGTGAAATACCCTTTGAATACACTTACTTATCCAGTGCCCATCACAACAAATAAATAGTCTGAATAACACAAACAATTAGTCGGTAAACAATTCCGAATTGTCTAGAAAGTCTCGAGTGGCATTTGTGTTCTAAAAGTTCGGAGAATGTCTGGAATAGATCCATAATAATGTTTAATATATACAGTATGATGCAAATGTATGCAATAAATTCATTATTTCAGAAATGGGCGACATTTGAAAAAAATCCAAAAACACGTGAGTTTTGATTTCTGAAACCTCATCCCATGATATTCATATGAGAGATGTTACGTCACCGGTGTTGGGGTAAAGACGTAATGGACGATTTTTTCAAATACAAATAGGGGTCATGTGACACCTTGATTGAAAGGTCTACTGATCGATGTTGCATAAGAAGATTGAAATTAAAATGGATTATCATGTGATCAACTGCATCTTGCAGAGGTCTGAGAATTGAACATCGAAGGGTCGTCTAGTTGCAAAAATACGTCGAAAAAAGTTCTAAATTCTAGTTTTTGTTTTTTTTTCGAAAATCGTCTTGTTTTGAAATGAATTTATTCCATACATTTGCATCATACTGTATATTATTATGGTACACACAAAAAAATATATTATCTAACCAACAAAATCTGCTTTACTTCAAGCATATATGGTTTAATCATATAGGTATACTCAAATGAATATTTTCTCATTATGCAGGAAATGTTCAACTTGAATATATCATATGCCTACTTGAAATAAACAATTTATTTGAGCCAAGTATATAAAATTGTTATTTCTATACTTTGACAATATTCATTTCTGGCTTTAATAATACAGTTATTTCTGACTGAGAAATAAAGCTACTTGGTGAAACAAATATATTGGTGTGATCAAAAGATGTCAAATTATTTGAATGAAAAATATGATTGGTTCACTTAACAGACGTGTCCAACCATGCATATCTCAATTTTCCTACAAGAGACTTGTTGAATAAATCATTGTTTCGGAACAAGAATATCATCTCTTTCGTTATATACAAACAAATTATTTTCTTGAACCAATGCAGTCATGCTCAATACAAGAGATTCTTTTTTTGTGTGTGACATACCCTTATTCTTGAGACTTCATAGCTGTCCAAGCGATCGCTATCTCTGAGATGGAAGATGAAGAAAATGTTGAATAGTGTTTGATGAATCAAGGTTATGGTGAGGTTTGATACAAGAATCAACAGTTTTAACATTTTTTCACAACAAAATATTGGAAAACTCTAATGAACAAATCAGTAGATGAAATTATTGGATCAAGGTAATAGTGTTATTCGATACAGATTCTTAAATGAAGTATGTAT